>CM070715.1:87770243-89237809 GCA_036346275.1 Otatea glauca
AAATTTAGTGTAGTATTAGAAATTTATTGTAGTGTTTAGAAAATTTAGGATTATGTAGCGTTTACATTTTCTCGGATAGTGTTGTTTAGAAATTTAATGTGCAGTTCATATTTAGAACTTTAATGTAGTATTTAGTTTTAGAAATTTGAAATTGTATAGTATTAAATGCGTTACAAATTTAGTGTAGTATTAGAAATTTATTGTAGTGTTTAGAAAATTTAGGATTGTGTAAGCGTTTACATTTCTCGGATAGTGTTGTAGAAATTTAATGTCAGTTCATATTTAGAACTTTAATGTACTATTTAGTTTTAGAAATTTCAGGTGTATAGTATTAAATCGTTCTACAAATTTATTTTAGTCTTAGAAATTTATTGTAGTGTTTAGAAAATTTAGGATTGTGTAGCGTTTACAATTTGTCGAATAGTGTTGTTTAGAAATTTAATGTCGCGATTCATATTTAGAACTTTAATGTACTATTTAGTTTTAGAAATTTGAGGATATTGTATTTTAGAGTAATATTTTTAGTGGACGTTGCGACATGTCGGAGAATTGTATTTCCAAATATTTTATGGAGATGGGAGATATGCAGGCGGATAGGGTGGATCTATCATCATTTTCAAAGAGTCGTGGCATATACGGGGCAAAGCGATAGGACATCACGAGTTTGTTGGGTGGATGTCTCGGATGTTGGTTTGATGCCCTGACCGGTTGCTGCGAGGTGAGCGATAGTGGCGGCGCAAGACCGTTTTACGAGTTGATTCCTGTAACTCGCGTCCACATGGAAGGTTATGTTGGTTTTGCCGTGAGCCGGGTTGGCGCTCATGTTGTTGTACAGTGCTGCACGTAGCTCCATCGGTTATGTCGCAAGCGTGATGTGGTGGACATTACGGCGGAGGGACATCAAATGTAAGGATGCGAGAAGAGCGGCGAGGCGGAGGCGAGGAGCACGAGACTAGCGGTGACGAAGGGACCGGGGCGGAAGGGGCAGGTGGAGCGGTGGCGAAGCGAGGGAGGAGGTGGAGGACATTGTTGACTTGATGGAAGAGGAGGACCGTGCGGATGAGGAAGTCCACGATGGTGAGCACTCGGCGAGGAGAGACAACGCCCTGAGGTGCCTATCCCAGTGCGTGGACCAATTACAATTCGAAGACCTAACAATGAATGAAGGAACATTGATGCATGGGAGTATCGTGAGAGCAGTGGCGCAGGGGGCGTATATAAAGACAAGGAGGCATGATGGATGCGGTGAAATCTTGGGCAATGTCTCCGGCGGCAATTCAGTTGTGAAGTCAGCAAGAAGGACTACGGCGTGAAGTCGTAGTTGATTCGTGCCATGGCGGGTGCATGCATACGGGAGTGGAGCGGACTCTGGAAATGCTCCATAGTGATGGAGCATAGCTGCGATGGAAGACGGGGACACCGCAATCATCAAATCCTTGGGTGGCAAATGTGTTTTATGGTCGGATCGTGGACAATCCCCATCTGCGACCTCGATCTATTATCACAGCGTGGAGAGGTTTGATACAAGATTAGCTACATAAAGGCATGGAGAGCAAAAGGCGGCTCGGAAATACGGTTCGGACGTCTGAGGCGTGCGAGAATATTCCACTTGCTGGGCAATCGCACAAAGAACGGTACATCCATCGACCTTGCGGAGTTCCTGCGGGTGGTGCGTGCACGGGAAGTGGGTATTGCGAGCGTGCATTCTTATACTGGCGCGTACATAAATGCGTTAAGACTGTCGCGGTCCTTTGCATGGATGGCACATTCCTCACGAGAAGTACAAGGGCGATTCTAGCTGCGATCGCGGTGGATGCCAACAACCAGGTTCTACGGTTGCGTTGGCATTCGTGGAGAAAACACGGTGATCTGGTTCCTTGAAAGAGTGAAGTCGCGATTGTTCTCGACAGGCACGATGTTTGTGTCATCCATGGCCAGGCATGCGAACGCTAAGGGCGTCGTGGATATGCAACAAGGTCCGCGTCGTGGGAGCAACAAAGTGGCGGATCGAGGAGCGGGTGGTGCATGAGGCACATGGGTGCCAATTTTCCGTCGATTCGAGAATAAGGAGCTTATGAACATGTTCAAGCGCTGTGCAAACAGAACCAACGGAGGAAGTTCGAGCGCTTTGGAAGGCGTTGCGAACTAACGAAGAAGCAATCAATGGATCCAAGTGCCGCTAGTTCATCAAGGAACCCGATGGTGTACCATGAGCAAGGAGAGGACCCCACACCTTATATGCGGCTGGCGAGCAGACCCCCAAACCTCGGTGGCGAAAGTACGGCATATAAGAGTTTCACCGATTGGATCGACATGAGCCTTTGGAGAAATGGTCCTTCGCACAGCGAGGGCGGCTCGCGTTATGGGATCATGACAACGAACTGGCGGAGATTTATTGGGTAATGAAAGGCACGGATGCCTTCCTTTGGTGGGTATAGTTGAGGTGTCTTATAGGGACAGAGATATTTCATTGAGCGATACAAGACCTCCGCAGCATGTATGTCGGACAATCGATTGTCTTACTCAACTGTTGTGTCTACCTACATGTCAAGAAAACAAGAAAGGCGCAGACACATCGGGTTACAGGAGTGGCGTGGAGCGGAGATACCACGTGCATCTGCGGTGGCCAGGTCGGGTGCCAGAGGAGGACTTCCCATCATGCATACTCCGAGCGGTGATTGCAGTGCTCCTGCCAGAAACCACGCTGCTGCACTTGCCGTGCTCTGCGTCATTACGCGACCGCCAGAGAACATCAATCCTGTGTCGTTCATCTCCCCGTACTACTACAAGCGGGCGTTCTCAACCGTGGCATCATGAGGTGTCGGTGCAGTGGATGGATCGTTCTAGCAGCCCCTCTCCGGACCATCGATGGGTACGGACATCCGAATGTTGAAGATGAAGGTGTCGTCGAAGGACAAAGCGCGTGGAACGATATGGGCGAGTCGGAGCGTGCAACCGCGGATAATGTAACTTTGCATGTTGTTCCCATCTTGTATTATTCAATGGACCGGTAAGGCATAATATCGTTGTAATGTTCGATGTAATTTTCAATGTACTAGTAAGTTGTTGTTCGCATCATGTTATTCTCGATGTCCCGTTAGTACCTACGAGGATAATGTAATTCGGCGTTGTGTGCCTGCGTCGAACATGTCTTTGTCTTCATCTATGTTTGCAATCTGAGTTTTTGCTCTCCACACTTGGTTGTATTGTTTGTTGAGTATGGTACAATTCGTTATTTCGCATTTCATTTTGTGTGCACATGTAATTCTTGATAAATCTGTTGTATTTGCACATGTGACGGCCACGATGCGTGCGACCTTGCCTGAGGTTGGCTGGGCGTGGCCGTCGTGCGACCCACCGGTCGTAGGTACTCGATGAGAGAGAGCCAAAGTGCTAGAACCCGCCGACCTCTCGAGTGCCCGGGGAGCGCCGCTTTCATTGCACGCGCGTTCCACGGTAAGTTGTGAACGCTTGCACTCTTTTACGTACACATGCTTGCACATGAGATGCAATTCTAACTACATGCGAGGTTGCGGCGGGTGGCTTACTTCCTCTTTGTAGGATGGTGGAGCTGGTGGCTGCCCTGGATTAGAGGCAAGGAGGTGCAGCGGTTGGTGCGACCGGTCCTCTTGGCACGCTCGTGGGCCGGTGGAGGCCAGGAGGCGCGCACCGTTCCACCGAGTGCGGAGATGAAATGGCTCACGCTGCGGACGTGTGTCATACCTCTTAGGCCTCCCTTGTGCGGGCCCAGCCGTCGTGCCGCCTGGCGCCTCGCGTCACGTGTACGCGCGAGGTTGTCGCGCGTTCCCGTCGAGTGCGCGCACCAGGCGACCCTACCCGACCCCTTAGGGAGGGTGGCGCCTGGGCCCGACGAGCGTGCTGCTTCGATTCACGGTGGGTACCTCTTTCTTTGAGAATTAAAATAAAGCGCCAAGTTCTGATAATGTTTGTCTGCGAGCAGCTGCGGTGACCTTCTCCTTTGGCAGCGGAGGAGGCGGGCGTGGCGCCGCTGGAAGCATACCTCGTTGTTGTTCTCGGTTGGGTGATGTTCCGTCCTCCCGCGGACCACGGTGGTGGAATCACTGATCAAGTCGCCCGTATCGCCGACACCCGGTGGATGAGGTAACACGCTCGATTCAATCTCGTCTCAGCGAACGCGTCCAACTCCCCCTTGTAAGCAAGGTGATCACGTTGGTCGTGGGCCTCGGTGTGCTTGCCGGCGTCTGAGAGTGCGTGCGGCGCTGTCGTCTCAGCGGCGCACCAGACGGCGATGTCGGGTTGCGTCCTACTCCTCCGGTTGTGGTCTTGGGAGCGCTTCTCGTCAGCGAGGCTGTTGTTGACACGACCGTGCCACGAGGAGCTTTGGAGCGGCCGGTGGGTAGCGCCACCATGGCCCTCGCGGGTCCGGCGGCGAATGCTAGCTCCGATATCTTTTTCCCACCGCGCACTTGAATAACCTTCGCCATTTCTTATTTCCTCGCGGCGGAGGTTCGCGCTCCTACGGTGGGAGGTCCTATCGAGAGTTCGTTCGGGAGTTCGACCGCCTCCACAGCGAGGGCGTGCGGTGGGCGCCATACACCGTCACGGACGTCCACGCCCGAGCACCTCAGCGGTCTCCGTGCTTTGCAGCGAGATGAGCCTTTTGGCTCACCGTAAGGTGCTTCGTCTTTGACCTTTGTGCCGAGGTACTCCCGCTTACCGAGTCTTTGCGGCGGTTCGGCTGTTCGATCCTTTCCTTTGCGCCTCGTCACGTTGTGCTGCGTGGCGCTCGCAGTACTGCCTTGCGATCCTACTACCATCTTTGCGAAATTAATGTCTTTGCGTACTTCTACTTGTTTTGCATTGCGAGATGGCCGGATAGAGTCGCTGCGGTGACTCTCGATTCGCGCACCGTATGCGACCATAGGCCCTGCGGTGGGGCGCGCTTCTCGGCGAAAGGTCACGAGACCGGCCGTCGACCATGACATATCACGATCGATACATGATGTTCCTTACGCCTTCGCCTCGGGTGCAAGTACACACGGCCGCGTCGCCGTCGCCTGGCGAGCATCGGTAGCGGACCGCGTACCCTTCACGGATGTCCCGAGAGGACAACGCCTCGGTAAGTGTCTGTCCGAGACCTACATGGGCACGTCTTTTCATGTAACTTACGTAATGCCAACACGGCGTTACATGCGGACTGGACTCTTAGCGGAGATTGAGGAGTGAAGGCGTGTCCATGTTGCCAGCGCCTAAGAGGCATCTGGTGACCACCGCCAGTCGAGGCGGCAGGTGGTCCTCGCTCTGGTGATGGCGGTTGGCTCGGCTAGCCACTGCAGAAACGTCAGCGAGCCTTGGCGACGCAGCACACGTCGCCGCCGCTGACACCTCGCCCTACCCGCGGTGCCCGTCACGCCCCACCGCAGGCGCAGGGGCGGTGCGTGTGAGGCTCGCTTCCGCGTCTCGCCCTACCCGTCGGTTCCTCGCTACGCTCGCACGCAGCGGCGGTGGGGCGGTGGGCTGAGGAGGCTCCTTACGCGTCTCGCCCTACCGCCGGTTCCTGCGCTCGTTCCACGCCCGCGAAGCGGATGGGGGCAGCGGGCTGCGGAGGCTCCTCACCGTCCAGCGCCCAGCGAGACCAGTGGTTTGACAGCGAGCCTTTCGGCAGCCAGTTCGACACGGAGGAGTACCTTTCGACCACTACCTCGACCCCTCTCGGCTCTGGAGTGCCGCCCACGGAGACTTGGCCTGCGCCGCCGCGCTTCTACTCGCTGCGCCGCGGCGGCCCTAGGAGGGGCGTCCGTCGCCGTCGCCACTCCACCTACACGGGCGAGATTAGGAAGCGTGGCGTGATTGACTTGTTATCACGGATGTATTTTTAATGGCTTCACGTTCGTGACATTTGTATAACTCGAGTTAGTAACATGACGGCGTTATCACTATAAATTGTTCAAATCATTTATGCATTGCTTGCCTATGCCACCGCAGTGACAACACACCAGCGTTTACGGTTGCACCTATAGCCTCTAGTAAGGCGATCGCCTAATGTGAGCGATAAGCCCTTACGCAGAACAATCGCCCAAATATGGCGATCGCCCATGCGAGGCGATATCGCCCTTTATAACATTCGTTCTCACAAGCGGTCTAAAAGCGGCGGGAGAAAGAATAGAGGAGTGAGCATCAATCGAAAATCCGAGGCGTGCAAGTGCAAAGGTAAGGAAGGCAAAGGAAGAAGCGAGTGCATGCCGCGAATTTAGCGTGCCAAGATCTCTTCCTACCTCGTGGGTTTGTAGCGCCCATGTGTGTATCGCGGAGATCTTTGCGAGCTTATCCGCTCTTGGAAATTTCAACTTGGAAGGAGGTATTGGAAGTCACGCCTTCTACGCCTTGATCCGCAGGAGAAGAGCTGAAGGATCGCCGCATGGTAACAATCGTCGGGGTTACATAATATTTGTGAATGAAACTTTGCTAATTTACGTTTCATGCGATCACCTCCCATAGCTGTGTGAATTTGAGCGATGGTTTGATCGAGAGAATCAACCAGAGGACCAGCGGCTTCTTGACCAAGCCAGCCGGCGAGATGAGTTCACGGCGGTTTCAAGAACGGTAGCGATGCCGCCTGCGAGAGGCATGTAGGAAGAGCGGAGGAGAAGAGAAGCGAGAGAGAGAGAGAAGCGAGAGAGAGCGCGGCGTGCGGAGAAGCACGGCGGGTATGGGCGAATGGGAAGTGGCCTCAAGCACTCAATAGGCGTCAGGTGTTAACTTTGGTTTTCCTTGTTCGTGCTCCTTTTTAGTTTTAAATCGTAATAACCATGATGCGGCCCAACCTTCAAGTATGCTCCTTTGTCAGGGGAGCTGAGTATGTGTCCTCTTGCTCGGTGTCCCAAATGATGTTATTTTTCTCCATCGAGATAGGTTATAGCATTTTGATTCGTCATATCTGATTTCATCGAGTTTTACCATCGTTTGCGAAAGATCGGCAATTTTCATGTTTCTGGGTGCATGTTAGGACAACAATAAAATAGTGCAGCCTAAAGTGACATCTAAATATTTTTACATAATTGTGACCTATGCAAGCCCAAGAATGCAACAAAGCGGATTACTGTCAAGTTTTGAGGTCGTTCGAATATTATTCTATCGCTTGAACAATGATTGTTATAAAGGGTTTAAACTAGCCATCTTTTATTCAAAATGCAATCATATTTAGATATTTTTGCAAAAATGAAGTGCATAAGGTTGTAGTAACTTATTCTATTTATTTCATGAATTATGGATCAACACACATTATAATTCCTTCACTATCACAGTTAGAGCCTAGCATTCGAACTCAAATAAAAAAATTCTGCAAACAACACATGGATTTTATTTTACACTCTAATTCTTCATTCAAAATTTAAATTTAGAAACAAGTTTCATTTAATTTGGACACTCTAACAAAATTCACGGGGTTTATATTAAAAGCATATAGTAATTACAAAACAAAACTAAAAAAAAAACCTGCGGGTCTGTCGCCCCTGAGGAGGCGATGGGGGCCCAGCGGCGCTGCTAGCAGCGTTAACGGTGGCAGGGCTATCGCGCGTGTATGGCGCGATCGCCCCATACAGCGGCGACGAAGGCATTTTGTCATTTTTTTCATTCGGACGCATAGTTTTGAAAAAAAGAATAAAAATAAATATTAAATAAAAAAATTCGGTGGAGAGGAGGCGCATGGCGAATTTTTTTATTTAATATTTATTTTTATTCTTTTTCAAAACTATGCGTCCGAAAAAAAATGACAAAACCGTCGCCCCGTGTATGGGGCGATAAGCTCCAATACTGGCGATAGCTCTGCCACCAGTTGCGCCGTTAGCTGGCCGCTTGTGGGACCCCCATCGCCCTACGTGAAAGCGACGCTTCTGAGGCGGCGGGGCCGTGCGGCGGTTTTTTTTTAGTTTTGTTTTGTAATTATATATGCTTTTAATATAAACCCGTAACTTTTGTTAGAGTGTCCAAATTAAATGAAACTTGTTTCTAAATTTAAATTTTGGAATGAAGAATTATAGTGTAAAATAAAAATCCATAATGTTGACTCTGCAAATTTTTATTTGATTCAATGCTAAACTCTAGTCGGATTTGAAGAAATTATAATGTGTGTTGATCCATAATTCATGAAATAAATAGAATAAGTTACTACAACCTATGCACTTCATTTTGCAAAAATATCTAAATATGATTGCATTTTGAATAAAAGATGGCTAGTTTAAACCCTTTATAACAATCATTGTTCAGCGATTAGAATAATATCCGAGCGACCTCAAAACTTGGCAGAACCAGTTTTGTTGCATTCTTGGGCTTGCATAGGTCACAATTATGTAAAATATTTAGATGTCACTTTAGGGTCGCACTATTTTATTGTTGTCAGGAACATGCACCTGATGAAAACATGAAAATGCGTATCTTATCGCAAACGATGGTAAACTCGATGAAATCGGATATGACGAATCGAAAATGCTATAACCTATCTCGATGGAGAAAAATAACATCATTTGGGACACCGAGCGATAGGACACATACTAGCCTCGGACGATGAGCATACTCTGAAGGGCCAGCGTACTGTTTATTACGACTTAAAACTAAAGGAGTACCACGAACAAGGAAAACCAGGTTGCGCACCAGGCGTCTATTGAGTGCTTCGAGGCCACTTCCCATTCGCCCATGCCGGCGTGCTTCTCGCACGCGTCGCGCCTCTCTCGTTTCCTCTCTCTCTGCCTCTCCTTGCTCTTCTTCCTACATGCCTCGCGCGTGCGACATCACGCTGTTCTTGAAACCGCGTGAACTCATCTCTGCCGGTTGGCTTGGTCAAGCGTTGGTCCTCTGGGTTGATCTCGTATCAAACCACACGCCAAATTCACACAGTGGCGAGGTGACATGAAACGTAAATTGCAAAGTTTCATTCACAAATATTATGCGACCCCGCGACGATTGTTACCATGCGGCGATCTGAGCTCTTCTCGGCGGATCGGAGGCGTGGTCGGCGGCACTTCAATACCTTCTCTTCCAAGTTGAAATTTCCCAGAGCGGATGGAAGCTCGCAAAGATCTCCGCGACATACACATGGGCGCCACACCCACGAGGTAGGAAGAGATCTTGTGCGCTAAATTCGCGGCATGCACTCGCTTCTTCCTTTGCCTCCCCTACCTTTGCACTTGCACCGCATTTTCGATTGATGCTCACTCTCTATTCTTTCTCCGCTGCTTTTTTAGACCGCCAGAGAAGCGAATGTTATAAAGAAGCGATATCGCCGGTATGGAAGCGATCGCCTCATATTTGGGCGATTGCCCCATGTAAAGCGATCGCCTCACATTAGAGCGTCGCCTACTAAGGCGATAGGTGCACCAAACGTTGGTGTGTTGTCACGTCGTGTGGCATAGGCAAGCAATGCATAAATGATTTGAACAATTTATAGTGATAGCGCTTGTCATGTTACTAACTCGGGAGTTATACAATGTCTTCGAACGTAAAGCCATTAAAAAATACATCCGCATAACAAGTCAATCACGGCCCGCTTCCTAACGGCGTGTGGGTAGGTGAGTGGCGACGGCGGACGACGTCCCTCCTAGGCCCGACCTGCGGCAGCGTAGAGTAGTGCGGCGGCGAGGCCAAGTCCTGTGGCGCGCACCGAGAGCCGAGAGGGTCGAGGTGGTCGGTCGAAAGGTACTCCTCGGTCGAACTCGTCGTCGAAGGCTCGTCGAAACCACCAGGGTCTCTGGGCGCGGGACGAGGAGGAGCTCGCAGACCAGCCGCCCCCTTCCAACGCGTGGGAGCGTGGCGCGGGAACCGGCGGAGGTAGGGCGAGACGCGAAGAGCCTCGACCCACTCCCCCCACCGCTGCTGCGTGGAGCGTGCGAGAACCGACGGGTAGCGAGAGGCAGCGGAAGGAGCCTCGTCGACCACTTTCCCCTGCAATTGCTGCGTGGGGCGTGACGAGCACCGGGTGGGTAGGGCGAGTCTTTGGGGCTAAGTGACGTGGTGTGTTGCGGCCCGGCGATCTCCGCGCCGGCGGTGGCCAGCCAACCGCCTCACCGTGCGCGACCCGACCCCAAAGCGTCTCGGACTCGGCGGTGGTCACCGTATGCCCCCTAGGCGCGTCAACATGGACACACCTCCACCTCAATCTCCGCCAAGAGCTGAGTGCATGTAACGTCGGGTTGGCATTACGTAAGTTACATGAAAAAGACGTGCCCATGTAGGTTCGATTGTGACACTTACCGCAGCGTTGTCCTCCGGGACATCCGAAGAAGGGCGTGTCCGCTACCGATGCTCGCCACGGCGTCGCACGGTGGCCGTGTGTACCCCACAGGCGAGTGCGGTTGGCGAACCACTCATGTCTTGATCGTACATGTCATGGTCGACTGCCCGGGTCTCGGTGACCCTCTCGCCGAGTGCGCCCCAACTGCAGGCCTATGGCGACATCGCGGTCTTGTGACGAGCTTCACCGCAGCACCATCCGGGTCATCCTGCAATGCAAAAAGCGATGAAGTCTGCAAAGACATTAATTTCGCAAAGATGCGGAGTAGTAGGATCGGGCAAGTACACATGTGAGCGCCACGCGCGATAACGTGACGAGGCGGCAAAGGAAAGGACTGAACAGGCGAATCGCCGCAAAGACTCGGTGCGAGTACTCCTCGACACAAGGTCAAAGACGAGCACTTACGGGTGAGCCAAAGGCCTCATCTCGGCGTGCAAAGCACGGAGACCGTGAGGTGCTCGGCGTGACGTCGTACGCGTGTATGGCGTCCACCGCGTCCTCGCTCGTGGAAGCGGTCGAACTCCCAACGAACTCTGATAGGACCTCCTCACCAGTAGGTGCGCGAACCTCCGCCGCGAGGAAATAAGAAATGGCGAAGGTTATTCAAGTGCGTTAGTGGGAAAAGATACGAGGGAGCGCACATTCGTCGGACGGTAGTGGCCCATGGTGGGCGATCCACCGGTCTCCGTAAAGCTCCTCGAGGTACGGTGTCGTGTCAACAACGGGCTCGCCGACGGAGAAGCTCCCCAAGACCACAACCGAGGAGTAGGACGCAACTTTGAGATCGTCGCGTCGTGCTCGCTTGAGACGGCGTCGCCTACAGACCTCTGTGACGTCGCCGCAGCACACCGAGGCCCGACCACCGTGCATCACCTGTTTACAAGGGGGAGTTAGGCGTGCTCGTTGAGCGAGATTGGGCGAGTGTGTTACCTCATCCACAGGGGTGTCGGCGATGTCTTTGGGCGTACTCGATCGGTGACGGTCCACCGTGTTCCGTGGGAGACGGAACATCACCCAACCGAGCAACAACGAGGTATGCCTCCAGTGGCGGTGCCCGCCTCCTCGCGTCTTTCCGTGGAGAAGGTCACCTGCGGCGTTCGCAACAAACATTATCGGCAACTTGGCGCTTCTATTTTAATTCTCAAAGAAAGAGGTACTCACCGTGGTGGCGACGACGCCGTCGATCGTGGCGCTCGGCCTCCCTAAGGGGCTGGTAGGGGCTGCCGGGGTGCGGCGCACCTCGGCAACGCGCGACAACTCGGCGTGCACGTGATTTCGAGGCGTCGTGCGGCACATCTTGCTGGGCCCGCGCAAGGGAGGCCTAAGAGGTACGACCGTCCCGCGGCGTCGAGCCATCTCTCGCGCGGAAGGTGGAACGTGTCGTCTCGGTCTCCACCGGTCCACGAGTGTGGCGGCAGGGACCGGTCGCACCAACCGCGGCACCTCCTGCCCTCTAACGGGCGATCACGGCTCCACCATCCTACAAAGAGGAAGTAAGCCACCGCTTCGCCACCTCGCATGTAGTTAAATTGCATTCACAGGTAAGTATGTGTGCGTAAAGAGTGCAGCGTTCGCGACTCCGTGGAACCCGCCGAGGGTCGATCTGCGCGCCCCACGGGCACTCGAGGTCGAGTGGCCCTAGCACTCGGTTCTCTCTGCGAGTACCTGACCGATGAGTCGCATCGGCGGTCGCGTCCAAAGACTTCAGAGCAAGGTCGCGCCATCGTGCTGTTACAAAGCAAATACAACGATTATCGAGAATTACATGTGCACACAAAATGAAATGCGAAATAACGAATTGTACCATACTCAACAAACAATACAACCGAAGTGTGGAGAGCAAAAAAACTCGATTGCAAACATACGAAAGACAAAGACATGTTCGACGAGGCACACAACGTCGAGAATTACATTATCCTCGTAGGTACTAATCGGGACATCGGAGAATAACATGATGCGAACAACAACTTACTAGTACATTGAAAATTACATCGAACATTACAGCGTACATTCGACTTACGGTCCATTGAATAATACAAGATGGGAACAACATGCAAAGTTACATTATCAGCGATTGCGACGCGCCTCGAACTCGTCCATATCGTTCGAATCGCCTTGTCCTTCGACGCCGACCTTCATCTTCAACATTCGGATGTCCGCGTACCCATCGATGGTCCGGAGAGGGGCTGTTGTGAACGATCCATCCACTCGGTACCGTACACCTCATGATGCCACGTGTTGAGAACGCTCGCTTGTAGTAGTACGGGGAGATGAACGACGGCGACGTGATTGATGCGTCTCGGCGGTGCGGCGGCAATGGCGTGCGAGCACGGCAAGTGCAGCAGGCGTGGTTTCGCAGAGCACTGCAATCACCGTGCCGAGTATGCATGATGGAAGTCCTCTCCGGTGGGCACCTCGCGACCTCGGTCACGCGGTGCGTGGTATCTCCGTTCCACGCCACTCTCGGTGTAACCCGATGTCTGCGCTTTCTTGTTTTCTTGGACATGTAGGTAGACACAACAGTTGAGTAAGACAATCGATTGTCCGACATACATGCCGCGGAGGTCTTGTATCGCTCAATGAAATATCTCTGTGTCCCTAATAAGACACCTCAACTATACCCACACGATGGAAGGCATCGGTGCCTTTCATTACCGAGTTGTAAATCTCCGCGAGTTCGTTGTCATGATCCCATAACGCGAGCCGCCTCGCCGTCTGAATGGACCATTTCTCCAAAGGCTCATGTCGTATCCAATCGGTGAAACTCTTTATGCCGGTACCCGCCTCGTCGGAGGTTTGGGGTCATCGGCAGCCGCACATAAGGTCGTGAGGTCCTCTCCTTGCTCATGGTACACCATCGGGTTCCTTGATGAACTAGCGGTACCTCGGATCCATTGATTGCTTCTTCGTTAGTTCGGTCCAACGTCTTCCAAAGCGTCGAACTTCCTCCGTTGGTTCTGCTTGCGCAAAGCGCTGAACATGTTCATAAGCTCCTTATTCTGATGAATCGACGGAAAAATTGGCACCCATGTGCCTCATGCACCACTGCTCCTCGATCCGCCACTTTGCTGCTCCCACGACGGCGGACCCTTGTTGCATATCCACGATCGCCCTTAGCGACTCGCATGTCGGTCATGGATGACACAAACATCGAACTGTCGAGAACAATCGCGACTTCACTCTTTCAAGGAACCAGATCCACTCTCCGTGTTTTCCCCTCCACGAATGCCAACGCAACCAGTAGAACTCGGTTGTTGGCATCCACCGCGATCGCAGCTTAGAATCGCCCTTGTACTTCCGTGAGGAATGTGCCATCCATGCAAAGGGCCAGGCGACGATCTCGAACGAGCATTTATGCATGCGCCCGTGGCGAAGAATGCACGCCGCAATACCCACTTCCCTGCACGCACCACCCGAGGAACTCCATGGGTCGATGGATGTACCGGTTCCTTTGTGCGATTGCCACGAGCAAGTGGGAATATTCTCGCATGAAGCCTCGTCGTCTCCAACCGTATTTCCAGAGCTGTCCTTTTGCTCTCCATGCCTTTGCGTAGCTAATCTTGTATCGAAACCTCTCCTCCACGGTGTGATAATAGATCGAGGTGCGGATGGGGATTGTCCACGATCGACCATAAACACATTTGCCACCCAGTGGACGACAGTTGCGGTGTCCACGCTCCGCTTCTTCCACTCGCGTTATGCTCCATCACTATGGAGCATTTCGATGGTCCGTCCGCCCACTTCGTATGCATGCACCCGCCATGAGCACGAATCAACTCGCACTTCACGTCGTAGTCCTTCTTCTTCGGACTTCACAACCCCGAATTGCCGCGAGAGACATTGCCCAAGATTCACGCGCATCCATCACAGCCTCCTTGTCTTTATATACGGCCCCTGCGTCACCTCGTTCTCACGATACTCCCATGCATCAATGTTCCTTCATTCATTGTTAGGTCTTGAAATTGTAATTGGTCCACGCACCGAGGATAGGCACCCAGGCGTTGTCCTCCTCGTCGAGTGCTCACCATCGTGGACTTCTCATCCGCACGGTCCTCCTCTTCCATCAAGTCAACAATGTCCTCCACCTCCTCCCCTCGCTTGGCCACCTCGCGCCTCCACATCTCTCTCGCCCCGGTCCTTCGTCACGCCGGTCTCGTGCTCCTCGTCTCCGGGCTCCTCGCCTTCCTCTTCGCATCCTTCTACATTTGATGTCCCTCCGCCGTAATGTCGGCCCGACATCACGAACTTGCGACACCGATGGAGCTACCGGGTAACACTGCGGTTAACAACATGAGCGCCAACCCCGCTCTACTGCAGAAACCAACATAACTCCTCCATGTGGACGCCGAGTTAACAGAATCAACTCTCCGTAAACGCGGTCTTGCGCTCGCTCACTCTCGCTCGACTTGACGCAACCGAATCCCGACATCCAATCGAACATCCGAGACATCCACTCCAACAAACCCTCAGATGTCCTATCGCTGCCTCTCGCATATGCCCGTCGACTCTTGAAAATGATGATAGATCCACCCCATCCGCCCCTCGTGCTATCTCCCCATCTCCATAAAATATTTGGAAATACAATTTCTCCGACATCTTTTGCGCAACGTCCGACGGAAAAATATTACTCTAAAATGCAATCTACAAAACGTACATTGATCGTACTACAAAATTATTTACATTGCCTAATACATTATTTACGTAATAAAAATAGTAATACACAACCCTAATAAATTAAATTTCTAAATATTGCCTAAACTATAATGAACTAAATTTCTACATACAAAATACTACATTAAATTTGCATATACCGAAATACTACATTAAGTTTCTAAATACTACATACTACATTAAGTAACTGCTAAATTAAATTTCACAGAGCTATACAATTCTAAAATTCTAAATACTACTCAATCCTAAAATCTCTAAATACTACAACAAAGTCCTAAATATTAAATAATACTTTAATTACGCAACCTATAAAACAATTCCTACAATTATCTTAAAAAAATTCTTACAAATAACTATAAAAAAATCGAAATTTACCTTTTTTTCTTTTTTTCTCTCTTCTCTCTTTCTTTCTTCCTTTCTTCCTTTCTTTTCTTCTTTCTGCCTCGCTCGGCTTGGTCAAGCTGCGCTTGTCGCGCAGGCGAGGGAGGCACAAAGCTTTAAACAAGCCGTTGCCCCTACATGGGCGATCGCCCATGTAAGAGGCGATAGTGGCCCACCAGACGGCGCTAGGCGGGCTTGGCGGCGACGGCGCGGGCCAAATCGCGTGTATGAAGCGATCGCCCCATACAGCGACGGAGACATTTTCGTAATTTTTTTTTTCGGACGCATAGTTTTGAAAAAAAGAATAAAAATAAATATTAAAGAAAAAAAAATTCCGCATGGCCGGCCGGTGTGGCCTGATGGGCCTGTCGACCAAGGCTGGACGGCCGAATCACCAAGAAGACGGAGTGCAGCCGAGTCAAAGCCCGTGCATCGCCATAGGAAGCCGACTTGACCATGCGGCCAAGTCTTGGCTTGACCTGGCTAGGTCGGTGACGGCTCAGGCCAAGGTGGTTGGGCTGGCCGGCCCTGTGGGCTTGGCCGCCAAGAGACGGGTGGGCTCCCTAGCCCATGTTGGCATCATGATGGGCTAGTTGGCCGGCTGGTCAATGGGCTGGTGGGTCCTGCAGTTTTTCTTCTTTTTTTCCTCTTTTTTTATCTGATTTTCCTGCAAAATGTGTTAGACACGAAATATACATGAAAATAATTGCATAAATGAGTCTGATCATAGATTAAATCATCATTTTACATGCCTTTTGTAGGATCTACGAGGGTAAAATATGAGTAAAAACCGTGTCAACACAATACCCCCACACTCAGACTTTTGCTTGTCCTGAGCAACACTAACGTCCGGCGGCTTAGGAGTTGTCACAATGAAGATTCCCTGCAAGTGTCCATGGTGCAACAAAATATTTTGCACAAAGAAAATAAGAGAGTAACCCAACACGAGTACGCAATTACCCAAGCTTGGATACCTGTGGCACTCATTCAGTTCAAGTTGTGCAAGGCGATTGAAGAGTCAAAATGCGAGGCAATCCATAAGTTTGCAAGCCTCTGTTTTTATGCCGAAGGCGGATCCTTATTGCATTGTCCTTTTTTGAAGATTTGGCTCCCTATCAATATCACTCAAGATATTACGTTCAGGTCCCTTTGAGGTTTGCGTTCAGATCCTCACGCCGGTTTTTAGTGGAATCGATCAGAGAAAAAAGGAAATTACGTTTAGATCCTGAAAAACGTTTTTTTTACTGGATTGACCCGAAAAAACAAAATTACGTTTATATCCCTCCGCGTTTTTTTTCAAACAAGTCCCCGTGTTCGCCGACGGAAAAAGCAAAATTACGTTTAGGTCCTAAAAGATGTTTTTTGGTTGTATTGACCCGAAAAATGAAATTATGTTTATATCCCTCCGCGTTTTTTTTTCAAAAAATCCGCAGATTCACCGACGTTGTATTGACCCGAAAAATGAAATTACGTTTATATCCCTCCGCGTTTTTTTTTCAAAAAATCTGCGGATTCACCGACGGCTCATACATTTATATCCTCAGATCCATTTTTTCAAAAAATAATCATCGAACCAAGTTTCGCGTGTCGCAACATCGCGCAGCTGAATTTTGCATGGCGCAGCAGCGTAGCGCGCGGCCCTTTCTAGTTAATGTCATCACAGGTGGCATACCTTGGTTGTTCCCAGATGGAAGTTCAGCGGGTGACAATGACTGTGGAGCTCTTGCTGACGGCCCTGTGTGGCCTGGCCTGGCCTGGCTTGATGATCTGCTGCTGGCTGATTGCATGGATGGATGGATGCATTGTCGCGCAAATGCGTACCGTCTTGGCCACCACGATCGAACCCTTTGCTGGTTTGGCTCGTGCTCATGGAGGCACGAGATGGGACTGCTAAGCTGTGTCTGGCTGCTTGCGGCTTGTGGTGCTTCTTCGTTGATATCGGGTGTGTTGGCAATGGCACACATGGGAAGGGTGACGCATTGTTGACCTGACAACTCGAGGCTAGAGAAAATAATTGATGTTCTCTCTTCCCAATTACTCAATGATGGCAACAATGCTCCTACAGTTACTATCCAATACTAGTAGACAGTTTAGGTGCATGCCACTATCCGGAATTTTTTTTTTCTTTAATATTTTTAATCTTTTTTTCAAAACTAGGCGTCAGATCAAAAAAATTACAGATTTAGACGCCGGTCACCCGTATATGGGGCGATCGCTCCACATACGTGCGATTAGTGCGGCTTTGAACGCGCGATTTTTCCTCTCTCTACGATCAATTCTTAAAAAAATCATAACGTTTTCATATGATGTCGGATAGAGATAAACTTTATATGAAAATTATAGCTCTCGACGGGATCTACAACTTTTGTATACAAATGTTTTTCATTTGAATCCATTTAGATAGTCAAAAACGGGATAGAATGTTCAGATCTAAAAACAGATTTTTAGATCTGAACATTCTATCTCATTTTTAACCATCTAAATGGATTCAAATTGAAAAAGTTTGTATACAAAAGTTGTAGATCCCGTCGAGAGCTACAATTTTCATATAAAGTTCATCTCCATCCGACATCATATGAAAAAGTTATGATTTTTTTTAGAAATTGACCGCAGACGGAGGAAAAATCGCGGGCACTAATCGCCCATATACGGGCGACCGGAGCACAATTCTGCAAATTTTTTGCCCTGACGTCTAGTTTTGAAAAAAAGATTAAAAAAAATATTAAAGAAAAAAATTCCCACTATCCGTACATACAGACTGGGCCATTGTTTATGCTGGGCCTTGGGCAGGTGCCCTTGTTGCCCTCGCCCGGGACCGTCCTGTAGAGCAGCTTGAGGAGATCTACAATGAATATTATTAGCATTGTGGCCAGCCATTGACAGGCTTGGAATGTCATTTTGCTTAGTAGCATCATACTGATAAGAGTATTTATATAACATTCTTTCTTACTAAAGAGATAATCATCTCTCGATTTCCAAATAAACCATAAGAGGTAGCTGATAAAATTAGTGTCTGCGGAAGAGCAGATTTGAGAGAGAAATAATAATAGAGAGGATCTGAGAGAAATCCCTTGACGAATGACTGCGCAGACTTTATAAGTTGAGTGCATGGATAAATTAATAAAGAGGATCCTGAAGAAATCCTTTGATGAACAACTGCGAAGACTTTATAAGTTAACAATTTACTGCATGGATAAGGAGAGGGGGGAGAAGAAGAGAAAAATTTTACAGCTAGACTTGATGGGAAGTCATAAAAATTATTGGGCATTCAGCGACTTCTTGATGGACCGAAGTACACCCCACATGACAGTTGACACAAAGAACAGAACTATTCCAGTGATAATGGCATACTTCAACCCAAGATTCATAACCAAATTTACCAACAGCCCTGCTAGGACGACTCCCACGAAATTTGCAGAGAAACCAGACCAGAACGGCATGCCAAGGACAGATGCAATGATTGCGCCGGTCCACGCTCCAGTGCCAGGAAATGGAACAGCAACAAACAACATCAAGCCAAGCCATTGGAATTCCTCAACAGGTGCCGCCTTCCGTCGTGCCCGCTCAAAGAGGAGGTCCATAATCCGGGTAGCAGAAGCGCTTCTTCGCGAGAGAAAAGTTGCGAGTTTTTTCAGGTAAAGGATGATGAACGGCACAGGCACCATGTTCCTGGGGAAGCAGATAATATAAATCGAGTTCTGTATATCTCTCATGAACCATTTTGTGAAGAGAGGTAATCAAATTATTTAGTATTATAGTAACAACATGCAGTTTCCATTTTAGACGTGTCAGGAAAATGACTATAAAGCGTCATGACAACCCTATCAATCATTTGAAACACAAAACTTAACTTTAATTACTACCTTTTTTTCAGTCCCTTGCTCCCTCATACTGTGTTTTCTTCGAAATTATTTATCTTACCATGTAGGAAGTGCAAATTTGTGGTAAACAATAATCAAGTGCCAACATCTCTAGATCTAAGCAATTTAATCACAGCTAGACAATTACTCATTATCTTGAGCATACATAAAGACAATGACTAAGTTGTGCTGGAGATGATTGTCGATTAACTGGCACCCTGAGTTAAGCACACTGACTAAAATGAGCCAGCTATCTTCACTTAGTTTGCATGTTATGGTAGCTAATCATTATTCAATATAGGACCCTCACATTGTTGTATCTTACACAAGACCCAAATTCATTATTTATCACATGTTTGGTCAATCCATTTCATCATTAATTTTACTATGCATAATTCAATCGGCAGGTTAATTAAGTTAGTACCCTAATTTATCTCATTGTTGCATCTTACACAAGACCTTGATTTATCGATTTACCAAACAATGCGACCGGCTTATTGTACCTGTAAATTTCACTATTTGTGAGTTTAAAGAAAAGCCAAAGCACACATTTCAACTGGTTTTATTCCACACATTAGTTTCAGAAGTCAGAACAAATAGTACCTATCTATTAGTTTCAGAACAAATGTACCAGCATCGACTAGTATTACAGGCTATTTGATATGTAGTCCCTTTGTCACCGGCAATCCGTCGAACACCTCGTGGGCAAAGACTAAACCTCAACAAAGTAAACAACAACACGAGAGATAAGAGGGGAAGCGAGACAAACCCAAGAACGGATAGGACGGTGAGGCGGACGGGGTCGAGCCGCATCCAGTAGCCGACCGGGATGGCCCCCCGTAGCTCGAGCACCGGCAGCGTGGCGAGCATGAACACGACGGCCTCGTCGGGCCACCCGAGCCGCCGCAGCGACGCCGCCACCCGAAGCCCGATCCCGGACGCCTTTATCGAGTCCTCCGACGCCCGGGCCGCGCCGCAGCCGAGAAGGGCGCAGCCCAGCGCGCCCAGCGCCAGCCGCCTCGCAAGAGCGCCCCAATCGGGCGCCTGATCCCGCTCCGTCTCGCCCCCACCTAGCGGCGCCACTACACGTGGGGCTCCTGCTACAGCAGCATCAACAGCAAGATATTTGCGGGGAAGGGCTGGGACTCGGGGAGGAGAAGCTGAAGCCCCCATCAGGCCAAGTGCGGGCGGGGGTATTCCTCCAGGAGCTGCAAGGGGAGGAGGCCTCCATCTCCACGACGTGGTTGGGGAAGGGGACGCGGAAAGAACTGAGGCCGCCATGGCCATCCGGATCAAGAAGAGAGGTTAATTTTTTCCCCCGCCTCGTGGTCGTGGATTGGATTAAGCTTTGCAATTTTGGATCGATTCTGACGGCTGTTACGAGGTTCGGAGGAGAGCCCGAGGTTGTAGTTGTACTACCGGCGCCATTGGAGTGGGACTGCGGGAGCGAGCGGAAACTTGGGGCGTTTTGGCCTGTCAGTCTGGGGTCCCGGGGTAGGAAGACCGACGTCGTGTCCGTGTAGTGTAGGCCTGTAGGGCATAGAGCACAGTATAAACCAGACATGGTCAAACAGGCTGTCCGGCACGGCACGACCCGATTAAAATCCGGCACGGCTTATTTAGGCACGGCCCGTTTAGGCCCGGCTTGTAAACGGGCGTGCGCGCCGCCCACGCGTTCGGTGGCGGCTAGGCGCGGCTTTGCTTGCTGTCGGGTTGTGCCATGCGTCTTGGCCGGTCCTTCGAACTAAACGGGCCGGTCGGCCCGGTAGCCCGTTTAACTTCAGAAAATTTGAAAAAATCAGAAAAAAAGATTAGAAAAATAGATAAAGTATGAGAAAAATACAAAAAAATATGAAAAAAATCAGAAAAATACCTAAGCGGTAGGCGGCCGCGCCACGCGTAGTGCCACCTCTCGGCCCAAGCACGCACGGTGGTTTGGTAGTGCAAGACGCCCATTTAGGTTTGGGTCGTCGGTGCTTGGGCGGCGCAGCGATGTCGTCTTGTCGTCTTCTACTTATCCGCCATCTCTAGTATAAATGGTGGTTTGGTTATCTCTAATATAATTATATGTTATTTTATATATAGCATTAAAGATAACTTATATAATAAATTATTTATATAATTGTCTGTAATAGTGTCTCATACAATTAGTAGACTGTCTATATAATAATATGCACAATATCAAACCGTTTATAAGACCATGTGTTAAATAGTAGACAGTATATTTCTTTCTTCTCCCCATCACTAAAAATTCTAAGTGGCATAGCCTTATAGACACCACTGTTTCACTTGCACAAGCTCTAAAAGCAGGGAGCTCATAATTTTGAGCCGATCTTTACTTACTAGTAATAAGTATGCTTCGAACATCGACGTGGTCTTAGAACACAATTTTGATCATTATTTATATTATAATATATTTATATCATCTAATAAAATTATAATATTAGAAAAGTATTTCTCGAGACAAATCTATACATATAATTTTCATATATCTAATCTAAATATTTTAAAAAATATCAATAGTCAAAGTTTTAAAATTTTGACTAAGCAGCATCCTCTTTGTCCCCTTTACTCCATTCTTTTCCCTCAAACTTCCTCCCAGTATTTTAATAGAAAGTAATTTTTTTTTAAAGGTTTCGTACAAAAAAATTTTTACTCAAATTTTTTTGAACCGAAAGTTTGTTAAATTGAAAGCTTCAAACTGAAAGTTTGAATTTGAACGAAATGTTTTCGATTGAATTTATCTGAAAGTTTCGAATCGATTTTTTTTTTGTATGTGTTAGAGGAGAATGAAGAGGTGGGAATGGGGAGAGAAGGGAGAGTAAAGGGATTAAAAGCTTTCGATTGAATTCACCTGAAAGTTTTTTTTGATTGAATTCATCTTAAAGTTTTGAATCAATTTTTTTATTAAAGGAGAATGAAGAGGTGGGAATGGAAAGAGAAGGGAGAGTAAAGGGATGACAACACCTAAATATATCATCATCAAAGAATTTGCGAGAGTAATGTCAAATTAGCAATACCGTACTATATGGTTTGATCAACCTGGAGAGGTGTTTAACAACAAGTGTATCTGTTCCGCATGCTGCAACCGTCTAGGTTTGTAGGCCTGCATTTTCCTAGTTCATGCGAAACGAGGAAACAATCTGCTCGAATCGTGTTTCCTTTCCTCTCATACCAGGCATAGGTGAGCGTGTACGGGGAGGCTCTTCAATGGTTAACGTTTCAAATTTCGGTTTTCGGATTATATTTCGGTAGTGATCGAAATCTAAAATCCCAATGAAAATTTAGAATTTTGAATGAAATAAAAAAACAAATTTCAAATCCAGCTTTTTTTTTACCAGAATTTTCGATATCTCAGCAAAAAAATGCCGAGATCTCAGTGAGAAACATCGAAATCTCAGTCCAAAAAACTTAAAATCCGATCAAAATACCTCATGTTCACATCACATACGGTTTTAACCAAAAACCATATGTGATGACTCATTACAGACAGTTTTTAGCTAAAACTGTCTGTAATATGCATTTTTGAAAATTTTCAAAAAAAATCATTTCGCTAGGATTTGAAATCTCGTCTCCGACCGAAATCCAGCCGAGATTTTCGAAATTTCACCAAGATTTTGAAGATTTTTTTAAAATAATATTTGTTAATAAAAAATTACATAAATAATATGCCAAAAAATGGCAAAAATACCTACCAGTCACACTTTCAACTGGCGAGAGAGAGTCAGTCGCCGTTTCAACTCATGATCGACTCTCTATTGCCAGCCAAAAAAGCGATTAACCCTCTGTCACCAGTTGAAATAGCTACAGAGAGCTATCACCAACGGTTTAGCTCTCTGTCGCTATTCCAACTGGTGACATAGAGGCTTTCACTCAGGCTCCGAAGAGATGAGAGGGGAGGAGGAGAAAAGAAGTCGGTAGTGCTAATATTTTGTATAAAAATCATTACAAATTTGGAGATGTGAACTAAAATTTTTGTATCAAGCAGAGATGTGTAGCTGAGATTTGAGTCGCAAACACAACAAAATTATCGGTATTTTATATGGGACAAGCTGAAAAGCAATCCAATTACAATCTTCAATTTTAAAGAGAATTCTAGACACCATTTTATGATCTGAGATGGAAGTTAGTATCATATGGAATCTATTTTGAAAGACTAAAATGCATCAGTACATCGAAAGAACAAAAATAACTAGAGCATAACAAGTCGAAAGAACAAGAATAACTAGAGCATAACAGTCGTTACATCTATAAAGTTCGAAAAAACAAAATAGATGAAACATAGCATTTTGTAATAAAAGGGTGATTACATGGCGCATACAGTTGGGATGGTACAAATGACGGCATAGAGCAGCCACGAACATGGACAAAAGTACGATACTAGTGCGCCTTTTGAATTGTAAAAAGGCGGGATAGAGTACGCTTTAAGGGAGAAGAACATTAAGGTTCGAATAGGTAACCATAAGGAACCCATATGAAGTGTTGATTGTCAAGACGGCGTGGACGGTGCTGCTAGTCGCGGTAGTGGCAAGCACAGCTACAGCTGGCATTGCCGCTGCAGCAGTAAGTGTGGTAGTCGCTACCGAGGTGGACGACCTCCTCGTTGCTCCTCTTCTTGAGTCTCTGACTACATAGGTCGTCATTCTGGGTCTGGAGCTCCAAGTTCTGCTTATGGAGCTGTTCGTTCTCCTTTTTGACCTTCGTGAGGTCCTCTTTCATTTTTTCGAGGCGACACAGCAATGTAAAGATGTAGCATTGAGCATGTATGGGATATGGTGGGTCCACCCACTCAGTGAATTTGCAATCCGCGGTCTGCAAGCAAGAGTATGTGTCATATAGCGAGACATGAGCCGAATGGTAAGTAAGAGTTGTAGCTGTTACCATGAACAGAATGCATCGGTAGAAACAACGTCCTGGGTTGGAATCCGTAGCATCAGTAACTTGAACAACAGCGTCAAAGTCGTGCTTGCATTTCGACCAGTTCAGGGAGGGGAGTGGTTGGCCTTTGCAGATTACACATCTGACGCCCTACTCCGTGCAATTTGAGGTCATGCAATTCACGATCCAGCGAGAACATGTGGTACAACCATCTCATAACCGTGCCCTATGAACGCTCCCCGGCACGTGATAGCCCAGCCACGACACTTGAAAAATGACTAAGTTTCACCCCTTGTAAACCAATGTGCAGAACCCCTTCTCCGTAGTGTATTTTAAATTGTACTCGTTCATCCATACCTATCAACCATTTTAAGAATTTTTTAATATGTGCACAACAACGTAAAACTAACATCTTTTAAATTCTCAGCCTATCCATAATTATATGCCTACGTACTATGACGACGTACTCTACACTGCTTCAAACAACTACTGCAACCATACCAACAATAATCTTTTCAACTACATAGTATCTCGCATAATTCTGACAGTTTTTTATGTACATAAATATTGTTACTCTATACAGCTAATAACTTACATACCTAAATAATCCAATCGCCAACTCATCAATGTAAAAAAACTATTACCAGTCTACACAACTAATTACTTACAAAACTAATTAATCTGGTCTCTAAGTCATATACGTAAATAACTATTGCTACTCTCCAGGACTAATTACTTACAACCCTAATTAATCAAGTCCTTATATCGTCTACCTAAATACTTATTACTTTACAAACCTAATTACATACCAATCTATTTAATCTGGTCACCAAATTGTATTTCTAAATTTAAATTTAAATTACTCATAAGAATTTTACTTCCTCCTCCCCTCCTCCTCCTCCTCCTCCTCTCTTTTTTCTACCGCGCCACGCTCGGTTGTTTTTTTGCTCGCTCGATTGAACTAAGGCCGAAGGCCAGGGCGCAGTGCTTTAAGCCTCTATGTCGCCAGTTGGAATGGCGACAGAGAGCTGAACCGTTGGCGACAGCTCTCTGTCGCGATCCCAACTGGCAGCAGAGGGTTAGTCGCTTTTTTGGCTGGCGACAGAGAGTCGGTCGTGAGTTGAAACGGCGACTAACTCTCTCTCGCCAGTTGAAAGAGAGAATGGTATGTATTTTTGTTATTTTTTTGGTATATTATTTTTGTAATTTTTCATTAAAAATATTATTTAAAAAAATCGATTTTGAACCTATCGATGATAATGGTTACTACAAGCACCAGCCTGATGGCGAAGTAGAATCTGCGCGGTGGAAGCGCAGCCGAACGGTGGCGATGGCACGGCTGCTTCCCAAGTAGAGGGTTCTGCAGGGTATGCTACATACATCCATATGCTCTGCAAAATGTCTTTTATGTTGCTTATGTATGTTCCTGCATTTCTTTTCTTTTCTTTTTCTTCTCTTCTGCTTTTGCCCTCCTGTTGTTGCTTGCATCTCGTTACGTACGTACGTAGTAGTTCCATGCGATGCAACATTTAGACACGATTCGGTTGGGGATATGTGCTTTCCTCCTAGGCAAGAAACTTGTAAGTTCTAACATTGTTGTGCTGTGCTGTCTGAAGAGTGAAGAGGTACAATGCAGATGGAGAAGCACATTGAATCCTCATCGTTGGCTCTCTGAACAGGACGATGAGATAATGTAGAGGTAGAGTTGGAACGCTGAGAAGTTCCGAGGAGGAAAAGGATGTCAAGAAAGACAAACAGCGTACTAGTGAGCCTGTAATTTGTTACATTTGAGATCCAACCCTGCACTCATCGTCGACACCTCACACTGCAACGATGCGCCGTATTTTGTTGGCCAAGCTGTTGTACTAACTACTAAGCTCTTCCCAAGTGTCGATAATCAATTCATATAACAGCAAGGAAACAATTATAACTACGAACCATCATTGCCCCTGTTCTTAAATTGCGTGATTTCTCTCTTTTTATTGTACCAAAAAATGAAAAGTCTGCCAGCACAGCAACATCGCTCCACTACTACTGCCACGAAAAAACCATTCGAAAATCGAAAATACCGAGTCGAAAATCGTCAGAAATCGAAGGGTTAAGAATTTAAAATATTAAAAATAAAAAATCAACTGGTTCCAATCGGTTTTAACAGAAAACCAGCCGGTTTTGACCGAAAATCGACTGACCAATTGATGGGTGCTGACCACCACTGCGGCGTTGCCATACAATTTTGACCTAAAACCGATCGATTTGATCGAAAACCGGTCAGTTTTGACCGAAAATCGACCGGTTTTACGTTATATAAATTTTTTCAAAATTTTCAAAATTTTTTTAATTAGACCGGTTTACCGACCGATTTTGAATATCGAACCAGCTCGATACGTACCGCGATTTTTGAACGGTTTTCGTCGGTTTTGTGAACCTGACTACTACAATCGCTTCTATTGTCAAACCAATGTATCAGTGCAGATGAGTCATAGATATCGGGTAAACAGAACAGACAGTTGCGCAGGTCAATTCCAAGTTTCAGAAGCTTTATTAGCCCAAACATGTTTATTCCCACTTCACATGAATTTTGCAGCATTTTGAAAAGTGAAGTGGCATTCCAACATGGGCAAACCATAGGAGCCCCCCTGCCATTGAGAGAAACCGGAACCTGGCACTAAATTGGAAACACAGGTTTTAAGTTATTATGAGGAGGATGAGATGAACATGCGGATCTTCCTCTCGAGCTCATCCTTCTTAGCCCCAACCACGCGACTCACCTCCTGCCCACCCTTGACTAGTACAAATGTTGGCATGGCCTCTACTTTCCATGTCCTTGCCACCTCCTGCAAAATTCCAATACATCACCATTAAGAAATGTTCCACACCGCAATGCATAAATTGCCGTGTCAGGCTTAAAAATGATTTTTTTTATAACAATCAATCCTCATATTTCACTCTTGGTGTGGAGGAGCTACATTCATGATTCATGCAGTTTTAAAATTAGTCTTTGATGTATAAAATTGCCTAAATACTTTCTTTTATTAAGTACATCTTCTGTCCAAACTTTTCATGCAACATAGAAACCAAAAGAATAAAATACTTCACTATATCATTGTATCTCCATACAAGGACAGGGCCATGGTCCATTGGAACCTTCATTCCAATCACTGCTTTTTTAACCACCCAAAGTATCAAAACTAACGCAATAATTATAATCCATACTACCAGTAGAGTACAATCAAGCAAAATTCATGTCAGCTACAAATATAGTGGTTGCGTGATTTCAGGCTGAATTCGCTTGAATTCATTTTTCCTAGAGCAGAACAATATGTGCGATCTGTGCTTTAGACCTAACAAGAGCGGGCCTCTACGAGCCTTCACTACTTGATTTGATCCTTCTGGGTTGAACTCTTAAATTGGCATCAAGTGAAATCACAGAAACCAAAGGTAAATTCATTCAAAAATCACAATGTTAGAGACGTCTTTAACCTCTGTCGGTTTCAAAACATGTAAGGTGTCCTAGGACAATGCAAAAGTGCCATCACAGTGAAGTCTACATCTGATTCCAGTGCCCAAGCAGCTAAAGTGGAACATTTGGATGTTTAAAATCCCCGACTTCAGCAGAAGTCAGGAGATGGTAACAAAACATCTCGATGATTGGGGGCAACTTGGATAGAAGTCATTCAGCGAAGTTGAATGACACGCTAAGTCTTTTGCGTGTTCTTGAAACAATATTACAGCGGTGTAGGCGAACTACTACGACAACAGAATCAGACTAGATCAGAGCCTTTTCCTCTACCGAATTCACGAGAGCCCAAGATACCCACTAAATTGGTGTCATTAACTGAATTGGGCGAGATGGTAAGGGTTGTCGACTGTTGATCTGCCACCGATGACGCGAATGACCAAACAAACGCAGCAAACAAGCAAGCATGTAAGATACATGAGGTTGCAAGAGCCGTACCGACAGCTCGTCGACGTCGATCTTGAGGAAGACGGCGTCGGCGAAGCGGGAGGCCATCTCCTTGAAGGCCGGCTCGATGAAGCGGCAAGGCCCGCACCACGACGCCGAGAAGTCGATCACCATCTTGAGCAAAGCAAGCAAGAAACCAGCGCCTTTTTACTTGTTCAGATCCAAAGCATGGGAGGCTGGGCAGGCTTGAGGAACAGGGGGAGAGGCAAGGTACTCACCAATTTGGAGGCGCTCCTGTGGGCTTCCCACTGCTGGTCCCAGCTGGCCTTGGAGTGGACGGCGACCACGGCCGAGTCGCCCTCGTCGGCGGCGGCGGGGTTTGAGAGCAGCGACGAGAAGAAGGAACCCATCTTGCCCTGCGTGCTGGTTGGCTTGGTTGCTTCGCTTGCGCTCCTCGTGAGTCGTGAGCGGTGAGGGGAGGGGAAGCCTAATTTATGTATGACTCGGATATGACTTTTTTTTTTCGGTCCTTCAATGTTCTCCGTCCTAATATAAATCATATAAATTTTAAAGAAAACGAGGGGTAAGTAATCTCCATCTGATTTTTATTTATATTTTAATATTTATACAATTGTAAAAAATAAAAGTATGAAAGCACCTCTTGAGTTTTTTTTACTTCGAACGGAAGGCCTCTCTCTCTAGTCTCCCAATTGGACGACACACGTAGGATTTCGATAGTCTAATTATACATATGAAAGATTCAGGTTAATGCGTTAGTATTACTAGATAGTATAGCACGCTATGCTGCGTCGCGCAAATCTCACTCTAGATTTTTTTTATTGCAAAAATGGTAGAAGGACCTAAATGTAATTTTAAATATCCCGGGCTTAAGGAACCGACGCCCATGTTAAATTTACGGCAATCACTGGTTTTTTGTGCAAAATACCCAGACCTAAATATAATTCTAAATCTTTTGGGTTTAAAGAACAGGCGCCCGGGAGGACCTAAACGTAATTTGAAATCTTTCAAGTTTAAAGAACCAGCACCCGTGTCAATTTTACGGAACCACGGGATTTTTTCGCAAAATAACTGGATCTAAATATAATTTTAAATCTGTTGGATTTAAAGAACCAGCGCCCGGGAGGACCTAAAAGTAATTTTAAATCTTTCGAGTTTAAAGAACCAGCGCTCGTGTCCACGGGATTTTTTTCGCAAAATAACCGGACCTAAATATAATTTTAAATCTTTTGGGTTTAAAGAACCGACGCCCAGGAGGACCTAAACATAATTTTAAATCTTCCAAGTTTAAATAACCTGCGCTCGTGTCGATTTTGCGAAACCACGGATTTTTTCGCAAAATAACCGAACCTAAACGTAATTTAAAATCTTTCAAGTTTAAAGAACCGACGCCCGAGTTGAATTTGCAGAACTACGGGTTCTTTTGCAAAATAACCAATGGAAGAACCTATTCGTGATTTCAGACTATTCGAAGGGCTTTTTCGCAAAAAAATCGTACCTTGTGCCCTAGAATCTCTCCATTCCCTCTCGGCTTAATAGATATACCCCTTCTACTAAAACCTGAAGACTTCCTGGATGGAGAGCGCCCCACGTGGCGGCTCGAGCTGCGAGTCGAGTCGAAAAAATATTTACGCTTAGGTCCCTTTTCGGAAAAAAATTACATTCGGGTCCTTTTTCGGGAAAAAAAAATTACGATTAAGTCCTTTTTCCAAAAAAGAATATATATTACGTTTAGGTCCTTTATGCGTTTTTAAGGCTTGCGCTCGGGTCCTTTTCCATAAAATCAAAATTACGTTTAGATCCTTTTTGTGAAAAAAAAAACGTTGAGATCTTTTTCCCCGAAAAAAACATACATTTTTTCCCGTTTTTTTACCATTACATTTAATCCCTTTTTCCGAAAAAACAAAATTCTCGATTTTCTCGTGTGGAGAGCGGCGCCCGCGGCGTGGCACGCCGCGTATAGATTTCTAGTATATATTAAGCCGGAAAGATTCTGAGCGCAGGGAGGCCATGCCATATGTTTTTTTGCGAAAAACCCCAAAATTAGAAATCGCGAATAGGTCCTTCCACAGGTTATTTTGCAAAAAAAGACCCGTAGTTCCGCAAATTCAACTCGGGTGCCGGTTCTTTAAACCCGAAAGATTTAAAATTATATTTAGATCCGGTGGTTTTGCGAAAAAAATCCCGTAGTTTCGCAGAATCGACACGAACGTCGATTCTTTAAACCTGAAAGATTTAAAATTACGTTTAGGTTTTGTTATTTTGCGAAAAATCCCGTAGTTTTGCAAAATTGTCACGGGCGTCGGTTCTTTAAATCAGAAAGATTTAAAATTACGTTTAGGTCATCCCAAGCGCCGGTTCTTTAAAACCAAAAGATTTAAAATTATATTTAGATCCGGGTATTTTACAAAAAAAAAAGTGGTTCCGCAAATTCAACTCGGTCACTGGTTCTTTAAACCCGAAAGATTTAAAATTATGTTTAGATCCGGTTATTTTGCAAAAAAATCCCTTGGTTTCGCAAATTCGACACGGGTGCCGGTTCTTTAAATCCGAAAGATTTAAAATTACACTTTGGTCCTCACGGTCGTCGGTTCTTTAAACCCAAAAGATTTATAATTATATTTAGGTCTGTGTATTTTGCAAAAAAAAACCGGTGGTTCCGCAAATTTGACACCGGCGCCAGTTCTTTAAGCCTAAAATATTTAAAATTATATTTAGATCATTCTATTATTTTTGCAATAAAAAAACTCCAGAGCGAGATTTGTGCGACGCGGTATAGCAAGCTGTACTATCTAGTTAATTATATATATGAACCGGTTACTGGCTAGTGCCCATAACCAAGTCCATGATATTTAAGGTTATGCGAGCAAGGGTCTTGTGTTGCCTCGGATGGTTTGTGTGGGTGGAAAGCATGAGTACGTTGCCGACGGAACAAATACTACTCCTTGCAGTCACAAATACACATTATTTTAGGTATAGATATAGTTAAACTTTTAAAACTTTGATTTTCAATACCTTTTTAAATATTTAAATTAGATGCATTAAAATCATACCCGTAGATTTATCTTAAAAAACACTTTCATAATTTTATTAGGTTTTATAAATGTATTACAAAAGAAACTAGTTGGTCAAAGTATTGTTTTGAATACCGCGTAGATATGTATTTGTGATGGAGGGAGTAATGACTTGTAACGAGTGTCTCGGAAAATTAACGCGTACCCACTACCCACAAAATGTAGCGCGTTGTTCAACGTTTGCAAAGCTTTCTAGGCACGCACAGCAAAGGATTGAAATTTCGCTCTAAATATCGTCCGAGAACAAAATCTCAGCGAGATTTAAAAATTTCGGAATAAATTCTGGATGAATCGCAAAAACGGATTTTAAAACCGAAATTTCGGCCGGTTTTGTCGAGATCTCGACAAAATTGCACCGAGCAAAAAAGGCTCGAACGATGTTGAAAAATTTTGAAATTATTTTTGGAGGTTACTGACATATCAGTGATATTCCCATAAAAATTTTATATTATTTTCAAATATGAGGAATTTCTAAAAATTCAAAAATTGCAATTGTCCTCATAAAACGCTGACCGGCAAGTTTGAACCGAATGAAAAATGAAACAAACCACGTTAGACAATTTTGAATTTTTTTACAAGGTTATGATCCATCAATAATGTTCTTATAAAATTTTCAGATAATGATCAAGCTTAATCAATTTTTTTAAATTCGAACAGTGCTACTGTCCTGATAAAAGCCATACCGAAAAAACTTCAACCAAATGAAAAATAGTACAAACCACATTAGAAAATTTTGAAAACAATTTTGGATATCCCTGTTGTATCATTAATATTTCTATAAAAATTTTATATGATGAACAAGCTCCAAGAAGTTTCAAAAATTCTGACAGTGCTACGTTCTGATAAAAACCTGATAATAAATACATAGATATGATTTAATAACAAAAAAGGTTCAAATTTTTTGGAAAATTTGTAGAAGAGTTCTAAGGAAATTATTAAGATCTCATAAATTTTTTGAATCATTATCACACTCCAGTGAATTTATAAAATTCTTACAAGTGCACTTTACCATTTATGTTCTTTCTGTTTTTGATTTTTGAAATATAATAAATGAAGTTCAATGCATACATAGATTTGATTGAGCAAACAAAAAATTTAAAAAATTGAAAATTTTATATAATGGTACTGAGGCAATTATTAAGCTCTCATAAAAATTTGGGATCATGATCACACTTGAGAAAAATTATAAAATTCTAACAAGGTTGTTGTCCCAATTATGTTCATTCGGTTTTTAATTTTTTAAAGATAACAAATGAATTTAAATTATTTTTAAATTTTTTATTTATGATTATACACTTCTTATTATTGTACCATAAATTTTTCACATCATGATAAAGCATATATAATTTTATAAAAATCCGATAGTTTTTCTACCGTTTTTAAAAAATGTCTCAAAAATTCATTTTTTAAACAAATTTTCATAGAAGATGACTTTCTTAAGGGTTAGTGATCAATTTCTGGTAAAAAAAATGGCAAAAACCGGTCAAAAACCCCGAGATATATAATGAGACCTCGCTGAGATTTCTAATATTAATGTAGCAATTTGATTTTTTTTATTTTGTTTACTCCGGCCAGCATTTCAAAACTTATTCATCTCCGGTAAACGCGTGAAATTTCGACGAGATTTTAATCCTTGCGCACAGCACAATACGCTCAAAAGTACCACACAGGGATTCCGTGCTGACACCCTGCCAAAAGACATTTCAGTTGTGCATCATGTAACATGAGTGCGGCAGATCTACGAGGTTTCCCCTCTTTTCCCTGTTGAGAAACCTCGCTATCGAATAGTCCGGGGTTCCCGAACAGATCTAAAGTGGAGAGCAGAGAGAGAGACACAGGTATATGGGGAGCGACGGCGGAATTCTTAATTGATTTCTGATTGCTTGTACATAGGGGGGACCCCCTCCTCCTTATTTAGTGCTCACTTAGGGTTTCGGCTAAGGGACCAACGTGGGCTTTTCATTGGGCTACGTGGTATCCCAACACTCCTCCTTGGGCTCTTTGTCGCGAGATGCATATGCCTCATTAAAACTCCAGGAAAACCCAGTGGAAAAAATACTTGGAGAAAGAGTACATAGCATACGCTTGCTATGTTGCACGAATTGCCTCGTTAAAACCTTATGCAATAAAACTTCATGAAAAACTTGCTAAGGAAAAAGTGTACAATTCACCCAAACTTCAATTGCTAATCTTCGAGATTCATGTTGGGTATTCATAATTCATCTTCAAGATTTATGTGGGAGTATGTGAAATATCTCCCCCTGAAATCTGCACTTCTCTAAGTCTCATCATTCCAATTCCTTTTACGCACCTTTCAAAGGTAGATGCTGGAAGTGATTTAGTGAACAAATTTGCAAGATTTTCACATGACTTAGTATGCAATATCTTGATCTCGTTCATCTTATGCAATTCGTGTGCATAGAAGAACTTGGGGTTGATATGTTTCGTGAGATTACTCTTCACATAACCCATCTGTGCTTGGGCAACACAAGCTACATTATCTTCATAGATTATCGTGGGAGTTTGCTCAATGTTCAAGCCACATGACTTCTGGATGTGGTGAGCCATTCTTCTGAGCCATGCACATTCACGAGATGCTTCATACAAAGCGATGATTTCCGAGTGGTTTGTCGACGTCGAGACAAGAGTCTGCTTAGACGACTTCCAAGAAATTGTTGTTCCTCCACATAGAAAAACATAGCCAGTTTGGGACTTGCCAGTATGCGGGTCTGATAAGTACCCAGCATCGGCGTAGCCAACCAAATTCAATTCATTGTTTCTTCTGAAAAACAAACCAAGATCTTTGCTTCCTTGGAGGTAACAGAAGATATCCTTGATCCCTTTCCAATGCCTTTTGGTGGGTTACGCCTTTCAGACGGACTAGCAAATTTACGGCGAACGCAATGTCCGGCCTAGTGCTGTTTGCAAGGTACATGAGCGCTCCAACTGCACTCAGATATGGGAATTCTGCTCCCAGGACTTCCTCCCCCTCTTCTCTAGGTCTGCATGGGTCTAGGTCTGCTTGGAGTGACCTTCCGACCATTGGAATCTTCGCAGGATATGCTTTTTCAAATCCAAACCTTTCCAACACTTTCTGCGTGTAGGTTGATTGGTGTACCAAGATTCCTCTTTGGACATGTTCAAGCTGCAAGCCTAAACAAAACTTGGTTTTACCCAAATCCTTCATTTCAAACTCAGACTTCAAGTCTGAGCATGCTTCTTCAATTTCTTCATCCGTCCCAATGATGTTCAAGTCATCTACATAGACGGAGATTATCTGAAATCCATTCGGGATCATTGTATAAACACACATGGACAATCTTCATTGTTTGTGTAGCCTTTCTTGCAGAGAAAGTCACTCGAGCGATTGTACCACATTCTCTTTGATCGCTTGCACCATACGGTGATTTCTCCAATTTCACACTATACTGAGTTTCTATTTGCTCCGTCTTGGTTCGGGATAGGAATTCCTTCCAGTACTTTCATGTATATCTCCAATCCAAGTTTCCATACAAATATCTTTGTGACAACATCCATTAGCTTCATTCTCAACTTCAAGTTGATCGCCATTGAGATCAAATATCTAAAGGTAATTCCTCCCATGACCGGAGAATAGGTTTCTTCATAATCAACTCCACGACGTTGAGTGAAACCTTGAGCTACAAGCCTTGCCTTGTACCTTACAACCGTTGTTTTCATTCCTCTTCCAACAAAGACCCATTTGTGACCTACGGGGTTTATATGGGAGGTGTGCGGCATACGGCCCAAACACCTCTCTCTTGTTCGGAGAGACTAACTCTGCAGTGATTGCCTTTTCCATTCTTCCCAATCTAGCCTTTTCTTGCACTCTGCGAGATGCAGTGCTCGGGATCATGATCAATGATCGAGGCAATCTTCTTTGCAAGTATGCATCAACGTTGGTCGTTGCTCTATTCAGGGATTCTCCTATTATTACAAAGTTTATGGCCATTTCTTCATAGGGTGCTTCATGCACTTCTACTTGCTCTTCGCTGCTTTTCCCTATCGCAGGAGCAAGTTCCTTTAGCTTTTCATTGCCTATGTGTGCGCACACATTATTTCCGGCGGCTTCCTGCAGTGGAATATTCAAGTCTGGAATTGCTGTTCCTGTTGGCTTCTTTCCAGTGCCAGGTCTCAACTGGCTCCCCTTCTTTCCTTGAGGTATTTTCGTGATTGGTTGTGGTAAGTCCTCTCGCCCTATTTTCTCCAGACGTCTCGGGTACTTTGGGTTTGAGGAGCAGATTTCTGTTCTTTTCTTTGAGGCCTCCGAGCGGTCGAGGATACCTTCTATTTTCTTTGGTATTTCCACCCTCTCTGGTGCATTCCTTGCGGGTACATGCGACTTAACCACGCCCTTCAGATCACAAAAATGGTCAGGCAGTTCATTTGCTAAATTCTGCAAATCAATTATCTTCTGGACTTCTTGATTTGCTTCATTAGTGCGGGGGTCATGTGCGGGGATCCCAGTGGAATGCCATACGATTTCTCGGTATTTTTCATCCAAAGGTTGATTTCCTCCCCCTAATGACGGGAAACGGTCCTCGTCAAAGATGCAATCAGCGAATCGGGCTGTATGCAAGTCTCCAGTCATGGGTTTCAGATATCTGATTATGGATGCACTCTCATAACCAACGTATATCCCAGACTTTCGGAGAGGGCCCATTGCAGTCCGCTGAGGGGGTGGTATAGGTACATATACCATACACCCAAATTTCCTGAGATGGGAGATCTTCGGGATGATCCCATGCACAAGTTGCATAGGAGAATGGATGTTGTAGGCCGACGGTCTAAAATTGATAAGAGCTGCTGCGTGCGACTGCGTGTCCCCAACAAGTGTTGGGCAAGTTACAACTCGCAAAAGCGGCACGGCAATGAATTTAATCCTCTTTATTAATACTACGCTAGTCCATTCTGCGTGTGGGCGTGCGATGCAGTGTTCAACTGCTATCCTCGTTGTTGTGCAATAATCATCAAATGCCTTTGAAGTAAATTCTCGGCATTGTCCATTCGATGGACTTCACGTGATGATCGGGAAAGCATTCTTAATTCTTATGATCTGCGAGATCGACTTTGCAAAAGCATGGTTTCTTGTTGACAATAAGCATACATGCGACCATTTCGAGGAAGCATCGATGAGCACCATAAAGTATCGAAACGGCCACGACAAGGGTGAATCGAACCATAAATATCCCCTGGATGCGTTCGGAATGCAGGATTTCACTTTATGTTTTCATGACAGAGGGTCTAGTTATTAATTCCCCGGTGGCACATGCAGGGCACACAAAATCTTCATGATTCGGGAAATTTTTAACATTAATACCATGATCTTGTGAGTTGTTCACTATATTTCTCATCATTCTAAGACCAGGATGACCTAATCTACCATGCCATAAAGAAAATAATTCAGAGCTTCTAAAAACAGTCTTCAAGGAAGTATACACTTCGGGTGCATGAATATTCGTGTGGTACAACCCAAATTCATATGAGGGACATTTTTCTAATACCATTTTTCCACATACCGCGTGCTTCACAATGCACAAGTATTCTTTGCCATTTTCTTCGTTGGTTTCTACATGAAAACCATTGGCGCGAATGTCTTTGAAGCTTAAGAGTGTGCGCGTTGATTCAGGGTACAAAAGGGCTTCTTCAATTACCAAAGTTGTACCCATAGGCAATATAATAGTGGCTCTTCCTGAGCCGATTACATATGAGTCGCTTCCTGCGATCGTAGTAATCTTTCCAGCGTTCTTCGTGATCGACTGGAAATATTTAGACTCTCTTAAGATGGTATTTGTTGTGCCACTATCAACAATGCATATCTCTTCCATTTGGGCGCTACACGATTTCTAGATCAAAGAAATATAATTCCAATCAGATAGAGGCAAAATAATTCAAATATTGCTTGCAAATTTGAAGAATACTGGAATAAAGAATAAATTGCATGTTTATTCATGGGAGAAGTATGCTCTTCTAGAGCTTACAATTCATTATTCAAAGAAAATGCTAACAACCATAATCTTAAAAAATGCATTAAACAGAATCTGTAAAATATGCATTAATTTCTGCTTCTATGTCATCGACAGAAGTTTTCTCTTCATTTGCCATAATATTGGCTGCAGCGTCGATGTCCAGGCTATTCTATGAGGATGAGACAAGTGAGGTATCTTCATCCATGGCATCATCATCACCGATATTGGCGAAGTGCGCCTCTGCGGGGGCGTTTTCTTTTGCCTTCCTCTTAGCCTGATATGCGTTGATCACTTCCTTGGATTCTCGACATATCTTCGACCAGTGTCCCCAAGTGCCACACCTGAAGCACGTTTGGTTCTGCTGTCCATACGGCTTGGCGTGCGCCTTTTCTTTGTCATCCTTTTTTACTGGGGCTTTGGACTTTCCTTTGGCCTGAGTCCTTTCTTTCCCACCCTGCTTGCTCTTCTTTCTGTTAATGGGCTTTCTCACCTTGTAGCTATTTGCATTGACTTCTGTGCCAGTGCCTCGTCCAGGTGGCTGCGAGACATAGTTCTTGCGTAGAACATCGTCTTGCGAATCCGCAACTTGCATTACATCAATCAGTTCGCTATACTCCTTGTATGCGTCCTGACGATAGCTGCGTGCACTCTGGATAGCATTTGGGTGGAAGGTGGAGAGAGTTTTCTCAATCTTCTCCTCATCAGTGATCTTCTTGCCACATAGGGAGAGATTGGTACAAATTCTGTGCAAGGCAGAATTGTACTCGGCCACTGTCTTAAAGTCTGCAAACCTCAGGCGTACCCAATCTTGCTGTGCTTGTGGCAAGATGGTGTACTTGAGCTTTTCGAACCGCTTCTGAAGTGCAGTCCAAAGCTCATGTGCACTCTCCTCAGCCATGTATTCGTTCTTCAAAGTGGCTGAGAGGTGATACCTGAGAAAATGCAGGACTTGATCGTTTTGCTCGGCAGTAAGTTTCGCGTCCTGCGAGGACCCTAGACCGATTGCGACGCGGAGCTTCTTGCCCCCAAGAACGATCTTCACGTCTGATGCCCAAGTGAGGTAATTCTGACCGTGCGGGGCCAGTTCTTCAAACTCACGATTCACGATGCCGAATATCTGCATGATTTCAAAATTCCGACATTAGATTACTGCGTGTAATCTAATAGAAAATGGTTGCAAAAAGCATAAAGTGCAGAAAAATAAATTGCTATGCATTGCAGAATATAAAATTGAGCAATGAATTCAAATTCATAAGGAATATTCATAAAAACTGTGAAATAAAGCTAGAAAAATTAAAAACAGAGCCAAATAAATCTTCTTGATTTTTCTGGCAATTTTTCAAAAAAATTCTGCAATTTTTTTCTCTTTTCTCTTCTTTTTCTTTTTCTTCTTTTTTCCGACTGAACCGGCTACCGGGCCGGATCCTTTTTTTTCGGCCGAAGGGCCTTTGGGCCATGCGCTACAACTGGCCCATCCGGCCTGCCTGGCCCAACAAAAATGCTCCAGCCAAAGAAATACCCGGCGGCTAGGGTTTCCATCCCCTAGCTGCCATGTACTCATGCTCCAGAATTTTCATTTGGATTCTGGCTTCCGACTCACGGGCGCGCATACCGAGGCATGGCGCACGCTGGCCGGAGCGGGGGCGCGGCGAGCCAGGCGGTGTCTTCGGCTGCCGCTGCTTCTTTAGGTGCCGTCATGGCTTGGCCGCTTCTTGGCGCCATCGAAGGCGCCGCCGCCGCCGGCGACGGATGGCTTCGAGTTGGGGTCGAGCAATGCGTGCACGAGCCAAGCGGCGGCGGCGGTGTCCGAGGCAGCGGTGGCGCGGACGGCGCCGGCCGGGCAAAGCGGCGGCGGCAGCTGCGAGCGCGAGGACCGGCGACCACTCGTCGGCGCGTGGCGCAGCGGGCGAGAAAACCGAGGCGTCGCGGCTCTTGGCGCAGCTGCGTGGCGGGCGGGACGACGGGCGCGACCAGGACCGAGCGGCGGCGGCGCGGGCGGGTTGCGCCGATTCATGGCGCTTCGTCGCTGGCTTCGGCCTACCGCCGACGCTGAAACCGAGGCGGCGGTCAGATTACAGCAGACCGCCATGGCGGTTGCCGTCGCCGGCGTGGTGCCGGCAGATGCCGATGCACTTGTGCGTCTTCGTCGGCGGCGTGCAAGCCGAGGCGGCCGGTCGGGCGGCGACGGCCGCAAGCACGGCCGAGGCGCCGGCGGCCGCCGAGGCGATGACGACGAGCCGTGCGGGGCGACGCAAGACGTTGGCGGCCGACGGCGCTTGCACGGCCGTGCCGGCCAAGGCTACTCTTCGACCGAGGTCGTCGCCGCAGAGGCCGAGGCGGCGGCGCTCAGAGGCCGAGACCGGCGCGCGGTGGCTTCATCTTGCGCCGTGGGCGTGGCTGATGAGGACGCCGGGGCCGGGGCGCATGGCGCGGCTGCGGGCTAGACGGCGCTTGGCGGCATTGTTGCGCTTCGTGCGCGGAAAACGAGGCGACAGCCTTTCTTTTTTTTCTAGATGTAAAGGTGCTTCATGTGTACTGTTGCTTCGTGTCGATGTAGCTTCTTGCCAAGCGACGAACGCAGTACCGATGCGAAGGTTAGATGCATGCATAGGAAACAATAGCGATTAGATTCAATCGTCGAAAACCCACCTTTCTCACATTTTCAATTCTGATCTCCGGTAGAGCTTCGTGCTGATAACGTGTTGAGAAACCTCGCTATCGAATAGTCCGGGGTTCCCGAACAGATCTAAAGTGGAGAACAGAGAGACACAGGTATATGAGGAGCGACGGCGAAATTCTTTATTGATTTCTGATTGCTTGTACATAGAGGGAGACCCCCCTCCTTATATAGTGCTCACTTAAGATTTCGGCTAAAGGACAAACGTGGGCTTTTCATTGGGCCACGTAGTATCCCAACATTCCCCACGTCTAACCAAAGCGCATATGCGGATATGCTGCGTTCGAACTGTTCTGGAGAAAGAAAGGCAGTTGCTTTTTAGGTAAATCAACCTCTGTCCTCGACTGGTTCAGCGTTTGTGCTTTTAAGGCCACCAAAGAGGACAAAGTTAAATGAAACCAATGGTTTCGCACGGAGGTGCATTTGCCGCGCTTGCCGCATTGGTTGGTAGCCAGTAGCCACCATAATTTACAACGAATGGAAGGATGAACACTCGAGATAAAACCTTGTTATAACAGGTTGCAGCCCATGGTACTGCCAATGAGACGTCTATGCTAATTGAATGGAACATAAGCAACTTGATATCACATCCATGTACAGACACAGGTAGGAGTACCCAAGTGAGATTTAACTTTAGATGATCACATTCTACTCGACAAGGGTAGTACAGCAGAAGAAGGAACATCCTCAACGAGCGCTGCTCACTCAACACTAACTACAGGCGACATGTTGCGAATATAAGCTGCTCACTCGCAGGGCGCTGACTCGAAACCCAAACGGATCTAGTGTTCTGGCTTCGGGGTACGGATGATGTATTGCCTCACAGCATCCTGATTTACATGGAAAATGAATCTCATATCCTTTATCTGCAAGAAAGATTGACAGCTAAGTGAGACGAGCATGAGGATACTCGATACTAGTAACATCTCAACGAAATAACATGGGCAAGAATGATTGTTCTTTCAAACAAGCCAAAGCAAAACACCACTTCAGTTATCTTCTTATGAATCATTACCGTATTTCTGCTGATTATTTGAAGTGCTACACACAAGTACAAAATAACAGAAATACAGAATGGCAAAGGAGTGAAGGGAGATCAGTTACCACTACATCAATAAGTATAAGTAAAACCATCAAGCCATCAACTGTGTAGTATAAGATAGTAACAGTTTTCGAATATTCATGGAACAGTGAGCAATATATATTTGTTGTGCATCAATTTGCCGTATTTTTTTATTAGCCAGCTGGATAGTGACAGTGCTATTAGCATTTAGCAATCAGTGTATCCAAGAAGGGCGAGTGGTGAGTGCAAGGCATTGCAGGCCATATCATAGTCAGCCAATCACATGAATGCATAACCACCGACTAAAAATAGCAGCAAAAGAATCAATTCTTTACATCGACTAGGAAGTGTTACCCAGGCACACTGTACCCACCCTTGTCTTCCACATGCTTCCCAAACCCATGTGTTAAACATTTGATTAGCATTCTTTTTGCAATACAGAAGTAAACAATTGGTCTAAGTAATTAATACAGGCCTGATTTCCCATTTGAAATTGGAAAGGAAGCCATACATGTACAATGTTTCTAGGCTTTTACAATAACATTTTCTTGATTTTATTTTATTCCATTATATATTTCAAATGGATGTGAATATGTCAAGTACCCTTTATATTCTGATTTCTCAGTATTTAGCACTTTGGTCTTGTCTTTGTATAGATTTCAATCAGTTATGAAAGAAAAATGAAATACTAGATTTTAGTACCTCAATTAATGAATCAGAACTTAAGTTGATGCGTTTGCAACATGGTACTTCCTTGCTATTAACAAAGATTGAATATTTTCCAATGTTCTTGATATGGAACGACCCAGCTTCATCCATCTTGATAATGGCCTGATTGTCAGAACACAACATGGATTTATATATATACAAAGTCACACCAAAAGAGAAAGGAGCTAACTTAGCAAAATATAATAAATAGTATCAGATTTTTAGGCAGTGTGCAAGCCTACGATGTCAGAAGAATAAACCTAACCTCACAACTTAAAGAACAAATACATTGGTTAGTAGGACGCAACCACCAGGGGTCAGAATGTAACCAGAGAGGACTGCCATTAATTACTTAATACAATGGTTTGTTTAAGTAGAATGGCATGATAATAAGAAGTACTACAAGTTACAATATAGGCCTAGAATGCCACAATGACAGAAATTCTAGAACAAACCTGTGGTCAACATAAACAGCTGGAGATGTTTCTTAAACTATTCATAACCACTCAACAAAAAAAAATGTTAAGATCGACAATTTTCAAACTCAAAACCGAAACACATGATACTAATGGTTAAGACAAATCTGCATTCTGCAAGTCTCCCTTAACAAAAAGGACCTAGATGAACATAATTCATCTGCCACCAGCCTTTCAGCCCCAAATATTGCCAAGTAGATAAAGTTTGCTAATCCGCCAATTCAAGCAAACCTTACGGCCTACATGCTAGAATGTGTTTGGGAAGCAGCAACACATAACATACAAAGCTTTTGACTGCTGTAAGGTAGCACTTTTGACTGCTGTAAGGTAGCACAGATCTACCATGACTGCCAATCAGAGTAAGACCCACCAGAGGTAATAAAAATACCTATGATGCACCGATACATGGTACTGGTATGGTGATACAACATTTCCCCAAAATCACCGATACGGCTGTGCGTGCACATGCGGCTGGCTATCGAGCTTAACGAGCAATTATCGAGCTTCTTTCGAATTTGACATAATTCAACATAAAATCATTTTATTTATCATTTAAGTGGTTATTTCAAATTCGAGCTAACGAGCCACTATCGAGCCGAGCCTCGTTTAACATTTTTCCGCTCAAAATGGACTTGTTTCAATTTTGAACTTATTAACTACTATAATCGAAACAATTTTGATTCGAGCCCTAACGAGCTTTTTTGCCAGCCCTATGTGTGCGTGTGTATTAAAAAATAAAAAAAAATACTTGATATTTCATAAGATAAGCACTAAACATTAGGCATTAGTACATAATAACGTCCATAATATCTCTCTGTGATGCACAACAAGGGCTGAAGCACTTCCTTCCGCATTTCCACTTGACATATTGCACAAAGACCTAAAGAAAATCAATCAAACACAACCTTAAGCTAACCAGCTCAGATCTGCAAGAAGGGCACAGGGGGAAGCACCTGATGTGTAGAAGCAGCACAGCCGGAGTCGCAGCCGCTGCCTTGATAGAGAAGTGCAGGGTCACTGCAGTCGCTGAACTGGAGGTTCTGGAGCCCCATCAGATCCTTGCCGGCCGCCGGAGTTCGGAACTCCTCTCCACCAGATCGCCAGCAGAGGGAGGAAACAAGAGGGAGAGATACAGGCAGAGGAGGCGGCGAGAGAATAAGGGGTGCAGGAGTTGTATCTGAGCTATCTGCTAGGGTTAGATGCAATCCTAGTGGGCAGGGCTTCGATTCGAGGGGTATCTTATAGGCCGTATCGGGGTATCGACGGGTATTAGGCTGTACCGGAATTTTATTTTCTTTATTTTAAAATGGAAAATTTGCTGGTACTTCCCTATACGTATCTGTGCCGTACCAGTACCCGATATGTATCGGGGTACTGGTAGTCCACCTAGGTGAAGTATCGGTGCATCAGAGAAAAATACATTTACCTTAACAAACTTACTGCATCCAGGAGAATCCAATTAAAGTATGCAAGTGAAAAACAAGAAATAATAAATTCAACCTCACATTCTACATGGTATAGATGTTTCTTGACTTTTTTACTCAAGTTCACAATTCTTGGGTAGTAGCTATTTTCTAAGTTATAATTGACATATCCTAACATAAAATGGGAGAATCGCAAAAAATGGAAGAATAAAGCAAGTACCTGTCGGCGTGATATTTTATTTGCCCTCCCTTCTTTTCCCAAATCAATGTCAACTTTTACGTCTTCTGTCTCTCTTCCAAGAGTCACCTACACGAGCAAAGAAAAAAATGCAACTAAAATTTCAGAAAATGATACCAAGATATTACACAAATATGAGAGTATTGTGTACTTTATACACGTAAAAAACACTGTATCGAAAATAAATGAAAGTCACACAAAATGCAGCCTGGATTGTGTCTTTCTACTTAAAAGATTGGATTAGAAGAATCAATCAACATTTAATTACAAGACAAAAACAAGGTGGATGGGTCTTCCATTTTCCAATGAGTAGCAACTCTGGGTGTTATTCAGAATGTAGAAAATATATCTCAAATTCTCTTGACCAAAATTGTATTGTATGTATCTGTGAATATTAATAAAATACAATATTTAAATGCTGCAAATGTCCAGCAACAAGATATAGGGAAAGTAATTGTGCATACTCTTGAACTGTATCTCATTAAATTCAAATTTCAATAGACCATGTTAGCTGAAAAACATTGCTTGAATCACCTCAAAATCCTTTATGTAGTATTTCAAGTGCAATCCATAGAGAACTGCAAAGGCACCTCGAGACATGATGGCTCGGTTCATATAAGACCGAGCACCCTGCTCCAACCTTATCAATGATTTCCTGCTTTCTGGATACTGAAATCTGGAAACTGATCATGCAAACACAAATAAAAAATAAGTAGAGGTTTTCCCTTGTATACAATAGGCAAATGTCTAACTGTGTAATGAAAAATAGGACAAGGATTAAAGTATAGGAAAGTTGGCAAATTATGGCAAGTTAAACTCAGTCAATTTATTTGGAAACATGGACGTTTGGTCGGTTTTATGTTTTACAACCTGTATGTGGTTTGCATTAATATTGTCACTAAAAGGGGCACATCCAAGTAGGACAGTGTGTGTGCACACCAACACACACTCTTACACTATTATCAGAACAGTTTTTCTTATTCCACTATCTGAATCAATCGATACAACTTAAGCCTCTTATCCAGCCACTGCCCCATACCCTTATCATAGTCAGTCTCATCTTTTGTGACTCAAATACAAGCATTGACCATAAAGTATTATTGCAATAGTGGGACCAATATTTCAGCACAATACAGGGTATTATTGTAATAAGGGGACTAATAGTTCAGCACAACACTTCCTTTGGACATTTCTGTCATCACAATATTACCAGTGTTCCCTTAGGTGGCCGCCTAGCCCGCCTAGGCGCTAGGCTACACCCTCCCGCCTAGCCCACCTAGCTAATTTATCCCGCCTAGCCCGCCTAATCGACGATTAGGTGCTAGGCAGGCGGCACCTAGGGGAACACTGAATATTACTCATGCTAAGCTTAAACAGTGCATCTCTATAAAATACTTGCATGTGATAATATAGTATATCTTAAACTACATTTACAAAAATGTAACAGATGGATGATATTTACCTTCAGGATGCATCAAATCAGAGTCCTGATCCCAAGGGATTAGATCCTGATCAAGTATCTGCAGTGAATGCCAAAAAGGGTTAAGTCAGAAGCACCACGGAGAAAAAGTACCAGTAGCTGAGCTAAGAGATTTATACCAAAGCTTCTAGATCATAGTAGTTTGGAACGTCTTTTTCATTGTCAGAGCATTCTTCTGCTTGAGCTGATGTTGGCACCGACGCAATGGGGTCTTGAACAATGAAATCTGACAATGCATGTGATGGCATACACTTATGTAGAGCAGCCCCATCACCTAATTCTAGTTTATTATCATGTGAGTTGTAATTCATGTGATCAGGCACTTGAACTGAATTGTGCAAAGTCAAGCTTTGGGAGTTGTCAAAATTATCATGTTGTCCTAAACTGCAAGGTGATCCTTCACCAAATACAGCAGCACTAACAGAGGGCAAAGCTAGCGTGCATGTGTTTGCATCATTAGTGTTGATGCTACCACGCACAAGTACGCCAGCAGTTGAAGGGCCTTCTGACGGCTTAGCTCCTAGGACACAACCTTTATTAAGTGCCACAGAACCTTCTTTTAGTTCTAAAGTGGATGGGCTTAGCTTTATTGGCTGTGATGAAGGTTGAGCATTTGCCATATCTTCCCTCTTTATTAGGGCCAAGTCACTCATGTTGGAATGTTCATCATTTGCTGGAGGGCTAGTTGCAGGGGAAACCGAACAGATATCATGCTCAGAGTTCTGGCCGGAAGTAGTAGTAGGGCATTGTAGAGAAGACTCCTCAGTTATAATAACATCATCATTGCAAGGGATTTCAGGATCTTCTGTGTTCAACTTGCACTCAACATACTGACCAGGATAAGGCACTTCCGATGAAGTAGGAACCAAGACTATTCCAGAAACATCGACTGCATTATGCTTTACATGGCCAGGATCTACATTATCACAGCAAATGTTGGCCTCATCAGGGTGCAACAGATTTTTCATGGTAGAGCTCACCCCAAGTACAACCTTTGAGTCAGGATCATCTACATCCTCCTGATTTGGAGAATTCAAAAAATTTTCACCGTTAAGGAGTTCAAACTCTTCACTGTTAGTGAAAAATGGAAAATCCATATAATCACCTTCTGATATGGCTGCATGGTCCAAACCAGGCGTGCATATCCCACCATCTAAATTTGCTTGCAACGTGAGAGTGTCTCTGTTGACTGTCTTTATTTTCTTATCATCAGTAAGAGTAAGTGTGTCTCTTTCCTCAACCCCATTCCAGACTGCTCCACCAGGTGCTTGAGAACCCTCGGGTTGACCAATCAAGTGGAGTGAGCCAGGTTCTTGCACTCTTCCATTGTGGTTCCCAGGGAAATGGCCATGTTCAACTCTGCCTTGATCAGTAATCACCAACATCTTTGATTCTGCCACTTCATTACCACATTGATTGCTGGCCAATTGCTGAAACTGCATAGAATCCTGAAAATCTGTGATACCCTTAAGAGAGACATTGTTCCCTTCACTACTCTCAGGATTCTTTTGTGTGTAAGCATGTTGGTCATATATTTGACCTACATCAGAATAGCCATATGGGACATTATTGGTGGCATCCCCATCTTTTATCGTGTTTCCAGCATGCTTTTTATGGAAAGAATGTCCATTTAATTCAGGATATATAGGTTGCCCACCATTGTAGCTTCCACCCACTTGCCCATAGCAGCTCATTGTACTTATCCCTGATTCGATATTGTGAACTACATGATGACCATGTGAAGGTTTAAGTAGGCCTCCACAGACACAATCCCCACCAGTCGCTATACATGAACAAGGGGCAATAAGAAAACCAAGGTCGGCAGTGTTACAGGGTTCATTGCAGACTCTCTTTTTCATCGCATAATATAGATTCTTTACACTGTCTATTTTCCGTTTCTGAAATGCAAAATCCTTTGCTTTTGAGTTGAAAAGTTTATGAGCCTTGGCAGGGTTGGAAGTGGAAAGTTCAACCTCATACTCAACCATCCGAGCAGACGCTTGCGCTGAGATCTCTGGGTCATATAACAACGAATTCCAACGATCCTGTAGTTCTTGAAGAGTGAATTTACGGGAAAAACATACAGCTCCTTTCACTAAGGACTCCAACGAGGCACCAGTCTACAAGTATCACAATTGTCAATTAGCAATAATAGAGAACTAGTCGTAATCAGATCGAATTTTCGTAAACAATTGCCTATTATAAAACAGGATTAATTCAGAACGAGAGTTTCAAATGTTGGAGAGAAGCTTTTCCCAATTCGTGGATAGGTATAAATAAGCTTCATAAGCCTGCTTATTAGGATTACAAGATCAATAAGCTGGCCTGTGAGATAAAATAGCATAAGATGTCTTGAATTAGATATAATTGTAAAGCAAAATGTGAAAATTTAGGACATCATCTCTATATATTTCCGTGACAGGTTGTAATTGTACAAACAACATCAAAAGTTAGTAGAAGATAACCGCAGGACTAAAAGATGTATGAATGAAACAAATTTGAGTAAATCAAACAAAGCAACCATTTCTGATTAGATCAGGCCATCAGTTCATTCCCAGTTAGTGCAGAGTATCACCCCTTCTCAAAAAAAAAGAAAGAAAGAAAGAAAAGAAACACCTCAGAGGCAGAGCATTGGCTGTTAAAACCAATTTTCAAGAATTTTGCAAGTAAATGATCAATAATGGAAAAACAAATCCATAGCTACAACAGCAGAAGAGTTAATCCACCGTGATTTGTTTCATCAAAGTGAGTTTAGCAAACCATGCACCAAATCCACTCATCAAAGTGAGTTTAGCAAACCATGCACCAAATCCACCCCAACTACGTCTCATTGCTAAATTACTAAGAAAATAAACAATTTTATTATTCAATATTTTGATTCCCCAGCACCTAGGGCTGGTTATCGAGCTCCCTTCGAAATTGACATAGTTTGACTTAAAATCATTTTATTTATCGTTTAAGTGATTATTTTAAATTCGAGCTAACAAGCCACTATCGAGCTTCGTTAACTTTTTTTACTCGAAATGGACTCATTTCAATTTTAAACCCATTAACTACAGTAACGAAAGCAATTTTGGTTCGAAGCCTAAGGAGCTTTCGTGCCAGCACTACCAGCACCCCAGTAGAGTTACCAAATCATAATCCCTCTGAACGAAGCAATGCACAAAGAAATTCGGGATTCTAGAAAAAGAAATATCCAAATGGCTAAAACTACAACCCCGCACATGAAGGAACCATCCCGATTAGATTATAGCTCGGCGATTTTCCAAGGCCAGAGGATTAAATTCTCACTAGCGGGTAATCCCAAAAACCCTGGCTCCGTCGTGGACACGTCGATTGAAGCGAACCTAACGGATGCATCGAGACAGACTGCTTTTGAGCCGTTCCAATTGCGATCGGGGGTAAGGTGGGGGTAGGGAGATGTTGGTTACCTCGACGGCGTTCTTGAGGAGGATGTCGTCCTCGACGAGCCAGTTCGCCGACGACGTAGACGTCGCAAGGGCCCCCATGCCGCAGCCGCCGGATTCGCCGCTTCGAGGGGGAAGGGGGCCGGAGTTGGGAGGCGCGTGTGGTTTAGGGTTTAGAGGACGAGTGTAGGGGTCTCGGTCACACGGAGCTTACAAAGGTTAGTGTTGGACCCGCTAGCGGGCAGAGACGGGGAAAGTAAAAAAAGAGTACATTAGGCTCAATTTTCATCCTTATTTTCTGTACCTTATAGAATGAATCACTTACCTATTAAAACTAGAGCAATTAGCACCATGGTTCACAAATTCGAAACCGTAATAACCGAAAAAATCGTTCCAAAACCGCTTGAAAACTGTCAGAAACCGAAAGGTTAAGAAATAAAAAAATTGAAAAAATCGAAAACCGTTCGTTTTCGCGAAAAACCAGTCGACCAATTGAATGTTTCTGAAAAAAGGTATTTCGAGCGGTTTTTCAACGGTTTTCGAGCGATTTTCAACAAATAAATATTTTCAGTTTTTTTGAATTTTTTTAAATTAGATCGGTTTATCGAACGGTTTTGGATCTCGAGCCGACGCGGTAAGGTCGAAAACCAAGCGGTTTTTCAGGGTTTTGTGAACCCTGCTTAACACCGTTCGATTAGCAAAAGACAGTTTTAACTAACTTTAAGCCATGTAGCCTGCTTACTTAGATTTGAGCTTGCCAAAAACCAAACGTCGCATCATCACTTGATGTCACTTGTCAACCATATAGCATCTATATCATCAATCTCTCTTTAGTCCTCTCTCTCTCTCTCTCTATCCCCTTCCAATTTACACACCACCGCCCCTCATTCCCATAAGCCCAACATCCCTACCCCTCATGTTGTTGCCACCCCTTCTCTATCCATCTAACAATCCCATTGCATCGGCTCTGGTATTAGACGAACAAAATAGAATGGTAGCGGAGTTGTCGGAGACAGAGACTAACATGGCGGTGACAGATTCTAATGAATAAGGGAAAGAGTTGCTGATGCATACCATCTTCCGAAGGATAGGGAGTTTATTTTCGTGGTCGAAAGTGGTGTAAAAGGCGCTAAGGAGGCTGGCCATGGCGACTGCCATGGCAGGATGGTGGTGCTCCAATAAGATAAGGAGGAAGATGGTAGTAAGGGTGTGTTTGGTAGAGCTGGGTATTCCTAACTCCATCAGATCCGGAGTACATTAAGAGTGTTTAGATAGATCATCTTGTTTACATTTTAGATCAAAAATATAAACTTAATTCACTTTATTTTAGTCTACAAGTTTCAGATCTCAGGTGAAGTTGGAATCTGGAGCTCTACCAAACAGGCCCTAAGTTTCAACTTCAGTGCACCGAGGCGGTCGTGATGATGCAGACAATAAGGTCAGAGAAGCCTTGATTGGCATATCAACATGTGACGTGACTCGTTGTGAACATGGCCATGGTGCGATGCTCGAGTAGGAGGCTCTAGCGATAAGGAAGAAGAAAGAAGGGAGCATGGGCATCACACGAGAGTGAGGAAGGATGGGAGAACTCAATTTTGGAGGAATATGAACCGTGGTGGTGAATTTCAAAAAATTGAGAAAAAGGGAATTAGCGCCATTATAGCTCACCTCATCGGTAATGTGATGGCGATGGAGAAAGAGAAGGTGTTGTGTGCCAAGGAGTCTCTCTGATGGCTTTTATAGCTGCACTAATCCTGGACAGTAGTGTTGCAAGTAGTAGTGCGCTTCGGCCATATGTCAGGCGTGCTCAAGAACATGGTGACATGGATCTCTCCAACGGCAGCGGCTCAGCTACTTCTCTCGTCGACGTCCTCTTTGATAGAGATTGAGAGAGATCAGGAAGAGTGGATTGACATGTGGGGGCAAGTTGATGACATGGCAGACATAATAGCAAAAACGATGATGTGGCGACCACGTCACTCAAAACCACCAACAAAAAAGGTCTTAGGATGTGATTTGCTCTGATTTTAGCAGTTGAGGGACTGATTCTAAACGGCATTACACATGAGAAGCAAAAATTAAACAAACGGAAGAGTTGAAGGACCAAAGATGGATTTTTTCTAAGTCAAAAAGTGATTGACCATTTGGTACGGATGGTGTTCTAGGCTTTCTTTGTTGCCATTGGCAACCTTGGACCTTGAGTACGAATATAGTCATTTGTTTAATACATTTATGTGTAAAAGTATTTACTCAATTCTTTTGGTTTTCTAAATCGTTCTTTTGTTTTCTAAAACTACATTGAAAGAGAAACCCTATCTATCACACTACGGTGGATAACGAATGTTGCAGAAGTGAGAGACTAATCAGGAGTATGACTTTCATTTTATGAGTGAGTTGATGGCAAAGACAATGATAAAGCATCAATTTTAGCAATGATGGTAAGGAACATGTGTGCGCGCGTGGTGTATGAGTTGTGTGCGTCTACCTTGTACCCAATAAAAAAGAACATGGTGTGAGATGATGGCTCTCCAACGGGAGATTTACATGGGAGACAGGGGGTGGTGGTGATGAGTAGCAACTAACGAAGAGAACAAAATAGCTGACTAATACAAAATGTTGTACGAAGAATAAAAAAATAAATGGTTGGCGGCCATTAAATAGACTTTTTTCTTCCTTTGTTTAGGACTTAAACGGATAAAAGGACTGTTTGGAAATTTATATTTAATATATGTGACATTCGAATTTATTACTTGCGTGGTGACTTGTTTAAGTCAATTTTATGTATCCTATCTTCTTTCAGATTACTTACTTTTTGTGCTGGTCGTATTGCTACCATAAAATATGAATATAAAAATGTATCTTTTACACAAAATAGTTCTTTACAAATTTACATTTAAGTAGGAAAAAATTTATAGTAAATAAAATTTGTTACATCCCTCTAACAAAATAAACTCTCGAGCGTTCCTTTCTAAACAGATAAAAAAAATAATCAGGTCGTGGCTTAAATGGAGCTAATTAAAATTTGTTGAATGCTCGCAGCTGGGCATGAGTCTGACTTAGTTATTTCTTTTTACATAACAGAGTTAATTTACAAGATATCATGCTTCTACTTATTGGCACTGAACTTAAATTCTCTTCACACCCAGAATTACTATAGAATATATTTTTATTGTGAAAAATACAAACAAATTATGCCATATAATTCGTCTTATTGGGTTGGTATTTGTTTTTTGTTTGGCATATTGGACACTCAGATTTCCACAAACCAAAATAATGTTGTACTAAATATATAGAAGCGATTTAGGCATATAAACGGAATGACCCGGCCTACTAGTGCAAATGGTCACTATACCACTCAATGGTGGAACTAGAAAAATTCTGATAGATGTGCCTCTACCGGTATACCGTAGTGCTGCGCTGAGTGTCCATGTCGTCTGTTGTGCTGGCCCCAGTGCCTCTGCACTGCTTTCCATACCGCCCCCTTGCCTTGCGCCGCATGCTCGCCCCGATGGCCCGAGCCACTTGTGGCGTCGCTCGCCCGGCCGTGCCGTCCACTCAATGGCCCGATAGCACGGAAGGAGCCCTGCCGCGGTGGGCCATACCCTGCTCCCGTGCTCGCCCGTGCTGCCGTGGCTCGGCCACCTCTCGCGCTCCCCGGACGCGGTAGGGGACAAGTGTCCCCTGTAGCATCTTTCGTGGTGGAGCAGGGGCCATTTTTGTGAATACGTTTGAGGAGGCTAGATAAGCACAGTGTTCGCAGCTGCCTGCATGTAAGTAACACTATATATGTGCAAATTATGTATCGAGCTAGCATCAATAGGCACTAAAACAATTAAAAGATCAAAATACTAAAATTTTATAAGTAATTTGATGAAAAGATACCTAGTACCTCATGGTACTCAAGCGAAGCGACAGAAAGGGAGTGACCACAGGTCCACATGTATGCACGGAGGTAGATCGGTGATGGCTTTGCCACTAGCTGATTAGCTTCTAATCCATCTCAATTTATCTTTACTCTTTGCAGATCTCTTATTAAGCAATACTACCTAGTAGAAAGGAGTATGTTAGTCGTTTGTGCTTACAAATCAAATCCATGTGTCCAACAGTTCAGTTTTGATCTCTTAGGTACAGAAAGCTGTATTGTCACTACTAGAAGTTAAAGTTTTATGTCACCCCACATCTAAAAAAGCGAGGCAGAGATCAAATTCCATCCTGTTAATAACTTTATTTATTAAAGCTGAAGAGATTGGAGGCTCCTCGGCCTTGCCACGTCGTCGATCTCATGAGGTGGTCCTAAAAAAAACCAAAATTACATATAGGTCTTCCAGCGGTTATTTTGCAAAAAGAACCGTAGTTTCGCAGATTCGCGAATGGGTCCTCCATGGTTTTGTTGCAAAAAAGGATCTGTGGTGATTCCTTGCCAGTATATTTTTTAAAAAACCCTTTAAGAAAATGGAAATTATGTTAAGATCCTCTAACTGTCTTTTTTTTTAAAAAAAAAGAAGACCAAATTTCTTATGAGGCGGCGTAGCACGAGAGCCTATCTAGTAGTCTATTACTGCCTAAAGGCGTACATTTTTTTTTTGGTGACACAGCACACCAGTTCCGCCTCTTGATACCACTTGTATGTCATCGTTAAGTCAGCCCCCACCGCAACAGATCGTCAACTCACCCGATTCCGATCGAACCGCTCCGGAAAAACATGAAGTAAAAAAAAAAAACTGAACATAAAGAAACACGCTAAGAACATAAAACACCAGCACCAAGCCAAACCCGAGGGAGGGACAGCCCACGCGAGACGAGATCCAACCCGAGCCGTCGCCGAGGACGAGGCCGACCAGATCCACCCCCACAGGCGGCGAAGACGGCGGCGACGGCGGCTGTGAGGATGATGCCGGACGGCGGCGCCGACGACGAGGAGCGGTGGCTCGCCGAGGGCATCGCCGGCGTCCAGCAGAACGCCTTCTACATGCACCGCGCCCTCGTAAGCCCCTGGAAACCCTAAATCCGCCCCGACAGCTTCCTTGGCCCTTCTCCACTCGCTTACCTGCCTCGATCGGCAATTTGGGTGCAGGATTCGAACAACCTCAAGGACGCGCTCAAGTTCTCGGCGCAGATGCTCTCCGAGCTGCGCACCTCGAGGCTCTCCCCACACAAGTACTATGAGCTCTGTGAGTAGTTTGGGCACAGGACTCTTCGGTGTATCGAATTCTGGGAGGGTTCAGCTGGGATTTGATGGGATTTACTTATTGGGCTGCAGATATGAGGGCGTTTGATGAGCTGCGGAAGCTGGAGACGTTCTTTAGGGAGGAGACCCGGAGGGGAAGCTGCTCCGTTGTTGATCTGTACGAGCTCGTGCAGCATGCTGGCAACGTCTTGCCGAGACTGTAAGGCTCATGCGCCCCTTTTGCACATACACAGTTCTTGCCAGTGTGTAAATATATGATGTTAGTTCAGTTTTGCTTGCTCGATAAGGATATGGCCATTTCGTGGCATCGTATATCATTTTAATTGAAACTAACAGTAGAAGATATGCTACATCCCAATTAACAACCATGAGATTGATTGGATAACTTGATAGCCCAGCTTCTGAGTAACTTTTTGCTGTGTCGAAAAGACTAGTTTGAATGAAGTGCATATTTTACTGAAGCGATGGGAGTGGAATTGTGAAACAGACTTATTGCTTATCTGTCCACACTTGATCAAATTGATACATCACATCATTCTATGACCAGTGATTTCTCACTGTGCTGTCTGTGCTGTAAGTTGTTACATGTCCAAGTAGGCAAGTACCCAGTTGTGTTCTTCCAAGGATGCCTGGTTCACATGTTGCAATGTCTTAGAATAGTTCCCACGGTTGCAAAAGTAACGAAAATTTGATGGTGCATAAAGCCATTTCATAGTATGTAACACCTGATATATGATATCATATGGTCATTTGTTGGAAGATCATATCAAATAGAAGTTATATGGACGGTTGGGAAAAAGGCACACGTATGTTACCAACCATACTGACTTGTATGATGATTGTATCAATTTAAGTTCATCTGCAACTGAAAGTATCATCGATAAAATTACAAAAAACACCCTCACGAATGTAGGAGTTTCTGAAACACAAGCAGCCTCCCTAAATTCTGTCCAATATCATCATTTGGAGTTGGGTTGGGAGTGGGACCACTCATTGTTTCAGATGTGTTTCTAACGCAACTGAGGAAACTTTATTTTTTTTCCCACCTCATTTTCTTTACTAATACTGGTAGAGAATGTGTAATGATACGTCACAACAGGATATCCTCAATGATACTTCTGTCTGTGCATAAATAAACCTTCCTTTGTGTGTATAAATCATGAGTGTTGTTTCATCTATGTGGACCTTAAGTTGGAACAGACATAATCTGAAGGTTGTTTGAGCAATATTCCCTGTAACTATGGTTCAACTTTTAGTCGAACATTCTTCCTCTTTCAGCTCTGAAACTCGAATTAATTTGAGTTTATGATCACGAATATTTCAGTTGCTTAGACTCTGATGTTCCAGCCTTTCACAATAGAACTTGACCCACATAAAACAGTTTCTGAATTTCCTTGTAAATCCAGTCTGAGTTTTGTTTCACTGCTACCAAAGTTATGTTAAGTTCGAAGTTTGAACGTCACTCATCACTTATCTATATGTTGGCTCTTGTGCTCAACCATTCATTATTTTATATGTAATTGTTTGTTACTATTTTTGAGAACATATATAATTTCTTATTAACTTGTAGTATTGTTATAAATAAGATGGCAAAATCATGGTTGAGTCTTGTGTTCTACTTAGATCCTGATTATCAGGTGGCATCATTATTCTGCTTTTCTTATTCTCTATTTTGCTGTAACCAATTTATATAGAATCCTTATATCTGAATATCAGGTTAGCTGTTAATCATGTTCATATGTATACTCTGTTATGATTCTAAAAATTTATGAAGTTTATGAAAAAAATATTATCTGATTTGATGTTGTTCATGTGCTAGCTATCTCCTCTGCACAGTAGGATCTGTGTACATTAAATCAAAGGAGGCTCCTGCTAAAGATGTGCTTAAAGACCTTGTTGAAATGTGCCGAGGCATTCAACATCCTCTTCGCGGGCTTTTCCTAAGAAGTTACCTCTCTCAGATAAGCCGAGACAAACTGCCTGATATTGGTTCCGAGTATGAAGGGTACTGTACTACATGCCATGCTGTTTCTAGGTTCAGTTAGTTGTGCTTTCAGTAACATTTATATCTTAATGGTGACATTTTTCTCATAAATGAAATACTAATTGTAGGACACTAAGAATTTACTTATTCTCTTATGCTGTTACACAAGTATTACTATGATTTCTTGTGAAAAAATTTACTATGATAGTTACAAAAAAATTACATCACATTGAGGCATTGACTTACACAAAAATTATTACAACTAGAGATCTAACACTGAAGCAAAATTGAACTAATGTTTCATCTATCTGTAAATATTATCACTAACACTGAAGCAAAAATGAACTAATGTTCCATCTATCTATAAATATTATCTTATTTTATAACTATTGTGGCGTAATTTTGACAATCATATAATACCTTGTCAACAGGATGCACTAGCACTAATGTCTACTAGTTCCCCCTTTCTCTTCATTTTGTAGCATTCGTGCAATGTTGTAGTCAATTGGGTGCTGCAACTTCCTATGAATTAATTGCTGTCACTTGGTCATCAACCCTGCTCTGCCATTGGCTCATTTAGCGTTTATCCAATCGTATTTGAATGCAGTTTTATTATTGCATATTCCAAGTCCTAACTATTGCCAGTGACTCTGCTTGATTATGGATCAGTAAACATGAAGAAACTCTGTATAGTTAGTTTAGTTTATCATAGCTGGGAGTTGGGACATCTACAGTGAGTTGTCCTGGTAGTGTATGTCAGTTCAGATTTATTCAATTCTTTTTTATTTATTAGTTTCCTTATATCCCATCTTTTTTTTGCAACTTTCATCATGCAGGGATGCTGAAAGCATTAATGACGCAGTTGAATTTGTTCTTCAGAACTTCATAGAAATGAACAAACTCTGGGTCCGGATGCAGCATCAGGTTTGTTTCAGTATTTTAAACTGAAGGCACAACTTTCTTTATTTTCTTTCCTTTTTTGTTGTGCATTTACCATGTTAGGTTGCACTGCATGCATCATGTCCTGTACATTGCTTAGATAAAGAGCGTTATCACACATGCCATCACTGGTTAGATGATCCTGAGCTGAAACCAGAAAATGATGACTGTGGTCTGCAGGGGCCTATTCGGCAGAAGGAGAGGCGGGGGAAGGAAAGAAATGAACTGCGTGATCTGGTAACTCAATTAACATCTACATATTCTCGTTGATGTATTCTTTGGAGTCATTTTATGATATTACTTCTTTTATTTTTTTCTAGGTAGGTAAAAACCTTCATGTTCTAAGCCAGATTGAGGGTGTTGACCTTGATATGTACAAAGAAACTGTTCTTCCCAGGATATTAGAACAGGTTTGCAGTTAGATTTATTGATGTTAAGTGACAATGCTACCTACATGATTTTAGTGGAAACTGAAGCAGAAATATATTGGCAGGTGGTTAATTGTAAGGATGAACTTGCACAGTTCTACCTGATGGACTGCATAATCCAAGTTTTTCCAGACGAATACCATTTACAGACATTGGAAACATTGTTGAGCGCATTTCCCCAGCTACAGGTTGGCAAGGCTGTTTTTTTTCAGCTTGATTCCTGCTGGAATTGCCCACTTTATGCTGTTCACTGAAGATCATCGCATTAAAAAAGTCATCCATTGTCGATTTGTGATTATAATGTGACATCTTTAGTTAATTTTGTCAGTTACCAAAGACTTAAACTTGCAAGTCATCCTCATGCCCTAGATCAGTTTGGTTTGCTTTGCCTGATGTTTCTTCATCTAGAAAATCAAATAGTTGTTTTCTTCAAGCTTTACCACTTAAAGAGACGATTACATATAGATTGCAATCAGGAGCTCAACTAAAATAAGTCCAGGTGCACTTTTAGTATTCATCTGATGGTAATCGTGCTAGCTAAGTTCGCTGTGAAGTCTGGCTTGTGGGGGCAAACTAAATTATGGTAGTGTATTACTTTATTGTGGTACAGTAGGTAGATAATTGTCATGTTCGGGCGCACGTACACTAGGCGTCGCCGAACCCGTGACGTGCGTCGTGCCCAGGAGCGCGCCGAGCAGCATGCAAAGACCACGCAGGGGACATGCCAGGTAGTCGCCGGCTCCACCAGCGCTAGGAAGGAAGGAGATCTGTTTCTATTTTTAGTTCCTTGATTTGTGGAGATTGTTACTCCAAGATTAGTTGGGCAGTAGGCCATATATATCTGTAAACGCACCTTGAACGGGGGAAGGCAATTACCAACCATCTAATCTCCTCTCCCTATTTCCCTAAGCCGGCAGCCAGGGGGTATAACCCGGTTGACGACGATCGGCGGCGTGGGGGTATAACCCTGCCGGTTACCACGGATCGAGACTACGAACTCCGTAGTCGAGGTCCGCCGTCCTTGGGCACGAACGCCCTTGACAACCTGGTATCTGTAGTCAGGCATACGTCATCCTCCAGTTCGCAGTCCACCGAGCCCTCCACAGCCGCCGCCCACAACCACCACAGCCCACCCACCTCGCCGCCGGCTTCATCTGCGACATCAGCCATGAGCGACCAGCCCACCCTCGCGGATCTCATGAAGAAGCTGGACTCCCTCACCACGGACATGTCGGCGCTGAAGGCCGACGTTGAGGGCATTAAGGACAAGTCAGCATCGACGTCGGAGGGCAGCGGCAACCGCACCGACACGCCCCGCGACCTCGACCGTCCTCCGCGGTTCCAGAAGCTGGATTTCCCCCGCTATGACGGCAAGACCGATCCCCTACTCTTCATCAACAAGTGCGAGTCGTACTTCCGGCAGCAGCGCACGATGGCGGAGGAGCGCGTCTGGATGGCATCATACAACCTGGAAGATGTTGCCCAAATGTGGTTCATCCAGCTGCAAGAAGACGAGGGTACACCGCCATGGGGCCGGTTCAAGGACCTCCTCCACTTGCGGTTCGGGCCGCCTCTGCGATCAGCTCCACTCTTCGAGCTCTCGGAGTGCCGTCGCACGGGCACCGTGGAGGAATACTCCAATCGCTTCCAGGCTCTTCTTCCGCGCGCTGGTCGGTTGGAGGAGAACCATCGCGTCCAGCTCTACACGGGAGGGCTCCTACCGCCGCTAAGCCACGCCGTCCGCATCCATAACCCGGCGACCCTCGCCGCCGCGATGAGTCTGGCGCGCCAGGTCGAGCAGATTGAATTGGATCGGCTCTGGAGCCCGCCCAAGGCGCAGCGCCTGTATTCTTCTGCCGCCACCGGCTCCTCGGCCGGCGACCCAGCGACTCGGGCAACAACAAGGCGTTACGCGCCGACCGCAACCATGCCCCCGCCTCTGCCGGCGCTTCAAAGATCGCCCTGTGGCGCGCCACTGACCCAATAAGCGGCTCGCGCCGAGGAACGGCGAACGGCGGCGACTAGGCCTTTGCTATAATTGCAATGAGCCCTACTCCCGGGGCCACAACAGGGTCTGCCGTCGCATCTTCTACATCGCAGGCGTGGAGATCGCCGAGGACGGGGCGGCTGAGGAAGCGCCAGTGTTCTCCCTCCACGCGGTTGCCGGGGTGGCCGTTAGCAGCACCATCCAACTCCGAGTGCACGTGGGCTCGACGGACTTCATCGCTGACCGACCGGCTCGGCCGCGACTTCATCGGGAGGCGCGGCCCGGTAGCGCAGGGCTGCCTATCGAGCCGCGTCCTCGCCTGACGGCTACAGTGGCCAATGGTGAGCGCGTCTCTTGCCCGGGCGTCCTCCGTCAGGCACCGCTCATCATCGATGGGCTGCAGTTCGGCGTCGACCTCTACATCATGCCCTTGGCGGGCTACGACGTCGTCCTCGGCACCAACTGGATGGCGCCCTTGGGTGACATCATCTGGAACATGGCGGCGGGCACCATGGCTTTCAAGCATGCGGGCCGGGATGTCTGTTGGCGCGGCACTGCACCTCCGTCCCCACCACGCCTTCATGCGGCCACCCCCATCACCGAGCCTCTCCTCGACGAGCTGCTGGACTCCTTCGAGGACGTCTTCGCGGCGCCAACCGGTCTACCGCCGGCCCGGGGGCGGGCACACCGCATCACCCTCAAGCCCGGCTCGGCCCCGGTGGCAGTCCGGCCATACCGCTACCCCGCCGCGCACAAAGACGAGCTGGAGAAGCAATGCGCGGCCATGATGGAGCAGGGCATCGTTCGGCGCAGCGACTCCGCGTTCTCTTCCCCGGTGCTCCTCGTCAAAAAGCCGGATGGATCGTGGCGTTTCTGCGTCGACTACCGCGAGCTGAACGCGATCACGGTGAAGGACGCGTACCCCATCCCAGTCGTCGACGAGCTCCATGGTGCTCGCTTCTTCACCAAGCTCGACTTGCGGTCGGGGTACCATCAGGTGCAGATGTGGGCTGATGATGTACACAAGACGGCGTTCCGCACCCATGACGGCCTATATGAGTTCCTCGTGATGCCGTTCGGGCTGTGCAACGCCCCGGCCACGTTCCAGGCTCTCATGAATGACGTGCTCCGCCCCTTTCTTCGTCGCTTCGTGCTCGTGTTCTTTGACGATATTTTGATCTACAGCACATCTTGGGCGGACCACCTTCGGCAGCTTCGCATCGTCCTCAGTGAGCTCCGTCGCCACAACCTTTTCGTCAAGCGTTCCAAGTGTGCGTTCGGCGTACCCTCCGTCGCCTACCTCGGCCACACGATCTCGGCGGCCGGAGTGGCCATGGACTCGACCAAGGTGCAGGCCATCCTTGATTGGCCGGTGCCCCGTGCGGCTCGGGCGGTCCGCGGCTTCCTCGGCTTGGCGGGCTACTACCGCAAATTCATCCACAACTACGGCTCCATCGCGGCGCCGCTCACCGCCCTTCTCAAACGGGACGGCTTTGCATGGAGCGACGAGGCTGCCGCGTCCTTCGCCGCGCTCAAGGACGCCGTGACCACCGCACCGGTGTTGGGCATGCCGGACTTCGCCAAGCCATTCATCGTCGAGTGCGACGCGTCGTCCCATGGATTCGGTCGTCTCATTCAAAACGACCACCACCGCTTTCTACTGACCGGCCCGGTGGCGCGCGCGGCTGAGCGCTCGGCGCTTCTGGCGGGAGCTCATTGGTACAGTCGAGCGGTGCGCCATTGGCGGCCATACTTGTGGGGGCGTCGCTTCATCGTCCGGACCGACCACTTCAGCCTAAAGTACCTGCTGGACCAGCGCTTGGCCACCATTCCGCAACACCATTGGGTGGGCAAGCTGCTGGGCTTCAACTTCTCCGTGGAATACAAGCCCGGCGCGGCGAACTCCGTCGCGGACGCGCTGTCCAGGCGTGACACCGAGGATGGGGAGCTACTGGCCCTCTCCGGCCCGCGCTTCGACTTCGTCGCCCGTCTACGCCAGGCCCAGCTCGACGACCCGGCATTGGTGGAGCTGCACGGCGAGATCGCCTCCGGGGACCGGCCGACGCCCTGGACAGTCGTCGACGGCATGGTGCTGTTCGGGGGCCGCCTGTACATCCCGCCCACCTCACCGCTGCTCCAGGAGATCCTGCGGGCGGTCCATGAGGACGGCCACGAGGGCGTCCAGCGCACCCTCCACCGCCTACGGCGCGATTTTCACTTCCCTAACATGAAACAGGTTGTGCAGGACTTGGTGAGATCATGTGGTGTCTGCCAGCGCTATAAGTCCGAGCACCTCAACCCGGCGGGCCTCTTGCTGCCGCTCCCAGTGCCGCAGGGTGTGTGGACGGACATCGCGCTGGATTTTGTGGAGGCCCTACCGCGCGTCCGCGGGAAGTCGGTGATCCTCACGGTGGTGGACCGTCTGAGCAAGTATTGCCACTTCATCCCCTTGGCGCATCCGTACTCCGCCGAGTCCGTCGCCCAAGCCTTCTTCACCAAATCGTCACTTTGCGACGGTGCCATATCCATGGTCTCCGGCCGGACACACGCATCTTCACATCCTTGTTTTGGCAGGAACTCATGAGGCTGATGGGTACTAAGCTCCACATGACGACGGCGTTCCACCCCCAGTCCGACGGGCAGTCCGAGTCGGCCAACCGCGTCATCATCATGTACTTGCGGTGCCTCACGGGAGACCGGCCACGTCAGTGGCTACGATGGCTGCCTTGGGCGGAGTACACATTCAACACCGCTTATCGATCGTCATTGCGGGACCGCGCCGTTCGCGTCGTCTCTGGCGTGACCACCTCAATCCGCTCTTATGGTAAGGCGACACCAGGGTGCCGGCCGTCGCCAAGACCATGGCTGAGCGCGAGGAGTTCTTGGCCGACATACGCTGCCGCTTGGAGCAAGCTCAAGCCACCCAGAAGCTGTACTACGATCGCAACCATCGTCAGGTCAGCTACCAAGTCGGCGACTGGGCTCTTCTTCGTCTACGACAGCGCACGGCGTCCTCGTTGCCCCAGACCACCGGCGGCAAGCTCAAGCCCCGTTTCTGCGGGTCATACCGCGTCATAGAGCTCATCAACGACGTCGCTGTTCGGCTCGCCCTGCCAGCCGGCGCCCGCATCCACAACGTCTTCCACGTAGGGCTGTTGAAGAAGTTCCAGGGTGAACCGCCGGCCGCGACGCCGCCGATGCCACCTCTTCGCCATGGCGCCGTCGACCCCGAGCCTGAGCGCGCCGTGCGCTATCGCCTGATCGGTGGTGTGCCCCACGCCCTCATCCAGTGGAAAGGTGCATCCGCTGCGTCGGCTACATGGGAGGACACGGCGGCGTTCCGCGCCAAGTACCCCGCGTTCCAGCTCGAGGACGAGCTGATTCTCGGCGGGGAGGGAGATGTCATGTTCGGGCGCACGTACACTAGGCGTCGCCGAACCCGTGACGTGCGTCGTGCCCAGGAGCGCGCCGAGCAGCATGCAAAGACCACGCAGGGGGACATGCCAGGCGCCGGCTCCACCAGCGGCTAGGAAGGAAGGAGATCTGTTTCTATTTTTAGTTCCTTGATTTGTGGAGATTGTTACTCCAAGATTAGTTGGGCAGTAGGCCATATATATCTGTAAACGCACCTTGAACGGGGGAAGGCAATTACCAACCATCTAATCTCCTCTCCCTATTTCCCTAAGCCGGCAGCCAGGGGGTATAACCCGGTTGACGACGATCGGCGGCGTGGGGGTATAACCCTGCCGGTTACCACGGATCGAGACTACGAACTCCGTAGTCGAGGTCCGCCGTCCTTGGGCACGAACGCCCTTGACAATAATGAACATATAATTTAGTACAATCTTTACTATCTTAAGTTAGTACAATCTTTACTATCTAGTACAATGTCTGACATTATTTGTAAGTTCAATGCAAAGTTTTTTTTTCCAGAAAACAGTAGGAGAGGTTCCTACTGTATAGAAGTTCAATGTATAGTTAAACATGGCAAATTGCAATGTAGAATAATTTAATACAATGAAGTGCAGAGTATGAGTACTATGAATCTGGATCAATTTTAATAGTTTACATCATTGTTGTCACGGCGTCGCCTAGTCGTCGCCTAATCGGAAAGGCGCTCCTGGGTGGACGTCATGGAGGTTCACCTCCACTTGGCCAGTTAGGTGAGCGCCCAAGAATTTTGGGCATCCATGGCGTCACCTGGTCGTCCATGGCGAGTTTCTAGGCGATCGCCTTGCTAGGTGAGAGAGACATAAGTGCCGATCTGTGAGAATGAGACACATAAGACAGAGAACTCAGAGAGAGAGAGAGAGAGAGAGAGTCCGTCGTCCAAGATCCGTCTGGCGAGCTTCCCTCCCTCACTCCCTCCACACCTTCCTTGTCTCCTTTGACTGTTGGTCTCCAGATCTGCTGCTGCAGGTACTTCTTCCTCTGCCTCTCCATTGTTTCTTTGTTCCTCTTCATCTGCTCCCCAATCTGCTCCGCCGTGTTGCTCTATTGCACATGTACACCCTGATCTGCTCTGCTGCTCATTTACTCTGCTCTCTGCTTTGCTACCCTCTGCTTTGTGCTCCGCTCTGTGCTCTGTGCTATGCTGTTCTGTTCTCTGGTGTAGAAGTACGACTATGTTCTGGACTTCTCTAGTTTGCTGTCTTAGTCAACCCCTTTAGCTCGCCGTATCTCGCCTTGAGGACGCCATGGTGCCCGCCTGGACACCATGGCGTCCCGACGTCTGTCAAGCGCCGTGGTTGCCAAGTATGCCGTGACAACCATGGTTTACTTGTAATTCTATTTTATTTCCACTATGGACATAAGTCATTTCTAAAGTTCTTTTGCAGCCAAATGTTGATATCAAAACGGTTCTATCTCAACTCATGGACAGATTGTCAAACTATGCTGCCACAAGTCCTGAGGTAAGCATTCCCTAGACCACTTCATCAATGTAGATTTTTTTTATGCTTTTGACATTAATGAATTGTGCAGGTATTGCCAGAGTTCTTACAAGTTGAAGCTTTTGCAAAATTCAGCAATGCTATTGGAAAGGTAAACTTTTGTTGCTTCTTATTATTTTATTAGTAATTAATATTTAATCATATATGTCATTCACGTCCTTCCCTTTTTATGCTAATCTTAACTTGTATTTTTCCATTTTCTGTAGCCATCAATTAGTCTTGCAATACTATGAATAGCATTTGTTCTAAAGTGACGTTTCCACTGTTAATATACATATTGTCGCAAATGTGGGGTGGAATGGAACCATAGAATATAGCTGCACCTTTTACTTCTTAATTCATTGTTTAAATTATATAGCTGTTTTCTGCTGTAGTAAGATAAAACTGAAACATCTGAATTATTATCATCTGGCAGGTGATAGAAGCCCAAGTTGACATGCCGGTTGTTGGAGCAGTAACTTTATATGTATCACTTTTGACATTTACTCTCCGTGTGCATCCAGATCGGCTTGATTATGTTGATCAAGTGTTGGTAAGTCTTCTTAGTTCTTACATAGACAGTGTAATATGTTCACCACTTATCTTATTATCTATTCACTAACCCTACAGAATATTTTTAGTACCATAATTAATGTAGGTATGTTCATGAAGTAATTTCATCTCATGTATATCGAACCTTCTAGCTCATGTTATGTTTAATATTGAACAGGGTGCATGTGTCAAGAAACTTGCAGGCAATGCAAAAATTGAAGATAGCAGAGCGACGAAGCAAATTGTTGCACTTCTTAGTGCTCCCCTGGAGAAATATAGCAATATTGTCACTGCGCTAGAACTTTCAAACTATCCTCGGGTTATGGATTATCTAGATAATGCTACAACCAAAGTGATGGCTCTGGTAATAATTCAAAGCATAATGAAGAACACAACTTGCATATCTACATCCGACAAGGTAATATTTCAACATTACGTTGTTGCTCTGTCAATTACTAAGGAATCCATCATGTGATTATGTGTTGGTATTGTTTTGCAGATCGAGGCTCTGTTTGATTTAATTAAGGGACTTATAAAAGATATGGATGGGGCTCAAGATGATGAGGTAAGATCATACACTTCATTCGACAAGTTTCTTCAACTGGGTTGTTGTCTTCTTTCTGCTGCTGTCAGTCTTATGCAGCTAGTCGGTGCACAAAATATTCTAGTTTCTCATCAAGTTTACCCTCACTGTTAACATGTTTTTTTTTGTTGTTTTAGCTTGATGAGGAGGATTTTAAGGAGGAACAGAATTCTGTAGCACGTCTTATTCACATGTTGCACAATAATGACCATGAAGAGATGCTGAAGGTATTTGTTATTATACTGTAGTTGATGAGAGCAGGCAAACTTATTTCAGTCTCCATTATGCCCCCCCCCCCCTCTTTCCTTCTGTTCTTGGTAGTGACACTATTATGCATTTGTGTTATATGCCAATTTTACACGTCTGTTATTAACATCCAGTGCTAGCTATGTGCAGGCGGAGAGCTAGTGTCTTCCTTACTAATAAGGTTGCTAAATATACAATGGAACTTGTGTAATAGGAAATTGAAGTGCTAAGTTAGAAACAGAACCTAGGGTATTCTCATACCAGCTTGTTTTGACTGAAGTTTTTCTTAAAATTTTGTTAAATCATTATAGTTAGGCCATATCCTTTGAGCCTAAAAAAGAGGCAATAGACCATATAATGTTAATATCTGATTACAAAATGAATAACTAGGGATGTTGTCTTTTGCCATGATATTTTACAAACCAGACATCTGCTCATGAATTTATGCTGTTTGGAAGCATTTATTAATACCAGGGTGCACATGTCTTTTGACACTTGTCCAGTTTGAAAATGCTAATAGAAAATACCTGTTGATCTTTCAGATCTTATGTACTGTTCAGAAGCATATACTTCAGGGAGGTCCCAAGCGTCTACCTTTCACTGTGCCGTCCTTAGTATTCTCTGCCCTCAAGGTTTGTTGAATTGTTTTACAGTTATATTTAAACAGTATCACAAACTAAGGAACTTTCATATGACATGTTATCCTCATACACGATGTTCCACAAAAAACATTATATAGAGCAGGCTGCTTTGTAGTAGGCATACTAATATTGATTTTATCAGGTTTTACTCTCTAGAAATGAGTCTTTTTCCACTTATGCTTTTAAATTGCCTTTTCTCAAGACCTTGTTCAGTGGATAGATAGATGAGGATATACCTAGGGCAAACTCACGTCTAGGTGTAATAATGTAAACTTTGCAAGTGGATTATTAGATGAGGGATGGATGGATAAGATTTGGGGGGATCTGGGGTCACATGATGGACAACTTTCTAAATAACCCCTCACATGTTGGAAAGTTATTTATGAGGACTCCCATCTTCTCAATGCCACCCAATTCTGATCCATCCAGCCCTTATCCAACAGTCCATGCGAAAGTTTGCACGATTGCACCTAGAAATGTGCATGCACTTGATATGTCCCCCATATGTATGGTCTGTCCCCCTTGAATTAAAGAAACAAACGAAATCAATATTAGCGATTCTGACAAACCATTGATGTTCGCATATTTTTACCAGATATTTGCTATGTATTGGGGAAGATGCTTTATTTAATTACTAATTATTATCAGTTGAGGGGTCTAATCTGTGGATAATGTGTCTTACCTGCAGTTGGTCAGGCGATTACAAGGTCAAGATGGAGATGTCATTGGGGAGGAAGTTCCTGCAACTCCTAAGAAAATATTTCAAATATTGCATCAGGTTTTTCTTTCTTTTGCATACATGTGTAACTTTCAGAATTTCACTTTGAGAACAGACATGAACAGCATATAGTAGTTTTCTCAATTGCATTTTAATATATAATTTTTTTATTTTTTTCCTCTGAAAATAGCGAGATTCAAGAAATATAACATAGATATCTGCATTACGTTGACTTGAAGCTGTTAGCAAATTATATTTAAAAAATTATTGTAAATCCTATCTTAGATACTGAAATGCTTACTATTTCATGTCAGCTACTCAGCCTTCCTCCAGTGCCAAAACTGGTACTGACTGGATTTGCTTGCTCGCGCTAGTGTTGAGGGCTAGACTTGTGGATCTCAAAATATTCTACACTCTCATCCATGTTCTCATCATTTTTAATTTTTCAGACTATTGAAGCACTCTCATGTGTTCCTTCTCCAGAACTGGCTCTCAGACTTTATCTGCAATGCGCAGAGGTATTGTTGTAACAATTGATTAATTCTTTCCCAATTCTTCCCATTGTGTGACCACATTTCTTTTAAAGGCTGCAAATGATTGTGATTTGGAACCGGTTGCTTACGAGTTCTTTACTCAAGCGTTCATCTTATATGAAGAAGAAATCGCGGTATGATCCCCACCTGCCTCTCCGTTCCTCTGTGCCTGCCCATCGACTTGCAGTTTGTTATAACCCTGGATCATATCATAAATGCCCTGTGCTATGCATTTTTAGGACATTGGAGTGCTTTTATAATTCTGTTCTGTTTTCCTTTATAATGGTTGTGTGCCACAAGCAGGATTCAAAGGCTCAAATTACTGCACTTCACCTAATAATTGGAACCCTTCAGCGGATGAATATATTTGGGGTGGAAAATAGAGACACACTCACTCATAAGACAACAGGGGTAACAGTTTCTTGCTTGGTTGTTGCCTTCTTGATATCTGTTATGGCCCAAATCTGCTCTAGTACACATGCTAGCCCTTCGGGTAAATGACATTGCCTCTGTTTTGTGCAGTACTCAGCAAAACTTCTAAAGAAGCCTGATCAATGTCGAGCAGTCTATGCATGTTCACACCTTTTCTGGACTGATGACCAAGATGGAATAATGGATGGCGAAAGGTAAACTTATTGATGCACTCGGTTTAAGCATCCCGATTTGTTGGATCTTGTGGTCGTGCTATCCATCTTTTGATTTTTAGTTTATTCTTGCAAATAAAATGCTACGACGTTTTTTCCTAATGATACTGAAATAAGTCTTGTATCATAATTACATGGCTAGTCAAACTAATTGCATGATGTCCCTTCGGTATCCATGTCTCTAATTTATCTTTTATCTAAAAGCAAAATATATACAATAATAACTTTGGGGCTGCTGTTGAAACTTATAGAAGATATCTAAGAAGTTTCTTTTTTGCTTGATCGAATGTTTGTTCCAGGGTCCTCCTTTGTTTAAAGCGCGCATTGAGAATTGCAAATGCTGCTCAACAGATGGCTAATGTAACAAGGGGAAGCAGTGGATCTGTCACTCTATTTATCGAAATTTTGAACAAGTAAACTCAAGACCTAAATTTTCTATCTTTTCTGTTGCATATAATGATGCTGCTATTGTAAGACTCATGCTTTTATTATTTTCAGGTATTTGTACTTCTTTGAGAAAGGAATTCCACAGATCACAAACACTGTAATCCAAGATTTGATTGAATTGATTAGGACAGAGAAGCAAAGTGACAACAATGCAACTGATCCATCTACAGAGGCCTTCTTTGCAAGCACTTTACGATACATTGAATTCCAGAAGCAGAAAGGTGGAAGCATAGGCGAAAAGTATGAACAAATAAAAACTGCTTGATTGTTCCTACGACAAGACAAGTACGGCATCGTGATGGATTTCCATTTTACCGAGTGTCATTTTTGGGGATGTTCAGTGAAACACAAGGCATTGGTTTCAACTGCCTCCAACCAAAAGATGTTTACATGAGTTGTGGTTTGTGAATCTCACGCTCGAAAGTGGGGTCTGCCTACCCTTGGTGACATTTTTGGCCTAGTCAGGTCAGGTGACAATAAGCTTTACTCTTTGGGAAGCTCTAGTCTGTACAGGATAACTTGTGAACTGAACCGGAGTGTCATTGTTGTATATTTCCTTTCATTATCTTTTATTTTCTCTTCTTTTTTTGGCAAAGAGCATGCATTGTAGGTTTCCCAAACTCTGGAAGTATATATATATTTCTATTTATCTGACTGGACATTTTGATTAGTTTGTAGTGATGAAGGCGTTGAGTTTGAATAACGTTCATCCAATGTGCTTAACATTAATAAATTGACAATCAACCATCTTAACATTGGAAAATCTGGAAGTACATGTTTCTATTCATCTCTCTCTTTCTCTCAAGCAAGGATTGAAGTCTCGTTTTCGCTCCAAATCTCGTCCATGACTGGAGAACAAAAACTTGACGAGATTTAGAAATTTTGGACAATTCCCGGACGAAATACAAAATTAAAAATTCAAATCCGGATTTTTTTTCTACCGAGAAAACCGAAATTTCAGCCTGTTTTGTCGAGATCAAAATTGCACCGAGCGAAAAATAGATCAAACGACGTCGATTTTTTTAATTTTTTTTGTGTAGGTTCCTGACACATCAGTGATGTTCCCATAAAAATTTCAGATGATTATCAAATCTGAGAAATTTTTAAAAATTCAAGCATTGCTACTGTCCTGATAAAACGTTGATCGACAAGTTTGAACCGAATGAAAAATGAAACAAACCACGTTAGAAAATTTTGATTTTTTTTAATGGTAATTATGCATCACTAATGTTCTCATAAAATTTTCAGAAGATTACCAAGTTTCACGAATTTTTAAAAATGCAAACAGTGCTACTGTCCTGATAAAAGCCTTACCGACAAACTTCACTAAATGAAAAATGGTACAAACCACGTTAGAAAATTTTTGTGGATAGTCCTGATGTATCATTAATGTTTTTATAAAATTTTCATATGATGATCAATCTTCAAGAAGTTCCAAAAATTCTGATAGTGCTAACTACGTCTTGATAAAAGCCTGATGATCAATACATATATTTGATTTAGCAATAAAAAAGGTTTAAATTTTTTGCAAAAGGGTTCTAAGGAAATGCTTAAGATCTCATAAAAATTTTGAATCATGATCACACTCCAGTGAATTTATAAAATTCTTACAAGTGCACTGTACCATTTATATTCTTTCTGTTTTTTATTTTTGAAATATAACAAATGAAGTTCAATGCATACATAGATTTGATTGAGCAAACAAAAAAGTTTAAAATTTTCGAAAATTTTATAAAATGGTAATGAGGAAATTCTTAAGCTCTTATAAAAAATTCGGATCATGATTACACACGAGAAAATTTATAAAATTCTGACAAGGTTACCGCCCCAATTATGTTGATTCTGTTTTTGATTTTTTGAAGATAAAAAATGAAGTTCAATTATTTTGAAAAATTTTCTGTATGATCCTACACTTCTAAGTATGCTATCATAAATTTTTCACATCATGATAAAGCATGTAAAAGTTTATAAAAATCCGATAGTGTTTCTGCAGTTTTTAAAAAATGTCTCAAAAATTCAGTTCTTCAACAAATTTTCATAGAAGATGACTTTCTTAGGGGTTATTGGACCAAATTCGGTCAAAAAAAGTCAAAACCGATCAAAAATCCCGAGAACTTGAAGAGATTTTCAATATTACCGTAGTAATTTAATTTTTTTTACACTTGCCGGCATTTCAAAATTCGTCCACGTTCGGAAACCGAGATCTCGCGAAATTTCGGCGAGATTTTAATCCTTGCTCTCGAGACTGCAACTGTTGCTTTTTTTGAGTCTTGATCGATCAACCATCTTAACTATGGAAAATCTGGGCTAGGTCTTGCGGAGAGAACAATATTGACATCGAATATCTGTAGCATCTTGTCGGGAGTCAAAGCCACTGCATGTTCTGACTGGGATGTGCGGTGACGACGCAAATATGGTCACGTTTCTTCGTAAGGTTTGGTTTACCTCACTTTGTGCCAAGGAGTCAGGAAAGCTTAGAACCTTGGTGGCTGGAAACTCGTAAGCTGCTGGGCGGAAACAACCGAAAAGGATTGAACTCCTGTATAACTTTGGTGTCTTGGATGAATGGATGCACACCAGGTGTTCAACAATGAGGAAGGCCAACTTCTGGACAAAATCAAGAAGAAATTCAACCAGTGACGCCTGGCCTGGCCTACAAAATTCGAGAAGAATTGGCGCCTGGCCGGGGCTTCAAAATCCAAGAAGAATTCAACCAATGGCGCCTTGTCGGGGCTTGTTGTCTGGAGACGCTAGTTCAGGAGCAGTAGTCAGTTTACCCTGGTGCTAGTTTAGGATCTGTATTCTAGTCTCAGGTTGCCCTTCCAATTTGTGTAATCGTTTTTTTTTTTTGGTTTCTAGGTTTATAGGGTTAAGAGTTTAGAGCTTAGGTTTAGAATTTTGGTAACTATGATAACAACTCCTAGCCAACTAGAAGACAACCTATTTGAAGATTCATATATTACTCAAAACACAACTCATACGTTATTCATTGACACCTAATAAACAACTCATAAGCACAACTAATAGACAATTAGCTGTAAAAATCTTCCTTACGTATTCTAGAACTAAGTAGTAGTAGTGGTAAACTCTAAATTTACATTTAGTTCTTAAGGAATCTAGAGAACTTTTATGGTAGCAAAATTGAGATGGGTGTTCGATTCTTAGTGGCAAATTCCAAGTTGGTTTTTAGTTAGTAATCTCTAGAATCAAACCATGTGTATACTACTCAAGGACTCAAAAACGATTACGGAAAAAATATCGAACCCTAGCCGGTATTGGTTACGGCCAGTTATCGGCACCAACCGGTTTTCTACTGGATGACTTTAATTATCCAATTTAAACCCAAATTTTGAATTTGGTCGGTTTCCACCGGTTACTGTCGGCCCATAGGTTTTAAGATTGGTAATATTATCATCACAAAATTGTACATAGGCTTTACTCACATAAAACGATGAAAATGGTGATTTGGCAAATTAATTGTGGAGGACGAGGAGGTGGTTTGTGTTTGATAATGATTGTGTGCACATCTATTATCTTGGAGATCGTGGACTCATCTGTTATGAATGGTAGCCTCGTCTGAAGTATCAAGGACTAGACCCTTATGCTAATTTTAGAGACATAGTTATGGCTCAACCACGTAATCGATGTATAGGACTTGGTTGGTGGACTGCTCAAAATGATCAAACTTCTGTAGGAGTAGAGCTAGGTCGGTATACCTCCCTTTGCCTCTATCGACTACTGCATAGATATGGCGTGGTACTGGTGTGGACAATCACGGTATGCATCCCTTTGCCACTGTCAAATTAATTGGACTGATAGTTTTCACTACGATGGATGACTATCATTGCAGCCGAGCGCTCCCTATCGAAAGCCAGGAGTGGATCGGACAATCATGATAGTCTTATCATGCGGGAGCAAAAATTAAAAGGCAATGTTGCTACATTGTTATCCCAACTCTGTACAAGTTAAGGGTATTCTGTAGATAAACCTGAGCAAACTCTGTAGAGGTTTATCGAAAATATTCGTCATTTTTCCGGTTAATGAAGATATGTTAGTGGTGATACCACAAACCACGGGATAACTAGTTTTTTTTTGTGTGATTATGGAGTTTATTTCCATATGTTATACAATGCTACTTGAATCAACCTTTTATTTTACAAGTGCAAACTTGCTTTTCTGCGTAACAAATAATATTTAGCGCTAATTTAGCCTATAGCCCTTGATCTATTTGAATTCCGTTTATGCATTATACATTTTCGCATCAGTAGCTTGTTGAGTACATTGTACTCTTGCTTTAATCATTCAGAGACGGGATTCAAGAACCACACTTCATACAAAGAGGAATTTTATAATTCCTTTGAAGGGGGAGACTACGCTTTCTACGTCTTTTCCGCACTCAAGCTTTGCATGTGGCTATTAGTTTTCTTTTCTTTTGTTTGTAAGTTAACAGCTGAAGCCTTTTGAAAAATTTCAGTCATTAGACCACCTTTTGGTACTGTAAGAACTTTTAAGTTTCAAGTTTCAATAAAATCTACGAGTTTGTGTAATGTACTATTATGTAAGCAACTAAAATCCTGGACTGTTGCGGAATTTGTTTTGGAGATGCCGAGTTTAAGTCGGATACCCCCATAATTACTAACCATCAGTTTAAATTCAAATTATAATTTAGAATATTTTTGAACCGATATTTTTTACCAGTACAATCGGTAAACGGCCGGTTGCCACCAATCTTTTTTTATCCTTGATAGTGTCCTACAGAAGTCCCTCATCAAGGGAGGGAGTATCTATCAATAGAAAGGGTCTTACTATAAGTGACATTTAAATGTACAAACTACAATGCACTAATAAGCTACAGATAAGTCTCCTAGCGTTTCTATTAGATGTTGTAAGAAGAGTCCCCTCGCAGCTCTTGTTTCCTACATACAGCTGGTAAGAAGCCAGTCAATTCTTATTTGTCAATTCAAGTAAAAAAAAAAGACACTAACTCCCCTGCTCTTGTATGTATGGTAACCTTGCATTAATCTTTAATCTTCTGTAGGAAAAACTTTTTCATGGAACTGCAAGATGCTCTTGGGCCTGATCATGATGAGGTGTACTGCATACTTGAATATGAAGTTTTGGTATTTCCCTTGCTGTATTTCCCCTCTAGAAAAAAAAATCCCTCTCCATTTGGCATCAACCAAAAATTCTCCAAAAGATGACCAAAGTATGTAAAAATGACATCCCACCTATCATGAATAGAGTTATATACTACATCATCCAAACTCAATGCCTAATTGACAACCCTCTTGAATAGGATTTGGTGACAAACTATTCTCATCTTTCATCTCAATGTCAATGGTTTCTGAGTTAATGATCACCCTACAGAGTCCAAGATGTCCTCCATTAACAAGGTCACAATTTTCATACAAACCATCAGTAGGTGGCATGTTCAACATGCGAGATTTAGGAAGTACAATCCTTTTCCTTTCCTGAAGGCAGCATTCATCAACGGTTAGCACAAGACGGTGTTTCCTCCCTAGTAATTCAGAGACATATTCCATGTCACCCATAGCCAAAGCATGGCGAACACGGCTGGAAGATACCTGTCCTTTATCGCTTGAATTTATAGTGGTTGTTACTCCATTATGAGATCTTTTTGCTGTGTCCATGACAGATCGTACAATGAATGCACTTAAACCAAACTCCTCACATAATTTCACTAATTCAGTTGCATCACCAGATGCTTTGTAGCCAAATCTGTAGTTTTCACCTGTCATAGTACATGAACAAAGATATTGTTACAAAGTATGATGGTGCAGCACGGTACTGAACCTGTAAGAGGAAACAATATGTTTGTACCTGCTACGACACCTTTTATTCTAAGATCCCCTGATAACCTCTCAACAAATTGCCGGGGAGTTAGGTACCTGACCTTTGAAAACTCAACTTGATATTCAAGAGGCACCACATTTCTACAGTATGGAGCCCAAGAGGAAAGGACTCGCTTCCGATCACATTGAGCAACTATTGGAGGCCTGCACAAAAAGAAAAAAGTCATGGTTTGCCACACAGATTACAAGGCCCTCCTCTCCTTGATTTTGGGCTACTCTTACCAAGGATAAGTCTCTCAAGGGAAGTTATGAAAAGTCTCCTGTAGGCTCACCTATAATCCCAGCCAAGTACTTCAGCCATTCCCACAAAAGAAAGAAGAAAAGGAGACCCTGATTTAGAAGCATGCATTGCCAATTCTCGATGGCCGATGTGAAGGGCATCAAACTTTCCCAAGGCAACTATCCCACCTGAAATGTGCATTGAATATTCAGTGACTTGAACTGAAAACGAAAAGCTGGTAACAACATCACTGAATAAGTGACTGGTGAAGCAAAAGGCCATAACAAGAAGGCGAAAACATGAGATCTAGCAACACAACAGCACTGAGAGGATAGGCATTACAATGTTCAACTGTGGGCAGCAGCAAGTGTAAAAACGGAAAGCAGTAAATAAATATTGCAATTACTAGTGTAGAATGCCTGGAACTTTGAATACATGGTTGCAATTTTCTCTGTTCTTTTTCTTCCTATTTAAGATGTAGCATTGCCACATTGGTCATATTCTTTTCTTGTATCCTATCTGATGTACACAGATGCTACATTAATATAACCTCCAGAGTTTTGATCTCAATATGGGAGCAGCTCGTATGGAGATCCATCCAAAAAAGGACAAAAGGATAATGCAAGAGCCAATTAATATTTCTAAACTTAGTTCCTAACCAAGGGGGTCCAAAAATGTCAACTCAGTACTTGTTTCACAACATATGACTTAAAATCTGCATATTTCATCAACCAGGGTGGTTGGATGTAGAGGTGAAAACAGGGCGGAATAATTCCTGCCTGACTCGATGCCGTATCCGGAAAAAATCCGCATGGGATACCATTTCTTAGTCCCAATCCGCATCGATATTATCAGTAACTGTATCTAGAAAATCTCATGGAATATGGGTTAGGGTATGGGAAGAGCCATATCCGATCCGTATCCGTATTTAATAGGATATCCGATAAACATCAATATCCTTTAATATCCTTTATGGTTTTCTAATCTTTGACTAATATATAATATGAATTGACATTTGATTATGTCTATGTTGTTAAGTAGGATAAATAATTCTCTAATAGTTAGTACAATTTGACACTTTCATTGGTGAAGTTATATCTTTTCTTTATGTGTGTACTATCCGTCAAGTTATCTATGACCAATCCGAATCTGATATGCATCCGCCCTGTGCCCGTATCCCAAAAAATCCGTATTCGTATCCAACTCCGGGGTAAAAATATGAGTTGGGATACAGGAAGAGAAATATTCACCCGTATCCAACCCGTTTTCACCCTTAGTTGGACCTGAAACTGGCAAGCACCAAGATTCAAGTGGAAAGCTGACTTTAGTTGGAAAAGAAAGTGGAAAGCAAACAAAGTACCATATACTAATGCATAGTTAACAAATAACTTCCCCAATCGAGTAGTGCTTTAGTGTTATTCCTGGAAAGTTGACAAAATCTTAAAGCAATTTATGTTAGTTATTGTTAGGGGTGTGTAAGTTCGATAATTTAAGGGCTGGGAACTGTATAACTAACCAAAATCTAGGCCTAACCATGGCCCAAGCCCAAACTCATCAGTTGGTGGTCAGAACCAAAACTTGCCAGTTGCCACATCATCATCTGTTTCTTATTTAATGCCAGAAGCAGTACTGCTCCTCACTTGCTCCTCCCTCCCATTGATAAGTTTCTTACTCGCGACACAGCAACAAAGACACAACTCGAAGTACCAAAAAACAAAATGCTTCAGAATTGCCACGCTAGTAGGCTCCCAACAGCATGACATGACACACTAAGCAACGGCCCTTGACTCCTTGAGGGCATGGCATCACACAAAGACTGAGTGAAATGAGGGACAATTCACGTGATACAAATGGGCTTTTGAAGGAGACAACTGGAGAAAAGAGAGAAGTCACTGATTAGCAAACCTACCAAGGAAATGAGGGTTGATCATGGATGACTGGGTAATGGGTACTGGAGTACAGAGATGAACAGAGGTTGAGTTTGAGTTTCGAACGGCCCACAATCTTTTCTGAAGTGTCTAAACTCGTAATTACCCATCATAAATAGTAATTAGGGGGCTAAAATGGTTTCCTCTTGTAAGATTTTAAATTTGTGCAGTGTGTTTCAGGGAAAGTATAGACTAAGTCCTTAACTATGGATGGACAGTTTCTGGGCTGCCAAAATAAAATTTCTTAATTATGGATGCACAGTTTCTGAGCCAAAATAAAATTGGCATGCAATAAACACCATTTAAAGGCGCATCAGAGCATGTCACAGAAGCAATTTGGAACTTGAGTGGCATAAAAATTGTCCATGTATAACTTACCAAGCACACAATCTTGGTCTTCTCCGCAATCTATCAGGAGCTTATCTTTCACTAAATCTTCATTGTTCAGACTGACTCCTGGATATCCAAATGAGCTGAAGGTGGTCAACGAGTACCTCTTCTGGCCCTTGCTTGTGTCTAGAAGCCTATTTTGACTGCAGTAGCTATAAGCGCGTAATTAAAACCTGAGAGTAAATAATCATTGAAAATACAAATGCTAAATAATCAAGCTCAAGTTATGTACTACGTATGCATGAAAAATGACTCCCATATCAACAGGGGGCTAGAAATCATGGCATTCTAAGAGAACAACCCCGACCTTTGCACGTCTTACCTATATCTAATTAATTCTAAGTAATTGATAGGTTCATTAGCTGTTGTCATACTCTAATTTGGGTTAGTATCTTATGGAAATCAGTGAACTTTAAGTGGTACCTAGTCCCTTAGGGTTACCTATTTGCATCAGTAAACTGTAAGGAGATAATGAACCTTAAGTGGGGCACACGTCAAAAACGGTGGTTCTATGCAAGCTTCTCCTTTGGTTGAACTCACCTGCTAAACAACCTAGCTTGGCCCTAGGCGGGAAAACCTCCTTTACCCAGAATTAGAAGACAAACCGTGTTGCATGCTTACATTGCCAAAACATTGCACGTGTAGAACGAGCGAGTTACTTGTATCAATAACATAGAGCAAGCAACATGCTAGATCCCTTCATGCAATCATGCTGTAAATGAAACGAGCTAACTTCAACTCCCTACATCTTATCCAATATTCTTGTTGTAGCCCATCAGCTACTAAAAGTCCAAGGCTAGAGACTCCTCATCTTTGAAGTGCTTGACTATGGCTCATCATGAACCCCGGTAAGGCTGCAAGTCAATAACACAACCCTGAAGAACTGTCCAAATACTCCAAACCAACCCGAGCACAGCACAGTTACCACCTCCAAATTCCAAATTTCAACGGCACCCAGATTGAGCAGGCTCAACGATCCCAAGCTTCCCATCCTAATCCATACTGATGAGCATGCTATTTTGAGTGAACTCTACTCCAAAGATGAAGGTATCATCATCTGCCCCCAATGTCCAATGGTACAAGCGTTTCGTCGAACAACTTGCGAGCGCAGACGCGGGGCAGCGAAGACCCCATCCCACACCGACACCAACACAAAGGACAGGGAAAGCAACCACAACCAGAACACAGGAGGCGGCCCGCTACCTGAAGCGCCGGCCGGGTGGCAGGAGGAGGAAGCGAGGAGCCCCGGCGGCGGCCGCGGGCGGGCGGCGGCGGAAGCGGAGGAAGGGCGGCCATTGGGACGCCGGGGAGGAGGAGGGCGAAGGGGAGCGGAAGGTGCAGGCGAGCGTGGCGGCGGCGGCGGCGGCGGCGGCGCCCCTCTCCATGTGCTTCCTTCCCACCGCGCGGCTCGCTCTCCTGTGTTGTTTCGCAGCTTCGCCGCGCTGTGTGTGTCCGCTTCTTCGCTCGCTGTTGCTGGCCTCTGTCCCGTTAGATGAGGCGCGGTTCGCACCTTCTTCCGGCTCGGGTCACAACGGAGGCGTCGGAGGCGCGACCAGGTTCCGCCGCGTAGCTTTCTAGTTCTAGTTTAACCTTTAGACCGCGCGGCAGTTAATGCATGATATAGCCAAGGTGGGATGCAGATCCCCTGTTACAAAAATAACTTCATCACGTAAAGTTATAATCTTAACTATTTGTTTTCAATCGGGTCAAGATGAAGGTGATATAATCCAAACCTTTAGAGAAAATGAATGATTCAGATTGCAACTCCACCTGATGAGGTTGCTTTGTAACTCTAGAGGATCTACAACCTCTGGGTGGCAGCGTATTGGTTGTAAATGGATAATTTGGTGTACTGCTTTTGTTACTTGGTCCATGACTAGATAGCATGGTAAAGCAAAAATATGTCTAATTATCATTTACATAAGAGGTAGATGTTTTACTATTTGATACATGAAACCTGCGCTTTGCGTTGAGCGTAGGCCAATACTCAGAATTGTGGTACGAATGGCTTCATATAAGCCTTGACTAATCTTTTGAATCTCCTGTAAGAAACAAACCGTTGCAGCTTACTAAAGACATAAGAATCTTGTTAAAAAAACATAAGAAATCTTGTTACAATTTTACCCTGGAACTTGCATAATGTTGGAGGTAACAGGTAAGAAACTCTTAAGGCCCTCCTCTTGAGAAAAAACTGAAGACTTTTTTGTGCGAGGTATGTCTCACTATATGCAAAACCACTTCAAACAGATTTCCACGTAATGGCTCTTCAAAAGAAAATAAAAGAAAAGGAGGCGACTTGATCACTCGGGTCAATTTTGGAAAAAGAAAACTTTCGATTCTGTACGTGCTTCAAATAAATTTGTTTTATCTATATTAGCACGTATCTCTCCGGTTAATAATTTTCTTGGAAGAACTATTCAACTCAAGCTTGAAACACAAACTCACAGTAGCGACAAGGTGAATCGGAATCACTGTTTTTTTTAAAAAAAAATTTGAGATAGGGTAATAACCGCATTAGTTTTTTTTTTCTTTAGACGAATTGCTGCAGTAGTTTTTTTAGAGGTACTTACTCTCTTCAGTCACAAATACATATCGTTTTAAATATATGTCTAGTCAAAATTTTGAAACTTCGACAATCAATTTCTCTTTAAATATTAAATTGGATAAAAAAATCATATATGTAAATTTGTCTCAAAAAGCACTTTCATAATATTATAGCCCTCCCCTCATCCACCTCCATCTCCCTCCTCTTCCCTCTCCCTCACCTCCGCTGCCTCCCTCCTCCATTGCCGCAGCCGCACCGATGTCATCCCCACATGCTTCCTCCACCACCCTTGCCTCCCTGCGGCTGGCGGTTAGCTTGCTGCCTGCTCCTTCTTCCCTGGTAGCCACTCCGCGCCAACCTAATATTCTCTTGATCCTCGCCTTGCCGTCCTGCTCTTCACTGCCACCCTCCGCGCCCATCTCCGCCACCCACCGTTGGCCCACCCCCACCTCCCTTTTACAACTCTCCCGGGGGGTCGAACCTGTCGGTGATAGCGAAGGCCCTTCAACATGAACAAGAGAGGAAAGAGAGATCGAGATAGTATCAGATCTGGTGGCCCTTCACCTCATCGCCACGCTTCGGCCGCTACCAAATCTAGTAGCCCTTTGCTCCGACCGTCACAGGATCCGTTGGCTCTCCACCTTGTCGTCGTGCTCTAGTCGACACCAGATCTAGTGGCCCTCCATCACGTTAGCAGTGGTGAGAGAGAGAAGAGAGAGATCGAGAGAGTGAGAGCAAGATCAGGGAATGGTATACAGTTGGAATGGTTTCCCCAGTTTTTCTCTATAATTTTATTGTGTTTTATAAATATATTAATAGAAATTAGTAATTAAAGTTGTCCAAAACAACATATATTTATGACCTGCAGTAGGCAATAGGCACCTGCAGTAAGAAATAGGCAGCAGATGCAACACTAAAACAAAGCCTTGACGCCCAAGAGGGGTCATTCGGCGAAAAAAATTTAATGAAAAATTACATAAATAATATACCGAATTAAAAAATTATAAATATACATACCTGTCGCCGTTTCAATTGCCGACAGACTCTCTGTCGGTATTTGAGATAGCGACAGGCTTTATGTCGCCATTTCAAACGACGACAGAGGGTCTTTCGGCAATTGAAATGGCGATAGAGAGTCTATCACCAGTGCGACCAGACTCCCTGTCGCCAATCCAATTGGCGACAAAGATTTTTAAATAAAAAACAAGTAATAAAAAAATATGAAATTTTCAAAACTATTTGTTTGCAGAATTAGCCTCGTGCAAACTGAATACAGTAATTACAATTAGAATTTGAATGCAATAAATACACGTAAAAATTGAATACGATAATTAGACATACAAATTAAATGCAAAAATTACACATCCAAAGTCTATACATTCATTACACATACGAATTCAATACATTACATTGACATGCGACTAAAGTACAACAATTTTAGATGCAAAGTCCATACAACAATTTCACGGCCTCTAAACCGTTGGGCAATACTTGAAAGTGTGCCCCGTCTCCTTATAAACTGAATATTTTTTCACACGACGTCCACTTTCCAAAGTGTTCATGTCATTCCTTATACGTCTTGTATGCCACCGCCCTACACCCTTCAGCCTGCTGACATTCGGAACCCACCATGTATCCTCCCATATCTAATGCTCCATGAACGAACCCACAACTCGAAAACTGTAAATTTCTACGCTCCAAGTTGCTGTCACCGCTTCTTTATTAAAGAATTATGATAAGAATATACCTGAATCCATACGGATTGTTGAGCAGGCAGCCATGACGTGTGAGCATGGCCTGTGTAATAGACGAGGCTTGCTGCAGCTGCAGACACATGTTTAGGCATATATGATGCATTGATGAGCAACTTTTCACTGGTTCGTCCCACGACCGTCTTTCTCTTTACGTAGTACTTTGAAACGAAGCTCTCTCGTGCCCATCTTTAGTGATCTATGTATCTCCCCCTTCTTGCCTTTGTTCTCCATGTATGTAGAAATCATCTCGGAGAATTTCACAACAGGATCATTTATGCTGGCGAACGCCCTAGCATGGCAATCCACAAAGTACTTTGTGATGCCATGAAGAACACCCTCCACTATAGCAACCAGGGGAAGGGGTTTTAGGCCTCGCACGATCTAATTGTAAACCTCAGCTAGGTTTGTCATCATGACCCCATACATGGCACCATCGGTGTCATAAAGTAGAGCCCATTTCTCCCTAGACTCATGCTCTATCTATTTGGACAAGCATTTTATGTCCTTTCGTTCCTCTGAACCAGGTGTGGAATGTCCGTGGGTAACTCTTCAAGCTCTACTAGAGCATCCCCAGTGGCGGACGTTGCCCTCTTCGCTGCCTTTGCTGTATGCCTTGATATCAGCTTGTCCAACTTCCTCTAAAGTGCATCAAACTTTCTCTACTGGTTCTGGTTGCATAGTCTCTAAAAGCTTTATCAGCTCCTTGTTCCTGCACCCATGAGCTGCTTGCACAACCTACTTCGCAAATCAGGCCATAGATGTGTCTCATCTGCACCTTGCTGCAACTGTACGATCGCCTTCAACAGCCCAGGGTGCCGATTGTGTATAACACACACTCCAGGGCGCTAATCCATGACGTCGGCTTTCACATTCCTTAAAAACCAGAGCCAGCTATCTGTGTTTTCACCCTCCATGAATGTGAGCGCTACGGGAAGAATCTGATTGCTGCCATCTACTCCTATGGTAGCCAATATCTGGCCTTTGTATTTCCTAGTCAGAAATGTCTCGTCCATGTATAATAATGGACATCAATGTCTGAATGCATTGATACATGCACCGAATGCAAATAATGTTCGCTTGAATACCATCTTCTCACGGAAGCGTTGCGAAGGCTGCTCACAAATATCGACATAAATTCTACGATTCCTTTTCTTGATCACCTCAAGCATACTTGGCAAGTTCTGAAAGGAGTCTTCGTACGTACCAAACCTTGCTTCCAATGTCTTCTGCTTCGCTCTCCATGCCTTGGCATAGCTTATGGTGTACTGGAATCTCTGCTCTATTGCGAGTATGATGACACATGGCTCTAAATCCAGGTTGCCCACAATCTCCCTATACATTGCATTCGCAACAAAGCTTGAAGGTATGTTTCTATGGGAGTGCGTAGACTCCGTCAGTACGCATGTGTGTGGGATGACTATAGAACACTTCCAAATAGTGTCCCACTTAGGCTGGTACGCATGGACACGCCATGGGCAGCCATCCATCTGGCATCTGATATCATACACCCGCTGATCTGACTTCTCAACCTTAAAGGTTCTACGCAGCGACACTGCCCATGTTGTCATTGCTTCCTAAACCTCACACTTATTTTTGTAAATCGCATCTTGCCTCACCTCATTCTGACCATAGCCCATGCAAAGTGTTCGCCCTCATTGACCACCAGGCTATTAAACTGACACTCATCCCACTCCGTAGGGAAAGGCTCTTCATCGTCTTCATCATTACTTAAAGCCTCGTAGTACTAGCTCTCTGTCTCCATGCTTGTACCACCGATTCAATATGTTCTCCCTCATCTGCCACACTCATTGGTTCCTGAACCTCTGGCATTGGAACATCAACTCCTTCGCCTGGCATTCCCTGCTGACCTGAACTAACATCCTGTCTCACTAAATATTCTCCACTTCGGCTGCTCTCCTCACTTTCTTCGGTTCATCACCAACAACCTCTTCCTGCGTTGCATGGTCGGTATTGGTGTAGGATCAAGGATAACTGACTAGAGGGGGTGAATAGGAGGTTTCTAAAATTTTCAACTCTAATTGCAATTAATAATGTCACTAAGCAAGAATTACAATTTTTTGACAAATTATCACTAGTGATCACCAAATGTCCAACAATTCTAGTATAAGCAAGAAATGATTTTAAGAACAACTGATATACTCAAATTTGCTAGAAATGTAACTTGTGCATAGGAAGGAGAAATGCAAACCACAAGAGAATGGAACACAAGAATTATCCCGTGGTCTCGGAGACTTGCCGGTCTCCCCTAATCCACGTTGAGGTGACTTGAACAACTTCAAGCCGGCTCCAATCTTTTGAGCCTTCCTCTATCACTATGGTAGTTCTTCCCCGCTCCGGGTAGGCTAACTCCGACCTTCACAACTTGCCGGGGCTTCTCACAAACTCCGTTGAGAAACTCACTGCGCACGAATGCCTCCAAGCCGTCTAGGAGGCGGCAACCTTCAAGAGTAATAAGCCTTGACGCTTGCTTGAGGTCGGATTGAGTGTCTAAAGGCTCAACACTAAATGCTACACTCAATTTTGCTCCTCACTCTCACAAAATGAGAATTGAATGCACTAAGGAGTGAAGAAGACTCGCTAAAGCTCAAATATCATCAATGAGGACCAAGAGATACTCTAGAATGCAGGTGGAGGGTATTTATAGCCCTCACCAACAAAACTAGCCATTGGAGCTCGAATCATGTATCAAGTCAAGATTTCCGGTGCTACCGCCCATGTAGGACCGGTAGCACCGGGCTTCAACCCAACGGTTGGATTAGTGCATTAAATGCACTGCCATAGACCGTTGTACAGAGGGCTCGGTGCTACAGCCCAACTAGGACCGATAGCACCGGGTCCCTTTTAAATTTTCCTCGGCCAGAGGGGTGCTCTCTGTAATTTTTGCATCGGACATTTTGGCCGGTGCTACCGCTCTTCCGGTAGCACCGGGCTACCATGGGCGGTAGTACCGGACTGCCCGAATGCCCAAAATGCATGTCCTTTGGAATTTTCACACCGCTCCAAAGGGCCAGTGCTACCGCTCGCCCGGTAGCACCGGGCTACCATGGGCGGTAGCACCGCCCTGCCTGGCCCCCCAAACTACTCTTCTTGGGTTTTTACACACCGCTCTAGGGGTCGGTGCTACCGCTCACCCGGTAGCACCGAGCTACCATGGGCGGTAGCACCGAGCTCTGTGATGCTTCCTTTAAAATTCATAGAATTTTCAAATGGAATCTTAATTTGACATAATGCATGATCTTAAGCATAGAGTTGAGCCTTTAAACCCTAAATGACATCAAGATAAACATCAAGACCCCTCTTAATAGTACGGCCTTATTTCTAGCAATCCGATCTTTTCTCCAAATTCCAAGATCGGTAAACAGACTAGGAAAAGGTCCTTAAATTTATACCTTAGTCATTTTCTTGGCGCGTTGATTTTCTTTTGCGTTGCTTTAATGCCTCCACTGAACGCCAAACTTAGGACCAACCTATTTTCAATATTCCCAAAGAAAATATTAGTCCTTTAATCACGATTGTCATTAATTACCAAAACCAATAAGAATATAGGGCCTAGATGCTTTCAATTGGCTTTCTAAAATGCTTGTGCCAACAACACTAATGACCATCATTTCTCAGCTGCCATTCTTACATACGAGCTCCATGACTTTAGCCCCTTCAGTTCCACTAACTCCCAGTACGTGCAATCCTATCTCTGACACCCTACTCTGTGTAGCTTCAGATCTTGTAATTCACGGTCCAGCGAGAACATGTGGTACAACCATCTTATAACCGTGCCCCATGAACGTTCCCCTGCACGTGACAGGCTAGCCACGGCACTTGAAAAATGACTTAGTTCCATCCCTTGTGCACCCATATGCAGAACCCCTTCTTCGTAGTGTATTTTAAATTGCACCCATTCATCCATACCTGTCAAGCATTTCACGAAATCCTTAATACGTGCACAAGATCGGTAGGTCGTGTATCTACAAAACTACTAGTATTCTACACAGTTAAGTACTTACAAAACTAATTAATTTGGTCGCTAAATCGTATATATGACCAACTATTATTACTTGAAAGGACCTTAGATGTAGCCTAGAGGGGGGTGAATAGGCGGATAAAAATTTGCAGCTAAAATAAATAACCCGAGAGACTCAACCCGGAATGTCAGGTATATAACCGGATACTCGGATTATCCGGACTGTCGGGTTCGAGGTCGGACACTCGGATGAGGATCTTCAAGAGGGATTTTAAATCTCTGCAATATTTCAACAATCTACTTGAATACAAAAGTTCTTAGTGATGTCAGGTACCTGGGGGTGTAGTAGATCTGAAGCCACGAACAATAAGAGAGTAGATCGGGTCTTCCAAAAGTCTATCACAACAAACTTAAGCAAGAACACAACCAAGAACACGAAGACAAGGATTTTTACCCGATGTTCGGATTCTTGAAGGAATCCTCGTCTCGTTGAGGAGGCACAAAGCAGGTCCCTCTTGACCACTTTCCTCCGGTGTTGCACAAAGCACTCGTCGGTCTTCACTTCTAGCCTCTTTCCTTTGAGGCGAGACTTGCCTTCACAAACTTAGGGCTTACCACACCAAGATTTGGAAGCTCCGCGACTCCTTGCCGTCTAGGAGCCCTTCAAACTCAAGAGTAACAAATACTTGCGAAAACAACTTGGAGGATGAAACTTGTGCTCAAGTATGAAAGATGCAAGAATTAGTTACTCAAATCCACTCCTCTCTCCCAAAAGAATCAAATCTATCAAAAGCTTCAAGTGGAGAAAGGAGATTTTTGCTCAAGAGAGGAATGAGTGATTTTGAATGAGCAAGTGAAATTAATGGGGCTCCAAGTTAGGTGGGGAGAGAAGGCTTATATAGGTGCTCCAAAATCCGGTAGTTGGGGTGAGTGCGCTCAACCGGAGACTCGGGTTTACAACCGGAGACTCGGATTGGGAAGAATTAGAACAAGCCGAGACGGCTAACCCGAGACTCGGTCAAAAACCCGAGACTCGGATTAATTAACCCGAGAGTCGGACCAATTGTCGGATACTCGGACTATCTGTCTTTGCAACCGAGAGTCCCAACCGGAGAGTCGGACAAAGTCGGATACTCGGGTTGGCTGTTCGACCGAAGAGAGCATTTTGACCAAAACAAGTGTTTTAGATAGTTTATGCAATGCAATTTTATCCTTGAGCACACGTATATCCTAAAAGTGATTTCTCGATGTATCCCTCTTAATAGTACGGCTATCCTTAGACTCAAATAAAATATAAACCTTTTACAACCAGTCTTGATGCCGTCTTTAAGGAATTTAGACTCTTCTTTGAACTTCAATTTTTCTTTTCTAGAATGATTTTGCTTCAACCTCTGCACAAATTCTTATTTAGATATTAGTTCTTCAATTGTGTTGCCATCTATCACCAAAACTTTTTAAGGGGCCTAGATGCACTTTCATTACTCTACACACCTAATTACTTATAAATTTATTTCATCTGGTCACTAAATCGTAGTTTAAAATTTTAATTCAAATAAACACAAAAAATTTACCTACCCAAACGACGAAGCCTTTCTTCCTCCTCCTCACCTTTTTCTTCCCTTCCCGTTCTCCTCTTCCTCTTCTTCTTCTTCCCCTCCCCTCCTCCTCTTCCCTTCTTCCCATCTTCTTTCTTTCCCTCTCTTCTCTTCCTCTCTCTCTTTCTTTCTTTCTTTGCTCTCGGCTGCTCTTGCTCTCTGGAACGAAATGGTGTCCAGACCGCGGGGCCGGAAGCTAAAAATCTCTCTGTCGCCAATTGGCGACAAACCAAGGATATAAATCTAGGTGAAATTTCGCGATATCTCGCCGAGATCCCGGTTTCCGAACCTGGGCGGTTCGTAGGAATGCCGGCCGAAATGGAAAATTCAAAAAAATGGAATTGCTACAGTAATCTCGTTTTCTCGACAAGATCTCGCTATTTTCGCCCGGTATCTTGGCTTGTTGACCCGAAAATTCAAGTGTGATGCCCAGATTTGACCGGATTTATGTCAATAACCCTGAAAAAAGTGATGTTCCTTGATAATTTATCGAAAAACCATTTTTTGAGATATTTTAAAATTTTGGCAAAAACATTGTCGGATTTTTATAAAATTGTAGAAGCTTTTTCATGCTATGAAAAATTTATGGTACCATATTAAGAAGCCTAGGATCACATAGAATTGTTTTAAAATATTTTAACTTCATCTGTTATATTTAAAAAATAAAAAACTGAATAAGCACAATAAGGTATTAACCGTGTCGGAATTTTATAATTTTTTTGAGTTTTATCATGATCTAAAATTTTTATGAGAGCTTAATAATCTCCTCAAAACCCTTGTGTAAAAGTTTTAAAAAATTTAAGCCTGTTTTGGTTGCTCATTTAAAAATTGTAAATGGTGCAAACATGAGCTCTTGAAGTCTGAAAATTGTAAAGTACCACTTTCACATTTTTTGGTAATTCGTTAGGTTTGATCGTGATCTAAAAATTTATGGGAACACTATAGATGCTTCACGACTATCCACAAAAATTTTCATAATTTTTGCATGCCCAGAACTATGAAAAAAAAAACTTGCAAATAAAATGCCAAACTTGTGACTCAAACCTCAGACCTCCTGATTGAATGATTTTGACCTCACCACTAGGCTAGAGCTGTTGTTGCGTAACAACATTGAGGACTTAATCCATTTATGTAAATCATTCGTATTGCCTTTAATACATACTCAATCATTTACTCCCTCACTCACTCAACCAGCTCCACCCGAGAGGCCAACACTGCGCCCTCACCGTCGTTGGCGTTCTCCAACCAAAATCCGGCCTTCTCCGGCCAATTTTTGACCTTCTCTGGCCATAAAACATCAAATCTCAGCCATCACAACCGAGATCTCGGTCATTTTTGGCAAGATTTCGGCTGGACTACCGAGAGACGAGGTAACGAAATATCATTTTTTGAGTGAAATATCTATAGTTTAGGGCGAAATCTCATTGTTTTGTGCCGGATTACTGATTTTAGTTGCCGGATTTGGTGCATGATTGCAAACTGATAGGTGGATCAGGAATTCAGAATCGGGATGGCGATTGCTTCTGTTTTTTCTTTCTTGTTTATTTCATTTTGGATTTACAATAGGAGTTGTTGTGTGTGTGACAGTGTATGTGCTGTAGCTTAGCTAGTGTCGCAAATTCAGTATACATGATGCAGTTGGTAATAGAATGTGTGTTGTCGGTGTGGAGTAGAATTGTGAATTCGTAATACAAAACATGCATGTTCCTCAGAGGAACCCTTGTGAAAGTGCTATCTGAATCTTGTGATGCCATGCAAATGCGAGGAGAGTTAGCAACGGTGCCATGCTTAACTCAATTTAAATTTTCGTATGTAACTTAATTGGATCACTCTAGTTAAAATGTACGATGACTAGGACTTAGCATAGTGTACTCAGTATTACAGATGGGTGGTAACAATGGCCTTTTGTTTTAGGAAAAAATTTGTTATATTTCGCTAAATAAATGTACAATTTGCTGTTTATTGTTGATTTTATTTTCATACCTTTTCATGTACGCCTTTGAACATTTTGAGTTTGTTGTTATGTTACACACTTGCAGGCTTGCTAGTCTGCTACTCCTTGTAGCAAAAAAAGAAGGTTGGTTTTGAGTCTTGATTGAACCAATTAAACCAATGCACTACCACTTCATGTACTACATCTTTTTTTGTTCCATTGCAGGTTCTCGCGATGGCAGATCGTATGGGTACCGTATGGGAGCACGGGGAGCGCATCGGCCCTTCTAAGTCGAAGTGCAACTACTGCAAGCATGTTATGAAGGGTGGAGGGGCGACATGTCTGAAGGAACATCTTATTGGCCGTGCCAGCGATGCGAAGGCCTGCCCAGGAATGCGTAAAGTGGTTAGGCAGGTCATGCTCGCGGACCTTCGTGGAGGTCAGGAAAGAAGAAAGAGAATGAGGCGGTGCGGCTCTGGAAGGAGGAGGCATGCGATGACTGGGCAACCATAGGCACAGAGTACCATACCGAGTAAGAGTAACTCAAGATAGCCATAAGGCCTCCAAAAAAGAGGCCTACCTCAGGAGCCAAGGTTTCACTCCAGGTTCGGGGTCTAGGAGTGGTGCAGCAAATCTTCCAGCCATTTGAGCTTCCCAACTGAGTATAGTGGGTACGATTAGATGTTCTATGGATGGGATCAGGGTGGGTACGGTTACAGACAAAGTTATGACGGATCGAGCATCTCTTTGCCATTTGACTACAATGATCCATACGCCGATTTGTACGCATGACACACATCTGTCAGGTACCTTCACCAGTCAGAGAATTATAGCGGCTGGATGGCTCATTACGAACATTGAAAGTCTGCCTACCTACCTACCGCTGGACACGACCTGGGAAGAATACAAGCAACTGCACGAGAGGAGGTATCACGAGGTCATTGTCGATAACGAGGAGGTGGAGTTTGCACTATATGCATACTACTACTTGTAGGTACGTGATGCGAATATACATTAATTTTATTATGATGCAAATATGTGATAAATTTTCATATGTATCAATTTTATTTCATGCCTATTAATTGTCATGCAAATATACATTGATTGTTTCCAACTATGACTCTCAACATCCGAATTTCAGTCAAAATATTGCCGAAATTTCTAACTTCATGGATTAACAATCATCTAAAAATTGTATGGCAAGATTAATGATGCATCACGACCATCCAATTAAAATTTCAAAATTTTCTAACGTATTTTCAAGCATTTTTCATCCGGATATCACCACTATTTGAATTTTTAAAAATCCATCGAGCTTCACCATCACTTGAAAAATTTATGGAAATATTAGTGATATGTGAGAATCATGCAAAAAAATTTAAAAAATTTATGAAGTGGTTTGTCCCATTTTTCATTCGGTTCAAAATTGTCGGTCAGCGTTTTATCAGGATAGTAGCAATATTTGAATTTTTAAAAATTACACATGCTTCATAATTATATAAAATTTGTATGGAAATATCATCAATGTGTCAAGAAACTCCATAAAAAAATTCAAAATTTTTTGACTTCGTTTCAACCGGATTCGATTTTACCTGTTGAAAAAAAACCGGATTTGAAATTCTGTTTTTGTGTTTCGTCCGAAATTTTGAGATCTCGCCGAAATTTCATTCTCCAACCAATTCCAAGATTTAGAGCGAAAACGAGATTTCAAACCTTGCGACACTCTTTGTCGCCATTTCAAATTTCAAACAACGACAGACTCTCTGTCGGTAATTGAAATGGCAACAGAGAGTCTGTCGTCATTTCAATCGCCAACAGATGGGTACATTTACACTTTTATAATTCGGCATATTATTTTTTAATTTTTCATTGAAAAAATATTATTTAAAAAAGTTCGCCATTCGGTTGTCCTCTAAAAGAGAAATTAATAAGCTTTCGCTGAGCCAGCCTATCCAAATCGGCCCAATCAAACACATTTACAGCAGGTCGAGGTCTATCCCATCCAACCCCACTCAACAACGACCCACCCATTCTAACCTATAAACCCTAGCCCAACAAAACTCTCGTCTCATCGCAACCGCGAAGCCCCCCGAGTTCCCACGGCTCTCACCTGCAACGCCGGCGATGGGCAAGCGGAAGCAGCGCGGCGGCGGCCAAGTCGCCGCAGAGGGCGACGCGGCCACCGGCGGCGGTGCTGGAGGGCACAGCCCCTCCACCGTCTTCGTCTCCAACCTGTCCTACACCTTCAAGTCTTCTGATGTAAGCGCGAGCTCCTCCTTGCCTTTGACTGATCCTTACGAATTTGCAGCTTTGAGTCAAACGCTTTGGCTTTAAAGCTTGAGACGTGGTTTGTGTAGCTCGAGGAGGTGTTTAGCGAGGTCGGGCCGGTGCGGCGCTGCTTCATGGTCGCGCCGAAAGGTAAGGGGATTGAGGAATATGATGGCTGTTCAGTTGTGAGTAATTTCCCGTTGCTTGTGATGATGGGGTTTGCTTATGCTGTTTTGGTTGTTCTTAATGCAGGATCAGAGACGAGTCGAGGCTTTGGATTCGTACAATTGTAAGTTTCCGGGTTTGCCTTTGTGGATATTTGTAGTACCTGTTTTTTAATTCTGCAATTTTGTGAGAAGTGCTTTTGATCGTGGCAGATGTAACAACGGTCCAACGAACTAGTTGTTAAATGCTAAGCATAAATTAATTTATGCCACAACATCTAATGGTTTAAACACTTGAAAATAATGTGGTTAGTCTGGTTAGCGTTATCATGCCCCTCATAGAAGTTAGTCTGACTGCACAATTCTGAATAGAAATACCACATTTCATCCACTGGAGCAATGAATGTACCAAATCACAAAAGCTTAGTTGATAGAGCTCTATTCCTTGTACTGGCACAACTGTAATGATTGTTCAGAAAGGAGTATGTTTCTGCTGATTACCTGGGTTTAAAACTGACCTTGATCCCATTAGCATTTTTGACTTGATGTGTTACTTTGACACCAGTGCAACTGTTCAAGATGCCGAGCGAGCTATTCAGCAAAAGAATGGATTAGTTGTTGCTGGTAGGAAAATCGGAGTTAAGCTAGCAATGCATCGTGCTCCACTGAAGGAACGTTTGCAAAAGGAGAGCAGTAAATCTCTATTCCTGAGAATGTGTTGCTTCTGAAATTCAATAGATCAAGGTTCTGATTGTTGGGCTATTTTTGCTTTGTAAGCAGTGCAAGCCAAGGATTCCGATGTAAAAAATGAAGCAGATAATACTACTGCTTTTGCAAAACATAAGGAAACCTCTCATAAAACAGATACAGGTTTTAATAGAAAGTTAATTGCTTGATTTTTGCAGTTTTGCACTGTTTAATTTTCTTAACACTTAAATTTTCTGATGCAAGATGTTTTATTGAACTAGGACCGCCGCTGTTATTGACCAAGGAAACCACAGTAGAGAAGGAAGCTAGCATTGGTGATACTGATAAAGTGAAAAGTTCCGAGAAACAAAGGTGTGGACTGGAATGTTTCTATATTGACAAGTGATTACAGCATTACCTAAAATATAACTTGCCATATTTTATTATTTATGCTGAAATTTGTTCCCATCCTTTTGTAGATTTTACTTTCCATGACCTTATTCTTAGTTTTTTTCTGGTCAAGGATATAAGGATATTATGCTATAGTATTCTTTATCATGTTCAAGTTTAACTCAATATGACTGTTAATTTTAATCTCCTATGATGAAGGGTCGCGAAAACTGTGATATTTGGTGGTCTTCGAGACTTTGCTATGGCTAGCGAAGTTTTCCATCAGGCTGGAGAGATTGGCACGGTTTTATCTGTAAATTATCCACTCCCGAAAGAGGAAATGGAGCTCCATGGTATGCTCTTTTCATGTTCACATTATTTGAAATTTTTAATTGAATGGTATGTTATGTTGCTAGCACGTAATTGTTCTGGTGGAAGTTGTTTTAGTGACTGGTACAATAGTAATTCCTATATCTTGTGATGAATTTCCTATTATTTTAAATTTTCTTGTTGACTTGAGTGGAAGTTCATGGGCGATCATATAGTTCTGAGTTGGATTTTATATCTGCAAGCTGCACCTTAGCATCTCAATGAATTAAATAATGCCCCCCCGGGCCACCTCCTCTTCTGTATCCAACAATATGTGCTTTTTTAACCTGGAAATATCAAATGACACATTTCTTATGCTTATACATCTATTGCATTCATATCTGTGAAGAAAGATGATGTATTTTATGTTTTGAACTGTTATTTCTCTACATGGCTCCTAACCTCCTGCCATGTTCCAGTTTTCTTTTGAACCACCACTTGTGGTTATCAATAGTTCATGACTTACGCCCGTTTCCACAAGAAACTTCTTTGCATGATTGTATGCATGCAAAGGATGACTGGTATTTGGTCTTTGTACATTGCTAGTGACCTAGCGTACTTTTGAAGGCTGCTGGAGGGTGGAAAATGGGAAATTTTTTAATACAGTACAAAATACTGTCGGAAATTAGAAATCGATACAACATGTTTGCGTATTTACGAAAATCCCTACCATACCCTAAAGCGAAAATCCGTTTAAACATACACGAGACGCCAAAAACCGGCTAAAGTTTTACCGAATTTTGAAATTCCGGGTATGGAGGCCCCACCCCATACCCGGAATTTCAAAAACCGGTTAAGCCAAGATTCCATGCATGCATGCTGATTAGCAAAAGCCAAGATTCCATGCATGCATGTTGATTAGCCAAAAGGTTCTATGCATGCTGATTAGGCAAAAGTGCATGCAGATGATTAGTAAAAAGTACATGCTGATTAGTAAAAATTACAATTAGTAAAATAATTAGTAAAAAGTATAATCAGTAAAAGTACAATTAGTAAAATGATTAGTAAAAAGTATAATTAGTGAAAGACAGGGCTGGCCTCGATTGGTTGGCAGGGCTCACGATTATTGGTGTTTTGGCAGCCAGTGCATGCGTCCTGAACTTGATTATTGGTTGCATGCGTCCAGCACCGAAAGCAAAGACAGGTCGAGTCGATGTCCCCTCATTAGCACTTTTACGGATATAAATCGGAGGAGCAGAGAATGCAATGCATTCACAAGATAGTAGAGGGCTCACGAGAGCAGAGCAGAGAGCAAAGCGGAACCGAGAGCGCGAAGGCGGGAGATTAGTTCGACGGTGTTTAGTTTGTTAAAATTTTCATAAAGTCTAAAAATTTTTAAGTACTTCATTTGGGATTTGTATTTTGCAGGTATTCTTCGGGAATATTTATTGGTACATTGCTCGAGCTTTATTGATCTTTGGTACAACTTTCAGAAGGTTAGTTACAAATCTTCATGAGTAATAGTATATTATGGACAGTGTAGTATTAGTGACCAAATTGTTAGGTTAGAGTTTAGTATTTACTGAAAGAGTATGGCTGGGAAAATAGTAGATTGATTAAGGGAGGAGCCCAAGGCTCAAGTACATATAGGCAAGGATATCCCTAAGAATAGGAAAGATCTAATCTAGGAGATCCTTGCCAAACATAACCAACTAACCATGGCAAGGATATCCCTAAGAATAAGAAAGATCTAATCTAGGAGATCCTTGCCAAACATAACCAACTAACCATGGCAAGGATATCCCTAAGAATAGGAAAGATCTAATCTAGGAGATCCTTGCCAAACATAACCAACTAACCACGGAGGGAATACATTCTGCTAACTGCGCTTTTGCAGATCGGGCGTCGGTGGTTAGCCACGGACATTCGGTGGACCGAAACTCGGAGAACAACGAAGAAAGCGACCCTTTCGTGAAGATGTCGTGGCCCGGGATGTCGTGGGAGCGTGGAGAACCCGCGCGGCACCCATGGCTACCTTCTCACGAGCGAAGTGAAGATCGATCTCGATGTGCCGTCCGTTGATGTTGAGCAGGTTGGAGGACATGTAGATCGCACCGACGTTGTCGCGATGAACAGCGGTAGCACGCGAGCGGAATGTGGAGCTCATGAAGAAGCCGCCGAAGCCAAGCCTCGGCAACACCATTGGCGGCGGCGTGGTACTCGGCCTCAATCTTTGGAGCGGGACACGGTGTTCTAACGTTTGGAGGACCAGGAGACCGGGTTGTCACCAAGGAACACAAGATAGCAGAGGTGGACTTGCGCGAATCGGGACGACCGGCCCGAAGACGATCGAATAAACCACCAAGTCATCACGGGTCGGCGGTCGAAGATGAAGACCTGTGTAAATACCGAATGTAGCGAAGGATGCGCTGAGGCGGCCAGTGGGCTCTCGAGGTCGTGCATGTAAAGGCAAACTCTTTGCCGCGGCGTAGGCGATGTCGGGCGTGTGAAGGTCGATATCTTGCAAGGCGCAAGCAAGACTCCGTGAGTCGGATGGGTCGAACCGGAGCTCCCGAGTCGGCGAGACCTTGGGGTGGTATCCACGGGCGTTGTGCATGGTTTGCACTCGGCCATCCGGCCAAAGACGATCAAGATGTCAATCATGTCTTGGCGAGAGAGAACCATCTTGCGACGCTGCGGCGAACTCGCATCCCGAGGAAGTGATGGGTTGCCCAAATCCTTCATGGCAAACTCTGTGGAGGCGAGATGACTGCGCGAGAGGTGTGTCGAGGCGGTGAGGGCGATGTCATCAACGTGAGGGAAGCGGTAGGCCGTGTCGGTGCCGCGGCGGTAGACAAGCAATGGTGTCCGACTTGGCTTCCACAAAACCAAGAGAGACGGATCGTGGCGGCCAGTACCAAGCACGGGAGCTGCTTGAGACCGTAGAAGCGACTTGTTCGGACGACGGACAAAGTTGGGCTGGCGGATCCTCGAATCCGGAGGCTGAGCGCAAACACGGTCTCTGTCAAGGTGCCATGGAGGAAGGCGTTCTTGACATCGGTGGTGAATCGCCATCGCGAGAGAGAGCGAGAAACCTTTGTCATGAACAAGTGGTGGGCTTGACGGCCGGTGAATGTCTCGGCAAAGTCGATGCGGACCCAGGTGAAGCCGCGAAGGACCTAACGCGTGCCTTGTAGCGCTCGAGAGAACCGTCGGCGTGGAACTTGTGTTTGAAGATCCACTTGCGTGACAATGTTGGTATGTCGCGGGCGGAACCAACTCGAAGTCCAGTTACGGAGAAGGCGAGATGTTCTTCCTCCATAGCGACCGCCAATTGGGATCGGCAAGCGCCACGGAAGGTCTTGGGCCGGGACGATGGCGCGACGATGGTACAAGGATGGTGCGCGAAACCGTCCTTGGCCCGAGTCGTCATCTTTGTCTTTGGTTCCTTTGTCGGGGAGCGGCAATGGCACCGAACACCGGGGCGGTCTGCAGGCGATCGTCTTGTCGGAGGGACCGCACTGGTTTGGGCGCTGGAGTAGGCGCGCAAGCGAGGCCGCGCGTGGCTGCCGGGAAGTTAGGTGGAGAAGCGGTCAGCGCGTGGCGCGGGACCGCACGTGGGAGTCGCGAGAAGCCGTCGGTCTGCGCGGGGATCGTGGCGCGCGTGGCGCGGAGGACGGCTGACGGCGGCGGCCGGTTGGCGAGGACAGTGCACCACCCGTCACGAGGAGTGCGAAATCACGGTGATCTTGGCGGCGCGAGGCGCCGTGCGTCGGCATGGGGCCGTATAGCAACAGCGGTGGCGCCGGAGGACTGCGGGAGACACGGTTGGCGACCATGGGAAGGGCGCGGGTTAGGAATTCATCGAGGAAGGTGAAGTCCGCGGCGGTGGGAGGAGGTATGCTCGGCAAAGGAAAAGCGGTTTCGTCAAAGAGAACATGACGGAGATGATGATTCTATTTGTGGTAGGATCAAGGCATCGGTATCCCTTGTGGTGAGCGAATAACCAAGGAAGATCACAGAGGCGGAGCGCGGGGCAAGTTTGTGGGGCGATGGCGAAAGATTGGGGTAACATTTACGGTAAAAACACGCAGATTATCGTTACAGCGGTGCCTTTGCCAGAAGAGCAAAGTGCGGGGTTGAAAAATCCGGTGTCTTGGTCGGCAAGATGTTGAGGAGGAGAGTTGCGGTGTGCAGCGCCTCATTGATCTGAAGGTGGCATGCTCGCTTTGAAGAGAGCGAATGACATCGTTAGTGAGTACGAATAATCCGCTCACCGGCCGCTTCTGCGAGGACGTGTAGGGACACGACATGCGGCCCAACGCCATGTGTCATGGCATCGATAATAGTGCCCACTGTAAGTCTGCGTTGGCATGCATCGCACAAACCACGGTAGGTGTCGCTAGGACCAGATCCCGGTGTGGTGGGATGTCATCAAGGTTGGCGGGCAGCGACTAGCAATCCACGATGTGCGGGAAGATGAGGTCTCCGTGATGCGTCGTGAACATGACACCGCCCGACAAGTAGTAGAGGTACACCGTGGTGGCGCCCACGGTAACCGTCGGCATCGGTGGGCATAGATTGTATTCTGTAATCCACAGAGCCAAGTCATGGAGACACCATTTTCTTTACATGCGTATGGGACACGAACACGCATGAACTCCGGATTAAGAGAGTCGATAATATCGTGCACATTACAAATATGAAATAACTTTATGTCATGTAATACCTCTCCGCGATGTAGTCTTTATCATTCTTTGTCTCACGGAGCGAGGAAGAACCAACGGTGTCCCTCGATGGGCGGTAGGTTAGCATAACCACGTCCTTCAAAGTGATGGACATCTCACCGAATGGTAGGTGTGTGTCTCCGTGCGCCATCGGTCGACGAGACCGATGAAGTGCACGATCAATGGCGAGCATGGGTGTGGTCAAGCCTCGCCGAGTGAGCTCCATCCATGAGGCCGCAAACGGTAGTAGACACGCACGAGCTAGTGGAATATGGAATCGATAGTCGATTTTTATCTTGTGCGATGGCCAAACTTGCGAGAGGGCAAGCAAACGTTAACGACAAAGTGGTTATCGTCTTCAAAAAGTGGCGGCGCAGTAATATAGTAATGCGTCGGACCGTAGTTCCTGCAGAAATTGCCCTCGCACGATGTGGGGCATCGACTGACTCACGGAGAAGCTCTGGAACTGCAATGGCCGTCATCATGTGCTGCTGAAACGAAACAGCTCATAACATACAAGTATATTTAGACAAACTTGCAGTAATGGCTCATGAACTAGGCAAGAAAATAACGTCACTACACCCCAAAATTTTGTAATTACTGTTGTAGACAATTAGCCCTAACCGAACACTACGTTGCCTACAACAGTAATAAATTGCACAAACGTAAATGTTAGCGTAATGTACTCCCCCCCTCTGGTGGTTAGTTGGTTATGTTTGGCAAGGATCTCTTAGATTAGATCTTTCCTATTCTTAGGGATATCCTTGCCATGGTTAGTTGGTTATGTTTGGCAAGGATCTCTTAGATTAGATCTTTCCTATTCTTAGGGATATTCTTGCCATGGTTAGTTGGTTATGTTTGGCAAGGATCTCCTAGATTAGATCTTTCCTATTCTTAGGGATATCCTTGCCTATATGTACTTGAGCCTTGGGCTCCTCCCTTAATCAATCTACTATTTTTCCAGCCATACTCTTTCATGGTATCACGAGGCCGGGATCTTCCTCTCGCCTTCCAGCGCCTGCGCTCGCTCTAGCTACTGCGATATGGTCGGGACCCTGCCGCCTCGTCGCCGACCTGCGAGCGAGCTCGCCGCGACGCTGACGCCATGGGCAGCGGCCGCCGAGACTCATTGCGCAGCCTCTCGGCCAAGCCAGCGCGAAAGCAGAGGTCGCCACTGCATCCGCGACGCGACGCAGCCGCGAAGCGCGCGTCGCGCCAGATCGCCAAAGCGCGCCAAAGCTCGCCGACGCGCTGCTGCGGCCGATCCGCCGACCGCGGCGGCGACGACCACGAGGATGACACGGACATCTCCCGCGCCATGATCCTCCACGAGGCCGCGCCGTTCTCAACCTCCACGCCAGGTGTCTCCGTCGTAACGCCCGCGACTGGTCCTCGTCCTCGACACCTCCGGCAACTACCCACGTTGGCGCGAGCAATTCCTACTCGCCGTCACGAAGTATTCGCTGCGGGACCACGTCCGCAGACTCGCCACTCTCGGCACTTCCCGATTGGGCTTGGATGAGCGCCGCGTCAAATCATGGTCATGACAAAGACGGTCACCGCCGACCTTGCCGACGCCGTGATCGACCACCGCGCCACCGCCTCGAAGCTGGGATCGCCATCGAGGATCACTTCCAGCAATCGGGAGACCCGTCTCTCCACCTGACGCCAAGTTTCGCGCGTTTGCCCAGTGACCTCTCGTCACCGACTATTGCAAACACTTCAAGAAGATGGCCGACGACCTCCGACCTCGGCGAACACGTGACTTACTGCACTCTGGTCCTCAGCGTGATTCGCGGGCTCAACGAGCGTCAGGGGACATCGGGTCCACTCTCCGCCGCGATCGCCTTCCTTCCTTCGCCGCGCCGTCGCAATGAACTCCTCGCGAGGAGATCAACATGGTCGCAGACTCCTCTGCTCCTCCGACGCCTCGTCGCCATCGGCTCTACCTCGCCCGGCCAAGACCGACCGACAGAACGGTCCTCCTCGTCCGGCCGCCAAGAAGAAGAAGAAGAAGCCGAAGGACCACCGCGCCTTCTCGGTAATCACTGCACTGCGGCGGCGCTTCCTCCTCCGGCTACTCCTCTACGCCGACGATCTGCTGCGCTGGCGGTGGCCGCCATCGTTCTTCAACCCGTGGAACGGTCCATCCAAATGTGGCGGTCCGTCGCCTCCTCTGCCCGGCTTCCGGCGCGTCGGCCCCAACAAAGAAGCAATCCCAACGGTAGGCCATTGCCCAAAGAATGCTCCGCCCAACAAGAGCCTTCTGCGGCGCCATACCAACAAAGAAGAAGAATGCGCGATGCCGACCCATGGTGGGGTCTCGGATTACGGGACGAAATTCTCGCCTCCACGCTCAAAGACCGTCACCTCGCTCCGGCGAACAACGGCGGTACCTTGATCTGAGTGCCTCTTCCCACATGACCTCCCATGATGGTACCCTCTCACTCCTCAACCCCTCGGTATCCTCTCCCACCTCCATTGTTGTCGGTAATGGTTCGCTCACACTGTCACCGCCACCGGCCGACGCACCTTGGCTCTCTTGTTCTAAATAATGTTCTTGTTTCGCCTCGACTTATCAAGAATCTTATTTACGTTAGTCAATTCACTCACGATAACAATTGTTGCGTGGAGTTTGACCGTATGGTTGTTACGTGAAGGATCTTCTCGCGAACGTGATCATTAGGTGCAATAGCTCGGTCCGCTCTACCCGCACCGTGCCGTGGCTCGCTCCTTGTTGCCAACTCCACGTCATCCTCCTTCCGCGCACCGCCTCGGCCACCACGGTCGCGAGGCCCTCTCCAAACTCACTTGGCTATCCCCGGTTGTAATAAAAGTTTGGAATCCTTGTGCCATGCGTGTCGGCTAGGGCGACATGTTCGTCTTCCTTTTCATCCTTCAATTATCTCGGCGTCAAACAACTTTGATCTTATTCATTGTGACTTATGGACATCTCCCATTGTTAGTGTCTCTGGTTACAAATATTACTTAGTTGTTCTTGATGTTGCTCACATCACTGTGGGCGTTTCCTTTACGGCTTAAATCGACACGTTTTCCACCATGTCTAACTTTTTCGCCTATGTGTCTACCCAATTCGGCGCGTGCGTCAAGGCCGTCTAGAGTGACAACGGCCGGAGTTCGACAACTCCGGTAGCGCACCTTCTTCCTCACACATGGCGTTCGGTTTCGCATGTCGTGTCCCTACACGTCCTCGCGAGCAGTCGGTGGCGGATTATTCGTACCACTAACGATGTCATTCGCTCTCTTACATTTCGGCGAGCATGCCACCTTCGTATTGGTGGCGTTGCACACCGCAACTCTCCTCCTCAACATCTTGCCACCAAGACACTTTGGATTTTTCAACCCGCACTTTGCTCTCTTCTACGGTGCACCGTTGTACGATAATCTGCGTGTTTTTGGTGTAAATGTTACCCCAATCTTTCTGCCATCGCTCCCACAAACTTGCCCGCGCTCGCCTCTCATCTTCCTTGGTTATTACGCTCACCACAGGGATCTGATGCCTTGATCCTACCACAAATAGAATCATCATCTCCCGTCATGTTCTCTTTGTGAAACCGCTTTTCCTTTGCCGAGCATACCTCCTCCCACCTGCTGCGACTTCACCTTCTCGATGAATTCCTAACCCGGCGCCCTTCCCATAGTGCGCCAACCGTGTCTCTGCAGTCCTCCGGCGCCACCATGTTGCTATACGGCCCATGCCGACGCGTCGCGGCCGCTTCTGCGCCGCCCGATACCACGGGATTTCCGCGCTCCTCGTGACGGGTGGTGCACCGCCTCGCCAATCGGCGCCATCCGTCAAGCCGTCCTCCGCGCCACGCGCGCCACGATCCCGCGGCACCGACGGCTTCTCCGCGCTCCCACGTGCGGGTCTGCGCCACGCGGCAGCAGCTTCTCCCAACTTCCGCGCGACCGCGCGCGCTCTGCGCTGCGCGTCTACTCCAGCGCCTAAACCAGTGCGGTCCCTCCGCAAAGACGATCGCCCTGCGGCCCGGCCGGTGCTCGGGGTGCCATTGCCGTTCCGACGGTGAACCAAAGACAAAGATGACTCGGGCCAAGGGCGGTTTCGCGTACCATCCTTGTACCATCTTTGCGCCATCGTCCCCTGTTCAAGACCTTCCGTAGCGCCTTGCCGATCCCAATTGGCGGTCGCTATGGAGGAAGAACATGCGCCTTCTCCGAACCGGACTTGGGAGTTGGTTCCTCGCCGCGACATACCAACATTGTCACGGGCAAGTGGATCTTCAAACACAAGTTCCACGCGACGGTTCTCTGGAGCGCTACAAGGCACGTTAGGTCCTTCGCCGCTGCTGTCCCGGCATCGACTTTGCCGAGACATTGGTCCGGTCGTCAAGCCCACCACAGTTCGCAGATGCTCTCTCGCTCTCTCGCGCCATGGCGGTTCACTGGCTCGATGTCAAGAACGCCTTCCTCCACGGCACCTTAGCGAGACCGTGTTTGCACTCACCCTCCGGTTCGAGGATCTGCCAGGCCCAACTTTGTGCGTCGTGCGAACAAGTCGCTCTACGGTCTCAAGCGGGCTCCCGTGCTTGAAATGCGGTACCGCCGCCACGCATCCGGTCTCTCTTGGTTTTGTGGAAGCCAAGTCGAACACTTCATTGTTTGTCTCCGCCGTGGCATCGACACGCCTACACGCTTCCTCTACGTTGATGACATCGTCTCACCGCCTCGACACACCTCCTGCGGCGGGTCATCTCGACCTCCAGTGAGTTTGCCATGAAGGATTTGGGCAAACTCCATCACTTCCTCGGGATGCGAGTTCGGTAGCGATCTTGAAGCGGTATGGTTCTCTCGGCGCGATTACATGATTGACATCTTGGATCGTCTTTGGGATGGCCGAGTGCAAACCATGCACAACGCCTGTGGATACCGGCCCAAGGTCTCTGCCGGCTCGGAGCTCCGGTTCTTGACCCGTCGACTCTAGGAGTCTTGCCGCGCTTTGCGATGATCGACCTTCACACGCCCGACATCGCCTCGCCGTGCGGCAGTTTGCCTTTACATGCACGACCCGAGAGCCCGCTGGCCGCCTCAGCGCATCCTTCGCTACATTCGGGGTACTCTCTACACAGGTCTTCATCTTCGACCGTCGACCGGGATGACTTGGTGGTTTATTACGATCTTGTTGACCGGGCCGGTTGTCCCGATTCGCGCAAGTCCACCTCGGGCTATCTTGTGTTCCTTGGTGACAACTGGTCTCCCGGTCCTCCAAACGTTAGAACACCGTGTCCCGCTCGACGTGATTGAGGCCGAGTCTGCGCCGTCGCCAATGGTGTTCTTGAGGCTTCTTGGCCGGCGACTTCTTCATGAGCTCCACATTCCGCCGCGTGCTACCGTTGTCTCTGCGACAACGTCGGTCGATCTACATGTCCTCCAACCCGGTTCAACATCAGCGGACGAAGCACATCGAGATCGATCTTCACTTCGCCGTTCGTGAGAAGGTAGCCATGGGTGCCGTCTGGGGTTCTCCACGTTCCCACGACATCCCGATTCGCGACATCTTCACGAAAGGTCGCCTTCTTGATGTTCTCCGAGTTTCGGTCCGATCCCGAATGTCCGTGGCTAACCACCGACGTTCCGATCATGGCGTGTTAGCGTAATGTATTCCCCTCCGGTGGTTAGTTGGTTATGTTTGGCAAGGATCTCTAGATTAGATCTTTCCTATTCTTGGGATATCCTTGCCATGGTTAGTTGGTTATGTTTGGCAAGGATCTCTAGATTAGATCTTTCTTATTCTTAGGGATATCCTTGCCATGGTTAGTTAGTTATGTTTGGCAAGGATCTCCTAGATTAGATCTTTCCTATTCTTAGGATATCCTTGCCTATATGTACTTGAGCCTTGGGCTCCTCCCTTAATCAATCTACTATTTTCCCGACCATACTCTTTGAAGAAATACTAAACTCTAACCTAACAATTTGGTCACTAATACTACACTCTGTCCATAATATACTATTACTCATGAAGATTTGTAACTAACCTTCCAAAGTTGTACCAAAGATCAATAAAGCTCGAGCAATGTACCAATAAATATTCAGAAGAATACACAAAAATACAAATCCCAAATGAAGTACTTAAAAATTTTTAGACTTTATGAAAATTTTAACAAACTAAACACCGTCGAACTAATCTCCCTTGCCTTCTCCTTTCCCGCTTGCTCTCGCTCTGCTCTCGTGAGCCTCTACTATCTTGTGAATGCATTGCCGCTCTCTGCGTTCCCTCCGATTTATATCCAGAAAAAGTGCTAATGAGGGGACATCGACTCGACCTGTCTTTGCTTTCGGTGCTGGACGCATGCAACCAATAATCAAGTTCAGGACGCATGCACTGGCTGCCAAAACACCAATAATCGTGAGCCCTGCCAACCAATCGAGGCCACCCCCGTCTTTCACTAATTATACTTTTTACTAATCATTTTACTAATTGTACTTTTACTGATTATACTTTTTACTAATTATTTTACTAATTGTAATTTTTACTAATCAGCATGTACTTTTTACTAATCATCTGCATGCACTTTTGGCTAATCAGCATGCATAGAACCTTTTGGCTAATCAGCATGCATGCATGGAATCTTGGCTTTTTGCTAATCAGCATGCATGCATGGAATCTTGGCTTAACCGGTTTTTGAAATTCCGGGTATGGGGTGGGGCCTCCATACCCGGAATTTCAAAATTCGGTAAAACTTTAGCCGGTTTTTGGCGTCTCGGGTATGTTTAAACGGATTTTCAGTTTCCGGGTATGGTAGGGATTTTCGTAAATACACAAACATGTTGTATCGATTTCTAATTTCCGACAGTATTTTGTACTGTATTAAAAAATTTCCATTGTTTCAGTGGTGTTATTTATACAATCTCTTTGATCCCTACTCCACTTCCATCCACATGCTGTGTTTGCTCTGTTTAAGGAACATTATGAACTTCTGCTCTTTCATATTTTGGCACATACTCACATTTCTCATTTGGCCAATTAAGTCTTATTCGGCCATTCCTTACTGCAGAATTTTTTTTGAACTTCACTATCCTTTAATAGCAAGGTTGGCTAAATGGAGAACATTCTGATGATTTCTTTATTTTCCCTTTTAAAAGGTTCTTTCTTTGTCATCTTTGTTAAGAATAGTAATGTAATGTGTCAAGGGTAGAAGTGTAATAGTCATGTGAGTACTAGGGGAAGTTAAGGACTGTAGACTAGTCTAGGGTTTCAGTCATGTACACTATATACTAGCCTCTTGGGCTCTTGCAATACAACTAACTATTCAGTCCCAAAGTCTCTCTTCTCCTCTATAATTAACATGGTATCAGAGCTAAGATCAAAACTCTAGCCTCCATGTTCTTCCACCACAGTAGCTGCCCCCGGGACGAACAATATTAACTCCTGGCGGCAGGCATCCAACTTTGTTTTTACTCTTTATTATATCAGTAGTTCTACTAGTTTCTTAGTGTCAAGTAGCAGCATCAAGTCTTCTTTGTAGCAGCAAGCAGCACACCTGATTCGTCTTCATCGTGGCCAGATTCGCACTTGTTTCTCGCCGGATCAAGCGCCTTTGCGGCTCCTCCTTGCTAGATCGAGCGCCGCCAGCCACTACTCATCACTACCGACCTCGGTCATCATCCTTGTTGCCGGATCCGGTGATATTCGTCGTCTCCGGCCTTGATCCGGGGCAGATCTGCTTGTGTTCATAGCCAACGGCCTTTGATTCGTCATCTTTGAGCACGGTCCACGCCAGATCCGCGCGCCTTGCCGCTCAGAGTTGTCTTCTCTGCCAGATCCTGGCTCAGCATCGTCTTCCCCTGCGTCTCTTTGCCATATCGGGGCTCGGCGTTGTTATCCCCGTTGTCACCAACACAGAACTATCACGAGCCGAATCTGGGCCTCTCCGTCATCGTCATCACCAGATCCACTCATCCTCAGGCCGCCGCCACGCCATCACCGTCACCGAGCTGGCCATCTTCAGATTCAGTGTCCTCAAGCTCGTCCTCTTAGCTGCCATCAGCCTTTTCTTGTTTTTCATCGGATCCATTGAGCCCCATTTGCCGCCGGACTCCTCCGTTGCTTGCCGGCTGCTGCTACTGTGTGAGCTGCTTTCTGTTGTCTGATACGTGTGGTGGTGATGCTACTGTTTTTTGTGGCAAGAAGCTGTTGGTTTGGGCCGTTAATTATCTTGCCACTTGGCTGTTACTTGTGCTCTGCTTTGTGCTGCTAATGTGCTTTTTGCCCTTGCTGTTGAAGTCTGCTGCTAGCTCTTTTGTTCCTTCGTTTCCTTTGTCCATCCATCCAGGTCCATTCCATCTCTCTTTGAGTTCGTCGAAACTGTGCCAATCCATCAAATCCTCTTTTGATCAGCCAATTGCTTCCTCTTTTCGGGCTGCCGTGGTCTGTCCAATTGGATGGAGTGCGGTCACCCCCATCATCGTCGTTGTTGATGCGACCTTGCCCTCCTGGTTCTCTTTTGCAGCTATCTTGCTACACATCTCCGCATTCATTGCGACTCTTGACCAATGGCCTTCTTTATCGTCATCATCACACATCTTTCTTCGCCTTGCCTTGCGGGTGTGATTTGATCTCTCTCTTCATCGGCTTGATTCGACACCTCTCTATATTCCTGTTGGTGTCAACATTTCTTTTCCAAGACTCAATGTGTAGTGAACCATTTGAGCATGTGAAGATCCAAAGAACAGGTTGCGAAGGTTTGAGGTACCGCCTTGTGGATGGCTGTCATCGGTGTGTGAAGAGCTGAAGAACCGTTTGTGAAGACTTCGAGGTACCACTTCGTCTAGGAGATTGTTTGCTACAACACAATTTTTTTGTTCAAGAGTTGCACGCATCGACGACATCTTCAAGCTTGGACTTCAGATTTATCTCTTTTTTCAGTGTCCTTTTCAAACTCAATGCTGTTGCATACGCATTGAGTTTTTGGTGGGTGGGGGGGTGTTGTCCTCGGGCTCTTGCAATACAACTAACTACTCAGCCCCAATTTCTCTTGTCTCCACTAAACAATCTTAATATTTCATTGAAAAACAAGAGCACCACAAAAAAGGGATGTGCTACCAACCCATAATGAGTAAATTTGTTGCTGTAGTATTTTGAGAGGAAAAGCGAAATAAATCTTGCACTTTGCAAGGCATGTTTCTATCTTAAGTTTACTTATTGTTTCCTTCACCAAGCATTCGTAATTAATTAATTATTCTTATTTAATACATCTAGCATGTCTTTCTTTAATCAGTTTATTTGTAGAATATGACTATCATCATCCTCTCAGGGCTTGCAAGAGATGGATGCGCATCAGATGCAGCAGCTGTACTTTTTGCAAATGTCAAATCATCTTTCTTTAATCAGTTTATTTGTAGAATATGACTATCATCATCCTCTCAGGGCTTGCAAGAGATGGATGCGCATCAGATGCGGCAGCTGTACTTTTTGCAAATGTCAAATCAGCTTGGGACTCTGTAGTTTGCTTGCACCGTGAGGAGGTCAATGGAGCAATTGTTTGGGCTCGTCAGCTTGGTGGGGAGGTAAGCTGTCTCCTTGAATTCTATTCCCCTACCACAAAAAGTTCAGTTAGCTGAGTTGTTTCTGACCAAGCTGTAGCTTCTAGCTAGCTGCTGCCGGAGTATTGTTTACAAAATGGTTGCACTAAAACTGAATTTATGACCATGAAGTAACCCTCCTGAAGTATAGCTAACTAAAATAAAGCATGTTTTCTCTTGCTTTCAATTTGAAAGATCCTCTTAGCATCATATTATTCTCTGAATGATGTGAGAGATATGCTAGAACATTGATTCCATTTATGGTATGCCATTATATTACAATGGCTACTAGTGCAACTGTGCAAGTAGGATGGCATGAGATTTACATAAAGTCCTAACTCTTGGTTGATGAGTGTTTTTTTTTCCTTTTGCACAAGAGAGACATGTTTGTTTATCTGTAGAACCACTGCCATTATGTTTCTATTCAACCATTTCCATTGTATCTTTTCCTCATTTATCTGCAAGTTTTTGAAGCATGTCTGTTGCTATTCAGGGTTCAAAGATCAGGAAATGGAGAGTGATAGTCAGGAACCTACCATTCAAGGTGCTTCATTAAATGCAAAATTCAACTCGTCCGAACTTTATTTTCTAGAGCAGACAAAAGAGAAGCTATATGCGCATGTTTCATTGTTGCAGATTACAGTAAATGAGATTATGGATATGTTTAGTTCTGCAGGATTTGTCTGGGACGTGTCCATTCCACAAAAGTCTGATGAGGGGTATGCTTTGCATTTAATCCTTTATTCCTTCAGTCGTTTAAGCAAAGTGCAAGATATGATAGCTGTTACATTTATTCTTCTATTACAGGATATCAAAAGGCTTTGCTTTTGTATCTTTCACACGCAAACAGGATGCAGAAAATGTATGGTCAGTACCCTATTCAGTAAGAGTAAAAAAACATCCATTGGAAGTTCTAATGTGTCATGATTATTCTCTTAACCAGGCTATAAAAAATGTTAACGGAAAAGTTGTTTCAAAGAGAACTGTGGCTGTTGATTGGGCAGTTCCAAAAAAAGTATACACCATTGCTGCAAAGTCAGATGCTAACGATGATGGTAAATACAGACTTTTCGTTCTCCCTTCATTTACAAAAAGTTAAAGAGTTCTCAAAGCTATTGCAACATTTATATGTACCTGAATGATGTAGTAAACAACTATTTTCTAAACCATGTGCCTGTGACATCTGACTAAATATCATGCTGGCTCTTCGACATGGTTTCTCAGGAAAGAGGGGTTTATTCCTTTGTTTAAAAAATAAATTTGGCTGGTTCCTTGTTTTGATGAAATATTTGCTTTAGTACACTGGGTGTCATCTTATAATCTTATCAGTGCTCTTTGTTTTCTGAATTACTATTTGGGAGCTGCAATCTCATGAATGTGTTGTACTTTTAGAGTTCCCAAATGTATCTGGCAAGGGCAGTGATGACGAGACCTCCGAAGATAATCTTATTGGAGAAGATGATAGCTATGAACTTGATCAGGAGACTCCCAATTGCCCTGCTGAGGGTGATTTCAAAACCGAAGTAGATATTTCTAGAAAAGTTCTTGAAAATTTGATCAAGTCATCGGAGAAGTCTGAACCATCTGGTATTGAGGTTTCTGATATTGACACAGACACTGAAACAGAAAATGACACATCAGAAAAGAAGAAACCTGATTTACCTGCAGCTGGCAAGTTGGCTAAATCTAAACATGTAACAGAGGCAGAAAGCACTGGTCCTGCTTTGAAACCCAAGAAAGAAGATACTGACCTGGATAGGACTCTATTCATAAGCAACCTTCCTTTTGATATAAGTAATGAGGAGGTAGCAGAGCTCTTCTCATTATTTGGGAAAGTCGAATCTTTCTTCCCGGTAGTTCATAAACTCACTAAGTATGTTCGACCGTCTGCATAAGCACCCGTTTTGTCCATTTTTTCCCAAGTTGTATCAACCACAAAATTTACTTGATACACTTGTTGATGCCAACAGTTTTTGCACTGTCTGTGCAGGAGACATAGAGGAACTGGTTTTCTGAAGTTTTCTACAGCAGAGGCAGTTAATGCAGCAGTTTCTGCTGCCAATGCTGCTCCTGGATTAGGAATTTTTATAAAAAGCAGGGCACTTAATGTCATGAAAGCGCTGGACAAGGAGTCTGCTCACAAAAAGGCTCTTGAGAAAGCAAAGAATGAGGTTGAGGACAGACGCAACCTATACCTGGCTAAGGCAAGTTCATCAACAATTACCTTTTTTGTTGGCGTGTGAGTTGTAATACATCTCTTCCATTATTTTCTGTTCCTGAAAGTTTGGTGTTGAAGCAGGAAGGTGAAATACTTGCTGGAACACCTGCTGCAGAAGGTGTATCGGATGCTGACATGAATAAACGCAGTTGGTAAGAGTTGAACTTTATCTTGCATCTTATGTGGCATTAATTCATGTTACAGCTGTATTGGCAATGTGTTGATTTTGTACATTTGATAACATGTTTTTCCTAACTTTTATTTTCATGTTACTTTGAGAACAAAGGACTCTGATTTGATGCAAATTGCAACATCTGATAAAATGCTTTCATTACTTGTCATGTGATTTTTACATTTCCATATGTTTCCTTCATGCTTGAAAGTTGAAAAGCAACTGCATTTTCCTTTCTTGCATATATCAAAACTGATATATTTGCAACCATAGCTTCTGGTATTACTTGGGCCATATATTTTATCAGCGACCAGATCTGGCTTCGGAAATATTTGCAACCGTATTTCCTGACATTATTTGGGTCATATTATACCATTGATATGATAATTGTTACTAACCTTGGAATCTGAGAATCAGAATCACAGCATAAAGGTCTATTGCTTGTATATATATAGCCACTAGATGGGCCTATATGCCATATAGGCTATGGGCCTTAACACTTCCACACGCGCAAACTCAAGGCGGGTTCAAAGCATTGAGTTTGAGCAAATGAAGCCGATGTTGCTCTCGAGTCTGCGCTTTTGTGAAGAAATCTGCAACTTGCAATTCAGATGGCACATATTTGAGAGCAATTGTTTTCTGATGACAGTGAGATTGAGTAAAAGAGGCATCCACACCAATATGCTTTGTAAGTTCATGCTTCACAGAATCATTGGCAATCTGTATGGCGCTAGTATTATCACAAAAAAGAGGTGTGGGAGCATCACAGGAAACACCAAAATCTGCTAGCAACCAACGAAGCCATATGATCTCTGAAGTTGTGGTGGCAAGTGCTCGAAGTTCTGCTTCTGTACTAGACCGAGAGACGGCAGCCTGCTTCTTGGACTTCCATGTAAGGGGGGAAGAGCCAAGGAGGATACAATAACCGGTAATGGAGCGTCGATCGGTCGGATCACTCGCCCAAGTAGAGTCCGAGTAAGCATGAAGATGCAAGGGGCTATCATGAGCATAGAACAGACATTGGGATGAAGTGTCCCGTAAGCACCGCAGCACACGAAGCAAATGTCCATAGTGGACCGAAGTAGGAGCGCTCAAACCGATCGAGGATATGAGCGCATGAGCAATGTCGTCTAATGCGATGAGATGCAGACAGACGACCCACAATGTGCCGATGTCGAGTGGGATCAGAGAGAGGTGTACCATCGATGGGACGGCCGGACATGAAGATCCATAGGAGTTGCAACCGTTCGATTATCCGTAATGCCAGAACAAGCAATAAGATCTTGTGTGTAGTGAGACTGAGAAACATAATAGCCTTTTGAAGAATGTCGAACCTCAATTCCTAGGAAATAGTTGAGGGGTCCCAAATCAGACATCTGAAATTGCTGACTAAGTTGCTTCTTCACTTTTGAAACATGGTCTGCATCATCCCCTGTAATTAACATATCATCAACATACAGAAGAAGCAAAGTACGACCTCGGGAAGAAAGATAAATAAATAAGGTGGGATCATGATCACTTGGTGAAAAACCAGCATTACGTATTACCGAGGCAAAACGCTGAAACCAAGCACAAGGAGCCTGTTTAAGGCCATACAAGGCACGCCGAAGACGACAGACATGTCCCAATGGAGCTTCAACACCTGGTGGTGGGTGCATATAAACTTCCTCATGCAAATCACAATGAAGAAAAGCATTCTTGACATCCATCTGAGAGACAGTCCAAGAACGAATAGCAGCCATTGAAATAAGTGTTCGGACAGTAGTCATGTGAGCAACAGGCGCAAAGGTCTCTTCATAATCTTGACCTTTGGTTTGCTGAAACCCTCTAGCAACCAGTCGAGCTTTATATCTCTCAATAGTTCCATCAGTCTTGGTCTTAATTTTGAATACCCACTTGCATGTGATAGGTACCGCATAAGATGGTAATAAAACAAACTCCCAAGTTCCTATCCTATCCAAAGCAGCAAGTTCTTCAGACATAGCTTTCTGCCATTCCGGAATATGAGAGGCTTCATGATAAGTGGAGGGTTCAGTAGTGATAGCACCCACACGAGGATAACCAAATCATCGGGAGGCTCAATGGTAGTACGATCTCGCAAATAATATCGTGAACCAAGAGGTGGCACATCATTAACTGCTGGTAGCTCATCAAAAATGTTAGAATCATCAATAAGGGAAGCATTAGGACTGGCCGAAGAAGTAGAATCCGGAGATAATGGTTCTGGTGGTGGACGACGAGAATAAACATGTTTGATTGGTGGTTTGGTTGGTATAGGAGGATGAGAAGGAGATATATCATGAGTATGTGGTGGAGAAATATCATCACTGGAAATAATATAAGGTAAAAACAAGAAACTAGTGGGCTCAGTGGTGGTGGGTGAAGTGTGAGCGGACGGGTTGTAAAAGAAAGGACAATCCTCATCAAAGGTCACATCACGAGAGATACGAATGCGACGAGAGGAAGGATCATAACAGCGACAGCCCTTATGTTCAGGACTATACCCCAAGAAGACACACTCAACAGACTGAGCCGTCAATTTGGTCCGCTCACGAGGTGCAAGAAGAACATAGCATCTACATCCAAAAACCCGAAGATGATCATACTTTGGAGAAGTGCCAAATAAAACTTTACCAGGAGACCTGTCAGTTAATTTGGAAGAAGGTTGCCGATTAATAAGATAAACAGCAGTGGAAACAGCTTCACCCCAAAAATGAGTGGGAACAAAAGAGGCGATCAAAAGTGTGCGAGTATTCTCAATAAGATGGCGATGCTTGCGTTCGGCAACTCCATTTTGAGTGTGGGCACCAGGACAGGAGAGTTGGGCAAGAGTGCCCTCAGCAAGCAAAAACTGGCGAAATTTCTCAGATAAATACTCACCACCAGAGTCAGAACGGAAAACTCTAATAGGAGTAGAAAACTGAGTGTGAATCATGCGAGTAAAAGTTTGGTAAATTGAACACAATTGGGAACGATGTTTCATGAAATAAATCCAAGTGTAACGAGAATGATCATCTATAAAAATGACATAGTATTTATGACCACCTTTTGTAGCAAAAGGTGCAGGACCCCATACATCAGAATGAACAAGGTCAAAAGGTTTAGAAGAATGAGAGGTACTAGAAAAGTATGGAAGTTGTATTTTGACGAATACTCATACCAGGGGTACCCCAACGGCCCAGGGTAACAAGCAGGCTGCACCAAGCCCATTACCGACCAAAGGACGCCCCTCCCCGACCGATCAGGACGAGCGTCCCCGACCAAGTAGGGCTCCCGACCCCCGCGGCGGGTCGGGATCCCCGACTCACCAAATTAAGGCAACCTCCGCTAAGGGCGCGTGTCAAAGCTCTCCACCGGTCTACGTCCGCGTGCCTACTGACGGGACAATCGGCGGATCAGACGGAGCGGTGGCTCTTTCCCAAGATGGCATAAATGGTCGCTAAAGTCAAGCTTCCGGTCCCATCAACCGACCACGCACAATACGAAGGCACGCTCCCTCCCGAGGTAGTACCAACGTTATACACTGCAACGTCAACACTCGTCGAGCTCACGTAAGGCGGTCGCCATTTCCGACGAAGCGGCTAATCGCCTCGCCAGTAAGGGACTACCGACCCGGCGTGGGCAAGGCAGGCAATGACCAGTCGCCAGAATGAAGGACCGGAGCTCTTAGCATAGGCCACCTCCCCTTTCCCAAATTCTCAATGTAACCTGCCCTTTTCTACTATATAAAGGGGGGGGGGGGCAGGAGCCCCTGACGAGAGGGGGGACACAGAGAGAGAAAAAGAGGAAGGACGAGTTCTTTCTTGTAAACGCTGTGCAGCCATTTGCACCAAAAGCAATACAATACCACCACACGAACTGGAGTAGGGACATTCGGCCCGAACCAGTATACACCTTGGGCTCTCGAGTCTAACCATTCAGGGACAGGGAATGCGTGGCCCCTTAAGACTTACAAATTTACTTGCCGGTGCTCGAAACGCCGACATATTTGTTTTCCAAGTTTACAACTCTTGCAACTGAAACTGAACTTTATTGGTGTATGACCTAAAGACCCTTTATTTATTAATGTGGTCAACCTAGTGCCACATAGATGACCAAGACGATGATGCCACTTGACGAATGATGTAGTGGATGACGAGGAAACAGATGACACATGCGCAGTGATGGTAGCGGAAGAAGGAAGGCGCAAAGTGTCCAAGATGTAGAGGCTAGAAGCGCTCTTACGGCGATGGCCAGTCCCAATCACTTTCCCGCTTCGACGATCCTGAATAAAGCAAGATGAGTCATCAAACCCAACAAAACAATTTTGATCAGTAATTTGGCCTACTGACAACAAATTCATGGACAATTTAGGTACAAGTGAGACATCGGGTATAGTGAAATGTGAATTTAAAAGAGAACCATGGTGAGTTATATAACAAGGTGTACCATCACCGTTCGAATGAAGCACCCTCGGGTCGTTTGAAGCAACCAATGTGGATCGATCGGATGTCACATGAAAAGAAGCCCTGAATCAAGGACCCAAGATGACTGAGGAGCACTGATAGGCGAGGCAGCTGCGATAGAGACAGAGCCTCTAGGCACAGGTGTGTTGCGTGCACGAGAAGCACGACGAGCACGATACTCAGCCAATTTCTCTGGATGTCGAGCGAAACAATTTTCGGTCATGATGATTTGTCTTGCCACAATGATCACAAGGTTTGGTGTCCAAGAGGAACCCTTGATGCAAGAATCAGCTGATAAGCCGCCGAACACCGTGAAGAGGTGTCACAGAGTCGAGAGACATAGACTTGAGGCGAGTTTCTTCACAATCAAATCGAGAGAGCACGAGACATGGTTAAATCAATGAATCGTGAAGTAATCTAGTGCGAATAGCTTCAAAATCTGTCCTGACTCCCATAACAAAGCGGTATGTAAGAAATTTTTCAATGAAGTGATGTGCTGGACACCCATCTGTTGTGCACTGAGGTACCATGGAAAGCAATGGTCCCATTAGGCTCTCAAAGGCAGAATTATATTCATCAATAGACATATCATTCTGCTCAATTGAATGAATTCGTTGCATAAGAGTGTGGAGAAGAGCACCATTGTCTTGAACATAGCGCTGCTTCAGATAGGACCACATAGCCTTGGCTCTCTTGAAAGAAGAAAGACTCATAATCATAGACTGTTTTACACTTGTAACAATAGCAGCCATGACCTTTCCATCATCAATTTCCCACTTTTGACATCAGAAGATTACTATTATCGCCTTTAAGCATTGGTGGTTCATCACCAAATGAAAAACAATACCATAGGCCCTCAGTGCAGTCTCGACAGAGAACGCCCATTCTCGATAATTTTGACCATCAAGAATGATATTGATAACAATAGTGTTAATCTGCGACATGCTAGCAACGTAAAAGCACACAAAGAGGCAATAGAGAAGCTTCACCGTTCTTTGAAGAGGATCGGCGACCACGAGGCTCGACGCTACCGGAAGAACGGCACCGGCGATGGGCGGAAGCCAAGGCCGAAGACAAGGCGACGCAGTGGCAGAGAAGACCGCGCGGGAGCCGAGTCAACAATTGTCGGCGGGACTGAGGCGCAGAACGTCGGTCGACGCGGAGGACGAAGGACCGACGCAGGCGATGGCGCAGGCGATGGCGTCGTGTGGATGGCGGGAGGTCGCGGCAGCGTCGGGCGAAGATTGACCGACCGACGCGGAGAGACCGGCGCAGAGGATGAAGGGAGCGACGGCAGGCGCAGCGCATCGGCTTGCAAAGCCCAAGGTGGACGGCGATCGGGGAGACCCTAAACCTAACCCTAAGCCTTGCTCTGATACCATGTTACTAACCTTGGAATCTGAGAATCAGATCACAGCATAAAGGTCTATGCTTGTATATATATAGCCACTAGATGGGCCTATATGACATATAGGCTATGGGCCTTAACAATAATACATGTTTATTTATCTATTTTTGTATGTAATTTTTTTTATGTTCTTATGAGTGCATTGACTAACCTTCTCTTTCCACTACTTTTTTAATCCTGTTTTTGTTCTCTAAAGAATGCTAAGAGTTATGTTTCTTATTGTTATCTTAAAAAGTGCTTCTGGTACTTGACTTTTTAACTATGAAAACATGCCTTTTCCCATTTACGTTTTCGTCTAATATTTTTTCAAAATCTAAAAATTTCTAGATTTGAATTTAAACTCTCTGATTGTGTACCCAATACTCGCCTTGACACTACTGCATCTTATTATGCTCTTATTCATATGCAAAAACTCTCGTGAATGATTAATAAATCACTGTGATTCATCTTTGTAGGTTATCTAGAAGAAAAGCGGAAATGCTTCAGTCTCCAAAATTTCATGTGTCCAGAACAAGGCTTATTATCTACAATTTGCCCAAGACTATGACGATTAATGATGTAAAGAAGCTTTGCAGAGAAGCAGTCATTTCTCGTGCTCACAAGCAAAATCCTGTCATCCGGAAGGTGCCATAGGGTTTTTTTTATTCAAGTTTCTTATTATTTATTTTCTTTGTATAATTTGTAATGCGTATGCATCTGCATTTGCCTTGAACAGGTAAATATCCTAAAAAATGAAAAGAAAGGCAAGGGTGTAGTACAGAAGCATTCTCGCGGTGTAGCATTTGTTGATTTTCAAGAACATGAGCATGCTCTTGTGGCTCTAAGGGTTCTAAACAACAACCCTGGTACTCTTCTACACACCCACCACTTTTGAATAGAACTACTGCAGTCATGTTGTATCAATTGTTCCACCCTCTCTCTTGCTTCTTTGTGATGTGTCTGCTACATTTTATCCCAAAAAGAATTTGTAGTTAGTTGATTTTATCTATTGCTTCATCCTTATAATGCAACAACCATGTATTAGGTGGTATCATGGTTATCACGGCGTCGCCTAGGCAACGCCTAGTCGCCGCCTAGGCGTCTAGTCGCCGGCGGCTGCCCGCCATGGCCGGTCGCCTCGCCTGGCCGGAAAGGAGGGCGCAGAAGAAGGAATACCTGGCGCATGCAGAGAGGGCAAGGGAGCTTCGCCGCGGCGCCGCCAACTCCACCGCCTGCTCTGCATCGCCTCCACCGCCGGCTCCTCTGCGTCGCCGCTGCTCGGAGTCGCCAAACCTGGGTGGCGCTCGGGGGGAGAGGGGAGCGGCGCCGAATGGATCGGGGGGAGGGACGGAGCGAGAGGGAGTGGAGGAGCGGCGGCGACGAACGGATCGGATGGGGAGAGGAAGAGGGAGGGAGTGGAGGGCGGCGGCGCTGCTGTATCGGGTGGGGAGAGAGGGACTGAGGGAGAGAGGGAGAGGGGGATGGGCTGGCTCGGCGGCTGGGCCGAGAGGAAGAGAGGGAGAGGGGGATGGGCTGGCTCGACGGCTGGGCTGAGAAGAAGAGGGATTTTGGGCTGCTCGGCTGGGCCTACTCGGCTGGGCTGAATTTGAGAGAAATACAGGTTTTAAATGATTTTATTTGTCGCCTAATCCTCGCCTAGGCGAGGCGCCTAGGCGTCCAGGCGCCCCGGAGGCGACTCGCCTCGCCGGGGCGCCGTGATAACCATGGGTGGTATGTTGGGTGCACAACACATTCGGACTGGGGTCGCATGTCAATACTTATGGAATAATGTCACTTCGCTGTGCTTTTATCTTATCATACTTGTGCTGTATCTTAGTGCTGATACCTATAATTGCTCTCTCGTACAATCATGAGCTGTTGTTCTTGCTGCATTTTCATACTGCTGTTTGATATACTTTTCGGCTTGGCAAGTGTATTGTTCTGTGCTGATCACTTAATTTTTATGCAACAGTGCTTGGTGATACCATTTAGTTCCGACTTCCGAGAATAAGAACATCAAAAATACAACTAGTTCCTCACTGCCTCTGATCTTCTTTTCTAACCAACATGTTGCCTGTTTGCTTCTGCTGCTTTTTTTTTCTGGCCCATCTCCTTGCATGTTGATGGTGACCACAATATGATTTGGTCCTAGTTATCATGTATCATTGTTTTTGTTCTTGTCAGAAACTTTTGGTGCAGAACGTCGTCCAATTGTGGAGTTTGCACTTGAGGATGTTGAAAAATTGAGGCTCCAGAAGATTAGGAAGGAACGCCATGATAAGTCGCGAGAAGCTGTACAATTTCAGCAGAGGCCTCTGGGAGATCAATCTGCAACTGATGGCCCTCATGCAAATAGCACAAGGGCTTTCAGAAAAGGAAACAAGCGCAAATCACATGATTTACCATCTAAATTGCCCGATTCTGGTGAAGGGCCTTCACAGGAACTTTTTGTGACTGGAGATGGTAGTGCTGTGGAAAGTAGAGTGGTAGGTAAGAGGAAGGCTCAAAGGCCTGCAAAAAGAGCACGGCAGTCAAATAAGGGAGGAATCCCTGTGTTGGATGGAGATCGAACAGATGTGGCCTCAAATGCTGCTGGGAGTGTAATCTCTATTTGATTCTTTTTCGATACTACATAAATTCCCCATTTTGATGCAGTGAAGTAATTTAATATTGTTTTATCATTTGATTCAGGAAACTCTGTCCACTAAGCATGATCAGGCAGATGCTCCGAAGAAAAGAAAAGACAGAAAAGATGGTCATTTGGAGCAAAAGAGAAGAAAGGCTACAAAAAGGACAAAGAAAGAGCCGACTGGGGATGGTGTGGATAAATCGCTAGTGGAGAAGTACGGTTCCAAGTTTTTGCAACATGGTCTGAAGTTTGCACAAAACCAAAGATAAGTGGGATTGTTGTGGGAGCGCAATATGGTGATTCAGACTTCCAAGAACCTCTCCACAAATTTTTCAGCCCTTTTGGTTATTCCAATATTTTGCTTGTAACGTTATGATTGTTTTCTCTCAGTCGTGCCAATCTTTATACCGGTTGACACTGTTGTTATTCAAGCCATCTATTTAAGTATTTATAATTGTATGAGTTAGCTTTCTATTACTCTAATGTACTATGGCCTTTTATACTGAATTGCTTGACCCTATGAACGGTAAATTGGTAATGCGCTAAACTAGGAAGGTTGGAACTTAAACTTTGCAAGAAATGAGGTGCTTTAAAGTGGCACCTGATTACTTGTACGTAGCGCTTGCTCACTGACTGATATGCTACCTGATAGCGTGTTTTAAACGTGACGTGGTTTTCCTGGACATTCTTTTCGCGTTTGAAGTGGTGCGCTCAGCTGTGTGTTTCTTGTGGGATTGGTGTTTGCCGCATTGGATGTTTCTGTGAAAGGTAATTTGTCTGGTTACTTGCCTAACCTTCCATGTTGTCCTTATCTACGACTACGAGGCTTCCTAATCAATAGCATTTCTTCTGCGTGTAATCTAAGCTGGTCGCAGGTGTTGAAAGGGTATTAGTAATTGTTGAGAAGACGAATGGTTTTAGGGAATACAGGTGCAGTTTTCGAACACCGCGTTTGCCTAGTCCAACGTATCTGAACTTTGTCCGTCTTTTTGGCGTGGACCGCCTTGAACGCTGGTGTTTGGTCGATGACTTGCCATGTTGTAACTTGTGTAGCCTTTTGTACCATATGATAACTACGAATGAAAATTACCGATGCTAGCTATGATTTACGCAAGCACTTGCTCTGCTCCAAGAAAGTTGGTACAATTTGAGAAGTTCCTACTTTTGGAGTTTCATGGATGTATACGATTGAATTCAGAGGGTGTAGATGAAATGAAGAAGGCTAAGCAGTCCATCCTGTCTAAACATCATTTGTTGGACAGCTTTCTTTTGCTGCTTTCTTTTATCAGACCATTAACCTCAAAAGTGTAGATAGCTAGTCCTCATTGTCATTGACAACTTCGTAGCTTAGCGTGGCACCGCCAAATTTAATCTGGACGAAAATGACATTTCGTAGCCTAGTTCTTCAAGTTTGTATCTCACACGCCGTCTATCCTACGTGGAGTGCTAGGGGGCAAGTGACGTGCAGAGCGGCCTCTGTCCATGTCCAAAGCTGATGATACTCGTATACAAAGTTGATTCTGGTACGCGTCTCACTCAGGCAAGTACAGTCAGCGAACAAAAAAGAGCAGCAAAGATTAGTGAGAACGATCAATACCAATACTACTAGTTCACAGTCACATCACACAAAGTGCCATAAAGTTATTTTCGCGCTGTTGCACGACACCTCCTCTGGGCTCTGGCACGTAGGCGAGCGCGTTCTTAATCGCAAACTTTCCTGAGCTGCGGCGAGGTTAGCTCGGCAGGGGTGTCCATTCCCGGGTACGCGCTGAGCTTTTGGGCATGTACAATAAGGTCATATCAGCTGGTTCTTAACCTGTACACATCAGCTTTGATCTATGTGAAAGAGTGAGAAAAGAGGAGAGAGAAGAAAGCTGACTCTTATTTAGTAGCTAACTTTGCACAGGAGCATAGGTAGATCATTTATGTACAAGAGAGAAAAGATAATTATTGCACAATATTTAGAGACAACCTTGCAGAGCGCTTATCATCTGGCCGATTTTTAACTTACTATTACCAAGAATGGGCCATATCGTATTCTCTGCACCGCAAGAAAACCAGGCGATAATATTCACTCCATGTGATCGAGTGCACGGCTGCACGCTGAATCCGGTGTAGATCTGGACCAGATGCGGGCCAACGCCATGTTGTGGTCGCCTGTTGGGCACGACGATGGGAGGGAGATTCCAGGTCAAACCGAACTTGCATTGCCAGACGCTGCTGGGGAGGCCACATCAGAAAGACAGTCGGTCGAGATCCTTCCCTTCCCTGTCAGCACTTAACGTCGAACGAAGGACAAACGCGTGAGCATTCAGTTTGCCGCTTAATTCCATTCATCAATTCATGCTACTTTTTTTTTAGGCTGAGGCATTCCCAGTAACTTATTATTATTGTGTTTTTCTTGTAAAGTGTTACTATAGCGTTTTACTAAAGGAGAGCGGGGGATTTTAGGAACAAATATTTCAAAAATTATCATTATAATTGCTATAAGGCCCCTTTTGAAACGTAAAAACATTCGATTACCAAATGAATTGGAAAAAAAATTGTCCTTCTAACCGGACCTAAGCACGTACTTACATAGTACTACTAATGCTCGATAAATCTACCCCTCGTGAATTAGAGATTTGTGTTCCACATCATTTTCTAAAATAAAGATCTCATTATTAACTATTCTTGTGAAACCGCTCCACCCAAAAAAAATGTGAAAATAGATAGAAACTCTTAAATGAAAATTGAAAAGAAACGTAGATGCTTACCTGTAGACTAAAAACAAAGGAGAGAAAAAAAGGGTTTTTAGCAAACAGTTGCCCAGGCCTGGTCACGATGACTTCAGTTTGGGAGCACGACAGAAGAAATCGTTGTAAAAAGTTTGGACAGCGCGGTGGACGGCAGACGAAATCGATTTTTTTTAAATAATATCTATTTTTATTTAAATTACAAAAATATACTTTTATCTCAAAAAAATTTAAAAATATACCTCTATCACCCTTTTTAGAAGGCGAGAGGGAAATATCGCACGTTCCAAGGATGATCCTTCGAACGGATGACATTTTCCCTGTCCTGCAGCTAGTTTCTAAAGAAAATCATAACTTTTTCATATAATCTCGGATGGAGATAAACCTTATATGAAAATTATAGCTTTCGACGAGATCTACAACTTTGATATACAAACTTTTTTATTTGAATTCATTTAGATAGCCAAAAACTGGATAGAAGGTTCAGATCTAAAAATAAGATCTAAACTAGATCTGAAACTTCTATCCTGTTTTTGGCTATCTAAATTGAATGAAATGAAAAAAGTTTGTATACTAAAGTTGTATATCTCGTTGAGATCTACAATTTTCATATAAAATTAATCTCTATACGAGATCATATGAAATATTTATAAATTTTTTTAGAAACTGACTGTAGGGCAGGGGAAATGTCGCCCGTTCAGAGGGCAACATAGGTCTCTGTCGCCCTTTGAATGGGCGATATTTCTCTCTCACCTTCTAAAAGAGCGACAGAGGTATATTTTTGCAATTTTTTGAGGTTAATACATATTTTTGCAATTTAAATAAAAATGTATTATTTTAAAAAAAAATTTGACGCAATCCAGCCCAGCGCCGCATCATCTTCATCCCCCTTCCGCGAATAGGCCTGCCGCCACACGACGTACGCCGCAGCCGCCGACCGAGTCAAAAACCACCGCCCGTTCCTGCAACCGACATGTGGCCCCCCACTCCACCCCTACCCCACGCGCAGCGACACCACGACGCCGCGAGCCCTCTCCCCCCGCGTCTTCATTTATTAACCCCTACCAAATCAACCCAACCCCGCCTCCTCGTCGTCACCTCCATCCTCGCCTCCTCCGCGCGCCGCACCCCTAAAAAAATCCCCAAAACACCCGTGCCGAGAGGCAAAAAGACGCCCGAATCGAGAGAGGGAGAGAGATACTCCGCTCGGCATGGAGCTGTTCGCGCGCGCCAAGGCGGTGCGGCTGAAGAGCCACCACGACAAGTTCCTGTACGCGGACGAGGACGAGCTGCACGTCACGCAGGACCGCGACGGCGCGTCGCCGAACGCGCGGTGGGCGGTCGAGACGGTGCCGCACGCGCCGGGCGTCGTGCACCTCAGGAGCCGGTACGGCCGCTACCTCTCCGCGTCCAACGAGCCCTTCCTGCTCGGCATGACGGGCCGCAAGGTGCTGCAGGCGGCCGCGCCGACCGGCGGCGGCCGCGCCGACTCGTCGGTCGAGTGGGAGCCCGTGCGTGACGGCTTCCAGGCGCGCCTCAAGACGCGCTACGGCAACTTCCTCCGCGCCAACGGCGGGCTCCCGCCGTGGCGGAACTCCGTCACCCACGACGTGCCGCACCGCACCGCCACGCAGGACTGGGTGCTCTGGGACGTCGAGATCGTACAGGTGCTCACGCCGGGTCCCGAGCACGCCGCCTCCGCGCCCGCGTCCGTGTCCGCGCCGGCATCGCCGCCCGCGCCCGAGCTGAGGCCCCCGCCGCCGCCGCACGCGGCTCACCACCGGCCCACCAAGTCGTACACCGCGCAGCCACCCCCTCCACCGGAGTATGCGGCGCAGCCGGAGCCCAAGCTCTCGAAGCTCGAGGTTTGTGGACGAACTGCTCCTTCCTTTTTCTCGCCTCTGACTGCGGATTGACCCGCGTATTCAGGATTGTTTGCGCGGTGTTGTCTTGACAAAGCCATTGACTTTGGGATGCTCGTGCCGTGCTCAACGAGTTGCATAGGCTAATTAGGTGTTTCGTAGTGCTGATTTCCGAAATGGCAAACTGAAATGGTTTTTGGCAATCCTTTGGAACTATTTGGTGGTTTGGAACTCTAATCATTCTTCCGGGAGATAGACTTTTCCCAATGCATTGTGAGTTCGCGATTGATACCGAATAGTTCTGTGGCTTCACAATGCTGGCATTGGTTTTGTGAGTTGGTCCAGGCGCAAGCTTTGCTTTACTTTGATTATTCTGTTGAAGGAAAGGCTTTCTGCATTTCTTGGTGATTGGTGAATGCTAGCCTTCATGTTTGTTGGATTGCGGCAACTCCGTTTTTCTCATGTGTAAGGTTCTTGTGTTATTCCAAACTGTTGTTGCCATTGCAAGCAATCTGCACTGCGAAATCCATTGTTGTTCTTATTGGACCGCTTTGGGTTAGTTTTCTTAGTGCTATCAAATGCATCTTTAAAAAAAATCTCCTTTGTCAATTCCGTATAATCGGCTTATACTATAATACTATATAGCATTACTCTGTACAGTTGAAAATTTTAGAATCACTTTCTTTTGTGTTCAACACCTTGCATGTTGCATCTACACTTGTCTTGGGTATTTTTATCGTTACTTCTACAGTTTTCGATGGATAGAAAAAGATTAACATTGGACTTCTTGTATTGTCAGTCCTCCGATTCTTTCTCCACCCCATTGCACAAGGTGGAAGGCCGTGCAATCCACTACCAGTTTGCAGATGATAAGGGTAATGTGGACGACGACAATGAGAGACACTCATTCACATTTAACGGCACCAACTTGGAGGAGCTCACTCACAAGTTACAAGAGGTGACAGGTCTCGATGACATAATCATCTGCACATTCAGCCCTATCAATGGGAAGCTCACTCCTCTCCTCCTGCAGCTGCCACCGAACAATGCAGCAATGCATATTGTGCTTGTCCGAGAGTCTTCGAAAGGTGAGTTTGCCAGTCCTTACTCTTTTCATCATTCTTCGCCAGTCCTTACTCTTTTCATCATTCCTAGTCCCTGCTTCTGTTTTGAATAGGCTAACTTTTCTTTAAAATAACTGTATGCCCTTAACTTGTCCATTTAGTCTGGATTTGACATTGGGATGGCTGTTATGATTGGGTATAATTAAATCAATATAGCATGTTCTGTTTTTTTTAGTGGAGATCTAGAGCCAAGGAGCAATGCCTGCCCTGGTTTCCTCTCATTCTTGCAGTCCCAGAGCACTTTAGCTTGAACCGAGACTTCCGTTTAGTGGAGTGGATCTTTTTTCATCTTATCATTTCAACAATCAGCTTCCCCAGTAATGATGTTTGCCCTTCCTTACATACCCTAACGCCTTGGCCTTGGTATCAGTCACTATTTTAGGCATCATGAGTGGTCATCCACATAACCAAATTTACCGTGCCAACACATCTTTTTCTGCAGTCTAGGATATCTTGATGAAGTACGAAAGGTTCCTTTGCTGTGTATTATATCCTCTCCATTTTATTCCTTCAAACGGTGTGTTAGGGTTAGAAGCACAACAAAATAACTAGATACAAGATTTAATTTGAAAAAACCTTGCGAAAAAAAGCCACGGGAAACAATCACTATAATGGTTCCCTCGTTTACATGTACAAGGGGTTGGCTTATATAGCCAAAAGAGTTCTAGTTGTATCAGACTTGGACTAACAACCTATTTGGATAAAACCTATGTATCACCGATACGCGATACCGGTACGGTGATACGCAATTTTTCAAAAACATGAATCCGGCGATACGGCAAGTATATATATATTAAAAATTTTAAAAATGTAAATAGGCCAATAATTAGGCGATTTGTGGCGCCGGGAGCTAGATGTTGTGTGAGAGTTCGCGCTGCGCGACGAGGAGAAGGGGGCTACGAGGGAGAGATAGAATTTTAGGGTTAGGATTGATGGGATAAAATAGGCTTTTCCTTTGTTTGGGCTTTGTGTTATGAACTTGGAGGTATCGGGGAGGATCGCGAAGTATCGGAGAAGGATCGAGACTTTTTTAATCAATTTTTTATGCTCAATTTCACGGATCCTTGTCGATCCGGGGTCGGGGAGGATCGCAGAGGATCGGGGTATCCGATAAGTATCCGATACCGATACGGCATATACGTGAAGAATCGGTGATTCATAGGATAAAATCAAAAGATATAGTAAGTTGAGATATTAAGTTATCTCTAACACGGTGTAGAGTTACATTCTACACAGAAGTAATCTACTTTAGAAAGTAGGAAATAGGCAGGAAATGACTTCAGCTGTCCATGAAGTTTCACTACACATCAATTATAGTCCCACCTACGTGATTATGATTTGATTCAGTCTGCTATAGAAGACCGGAGCCAAACATTTGTGAAGTCCTTCCTTCTATCCGCAGCATCTATCCTGGATTATGCTTGATTAACCTTATTTTGTAAGGGAAAAAAAAAGAGGAGTGAGGAATTTGCCAGTATGTACCTAAGATTTTGCATAACCGGAAATTGTGAATGTCATGCCATCGCTCGGCATCACCATACATAGTTCATGTTATATGGGGTTGAGTCCATTACACACTCTCCTGTCGATCCCTGTACTGAGGATGACATCATTCTGTTAGCAACAAAGAAAATACAATGTACTGCGTGGTGCTGCTCATCAACTCATGGGTTTGCCCTGAACCATGAACAATTAATGATAACTGATTTTGTGTCTAGCATGGTACATGCGTGTTCCCGATCTTTTGGCTTTAACCAAACAACCCCATTCATACAAGAATCTAGTGATGTTTTAAGAAGTTTAGCCATTCCAGTTAAGATATAAAGACTATCTCTTTGCGTATTACTCATAACTTACCTTTGGTTGAGAAATAGTGTGCAGTTGTTTGTTTGGTGTTCTCAACCACATTGTGATCTGGGTCTTTTATCGTTATCTAATGATCTTCTTTTCCGTTTTGAATTTCAGTGGCAAAAACATTTCCATGGCCATACGGTTCATAATCTTTGGAGACAAGGCAGTGACTTTGAGTTGAATGATGGATTGTACATCTGGTCCGTATATTGTTCTTTCTACACCAATTATGCTGGGTATCAGAAACAACTATATTCTTGTGCTTCCAGGGATCTCATTTATGTGTATAAAGTGCTAGCTTAAATTAGATAAGCGGAGATCGATCGTGCGATAAACTGGAGATATATTTATAGACTAGCTGAGAGTTGAGACTTTGAAGTTTCTATACCCTTGATTTATTAATTTCTTGAAAAAATATTGTTTGGAGGTTGATATGCATGAATATCCTAGTCCCGAAGACTCAGTAGACTCATTCCCCATTTTGGATCCTGCCTGTATATATTCTTATACTAGTTAAATGCTCGTGCGTTGCAATGGAAACACATTTTTAACCAAATAATTAAATCATACCATATATTTATTAAAATAAAATTGCACCCTTGAGTTCTCACGAGGAGAGAGGATGGGGAATGGTTTGTGGTCCATATGTTGATCAGCTGTTTTAGAAGACGGACAATCGTTACCAATTTGTATTTATATATTAGTAAAGATAAATGGCTTAGACTTTTGGGATGGGTGATGGTTCGAACTGGTGTAAATTATTTTCTTTGAAAGGAAGAACTGGTGTAAATTATTTTTGTATGAAAGGAATAAGAAATGTTGCAACTGGGAGTCTGGGAAACGCTCAAATACGTGTACATCACGGGTATTTTGGATCATACTTGTAGGCTTCATGTGTCATCTGACCATTTGAGGAGTGGAGCAGCATTTGTGGTTATAAGAATATACATATCGTTGACAATATGAGAACTTGCTCACATTTTGAGAACACATGAATTTTGTAGAAATTATTGATGAAACTGGAGCATCTAACAAAGACTATTTCATCCGTTCCGCAACATAACTTCTTACTCTTGATAAACGCCATTTCATAATATAAGTCTATTGCGAAGATTAATGGTGCGGTTATTATAATATTTCTGTTATGTACTCTCTTTTAATGCGGAAAAAATGGATGAGTGGTTATAATATGTCATTTAATAGAGGCATGTATTATTCAATAACATTATTTTTTTAAGATTTTGTGTGTCCTTTTTCTAAGTATAGTGAACTATGAACTTATACTGCGGAATGGAGGAAGTTGATGTTACTAGTTTTGAACCTTGCCCAGTTTAGAATTACGTAGACAAAATTCCTATAGACTCATAAAAAAATCCCTGTGATCTCAAGTGACCTGATACTAATATTACGTGACACGGTGACAGTGCATCTTGCCCTTGCTTTGCGACTGAGACGTACATGCGAATCCGTGTTGTCGTAAAGGGCGTGCCGTCTTCTCCATACGTACCTTTGCCCTTTTCTTTCTCCTCTTTTCTGTGTGTCGAAAGAACGGCAGGGAGTAGTAGCAAACTGTGAACACTGTTAAAAACACGTCGAGATTTAGGCTCGGGAGGGTTTTAAGCCAGCTCCGAAAAGCTAGTAGGTCCTATACAGTTTAGTTTTTTTAAGTGGTTTTTGATATAAGCTAGAAGTTATATATAATTAACTAAAAGCTAAAAGTTGAATTCTGAGGGGATCTACTTTTGCAGTTTATTATTAAGAAAAAATAGTTATTTGTCAAATGATCTCTTATAAAAAGTTATAACTGCTTTTTAGTCTAAAAAAAAATAAAAAATAACTTTTCAGAAAAGCTACAGCCCCAAACAGGCCTTTAACAGCTACTATAACTTCGAAAGATCAGTTTTCTTTGCCACATCAGATCGCCAGTATGGCATGGCCAAAAAAAACTTGTTTCAGTTGTAAGCCCAACCCATTAAACGTAATAGCCAATCCATATAACTTCCTCTTTTATCTCCTCCCACTCCTCTTTACCTCTCCTGCACCAACGCTGTTGATCCCTCCTACGCACCCGCACCGCTATCTCCACAGACATCATCTGCCACCGTGACGCCACGTCCATCTTCTGTGCCCGTGCCGCCATCTCTAGTGACGCCATCTTCACCTCTCCTACGCATGTGCTGCCAACTTCTCTTTCGCGTCCACATTGGCGTCTCTACCGATGTCGTCCGCCGCCGCGACGCTACATCTCTCTTCTACGTAAGCACCATCGTCTCCACCGACCTCGTCGGCCACCACTCGTAGCTCCGTCACCCGGTACTAGCCATGGCCCATGAGTCACCAATTTTTTCTCGTAAGCGAAACAGCCTTGTGCCGGACTCTGAGTCGGTCAATGCAACATACCGCTCCTCCTGGTCAATGAAATCTGGCAAACGCCATAAATAAACATTGATGAAGCTAGTTGTCTGGTGAGCCGTGCCGTGACCGGGCATCTACTCCTAGTGACCTAGTCTCCTGCTCCCTCCTAACACGACTGTACTTGCGACGGCCAGCCTAAACAGCCAATCACCCCACTAATCTAATCTAATATACTAATATCTCAGTTTCCGAATAAATATCATTCTACGTTTTAAATTTTATTTCTAAACGCATGTCATTCTACAATTTCAATATAACTTCATATCATTTTTTTTTCTGTACCTTTTGTTTTAATTATTTTCAATATCATTTATTACTATAAACTAAAGTAAAACACTTATCTAAAGATACAATAAAGAAAGCTAACTTAGGGCCAAGTTCCATCTCATTTCATCATGTCAGCATTAATATCATAACTTAAGTCGGCATCAGCGAACATGAGGGTATTAAAGTAGCAAGAATGTGACCAAACTTTGCAATCAATCAAAGGCAAGGCAGGCAGCACACAGCAGCTCACGCGCCACGCCGCTCTTTATCTATTGCGCTCCCCACTACGCTGAAGACTGAAACCAGACGAGCAGCTGGTCCGAAAGCTGCTGACCTCCACCGGACTAGCAGATGATACGTGTCGTCAGTCGTATTTTCTATTGTTAGAAATAGTTTATTTTTATAAATTTATTTAAAAATTAGATTTATGAAAAAAAAACGGTTAAAAAGGTCTATTTTTATAAATATATTTTAAAAACAGATTTACCCGAAATAAGTTTACGAGGGGGCTTGAAAAAAGAACTCCTCCGCCCAGTTGAGTTGACTCTCCCCCTTTCCCTTAACTTTTCTGTTAAGTGTCCATATCAGCGATATATCCACCACCCATCCCTCAAATCCAATGACGAAAGAGGAATAAAAAACTTTTCAACAAAGTGAAAAACAAAATTCCATTTTCTGGCACGCTGACAGTTTGGTCGTTCGTATTATATCTGCTGTAATATACTAGACTGTTAAATCTGAACTTCAAACAAGATAGTAGGATCAAAAATGTTCCATCACAAATCAACTCTTTGTTGTAGCACGAACTATGATCGTTTAACAAAAGGTTCCTTTAAAATTTTAGATTCATCAATTGATCGTTTCAGGTATCCATCCTTTTTTGTTCATATAATAGTTGACAAATTTCAGATATGCTTGTCTTGACGTGAATTACATTCGCCTCCGTAATATACACCTTTAAATTACATCCTAGTTTACATTTTTGGATACCCTAGTCTTTAATGTGAACCAACGACAGATGATCCGAATCGCACTCGCTTATGCAATGGTTCATCTTTCGGATAATTCTACATACTTCACAAATTTGGATATGCTCGTATTAGTGTCAACCAACTGCAGAGGATACAAAATACTCCCTCTCATCATAAACAGTTGTTGTTTTGGATATTGGTGAGTCAAACTTTTGAAACTTTGATTGTCGATATTTTTAAATATTTAAATTAGATACATACAAATTATATGTGTAGATTTGTCTCGAAAAATATTTTCATAATATTATCATTTTATTGGGTTTATAAATATATTATAATAAAAATAGATGGTCAAAACTATATTTTAGAGATCATGTCGATATCTAAAACAATAATTATGTGTGAACAGAGGAAGTACCTTTAGTCACATTTTTGGATACACTAGTCTTTAATGCGATCCAACGGCGGATGATCCAGATCACATTCGTCTACGCGCGTATGTAATTGTTCATCTTTCAATTAATTCTGCATAGTTCACATTTTCATGTATGTTCATCTTAGGGCATGTATATAATAAGGTCACCTTAGCTTACTCTTAGTTTGTATACATCAGTTTTGTCCTATTTGAAAGAGTGAGAAAAGGGGAGAGAGAAGAGAATTAGCTCTTATGCAAGAGCCAGTATGGCATAGTAAATAAGATAGATTAGTTATGTACAAGAGAAAAGATATAGTTATTGCACAGCATCTAGAGACAACCTTTAGAGATTGTTATTATACAAGCTAGATTTATTGCTTACTTTAAATAACATGGATGAGAAATAGAGTAAATAGTGGGCTTTGTTACTTTACTCGCTCGTAATGTGAACCAACCGCACAGGATATGAATTATATTCACCTTCTAATGCGCGCACCTTTAAATTGCATACCACTTTACGTTTTCGAATGCGCTAGTCTTAGGCCTAGTTTGGTATAGCTTCTGATTATACAGATTCTAGATTGTTTAAGAATTGATGATTGGTAACTTCTAATTTTGTATACAAATATGTTGTAGATTGTGGAAGAAACTTCCGAAGAAGCTTCTTGAAGAATCTAAAATCTGGATTTTTAGAAAATCAGAAACTGTTACCTACCTGATACTTGGATAATTCAGAATCTGTACAATCATAAGCTGTTTCAAACTAGACCTTAAATGTGAACCGACGACAGATGATCCGCATCTGACTCGCCTAGCTAATCCTATATAGTTCACGATTTCAAAATAAAAATGAAATCTACAAAGTTCACATTTTTCAGGTATGCTCGTGTTAATTTTGGACTAAGAGACTGTTTGTTTTTACTTTATATTCTCTAAAAACTGATTCTGGATTATAGTTGTAGAGAAGATGATTCTCCAAAAGTTGGAATCTAAAAGCACATATGAAGTGGATTATGAATTTTAGTGTATATGAATAAGTCGAATTATGAGAATCAGATTCTGAAATCGAACTGTTTATTTTTAATTCTGCTTTTAGATTAAAATCCAGAATCAAAATCTAAAACAGACGCACCCTAAACAGCGGGGATCCGAAATTCCGAAGCGAAATCCCCTGGGCCCAGAGGCCATGTGATGACGTGAAAAATGAGTTGTAACACTGTGGCCTTCTCCGGCCGCTTAATGGCATCGCATCTCTTCCCATCCCGCTCACTACAGTTCTGGATCACAAAAGTCGGAGTCCAAATGCTTCCGCACCTCCTCCTCCTCCTCGCCGCCCTCCCGCCGCCGGCCCCGTCCCGCCGCAGCCACCACGTCCCCCCTCCGCCGCCTCCCCACCACGCCAAGAGCAACAGCGGCGTGCTCACCACCGTGCTCATCTCCGGCGCGTCGCTCCTCCTGCTGCTCCTGCTCTACCTCTGCGTCGCCATCGCTGTGCGCCGCTTCCGCGCGCGCGGCCCGGAGGGGCCGTCCCCGGCCCCGTCCTCCGCGGCCTCCCGCGCCGCCGCCTTCCTCCGCCGCCACGGCCTCCACCACCACAGCCCCGCCTTCACCTACGAGCAGCTCCGCGCCGCCACCGCCGGCTTTGACCTCGGCCGCAAGCTTGGCGACGGCGGGTTCGGGTCTGTCTTCCTGGCCTACCTCCCGCCCGGCGGCCGCCCCGCCGCCGTCAAGCGCCTCCACGTCCCGCCCTCCCCGTCCCCGTCCTTCCCCTCCGCCTCCGCCACCATCACCAAGTCCTTCTGCAACGAGGTGTTCATCCTCTCCGCGCTCCGCCACGCGCACCTCGTCCGCCTCCACGGCTTCTGCGCCGACCCCCGCGCTCTCCTCCTCGTCTACGACTTCGTCCCCAACGGCACCCTCTCCCACCACCTCCACCGCGGATGCGGCCTCGCTGCCACCGCGCCACCGCCGCTCCCCTGGCGGACCCGTCTCTCCATGGCGGCCCAGATCGCGTCGGCGCTCGAGTATCTCCACTTCGGCGTCAAGCCCCCCGTCGTGCACCGCGACGTCACCTCGTCGAACATCTTCGTCGAGGCCGATATGCGCGCCCGCCTCGGCGACTTCGGCCTCTCGCGCCTCCTGTCGCCACCCGACGCGTGCTCCACCGCGGGCGGCCGAGAGCTCGTGTGCTGCACCGCGCCGCAGGGGACGCCGGGGTACCTCGACCCGGACTACCACCGCTCCTTCCAGCTCACCGAGAAGAGCGACGTGTACAGTTTCGGCGTCGTGGTGCTGGAGCTCGTCACGGGTCTGCGGCCGGTGGACGTGGGCAGGGAGCGGAGGGACGTGACGCTGGCGGACTGGGTGGTGGCCAAGATTCAGGTCGGGGAGCTCAGGGAGGTCGTCGACCTGCCGGTGCTCGGCGAGGGCCCGGGCGTGATGGCCAGCGTCGAGGCGGTGGCGGAGCTGGCGTTCCGGTGCGTGGCGCCGGACAAGGATGACCGGCCCGACGCCCGGGAGGTGCTGGCCGAGCTGAAAAGGATCCAAGGGATGCTTCCTGTTCCAGAGGTGTCCAGCCGCAGGGGTTCTTGATTTGGAATTGGAATTTGGATTGCACACAGAGGCACCTGCATCAGAATTGAGATAGCTCCATCTCAGGGCTCAGCCCCTTGTTCATGGTCGTGGATGCTGAGGCTAGAGGATTGGCATTAGAATTTGAATCTCAGCTGCTTGGCATTGGCATTTATCAGAGACAAGTGCCTATTGGTGGATGGTACATCACATCTACATGATGAATAGCCGCCGTTTTTCCCCAGAGAAATGTTGCGTGCGATCCATGGTACATGAAGAAAACATATATATTGAATCTCATATCTGTGGTGGTTCTGTCTGTGACCTGAATTTGTATGAGCGAGCTTGCCTTTGCCTTCTGTTAGATGCAGCTCTGGGTTCAAAATATCAAATTTTCGATTTTCAAGCGATTTTTTATTTTCGATTATCGTCAAAAAAAACCGGTCGAAAACCGGTAGAAATTGAATGAGTTCGAAGTCAAATATTTTGGAATCGGCAGTCAAATTTCATCGGAAAAAAAATAGAAAATCAACCGATTTTATTCTAATTTATGCAAGGAAAATTGTAAAAAATTTAAGAAAATTACAATAAATCCAAATTAATCTATAAAACATCTTAGAGAAATTTTAATAATTTTTTAATTCATTTAGTACTTCTGAAAAAATCAAAAATAACAATTAATTAAAAGGAACAGAGACAATTTTATATATTTTTAAAAAAATTGCAAGCTGATGCTGCTCTAAAATTTCAATGGTACCATAAAGAGTTCTCAAAGATCATTTCGTAAAATTTTAAGAAATATTATACTTCATTTAGTGCCCAAAAAAAACAGAAGAGCATATACAAAGACACTTCACTGTTAGATTTTTTTTTCTAAATACACAGGTCTGATTGTCATCTGAAAATTTTACAGAATCATTAGCATTGCCTCTTGACCTCACACGAAAATATTTAGAAATATTAGACTTCATTTAGGCCCTGTTTGGATTCATTAGTGCTAATAGTTAGATGGCTAATAGCTAGCTAACTATTAGCTGGCCAATTATTAGCAGGGCTGTTTGGATACACCTGCTAATAAAGTCCACAAAATCAGTCAATTAAGGAGAAATGACCATAATGCCCTTTTTCATGAGGCTGATCGAATTGGAGGGAGGGCAAAAGTGTTAATTGGCTATCTATTAGCAGTTTTTAGTAGGGTATAACCTGCTAATGAACTAATTGTTATCAGGGTGAGCTGCTAATAATTAGCAGGTCTATTAGCAGGCCTATTTGGATCCATATATGCTAATTTTAGCAGCTAACTATTAGTGCTAACGAATTCAAACAGGCCCTAAGTGCTCCTAGAAAATAAAAACAGAACAATATATAAAAAGACAATAGAACTATCATAATTTTTGAAAAATACATAGATATGATAATCATCTAAAAAATTTACAGCATCATTATCAATGCCTCATGACCATTTTTAACACATTTTCATAAATGTTTTTAATTTTTTTGAATTTGAATTTGAATTCCACCGATTCACCGAGCGGTTTCATATATCAAACCGACTTGATATGGTCGATAATCCACAATGTTGCAGCTAACATTACTGTTTCAGCCGTCGTCAAATCGCACTGCACATAGGAGCTGCGAGCACAGGTTCTTGGGCAGTTGCTGCAATAGCACATAGGATCCCAAATGGATGGTTCGGACCAAGAGGTATTGTAGCGTTTTTTACTGTAGCTTCTTATTGTGCCGTTACAATTGCTCTAGAGATGGCCAAACGAGCCGGCCCAAGACACGACACGGTTGGCTCGGCCTGAGCACGGCACGGCCCAGCCATAAACAGATCGTGACGGCACGGCCCACGAATCTATGCCGTGCTTGGATTGGCCCGGCATGTTTAAGTGAGGCACAGCCCGTTTAGTTTGAAAAATAGTCGTTTTATAGACGTTGAAGGATTAAAAAATTCAAAAAAATCCCGAATGTTATCCTATAAATAGGTGGCTTCCCCCTCATTTCCACACCAGCAATCTTGCATTCTCTTCTATTCATTCTCTTGTGAAATTTTTTTGCTCCTTGTGGTAATTTGGCAAAATTTAAAATAGTTTTTTTTCCAAAAATCCAAAATTCGGCTTTCAGATTCTGTTAAGAAATCAAGGTAATAATTGTTGTGGAATATAAGAACCCGGGTACCCTCATGATAGGCCCAAGAGGGAGGCCCAGAAGATCCTCCCCGCGTCAGGCCCCGCTGCCGTGCGCAAGGGGACATATCCTAAAAGAAGTTGAACTTATATTTAGATATGATAGATACGGTTGTAATCCGAGTCGTTAATAGGGTAGATAAAGATGTAAACTCTATCCTGTAACCGACTAGAATCTTGTAACCGATCGGAATCTCTTAACCGTCAGACTCAGAGCCGCCCCACCCCGCTATATAAGGGAGAGGCGGGCAACAACATAGGGATTCGATCATCCAAGTATAGAGCAATCAAGCCATAGAGCATAGCACACCTCATATCGCCCAGAGCATATTGCGCTTTGAGCAATCTTAGATCCAAGAGATCGCATAATCCCGGCCACAGGACTAGGGTATTATCTCCTCATGAGAGCTGAACTGTCTAAACCCCTTGTCTTGTGTGACCTTCGAGTTTGAGATCTAGCGCCTACCCCATAAATTTATTGCCGACTACAAAAATCGACAATTGTGATTTATTTTTTTTTATTTTTTTAGTATTTTAAATCATATTTTAGTACTAATAGCGTAATTATTTATTGCAGTTTGCTCTATGGAGCACGGGGATTTTCCGTCTTTTCCGGCTTCTGATTTCGAGATTTCACCCGAGAAGCTTCTTGCTGCATCATATGAAGCACAAGAAGCTACTGGAGCTGTGCCATCCTCAGGTTCTACAAGTGCTACTGCGTCGGCAAGCATCATGGCGAAAAGACCAAAACGCAGTACATCGGGAATCTGAGAAGATTTCGAGCAGATATTTGAGACATTAGACGGCGTCCAGAGCAGGTGTGCTATTTGTAAATATTGTAAGAACAAATTAACTGTGAAATATTTAGGTGGAACGGGGCACTTGAAGAGGCATGCTGAGAGGTGTAGAAAAAAAGTGGGAATGACTTTCAGACAAACGTAACTGGAGTATAACCCCGATGGTACGGTACGTAACTGAGACTACAATCCTGAGGTAGCTCGTGAATCACTTTGTCGTTTAATCGCTTCTCAAGATCTTCTTTTAAACTTTGGTGAGTCAGCTGCGTTTGAAAACAATATTAGGACCGCTCATAATCCTAGGTTTTCTGCAGTTTCTAGACAGACAACAAGTAGAGGTTTGATTAAATATTATATAATTATCGCAATAATCTAAAAGAAAAATTTAGTACCTGTACTTTTTCTGTGATTTTGACATCTGATTTATGGAGTGGTAGAGCTAAAGAGGATTACCTTAGTGTAGTTGCTCATTATGTAAACAATGAATGGCAACTAGAAAAGAGAATTATAGGATTCAAATTAATTGATGTAGCACACATTGGTGAAAATATTGCTGATTGGATTGTAAAAGTTGTGACAGATTTTGGTCCTAGTGATAAGATTTTTGTAATAACATTAGATAATGCTTCAGCAAATACTTCTGCCATGAACATTCTTACTCCGCTTTTCAATTCGTATGCTGAATCTTTCTTATTACATTAGCGTTTTGCTTGCCATATTATTAATTTTATAGTTAAATGTGGTTTGAAGAGGTTAAATCAGTATATTGAACCTTTTCGCACTGCAATATATTTCTTAAATAATTCTAATAAACGAGTAGCAGCATATAAGACTTATTGTATTGCAATGAATGTGCGTCCGTATAAATTTGGTTTCGATATGTGTGTTAGATGGAACTCTACTAACTTGATGCTTAAGTCTCTCGTACCATATGAGAGCATATTTTCTGTTTTTATTAACACGCACTATCGTAGGCAGGATGGTTAACCTCTACTCACAGAGCAACATCCGTATGTTGCTAAATACTTGCTGTCATTTTTAGAACTTTTTTATGATTCTACTGTTGCTTCATCTGGAATTTATTACTCAACCTCCCCTTTAATTGTGCATCATATTTTAAAAATTACTACCCACTTAAAGAGCCACGAAAACGATAATATCTTGCGTGAAGTTGTTTATGTTATGAAAACTAAAATTTTGAAATATTGGCAAGAAATTCCTATGTTATATGCATTTGCATTTATTTTATATCCTAGAGCTAAAGTTCGAGGATTCTGTAATGTTCTCTTACTTCTAAGTGATGCAGTAGGTACTGATTATTTTAGTTATTTTTTAAATATCTGTGCTAACTAATCTCAAGTTTATGATAAGTATGATTGAAAGTTTGCTGGAGTTCGCATGCAGCGACCTCCACCAGCACCCACAATAGGTAAGAAGAAAGCTGCGTGGGGAAAGATATGGGGTGCAGGTGGCTCTTCCTCAAGGAGTTCGACTACATCAACGAAAAATACGGACACATCAAGTGATGGGGAGCTAGCTGTCTATCTCAACAGCGACACTGTCAACTACCAAGAGCAGCAAGAGGAGGACTTCAGCATTTTGCAGTGGTGGCACGAGCAAAAGATAACATATCCGGTGCTTTCCATATTAGCACGGGATGTGTTAACAGTTCTTGTCTCTACGGTTTCTTCGGAGTCTGCTTTCAGTTTATCCGGAAGAATAATCGAGGAGAGAAGAATAAATATATCAAGTGAGATGGTGGAAATACTTCTCATTGTGAAAGATTGGGAACAAGCTGATCAACGAGCTCAACATATTGTAGAAAATGCTGAGCTGGCGGAGAAGTTCAAAAATCTTTATCTAGATAATGAGGAAGAATAATTGTAATCTTCACTTTTTTCCTGTATCATTGAGTTATAGGTTGTACTCTTTTTTCTTTACCAAGGTTTTCTCGTGTTGAGTTTTTATTTGGCAAAGTTTTCAACGAGGCAGCCAAACATCAATAAAGCTCATTATTTAATTCAAATTATTTGTCTCATTTTAGAAATTATCTCATATTTTAGCTTTTTCTTAATTTATATATTTATTTAAACAGTTTTCTCTACATCCTTCGAGTTTTTCTAATTATTCTAAATTTCTCCCATTTTACTGAATTTTTTCATACTTTTTTTTGCATTCTTTTCATACTTTTCTATTTTTATAATTTTTTCAGATTTTTTTGAATTTTTCTAGCGCTAACGGGCTGTCGGTGTTTCGAGCACCGGCGAGTGAATTTTTTAGTCAAGGGGCCGCGCGTTCCCTATCCTTGAATGGTTAGACTCAAGAAGCCCAAGATGTATACTGGTTCGGGCCGAATGTCCCTACTCCAGTTCGTGTGGTGGTGCTATATTGCTTCGGATGCAGATGACTGCACGGTATTACAAGCGAGAGCTAAGGACTCGAACCCATGGGAGTAAGAACAGTTTGCCCGTAAGAACCAAGAAAAGGGTCTCTCTCCCTCCCTCCTCAGAGGACCCTGCCTCCCTTTATACAGTCGAAGGGGGCAGGTTACACGGGAAGTTGGGAGAAGAAAGGATGAGGTGTCCCAGGCTAGGAGTCCTGATCCTTGGTCTTGGTGATTTGATCGGCGTCCACTTACCCCACGCCGGGTCGGTGGACTCGTCGAGTGGCGCAGTTTTCCGTGCCATCGGGAAATGGCGCACCTACTCTCTTGTACGTCCGTCACAATGCTTGGCTCTGGTGCTGCCTCGGGAGGGAGCGCGTCCTTGCACTGCGCATGACTGAAAGATGAGACTGGAGCTTTGACTTTGACAACCTACTCGCTGCCTTGGGAAGGAGCCACCTGCCCTCGTGCAGTCTTTCCGAGCTGTCGTGTCTGTGGGGCAGGTGGCCAACGGCCCGCGGCGGCTTGGCACTCGGCCTTTGGCGAAGATCGCCTCGGCTTGGTCGGAGCTTGTGGGGAGTCCGACCTATGGCGGGGGTCGAACGCCCCCTGGTTGGTTTGGTCGGGGATGAGTGTCCTTCGTGGCCCAGCAGGGGCCTTCGACCAGAACCGGGCTTTGGACAGCCCGTTCGTCATTCTGGGCCGCTTGGGGTGCCCACGGTATGAGTACTCGTCACGGGATAACGGGCCGACCCGACCCGTCGTACCCGTGCCGGCACGGCACGGCCCGTTAACCTTGCGGGCCATGTGAAAACCTACCCGAATCCATTCCCTAAACTTTCCTTAGTATCATGGGAAGTTAAAATGAAACAGTAATCTACAATTTGGTTCTCCCTAATGGACAAGACTATAACCTCATCAAAACAGTACATTCACCCAATATTCTCTACTACTCAAAATCTCAGCAATCTTATTTATTTATGCTTTATCCAGTTACTCTTTAGTTCAACACAAGTATCAACAACTTAGTAGTTCACAGTTATTCAACTCAATCCCCCATTATGCCAATTAAAATGCTCATGTATATTCTCTCATATCTCTACTCATGTTGGAAAATATACAACTCAAAAACTTCAACAAAAACATTCATATATAAATATGCATTTACATTCTAACATAGCACAATTCATAATCATCTCCAAATGGCTAAAACATCTAAATCATCAACAAATACTTAAGAGTTCTGTACATTCAAAAAAAATTTCCCAAAGGATTAAACAAAATTCAAACCAATTAGTTTACAATAGGATTCAAATCTCAGGGGAAATCTCATGCCATCAATGCACACCGCAGACCTCAAGCACTTAACAAAAGCATAATCATTTACAGCCAAACTATACTCAGCTACAGACAAATAGTTTATAAAAGAATAAAAAAAAGAGAACACTTGTGTGCTTTGGCAATTTAACAGCAACCCTCCAAACCGACTCGCTCAGCCAGCCAGCAGCCACTTTCTCATTTCCTCTCATTGCCCATCCTTCCAACTAACTGCCAGCCATTCTTTTGCCTATTCCCCTCAGCCAATCCAACACACAGAGTCTGCTCCTGCACAAAAACCAGGTTTCAGTTTCAACTGATGGTAAAGGCTGCAGTATATAAATGAGCATAAAATACAGAAATGTATTAAAGCTTATGCTCAAAATCCCAACACAATTATACATACTTCTATATGAGCATTCTGAACCAAAACCAATCACCCATATCTTGGATTCCCAGAGCACACATTCAAAGCTTAATAATGAACTCATATATATATATATATATATATATATATATATATATATATATATATATATATATATAACCTCACTATCATCCGTTCGGAACAACAAGGAACTAAAACAAGTTCAGATTTCATTCTTTAGCATTAAGTTTTCAACGCCAAATACAAATCACATTCGATCAAGAATTCAGTGATCTTATTATGGAGTCAGATGGAAATCAACTCATACTGTTGAACCGACATACACCCAGCCAACCCAGTGCCCTTTTTCTTCTCTCTCTCTCTGCCCATGCTTACGCCCAAGCCGACTGCTGCGATTTGCCCATCTTGCTAGCTTGAGGCCGTGGCTTTGCCCATTTGTTGGCCAGGTGGCGAAGCCAAGCTCTGCATGCATGCCGACTAGCCTTCAGCCCACTGTTTCTGGTTTCAACCTACTCAAAGCGGTAAATCTGGCAGTATAAATATATTCACCTGGGCATCCATGTGCTCTATTGCCATCACTACCCTCTCTCTGTGCTACTACTTTCTGCTGGGGGCAAGTACACCCGACTTAGAAGAAGGGGAAGAAGGAGAGCCTCTGTGCCTTTTTCCTCTTCCTGCCATCACTTTCTTTTTCTGCAACCACAAGGTACCAATCATTAGTAAATGCCCCTTTCTTCCTTTTCCCAATCAATGAATTTATCTTGATAGATTAATCAAACAAGAATCAGTCTAGCATGTTAACTAAACCAACTAATCAACAAGCTATACACGACCATACACCTTAATATATTCCTTTTCTTATAATCAAGGGATCGAATAGTTCTTGGCATTTGACTTAAAGCATGCAAGTTCATAACTTCATATAATCCACATTATCAAATAATTGGATAACTTGCCTAAGAATGGAGCTTATAGTTTAGTCAACAATTTTGATTGCTTACTCTTGTGCTTCTTATACGAATTTCGATGAGCAAATGCTTCTTAAATCGCATGTCTTCTATTTGAGTAACCAGATCAAGTAAGGCAACCTTAACTACTCCTATATATATATACATCCCTCATCATCATAAGTTCTTAGCCATCAATTTAACAAAGACCAACTAAAGTCGAATATGGTCATCGAAAGCGGTAGTCCCACTTTATCCTCCATGCTAAGGATTCAATCAAGATCATTCTTTGGGCAACAAACCAGCCACTTAGCTAAAAGGGAATGATTCCAGTGATCATCATCATACTCATGTCTAAAACCCCACAGTCTTATGGCTCAAGCGCATGCAAACAATTGAACAAGATAGATTTGGACTAAAACAGACAATTATTATCTTAAGTACTAAAATGCTCAAATTATATCAACCATTCAAGACTCAGAGATTATATTTATGTTGTCATATTACAAATCTTAGCGGACCTTGCTTATACATAAATTCATTTGGGATATCTCAAGAGCATGGTGGATTGAATCATAATGATACCTTGATAGTAAGAGAATGATACTCAATCAACAGAATAATCCTTACAGAAGAACAACCTTTTTGATCATGCACATTTTAATCACTGGAAATAAGAACACAACTAATAAATTATCTAATGCTCAGTGTTTGTAATTTCACACCTGATTAATGTCCTAAGCTTTAGCATGCAAAATTAAGCACCACTCTCTGTCTTTACTCGCACTTATCCACAAATTCATACTAGCATCACCACAAGCCAAAAATACCTCTGATGGTTGAACTAATACCATTAGCTGGCAAGACATCTTTTGCTCTAAGAATTCGGCCATTTTAATACATGTAAGATACTCACATCACAGCATATCACATATTACAGATTTCATTTTGATAATCAAGCACAAAAAAAACCCTCACTTATTTAATATTAACCTCAAAAGAAATCTGAAGCCAAGCATGCATACATTTGTGAGTACCAAGCATCAGGTTCTAATCTTCATGGATACTTTGCCAACAAATCGAGAAACTAATGAATATATCTACAAGTATACACATGCACTTCTGATTATAATAGCACCATATTCATTAATCTCCGGTTCTGATAATCAAGCTCAGAAAATAAAGATCCCTAAACAACAATCACCATTCTCATAATCAATAGCATGCTCACATGGTAAAATCTTATAGAAGACATAAGTTTGCGGTTTTGGTCAGGGGAGTATAGTGCTTAGCTTTTGGGAAGAGTAGTAGTAGCCGTCGGCATCTTCTGCGGCACCAGGGCAGCGGCGAAGAGCACCCTCGGTGTTGTAGCTCGAGAATGGCGGAGGGGCGGCCGAGAAGCCACCGGCGTCGAAGTAGTCCCGGCTGCAACCGCGTAGGGGAGGGGAGTAATCTAGAAATAAAAGGGGTGAGTGAGGAAGGCGAAGAAAAGCAAGAGATTAGTCATGGTGAGGTTACATAGCTCAAGAAGGGGCGAGAAGGAACCATCGGCCTTGGCCGGGTTCGCCAGATCTTGGAGGCGGCGCCTGGTGCCTCGGGAGGCCGGTCAGTCGTCGGCGTGTGCCAAGAGGGCGGCGCCAAGAGCGGCTGCGGCATGGGAGGCCGAGCAAGCGGCGCTCGAGCAACAGAGAGGAGGCGCCGCGCCGGGACCGAGAGAGAGGAGCGGTGGCGTGGGGCGCGGCGCAGCGCAGGAAGCGGCGGCGACGGTGGCGTGTAGTGGGGTATCCAGAAGGGGGTGGCGTGAGGAGAGTGGAGAGGAGAGGAGAGGGAGAGGAGAGGAAGAGGCGAGGATGGGGCGTACTGGGAGAGGTAAAGTGAGATGAGGGGGAGAGTAATTTAGGGTTAGGTTTAGGAGAATATGGGTCGGGCCAGTGTGCCAAGAAAAAAAATAATAATAAAAATAATAATAAAAAAATAAATTGGTGCAGTCAATATATATATATGATAATATTATTATTAATAATAATGAATGTAGAGATAAATAAACAGATAGATAGATGAATAAATTAAATAAGTTAATAAGGGCATAAAATAAAATAACATGTATTTTTCCCTATGCCGAATAGCAGAAGGAGAAAATAAATCGAGAAACAATTGAATATAAAGTCCAAATTTATTTCTTGTTTTTCTCTTTTATTTTCTCGAAATTAATTGGTGACCTAGCTTTAAATAAAACGTATATAAACGAGCATATAAAATATTACAAATTTCAAATTGTAGGCATTAATAAAATTGTTTCGCAATTTGCTCAACAAAAAACGTTATAAATTCAACCCAATCTGAGAATTCATGAATATTAAAATATTTGGTTCTCTTATTTAGGAAAACTTTCTGATAATACCAGAAGTCATCCAGAGCCACTTCCAGCTGTGGACAGCTCTGGGATCTCTCATCCAGGCAAGTCGCCCTTCGACCATGTTTTGTGAACTGATTTTGTGACGTGGGTTATTTTAAACTCTTGCATTCATCACAAAAAAAAATTTAATTTCTAGAATAAATTAAGTCCCACTAACTGGATCGGCTAGATCCAGTGTTAGAACCATAACCTTGGTGAGGTTATGGAGTAGATGGCGGGGGGAAGAGCTCAGGGTATGAGCAACCCCGGTTGGGTTGCTATGAAAGTCAGGGCTCCTCCACATAGGATATCATTTAAGGACAAAACAAACTGGCGCTTACCTCAGAATCGGCGCAAGCCGTGCTAACCATAGACCCGGTATGGGACGGGCTGAACTAAGTAACCGACAAGTAGCTGACTCTGCCAAGGTGAGAAAGGTGATTGTGCCAAGTAAGGGCAGTCACCCTAGGGCGAGACGTCGGGGGAGGAGTCTCGACCCGCGTGCCTTTGGTGAGGCGAGGCGGTATGGCAAAGGTCAGTGTACGGTTGGCCAAACGTTCTGTTTCCTTGGTTTATTAGTGTGTCTAAGGAAGCGCACTGTGAAAATAAGCCAAAGTGATGCTATGGGCAAAGCAGTACACCTCTGATCAGAGTCAAATGTGATATCACTCCTAGCTTCCGGGTTTGAAAGTGCGTCGTGTGGGTTTTCCTCTAACACAGGATATAAAACCCCACGTTGTTTTGCTGTTAGTAGATTTAAAAGTTAAAACCTGGCACTTTCTAACAAATGGGCAAAAAGGGGTACTTTGGAAAAGTACTACTCTGGTGTAATGGCTCGGTGGCCGAAAAATTATAATTATACTCTCATGCATAAATTTCCTGCGGCTTGCTGAGTACTGGTGTACTCAGCCTTGCTTTCTCTGTTGTTCCTCAGAGCATGTTGAGTCCACCCGACCAGATGAGATAGAAGGTGAATTTCATGATGATGTGAATCTTTATGATGATACCGATGTTGCTGTGGAGGGATTTGAATATGAGGGGGCTGACGACCAAGACCTGGCGGAATAAATCTACCATCAGGAGGGAAGCATCTAGAATAATTTTGTAATATTAGGCGGGCGGTGTAGAAATCATCGTAGCCAGATCTAAGACAGTACTATATGTACTTTAAGAATATTTCCCCGAGTACTATTCGGTGGAAGTTTCAGTTCTACATGTGCTACTTTCCTTAGCCTGATCCTGGCGCACTCTGCTCTGTGATGTTTCCACTGGTCCTAGCCTGGTCAAGCGAAGTGGGGGCGTCACAGGCCGTGCTTGGACCGCCTTCCCAGCACGTAGGCCGGCACGGCACGACCTGTTTAGTAGCCAGGCCGAAACAGGCCGTGGCGTTTTTTAATCGGACCGTGCCGTGCCGTGCCGTGCCGTGCTGGGTGGCCCGTTTGGCCCTCTCTGAGTGCACCTTATCTCTATTCGAGCTATGAGTAGCCTACTTCCATTGGAAGGAGAAAATCGTGGGATTTTATATCTTGGCACGTAGTTCTACTTCTACGAATAGAAGCCTCGTGTATATGGTTCATTTTCATATTTTTTGTATCTCTTTTTAATGAAATTGTAAATTTAGTTTTTTTCTCGACCGTGGAAGCACCAATAGATGACACATATCATCTATCGCACTCTCCTATCGTACTAGATTTCTTGCCTAGCACGAATACCACGGTAGATACTTGTCGGGTTTAGATATATTTGTAATTTTATTTAGAGAGATGCTTCTATACTTTTTTTAAAAAAAAATACGCAAATATTAAATCATAAATAAAAAGTTGATTGTGATCGATTATTTTTTTTGTTTGTTTTAAGATTTGTATAATTTATAATAGGATGAAAATTATAGAAGCGCTTCTCTCTGATTTATGTGCGAACCAAAGATACAATAAAAGAAGTGTGAGAAACCAAAGCTTCGCACGAATAGCCATCAATCAAATCTGAGGGCTATTCCATTGTCACTTGTCATCTTGCTTTGAGCTGCGTTGCGTCGCATACTCGCATCTTCCATGTCACTTGATACACACATACACCAGTGTCCTTGTCCTCGATGCGATATAGGGTGGGTATCATTTTAGATGACATAGTTTTTCTAAAATCATTTTTTTTGTTTTTTGAGGTTGTCTTGTTGGTAAAACAAGGTTGAATGAGATGGGATAATCTCGTACAATTAGAATTTTTTTTGAGTAAATAGAATAATTTAATATCTATAGAAAATATTTCTCAAATTTGTATCACCTCATCCAAGATGGAATATTCCATTCAAGCAACTAAATACATGAATGACTTTTTGCTTAAACCATCTCATATATATATATATACCACTTGGTATAAGCAATCAAACACACTATAAGTCGAAAAATAGCTATAGTTTCTTATAAAATTTCATTTGATAAACAACTAATTTCTCTCAGTAAGAAGCTGCAAAAGTATATCCCGCCTAGCTTTTGGCATTTACTAGTTATATATAGCTTTAAGTTATACCATCTTTTTAGAAACTGAAGCTGACTTTAAGTCCCCGATAAAGACCATAAACAACAAACTCCTACCAAGCTTTCATCGTCGGAACGGCTTATGGTCACGGAACAAAACAGGATTCTTTACTATCCTTGTTGAAATGATCACTATAGGAAGATGCTGAAGGACAAGCTGCAGGCGATCTTACACTGCAATTCTCATCAGGGGTGGATCTACCGTGTATAAGTCGGGGTCAAGTGACACCGACACCCTCTAACCTAATCCACATAGTTTCTTCAATATATAAGCATATGATAATCTTATTATAAGTTACATGTTAGTGTTACGAGTTTGTATTGATTTCGGCGACTCCGATGATATCATGTCCTAGGTCGGTTCTCATTCATGTTTAGATCTGGGTGATGGACAAACTGCCCTTGAGCTGAGCTGGAAATTACACAAGTTACTGAACTAAACCAAGCCACTATTCTGTTGTAGATCGTGTAATTCATTGAGATGTGAAATGTGATCTTCTCTGGGATGCAAATACTTTGCTGAATATGTATGGGTTTCGATCATTCTATGCCAGTCCGAAATGACGTTGATGGTTGACGCTTCTTGAATGAGATCATTGCTTGATGCTGCCAGTTGTAAGACTGGGACATGAGTGCATAACTTCAAACCTGCAAAGGCCCCGGCCCAGAGCATCGTCCTCGTCCGAGGCGATGCCACTGATTCACCAGCGAACTGCGCCGGCAAGGCATTGCTCCTGCTCGTGGAGGAGGCGGAGGAGCTCCGGTGCGTGGACTGCACGGCTGGACAATCGTGGTCGCCGTTGAAGCCCGTACATGGAGGTGTACGCAGTACGCCTTTTCGCCCGAGCACCAGGCCCTCGCCGGGATTAGCAAGGCTTTGTGCTCTTGGTGTTGGCCGAACGGAGACCGAAATGGGCTGGTTTGGTAGGACCCTGATTCTTAACCACCAATACAACGATGAGCAACATCTTCTGTTTTGGGCTCTACATACGTCTACTACGCCTTCCCGTACCAATTCCAAACAAATTTCACCCGTCTCATGACCATCGTACCCTGAAAGCGGACAAGAAGGGCTTTCTCGGCACACGTTTGAAATGCAATAATTCACAGAAATTTTTATATAAATTTTACAGAAAATAGTGCAAATTCTATAAAATTTCTTTGAAATTCTCCGTCCCGAACAGCCCCCCAATGGCGGCGGCTCCTTGGGGTCGCCCGCCATACCGGCCGGTTGGCCAACAGAGAACGCGGATTGTCAGCAAAAAGGGAAGAAGTCATTGATTATCTAGTGTCCGGAATCTCTCCGAACAAGGATTTGTAAATTTGACCTATTTCCTACCGCCGCGAAAGACATTCGAGGAGCGTGGAAATCAGCATGGCGCGCCTGGGGAATGCAAAAATTAGCGGAGCTCGGCTAATCACGGGAGCCTGGACACGGCAACCAACTCTTGCCACGCTCGCCGCCGCACTGCCGATTTCGCCCACACCCTCGCCCGTTCACGATCTGCCACGTCGTCGGTTGGCCTCCACGCTCCTTAGTACGGCAGAAGTCACATATCGTCTACTGTGTCTTTTACGGTGGAGGAGGAGCTAAGTTTGCAAATCTACGTAGAGGATTAGTTTTTTATTTTTTATTTTTTAAAAAAAGAGATTCCAAGAACTAACAGTGGTTTCAAAAGGGCAAAGACAAAGACAGGGCACGGACGCAAGACCCCGCAGCAAAGCAAAGCAGTAGTAACCCTCAAGCCTCCAGAGGTGGGCAAAGCAAAGTTTCCCGGCTCGATTCGACCTCTCTCGCGCGCTTTCCAGATGCTCCCCCCCTCGGTTGCTCCAGCCCAGGGCAGTTCCGATCGGTCGAGCTGCCGACACGTCACACGCCAGTGATCCACGCCGGCACGCCGCGTTCCTCAGATCACACCGCGCGTTGGCTCTACACTTGCATTCGTCGTCTGTATAAGTACCCACTTAACGCCAAATACACCTGCTCCGTCAACTCGTTGCTGTGTCGATCGGTGTCGTCTCATCACCGCCGCCTTTCTCCCCTCTTCTTTCCTCTTCTACTCGTGTTCTCGTATCCTGCCTCTCAGCAGCACACCAGCCGGAAGAGCAAGGGAAGGCCAAGATGAGCGATCCCAAGTATGCGTACCCCTACCCTGCGCAAGGTATTATATATTATCACGGATTGGCAATCTTTGCTGGTATCCATTAAAGCGTTGTATTATGTTAGGGCTCTTCTAAAGATGCATCCAAGAACCGTAGTGTAGTACTTATGTCTGACGGATTTCTCTCTTGATTTCTTTTGGTAAAGGTTACTACCAAGGACCGTACCAGGGGCCGCCGGTGATGGCGCCACCGCAGTACGCCGCGCCGCCGCGGAGGAGGGAGCCGAGTTTCCTCGAAGGCTGGTATGGCTACCTCGTCGTTCCTGTGCTCGTTAACTTGCTTTCTTTTCAGAACTCTGCTCTGACCTATATACATAAACGCTTACAACTTACTTTAATTTGTGCCTGCGTTTTGCTTGGTTTGCAGTTTGGCTGCGCTTTGCTGCTGCTGCTTGATCGACGAGTGCTGCTGTGACCCCTCGATTATATTCGTTAGCTAAGAGGATCTGGCTTGGTCTTGCACTCTTGCTTGTATGTACAGACACGGCTCTAACTTGAAGGATTTCTGACAACTCTGCTGGAGTGCTGGTGCCTATGTACCTCGAATTAATAAGGAGCGTGTCATCTTTACGCATCTCCCTGTGTGTGTATAGCTTGTCAGTTTATCAATGGATTGTTTGGCAGTGTAGTTGTTAATTGAATTGTTTTGCCATTCCATTTGTTTTGTTGTTCTGATTGGGTTCATAATTAGCAATGAGGTATTGATGCTCCTCTGCATTACGGTTGAGTGGATAAGGAACCTTTAAACAGAAAACGAGAGCAAAAGTTCAAGCATTTTTTGCTATGGCTTGGCAAAAGCGCTAAAGCAGATGATTCGGGCAAAAAGTCTGTATGCGTTTAGTCACAGCCGAAGCTGGCCGATCAGGACGCTCTCTTTCAGTGGACCAAAATCCAGTAACTTCTCAACCAACTTAACTTTTAAACGGTTTTTTATAATCTAGAACTTATATAAAAGTTGAGTTTGATATACTTTTATAGCTTATTGTTGAGAAAAATTAGCTATTTATTAAACGGACTTTTATAAAAAGCTATGACTACTTTTTGTCCAGAAAAACAAAAAGTAGTTTTTTTAAAAAAAAATTGCAGCTCTCTAAACATGCCCTTAATCACTCGTGATTTGAGATATTTATTCGGTTTAAGGCACCTTCATCGTAGGAAGTGTAAAAAAAAACCCAGATAAGAACCCTGGTTCACAAGTCATACGGTCCCTCTCATGAAGTCGTAGTCCCGTGACAGGAGAGGAATGGGACGGCACATCACCGTGGGGCCTCTGGAAGGTGGATTTCATCTAGAATCAAAAAGAAGTTGCGAGTGTTGAAGAACCGACGGAAGAATCTCTCTAGGATGGAGTCGATTCATGCCGGCGTTTACTCATGGACATCCCCATCCCTGCCATAGACAACAAAGCTTGCGTTGGGTTGGCTTAGCTACGAGCTGTGCATTCGACCAGTACGCAGGAACCGTCGTGGAACGACCTGCGACCAGATGTAGTAGCCGAACGGTTACGATAGGACGCGTGAGGAGCTGACCAAATGCAGGCGCGGCCGAACGATGCGGCGTGGAAGGACGTTGTCGGGTACCCTCGGGTCGCATCGCGTGTTCGGCTCGAGTCAGTTCACCGGGAGCGCGGGGACAACTTGTGGCTGGGAGCTGATGTGCCGATGGCCCAAATCCACGTGAGATTACTACATTCAGAGCAATGCGAGCGACGGCCGGTTCCGTGCTGCTCCTTGTGCTCCCTGCATACATACAGGCGACGTTTAAGGTCTGTTTGTTTGGGGAGCTACGGTTGGGTTGAAAAGCTGTTTTGCGTATCTGATCAGAAATAAAGCAGAATGACGGCCGCGCTTTTCAGAATCTTTGTTTAGCAAACTATCTGCTGCATCTGTAGCTTTTAAGGGCTAACCGAAATAGAAGGCAGCAACATAGCGAAGTACAGCAGCGTCTGAGTGGGAAGGTGACGTGAAGGCAGCGAAGCGAGGTGACATAAGTCGAGAAGACGGAGCGAGCGAGTTAGGAAGTGTTCAAGCGAAGCCACAGCTGAAAAGCTCCTCCTCAGCAACTGCAGCTTTTGGAGGTGCTTCTGCTGTGGCTTAACTTCCCAGCTGCTTTACAGCCATACTGTTTAGAGGAGCTTTTGGCCTAAAATTAAAATAAAGTTGAAGCATAGCTATCCAAACAGCCCCTTGCTTGCCATTTGGCTGCCCCGGCGAGTTCACGCGTTGGCCGGGCGCTGTGACGCCCTGCACAACCAAGGGAAGGCGGGAGGCTCGCACGGAGAGGGACCGTGCACTGGAAACACAGCCACGTACGGTACCGGCTCAAGAGTTCAGATGATACGCGCGCGCATGCATGACGCCTGTAATAGTGTCGGACAGACGTGTTCCAATTGGTGAATCAAAAGCAATTGAATGGATAACGCGAACAAGAAACTTTTAACATTTTTCTTGTTTCAAAAAAATTCAAGGGAAGATACAGCCTTACCAGACGTGATACGGCGCATGGAGGCTTTCCATTTGATCCAGTAGGCCAGACAGATGGCTTCGCAAAAGTAAACCTCTAATAAATCACCACATCTCTTGCATCACCTCAATTAGGACAACCTCTCACATCTACAATACACAGCTTGATGAAAACAGACGAGACGGTAAACTTCAATGTTTGGAAACAACAACAATAGGCCACAAGTGTAAATCCTCTGTACACTACAGCTACACACTGGCTATGCATTTTCCTCGGTATAAGACAGATCTACTTCGGAGACGTGAGTTTGCTAGGGTCGTTATCGTGCTTCAGCGATGAGTCTCCACTCACCAGTTCGTGGAACGCTTCCACTTTTACAGGCGGCGTTCTCATACCATATGAGCTCCTGAAGTGGGATCCATGGGATAAAGCAGATGATGACATACAAGTGGTCAAACTGATTGCTTGAACTGGAGATACTTACATTGATTGCACTTGTTTGAACTGCTGAGATAGTTGGGCATTCTGATTTCCTGACATGGCCAGCTGGTGCTGCTGCTGAAGTTGCTGCTGCTGCTGCTGCTGCTGTTGGTGAAGTTGCTGCTGCTGCTGCTGGTGAAGTTGCTGCTGCTGTTGTTGCTGCTGCTGTTGCTGCTGTTGAAGTTGCTGCTGCTGCTGCAACAGCTGCTGCTGCCGTATGAACTGCTGTTGTCTACTAAGAGATCCATAAGGGCCATCAATTTGTGAATCCATAGTGTTTTCGATCTTCACATTTACCATAGCCTGGTTTTTGTCTGCCATTGTAAGAGGACCACGGGGGCTGGTCATTTGGTTGCGCCTCAGCCACTGTTGCTGCAGCAGCAGCTGGTGCTGCTGCGGTGTCATATTCTGGGTATGAATAGTCATCTGGGGAGGAAACTGCCTTGGAAGCTGCCAATTATGCATATGTAATCATGTATCGATGTTAATATCGTATGGAAGCAGCATGAGAAAACAATGCTATGCACACACAGAGAAAAAAAAAGTTTTCAGCAACTGATAATAATTTCAACTGTGCATAAGCTATATATGCAGAAAATAGTTATATCACGGTTGACAATAAATAATTCAGCAATCATTTCCTTCTAACAGTTTTGCTAATGAAAAAAAATAATATGTACAAAAGTCTCCCATCCCAGTGTTTATTCGTAGTTGTTAATCGGACCAGCCTAGTTTCATAAAACTGGCTGGTTCAACGGATAAATACTAGTCACTCCGTTCAAAAATATAAGACGTATTTTGACTTTGCACAAGAATTAAGGTTGTGGTGAAATTGAGAAAAGGTATGAGTGAAAATAACTTAGATACCCTACTTAATTGTCTTGGAAGATGAGATAATATTTGTATGTGGTGGTCATGAATAAATGCATAGAGTTGAGAGAATAAATAAGGATATAGTAGTAAAAACCTCATTAAATCTACATGCAATCCTTATATTTCTGAACAAGACCATTCAAACTATAGGCCTTCTACATGCAATCCTTATATTTCTGAACAAGACCATTCAAACTATAGGTCCTATATTTCTGAACGGAGACTATAGGTCCTATATTTCTGAACGGAGAAAGTAAATTTTACCACCAGTCCCATTTTCTGTCCAAAGTTCAATCGGGTGGCTGATCACAGTGACTCAATTGAATCCAACATTAGTTTCGGGAGTTGATTGCAATAATTAGAAGAATGGGGTGTCCCCATTCTAAGTTATGATTTATCAACATTGGTTTGCACCCATTCTAGCCAAGTTTCATATAGTTCTTGCATCAATTGTAAGTTTGTAACCGACCAATTTAACAACAAAGAAGTTTTTTTGTAAAAAAAAAGTATCTGATACCACCGAATTTGAGCACGAAATGACTAAACCAGGCAAGTTTTCAGCTAAGCCACTGACTGAAGAGTTCCATAACAAGTTAACAAAAATGTCAGCCAGGACTATAGTTGTCACTGACACTGATAACCAGTGAGAAACCAACATTGGTCACCAAGAAACATCCTCTCCCATCAAATGAATTTAATGGCAGACAGCTTATCTCATTGAAGGCCTTGTTTAGTTGGCTATATCCACTCATGAGTCATGACCCATCCTTGCATTGCATGGTTATGTGTAGAAATTATTCTAATAAAATCAAATCAAACCATTATTCCCAGGAAGGAGAAAACGAATGCACTAGACCATAGAAATACAAAAAATAAACAAAGTTAATACACAACATAAATTATCTTGAACCAGTGGTAGTCGCCTACCTGTTGGGCATGAAGAGAATTCTGATTTTGTACTTGTGCATCTTGATGAATTGGGTAGTTGACCGCTCTATTCCCCATCTTTGTAATTTCCATCAAGGGTCCAAAGTTACTAAATATTACATAAAAAATCACAATCAGGAACACAGCAGCTTATTTTGTAAACAACATATGCATTGAATACATATGGCTCTGCCATCATATTGACTCAATTTTATTACTAGCTCCCTTTGACAGGACCTGCCATGTTAAAATATATTTTTGCAAAAAAAAACATTATAATTGCTCAATACATTTTCCTACTTCCCCTGTCAAATATTTATCTAGTACCTTGCATATCGGACAGAACTGAACCCTCTCTTAAGCTCAAATGTTTATGTTTCTTCAAACAATATTATATGGTCATTTAATCTGTGCTAGGACATGGTGGTGCTTTTGTAAAATTTTGTTAGAGAAGCATCTACATTGTTCTAAATGATGTTATCCTAACTAACAAGTTTGGCCGAAATGCCAAATTGAGGTGGTACAATCCAGTGTCAGTCAGAACAGTATGAGAAGAGCAAGGTATAGGAGTAGGGATGAAAACGGATCGAATACGGACAGATAATGGCTCTAACATATTTGTTTTCATATTTTTTCTTGGATGCGGATACAAATACGGATAACCCGGATATGGATACAAATACGAATAATATCGAATACAGATACAGAGCGAATATGAATCGAAACGAATACTGTTACAAATATTTATCAGAACATGAAAATCCATTAAATTGTACACACAAAAATGAAAAAAAAAGTAACTAGTTTATTTGCTCCAAACATTCATGAGGAACATGTAATGACCCAAGATTTGTATTCTTTGTTGAATTATGTTTAAAATAATAAATTATGTATTTATGAGTTTTTATGTATTTTTACTACTTAAAATATTTTCCTATTAAGGACAGCAATGTTTGAATTTTCGAGAAAATTTAAAGGCTGCTAAAATCTTGAAAATAATTTTGTTAAATGATAGATTGTGTCGGGAACTTCCCCAAAAAAATCGTAATTTTTAGAGTTAGTTTGCCAATTTTAATAATTGAAATTTGATTTCTGTATTAATTAAATTAGAAAACGATTTTGAAATTCAGAAGCCTTTTGGGCTAAAAGAGTAGCCTTGGCCAGTCCGCATGCATATCCGGATAATCCGGCCTATAAATATCTGGATTATCCGGATCCGTATCTATATCCGACGGATAGTGAGCTACCGCATCCGTATCCGACAAAAAAAACATATTCGTTTCCGATCCGATACTATCCGACAAATATCTGATCCGACAGAATCCGACAAATATCCGATCCGACAGAATCCATATCCGAAAATTGTCCGGATCGGTCGGAAACTATCCAATCCGTTTTCATCCCTATATAGGAGCTCATACAAAAGATAGTGAGACCATTAGATTGAATAGCATGAAATATGAACAATTGGGAGTTGGGTTGGAAGGAGCTAGAACCGCGATATCATTTATAGTCAAAATTGTCTCACGGTCACAGAACTGCTAACCATGTTAATAGTACTAAATTGCATGAAGGAGAAATATAGGATACAAAGAGCAATGCTGATACAACAAAAATTCAAGCTTGTCTGCTGATGAGCCAGCAGACAAGCCTTTACTGTCAGGACAATACAAATAAGGAAATCCTGGCTGGAAAACACAAAGTGAACCTTTATAGAGATGTTATTACAGTTTATCTTGACCATTCTCAGTGAAGCAAATGCTTTTCTCAGTCCACGATCCTCATTGGTGAACAGTGCCTCCAGCAAATCAGCAGTGAAAGGGGGAAGCATGCGAGTAAGAGCTAGGTTAGACACAGGAAGCAGGCAATCTAAAACTTGATGGTTCAGGTTCAGAGACTGCTGTCAATGGCACAGGGTGGAACAGTAGCACGTGAGGCTCTGTCCTGAAGCTTAGTGAAAAGGTGCTAAGCTGTAATGGGATATTTGGCTGTGAGTCAATGTGGGTGGGACTGTGAGAGCATAAAAAATGTACAGAAAACCCACTGAACGGAGATGGACAAAAACAATAGATCATTTGTCCTGACATTCTTGCTTATATTTCCTCTTATTTTTCAATTTGATTTCCTCCTCTCCAAGCCAGTGGTGGGTGGAACATAACAGTACAGACCCATAACATGCTTGAAGGGCAAGGTAAGTAATTAATGACTACATGGATATACCTCTGGCGTGAAAATGCATTTGATTTTTCCATTCAATATTAGTAATATATCCATGCTAGTCATGTGTTAAGTAAAGCAAATTACCCTGACAAGTGGAAGAGGCGGGCAGGTGATCTCAAAACTAGATAATGGACTAGTAAATCTATTGACATGGTTGACACAGCAGAAATATGGTTCGAGATAGAAACACCTCTACATGGATTTAAGCAAGTCATATGCAATACAATGCATTTTACCCCGCCAAAAATACTAACAGGAACATAAGGAATGCAAACAAAACATAGGAAGGAATACATGTACAGAAAAGGATTTTAATGTACCTGTAGCCAACAGTCTGTAGGAACATCTTAAGGAGTTCTATAGATGAAAATTGCTTTCTATAGCTATCAGTTAGAATCTTCAAGTTACGGCCTAGCTTAGAGATGTGCTTAATTATTATTTCTGAAAGAACATCAATAGACACTGCAGTTCCACTCTCAAAGCCTGCATTTGCTAAGTAGCGAGCAACCAACTTCCGTGTCATAAGCAATGCTTGCTCCTGACTCAACGATTTTCCTTCTACTCTGGATCCATCTTTCCCTCTATATTTGTTCCCGGTCTTGTAATACTCAGGCATCATGCCAAACCGTTCTAGCATTGCAGTGTTGCGACTAACAGGTGCTGGTAAATTATCAAGAACCCCATGAACTTCTATTTTGTTAGTTCCAGATATCCCACTCATTCTAGGAATTGCACTTTCCGGAACACAGTCAGCTGGAAACCTAATTTCTGGAATGAAAGTGTCATCCGTTAAATTACTAAAGTCTCCAGCATTCTTTGAGTGCAGGGAAGGACCATTTTCTAACATGGGTGCGGAGATGTTGGGACCGTGATCATCCATAAACACAGTCCTCTTCCTTTTATGTACACTGCAAACCTTAAGGTAATCAGACATACCCTCTGGTGTTCTCTTTGGTATTTCTTTGTCACTTGAGCGAAACTTGTCATGCCATGTCCTGAACTTTTCAGCATATTGCTTGTACCATGTGTGAGGTAACTCATCATATCGATTATGCCTTTGAGACAACATCGAACTCTCCCTGCTTGGACTAAATGCGATCCTAGATTGCATCTGCAGCACAAGAACATTTATAGGCATCAGAATATAGCATATGAATTGCTGTCATTTTATTTGGCATGTAACAACTGCCAATATGCCAAATAAAAATGCTACAAAGAATAAGTAGTGGACATTAATATAGCAAACAGGAAAGGAGCATGAATGCTATGTCCAGCAGTTAAGGACCACATTCAACGGTCTAGCTTGACCTGTGTGAACAGCCCAAAAGAGTTACATTGAATTTGAGACCAACGAGTACCATATGTTGATCTACCAAGCATACTACAGCAGGACAAGTGAGGTCAAAATTTCATAAATGCCCTATTAAGGACCTAGTTTCATAGTTTGTCATTAAAAATACATCATAGCCTCACATACAGCTGTATGTCTGAGAGATTTTCAGGTAATGAACAGGTCTAGGATCTAGTTAAGCAGCAATAACAACAATATCTCAGGGAGAAAAGATGCTTCATGTACGATGAACATAACACAACAAAACTGTGACAATCATACTTAACTAGGAAAAACAATGTAAAACATTCAAATTCGAATAAGACTACGAAGTACAACTTAAATTGTACGCCATACTTGGGGTGACTTGCCCTGTTGCATAGAAGCAGCATATCACTCGAGAAATCAGGCAAGAAAAGGGGTTATAATACCACAAATAAGCATTACACAGAGAAGATAGCATACTTGATGTTGAGTGTTATCTTCTTGCTCATCTTCCAATGAGAAATAAATATCATCTCCATGAAGCTGAAGATCTGGGATGAACAGATAAGAAAAATCACAATCAATAACGGCGGATAAAAAAAGACAACGATTCTTAGGTCAGATGACTAAATTAAAGCCCCAACTGGTCGAACTTAACATTGACAAGAATGTCAGGAAGGAGGGATGAGGAAAACAGACAGTGGTGCATTTGGGAGCAGGGAAAAGGAGGGGAGAGAAAGGGCAAGAAGAGGCCATGAGACAACAAAGGCAAATATATAAGCTATGGAGCTCTTCTTGATTTCTTATTGCTTCTTGGTTGACATATCATAATATTCTATGCATGTAGATATTAGTTATCTTGTTAGATGTGGCTTTAATAAAAGTTTAATGATTTCTTACAAACCAAAATAGCGTGCTGCTACAACTACAAGTGGATATCTTAAAATTGGCGATATCATAAAATACTGTAAAATTAAATTATTGAAGAAGAAAAGACTTATTCAAATTTTATTTGAATGAAATCAATTATATTGGACAAATCCATGGATCCTATCTTTCAATTTACAACACGTAACACCATTCTGTTCGCACCAGAATCAAGTACCTATGATGGTGTACAACTAGCATTCCATCCAAGAAAAAAAGGGTCATTAAGGTGCTATTATTCAGTCTGCTGTGTAACTACGACCAGCATAGCTAAAATTCCAGCTGCTTGCTTGAACAATATAGCTTTTCATCCACCTCACAAACCTTCATGGATCATGGTTTCCTTCTATTCAAAAGTGACTTTCAATAATTCTAACCATCTGATGCAACTCAAGGATCCAACAACATTCACAAAAGTACAACTCCTATAAAATATGACTCCAATTGCTCTCACAGATATCGCTTTTCATATTACATCCCAAGCCCAGATCTGAATCAAGAATTCTCACCATTTCCCTCCAATTCCAAACTTAGAAGCAATCATTTCTTATCAAGTGCTAGTTTAATATCCCAAGCTTGGGCTAGCAGCTTTTGTGACTTTTGTCTGCATCTGGGGCCTGCCATGTAGGCCATCCTACAAATAAAGCTTAACCACAGGAAGAAAAAAGAAGAACCTATGAGGGGTAAATCGTATTGCAAGCACCCAAACAAATCACATTGGCAGGAAAAAAACACTATATGCTTCATTAAATCCTGTTTTGGTCGTTTGTCACCCATTTCACCATCCAACTTGGCTTTCACAAGAGAAAACCAAACGTTTTATAGGTAACTGGAGAAATTATGTGGTCTTAACACTTAAAACCGTTTCAATCTTCACTTTAATTCCAAACTAGTTGTAAGTATCGATACATCTTCAGAAAACCAGAACACGTAGAAAAATGCTAAATTTCATACCACAGTACCACTTCAAACCCCAATAACCACAACAGCTCTCAGATGGTACAACACCCTATCAAATCCAACCTGCCATGGCGCAGCGGCCTCACTTCTTCGAAACATGAGGGGGCAGTGGCCTCTCACCACTGACATTTTTCACCCTCAATTAATGATCAGTTAGAGAAGTAGGCGGCATCAGTTACGCAAGGAAAAACATATTATCAGATGCTGAATTCCGAACCATATTCCACTCCAGAGTCCAGATGCCACCGGAAGTGTAAGTCAACCATCCCAGCGTGCCACGAAACCAAAGCACACCACGTAACTAACTCTAGTGTCAAACTTACCCCCACCAATTTCTAGCACCAATTCGTGAAACCCCAGCGATTCCAGCAACAGATCCCTAAAGCTCAGCAACCAAGTGGCGCGAGACGTGGAGGAGTCGAGAAGGACTCACAGTTCGCGTTGACGGAGTGGAGGCCGGCGGGGGAGGCGCCGCGGGGGAGGAGCGCGGCGGAGGCCTTGTCGAAGAGGAGCGCGCGGACGCGGAGCTGAAGGAGGAGTAGAGGGCGCGGGGGCGAGGGCGAGGAAGGGGAGAGGAAGGCGTCCCAGGTGGAGGACGACGCGAGGTGCTGCGCGAGCGCGGCGTGAGCGGCGTCGCCGAGCCACGCCCGCCACGCCCCGCACGCCTCCAGCCGCCGCGCGAGCTCGTAGCCGCGCCCGTCCTCGCCCAGGAGCTGCGCCGCGGCCGCGGCCGCCGCCATCCGCGACCGGGTCGGCCTGCGAGTGCGTGGGTGTGGGCGCCGAGATCTCGGTCGTCGCGACTGTTCGGGCTCGAGGGTTCGGAGACAGAACAACCGGAGGGCGAATCGAAGGGAGGAGTCGGGAGTGGAAGGCGCAGCGCATGAGCTGTCCAAACGGGCCGCCCGGCACGGTACGGCCCGTTTAAAAATGGGCACGGCCGTTTAGGCCCGCTCAGAACGGGCGCGCCGCGCGCCTTCCACGTGCGAACCTCCGCCTGAGCACGGCCCATTTGAGCCTTAGGCGTGTGCGGCCCGGTCCTTCGCATGCAAGGCCAAGCAAACGGCCGGTTGGCCGATGGCTTGTTTAGCGTCAGGAAATTTGAAAAAAATTAGAAAAATAGATAAAATATGGTAAAAAAATATGAAAAAAATCAGAAAAATGGGAAAAATTAGAATAATTAGAAAAACTCGAATGATGAATAAAAACTTTTTAAATATATATATAAATTAAGAAAAAGCTAAAATACAAGATAAATTCTAAAATAAGACAAATAATTTGAATTAAATAATGAGCTTTATTGATGTTTGGCTGCCTCGTTAAAAACTTTGTCAAGTAAAAACTCAACACGAGAAAACCTTGGCAAAGAAAAAAGAGTACGGCCTATAGCTCAGTGATACAATAAAAAAGTAAAGATTACAATTATTCTTCCTCATTATCTAGATAAAGATTTTCGAACGCCTCTCACAAATTTCAAGATTTTCTGCAGTATGTTGAGCTCGTTGATTAGCTTGTTCCCAATCTTTCACAGCGAGAAGTATTTTCACCATCTCACTAGTCAGACTTGTTCTTCTCTCCTCAATTATTCTTCCGGATAGACTGAAAGTAGACTCCGAAGAAACCGTGGAGACAGGAACTGTTAACACATCCCGTGCTAGTATGGAAAGCACCGGATATGTTATCTTGTGCTCGTGCCACCACTGCAAAATGTTGAAGTCCTCCTCTTCCTTCTCTTGGTAGTTGAGAGTGTCGCTGTTGAGATAGGCAGCTAGCTCCCCACCACTTGATGTGTCCGCACTTGTCGTTGATGTAGTTGAACTCCTTGAGGAAGAGCCACCTGTACCCCATATCTTTCCCACGCGGTTTTCTTCTTACCTGTTGTGGGTGCTGGTGGAGGTCGCTGCATGCGAACTCCAGCAAACTTCCGATCGCACTTATCATAAACTTCAGTTAAGCTAGCACGAACAGTTGAAAAATAACTAGAATAATCAGTACCTACCGTATCACTTAGAAGTGAGAGAACATTACCGAATCCCCGAATTTTAGCTCTAGGATCTAAAATAAATGCAAATGCATATAACATAGGAATTTCTTGCCAATATTTTAAAATTTTAGTTTTCATAGCATAAACATCTTCCCGCAATATATTATCATTTTCGTGGCTCTTTAAGTGGGTAGCAATTTCTAAAATATGATGCACAATTAAAGGAGATGTTGAATAATAAACTCCAGATAAAGCAACAGTGGAATCAAAAAAAAGTTCTAAAAATGAAAGCAAGTATTTAGCAACATACCAATGTTATACTGTGAGTACCGGTTGACCATCCTGTATGCGATGCGGCGTTAATAAAAAAAGAAAATGTGCTCTCATATGGTATGACATTCTTAAGCATCAAGTAAGTAGAGTTCCATCTAACAGGCATATCCAAACCAAACTTACGCGGACGTATATTCATTGCAATACAATAAGTTTTATATGCTGCTACTCGTTGATTAGAATGAGTTAAGAAAGATATTGCGATTTAAAAGGTTCAATATACTGATTTAACCTCTTTAAACCAGATTTAACTATAAGATTAGTAATATGGCAAGCACAACGCTGATGTAATAAGAAAGATTCAACATATGAATTGAAAAGCGGAGTAAGTATGTTCATGGCAGAAGTATTTGCGGAAGCATTATCTAATGTTATTGCAAAAATCTTATCATTAAGTCCAAAATCTTCCACAACTTTTACAATACAATCAAGAATATTTTCACCAAGATGTGCTACATCAATTAATTTAAATCCTATAATTCTCTTTTCTAGTTGCTAATCATCGTTTACATAATGAGCAACTACACTAAGGTAATCCTCTTTAGCTCTACCACTCCATATATCGATGTCAAAGACACGTAAAAATCACAGTACTAAATTTTTCTTTTAGCCTATTATGACAATTATTATAATATTTAATCAAATCTCTAGTTGTTGTCCTGCCTAGAAACTGCAGAAAATCTAGGATTATGAGCGGTCCTAATAAAGTTTTCAAACGTGGTGACTCACCAAAGTTTAAAGGAAGATCTTGAGAAGCGATTAAACGACAAAGAGATTCATGAGCTACCTCAGATTGTAGTCCCGCCACGCATCTGCATCGTCGGGGTTGTATCGCAGATCGTCGCCTCGAAGCCATTCCCGCTTTTTTCTACAAATGTCAAGATGCCTCTTCAAGTGCCCTGCTCCACCAAGATTTCGCAGCTTAATTTATGCTTGCAATATTTACAAACAAGATACACGATTTGGACATCGCTTGATATCTCAAAAATCGTCGAAATCTTCCCAGACTCGATGTATGCGTCTTGCTCTTTTCGCCCGGTGCTTGCCGACGCAGTAGCACTTGTAGAGCTGAAGATGGCATACTCCTGCAGCTTCTTCGCATATGATGCAAGAAGCTCATCGGGTGAAATACCGAAATCAGAAGCTGGGAACGACGAAAAATCCCCGGGCTCTATAAAGCAAACTACAAGAAATAATGACGCTATTAATACTACAATATGATTTAAAATACTAACAAAATAAAATAATAAATCACAATTATCACCTTGATTTCTTGACAGAAGCCGAAAGCTGAATTTCGGATTTTTGACAAAACTATTTTTAATTTTGCCAAATTACCACTAAGAGAAAAAGGATTTCCACAAGAGAATGATTAGAAGAGAATGCAAGGTTGCTGGTGTAGAAATGAGGAGGGGGCAGCCACCTATTTATAGGAAAAACTTCGGGATTTTTCTGAATTTTTTCGAATTTTTATGAATTTTTAAATGCAACGGCTATAAACAAATATTTTTTTAAACGGGCGGACCAGTGCGTGTCGAACCGCGCCAGTAATGGGCCGTCTTGTCTTGGCGCCCGCCGTCACTTCTACGCCCCAAGCACGGCCGACGGTGAGTTAATGCGTCTCAACACAACCGCTTAAGCCGCCGCCGTCTGCGTCCGCGATAACGAACCCCGTCTTGGCCCATTTGGCTCGCCCGTTTGGACAGGTCTATTCTCTGCGTCCACGTGGCCTTGACAATTTCGGCCCATTTGCGTCTCGTCCTTATGAGGCCAACCAGGCCTTGGCCTGACAGAACTCGTGTCTAGTCTATTCTTGGTCCATCTTGGTCCAGACTGAGTCTAACTGATTCCCGAACATTTTTTACCGGAGCAATTCCAACCACGTCGGGTCCGTATTCAGAGGAGCGACTAGCGCTCCGTATGCTGTATACCGGTGTTGCCAAAAACAATATGGGCTCGACGCACGAATTTAGGGGCTGTTTAGGGGAGCTGTGCTTCAGCTTTAAGCCAAAAACTCCCTCAAATAGTATAGCTACAAAGCAGCTGGGAAGCTAAGCCACAGCAGAAGTACCCCCAAAAGCTGCAGCTGCTGAGGAGGAGCTTTTCAGCTGTGGCTTCGCTTGAAAACCTCCTAACTCCCTCGCTCCACCTTTCCGACCTTTGCCACCCCGCCTCGCCACCTCCCCAATCGGACGTCGCTGTACTTCGCTATGTTGCTACCTTCTATTTCGGTTAGCCCTCAAAAGCTACAACTGCAGCAGCCAATTTGCCAAACAGCATAACAAGAAAAGCCACAATACAACTACAACATGCTTATACCAAAGAAACTAAAAGCGCTTTTTCAATGATCAGATCTCCCAAACAGCCCAAGATCTGCTAAATGATTAATCACAATATAGCTGATAAATTAGAATTTAATGAGCGATTACGTATTCTTATTAATATATTTATTTACATTTAGAATTAATTAAAAACATTTTAGTTACCCAAAGTAATTGTGAATTATCACTCTACAAAACATGTTTTACATTTTATTGTTTATATTTCATCCAAAAGGTACATACTATAAACACTATGGCACAATATTATAAACTAATTTATCATACTTAGTGAATAAAAATAAGCTATTTTCAAGATTAAATGGGAAAAAGGATGATTAATCGGAAAACATCCGATTAATTGGATATGCGGTCAATTAATCATTTGACTGCGTTAATTGCACTTTGATTAAACTATTCACGATAGTTTAGTCACCGTCACCGATTAATCGGCCGACTAATCGATCAAGTCGACCGTTTTTCACAACAGTGATGTATACACTGTGTAACATATATTAATCACATCTACAACATTTATAATCAACGTGTGCAATAAATTTAAAGAATTGCGGCGACAATGTCAATAAGATAATTGAAATATTATTTTCTCACCAAAGTTAGATGAAACTATAAGTATACAATTTAGTTGCATTTTAAAAGTAGTTTAGAAATCTAAAATGAATAATTTTTACACCGCTACAACATTACAATGTCTGAAAATACCAGTAACAATATTTTATAATTACTCATGCAATAATGCAAGGAATTGTTTTGCAACAAATCAAATATATTACATAAGATGGGAGCCAAATCATCTTATGCTCGGGCGCAACATTTATCTACGATGTATGCCATAAATCTAACCATAGCTTCAATAAAAGGAATTTAACCCCAGTTCTAATTCACAGTACAACACAACAATGATCGCTACTTATGCAACAGAATACCACTTTGACCACAACAAACCCATTATAGCATTTAAAGGATGCAACAACATTGCAACAAAATATCAAACACATAGGCTACGACGTTGTAGCATTTTGATTGGACTTGTGTAGCGGATAACATGAACGCTTGTAATAAATCTAGCAAACGCTTGTAACAAAATCGTACCCAGAGCAGGCACATGGAGCCTATCGAAGAAGGAAGGCATGGGGCAATGGCCATGGCCAAGCTTGCTGAGGGAGACAACCAGCTCAAAGCTTCATCGTCGTATGCCCAAATTTGGCGGTGTCGATGCTAGCACAATGCCTTGTCATCACTGACCCTCCGTTTGTCATCTGCTGCCCTCCTTTGCACACAACTGATACCTTGGTTACCTTTGATATGCATAGATCTAGTGTTGGTGGCGCCACCTGACTCCTCTCAGTGGATATCGATATCGAGAGAGCGAGAGAGAGATAGAGTAGGCAAAGCAATCACATGCAGCAACTAGCGAGGAGCGGAGCATTTCATGGGTGAGTAGGAGTTGTCAAGTAGATGTGGTACTAGTGCATGGTGGATGAAGTGAAAAGATGGATGGATAAGGGAGCAGTGGGATAGAGTAGAGACTAGAGAGCATTGGAAGCGTCCAATGGTTTTCTCATATAGAACGTATGTGTAAGGTTGAGAAGGCCTATTAGAAAGGGTTTATACGAAGTTATAGATCAAATCTGATTTACACAATTAAGGCCTAAATCATCTAGTCACCAACAACCTAAGTCTATATCAAAGTTTGCATTCTTAGGGTGATTAGAAAGCAATTTAATTATAGAAAATGTAAATAAGCACAAAGAAGCAAACTACAAGATGACATGATTTTTTACCGTGATGTTAGGAGACTTGCTGGCCTCCCCTATCCACGTTGAGGTAAACGCAAACAAATTAGATTGGCTCCTTGAATTAAGCCAAACATCTCAAATCTGTTAAGGTTACTCTTCCTCCACTCCAGAGATGGTGAGCACTAAGCCACCCACAAATGCCCGAGCCTTTTCACAAGCACCTTTGAGAAGATCATTGTCTCTACTCCTCTAAGTCGTCTAGGTATCGGTAAGCACCAAGAGTAACAGGTCGGAAATACTCACTTGAACGAATCAAGTGCCAAAACTCAATGGATATAAAATCCATCACCAAATGTGACACATGCATAAGAACTTGCCTCTCCAAGCTCCGTAAGTGTAACATATGCACATAAGAGGTGAGATGTTTGCTCTTAGCTCAAAAAGAGGAATATGGTGCCAGCAACCTTGCCCAACATGCCACAAGAGGGTATTTATACCCCATACCAAAAAAATAATCATTGGAGCAGGATTCTAGAAAAAAATCGAATTGGGCCAGTCTGACCGCTAACAAATGGTCAATCAGACCACCCTGAAGAGGAACGCGGTATGCTACGCTAGCACAAAAAAAAATCTACCGCGAAACCAGAAAGCTACTCGCAAGAAGGGGATCATAGATAAGATTACCACTAGACGCGCAGCCAGTGGAATCCTTCGCGTCGATGTAGTGGATCGCCCTCGCCGCGATCGTTGCGCCGATGTAGTGGATCGTCCTCGCCTTGCCGTGGATCGCCCTCCCACGCCGCAGCGCAGCAGCGCCACCGCAGAGTCCACACGCCCGAGAGATGGAACGCTGCGCGCGGTGTGCAAGCACCAGTCGCTCGGCAGGGCGGCGAGAGGAGTAGGCTAGGGTTTCGAGTGAATCACTCCTAAACCGTGGGAAAGCACACCGCACCTCCTCCTCCCTCCTTATATAGCCACGAAATGAAACCCTAAACTAGGGCCCATCGGCGTGCTAAGCCCACGAGGTTCATTAATTACGGATCCAATCCAAATTAATGCGTCCCACCCATTAAGTGTGTGACCTGCGCAGTTCACGTGACGCTTGGACATGGATTCGAAAACTCCTTTTCAATCCAATAGTTGGCGTGGCTTCTTGCAAAGTATGCCAACTCCCAAACATACTATGATCAAATCGGACAGAACCTATCAAAAGTACTCATGTAATAATCCCTTTGCGTAGTATATGAAGATTGATCTCAAGGCGAGAAGCATGTCATCCTTTGATGATTCAATCCATCTCTCGTATCCGTGATATATTAATAAGTTGTGATTGACTCCTCAATCACGGCATGGCCATGCACTTCCTTAATCATATCACACGAGTGGCCTTGTCATATATCTCCGTTTCATTGGAGTGGCAAATTCCATCTTGACTGCTTATTTCCCTCTGCACGTTTCATAGTAAACATGAAAGCTACCTTTATAACTATCCGGTTAGGAAGTAGTGTTTGATAGCCCCAAGGAAAACTATTACACATGTAGGAATATGACAATCTCAGTCTAAGGATCATACATCTACTAGGTATGAGATACACTGATGACACATAAGAATGAAACATTCTCGCAGTGTCCCATTGCGGGTCTATCTAACCCATGTTCTTCAACATGCGTCCACAATGTATAGATGATATCTCCATATCCCATGATCTATGAAGCATGATCATCGATCACTACATGTGCTGATCTATTCATCGTTGTCCTATACGATGATATCCGATCAGAGATATTTATCGAATTACATCATTAAGTAAAGATCTTCATAAGCAAGTCACATACTTGTTGATCAATACAATGATATACATTCATTGGACCAATAATCATATTATTATTCATAAACATAGTCATGTTACAATCATCTAAATGATTGCCTCAAGGGCATAACACTAACAATCTCCCACTTGCACTTGAGTCAATCAATTAAGTATCTAATACCAATAGACCTTGTGTGCACCTCATGCTTAGGTCATGGCGGTGGCTTTGTCAACGGATCGCCACATTGGCTTCCGTATGTACTTTGCATATTCTCACGCCACCTCTATCCACAATCTCGCGAATAAGGTGAAAGCGACGGAGTATGTGTTTAGACTTGATGTGATCTAGGCTCTTTGTTTGTGCAATGGCACCACTATTATCACAATAGATGTCCATTGACTAGAGGCACTAGCGACCACACCAAGCTCGTGATAAACTTCTTAATCCACACGCCTTCCTTTGCGGCCTCTGAAGCCGCAATGTACTCCGCTCTCATCGTAGAGTCGGCCACCGTATTTTGCTTGGAACTCTTCCACCATCGCTCCTCCATTAAGGGTAAACACAAACCCGGATTGCGATCGGAAATCATCTTTGTCGGTTGGAAGCTTGCATCGGTGTAACCCTTTGCAACCAGATCTTCCTCACCTCCAAAAACAAGGAACATACCCTTAGTTCTTCTCAAGTACTTCAGATATTTTTACGGCTATCCAATGACCATCACCAGATCCGCTTGGTATCCGCCGTGACACTTAGAGCATATGAGACATCCGGGCGTACAGATCATGGCATACATAATAGACTCAATAGTCAAGCATATGGAATCTTACTCATCCTATCTCGCCATCGATGTCGAAGGACACCGATTCTTGCAGAGACTGATGCCATGTGACATTGGCATGAAACCTCTCTTGGATTCATGCATATTGAACCTTTTCAATATCTTGTCAATGTACGTTTCCTGACTTAATCCAATTAACCTTTTTGATCTATCTCTATAGATTTTTATGCCCAAGATATAGCATGCTTCTCCCAAGTCCTTCATTGAGAAACTCCTTTTCAATGAAGTCTTAACATCTTCAAGTATAGGAATGTCATTTCCGATCAATAATATGTCATCCACATACAAAATCAGAAATACAAGTGCGCTCCCACTAGCCTTCTTGTAAACACAAGGCTCTTCTTCATTTTTGATAAAGTCAAAACCTTTGACTACTTCATCAAAACGAATGTTCCAACTCCGAGATGCTTGCTTTAACCCATAAATAGATCTTTGAAGCTTGCATACCCTTTTAGCATATTTAGGATCAACAAAACCTTCAAGTTGTATCATGTATACATTCTCAGAAAGATTCCCATTAAGGAATGTCGTTTTGACATCCATCCGCCATATTTCATAATCAAAATATGCAAGAATAGCTAAAATGATCCGGACAGACTTGAGCATGGCTACCGTGAGAAAGTTTCATCATAATCAACTCCTTGAACTTGTTTGAAACCCTTTGCCACCAACCGTGCCTTATAGATCTGAACATTTCCATCTACGCCTATCTTTTCTTGAAAATCCATTTGCACTAAATGGTTTTACACCATCAGAGAGTCGACCAAGTTCCAAACTTGATTGTCATGCATGGATTGAATTTGGATCTCATGGCTTCAAGCCATTTTTCTGAGTTTGGGTCCATCATTGCTTCTTCATAAGTCGTGGGCTCATCATTGTCCAACAATAATATGTCACTCCCATATCTTATAGGTACATGACGTGGCCTCCCGACCTCGTAGGGTCGAGTCTCTTCCACAAAGTTGTACAACACTTTGTACATCTTGTGAAGGTTCATGGTAGCTTGAACATATTCATGTGATTCTCGAAGTTCATCAAGATACACATCACTCCTCTGAATTCTTTTGAAAGAAACTCTTTCTCCAAAAGACACCATTTCGAGCAACAAAAACTTTGTTCTCGCTTTCTTTTGTAAAAGTAATATCCTTTTGTTTCTTTAGGATACCCCACAAAAAGCATTTTTCCGATTTAGGTGCGAGTTTATCCGATTGTAAACGTTTTACATAAGCCTCACATCCCCATATCTTGAGAAATGACAACATGGGTCTTCTCCCACCCATATCTCTTATGGCGTCTTCTCAACGAATTTTGATGGGACCCTATTCAAAGTGAACGCAATTGCCTCTAGAGCGAAACCCCGGAAGGATAATGGCGATCTGCTTGGTCGATCATTGATCGAACCATATCTAATAAAGTTCGTTACGCTGTTCGGACACGCCATTCCATTGAGGCGCTCTGGCGAAGTAAGTTGCGAACGATTCCACATTGCTTTAGATGATCACCAAACTCTTGGCTCAAGTATTCGCCACCACGATCGGATCGTAAGTGTTTTATTGTTTTGCCAAGTTGATTTTGTACTTCGCTCAAACTCTTTGAACCTTTCAAAAGTTTCAGATTTATGCCTCATTAAATAGATATATCCATATCTACCAAGTCATCGATAAAAGTTACAAAGCATCAAACCCACCCCTAGCAATGAGCTCATTGGTCCACATACATCCGTATGTACTAGGCCAATAATTCACTTGCTCTCACTAAAACACGTGAAAGGGGCTTTTGTCATCTTGCCAAGTAAACAAGATTCACATGTTTCAAATGATTCAAAATCAAATGAGGTTAGAAGTCCATCACCATGGAGCTTCTTCATGCGCTTCTCATTTATATGACCTAGCGACAATGCCACAAAAGGTAGGGTTCAAATCATTAGGCCGATACCTTTTACATTAATATTATAGACAGTTTTTCTTCGAGTTCAAGGACGTACAACCCATCCACCATGGGGCAACGACCATAATACATATCATTCAAAAATATCGAACAAACAAAGTTCTTTATTCTCAAATCATAACCTTCATGTTCCAAACAAGAAGATGAAATAATGTTTCTACTCAAAGATGGAACAAAATAACAATTATTAAGTTCTAAAACTAATCTCAAGGCAAATGCAATGGGTATGTGCCAACGGCAAGACCAAAGAACTCTTGCTTTATTCCCCACGCCAAGATCCACTTCTCCTTTTGCCAAGTCTCTACTCTTTATCACCGCAACGAATTGCAAATGTGAGCAACCGAACCGGTATCATATACCCATGAGTGAGTGAAGAAGTAGCAAGATTAATTTCTATAACATTAATACCTGAAGTGGAAACCACATTTCCATTCTTCTTATCTGCCAGGTACTTTTCGCAGTTCCGTTTCCAATGCCCTGATTTCTTGCAATGCCAACTTTAAGCTTCTGAAGCTTAGTTTTGAGGCTTGCGATCTCATCTTGAGCCTTGCCCTTGCCCTTGCTCTTTCCGCTCCCCACCTTAGCCTTCCTCTTTTTGAAAGCGGTTGCTTTCTAAACCATCATCACATGATTGGGTTTTTCTTAATGCTTTCCTCAGCCCTTGAGCATCTCATGTAGCTCTGTTAGGCTCTTCTCCATGCTATTCATATGAAAATTCATAATGAATGGCTCAAAGCTCTGAGGCGTAGACCGGAGAATAACATCTGTGGCCAAACCGAGGCTAAGGGAAACTCAAGTTTTTCCAATCTCCCAATGTAACCAATCATCTTGATCACATGAGGATCGACCGATCGCCTTGACCACTTACAAGCAAATAAAAGCCTTGAGATACCATACCTCTCAGCTCTTGCTTGATTCCCAAACATGCCCTTCAAGCCTACAATCATATTGTAAGCATCCTGGTCCTCATATTGCTTTTGGAGCTCAGAGGCCATGGTGACTAGCATGAGACAAATGACTTCTGTAGCATTAACATGCTTTTCATATTCAACCTTCAAATTGCGAGCAGCATTTTCGGCTGGTTCATCAGGAATTGGATTCTCTAGAACATAGTCCTTCTTTTCATGCTTGAGAACAATTCTCAAGTTGCGATACCAATCAACAAAATTAGTTCCATTCAGTTTTTCCCTTTCCAAAACCGATCTCAAAGCAAAACCAGGTGTAGCAGGAGTAGGAGAAGGTGCCATTGAACTACAACAAAAACATGCAAAGATTCTAAGCACTATGTTTATGTAAAACTTTATTAAACTTTTAATTAAAGACACTTCTATTTTATGTCCCTTTATAGACACATAGTGAGTATTCAAGATCCATATTCATCAAACACTAATGAGCTTTGGCATCACTGCTAGAAATTTAATGACATAGGTAAGTAACACCTTTGCTAATTACATCATATGTAACTCTTGTTTGTTGAGTATGAAAACAAGTAATGAATGCCTCCATCAACTTGACTCATGGCCAGTCAACTCGCCCCAAGGGCTCACATGAGGAAGGGAGCACTTCAGATATCGGTGCCAATTAAGAAACCTGCCTCATGTGTGTTTTCCTAGACACCACTTGTCTTGTATAGGTTCCTTCATTATCAAATCAAATCCCAACCACTTATGTCCTCAAGCCCAAAACCGCTTTGATAGCTTGATTAAATCTACCATTGTTATGCGTGATGTGTCCAACACATCCCTATCATCTATTGAGATAGCCATTGATATACTACTTTGGCAATCATATCAATAACGATCTAAATTCTTGATAGGTGCAACAATTGGATGGACAATTTGATTTAAAATTTTTAACTATAGGGATGAACAAAGATTACTATGAACATGGCATCACATGCAATGAGCATAAAGAAAATAGCAAGGATTAAACACACATCCACAGAAAATCAAAATAAGCTGTGAAATAGCATGGCCCTTAGCATTAAGATCTCCATCATCATGCTTGTTTGTTCACCTAGCCACCTTGCTTGATTTGTTCACCTAGCCATCGTCTTCATCATTATGGATGCAACTCCTTACAACTTTTGATAATGAATTTTACATGAGGGTTAGAAGCATCACAAGTTGACACGCAGGTCGTTATACAATTTAAATAGCCTTATGGCTTGACACGGCATGCAGGCCATGTGGAAATTACATGCATCACATACACATAGGCCATACCATTTCACATAATTCCTCGCAAAACGAGTTAAACAAAAGCAACCCTACGACTCGGTCCGAGGGGCAGCCACCACGCGGTCCCCTGGCCGGCCAATGCAAGGGGGTCCGAGGGCGCGCTTCAAGGGGTCCAAGGGGCGAGCCCTCGCGGCGTCTTTAGAGGCATGTCTTCGACATTGGAAAACACCTCAAAATTTCCACGGATCAACCAGATTGACCCAATCCGATCTAATATGATTGGCTTGGTCCCATATGGATACGCTTTGAAACCCCGATGGCGTAATCTGACCGGTAAGGGTAACGTCGCACCATGAACGGACTCACCCAAATCAATATTGAATCGTTTGCGCTTACCATGGATCAACCAGATTGACCCAATCCAACTCAATCGATTGGCTTGGTCCCATATGGATACGTTTGAAACCCCGATGGCGGTAACCCGACCGTAAGGGTAACGCCGCATCATGAACGGACTCACCCAAATCAAGATTGAGTCGGTTTGCACTTTCTCAAACCCTAAACCGATCGATCTCATTGATGGTCATCGTCACCAATTCATCACATGAACTCGCCGAACATGTAATAGATCCAATCTACTAACCTTACACATCATATGTGCAACATCCAGATCACAAAACTATACAAGATGGCTCGATACCATCAAGAGGAACGCGTATGCTACGCTAGCACAAAAAAATCTACCGCTAAACCGAAAGCTACTCGCAAGAAGGGGATCATAGATAAGATTACCACTAGACACGCAGCTGCGGAATCCTTCGCGTCGATGTAGTGGATCGCCCTCGCCGCATCGTTGCGGCCGATGTAGTGGATCGCCCTCGCCTTGCCGTGGATCGCCCTCCCACGCCGCAGCCGCAGCAGCGTCACCGCAGAGTCCACACGCCCGAGAGATGGAACGCCGCGCGCCGTGCAAGCACTGTCGCTCGGCGAGGCAGCGAGAGGAGTAGGCTAGGGTTTCGAGTGAATCACTCCTAAACCGTGGGAAAGCACACCGCACCTCCCTCCTCCCTCCTTATATAGCCACGAGATGAAACCCTAAACTAGGGCCCATCAGCGTGCTAAGCCCACGAGGTTCATTAATTACGGATCCAATCCAAATTAATGCGCCCCACCATTAAGTGTGTGACCTGCAGGTTCACGTGACGCTTGGACATGGATTCGAAAACTCCTTTTCAATCCAATAGTTGGCGTGGCTTCTTGCAAAGTATGCCAACTCCCAAACATACTATGATCAAATCGATGTAACCTATCAAAAGTACTCATGTAATAATCCCTTTGCCTAGTATATGAAGATTGATCTCAAGGCGAGAAGCATGTCATCCTTTGATGATTCAATCCATCTCGTATCCGTGATATATTAATAAGTTGTGATTGACTCTCAATCACGGCATGGCCATGCACTTCCTTAATCATATCACACGAGTGGCCTTGTCATATATCTCCGCTTTCATTGGAGTGGCAAATTCCATCTTGATCGCTTATTTCCTCTCGCACGCTTCATATTAAACATGAAAGCTACCTTTATAACTATCCGGTTAGGAAGTAGTGTTTGATAGCCCCAAGGAAAACTATTACACATGTAGGGAATATGACAATCTCAGGTCTAAGGATCATACATCTACTAGGTATGAGATATACTGATGACACATAAGAATGAAACATTCTCGCAGTGTCCCATTGCGAGTCTATCTAACCCATGTTCTTCAACATGCGTCCACAATGTATAGATGATATCTCTATATCCCATGATCTATGAAGCATGATCATCGATCACTACATGTGTTGATCTATTCATCGTTGTCCTATACGATGATATTCGATCAGAGATATTTATCGAATTACATCATTAAGTAAAGAGCTTCATAAGCAAGTCACATACTTGTTGATCAATACAATGATATACATTCATTGGACCAATACCAGTCTGATCGCTGCACAAAGCACAATCGTACCACTAGGCCCGATTTGGCCGCTCACAAAGGGCTCAGTCTGATCGCTTGCTTTGAGAACTAGAGTGAGCACAAAAAAGCGCTCTATAGAAAATGTGTACTGGCTACACAAGCCTAGTTGGACCACTCACCGGTCATACCGCCAACACATGGCCATTCAGATCGCTGCCACAAAGGCCACAAAATGGAGCTTCTGCCAAAATGTCCGATTCAACCAAAACGAACACTCTAAGCGAAAGCCGATCAGACTATTCCCATCGGTCATACAGGCCAACGCATGGTGGTCTAACCGTTGGTGAAGAAAACAACACAAACAAAGGTGCATGTACTTCAACAACTCGCAAAATTTGCAAAACATATTTGCGAAAAGCTCTTGAATCATGCATAAAGGATTGGGAACATGGACTCAAACCGTTTACAAAACATATTTGCAAACCTAAGTCACATATAACAAAGATCATATATGAGCTTCAACTATTTGCAAAACACATTCATAAATATTGGCACCAGAGCAATCTGTTGTCCCTTCTTGTCTTATTTCTCTTGTGGAAATAGTTCCTGTGCAGTTCCTATATAGATTGCAACTTAAGCCGTTCACGACTGCTAAAACCGTTCGATCGAGATAATGAATGGTATGAATCACACCACAGTGTCAGGTTTGCTACAGTAGTCCGGGAGATCCGGATCATTCATTTTTTTGATCCAACAATCCACGTACAACTGCTAAAGTTGCAGCAATAAATACTTTCCTTCTCTTATGCGGTTGTGGCTTCCAAACCATCTCTCTCCTCTACATTTCCTCTACATGGGATCAGTGTTGTGAAAAATAGTATATGCTCGACAGATGGACGTGGTACCTGACGAGTACTTGTACCACGGGTACCCCCAGCGGCCCGAAATGACGAACGGGCTGCCCCGAGCCCAGCTCAGGCCAAAGGCCCCGTTGGGCCACGAGGGACACTCGTCCCCGACCGAACCAACCAGGGGGCGTCCGACCCCCACCATGGTTCGGACTCCCCGCAAGCTTCGACCAAGTCAAGGCGGTCTCCGCCAAAGGCCGAGTGCCAGGCCGCCGTAGGCCGTTGGCCACTTGCCCCGCGGAGATGACAGCTCGGAAAGACCACACAAGGGCAGGTGGCTCCTTCCCAAGGTAGCGAGAAGGTTGCCGAACTCAAATCTCCCATCTCATCATCCACCATGCGCGAAGAAGGACGTGCTCCTCCCGAGGCAAAGCACTGCAGTCAGCATTGAGACGCCAAGATCCGACGGACGTACAGGAGGGTAGGAGCGCCATTCCCTGACTACACGGAAAACTGCGCCACTTGATCAATCCACCGACCCGGTGTGGGGTAGGTGGATGTCGGTCAAATCGCCAAGACCAGGAGCCAGGACTCCTGGCCTAAGACACCTCATCCTTCCTTCTCCCAACTCATCGTGTAACCTGCCCCCTCCAACTATATAAGGGGAGGCAGGGTTCTCTGAGAAGGGGAGAGGCACCTTTTTCCTGATCCTTCTCTCTCGCTTTCTTAGCTCTTGCTTGTAACACCATGCAGTCATCTGCACCCGAAGCAATATAGCATCACCACACGAACTGGAGTAGGGACATTCGGCCCGAACCAGTATACATCTTGGGCTCCCTGAGTCTAACCATTCAAGGAGAGGGAACGCGCGGCCCCTTGACTAAAAATTCACTCGCTGGTGCTCGAAACACCGACAGTTGGCGCGCTAGGTAGGGGCCTTTGCGCGTCCTCATCGTCATCTCCGGATTCCCATTTGCTTCCTTGATGGCTTCCTTCACCCACGACGGCGTGTCTGCGTCGAGGAGCTGGATCCGCTTGGCCCCTCGATTTCGCCGCCGCCGGCGGAGAGCTCGTGCTCGTCCCCACAACCTCTCGAGACCAGGCATCCGCTAGGAGCCTGGACTCCATCTCCGGTGACCTTGGCAACCTCCGGCTCGAGACCCCCGTGCGGACCCCGAAGCCGGAGCCCACCGAACGCTGCACCGTCCCTGACAGCGGCGCCCGTGGACTCGAGCGGGCGACGACAACGCCCCCCGAAGGTTCACAGCTCGTAGCAATGACCGGCTACGTGCTGGCTTCCGTCCATGACTTGCTGGAGGACTCCTCCAGCCACGACTCCAGCTTCGACACGGAGCGCATTGCGAACAGGCCACACTCCCGCGAGTGCAACATAGCGGGTGCGGTCGACCCGGCCGCAACCACCGCGAGTACGGAGTTTCGCCCAGCCGCACCGGCGCAGAAACTAAATATCGCGAAGCGCCACTGAACGCACCAAGCTCGCCGCCCGAGCCCAACAACAAATACGACGAGCCGAGGCTCAAGGGCCGAACTCAACAAACTCCAGGCCAACCTGGAGCAGAGTCAACCCGAGCCCCCACGTGAGCCTGGCGTCGCGCGCGCACGTGCACGTCATGTACACCGCCAGCTGGTAGAAGAATCCGACGGACTCCCATTCTTCCCCCACGCGAGCCAGAACGTGGCCACAGCCGCGATGCTGCTTCACGACATCCCCGAGCCGGACGACCCGGAGGCCAATGCGACATACCAGAACCTCCGAGGACTGGTGGAACGTGCTGCCGTGCAGCACATGCAAGCCTCCGGCTCCCACCACTCGGGCGCCTCCACCTGGTCCGAGCCGCACTGCCGCCTCGAATAGACGGGTCCGCAAAGACAACGAGAGACGAGTAGCCTCGGCCTCACGCACTCCCGGCGCTTAGCGCCTAAGAATAACCACGACGTTCGCGCCACCCTCGAGGCACGGAGGAAAGCAATGAACGAAGCGGCCCGATCACAGGTTGTAGACAACGATCGGCGTGACAATCGTAGCCCGAGCCCCGATGGCCCAGGACCACGGGCTTTCTGTCGGGGGATCCGCTACACGGACTTCCCCGCCAGGTTCCGGGAGCCGATCAACATAGCCAAGTACACAGGGGCGACAAACCCCAGCGTCTGGCTGGAAGACTACCAGCTCGCATGCCGGGCGGGTGGAGCTACTGATGACCTCTTCATCATTCAATACTTCCCCATTTACCTTGCGGGCTCGGTTCGAGCCTGGCTTGAGTACTTGCCCGCGAAGACCATCCGGAACTGGGCCCACTTGAAGAACCTCTTCGTCGGAAATTTCCAGGGCACTTACAAGCGCCCCGAAAATTCTTGGGACCTGAAGGGCTGCAAGCAGCAGCCGAGGGAAACTCTTCGGGACTACATCCGGCATTTCTCCCGACAGTGCAATGAGCTCCCCGACATTTCTGACGCCGACGTTGTCGAGGCGTTCATCTACGACACCACCTACAAAGCCTTGGTGCACAAGCTGGGCTGCGTCAAACCCAGGACCGCCAAGGAGCTCCTGGACATCGCAACCAACCACGCCTCTAGCGAAGAGGCTGTGGGAGCCATCTTTGAGAAGGGAAAGGTCGAGCGAGAGCTCGGCGCTCAAACTGGCTCCCCCTCCGACCGCTCCGACAAGCGGAAGCGGTAAGGGAAACAAGGCCGCGAAGGCCACTTGGTCGCGGCCGCCGACCATCCTGCCAAACAGCAGGCACGACAGGCGCCCGACCACTTTGAGAAGCTGATGGAGAGCCCATGCCCGAACCATGGGTATCCCGTCAAGCACAAATACCGGGACTACGAAGTCCTGAAGCGCTTCCTCTCTGGCACCCCCACATCCCCGCGGGGCAAGGGGAAGAAGCAGGACTCGGCGCCGCATGCCGAGGGAAAGAGGGTGGACCCCGAGTTCCCAGAACCCGATGGCTGCCTGTTGATCTTCGGCGGACCGACGTCCTACGTCGACAAGCGGCGGCCCAAGCTCGCCTTCCGCGAGGTCCACACAACAACTCCCGCCATTCCCACGTACCTTCGGTGGTCTGAGTCTCCGATCACCTTCGATCGAACCGACCACCCCGACTACATTCCGCAGCTAGGGAGATATCCGCTGATTGTCGACCCCATCGTGGGAACGAAGCGTCTAACCAAGGTGCTCATGGATGGTGGCAGTGGCCTCAACATCTTGTATGTCGAGATGCTCGACGTCGTGGGGGTTCCCCGCTCGACCCTCCGACCAAGCAAGGTGCCCTTCCACGGCGTCATCCCGGGCTAACAGGCCCACCCGCTCGGGCAGGTTGACCTGCCCGTCACTTTTGGGGGACCGAACAATTTCCACACCGAAACCCTCACCTTCGAGGTTGTGGATTTTCCCGGCTCCTATCATGCCATCCTGGGGAGGCCGTGTTACGCCAAGTTCATGGCGGTCCCCAGCTACACCTATCCCAAGCTGAAAATGCCGGGGTCGCGTGGAGTGATCATTGTGGCCTCATCCTTTCAGCTTGCCTACAACTGCGAGCGAAGCAGTTGCGAGCTGGCGTCAAGGCCGGCGGTCATCGCGTCAGCCGAACTCACGAACCTTCGGAGGGAAACCTCTGAGTTCGCCCCTGACTCCGGCAAGTCAGGGCCAGGTACCTTCAAGTCCGTCGAGGACACGAAGGAGGTCGAGGTCGATCCCGAGGATCCGGCCAAAACCGTGCGGATTGGAGCCGTGCTCCCCGCCAAATAGGAAAGCGCGCTCATCGACTTCCTCCGTGCCAACCGAGACATCTTCGCATGGAGGTCCTCCGATATGCCAGGAATCCCAAGGGAGGTCACCGAGCACTCCTTGAACGACCGACCAGGTTCAAGGCCGGTCGCCCAACGCCTACGCCGCTTCGACGAGGAGAAGCGTAGGATCATAGGGGAGGAGATCGCCAAACTTTTGGTCGCAGGGTTTGTGAAAGAAGTACGCCACCCCGAGTGGTTGGCCAACCCTGTCCTTGTAAAAAAGAAAACCGGGCAATGGAGAATGTGTGTTGACTACACGAGCCTGAACAAGGCATGTCCCAAGGACCCGTTCCCTTTGCCCCTCATCGACCAAGTCGTCGACTCTACCGCAGGGTGCGAATCCCTGTCCTTTTTGGATGCCTACTCGGGCTATCACCAGATAGCGATGAAGGAGTCCGACCAGCTTGCGACTTCTTTCATCACTCCCTTCGGCTCGTTCTGTTACGTAACGATGCCATTTGGTCTAAAAAACGCGGGCGCTACATACCAGCGATGTATGCAAACGTGCTTTAGAGACCAGATAGGCCGTAACATCGAAGCATACGTCGACGACATCATCGTTAAGACTAAGAATGCCGGTGACCTCGTCACCGACCTGGAGGAAACCTTCGAGAACCTTCGACGGTTTCGTGTGAAGCTCAACCCCGGGAAATGCGTTTTCGGGGTCCCCAAGGGAAAGCTACTCGGCTTCATCGTCTTCTAGCGTGGCATCGAAGCCAATCGGGAGAAGATCTTGGCGATCATGAAGATGGGCCCAGTCGGCAACCTAAAAGGAGTCCAAAGGCTCACAGAATGCCTTGCGGCCCTGAGCTGTTTCGTGTCTCGCATCGACGAGCGCGGGATGCCGTTCTACAAGCTACTCAAGAAGCCTGATCAATTTAGCTGGACCCAGGAGGCTCAGGAAGCCCTCACCCGACTGAAAACATTCCCCGACCTCCTCGGCCGGTCGCCCGGCGCCAGAGAAACCGCTCCTCTACATCGTCGCTACGACCCGGGTCGTCAGTGCGGCACTCGTCGTGGAGCGAGCGAAAGAAGGCCATGTGCTTAAGGTACAACAGCCAATTTACTTTATTAGTGAAGTACTCTCCGAGTCCAAGGCTCGGTACCCGTAGGTGCAGAAACTGCTCTATACGGTGCTCATCACGAAGAGGAAGCTGGTCCATTACTTCGACCAGCACCCCGTCTCCGTGGTGACCTCGTCACCGCTCGGCGAAATCATCCACAACCGCGACGCCTCCGGAAGAATAGCCAAGTGGGCACTCGAGCTCAACGGCCACGACATATCGTATGTTCCCCGAACGGCGATCAAGTCGCAGGCCTTGGCCGACTTTGTTGCCGAGTGGACCAAAGCCCAGGCGCCACCGGCGCTCGAAGACCTCGAGTACTGGACGATGTACTTCGATGGGTCCTATACCAGAGCGCGCAGCGCCGAGTCGCCATTGTCTCCCGCCGAACAAGCTCCAGACATCGTCCGATCGCTCTTCGATGCGACCAACAACGTCACCGAGTATGAGGTCCTCGTCAACGGTCTCCGGATCACTGCCGACCTCGGCGCACACCGACTCTATGTGCATGGGGACTCCAAGCTTGTCGTCGACCAAGTCATGAAAGCCGCGGAGCCCCGAGACGCCCGCATGGCCGCATACTGTCGGGAAGTGCGTAAGCTCGAAGAGAGGTTCAAGGGTTTCGAGTTTCACCATAGCTACAGACGCTACAACGGTGAGGCCGATTACCTAGCCAATCTCGCCTCAAGTAGAGGACCGGTCCCACCTGGGATCTTCGTTCATGATCTCCATAAACCTTCCGTCCGACTTGACTCGCCGATCGAGCCGACGCCTGACCTGTTCGACATGACCGGTCCGACCGCCGGACGGTCGGACGTGGAATTGTCCAGGTCGGGCCGCGACGTGTTGATAACCGATTTTGATTGGAGGAAGCCCTTCGTCGACCGGTTGATCGACGGATCGCTCCCTGCCGACTCAACCGAAGCCCGGCGCCTGGCTCGGCGGGCGAAATCCTTCGTCCTGATCGGAGAACACCTCTACAAGAGAAGCCCCTCTGGGGTCCTCCAGAAATGCGTTCTTGCTGACCAAGGGAGGCAGCTGCTGCTCGATATCCATGGTGGCATCTGTGGTCACCACGCCGCGCCGCGGTCCCTCGTTGGGAAAGCCTTCCGACAATGCTTCTACTGGCTGACCGCCGTGGCCGACGCCGAGCGAATCGTTCGCACTTGCAAAGGATGCCAATTCTTTGCCCGACAGACGCACCTTCCGGCGCAAGCCTTACAGACGATCCCCATCACGTGGCCATTCGCGGTTTGGGGACTCGATCTGGTCGGGCCCTTCAAAAAGGCGCCCTGGGGCTTTACCCACCTCCTCGTCGCGGTGGACAAGTTCACCAAGTGGATAGAAGCCAGGCCAGTCGCCAGCATTACATCGGCGCAAGCGGCCAAATTCTTCCGCGACATCGTCTTTCGGTTCGGGGTCCCGAACTCCATCATCACCGACAACGGGACGCAGTTCACAGGGAAAGAATTCCTCGAATTCTACGACGACTTCAACATCCCTATCGATTGGGAAGCCGTTGCCCATCCGCGGACCAACGGCCAGGTCGAGCGGGCAAACAGCATGATCCTCCAAGATCTCAAGCCACGAATCTTCAGTCGACTGAAAAAGTTCGCAGGACGATGGGTGGCCGAGTTACCCTCCGTCCTCTGGAGCCAGCGGACCACACCGACCCGGACGACCGGGTTTATGCCATTCTTCATGGTGTTTGGTACCGAAGCTATTTTGCCAACCGTCTGGAGTACGGTGCCTCGAGAGTACAAGCCTTCAACGAGGCACGGGGGCTCGACTCACAACAAGACGTCGTCGACCAGGTCGACGAGTCGCGAGACGTGGCTATTCTGTGATCGGCCAAGTACCAGCAAACTCCGCGACGCTACCACAGTCGTCAGGTCCATGGCCGGTCTTTCAACGTGGGCGACCTGGTTCTGCGCCAGATTTAGTCCAACAGAGATAGCCACAAGCTCTCACCCCCCTGAGAAGGCCCCTTCACCGTGGTGGAAGTCCTCCGACTTGGTAGCTTTCCGCTCAAGGATGCAGATGGCAACATCGTCTCCAACGCGTGGAGCATAGAAAAGTTAAGGCGAGACTATCCCTAAAACTTTTTCTTATCCCTCGCGCCTTTTTTCCCTTCCTCCGAGTCCGCCGAGGTCGCCAAGCGCGACTCACTGCCAGACGGGTCGGTGATCCGACCGGCCATTGGGTTCCCCCTGAGCGGTAACCCTCTCGACCCGAGCGCTACAGCCTACGCCCCAGCGGCTACGGTTGCTAAGTAGTGCTTAGCGGAAAAAGGAAGTGCCCACACAGAGCGACCCGTGGTCGGTCGGAAACACTCCTTCCCCGCGCGAGTACGCGCGAGCTTTTCCTAGCCAAGTTCCTGTTCACTCACACGGGTCGGTGACCCAACCGGCCATTGGGTTCCCCCTGAGCGGTAACCCTCTCGACCCGAGCGCTACGGCCTACGCCTCAGCGACTACGGTTGCTAAGTAGTGCTTCGCGGAAGAAGGAAGTGCCCACACAGGGCGACCCGTGGTCGGTCGGAAACACCCCGACCCCGCGTAAGTGCGGCTGGGCATTTCGTAGCCAAGTTCTTGCTCTCTTTGCGCTCCCCTCGCAAACGTTAACACACCGACCTACGCCTGAACAACCCCTGCAGTTTCTAGAGCTATGGTCGTCGATTGTTTGTAACAGCAGGGAAGCGCAAATGACAAGTCGAAACTTGCAAAACTTCGAAATTCATTGCATGCTAAGGTCTTTACATTCCTAAAGACAAGGCATCTAACTTTTTTTTTCCTACTCTCGGTGGAGGACGCTCTGTGGTGATATCCTGTTGGCGATCACCCGGGCGTGCGGCTCGGCTTGGAACTCGAACCCGTCGATCTCCTCGTCGGTCTGATTGCCGGTGATCCCACTGCTGACAGTGGTGAGGTCAACACCGTCGTAGTGGGAGATGGTGCAGACAAGCGCCGAAGAGGCTCCAAGCTCGACGCCTTCACTCACTGAGCTCACAACATGCTCGGGCACGCGGGCTAGCTCGGTGGCGAGCGAACTCGGACCTGGCACGGTCCCGAGCACCCGGTCGCAGACATCCCGGGCGACCCCTCGAAGGGTCGCCAGCTCGGACCGATCCGTCTCCACCAACTGCAACGCCGCTAAGGCCATGTCCCGCGCTGTGTCGTGAGCCTCCACCGCCAGTTTCTGCGCCTCAACGGCTTCGCTGAAGCTCTTCTGCAGCTCTGCAGACCGAAACAGCGTCAAAGGAGCGCCCCCCACAGGCCGCGACCGCGAAAATGAATGAGAGGTCGGGTCACTTACCAGCCACGGAGTTCCTCAGAGCACGGAGCTCCTCCTCGGTCCTGGCACGAGCCCCCTCTTGCGCCTCTTGGGTGCGCGCGATGTCCCTCCAAAGGTCTTCGGCGAGGGATGCGGATTCCTCGCTCAATTTCGTCGCCGAGGCCAGCTCCCCCCGAGCGGCGTCCCCCTGAGCCAGGTTGCGCTCACCTTGGAGGCGGGTCGCCTCCGACCATGCGGTCTCCTCCGCAGCCACGGCAGCGTCCTTGGCGCTGTTTGCCCCCGCCAGGAGGAACTCAAGCTCGGACACCCCGCCCTCAAGGATTTGTTTGTCCGACGCTCCTTGAGCAAGACCTGAGCAACCTGACCCAGCTCCTGGCAAACCTTCTCCGCCTCTGCCTGCCCGCGAGCCAAGGCCCCCAGAGCATCGCGTAGCTCGGGACGCAGTCGGTTGTTTTCCTCCTTGGCAGCCGCCCTCCGGTCGTCCAAGCGCTGGAGGAGCTCGGACTTGTCCCCTGAACAGGCCCGCAAGCGCTGCGAAATACGAATGACCTGTTAGTTTACCACAAACTCATCGAGGGCCGCAAGGACGGGGTTTTGTTTGGCTTACCGCACAGATTGGGAGGATTCCGCCAGTGATCGCGTCCAGCGCCTTGCTGGAGGACTCGAGGGCGAGAGCCAGACTCGTTTGGATCTGGCTCACCTCAGCCTTGGCATCCCGAGCACCTTTCTGGAGGGCCTCCCACTCCCCGTACCCCGTCAGGTCGTCTGGCGCAAGAGACGGCCTGCCAGACGGATCATCTCCCGGCCACACCGACGCGGGCGCAAGCAGCCGAGCGGACCCCCCACGGCTTGAGGACAATCTCCTTCGACGCCTGGACCACTCCCGCCGACGGCTTCGGGCGGGCGGATCCTCAGAAGCCGGACCGCAGCCGGGCGGTTTCCCGCGGTGGCGGCGGAGCTCCTCCTCGCCCTCCGGCGAGGCCCCGACTCCTGCTGGTCGCTGGCCTTCTCGCGCCCGGCTCGACCACCAAAGACAACGATCGTTGTCGACTCACGGCAGCCCCGGCTCGACCCGGGGCTCCTCGGCCTCCGTCGGCTGCGGGGACCACGCCTGTCCTCGGGGGACCGCCACCGGACGCGCCACCGCTGCCACGGATACCCCCGTATAAGCCCTGCACACATCGATCGGTTAAAAGCTACTCGAAATACTCTACTACAATACGACTCGGGGACGAGGAAAGCACTTACAGCCGAAGCGGCGCGCAACCGCGCCTCTCTCGCGGCCCCCCTCGTGGAGGCGAGTCGCCTCCGCTTCCTCGAGGACACCTCCACGGGCGCCCACTGAGGCACGACGACGACGGCGCCCGCAGGGCACCTCGCCTGCCATCACGGCCGACGGCTCAACTCGAACCCCAGATGGGTTGTCACCGCCGCGCATCGCTTATCGCTGAGGTCGACCCCAGACCGGCTGATTCGACGGCGATCGTGTCGGAGACCTCCTCGCCGCGCGCGGCCCTCGCCGTGCGCTCTTTCTTCTTCTCCCTCCTCCTCTCCTCCTTCCGCCTCTTATGGGCAGATTCGCGCTGCGCGGATTCCGCGCGGGCCACAACCCTCAGCTCCTTCTCCCCCGGCAGCCATGCCCGGGAGTCCATCCCGGCAAGCCCCTGGGATTGGCGGAGGCACTAGTCAGACCAAGTATCAAGGGCTGAAGGGGAAGAGGAAAAAAGGAAGGGATTTGCTCAGGTTACCAGGTCTGGGGGATTGCGCGCTGAGAATGGCTCGGGGTGGCCACCCGTCGCCTCGGTGGCACTCCCACCCGTAACGGCGGACACCTGAGCCTCGACCTTCGAAGCGGAGAGCTTCGACCTCGCCATCCTCATAGGATCGGATGCCCCCTCATACTGAAACATGGGGCGCGCCCTATACATGAGGGGTTGGATGCGCATCTTCATGAACGCGCGCAAGACGACGTCGCCGGTCAGCCCCGCTCCCTCTGGACTTTGATCCGATCGATGATCGTGGCCACCTTGTTCTTCTCCTTCCGGTCGGGGCCCCAAGTCCATCGGGCCACGCCGAAGCCGCCAAGAAAGACCGGGCGCCGCCTCGTGTTCGGACGAGAACCACTCAGAGTGCCACCTCCGGTTTGAGGACGGCAGCTTTACGTCGATGTAATCCGACCCGCGGCCGCCGCGCAGCTGGAAGGCCACGCCGCCTATGGGCACCGAGGTGTCCACCGGTTTGTCTTTCCTTAGCCGCGCATGAAAGAAGTGCTTCCAGAGCGCCCAGTGTGGGTCGATCCCCAGGAACGCCTCGCACAGCGTGATGAAGACCGCTATATGGAGCACGCCGTTGGGGTTGAGGTGGTGTACCTCTGCCTCGTAGTAATGCAGCAGACCGCGGACGAACGGATGCAGCGGGAGTCCAAACCCGCGTTCAAAGAACGAGGCAGGCACGACGACTTCGTCATCCCCCGACGAAGGGACGGTGACCCCCGTCGGGACCCTCCACTTGGAGACATCTCGCGAAGGCAGGAACCCCTTTTTCCCCAAACCAAGCGCGCGGCTGGGCTGAGCAGAGCACTCTGGCCACGACATTGCCGAAAAAAGAGCAGCGAAGTGGTGAGAAAAGAGGAAGGTGGGGAGTTCTCTTCTCCGGCTCCTTTGCTCTGTTTCTCTCTTGTCTCAGACGAAGGCAGGAAGACGGGGAAAAGCAAAGGCATGCGATCGCCAAATACCGCCGCCGAATTTATAAGAGCCGAACGGACGCTAGTTGAACCTGCACCAGCCGAGCAAACACCGCCTCGGGTGAAGCGTCGCGCATCCCGTCCCTCCGGCTGCTGTGGCAACGGTAAGACAATAACTTCCAATTACCTCCTCTACGCATTTAATTTTGGCAGGACAGTAGGAGGCGAAAAGACACCATATCGAGTAGCGCGCCCCACGACCTCTCAGGTTCCGCCTTCGAGCCGGGTTGGCTGCGCCATAACAGATACGAAAGGCCCGCTGGGCTGCAATGGCTTCGAAATGGCAAAAAGAGCTCGATAGCTCGCGCCCATGGCCCAGTCTAAGGCTGCGGGTTCCAAAGGCCTGACCCACCAAGTCCAGAGGCGGAAGACGAAGTGCCCCTCACCAGATTTCGGAGCAGCCAGGAAGGCGCATGGTCAAAGGTCGTCAAAACCGCGCACGCCGCGCGCAACAGAGTAATTCAATGCCTCTGCCGGCAAAAATGCCTCCCCGGTCGGCTCTCCGACCCGCCCTTGGGCTTCAACTGCCAGATGCGACCGAGCGCACCCGGCCGGAATCGGCCGACCAGGCCAGTCGGATAGGCCAACCAAGTCCGATCGCCGCACTCGGTCGGATTTTTGCCAACCAAGCTAACCCCCGACCGTTTCTAGCGAACTCGCTCGGGGGGCTCGGGGGCTACTGACGAGTACTCGTACCACGGGTACCCCCAGCGGCCTGGAATGACGAACGGGCTGCCCCGAGCCCGGCTCAGGCCAAAGGCCCCGTTGGGCCACGAAGGACACTCATCCCCGACCGAACCAACCAGGGGGCGTCCGACCCCCACTATGGGTCGGACTCCCCGCAAGCCCCGACCAAACCAACTAGGGGGCGTCCGACCCCCACCATGGGTCGGACTCCCCGCAAGCTCCGACCAAGTCGAGGCGGTCTCCGCCAAAGGCCTAGTGCCAGGCCGCCGCAGGTCGTTGGCCACTTGCCCCGCGGACATGACAGCTCGGAAAGACCGCACAAGAGCAGGTGACTCCTTCCCAAGGTAGCGAGAAGGTTGCCGAAGTCAAAGCTCCTGTCTCATCATCCAGTCATGCGCAGTGTAAGGACGCGCTCCCTCCCGAGGCAGCACCAGAGTCAGGCATTAAGACATCAGCATCTGACGGACGTACAGGAGGGTAGGAGCGCCATTCCCTAACTACACGAAAAACTGCCCCACTCGATCAATCCACCGACCCGGCATGGGGTAGGTGGATGTCGATCAAATCGCCAAGACCAGGAGCCAGGACTCCTGGCCTAGGACACCTCATCCTTCCTTCTCCCAACTCCTCGTGTAACCTGCCCCCTACAACTATATAAGGGGAGGCAGGGTTCTCTGAGAAGGGGAGAGGCACTTTTTTCCTGATCCTTCTCTCTCGCTTTCTTAGCTTTTGTTTGTAACACCGCGCAGTCATCTGCACCCGAAGCAATATAGCATCACCACACGAACTGGAGTAGGGACATTCGGCCTGAACCAGTATACATCTTGGGCTCCCTGAATCTAACCATTCAAGGAGAGGGAACGCGCGGCCCCTTGACTAAAAATTCACTCCCCGGTGCTCAAAACACCGACAGTACCGCTAAGCGATTAATTGGAATTTCATGGAGTTATGCTTCTTATTAATATATTTATTACATTTAGAACTAATTAGAAATATTTTAGTTACCCAAAGTTATTGTAAATTATCACTCTACGAAATATATTTTACATTTCATTGTTTGTAATTCATCCAAAAGATACATACTATGAACACTATGAAACAATATTATAAACTAATTTATCATAACTAGTGAATAAAAATAAGCTATTTTCTTGATTAAACGGGAAAAACGGATGATCAATCGAAAAACAGCCGATTAATCAGATTATACGGTCAATTAATCGTTCTACTTTATTAATTGCACTCCGATTAAACTATTCGTGATGGTTTAATCATCATTACTAATTAATCAACCGACTAATAGGTCGACTAGACCATTTTTCACTACAATGCATAGGATATTGTTGATGTGGCGAAGTTAACAGACAGGCGACAGTTGAGATGTCCGTATCGGAGAAGCCCTCGTAGCCGTAGGTAAGGATTTAATCGATCGTCCAACTGTATCATGTCAGAATACACCATACCGTGCCTGTATATGGACTGTTAAGTACCAATTTGTAGCTAATTTCAAACATTTGTTGTATTCGCTACATGTCCTATGCTAGTCATACTAGTAACATGCCCGTGCGTTGCAACGGAATTACAAAAGAGAGTGATATACATTATCGAGGGATCCTAAACCATATACTCCCTCCTGTCACAAAAACACATTATTCTGAACATAGATGGTCTAATTTCTACAGTAATATATTTATAAAACATAATAAAATAATAATATTATTAATCCAGCCAATTGGGTGGCGATCAGGAGTAGGAGCGACGACATTGCGGGGTGGTGGTACTTACTCTTGAGACGCATGAAGTGGGTCTTGCACTGGGACAGTGTATTAATCCTTTTCATTGCCCTCAGCGGGAATTTCATTTCCTCAGCAAGAAATGAAGTCTTAGGATATTATTAGGGACAGCTATAGCAGCTAAGAAAGGAAACAAAATTCAGTAGCATATGCTATAGGCTGTGGCAACCTAAGAAGGTGTCAATTAACAAAGATTCGCCAACAAAGCGGAATGACAAGCGGATGCTTTTTATCCCATGGATCCAAAATTATTACAAAATTTTGAAACTTGCTAAGCCAAGCAGTATGGACGACTAAAACAAAAACTAAAATCATATGTGGATGGCCTTCGTGAAGGTTTGCAAGAAAGCCGCCTTCAGGGCTTCACTCACGGTGGGATGCGCATGGCATGTACGAGCAACATCCTCACTTGATGCTCCATACTGCAAGGTGAGAACAGCTTCATGGATGATTTCTCCAGCATTCGATGCCATGATATGCACACCAAGAATCTTGTCGCTAATTTACCAAAGTCTTTGACATAGTTCACTTTGTTCTTCTTAAAGAGACCTTCTATCCCTTTCGTGAGCCCTGCCACAGCCTTGTCTTTCTGAGCCATCATCGCCGGAAGATCCACTTCCAGATTAGAAAATTTCACACCATGGTGTGCAAAAGAACTCTTTGCTTCATGGTACATATAAGATGAGTGCAACAGAGCCTGACATCGATATCGAAAGCATGTAAGAGAAGTTAAAAGTGTTCTCATGAAGCACACCAGTAAACATATATCACCAAAGTAGATAATTCTCTAGCTGCAGTAAAGCACGTGAAAGAACTACAGCAAGATGTTCAGATCTTAGATAAAGATGTTCTGATTAGACAACTACAGCAACATGTTCTTAGATAAAGATGTTCTGATTTACTAAAATGCTGCATATCCAACGTGAAAGAATTACGGGGAAAAGGAGAAAGAAATGGAATGTTAGTGGCTTGGTAGAACTCATTTACCTCTGTATTGACCGATTCAATCGTGCATTGAGATCTTCAAACTGTCGAGAAAGTCAGCAAATGCTGCCGTTGACGGCCCACCAATCTCCAGCGCCAAGGCGGCCATCTCTTTCTCCAACGCCATCCTCTCCCTGATCTTCTTCATCTTCTTCCCTTGCTCGGACTCCATGACCAGTCTTACCTTCACGTCAACCTCCTCGGCCTTCACCATCCCCTCGTCGTAGCCGTCCATGGCCACCCCAAGGAAATGAGAACTACAGCAACATGTATTAACGCCTCTGATTAGATAACTATCCAAGGAAATCCTACAGCTACAACATGAATCTTATGTCGGAATTTTAGGAAGGATAGTCCTATAAGAAAGGTGTTTAGGTCCAACATAAAGATGTGTAGCCTTGTATCCATAAAAAAAAAGAAATCTGCCTCTACTTGTACAATCATCCACGGGAATCCTAAATCATACATTGGAGCTATAGCAAGAATAGACTTGGAAGTAAGATGTTTAGCTCCCACATAAAGAGATAGTGATCCAATATTTTTTTTAGATGTGATCTCGATACTTTTAGCACTCGAACAGATTCTTGAGCCAAAAAAACTACCAAAGCCCTTTGCTCATTTCACCATTTATGTCAGTATTTAAATTGTTAGCCGATTAAAAAAAATTGATTCATTTAATTTCATTGCAACTGAAAACCCTCACAAGTGGATACAAAATTATTAAAGTACTAAGCATCATATATAGGTGGTAAAAAAGGTTCAGGATACAAGACTGTGAATAACCTAAAAAGCTTAGAAGTAGCGCAACTCAATGGGGGTACATGTGTACTGTCACACAACATAACAAAGAGCAGTCAGGAAATGAGTCTACAAAAAGGTAAGTTAAGAAACTAATATTGCCAACTGGAAATACCATTACTATAGTGTAAAACATTATGAAAGTCGGTGACTCTTCATTTCAACCAAACTACAGTCCGATAGTCCATGGACCGAAAGAAATCCCCAATGCTACCAAAAAGGCAAGTTCCAACACATAAAATCCAAATATATATAACACTGTTGGTAGTACTGATTTATTGAACACAACATCATATCAATTGGTTATGTTGATCCTACTGATGAAAATTAGTAAATCAAACAAAAGTACTCTACCCAAATGATGCTTGCAGCAATGCCGTGCTATTAAATTTAAGACCTATTATCCAAGCAGATGATAACCAACCAAATTTTGAGGTGGTAGAAATTTACAAAACACTTCATATAATTGTCTTTCATGACATTCCACAATGGACAACGGCACAACGGAAACAAAGCAGAAGACCTCTTATTATGACAGTAGATTGCACACAGCCATTATTTAGATTTGGAACACCAGTTTGTATAAGCAGCACACACATTTGCACAAACTAATCGTGCCAAAAAAGAACCAAAAATAGCTCAAGTCTAACCCTAACTGCACAATCTAGACTCCAGAATACTCTCTGGATCAGCCTATCTCCTTGGATATCATTTTGATCAAAACCTTATCTATGATGTGAGTACTTCTTTGTAGACAATGTTTTTTGTGAGGTTTCCATGGGTTTTTTTAGACTTTCGGCCCTTGTCCTTCTCCTTATCTGCGACGGCAAGTATCTTGATGTTGCTTCTGTCGATGGCTCTAGATAGCGCAACATACAATTGCCCATGAGAGAAAACCGGTTCAGGGAGGTAGACACCGACATTCGGGATGGTCTGCCCTTGCGCCTTGTTGATTGTCATTGCGAAGCTGAGCCTAACAGGGAACTGCTTCCTCTTGAATCTAAATGGGAACATCTCATCATCAGAGGGATATAGAGGTATTCGAGGTAGAAACACCCTCTTCCCGGCGTGCTGGCCAAGCACAATCTCGGCATCTATAGTATTCTTTTGGAATGCTCGGACTACAAGTCTTGTCCCGTTGCATAGTCCATTTGCAGGGTCAATGTTCCTCAACAGTATCACCGGACAGTTAATCTTGAGCTTGAGTGCATGCGGAGGTAGACCGTTAGGGGTCAGGGTGTTTAGGAACTCAGGAGGGTAGTAGCTATGGGGATCATCCTCCGCAGAATCGAAGCTATGGTACACCATCTCCTCCCCAAGAAATAGGTCAATCATCTTCATATTGATCCTATCAATGTACTCGTTTCGGGTCGATAGGATGGCTCGAGATGTGATATAGTTGGCATCCGATAGGTTGTCATCCAGCATAGGGAAAACACTCTGTATGAGTTTATCGATGTCTGTGCCATTTCCCGTATATGGCACACAGATATGGTCGGGAAGCCGCACGCAACCATCCTCATTAGTCTCCTCGATACCATTCCCGATCCGCAATAGGTACTCTGCGTACTCAGGATCACTCTGGGCCCTCATGTTACGTACGAGCCTTAGCTGCCGCATGCAATCCCATAGGTATGACTTACGCAGCGTCGCGTCAATTATTTGTGGCCTCGTCCCCTTACGAACAACCGGTAGAACCTGCCTGAAGTCTCCACCAAACACGATCGTTTTCCCACCGAACGGCAGATCACGTTGGCCCATGATGTCCCGCATGCTACTATCGAGGGCCTCGCCTCGTCATGGAGGCTTCATCCCATATTATTAATGATGCCTGCTGAAGAAGCTTAGCGGTCCCACTTTGCTTTGTGAAGCTACAGACCGCCCCATTTGTAATGTTGAGTGGGATCTTAAACCTCGAGTGCGCTGTCCTACCACCACGCATGATGGATGCAGCTACGCCCGACGTCGCAGTTGCGACTGCTATCTTGCCCTCACCTCGGATCTTCGCAAGTAAAGCTTTATATAGGAATGTCTTTCCGGTGCCTCCTGGGCCATCTACGAAGAAGACACCTCCATCGCCACTGTCAACCGCAGATAATATGTCAACGTACGCTGCCATTTGCTCAGGATTGAGGGAGGACGATAGAGATATATGCTCATCGTCGACCTGGATTATTGACTCCTCGTATATCTCTCTGGCCTCTATATCGGCGTTGTCGTGAGACTCATCTATAACAGGAGAGAAATGATGTTATATCCTTCCCATCGATTGCAGATATTTCGATGTCCAATGACACCATCTGCTCAACCGTCTGTTGGCATGCATGGGAACGGCAGAATCGTCCCGACATTCCTCAAAGTGCCTTTCCCAAAGCCCACACACGTCGCTTGGCTCGCAGAATACCAGTATAGTTGCAAAGAGCCTCCTGAGCGATGATGGCAACTGGAATAGCTCAGCCTCAGTAAGACACTCCTCTAGGGTGTTGTCAGCCTCGATTAGTCCCCTCTTCTCTGCGGCTTCACGGAAGAATGGGTATACTATATCGTTCACTGTCCTGAGTTCTTCAAAGGAGGTGACACCAGGTACGTGGTTTAGAAGAACCCTTAGATAGTAGCGCTCCCCCTCGTTCGGACGAGCCGACACGATTCTGCCAACTTGTGTTCGTTCTACCCTCTTCTTCCACTGCTTTAGTCCTGGCTGCCAAATAAATGCCGCTGGAAAATTCCTATACAAGATCCCTCGAGCCTCCTCGCATGTTCGGTTCATCTTGAAATACTCTGTCAGCATGGTCCTCTCGACGCCATGCTGGGCAACAACATCATGAAGATCTTGGCCCGCGGAGAATGAGACCATGTGCATGTTCGGTAGATGTAGCTGCATTTGCAATACAGGTGGAGAGATCTTGCTAAGGTCGAAGCTGTAGATCCTCCATAGAGCTTCTGGTGGGGTAACCCACCTAGCGTCCCTAAACTGTTTGATCTCGTCAATGTTTCCGTTGCTATCAGGTTCATTGAGAGCTACAGAAGCACGGTCGTGGCCTTTGTAAATGTACTTGAATAAGTATTTTACGGCTTTTATGCTTGAGCAAACCTCCACATTTATATGGCAGTTGTACTTCCTCAGAAGGTAAGGGTTGTATGGCACTACCCACCTATTGTCAAGCGTCCGCCCTCGAACCTTTGCATGGCGGCCATTATCCCTTCTCCTGTATAAGGGATATGAGTCTTTGCCTTGTATTGTAGATGCATTGAATTGACGTGGGTAGTAGTTCTTGCATCTACCCTCCTGCATGCACACGTTCTTCGGATTTAGGACTCCGCATGGGCCATGCATCATATGCTTAACGACCATATCGTACAACTCCGGGTAGTTGTTCCTATTTGGGAGCTCAGCGGAGATGAGACAGTCAAACTGCTCCGGACACATGAGCTTGTACCCTCCCTTCATGATAAGGAGGAAGTGACCATGCGGAAGACCCCTCTTCTGGAACTCGATGACGTACACATAAGCAACTACTATGCCAAGGATATGCCTCTTGAATAGTTGTTCCTTGAGGTTCTCAAGTTTGGCTCTGAATACCCGAACGATGAGATCAGGGCGATCTGTAAGTCCGACCGTGCTCTAGCTCGTATTATCTCTTCCCAGTTAGGGTTGCAAGTCATAGTCAAGAAGATGTCCGGCTTCTCGTACTTCTGCACCAAGGCCATAGCGTCCAGATACCTTCGCTGCATATCTCTATCACCCCCAATGAATGAAGCTGGGAGCACGATCCTTTTGCCCACAGCTTGCGCACGACTCTCTCCATACTCTATGCTATCAATCACGCCCTGGTACAGATCGGCTCGTATCTCCTTCTGGTGGTGCCTAAAGTAGTCCAGCCTTGTACCCTCCACCTTGATGTACATGTCAACCGCGTACTACTGGAATAGGCGCTTGCCATATAATAAGGCGTTGAATATCCCACAACGCATCTGGAATTTGTAGCAGTAGTAGTCTCTTACAGTAACGCACAGCCGGTTATTCGAATCTACGCAGAAGAGGGACATAGTAAGGTGATGCGCAAATAATCAGGACATCAATAACAATGAGATGCAACGTTCACAGCAATACTCACCTTGATCCTCGTAGTGACCGTCGTTATTGTTATTTTCCGGTGCCCGAATTACAGATTCAAGTGGCACACCGTGCTTAGGGATATGTGGATGCCAGCCTAGTTCTCCTCTTGGGAAGAATAGTGGATATGACAGGGGGTCGTAGCATCCATAGTGCGGCTTTATACTGTACTTCTCATTGTTGTTGCCATATAGGATTACGCTGCGGTTGAAATCTCTGCGCTGCTCGTTGCCCTCGACCCACACAGCGGCCACTTCTGACGTTACTGGCCTGTTGTAGACTCGTTGATCCATCTGTAAGTCGGTGTTCAGTGATACACGATATTCCTCGAGGTCTTTGGCTTGGCCTAGGCTCCTGAAAGTTTGAGAGTAGGGGTTGTCCCGGAGGATGTTGACCAACCTCCTGACGACCTCCTGGTCGAGGCTAGGTGAGTAACGAAACCGGTGATTCAGACTGGGGTCGTCATCATAGAAATAGAGCTCCAAATGATTTGGACCAGATTCGCTTGGACCAAAGGAATGGACATTGTGGTAAATTTGTCCGTGGGCTCGAAACGTGTACACTCCAGACCTCATGTTGGTGTAGTTCTCGTCAAGACTCACGCCTAGACTGGTGAAAGAGAAGTGACCGTTGAAGAATCTTATGTTGTCTCGAAAATGCCTAGCATCAGGATCTACACTCGACCAAAGCCTGCGGAGTTCGGGTATTGGCTCTGGGTCCGATAGCCTGATTTTACCATTGCGACAACAAAATCCGTTCGTCTCATACTGGAACCTCTTTGCACCGCAATGCTCGCAGTCTGGCTCAGCCTTCAGCTCGTGCGTGCTATCGGGTACGTTGCTATACACATGATCGTAGGGATCTTGGACATTCGAGCCTGCTAGAGAGTCATCTGCTAGCTCATCAACGTCCATGTCCTCCATTGCGTCGTCACCTGGATGGATTCAAGTTTGTTGAATTATATTATATATACAAAGGAGAGAGAAATGACGTCTGGACTACCTCCACTGGCAAACATGTAGTACTCCTCGTCTATATCCTCGTCTACGATCGTTTCTATACCACCTGTCATTTTCCGTGAGTACAGGTTAATAATGGTTACGTAGTTGCAAAGGTAAATATAGTTTTAGATGTTACCATTATCTATAATGAATGACTGTGTTGAGGGATCTGCAGTTGCGAAGCCATGTGATGATGGATCGGCCACAACTGAAGCATCTGACTGTGGGCATTGCATTGCAATTGATTCAAAGCATGGAGTGTCTCTCCTACTCGCGTAGCTTGTATTACGTTCATCTAACAATGCTTGCCTATCGTCTGGTGTAATTATTTGCCTGGCTAATCTTCTACGGGCATTAATGTCATCCCTTTCATTAGCTGTTATATTTTGCCTACATGCTCGTCGACGTGCATTTGACTCTTGCCTTTTTTCGGGAGCCAAACTTTGACTGCGTGCTCTTCGGCGGGCATTAATCTCTTCCCTTTGTTCAGGTGTTAAACTTTGACGGCGTGCCCTGTCACGTTCTCGTCTTGCTAGCCTTTGCTCTGGTGTAAGAGCTACATTCCTAGCATTTTGTCGATGACGCCTTGATTGTATTTGTTCTTCTGTAAGGGTTGCATTCCTTGTATAATGTCCACCATGGCTTGCCACACTTTGCTCAGGTGTAATGCGAGCCTCTATTTGACCAAGACTTGGTTGCCTTTGTTCCTCTGTCATGGTAGAGGAACTTTCGACAACATAGTGGTAATTCATCCTACCTAAAGTTTACGATGCATGTAATAATAATAAGCTTATTTGAGGTGGTACAATGTTTGTGATTAGAACACACATGATAGGAAAAAACAGCTTGTACCATTTGAGCAATCGCCTTGTAGCGATACACCCATCGTGAGGGTACTTTGCGGTGGAATTGTATATGGCGTAGGTGTCTGATTATACTCATCTTCTTCGTCCGAAGACGAATAACGTTGACTTTGAATGTTGTATCCTTCATGTATAAATAGGCTAGTAGGGGGTCGTGGTAAAATAGCAGTGCGAAGTCTTTTTGGAGTATGATGTGCATCTATCACTGCCAAAATGATATTTCCAAAAAAATAGCATGCATATTTATAATTAATATCTCACAGTTATAGTATAAGACAAAATTAAAACGGATGGCAACATAGCAACCTTCTTTCCCTTTCCATGATGGTTGGTTCAGATGATGCGACATAATGCCAAAATCATTCGTGAACTACAGAAACAAGTCTCTGATGAGAGCACACATAATGATAGATGGTTTCAATAGTTGCCGAAATATTGTCTGCAATTTCATAGAAGGTGACATGAAGATTTAACATCGTTCTTGAAGAATATAGAGCAATTGTAGTTCTTTTCTATATTCTTTATGGAGATCTTTATGTTATCATAGGTTTCTTGGATGAAATTTTCTCATTAAAGAAAAGAAAAAAGAAAGCGTACAAACAGCCTGTCTAGGCACAGCAACACAGAAATTACAATTCTTGAAGGGATTAATGATATCATATTATTCATACATGCAAATGTAAGGAATTAAGGTAACGATGAAATAACTTTACAATAGTTTGCAGCCATACTTTGATAAGCAAACAAACACAAGCATGTATCTATAAGCAATTATTCATGTAATCAGAATAATAAAATATTTGTAGAATCCAATTACATCACTAATCATTTCATCATCATGTCTACTAATCCGAAAGGCGTCGACCGGTAGTCCTAGTAACCACATGAGCTAGGTATTGGCACCTCCTTTCAATAAATCTTTTTATGAATGTGAGATCAAATGCTCCTGCCACCAGAGAGTGTCGAAAGTCTACAATGATAATTTAAAGCTGTATTAGTAAAGGAGGGTCGTAATTTTCTTTTCAATGTAGTCTGTTTCGTATAAAAACAATTACTTTGAAGTGCATGTTGTGTAGGAAGATGCAGGGCGAATGCTAGTTTTGTGTCTTGTGTAGTCTCCACACAACCTGTTTTACAAGCAACATGTCATGAGTAACTTTTCTAAAAATACACATTGCCAATAGTATATTTAATATTTTGTAGGTTGATGATTTAATTACAGATTCATTGTCTTTTTCAAAGATAGTTGCAACAAGCACATGGTTTTTTGCCTTAGCCTCCGACCAACTGAGCACATGTTGGGTTAAATGCTCATCCCATACTTGAACAACTAACAAGTTAAACCTACAATTAAACATAAGAAAAAATATTTTAAATATTTTGCGTTGATTAGTTTTAATCAAACCGTACTTTTTTAAAAATAATATAGATTTACCTTGTGTCTACGAGAGTGACCTCTCTATTGGGTATACGGCGTGGAAAGGTTTCGTAGTACTCAACATCACCGAAATGAACGACTACTCCAACTATATCTGTATGAAATATTGTATGTTTATTTTATGACATCAAAATATAATTTGATATTATATTTTTTACCAAGTAATTTTGAGACGTACCTACAAATGTTTTGTTCGGACGTCCGTAAACGTCTTGAAATGACATGAAATGCTTTGGGTAGAGAGGAAAATCATGTAATACCATAGAAGGTTCAATTGTTGTGCGGTTGGTTAGCAAGCACTCATAACAGTTTCGAATACTCCGAAACTCAACTTCCTCGAGGTTAGGCTGGAATTGGACACGATGAATGATGTACTTACAGCCTTCATTAAGTGCTAAATTAAACCTAAAAACATTTCTGTTCCTGGCAATAGCTTCTATTTTGGAACCCTTGTAAGTTTAGAATAAACCATGTTAGTTAGTGTCAAAAATGATTTTTTTGGGGGGTTGAATTACCGTTGGACTTACAGTCTCATCCATTAAGATAAATCGAAGCAAATCACCCTTATCTTGAATACGAAATTTGGCATCTACCAAGACACAAATGCTCCAAGACATGTCTATATCCCCGTATTCAATGTTGTCGAACTCCTTGAATCTAAAAAATAGCATATTTAATCATTTGGTCTACTTTTAATTAGATGAAAGAGATAGCGAAGTAAAACTCACATAGGCACCACTGGGCTTTCAGAAAACAACGCATGCGTTCTCTTTCGTGTTCGATTAATTGGTGCCATTGAGCTGACATAAACATTCAGATGTTACAAAACCTTTGAAAATATTTTCTTTAATGGTGACAGGAGCATTTTCCACATTCACTAATTCGCATAACATTAATGTATTTCACATGCAGTAATTCATTTTATCCATGCAACATTTAAAATGATCAATACAATAGCATCCAGCTAGATTAAACAGTCCAATTCTGCAGCTAGAACAATAAGCAGATGAACAGCAGACTTCAAGAATATATAACTTAATCACACAAACTCAGAACTCGCAAACATACAACTAAGTTAGCACACAAACTCAGAACTCGCAAACATACAAACTCAGAACTCGCAAACTCAGAACTCGCAAACATACAACTAAGTTAGTACACTTATTCACCAACCCACGCACAAACAATAAGATATCACACATGTTGCTCATTCGAATTCACAAACATACAGTACCAATTACCAAGTAATTGCTCCTGGAGGGTTCAAGGGTAGAGCTCAATGACTGATCTAACACCCAGGACAGATATAATTTTGTAATCACTGTTAGACACTACCCAACATTGCCACACTCACTTTAGGAGTTTCTTTAGATGCTTAATCGTGGGATTGATGGAGCCCTGTTTTTTTGTTTGTTTTTAGCTGGATGCTAGGCTCAATTGATTTATGAATGTTGGCCAGATCTAATAGGATTTCTAAAAGAATTCTTTTGTTGGTGTACTGTGTGTTAGCTGGCAAGAATGGAAACTCAGACCTTCCAGGATATATAGCAAGATATGCTAGATAACATTCTGCCAGAAGACAAACAGAAAAAAAATTAAGTAACAAGAGAGTTTCTTTAGATGCTTAATCGTGGGATTGATGGAGCCCTGTTTTTTTGTTTGTTTTTAGCTGGATGCTAGGCTCAAATACTGAGGTTGGTGATGCACTTAATATCAAAACGGTATGGATAATGTATCTAATAGAACTTACTGGAACACATTTCTGCAGTAGTACTCATGACACATGAGGAATAGATGGTGTTATGATGGTACTGTTATTTCAACTTCAGTTGGTGTTTATTTTTGGTTGTTCTAAATTCCAGATGAACAGGTTCTTCTCTAAGGAGAACTAAACACCAACACCTCACACAGAGACAAATACATTTTTACATAAGGTCATAAACGAAAGAACATCGATTTTGTCAGAATAACTCCATAAAATGAACACAAAACGGTAACACTGTACCCCAGGTGGGATCGCATCCCCAATAAACACTATTTCCAATGCTAAAATCATCACTAGAAAATAAAATATGCATTGATTGACTTAAAATTGGCTGTGGATAAACGGATACTAAACTATTCATTGATTGACTTAAAATTGTAGCTGCATTGCAACAAAGGCACAAGGTGCTTAAATATTAACACAACACGATCCAACGCAGAACGACTGCAAGGTTTTGCTATCAAACTGCGACATAGGAATCACCAGGATGCAAAAGATACATATAATTACCCTTCCGTGTAGTCGGCCTGTACGAGATCGAGGTAGAAGTCCCACTTGTTCCCAATCACCTGCAAAAGAAAACGAAAAAGAAACTGTTTAGTTCGCCTCACCCTCGAGAATGGCTGTGCCACACTACCACCAAACCCAATAAACCCTCGGGTGGTACTGCAATTTCTGATATTGATGTTGATTTCTTACACTGATCACAACTGCCACCTTTGTCACGTCTTGTATTTGCTTTTGTAGAAACAGCTATAGCAAGCAGAACCTGGAATAATTGAAAAGGTCAGCATTATAAAGCAATTAGTGACAGGCAGATATGTTATATTATCATACAAAGGCATGTACATTCAAGAACTCCAAAAGAACATGCAAACATCAAGCTAACAATTCCGTACATATTCTCTTAAAATCTAGCATTCTCATTCTAAGCAAACAATACACTAATCCAATAATGTCTGTATTGAATCAAGCTTAAGAGATAATATTGAGCTACCCACTTTTAAGAGCACAGCAGTAGGAATAAAACAGGTTTAATTCTCCCAAATATTTCTACATCCTAAATTTCTGATAAGTAGTTTTATTTCAGCTCTGCATCGCAATAGCATGGATGCATTAAAACCAATGCATTTCTCCACCCAAATCCTAGCATCCATGCAAAAAACTAAGCAACTGAACCAAACATTAAAAAACACTAATGAAGCCTAAAAACAAGGTTTTCCTGATCCTATGGGCCATTTGGTGGCAGCACACCTCACTGCAGGCATATAACTCAGGAGTTTTAATAGATTTTTGCTGAAAAAAACATATCTCAAATTATTGACAGGCAGATATGTCATATTATCATACAAAGGCATGTACATTCAAGAACTCCAAAAGCACATGCAAACATCAGCACCAGAAAATAAAATATGCATTGATTGACTTAAAATTGGCTGTGGATAAACGGATACTAAACTATTCATTGATTGACTTAAAATTGTAGCTGCATTGCAACAAAGGCACAAGGTGCTTAAATATTAACACAACACGATCCAACGCAGAACGACTGCAAGGTTTTGCTATCAAACTGCGACATAGGAATCACCAGGATGCAAAAGATACATATAATTACCCTTCCGTGTAATCGGCCTGTACGAGATCGAGGTAGAGGTCCCACTTGTTCCCAATCACCTGCAAAAGAAAACGAAAAAGAAACTGTTTAGTTCGCCTCACCCTCGAGAATGGCTGTGCCACACTACCACCAAACCCAATAAACCCTCGGGTGGTACTGCAATTTCTGATATTGATGTTGATTTCTTACACTGATCACAACTGCCACCTTTGTCACGTCTTGTATTTGCTTTTGTAGAAACAAATATATAGCAAGCGAACACGGAATAATTGAAAAGGTCAGCATTATAAAGCAATTAGTGACAGGCAGATATGTTATATTATCATACAAAGGCATGTACATTCAAGAACTCCAAAAGAACATGCAAACATCAAGCTAACAATTCCGTACATATTCTCTTAAAATCTAGCATTCTCATTCTAAGCAAACAATACACTAATCCAATAATGTCTGTATTGAATCAAGCTTAAGAGATAATATTGAGCTACCCACTTTTAAGAGCACAGCAGTAGGAATAAAACAGGTTTAATTCTCCCAAATATTTCTACATCCTAAATTTCTGATAAGTAATTTTATTTCAGCTCTGCATCGCAATAGCATGGATGCATTAAAACCAATGCATTTCTCCACCCAAATCCTAGCATCCATGCAAAAAACTAAGCAACTGAACCAAACATTAAAAAACACTAATGAAGCCTAAAAACAAGGTTTTCCTGATCCTATGGGCCATTTGGTGGCAGCACACCTCACTGCAGGCATATAACTCAGGAGTTTTAATAGATTTTTGCTGAAAAAAACATATCTCAAATTTGAGGATTATTTTTTGTTCCCCTCAGAAATGATTAAGTTAGGTAGGTTATTGTATTTGTAAATAAAATCAAAACAATAGAAGATTTGTTAGGCAATGCCAATAATGTAATATTGCACAAAAGATCCATATTGAGCGCCTGATAGGAGGTCACGTTTAAGGTATGGTGATGCAAGGTAGGTTTACAAAATGAAACTCAAGGGCATCAGCCAAACAATGCATGTGATTTTGCAAAACATGAACCAGTCTGCTGCTTTCAAACATATGCTTTACCAAAAAGATTAACAGACAGTAGTTGAAATCCAACAAGAAAACACTTATCCAAGCAACAACAAAACTAAACATAGCACCCAAACACTTCCGAGATATCTTAAGCAAACTGACAACCCTACATACATACACTACAGCAAATGGACCTTGTCAACCTGCAGACACATCAGAACACATGAGACAGCTTATCCTACCATTCACAAACACACAGCAAATCTCTACCACCTTCGCTATCGAAACCCACGTACGTATCAATAATCCATTGTAAATAACAGCACATTAACACATCCAAAAACCAACATTTGCCAAACCAATCCCTCTCACTTAGCTCCCACTAACATTCCCTGTATGCCAACGTCAAAATTTTCCTCAAACCTGCATACCACAGCCACTCAAACCTGCATACCAATAGCCCAATCTCAAACTTCAATGACTTCATTGAGTTTTCACATACTGTGATGTTCCTATCATGGAAACCAGATCTGCTTATTATCTTTCCATTTGTTTACATGCTATGGAAATTGCAATTTTTGAATGTATATTTTAATACCATGCAATTTTTGTAATTGTCTAGAAGAAATGATGAAATCTATATTTCTTGTGCTGCAAAATTCTCACATTCTGGATTACACCAGACAAACCATCAGACTAATCCAAAAAGGCAAAAAAACAAAAAAACTCAACTGAAGCAATCATCCCGTTCCCAATACCTGCAGAATGATGTCGAACTGTGGCCTGGAAACGCACCTCCCGTAAGAACACGACAAACTCCGTTCACACAACCACTCCACCGTGGGGATTCCCAGCCTCGCAACACCGACTGCCGCGCCGCCGCAGGCTCCTGATGCACCTTCACTCGTTGTCAAACACCAGCAAGAAACGGAGGGTTTATATAGATTTAGCAATTGGAAGAGAGGCGAAAAAAAGGAAAGAGGCGAGAAGAAACTCATCTCCACGAATGGGAGCTGTGCTTCCTTCGGAAGGGCATCAATCCAATCCAATCCAATCGGGGAAAGCACCAGTAGCAAGACGAGGGAGGAAAGCCCCGGGAGACGCTAATCACGGCGCGAATCCGCCAGAGCATATCGGTAGGGAGGGGAACCCAGATCGGGATGGGGCGGGCCCAAAATCTGGATCAGTGGGTGGACGAGGCAGGGCGGGGGGGGAGGGGATCGCACGAGGGGGGTGCGGTGCGGTGCGGTGGGAGGACGAGCGGGGCGGGGGGTGCGGTGCGGGGGGAGGGGAGGATCGCGCCGCGGGGGAGCGAGGGGGAGGGCGCGGTGCGGTGGGAGGGGAGGACGAGGCAGGGCGGGGGGGAGGGGATCGCACGACGGGGGTTGTGACGGGGTTCCGGATCGGTATGGGGCGGGCGGAGCGCGAGGGAATCCAGCTCGGTGGGGGTGGGGGGGTAGGGGTGAAAGTGGGGTAGGGGTAGGGCGAAGAACGTACCGCCGCCACCAACTGGTAATTAGAAGTAGTAGAGATTACATACCTTATGCCGCCTGGAATCGGCGAGCGCTCGGAGCATGCTGTACAGCCTGCCAGTTTTTCTACCAATCGGTTGCGTCCACGTGTCACTGGGATCGCCCGCACTGGGCTTGCGATGGATCTTGCAAAACCCTGAGATCCCTGGGACCGGAAAGGACGGTCCAAATTGCTCCGCGTTGCATTCGCCTCGCACAACTCCTCGCGCCGACTCTTCACGTCCTCCGTTCCTCCTCACGTGCTCCGCATTCCCCTTTCTTCTCCCCTCCGCCTACTCCAAGTGCTCCTCCCTTCTGATCCCCGTCCTCTCCTTTGTGTCCCCCTTTCTTCTCCGTCCCTGTTTGCTCATCCCTTCTGATCCCCACCCTCTCAGCCCAGCCACATCACCGGACCCCCCAGATCTCCAGAATCACCACGCTCGTGGGGTCCTCGAGCAGTGGCGTATGCAACACTAAAATGCAGGGGGGCTAGGGAGCTAACATAAAAAAATCATACCAAAATACATACAATTCAAAATACTTAGCACACTCTAAATTCAAATGTAAATAGACCCCGTGCGTCCACCACTGCCGATAAGTCCCTTGCTTAGACCCCTCTCCCTTACCCTTTCTGTCATTATCATTTTCAGAGAAATTCCCTCACAAAAAATCAGAGAAATTATCAAGAATTGGCTAGATTTAGACCTTATCCGATTTATTGTTCATACATAATTGTTCTTGATTTATTTTTTTCCCCAGACATATCAGCCAGAAGATATTTTCATTCTGCCATGTGAAATTCTTGTTTATCTTGAGAAGCTCATGTTAAGTTCATCTGCACAAAGTATTCGGGATCATTCGCGACATGTACTATAGATTCTATATACCTTATGTCATACGTGATTTGGCCTTTTATTTCTTACAAAATCTCAAAAAATGCAGAGCCAATCACAAATAAACGAAAAGAGAAATAGACTGTTACCATCCAACCCAAAAAAGGTGCACACGCTGATGAGAAGGGACTCAACTCAGAACCTTCTGATAGTGTTTGCATTTGAGGAACTCAATAGAATCACCAACATTTTCAGGGATGATTCATTAGTACGAGGATGCGGATTTGGCAGAATCTACAAAAGATAAATCACCAAGGTTCTTCGTGCAGGATTAACAATAGAAGTGCACTCAAATTCCGCGATTAAGAAAATAACTACGGGAGCCATACAGAGTGACTGGTGGTTAGCCTTTCTGAGTAATGCTTCATTGCTAAAAGCATGCTTTTGTTCAGTTGTTGCCTTCGTCTTGCCTTTTTTCATTTCATGCTTCGTCTAATGTTATCACATATAAATTAATTTTTTATTCATGACTGTAGGCTAAACTCATATATCTTTAGCAACTCTCGCGCACAGATTTAGAGAAGCTTATCAGATGTGGTTATGAACATAATCACAGCGTTGTCTTGCACGAATTCATGCCCGTGTGTAACGTCGGATCACATCTGTTGTTGGGTGTTGATCCGAATTCGCTTTAGGTTTTAAAGACGTCTTTGATCGATATTTTGGTGTAGCCTATATTAGACTTGAGTCGTTCTGTCCTCCTCATAAATACCTCTTGTAAGCCGCACGGGAAGAGTAGACGGCACATTATAATCCTCTACTTTTCTACACAATTCTCCAAAATAGTGAGATCGCTGATTGGCGTTCGTGATTTTTTTTTCCTGTAAGGGTTTTTCATGTAAAAATCTGCGTCTCATGTTCGTTTGATTTGTGCTTGATTTTCAACAAGTGGTATCAGAGTCAGATCAATTCGCGAGAAAAAAAACCTGATCGGATCCGTCCTGTTCGTATTCTCGAGCGGCGACTGTTCATCTTCCCCGATCTGTCTAGTCCGCTCGTCGCCGCGCCATCGCCTCCCAACGCGTCGTCGCTAACCATCACCGACCGGCCAGCTTGATCACCGGCGCACACCCGCCCGACGCAGCCGTCTCAAAGAAGCACAGGAGATTGGGGGCGTGTTTGGTACGGCTCCAGCTCCACCAGATTCATGGATCTGGTGGAGCTGGGTATCTGTAGCTCCACAGATCCGTGAAGCTGGATCTGTAGGTATATTAAGAGTGTTTTGGTAGGTCATCTTATTTAATTTTAGACTAAAAATATAAACTTAATTCTATTTATTTTAGTCTACAAGATTCAGATCTGAGGTGGAGCCAGAATCTGGAGTTCTACCAAACAGGACCTGGATCTCCAATCTCGGTGACGTGCGATTTAAAACAGGCACGCAAGAAAATCCTGGGATCTTAACGCCAATCAACCAGGCGGAGAAGGACACGTCCCCGATCATGAGACTTGCAGCTTCAAGGTCATCGACAGTGCCAAGACGCAGCTGGAGCAGGCCTGCTTCGACGGCATCCCCTGCGCGGACGTGCTGACGTTCGCGACCAGAGACGCCCTTGAACTTCTAGTCGTGACTCGTGAGACACATCAGGAAAAGAAATCAAACAGGTTCTGGTTTTGTTTGCTCTTTCCTAGAGAGGCTGCATTGCATCAGGAGTGCGTCAGGTGAGGAAGGCATTAATTCCTGTGAGTAAAAAAAAAATCAGATAGCAGCGCGTAGCAGTCGAAGAAAACAGAGAAAAAAATACAAGATTTCTTCTACACGACGACTTTGAAGTATGATATTCCGTTACTAGACCGAGATACAAGGTTTTCACTATGACAAGTCAAGATGCGAGCTATTCTTGCGCATACTGATCTAGACGATGCGCATTTATTGGGAACAAAAGTCAAAAGACCTGGACTGATGAAGAAAAAAAGAAAAGATCGTAAGGCTTTATCTTAAATTTATCTTCATTTATCAAATAATATTTTGCAAGAGGTTTTGCAGGAGAAAACTGCGGCTGCCTTATAGTTAAAGTTAGAATCAATTTGCATGTCCAAGGACCTTACTAGCAAGATGCATGTGAAGATAAAATTATTTTCGCACAAGTTGCAAGAGGGTGGTTCCGTGTTGAATCACCTATCGGCCTTCAAGGAGATCGTTTCTGACCTTGAATATATGGAGGTAAAATTTGAAGATGAAGATCTAGGTCTTATTCTTTTGTGTTCCCTGCCTCCGTCATTTTAAAATTTTAGAGACACTATTTTATATAGCCGTGACACACTAACTGTTGCTGAAGTTTATGAGGCCTTACATGTAAAAGAAAAGATAAAATTTTTGGTGTCTTCTGAAAGTTCCAGTTCGCATGGAGAAGCTTTGTCTGTACGTGGACGAACAAAGGAAAAGAAATCATATAATGGATATAGAGGCAGAAGTTTAAGTAGTTACAGGGGTTGTTCTAAGCCCAGAGGTAAGGAAAAATTATGCAGGTATTGCAAGAAGAATAATCATGATATATCTGAATGTTACAAGTTAAAGAATAAAGAAAAAAGGAACATCACATACAAGCCAAAAGGTAAATCTGATGAGGAAGGTAAAGCTTCTGTTGCTACTGCTGATAGTAGTTCTGATGGTGAGGTCTTTGTAGCTTTTGTTGGATGTGCAAGTAGTGGTGATGAATGGATTATTGATTCAGCTGCTTCTTTTCATATATCCATTAATAGAGATTGGTTCATCACTTATGAGTCTGTTAAAGATGTTGGTTCTGTTAGGATGGGTGATGATTCGCCACGTCCTATTATTGGCACTGGATCCGTTCAAATTAAGATGCATGATGGTCATTATTAGAACCTTGACAGATGTGGAGCACGTTCCAAGTATGACAAGGAATCTCATTTCTTTGAGTACTCTTGATTCTAAAGGGTATAAGTATTCTGGTGGCAATGGAATTTTGAAGGTATCAAAAGGTTATCTTATTGTTATGAAAGGTGATTTGAAATCTGCCAATTTATATCGTCTTCAAGGCAATACAATTACAGGTGATGTCTTTGTTACTTCACATTCATTACCTGATATTGCTAATCTTTGGCACAAGCTTCTTGGGCATATGAGTGAATAGGGTTTGACAGTATTGAGTAAGAGATGACTTCTTGATGGATATAATAGTGGAAAATTGGATTTCTGTGAGCATTGCATATTTGGTAAACATAGGAGGGTGAAATTTAACACTTCTGTTCATACTACAGAAGGTATTCTTAATTATGTGTATTCTGATTTATAAGGGTCATCTTGTAAGACTTCTTTTGGAGGTGCTCGTTATATGTTAACAATTATTGATGATTATTCTAGAAAAGTTTGGCCTTATTTCTTGAAGCATAAATCAGAAGCATTTTCAGCATTCCAAGAGTGGAAGGTTATGATTGAAAGGCAAACTAAAAAGAATGTAAAGAAACTTCGCACTGATAATGGGATGGAATTCTGTTATGATGAATTTAATTTATATTGTAAGTCTAAAGATATTGTGAGACACTACACTGTTCTTCATACTCCACAACAAAACGGTGTAGTTGAGCGTATGAACAGAACTATCATCTCGAAGGCTCGTTGCATGTTGTCTAATGCTGGTTTGCATAGGCGTTTTTGGGCTGAAACTGCTTCCTCTGCTTGCTATCTTATTAATCAGCCACCCTCCATTGCTATTGATAAGAAAACTCCAATTGAGGTATGGTCTGGTTCTCCAGCTGATTATTCACAATTGAGAGTTTTTGGTTGCACTACTTATGCTCACGTTGATAATGGTAAATTGGAGCCTAGAGCTATTAAGTGCATCCTTATTGGTTATAAATCTGGTGTTAAAGGTTATAAATTATAGAATCCTCAAACACAAAAAGTTGTTATCAGTAGAAATGTTATCTTTAATAAATCTGTTATGTTAAATAGCAAATTGAATACAAATGTTCCTATTGAGAAAGAACAGAAAACTAGTGTGCAGGTGGAGCATCTTATTGATTCAGAACATACAATAGAAAATGTTCTGGATGCTCCTATTGTTGATGATTCACATATTGTTGAGCATTCTTCTCCAGTTGTGCAGCCTCCACAAATTCTATTGCTATTGACAAACCTAGGAGGTCTATTAATCCACCTAAAAGGTTTATTGAAGAATGTGATATTGCTTCTTATGCTTTAAGTGCAGGAGAAGAAATTGAAAATAATGCAGGACCTTCTAATTATGTTGAGGCTATTACTTCTACTGATTGGAAAAATTGGACGATCGCTATGCAAGATGAGATGGAGTCACTTGAAAAGAATGGTATTTGGGATTTAGTAAAATTGCCTAAAGATAAGAAGACTGTCCGTTGTAAATGGATTTTCAAAAGAAAGGAAGGTATTTCTCCTACTGATTCAACAAGGTATAAAGTAAAGTTGGTTGCTAAAGGCTATAGCCAGATTTCAGGTATTGATTTCAATGATGTATTTTCTCCTGTTGTGAAGCATAGTTCTATTCGCAGTCTACTCAGTATTGTTGCCATGCATGATTATGAACTTGAGCAATTAGATGTTAAAACTGCATCCTTGCATGAGGAGTTAGAGAAAGATATTTATATGGACCAACCTGAAGGTTTTATTATTCTTGAAAAAGAACACCTTGTTTGTAGATTGAAGAAATCTCTTCATGGCTTGAAACAATCCCCTAGACAATGGTACAAGAAATTTGACTCATTTTATGCTCTCTCATGATTTTAAGCGGTTTAATTATGATAGTTGTGTTTACTTGAAGGCTGTTAATGGTTCAGCTATATATTTGCTTCTTTATGTTGATGATATGTTGATTGCTACAAAAGATAAATCAGAAATAGCTAAATTGAAGGCACAATTGAGTAATGAATTTGAGATGAAGGATTTAGGTGCAGCAAAGAAAATTCTTGGCATGGAAATTATTAGAGCGAGAAAATCCGGTAAATTATACCTTAGTTAGCAAGGTTATATTGAGAAGGTCCTTCATCGTTTTAATATGCATGATGAAAAACCAGTGAATACCCCATTAGTTGCACATTTCAGATTATATTCAGCTTTATGTCCAGAGTCAGATGATGATATTGAGTACATGTCTATAGTTCCATATTCCAGTGCAGTTGGTTCTCTTTATGTATGCCATGGTTTGTTCTCATCCTGATTTATCTCATGTACTAAGTGTTGTTAGTAGATACATAGCTAATCATAGCAAAGAGCATTGGAAAGCTGTTCAGTGGATTTTCAAATATTTGTGTGGTACTTCTAATGCTTGTTTGCAGTTTGGGAAATCTGAAGATTGACTTGCTGGTTATATTGATTCTGATTATGCTGGTGATTTAGATAAGAGGAGATCTCTCACAGGTTATGTTTTTACTATTGGTGGTTGTGCTGTTAGTTGGAAAGCAAGTTTGCAGGCTATTGTTGCTCTTTCAACTACTGAAGCTGAATATATGGCTATGTCTGAAGCATGTAAAGAAGCTACTTGGTTGAGAGGTTTGTACACTGAGCTTTGCAGGATTATTTATTTTGTTACTATATTATGTGACAATTAAAGTACTATTTGCCTCACAAAGGATCAGATGTATCATGAAAAAATAAAGCACATTGATGTGAGGTATCATTACATTCAAGATGTTATTGCTCAAGGTGACATCAAAATATCCAAGATAAGCACCCATGATAATCCCACTGACATGATGACAAAGTCAATTTCTGTTACTAAGTTTGAGCTATGCTCAAGCTTGGTTGGAGTTACAGTTTAAGTCCTAGACTTTTGGCGCCGATGATATTTATTATTGAAGGGAGTTCATTGACGATTCTTTTGCTACAAGAGGGAATTCGTCTTAAGGTGGGGTTTGTTGGGTGTTGATCCGAATTCACTTTGGGCTTTAGGGACATCATGAACGTCTCGCTGAGGCTTCCAGATACAACTAACTGTATTCCGTGGAGGCGTGCCGCACTCACGAGGGACTGCCAGTGAGATACTGGAGGAAGGTGGGGTTAACAACCAATAGCAATAGTTGCTTTGGCAAGCGATGCACCCGAGCCATCTCGAAGCTACTAACCAGAGCCCTGTTTCTGATTCAGCAGGGTGTTGCGGGCCTTTGGCCCATATTTCGGTGTAGCCCGTATTAGACTCGAGTCGCTTTGTCCTTCTTATAAATACCTCTTGTAAGCCGCACGGGAAGAGTGGACGGCTCATTGTAATCCCCTGCATTTGTACACAATTCCCCAAAATAGTGAGATCGCCGATTGGCGCTCGTGGTTTTTTCCCGCAAGGGGTTTCCCCGTAAAAATCTGCGTCTCGTGTTCGTTTGATTTGTGCTTGATTTTCAACATTTGTTTTCAAGTGAAAATGAGCATATTCTTGAAAAATTATTGCTTCTTTACTCAAATTTTATCTTTATGTATAATGCCACTGATCACAACACCGGTCAGCTTCATTCATATGGTTTACCGATTTATCGAATCGTTACATGACTTACAACCTACTTAGAGCCAAATTTGACTCACCTAGAATTGTAGCCTGTTATTATCATGCTTTTAGGGCAGCAGTTATTTCAACATTTCATGAGGTAGAAAAATAAGAAAGAAATGTCCAATATAAATCGCTTTTTTATTCCATCCATCAGTATTCTTGGTAACTGTGTGAGCACCGCGATCAATTTCGTATTATGTTTGTCTATCTGAGATCAGGCATTGTATTATGTTGATTTGTTAAGTAACACGATTTACTTTTGCAGAGATAATGGTGCCACCGCTATAGTCTAACATAATAAACACTACACTCAGATACTGAAAAAGGATTTACCTTCCTGCATGAAGTTGACAAATCATTTATTTATCGGCACTTCAAGACATCAGCCATATTGCTAAATGAGGCACACCTCTCTTTCGTATTGTTAATGCCACATGACATTCCCTACAAAAAACAAAAGGGAAATTCTCTCTTTTAATTAGTTTGTAGTTCATTCAGTTTTTACTAACGGCTAGTTTTTCTCTGTGTTGTTCGGACTATACATATTGCTACCCTCTCCTCGCTATAACTTTAGATACATGTACATTCTATATTAGCCATGCTCCTAATATGTAACACACCAGTTATGCGCAGCGTAGCGCGCTCCCTGTCCTAGTTGTCAATTGTCATGACAGCTTCATTCGACTTGTTGCGCAGGACGCGCGCCACGTACGATCCACGGCGTCGCCGCGAATAGCCTGGGTTTGTTTTCTTCAGTTGTAAGCCAATCGGACGTCCAAAGCCACGCTCCGGTCAATTCTAGCTCCGGTTCTGCAAGCCAAGACGAGACAAAAATCACAAAAGCAACGTAAATGTCGTTGTAGCTGGAATCGTCATTGACACTGGTACTCGTCGACTTCGCGGCGAAGGAACAGCGCACCGCCCTCAACAGGTATGAACACGGCCGGCTCGGTCACAGCTTCGTAAGTCGTCACAGCGTCACCAATGCTTACGCGCGGCAAACGACACAGCGCAAATAAAGTGAGGTTGCGTCCTGGCGTTTGGTGCTTTACAGACAAGCAATCCGTAGAACAGAACAAAAAGGTCGGCATGTACCATCAAACGCCGTGGCTCAACTTGCTTCCAAGAAAATTGATTTTTTTTAAGAAATAATAATATTTTTAAAATAATTTTACAAAAAAATATCTTAAAAATTTAAAAATATATACCATTCGCTAATTGAGAGCAGTGCTTCAATGCTTTTCCTCCTAATACAAGTTACACAAATCTTGAAGCAAGCGAAGGGGTAAGTAATCACCATCTACCATTTATTAATGCTTTAATATTTGTGCGACTGTCAAAAGAAAAAATATAGAAGCACCTCTCGCTAATTGATTTAGTGACAAAAGAGCCTTAGCCTGTTGACCGCCAAATAAATCGGTGACAAATCAACATATCGGCCAATTCAATCAACCATAAAATAGACATCCATCGTCAATGGAACGACGACAAAGCTTGGGTTGTCAAGTGAAAATTTATTTGGCGATAGAAGCTCTGCTGTCGCTTCTGTCGATAGGTGTATATTTTTTTAAAAAAATTGGTATTTTTTAAAATAAATTTTTTTAAAAAAATTCCAAGATACTTCGTGTGGTCGTCGACCTGTGGCGTCTATAAGTAGAGACTAGAGTGTGAGACAAGGGTCACAAGGCAGGGATACTATCTCAGAGTCGCCTGAAATTGCAGAGCTCAAGCAGAGGAGATTGTGAATTGACACAAAGGGATTAAATCGATGGTAGCGTCGGCGTGGAGCGGGCTCAACTCCGGTGTGGTGCTGAGCCTGATCGCCGTGCTGTGGACGATGATATGGCAGAACCTGCAGCACCTCCAGCTGCAGCAGTTCTTCGGGCGGCACTTCAACCGGCACGCTCGCCGGTTCGCCGCGATGGTCGACCCCTACCTGTCCGTCACCATCGCCGAGTACGAGGGCGGCGGCATGAAGCGCAGCGACGCGTACGAGGAGGTCAAGGCCTACCTCACCGCCGCGTGCTCGCGCGACGTGAGACACCTCAGGGCCGAGGGCGCCAAGGACGCCGGCAAGCTCGTGCTCAGCATGGTCGACGGCGAGGAGGTGGCCGACGTGTTCGAGGGCGCCACGGTCTGGTGGTGGGCATACTCCAGGCCGCCGCCGCGCGCCGACAGCATGCCCTGGTACGGCGGCGGCGCGCAGGAGAACCGCCGGTTCTACCGGCTCTTCTTCCTCGAGCGCCACCGCGACCTCATTCTCAACACCTACCTCCCGCGCGTCCGACAGCAGGGCCGCGCCGTCATGGTCCAGAACCGCCAGCGGAAGCTCTTCACCAACATCTCCACCCACCAATTGAGCGATGGCGGTTACATGAGGTCGGTGTGGAGCCACGTGGTGTTCGAGCACCCCAAGACGTTCGACACACTCGCCATGGACCCGGTGAAGAAGAAGGAGATCATCGACGACCTCGACATGTTCAAGAACGGGAAGGACTACTATGCGCGCGTCGGGAAAGCGTGGAAGCGGGGATACCTCCTCTACGGTCCGCCCGGGACGGGCAAGTCGGCCATGATCGCCGCTATGGCGAACTACCTCGACTACGACATCTACGACATCGAGCTCACGTCAGTAAAATCCAACACCGACCTCCGCAAGCTGTTCATCGAGACGACGAGCAAGTCGATGATCGTGATCGAGGACATCGACTGTTCGCTCGACCTGACCGGCGCGCGCAACAAGAAGAAGGCCGACTACGAGAAGGACAAGAAGGACGGCGCCGGGTCCCCGAAGGAAGAAAAGGAGGACAGCAGCAGCAAGGTGACGCTATCCGGCCTGCTCAACTTCATCGATGGGCTTTGGTCCGCGTGCGGCGGCGAGCGGCTCATCGTGTTCACCACGAACCACATACAGAAGCTGGACCCGGCGCTGATCAGGACGGGCCGGATGGACAAGCACATCGAGATGTCCTACTGCGGCTTCGAGGCGTTCAAGTTCCTCGCCAAGACCTACCTCGACGTCGAGTCGCACGGGTTGTTCGACACCGTCAGGGAGCTGCTGCAGGAGGTGAACATGACTCCGGCGGACGTCGCCGAGAACCTGACGCCGAAGAACATGGACGACAATGCCGATTCGTGTCTCAGAGAATTGGTGAAGGCGCTGGAGAAGACCAAGGAGGATAAGGCGAAGGGAGGAAATGACCAAGATCAAGAAGATGGGGAAGTGAAGTGACCGAGGCTTAACAGTAGATATAGATGATCTTTCGAATAAACTAAGTTTTTTTATACGAAGAAACCGCGTGTTGGAGTAGAATAAATCAAATTGACTCGAGGTCTACGTGATCTGACGTTTCCGTTAGAAAACTAGATTTTTTTTAAATAATATATTTTTTTATTCAAATTGCAAAAATATACCTCGATCTTAAAAAATTACAAAAAATATACATCTTTCGCATTTTTAGAAGACGAGAGAGAAATGTCACTCGTTTAGAGGGCGACAGAAGCACGTGGCAGACATCTGTCGCCTTTTGGTATGGCGACAGGACCCCTGTCCTGCAATCAATTTCTAAGTAAAATTATAACTTTTTCATATGATTTTGGATAGAGATTGAATTTATATGAAAATTATAGCTCTCGATGAGATCCACAACTTTGGTATAATTTTTTTTTCATTTGAATCCATTTAGATGGCCAAAAACTGGGTAGAAAGTTCAGAAAAACATATTTGAACTTTCTACCTAGTTTTTGGCCATCTAAATGGATTCAATGAAAAACAAATTTATACCAAAGTTGTGGATCTCGTCGAGAGCTATAATTTTCATATAAATTTCATCTCCATCCGAGATTATATGAAAAGGTTCTCCCTCTCGTCTTATAAAAATGTGACAGATGTATATTTTGTAATTTTTTGAGATCAAATTATATTTTTGCAATTTGAATAAAAAATATATTATTTAAAAAAAATCTGAAAACTACTAGCACTTGCAAGGTTACAAAAACCGGCGAAATTCGGTGAAATCTCGCCGAAATCTCGGATTTCGGACCCCAGCGAGTTTGCACAGACCGGCCGGATGGAAATATCTGAAAAAAATTTGAAATTGCTACAGTAAATTTCGGAATTTTAAATTTTTCGACGAGATTTCGGCAAAAACCGCCGAGATTTCAAATTTTTAAACCGGAATTTGATTTTTTTTGGCCGGATCTGACCGGAATTATATCAATAAGTTCTCAGGAAGTGATCTTCAATGATAATATTTCGAAAAAGTTGATTTTTTAGACTTTTTGGCATTTCGGCAGAAACACTCTCTGAATTTTAAAAAATTGAGAATTCATTTTCATGCTATGAGAAATTTATGGGAGTATAATAAGATATGCAGGATAATACATAAAATTTATGAAAATATTTTAACATAATTTGTTATGTTTTAAAAATAAAAATCAGAAATAGGATAAATGAGGCAGTGACAGTGCTAGAATTTTATAAATTTATTAATGTCTGATAATTACCTCAAATTTTTATGGGAGCTTAAAAATTCTCTCATAACCCTTTTTTAAAAGTTTAAAAAAATTTCAACCAGTTTTGATGAGTCAATAAAAATTTTATGTGGTACAAGGACGTGATGTACATTTCGAAAACAGTGATGTACTACATACACATATTTTTGTTATTTTTTTGTGATTGATCATGATCTCAAAACTTTATCACAAGATCATTGATGCTTTCCAAATATGTACCAATTTTTTTTGTAATTTTTACATTGTTGAAACTATTGGAAAAAAACTATTATTAAGTAACACTTTCATGTTTTCTGTGATTATTTTATGTTTGATCATCTTCTCAAAATTTTATGACAGCATCATTGATGCATTGCAACTATGTTAAAAAAATTTGGTAATTTTTACATGCTCTGAACTATGGAAAAAAAAGTTGCAAAGAAATGTCGTTGTGAAGATTCGAACTCGTGACCTCTTGTTTGATAGAGTTTAGCCTTACCACTGAGATATGTGTGCTCATGTGTTCTAGAGATGAGAAATAACTCATTTTATACATTGACAACTCACTGGTTTTAATACATCGTCAATCATTGAAGTTCATTCACAGCTCATTCCACCGAGAGGCTCTCTGCCATTTCACTTTCCCCTGCGCAGCTCCCTTCTCCACCTTGCTCCCTCTCTGCTCCGGCCAATCTCCGGCCAAGTCCGGCCAGCCCCTAGCCTCAGGAGGTAAATCTCGGCCTCCCAGGGCGAGATTTCGGGCCTACAAGGCGAAATCTCGGGCTTGAAAGGCGAAATTTCGGGCTTCCAAAAAAATCGGTATGAACAAATTGATTTGTTGGATTTTAAGTGCAGCTGTATTTTTTTTGCTTATTTAGACATGTATTCATGTGGGATATAGTCTAGTAAGAACTAACAATGCATGTACTCATGTGGGAATTGAGATATAATTCATATGTCAGTATGTCTTCAAAACTCAAAAGACCATGTCACTTACTCATTTAGTCACTTGTATGGTAGTATGGTACAGCTAGCAAGCCTCACAACGAAAGGCATATATCATGCATTTTAGCAAACATCAGTGAGTTAAGAATGTTGACTACAGGCTGTAGGTCATTGTGATGGTCATACAAGCTTATATATCATGCATTTTTTCGTAATGATGCAGGCTGTAGGTCGTTGTGATGGCGGAGCCTCAGGGTACCGTATGGGACCACGGGGAGCGCATCGATTCAGGGTCGAGGTGCAACTACTGCGCGCATGTTATGAAGGGTGGAGGGGCGACCCGTCTTAAGGAACATTTGGCTGGCCGCGCCGGTGATGTGAAGGCCTGCCCCAACATGCCTAAAGTGATTAGGAAGGCCATGATCGCGGACCTCCGTGGTGGCCGTGACAGAAAGAAGGAGAAGCAGGCGATTCGCCTGCGTCAGGAGGAGGCTTGCACCGAATGGGCCACCATGGGCACGGAGGATGAGCAGCTTAAGATGGTCATAAAGGCCTCTAAAGAAGAGGCCTACCTCAGGAGCCAAGGTTTGACGCAAGGATCGGGTTCCGGGAGTGGTGCACAGAAGTCTTCAATTCAATCGACTATCAGCAAAATGTTCGGTCGGTCCAAATCGACACGGGAAAGCCATGCCTCCATGGATGTCGACCTTGCACGGGCTAGTGCCCCGCAGCAACCTCGTATTAACACTGCATTCCAGCAGGGGAAGCGGGAGAAGCTAGGGAGGGGATGGTCAAAGTGGTTACATGCTAATGCAATTCCCGGAAGGAAGGTGGACTGCCCGTATTTCACAGGTATGAAACAATTGTATGTTTGTAAGTTACACGTCGTGTGATGATTGTACTAATCTCTTGTGCATGCGGTCATAGCTGCAATTAAGCTGACGCAGGAGCTAGGCCCAGGGGTTCGTGCACCACGAGGATACGAGATAGACGGTAAGTACTTGGACGCGAATGAGCAGGAGATTGTGAAGTACCTTCGGAGGTTCAGGGACGACTGGGCCACCTTTGGTGTTACAGTGATGTGCGATGCCTGGACGGGACCTACACAGCAGAGTATCATCAACTTCATGGTATACTGCAATGGGACGATGTTCTTCCATAAGACCGTAAATGCCACAGGTACAAAATTCATTTATTTTTCCTATTTCGTATGATCGTCATTGCCACACGTACTAACTTCTTGCTTGCTCATTCGCAGCTAAGGTCCAGAACCATAAATACCTACTAGCCGAGATAACAAAGGTGGTGGCCGAGGAGATTGGGGTGGAGCATGTTGTGCAGGTGGTTACTGACAATGGTGCCAACTTCAAGAAAGCATGCCAGATGTTACGAGTGCAGTACCCTCGTATAGTATGGCAGCCTTGCTTGGCACACACCGTAAATCTTATGCTAAAAGACGTGTGCGAGGATGAATGTATCAAAGATATTGTGGCACAAGCCAAGAGAATCTGCAGATTTTTATACAACCACAAGAATCTACATGCGCAGATGAGGCAATATATTGGTGGAGAGTTGGTGAGGCCAAATGCCACTAGATTTGGGACGACCTTTGTTTTCCTTGATAGCTTCTTCAAAAAAAAGGAAAAGTTCCAGCAGTGGATGACACATCCTGACTGGATAGGTAGTAGGTGGGCTGAAATGGCGGAGGGCAAGTACGCATATGACCACCTCGTAAGGTGGATTTCGGACATGGGTGGAGTGGACCGTGGTGGCCGTAGAACCCTTGTACAAGTTGTTGAGGTTCGCGGATCAAGACAAGTTACCAACAATCACGTGTAATGATGCGATGCGCAATTGCACGGAATGAGTACAACAATAACTTACGGAGCATGGAGAACAGTATAGGATATTCCTACAAGTCATGGAAAAGAGATTTGCCGAAATAAGGGAAGCCACATTTGTGCAAGCTGGTAAGTGAAATTAACATGTTCAGTTCTATTATGCTAAGTATGGAATGTTCGCATCTATTATACTAACTATGCAATCTTTTCATCAATTGCAGCCTCCGTCCTGGACCCGAAGTCCCAGTTCTCATACAACATATGCAGCACTCCGCAGTACATGGGAGCGCTCTCGACTGCACTAAGCATTATGGCTGATGACGACGCTACCGCGGTGAAGGCTCTACGAGAAGCAGACACATACCGTCTTAGACGGGGACGTTTTGCCACCCAGCTTGCACAGACCAGCGCCGTCGATAACCAAATGACGGCAGGTAAGTACATAAACTGAGGTTGGTTGGTATGTTGTTGTGTAGCACTCACTGACTTTTCTTTCTTCGTGTTGTTCACAGCTCAATGGTGGATGGCATTCGGGAATGAGACGCCATCGCTGCAAAAGTTCGCCTTGAGGTTGGTGTCCCAGTGCGCATCGTCGAGTGGGTGTGAACGCAATTGGAGCACATTTGCTTTGGTGCACACGCAGCTACGAAACCGTTTAAGTTATGCGAAGCTCCAACAGCTCGTGTTCGTGCATTACAACCTGCGACTTCACCTTCGAGACTATGAATCCACTCGCCAGACCCAAGACGAAGACCCTGTGGATCGCCTGATCGAGGATGCGATGCATCCTGGCCATGACCCAATTGCAGAGTGGTTCGACTCATCCAGGTCTACTGGGGAGCCTCTACTCGACGAGGACAGTGCGCACGACCCACCCCTCCCAGCGAGATTCGTGGTTGACTCCATCCCAGCGGAAGAGATGTATAAGGCAACAGGTAAACAATGCAATTGTTTTCCATTCCACTTTTTAACCATGTATGTCCAAACCTGAGAACAATGTTAACCTTACTTCTAATTGGCCACGGGAGGAAGAGCCTCCCAGATTAGGCGGAGTGGAACATCGGAGACACGCACACAGGAAGAGAAAGCGTGCTACCGACGCCGAGGATGACGACACTCTAGCAGGAGCTTTAGGCGGATTACAAAAGTTATCAGCAGCCGAGTGGTAAGGAAAAGGAAAAGGCCGAATTGATGATGAGCCTATTGTCGGCGATGAGGACGACACGGCAACACCTTCGATAATGTGCATCACCTCGAGTAGCTCGGCGACTACGATGCACTCTCCGGCGATGACGGGACGAGTCGACGGTACTCCTCCGGCCACCCACAATCACAATCATCGGCGGAGGATCGCACTGCAGGGTATCGCCCGAGAGGTGACTCCAATGCGAGACCGCAGAGCGGGAAGGGCACGTCGCATGCTGGGGGTGGACGCTAGGCAACACTACCACAGGATGGTGCTCAATCATGGTGTAGCAGCGAGTCCTCCAGCCATTTGGGCATTCCAGTTGAGCATACCGGGTATAGTCAAATGCCGTACGGATGGGATCAGGGTGGGTACGGATGGGATCAGGGTGGGTACGGTTACAGACAGAGTTATGATGGATCGAGCATCTCTTTGCCATTTGACTACAATGATCCATATGTCGATCCATACGCACGGCACTCATCTGCCAATGTCATGTACCTTCACCAGTCCGAGAAACCTGATACCTGGGAGTCTCATTACCAACATTGGAAGTCCGCTCTGCTACCACGAGACATGACCTGGGAGGAATACAAGCAACAACACGAGAGGAGGTACCACGAGATCATTGTCGACAACGCGGAGGTGGAGTTTGCACCAGGGGCGCTTTACTACTCGTAGGTATGTGATGCAAACATACATTCATTTAATTGTCATATGCAAATATGTGAAGACTTGTTGTGTGTATCGATTTTATTACATTCTTAATAATTGTCATGCCAATATACATTAATTGTTTCGAATTGTGACTCTCAATCTTCAATTTCACAAAATGTCAAAATTTCATACTTCATGCATACCCGAATTCCCAAATTTTAAAATTCCTCGAGCTTCAGAATAACTGAAAATTTTATGGCAATATTATTCACATGTCAGAATAATGCTATTAAAATTTCAAATATTTATAACATACTTTGTCCCATTTTTCATTCAGTTCAAAATTGCCGGTGAGCGTTTCATTACGACAGTACCAATGTTTCAATTTTTAAAAAAATTACATGATTCAAAAAAATCTGAAAGTTTTATGAAAACATTAATAATACGTCAGAACTCTCCACAAAAAAATTCGAAATTTTTCTCCATCTTTTGGACCAATTTTCGGGCTTGTCAAACTGGCCGAAATTTCGTCAATTCTCGGCGAGATCTCGCCCAATCTCGCCGAAATTCGGTATTTACCGGTAGAAAAAAAACCGGATTCAAATTTTGAATTTGAATTTCCGGACGAGATTTGTCCGAAATTACCGAATTTCGCCGAAATTTCGTTTTCCGAGCATGAACGGTATTTTATCCGAAACCGAAATTCGAAACCCTGAGCACTTGGACATTCAAAACTGAACATTCCATTGCAAGTTCTTGGTTTCAAAAGGAAAGATTAGTTCTTGCCAGTGACGAACGCCGACACCAGTGTAGGGTGATGTGTGGTAGGTAGTCCGACGCAGGAGATCGACGTTCCATTTGGTTTTTTCCGGAAATCATTCGTGCAGAAGCGACGGCCAATGGGGCGATCCATTAGTTTGTGTTGGGAAACCAAGTGGCCCTATGAAAGTCCACAATGATCCCTTAACCGAAACTCTAGACGACTACTATATAAGGAGGAAGGGGGTCCCCCTATGTACGGAAGCCTGTAGGTCACAAATGGGTCTTTGTTCGGAAGAGAAATGAAAACAACGAAGTTGTAAGGTACAAGGCAAGGCTCGTAGCTCAAGGTTTCACTCAACGTCCTGGAGTTGATTATGAAGAAATCTATTCTCCGGTCATGTGAGGAATTACCTTTAGATATTTCATCTCAATGGCAGTAAACTTGAAGTTGAGAATGAAGCTAATGGATATTGTCACAGCATATTTGTATGGAAACTTGGATTCGGAGATAAACATGAAAGTACCGGAAGGTATTCCTATCCTGAACCAAGACGGAGCAAATAGAAACCTGTACAGTGTGAAATTGGAGAAATCACTGTATGGGCTAAAGCAGTCAGGACGAATGTGGTACAATCGCTTGATCGACTTTCTCTGCAAGAAAGGCTACACAAACAGCGAAGATTGTCCATGCGTATTTATACAACGATCCCCGAATGGATTCTGTATAATCTCCGCCTATGTAGATGACTTAAACATCATTGGGACGGATGAAGAAATTGAAGAAGCATACTCATACTTGAAGTTTTGAAATGAAGGATTTGGGTAAAATCAAGTTTTGTTTAGGCTTGCAGCTTGAGCATGTTCAAAAAGGAATCTTAGTACATCAATCAACCTACACGTAGAAAGTGTTGAAAAGGTTTGCCTTTGGAAAAACATATCCTGCAAAGACTCCAATGGTCGGAAAGTCACTCCAAGCAGACCTAGACCCATACAGACCTAAAGAAGAGAGGGAGGAAGTCCTGAGAGCAGAATTCCCATATCTGAGTGCAGTTGGAGCGCTCATTTACCTTGCGAATAGCACTAGACCGGACATTGCGTTCGCTGTAAATTTGCTAGCCCGGTACAGTGCAGAACCCACCAAAAGGCATTGGAAAGGGATCAAGGACATCTTCCGTTACCTCCAAGGAAGTAAAGATCTCTGTTTGTTTTTCAGAAGAAACAATGAACTGAATTTGGTCGGCTACGCCGATGCTGGGTACTTATCAGACCCGCATACTGGCAAGTCCCAAACTGGCTATGTTTTCCTATGTGGAGGAAAAACAGTTTCCTGGAAGTCGTCTAAGCAGACTCTCGTCTCGACATCGACAAACTACTCGGAAATCATTGCTTTGTATGAAGCATCTCGTGAATGTGCATGGCTCCGCAGAATGGTTCACCACATCTAGAAGTCATGTGGCTTGAACATTGAGCAAACTCCCACGATCATATATGAAGATAATGCAGTTTGTGTTGCTCAAGCACAGATGGGTTTGTGAAGAGTAATCTCACAAAGCATATCAACCCCAAGTTCTTCTATGCTCACGAATTGCATAAGATGAACGAGATTAAGATATTGCACACTAAGTCATGTGAAAATCTTGCAGATTTGTTCACTAAATCACTCCCAGCATCTATCTTTGAAAGGTGCGTTAAATGAATTGGAATGATGAGACTTAGAGAAGTGCAGATTTCAAGAGGAGATATTTCACATACTCCCACATGAATCTCGAACATGAATTTTGAGTACCCAACATGAATATCGAAGATTAGCAATTAAAGTTTGGGTGAATTGTACTCTTTTCCCTTAGCAAGTTTTTCATGAAGTTTTCTTGCATAAGGTTTTAATGAGGCAATTCGTGCAACATAATAAGCGTATGCTATGTACTCTTTCTCTAAGTATTTTTCCCACTAGGTTTTTCTGGAGTTTTAATGAGGCATATGCATCTCGCGGCAAAGGGTCCAAGGGGGAGTGTTGGGAAACCACGTGACCCAATGAAAACCCACGATAGTCCCTTAGCCGAAACTCTAGGCGACTACTATATAAGGAGGAAGGGGTCCCTCTATGTACAAGCAATCAGAATAGCAATAAGAATTCAGTCGTCGTTCTCCCTAAATTTGTACGTCTCTCTTTATCTCTCTGTTCTTCAATTTAGATCTGTTTGAGAACCCGAACTATTCGATAATAAGGTTCCTCAACAGTTTGTTCGCCTGGGCCGAGTGTTAGCAAATCTTTCCCAGGAGCGAGGGGAAAATTTTTGAAAAAGGAATGGTAACGAACGACCCACGTCAGGACATACGAACCGGCCGCCAGGATCGGATGCCTTGGGTAGCCGTGATATCTCACTTTAACATCCCATCTCACAGCCGTCTGATCTGCACTTGGATTGACACAATAATTTCGTAGGAACTGCAACGCAAGTCTAAGTGCGCAACAAAAATCACGCTTGGAATACAACAAAACCACGGCAACAAATAGCTCTTTCTACGAAGATTTAGGGAAAGATACACCGTAACAAAATAAAAAATACTTCATACAATCAATCCAAATGTTTAACAAATACATCTGCGACAATATTAGAAAAGAGATGTTGCAACAAAATCAAACACTTTATACAATAATTGGAAAGCAGTGCTATAAAAATTTGAAGAAATATATGCAAGAAAGTCTACCGGAGGGGAGGAGGGCATGTAAGTAGACGGGGTTGGTGATGACTAGTTAATTTTGCAGTTAAGAAGTGAGTGGTTGTAATATTAAAGCAGTAGGTGTGGGAGCCTATCAAGAGATTGATGTGATCGGAGTCTCCCTTTTACCGAGAAGGAAAGAGAAATTTTACGGTAGATAATACATGTAGTAAATAGTGGTAGTAGAAATCAAATCTAACCATTTATTTTTTAAGGGAATTTTAGACTTTTTTTATCCATTCATCGGTGGTATTTTAGACTTTTCTTAATTCGTTCATAGTTTTGGATTTACCAAATATCTGCTGATCTTCAGAGGCTTCTTATCCATTCATCCGCCATTCATCAGGATCACAGGACATGTTTTCCGTAGAGGACAAATAGTATGACGGAATTTTTTACTTTTTTACCCCTCTCTAAATTTTATTATCAATACTACAGGTGGTAGTATAACTAGATCTAAATTAATTTCAACTATTAGATTCAAAGAAATGAACGGCTTATATTAAATTTAATCCACTGTAAAAGAGCTCAAAGGAAATGCCCACGGTGCCCAGCCTACACGGATCCAGCATGACCAACCCTTATTTTCTTTGGAACCTGTATCTAGGGGTGAAAACAGGTCGGATATGGGCGGATATTGCTCTTTCCATATCCTAACCCATATTTTTTTCCGGATTCGGAACCGAATACGGGCTAGCCAAATACAGATACGGATTCGGGTTATTGGGATACGATACGGGACAGATATGTGACGGATTCGGGTTAGAAACGGATAAAGATATACGGATAATACACGTATATATGGAGTAACATATATTGAATTAAAACTATACAAATACATAATTATAATAACAAGTTATATATCAATCAAACTCAATAGAAGTCATAGAAAGAATATGCTACTTGAGAATCAATAGAACCAACTAATTGTAAAAATAAATGAGTTAATATGGAAAAAAATATGATAAAAATGGGCTGGACCTTACTGATATCCGAATATCCGATCCGACACCCGAATAGAAAAAATCCGGATATCCGAATAGGAAAAATCCAAATATCCGAATCTCATCCCGTATTTACCGGATATTGGATGCTCCGGATCTGATCCCGAATCCTGATTCAAGTATCCGAATATGGTCCCAGATCCGACCGGATAATAAAATCTGGTCCCGAATCCGATCACGACCGAATCCAATTCCCGATCGGACGGAAGATATCCGATCCGTTTTCACCCCTACCTTTTATCTCCAGCTCAGATGCCAACTTGTACTCAACTACAGAACACAGTCTATTCTTCGAAATGCTTTTCCTCACTGCACCCGGGGCGGCGCCGTCACTGCAGCAACCGCGGCGCAGATGACCAGAACCCGCTCCCGAGCGGCCCGGCTTGCGATCTACCGCTCGCGCTCAGCGGCGGATGGGCTGAGAAAGCCCGGCCAGCCGCGCGCCGCACGCGTCTGCCCGTAGCATCTTCGCTAACATTGGCTTACGGGACGCCACCGCGGTCCACGGGGAGGTCGCCGCGGCGATATACCATGACCTGGATGGCTGGATCACATGGCCAGTATTTGGTCTTCAGTCGATAGCAGCTAACAAAAGCCAAAGTGCCCAAGGCAAAATGGCGTCGCAAACGTCGTCGGTCAATGCAACGTCCAAAAACGTCAGTATTGGTCTTCATTGATGGCAGTGGAATCTTCTGGCAATCTTGTGCTATTCGTGCCTACAGAGGCAGCTGGTAAGTAGAAACGCCAGAAATGCTCACGTACGCAAGACACGAGAATATATGGTACTACTATTCCTGCAAGGCGCGCACAAAATAAAACAAAGATGTCGACACGGTGCATTGTATGCCTCTAGGCCTATATATTGTACAGCGTGTAGTGCATCAGGGAGGAAGTCTCACTTGAAGCTGGTCGCGCGATGGAAGCAGCGGTATGGAGCGGGCTCAACTCCGGCGTGTTGCTGAGCTTGATCGCGGTGCTGTGGACGGTGCTATGGCAGAACATACAGCACTTCCCGCTGCAGCATTTCTTCAGGCGCCAGCTGAACCGGCACGCGAGGCGGCTGGCGGCGATGGTCGACCCCTACCTGTCGGTCAGGATCGACGAGTACGAGGGCGGGCGCATGAAGGGCAGCGCCGCCTTCGAGGAGGTCAAGGCCTACCTCAGCACCTCGAGTTCCCGCGACGTGCGCCACCTCAAGGCCGAGTGCACCAAGGACGCCGACAAGCTCGTGCTCAGCATGGTCGACGGCGAGGAGGTGGCGGACGTGTTCGAGGGCGCCACGGTCTGGTGGTGGGCCCGCTCCGTCGCGCCGGCGTCGGACATCCCGCCGTGGAGACGCGCCGCGCAGGTGGACCGCCGGTTCTACGAGCTCTACTTCCTGGACCGCCACCGCGACCTCGTGCTCAACACGTATCTCCCGCACGTCCGCCAGCAGGGCCGCGCCATCATGGTTCAGAACCGCCAGCTGAAGCTCTTCTCCAACATCCCCAGGGAAGGCTGGGGTGAAGATGGGTACGACAATCTCTTCAATTAATTAACTGATGATGTCAATTAGAAAACTTTCAATAAAACTACCTGCTTCACACTTATAACTCTATATCGTAATAACTTAAATTCAATATATATATTTAAAATTTGTTAAAAATACAATATAAATTAGTTCTAAGGTTTTAAAATCTCAAATCAACAAAATAAAAATCAATTCAATTAATAAATTCAAATTTAAATAATCGAAGAGGTAATCTTAGACATTTTTCCAAACTTTCGAGGGTGCCGGTGCACCCCACCTACATCTGCCTATACGTGCACAGATTAAATACTGCCGATCGATTAATTAACAGTTCGATGCGATCTGCACGCCCTTTCGCAGCTACTACAAAAAGGTTTGGACCCATGTCCCGTTCGAGCACCCCAAGACGTTCGACACGCTCGCCATGGACCCGGCCAAGAAGAAGGAGATCATCGACGACCTCGACACGTTCAAGAAAGGCAAGGAGTATCACAGGCGAGTCGGGAAAGCGTGGAAGCGGGGGTACCTCCTGCACGGCCCACCGGGTACCGGAAAGTCCACCATGATAGCGGCAATGGCCAACTACCTCGACTACGACGTGTACGACGTCGAGCTCACCACGGTCAGCACCAACACAGACCTCCGGAGGCTGCTCATCGAGACGACAAACAAATCGATCATGGTGTTCGAGGACATTGACTGCTCCCTCGACCTGACCGGGAAACGCAAGAAGAAGGAGAAAGAGAAGAAGGAGAAGAAACATGAAGATGGAGATGTGCCGCCCAAAAAGGAGGATGACACCAGCAGCAAGGTGACGCTCTCCGGCCTGCTCAACTTCATCGACGGACTGTGGTCGGCGTGCGGCGAAGAGCGGCTCATCGTGCTAACGACGAACCACGTCGAGAAGCTCGACCCGGCGCTGATCCGGACTGGTCGGATGGACAAGCACATCGAGATGTCGTACTGTGACTTCGAGTCTTTCAAGTTCTTGGCCAAGACCCACCTCGGCATCGACTCCGATGATCTGTTCGAAAAGGTTAGAGAGTTGCTGCAGGAGGTGAAGATGGTGCCCGCCGACGTCGGTGAGCTACTGACGCCGAAGAGCATGGGCGATGTCAACGCCGCCGGCTCGTGCCTCGTAAACCTGGTGAAAGCATTGGAGAAGGCCAAGGAAGAGGCCGTGAAGGGAGGAAATGGCCAAGAAGATGAGGAGGTGGCAGAGGAAGAGTAGTATGCTATGGACTTGGCTATTATTGGTCCTTGCTTTCTCATGGTTCTCCTGAAGATATGAGTAATAATTATCGATATTATACATTATCGATAGTATAGTATAACCGCAGTTTAGTTTCTGGCCTGAAGATCAAGAAACCATATGCTAGTTTAAACTAAAATAAGCTGACTCCGAGTCTGCGTGCCCTGCGTGGAGGTTCAGTCATGAGTTGCACTTTGTATCGGTAATTGTTCCCGGATTAGAGCCGGATGAATTGCATTTTGTGTTGCTTGTAAATGCCTGGCGCCAACTAGGGCTGTTAAAAAAAAAGCTTGAGCTTGATTCGAGCTTGAATAGTTTGCGAGCCTGATTAAATTATAAATTATTTATTAAATATTACTATATATTAACTCTTATAAAGTTTACTCGAACCGAGTTTGAGTATTTTTTTATCGTTGAAAATAGTCTATATTAAATTGTTTATTGTTACCGAACTTATTTGAGTCGAGCTCGAGTCTGAATCTAGACTCAGACCCTAACTCTAACTCAGCTCGAGTTTTTACCGAGCTCAAACCTAGAAGCCCAAACTTACTAGAGCTCGGCTTGTTTACGGGCCTAATGCCAACTGCTCTTTTATCACAGTGACGTGATGACCACAATAGGTCGCACCAAAATACTATTGCGGGTATTGTCGAAAGGTGTCTAGTCAAAAGTTCTCTAATCGAAAGATGTTTTATTGAAAGTTTTGATCCAAAAGTATCTGGTTGAAAGTTCTTACTTGAAAGATGTCCAGCAAAAAGTAGTTGAAAGTTCTTACTTGAAAGATGTCCAGCAAAAAGTAGTTGAAAGTTCTCTAATCGGAAGATGTCTTATCAAAAGTGGCTGAAAGTTCTCTAATCCAAAGATGTCGATAAGTTGTCTGGTCGAAAAATGTCTAGTTAAAAGTTCTCTACTTTTTTTTTTAAGAAATAGCAGTAGCTCTGCCATGCATTAAAGAAAAGCATTTGAAATACAACAAAGTAATTGCTCAGATACATCCTAAATTATTTTGAAATGAGAAATTACACCGCGAACTGAGAATAACCCTACCCCTGACCCAGCCTCGACCATGCCTCAGGCCCTCAACCATAGCACCATCAACTTTTAGAATATTAAACCTCTTTCAGGAAAATTCGTGCAGTACTACCGAAATTCGGAAGCGACCACGTTTCCTCAGTTCCGTACGTCATCAACGATGGTATTAGCCACGAACTACACGGTTCGATACAGGTTATTGAAAATTATGTTGTTCCTCTAATTCAAAGATTCCACATGGCATACATGAGAATTTCATCCACCTCCTTGCGATGTTGCTTGGCAACTGAGCAGCGGATCTTAGGTCAACCAACGCAGTTTTGGGACAATGTGATTTATGTTCATGTAGTGGAGCACCTTCCTCCAGACCTGATTTGCGAAAGGACATAGGAGGAGGAGGTGTGTCTGGACGATTCTGGCTCTAATCCACATAGCGCGCAAGAAGCGCTATGAAGCCATCCCCTCTGTGCAAGCTTGTCGGCTGTGAGAATCCTATCCTGTAAGAATAGCCAAGCGAAGAACTTGCATTTTGCTTCCACATTGGCGTGCCAAATGTTCCTGTAGTTACCGTCCGGTATAGAACAAAGAAATTATGCCCTGTAGGTTGTTCCGGTCGAGTACTCCCCATGTGACGTCCATTTCCAAGTAATATTATCATGCACGTTCAGTTGAAGCTGGACTTGTTGAACAGCCTGCCATAGTTGAACAAACTCTTGTACCTGCGTATTTGAAGTGATCCTTTGCAGCGGTCGCAGCCAATTCCTGGTGACTAGCTCGTCCTTGATTGAACCTCCTGTCCTCCGGACTAACTGATAGCAGGATGGTGCCAAATCACACGGTGAGACTCCATGGAGCCAGTTGGACTCTCAAAAACTTGCTATGTCGTTGTTTCCCGGTGTTCGCGTGGTGCTCGCGTGGAATAAGCTACGGTTCGAATCGTCACATTCGTCACATGGCAGCGTCATGCTTGCCCAAGGCCTATGCCGATCTTTCCAGACGTACCACAGCCAATGAAGTTAAAGCGCCTATCCGAAGGTGGCGAGATCCTTTACTCCAAGACCTCCCAGGGTCTTAGGCATGCAAACTTTCTTCTAGCTTACTAAGCAATGTCCCCCGCTGCATTCCTGTTCACCTCTCCAAATGAAGCCTCTCTGTATTCTGTCAATTTTCTTTGTCACCCATGAGGTAAGCGGGTACACTGTTAGATGTGAGGACAGGGTTCGTTAGAACCATCCTGGCAGCCCTAGAGAGCTATTTTCCCTTCCATCCCGCCAAGCGGTTTCTTACTTTATCAATAAGCGGTTGAAAGTCGGAACATTTCAATTTTGTCAGTCGCAACGGTAGACCTAAATACCTGCATGGGAAGATTTTGGATAGCGCTGGAAAGTCCTGTAAAATGGACACCATATCCAAGGCGTCGCACTGAATGGTATAAACCTCACTCTTTTAAAGGTTGGTGTGAAGCCCTATCGCCCCTCCGAAGATGTTTAGCAACTCCTCTATTATTTTTAGATCCTCCCGAATAGGGTTGGCAAAAATGATAGCATCATCAGCATAGAAGGATATCCACATCATCGCCGACCTGGTATGTATCTGCATAATGAGGTTCTCATGGCCGCCTTGGAAATTAATCTTTGCAGTAGGTCCATAGCTAAGATGAAGAGCATAGGAGAGAGAGGGTCTCCCTGTTGTAACCCTCTCCTATGTTGAATTGGCCATCCTAGGATGCCGTTAAGCAAGAGTCTGGAAGTAGTCGACGCTAGGATAGTCGAAATCCACTCTCGCTATCGTGTGCCGAATCCCACATGTCGGAGGAGTTCCAAGAGGAACTCCCAGTTGATGGAGTCAAAAGCCTTGGCTATGTCTAATTTGACGAATAGGGCCAGAATTCTCTTCCTGTGCAGCTCGGTGATTAGATTCTTTGCGTATAGGAAGTTGTCGTGGATAGATCTTTTCTTGATGAATGCAGATTGATTGGCGGGAACCAACTCGTGTAGAAAAGGCGCCAGCTTCCTCGCGAGGAGCTTTGAAAATATCTTCCCTACGCTATGAATAAGACTGATAGGTCTGTAATAAGTGATCCTAGCGGTGTCCTGTTTCTTAGGTAGCAAAACGATGTCGGTCGTGTTGAGAAGCCAGAAATGTCGACCATTAAGGCAATAAAGCTGCAATAGCACATCCATGAGGTCGTTCTTGACTATATCCTAGCAATTCTTGTAAAAGAGCCTTGTGAATCCATCAAGTCCCGGAGCCTTCTCGGGGGGCATAGAAAACACCGCATCCTTGATCTCGCTAATCTGGAAAGGTTTTTCTAGATGATTCAAGTCATGCTGTGGGATGTTCAATAATTCCCAGTTCAGAGAATGTACCCTCTGTTTTTTAGTTCCCAGAAGTGTGGAAAAATAAGTATATAGCTCGCCCTGTTTGTTGAGGTGATTGCGGACTACACCCCTGTCGATTGTGATTGACTGTATATGATTTTTCCGCCTCCGCACGTTTGTCTTTATATGAAAGAACTTTGTGTTAGCATCCTCTTCCCTAATAAACGTCATTCTTGAGTGCTGCCGAAGTCGAGCCCTTTGGATGGTAGCTATTCCCAGCAACCTGTAGCGGAGTCTGGCCCGAAAGTCCCTTTCCTGGTTGGACAGTTGTCTCCTCTCCTCTGCCATGTCGAGCGCCTGCGCAGTTCTTGACGACTCCATGCCCTGAGCGCATGCGCAGTTCTTGATAGCTTTATATGAAGCATGCGCAAAGCATCAACTCGTCAAGCCAATGCGACATGACGAGTTGTCAAGTCGATACCGGCAGGCAATGCTAAATAGCTTGTCGGTGGCTTTGCCTGGGGGCGGTTTTGGCTTTGGTTCATCGGTTCTGCGCTGTATTTGTTTTTTTTTTTGAAATTAGTCGAGAGCTCTGCCATTTACTTAAAAAAAATAGCAGCCGAGCTACAAACGCACACTCCTAACATACACATTTACACGCCCTTGCACTCGGCTCTGCGAGCGCGTGCGTCGAGCAAGGCTCGAACATGGGAGGACAGGGCGTGCAGCTGGCGCCCTCACCAACAGAGCTGAGCTCTGCCCTGTATGGATAAACTTTTCTTAAAGTTGAGTTTGTACTGACTATAAATAGAAGTATACCACGTCATAAAATCAAGAGTAAATTTTATAAAACTACAAAAATTTCATACAAACTATTTTAAAAAACTACGGGTTTTAGTTTCTATTTGATAAAACTCTAGATTTTAGGAGAACTAATATCACAAAACTAGAGGTTTTTAGAATTAACCGTTTCTTAAACGGGTCTGATAGTGTAGACTTACATGGCAGTCTTATGAGTTCCCATTTTTCGTTTCACTCATGCGTGAGGCTGTCAATTCTACAATATGTAGTTTTGTTATACAAGTTGACCTAAAATCTATAGTTTTGTAAAATAAAAACTCAAACCCGTAGTTTTCTTATAGTTTGTACAAGAAAGCTGCAGTTTTGTGAAATTTACTATAAAATTAAGGAAAAAATCCACTTTTCAACCCTAAACTCTGGTCTCAATTTGATTTTCAACACTGAACTATGAAAACATCTGAAACACAACTCTGAACTATTAAAACCGTTTGCTTTACCATCACAACCTACTCCCCCCTGGTTTTCTATCCGATGTTTGGCGGTGGTTTTAGCCCATGTCAGCAAAATGGACACACCCAAGCGCCGTCAGTGAGCTCACACTCCTCTCTTCTTCCTCTTTTTCCCATCCCCCTCTCTCTCCTCCACCCCGTGAGTCAAAATATTCACGTGTAGATACCACACCATCAAATACAACTATGTTTTAGGGCGTAAATACAACTGTAGTTTAATAGGACAAAGGTTTGTGTTTTAAACGGTTTCGAGAGTTTGAGCTTTAAAAATGAACGGTTTTATATTTTAGAGTTGAAAATCGAACCAAACCAAAATTTAGAATTGAAAAATAAACATTTTCCTAAAATCAATATTAATCGTAGGCTCAAAAGCTAAAGAGAAGATACTGATCCATTCGCATCAGTGTTTTAAATCGCAATTATCGCAGTGTTTGCTAAAAAGCTATTGCGGATTGCAGAGCCTATCTTGAAAGCTATCCTACACGACGGTTCTATATAAAATATTGGTTTTTGTAGTTTTAAGTATTTTATAGAATACTATAAATTGTAAGAAACATTTCTCAAGTCAAAATAGTATGCTAGTTTTTTATCATCACGACGGATTCTATAGGCTCCCGAGCTGAATTTTTTGGTTAAAATGTTACCTTGCAGTTCTATCTATGTCACAAGCCCCAAGAAAATATTTTCACCAATTAGTAATCAATTAATTGCCCATCACTAATCACTAGGTACTTACCGGTTAATAGTGACTAGTTAGAAGTACTAGTATCTAACTGCTCAACTATACAATACTAAGTCAGATTAAAAATAAAAAAGAACTACTACTTTCGCTAGTATTAACTACGCTAGTCACTACTTACTAACCAGTACCCTAGTTAACCACTCGATAAGAGAGATGGGACAAATTAGAAATCAAAGATCTGTTCTCACTTTTTTAGTATCCACAGCCACAACAGGCAAAAAACAAAATAAAGACCAAAGGAGCCTAGACTAATCGCCGGTGTTAATGCATGAATGTAATAGTGACAATCTCGGTACAAAAGATAAACTCAGGGAAGGAGATCAAGAGAGAAACAGCTATGATTATATGTTGTTATTTGGAAATTTTGTTTCGTATTTCTCAATGCGATGAAAATGCATATCGGTAAATAGGACCACATAGATTAGATCAATAGATCAAAATATGGCCATAGACATGTAAATGAACGGTTAAAATTGCTTTGAGCCATAGCGTCTCTATTGCCGCCACAGCTGTGTCAGCGCAATTTACACAAATAGCTTAGCGCTTGTCTCCTCAAAATTGCTACAGCAGCACTACAGTGTGCTATTTAAATCATTGATTCGCATTTCTCAATAATCAAAGTATTACGCTACTAAATATATTCATTCGACAAGTGAAATGCATTACACCCTAATGCCGTAATATAAATTAGTTATGAGAGGTGCTTCAATGTTTTCTTTTTTACAGTTGCACAAATATTAAAGCATGATGAAGGGTAGATAGTGATTACTTACCCCTTCGCTTTTTTTAAGATTTGTGCAACTTGTATTGAGAAGGAAAGCATTGAAGTACTGCTCGTTAGTTATCTATCAAAATTTTCTAGAGCCAGGTGACTTGAAAGCTCTGATATTAACATTACCGCAGTTACTGAGGCATCTTAACCCCACCTGAAAACCTAATCCTTCCTAGAATCTTGCAAACTGCCTTTTATCATCACCGCCTTTTCTCCCGTAAGGATTTGCAGCACTGATACCATGCCGCCTCCCACCATCCACTTTCCTGGCCTTCTTCCTATGTTTAGATGCGCTGCTCTCCAGGTCGAGGTTCACTTTTGGAGGGTTCCTAAAACAGAATGACGTTGCTACATCCTGCCAGATAACAAAGAATTAGACGTAGTCACATAAGGTCATCCATTTGTCTGTGAAATCTCAACTCAAGTCTACACACAATAAACTCAGTTCATTTTCATGAAACATGGACATTTATACAAGGTGAAGATGAGAAAATATTGGCTTAGTACTTTTGAGGTAAGAGCTAACTTACTGCTAAAATTAATGACAACTGCACCTCTACTTGACAGCTAAAAGATTTGGCAAGTCAAATCAGTGGAAAAAAAAACTTTGGCTAGAGTAGACAAAGCATGGAGTGGATAAGAATTAATAGTTAACAGGAACCAAATACAAAGCCTTCAAAAAGAACTTTAAGAACCGTTGTACCTTCAGATTGAGTTGATGAACATTAAAAATGTCTGTCATAGAGTGTGAATTGTGTGCCAAAATGTAGGATCTGTAGGCTTCTTTAGCTGACTGATTTAGGAAGTAGTTCTCACCAACAATATTCTCCTGCTCAACAACTTTGAGTTGTAACTTCTACCCATATATTTTAAAAAATGTGATTGAAACAATTAATTATTATTAAAGGCGCACTTACAAGATGTGATTGCAAATTTGGCACATTCTCATTCTTGAACTCGTATTCTGTGAGAGAAATCTTGGCTGCCTGCAGGCACCAAGAAATATGTAATCTCTTAGCTTCAGAGGAAAGAAAAGCACTATATTATCTTCACGTAAAATATATTACCTGCAGGTAAATAAGAAATCTTAATTCTTGCGGCAGTAAGAACAATAATGCGCTTCCTTTGCCTTTTTCACCGCTTTCACCGCGTGCAGTACGACCAACCCTGTGAATGTAATCCTGAAAGTCAAATTCAAATTGCTCAGTACAGTAAACAAGTGAGAATAATAAAAATTTTACTAGGCCCATTCAGAATAACCAACCTTTGGTTCAACTGGAGGATCATACTGGACAATATAATCCTAACCAAAGGCACAGATCCATAGGTTAGCGCTTAGCAGGAAAAAAATCCATAGGACTGATTTTAAAAAATCACTAGTCAAAACCTCACCACATCAGGAATATCAAGTCCACGCGCTGCAACATTAGTGCATAGTAAGATACCCTTTTCGGCCTAGCAAAAGTTAAAAAAGGTTGTAGTTCGTTTCTGCTGCTTTTGTTTCCCATGGATATCAGAACATTCTATATTGAGAAAATTTAGAAGTTCTGCATGGAACTTGACTGAACTACATGATGAAAAGAACACCATAACCTTCTTAGACTGTTCCGTTTTGAGGAAAGCATATAGAACGAGAAACCTTTTTTCGCTAGAAATGACACAATAGCCCTGCTGTAAGCCTTCAACAGTAGCCTGTAAGAGCATCATAGTTATTTTTCTTACAGAGATTTTTAAAAAGAGAGTTAAACAATTTGGTGAAGCGGTTCCTTACATTTGATTTACCATCATCAATTTCAATATAAACAGGTTCTTCTTTACTTTCTTCATTTTTCTCGAAGGACAACTTGGCAAAATCTTTAACCTGCAGAATACATCAACAAATCAAATTAAACCAGAGATAATGAATGAAAAGTTTGAATGCGCTGAATAAAAAAAAACCCAACCTCTTCACTCTGTGTAGCAGAAAAAAGAACAGTCTGCCTATTCTGCATATCATGCATAACGATTTACCAAAAGAAATGAAATATTACATAAGTACAAAGTTACTAATTACGGTACGCATATCAAGTGAGAATTGATAGATGATCATATACCTGAGGGAGGCGTTTAAATATTTGTTTCATATCTTCCTCAAAGTTTTTATCAAATATGCGATCAGCTTCATCAATTATAAGGCACTGCAAAAATAATGGGATCAGGTATGTTTAGAGAGACAAATGAAGGGGGAGGGGGCCATTTATGATAGTTGTGGCAAAGCTTAGACTTGTTCATGGGCAGCCTAGCCTAGTTGGCCCAACCATACATCTTTAGGTCAGACTTGGGTCTCGAGAATGAGGCCAACAAGCTCAAGCCCATCCCAGCCCAACAACACACTTACAAAATATTACAACATTTTTCCACTAAAAAGCAAAATATTAAGGAAGACGCACATGTACACACACCACCACGCACGCACACATAAATGTGCCCCTTAGAACATGCCTAGACAAACGATGGCCGAGGAAAAATCCGCGACCTTACAAAATTCGTGCTAAAGTGCACTCATGTGTGCATAATAAATGCACACCATGATTCGAATCTTGTTGGGGAACTCCACCGCCCCACCAAAAGGTAAATAAATTAATGCTAGGGATGGCTATCATACATAAAACTTTGAGAAACGAAAAAGTTCTTACCATTTTCCTCCTAATTTTCTTTTCCACTCCCCCACTCCCCCTTGTAGGATGAGCAACCATAGTCACTCATATTAATATTTTGTTGCATAAACACTGACATGTACATATTGGGCTTTTGGGGCTTGAGGACCAACAGAGCTGCGCCAGGCCAGACTTGAACATAGCATTTCTGAGGTAGGGCCCAAACTCGACCCGATCCTAGGTCTAGTTAAGCTACAGCGGTAGTAGATATCCATTGAGTTAAAGCAATGAGCTGAATCTGCTGCTTCAGCGAAAACATACGTGTGCCATAGCCCATACCTATTGTTACATCCATTAGACTTACCGATATAAGCCCTTACAACTTGCCCGAAACTCCGAACTAATAACAAACCCACAAGGCTCATTTAAGAAAGATAAAGATAACTATACAAAGATAACCATCAAAATATACATATGCATATCATGAATTGTGCTACAAATTGATCTAAACTCCAGTTCAGTACAAGCACCAAAGTAAGGTTCTAATCCTGGAGGAGATAGTAGAATCAAAGCACAGAATGTATTAGCAATATAGTAGATGACCAATACTGATAGTAGAACCAAAGCACATAATGTATTAGCAATATAGTAGATGACCAATACTGATGATGTGAACAATCAGATGTATACTACACTAGAAATTGCAGTTCCTCTTCAGTTCTTTAATGTGATAATCTAAATACATACACTGTTTCAAGACAGATTTTTCTTCATCCTTTGACAAGAAAGCAGTAAATAGAAGTTTCTTTACCTTCAGCCTTTTATATATGAAACCCTTAGCATTTTGTAGATGGTCCAAAAGCCTGCCTGGAGTAGTAACTAATAAATTGATCCCCTTCGCAAGCTGATCAGCTTCACCTCTCCGGCCATTACCACCAATCACATATCCAAGAGTTTGTGAGTGATACTTCATTAATTCCTTGGCAGCACTGTGTGTCTGAAGCAAATAAATCAATTAAAATATGTGATTAAGAATAACAAAATATGTAAGTGTAAGGCTTACATCCGATTGAGCCGTATCTAGGCCGGTCTAGCACAAAAGCATCCTTTCGTAAAAAAACATGATATATACAGCTCAACCCATCGTCAAATACCTTACCCTAACAGTCTAGACTATCATCAAATACTACTTGTACTCTGTGCCTTTTCCCATGACTCATCCAACGCAGTCATCATCTCTTTGTGTCTTCGTCGTCTCCTCTCGCCCTCATCTACCATTGCTTCCTCCCTGCAGACCTAGAATGCATGAACGATCTGAACATTAAAGAGTAGCTAGTATGTATACATGTTGTTAGTGTATTCTTTTCTTTACAAGTAGTACCCTACTATGGAGTGTAAGATGTATCTGTATCTAATGAATAAATAAAATTTAGTTCTTTTTCTTTAAATAATTGTGTGTACCAGATCCTCACCGACGATCGACGCTCGCTCCTCGTCTTGGTGCTGTCCACTACAACATACCGACGGTAACATTCGGACTTTACATATTCAATAAGAGAAGACCTAGATCGGCACAGTGAGTCGGGCCGCCAGGGTACCGTGCCGGGTAGAGTCGTTACGTACCAGCAATCCAGCATCGGTCCATGGCAGATTAAGGGCCGCCGCTTCCCGGAAGATAAGCCGGCCTTCTTCAAAACGGACGTGGTGTTCTCGTCAAAGGCCAGGCTTTCTGGGTCGATCTCGCGCAAGGCGTCCTGTGCGGCGACTGCAGCGACATGTTCGACGAGGAGGTGCCCGCTTGACATCATCGAGACCGAGATGAGTGGGATGGGGCCAGGGACTCCATCAAGTTCGTCACCATCGCCGGCTCCAGGTCCAGGCACATTAGCCGAAATTTGTATCCTTGCGTTGTGCTCGCGGGGAGCCGCGTGTACACACATACGCTTCTCCCTTCCCTCGTAAGGCGGTAGGAGCTTAAAATCTGCTTCCAACTGCTAGAGTTCTATTGGTGTCGAATTTTCTTTGGTAGAGACGCAGTGTTGCAACGCATGTAGGCATGGAGCTGTCAACACTGGTACTGATCAAAATTTTGGGTTCATTTGATCATTCAATAGGCTACCCAACTTTAACTTGGGTCCCCAGCGGCAGCGATACATACACATATAAATTGGTTTTATGTAACCAATGAAGAAAAAAGTGCATAAGCAGCAGTTCAGATGCACACAGAGTGAACCGAGTCAGCTTTTCAGGCACCACTAATTTACTGGATGTTAAAAAGATACGGACAGTTAAGAATTGCCGCATACACTGATGGTAAGGGCGAGTACAATAGTAAAGTCAAGTACTGATTAATCTATACTCCTTTATAATACACGTAAACATTTTTTTCTACGTCCATCTCAAATATTGTATCCTACTAGAGATGGCTCAACATTCGTGCACCCAGCGAAACGTCCCCAGAAACTTGCCTCTATCAAAATTAATCTCTCAGATCTTTTCTCAGCTTTACTCACCCACATCCGATAGCCATTATTTAGTGTGTCTAATCATCCCTGTGGCCCATAACAGACCTCCCCCCACCTCCAGCATCATCAAGGAAAAGGAAAATTAACGTCCTGAAATCAAGGAAAAGGAAACAAACGTCCTGAAAAAAGAAAATGACCATACATTATGTGCTGAAAAAATGAAAATTAACGTCCAGGAATCAAGGAAAAGAAAACAAACGTCCTGGAAAAGGAAAGGACCATACATTACGTGCTGGGAAAAGGAAATCGAGAGACGGGGCAGCGTGGCCGGAAGATTGCACGCGACCGAGGCAGCGCGGCCGGGAGAACGTATGCCTGCAATGGCTCCACGGTCGCCATCGGTGGCTTTGCCGACGCGGCGAGGTTGCTGGTCGGCGACCTCGCGGCCAACGTGCCTTGGCAAATTTATAATTCAATTTTTTTAAAACTAATTTTATTAAGTATAAAATAATCGAAAGTTTTTTTGAGAATTTTTCTAGAATTTTTTAACCTAAGTGCTATCTTTTCAAAAATCCTTCTATATTTAAAAAAATGAAGGCAACCCACCTGTAGCTTCTTCTAGCTGCAGCCCAGACCAGAGAAGCTTCTTCTCTTCCCTCTCTCCATTAAAGCAAGAAAGAAGCTCCAAAACTCCATCAATCCCGCACCAAATCTCCTGATTCCATCTATGGTGTTAATTCCTCAAATTTCGTGCTCTATTGCCAAAATTTCTTCCCAATCTGATTTGACCCCAAATTATGGTTTCCATGTATATGCTTGTTTCGGGTCTATAAAAGCCGGCGAGCTCTCCTCCACCCCATCGCATTGTGTAAATCCCCAAGTGTTCCCCTTGTAAAGATCGCCGGATTTTGGAGGTAACCCAAGCCATCACCGTCATCTTTCCCGACGAAATTCACCCCAACCGTGCCCTTCCTCATTGGCGCGGTGCTTGCGATCTCGCCGACTAGTGCCGACTCACGCGACGGCCGGCCACCCCGCCTTCCTCCCCTTTACTGCCAAGCCAGAGAGCACGCTGTGGAAGCTGCAAAACAAAAAAAAATCTAAAATCAGAAAATTCTTTTTTCTTTTTCTTTCTTGATTTAAAATCTTTTGGGAGCCCGTTTTCGCCCATTCGACCTCCATTTAGTTCCGTTTTTTTCTAAATTCATTTAAAATTCTAATTTTTTCTTTTATTATTAAGTGTTATATTCATTCTTATCTTCTCATTTAATTGATAAACGGGTGTATTGCCGTCGTAGTGTTAGCACGGGCACTATACTAGTAGTAAGCTAAAAGCCAGTTTGTACAATAACTGTCTCTAAATGTTGTCTCTAGATATTGTGCAATAGCTATATTTTCTCTCTTGTACATAAATGATCTACCTATGCTCCCGTGCAAAGCTGGCTACTAAATAAGAGCCAGCTCTCTTCTCTCTCCTCTTTTCTCACTCCTCCACATAGATCAAAACTGATGTATACAAGCTAAAAACCAGGTGAAGTAGCCTTATTGTACATACTTTAATAGGCAGTTTAGCGTCCTCAACCCACACCAACACTGTTGCTCCTAAAGACTACTATACATGGAGGTTATACATATAGCAACAATAAATTAAAGCATCAATTTGACCGTCGTACATCATCAATTCAGGGAATTTTTTTTGTAAATAATATTATTTTACTCAAAATTTACAAAAATAATATGCCAAAAATAGTAGATCTAGACACCTCTCGTCATTTCAAATGGTGACAAAGACACCTACTGCAGCCAGTTTCTAAATAAAATCTTATTTTTTTCAAATGATCTCGGATGGAGATGAACTTTATATGAAAATTGTAGCTCTTGACGAGATCTACAACTTTGGTATACAAATTTTTTTCATTTGAATTCATTTAGATGTCCAAAAAGAGGATAGAAGGTTCAGATCTAAAAATCAGATCTGAACATTCTTCCTAGTTTTTGGCCATCTAAATGTATTCAAATGGAAAAAGTTTGTATACCAAACTTGTATATCTTGTCGGGAGCTACAATTTTTATATAAAGTTCATATCCATCCAAGATTATATAAAACAGTTATGATTTTTTTTTCAGAAACTGGTTGTCATTTAGTCTAAAAGAGGAATTTTTATGAACAAATGCACTACTGTCATGACTTCAGTATAGGCTTTAACAGGTTATTGGCCATAGCTTGCTGACATGATTTATCAAATGTTGAGATACCGAGATTACAGATAGCTTTCTTAAAGCATAACAATAAGAACAGCTAGGTAAAACTGTGGCGACCCGCATAATTAGTCCAGCGTAACGACAGTAGTACTGTCACCACACCGGGATAATTACGCGAATCTTGGCATACTAGCTAAATCAAAACATCGAGCGCACTCGACATTTTATCAGTTAGTATGCCGTGTTCAGAGTGTTGCAACAGAACAATAATTAAAGACTGAATGTAAATATATTACAAACCAAACCACGCAGGGTTATATGTCCATTACATAGATATAATGATCCTTTTACAACAAAAGGATATAATATAGATACTATTACACCAAAAGACTGACGAAGCCGATGCACGACTACTCATCCCCTCTATTCCTCCTGGTAGAACTCAGCCGCCTCGTCAACCCATGCAGAAGCTTGAGCACCGAGGCCATACTCTAGAAAAGGGGGATTTAGCAAGAGTGAGTACAAAAGTACTCAGCAAGTATTATTAGCAAAAACAGTAAATGATTTTTCTCTCAATCCATCCAAATTCCACTCAACGTCCATTTTTATAGATTTTTAGGTTTTTGGTTTTCTTTAAGGGTTGTTTATTTTAAAATTTTAAAACCAGCTACTAGCACTCGTATATGAGGCAGACTTAACTTCCGTAGCCTCCAATCCAGGAGACAGGCTTGAATTCAAGATTTTAACCATGTGCAAGTTCGTATCATTTTTATCTATAGCGACCACATCCTGTGAGGTCTCAGAACGTTTATCACCAATCCAGCATTAGATCTCCAACCTTGGTAGCCGACGAGTAGTGGTGTCATCGACTGTTCCCCACATACCCTCAACGTACTAGTTGTACCATGCTACCGCAACAGCGCTGATACTCCCCTAGGCTTTACATATAGCGCTTGATCAACCGTAACTGATATTGTGTCCGTCAATGGAACTCTCGGTATACCCAGCTTCACACTCCTAGTTATCTACATAACCACCAATGTGGAGATCATAATACCTTCATAGCGACAACCTTTTCTGACCGATTTCACTCACTATGGTTGATACTGGAATACGGCTCATTGCCTGAGTGTAGTTAATTGACTTTATATTATAGCCTATGTAGAGGACCTGCTGGCTATTCTCATCTCATCGGCGCCCTCTACAAACCATAATTAAAGATACGAACACATTCACAGGTCCATTCGTTGGATAAGCCAAATATCATTTCTGAAATTCCATTTACCATCTCACCAACTCATTCACAAACCATATTTCCATCTGAGTCCAATTTAAGGTTTTCAATTGCAATATAAGTTTTTCAATGCAGTGATGATATAGATAATTGCATAAAAGCAGTTGAAAGCATTTAACAAGACATGATTGAAGGGAAGCTTGCCTGGATTAGGATGGATATAATCGGCCCCACCCGTATCCTGGATCTAATTGGCTAGAATGCTCAAGTCTGGCCTTGAAAGCAAAAAGCATTAACTAGGGCAGTTAAGGTGAACAATTTATTCTGGCGTCCAACTATTTTTTGATATGCCGTACAATTTTATCTTGGCACTATTTAATTCATACCAGTTGTCAATTTTTACACGATCCGCAAGTTGATCAACAAAATCAACGTGGTCCGCGGCACGAATTATTTTTCTTACCCTTTTCCCTTCACTCTCTCTCTCCTTTTCTCTCTTCCCATTTTCCTTCCTTCTCTTTTTCTTTTCCTTTTATTCTTTTCTCCTCTTCTCTTCTCCTCTTCTCTTCTTCGTTTCTTTTCCTCTCTGCCGACAGCCTTGCCTCGGCTACTTCTCCTCTCGGTCTCATCTCCTCTGTTATTTTTCCTCTGGACCAAGCCCATGCTCTCGGCTGCTCTCCCATGCGCCTCCTCTCTTCTCTACTCTCCCTCTGGGCGAGCTACTCCTGCGCCTCCTACTCCGGCGCTGGCTCTATCCCGCCGCCTATAGCCGGCCGAGCTCCTCTCCACCTCTGCTCGGCTTGGCGCTGGCCGACTCCACCCCGCGCATCACCTCGGCCCGGCGCTGGTCTGGCTCTCCACGGCCCCTCTCCCCTGTGGCTTTGCGTCGGTCGACTCCACCCTGTGCGGCACCATGACTCGGTGTCGATGGCTCCGGCCCGGCCTCTCCTCCACGCACGGCCTGCTTCAACCCGACGTCGACTCGATCTTGCGGCTCCCCCCTTTACCTCAGCTCACCTCCCTCTGGATAGAACTCAAAGGGCTAGCTCATCTCCCTCTCCCTAGCTCTGCTGGCTTGCTATCTAGGGTTGCTACTGCTAGGGAACGGGTAGGCTACTCTAGCGAAAAATTAAAATTTTATATCGCGTAACTAAGGAACCACTGCAAGTTATAGATCACAGAATTACCACTAGACGTGCAGACCCATAGCGGAAGTAGAGTCGATGTAACGCAGTGGTGTAGATGTAGTCGTACTAGCCTCGCGCCTCCCCAACAACTTCTTATGACTGTCGCAGATTGCAGATCGTCCTAGCGTTGAAACTTCGCAGGCTCCTCCTCCGGTCGGAGCTAGTCCCCTTCTACCTCTTCTGCTACATAGGGTTCTACCCCATTAAATTTTCTTGCATTTTTGCTTGAAGTTTATTGATTATACCGGCAATGTGGGGGTCTATGATGACGCTGGGTGGCCGATCTACTCAAGAAGATAACAGATGCTACACTAGGGCTTCCCAACTACTGAGACCATGCGGGGGGAAACCCAATCTATCATCTCCCCCATCCCATTGTCTAGCCTCTACCCTGATCTACCATTTTCATATAAGAACAGGTATTGTTGCTACTGTGAAATGCACCTGGTGATCGGCTGGATGTGTGGCTAGCTGTGGATGGTGGTGAAGAAGAGGTTGGAGCTGACTTCTTTCTTCGGGACGCCTCCACCTCCTCTTCGGGTTGCTTTTGGATGCTCCGCCCCTTCCTCTTCTGGATGCTGCCGCCCCTCCCTCTTCTGGAACTTCTCCCCTCCGCTTCTTGCTTCGGTTGGGAGCTGGTTTGTGGCTCTGGTGTTCTTGTGTGCTGGTGTTGAAGGGAAGAGAAGCACTGGCCGTGCTATTGTGGCTCTCGGGTTGTGTGGTGAATGGGGGACAGAAGTACTTTGGCTGGCTTCTGGTTGGCTAGTTCGGCTGGCTTTATTGCTTTGGCAATTTGGTGAATGACTATTTTGCCCTTGGGCTTTTCACTGCTGGCTAAAGGCTCTAAGGGCATTACGGTCATTCTTCGCTATATTTACTAACGGTACCCGCATATCGTACTAGGTCAGTCTAAAGCGCCGAATGATGAACCCGAAAACTAGCGAGAGGTGCCTACCTGGGACCCAGACAGGTCGGGTACCTCAATGAGCGATACCTTTCACTACGGGACGGATGGTACTTCTCTGATCCTTACATTTTATTATCTTGTCTAATCACTTTTAATGTTTAATTAATTCTTTAATTAAACTGATAACCCCTCGGGTTATCACAGACTTCGTTCTTGCTTGAAAAGAGTTTTATCTACATAACAATAGGCAGAAAAGAACTAATATCATTAAACTTTCAAAGAATTTGTCAGTAAGAGAAAAATATCTACAGTTGTTTCGCTAAAATCTTATATGCTATCTGATGCCAAAAGTTTGCACTTTGCTCTGGGCTTCCAGCGTGCCTCTATTAAACTCAAGTGTAATCTGTGGCAGCTACACTCAGAAATGGCAAATCTTCGAACATTTTTGGACAATGGTTGAAAAAGATACACATTTTTATCAAAAGTAACCCCCCACAATGTGGTCATGATGTATGTGCTAATACATAAAACTTTGGTGGCCTTGGTTATCCTCTGTCTCACATTAGATGGTTGCAGATGGCTGAACATTAGATGTTGCATTATAAGGTGGCCATTCGCCAGTTCTAAAAAACACTTGTGCACGTGCTCTTGTCCTGTTGAAGTCTGATAGGTGCATATATGCCATTTAATATACACACAACATTTTCCCTCTACTGTGTTGCAGAATATGCACCAACAAATAGTTAAATCTACATGCTAATGTTAGAGCGATCTAAATTTTATTCTAAAATGGACCTTGCTGGACTTAACTATCAGTTATGAATTTAGTTTTGTCCCCATCATAATTGTCACACAAGAATCAAAACTAGTGATAGCTAAGAAGTTAAGTGGATTAGCTGGCTTGACATGTAAGAGAGTAATGAATACTTTAGGCTGGTGCATACACTACAAGAATCAGGGAAAAATTCGTGGGCAAAAAACCCACGAATTTAAGCTAAAACCCACGAATTTAACTTAAATTCGTGAGCAAACCGTCGAATTTAGTTCACGAATTTAACTCGACGAAATTAATTAATTAAATTCGTGGGTACCCACGAATTTAAGTTAAATTCGTGGGTTTCTACTAAGCCCACGAATTTAATTGGGTTTCGAGTTAAATTCGTGGGTTTAAAAACCCGACGATTTATCGATTAAATTGTGGTTGAAAAACCCACGATTTAATCGATTAATTGTGGGCTAAAAACCCACGAATTTAATTGATAAATTCGTGGGTTTTTCACCACGATTTAATCGATTAAATTCGTGGGTTTTTTCAAATTACACGATTTAATCGATTAAATTCGTGGGTTTTTCAAATTTACTAATTTAATCATCATTTTTACAAAAAAATGTATATATATCCAAATGATTTATATATATATAAATATTTATATATATATATATATATATATATATATATATATATATATATATATATATATATCGCACTCAATACATATATGTATATATATCCAAATGTATGTATTTTTATATATATATGTATCGCACTCAATACATATAACAACTAAAGAAGAAAAGAAAAGGCAAAAAGAAAATTGAAACTAAAAATTGCTAAGCAAAGAATAAATAAGATCATCTATTTTGTTCAAATCTGATCAGAAACTGTAACACAAAAGACAAACTCGACAATGAAGTTGAAGCGAACGAATAATTAACAAACGAGACACCAAACCTATTACCAGTACTAAAATACTGAAACCAACCTTTAACTCTTCAAAACCGGCTTAAAACTAAGTCTCCGAAATGTACAAAATTTCGGCATGACCTCTCTTGTAAATAGGACATCCACTCAGCAGACAAAAAAACATTTGCAGTTATAATATATATATCAATCTCTCAAACCAGAAGGAGACATTCTAGCAGATCCTTAGATAATCCAATCACACATCCAACGGCAATTTGTAAACTACGCAATGACGTACAACACATTACAACCACAATAGATACAATCCACAGTCCATTAAAATAAGTCCATCACAATAAGTCGATCACAACGTATCCATCACAACAAGTTATAAAATACAACAGTTATACACCAATCGAGCTCACAATGGAATTCATGCCTCGGGGTTGTTGGAGTTGTGGGCGCTACCACCACCGTCGGCGCTGTTGAAGATGTCTTCTATGATGTCGTCGTTAGAACGTGCTGGAGGGCGTGACCTAGAAACCTGCAAGTTCAAGATTAACTTAGGTTGTGCTACAAGTAACATTATGCTGATTCACATGAATGTCAATATGAGAATATCAATAGTACTATTCAACCAAGACACAATATGAGAATATCAATATGACAGGTCAAGCTAAACAAGAATAGGTATTATATATAAGAACTACACGTACGAGCTAGTCAAGATATGCTGCAATAATCATATGAACATCAATCTCATATTCAATGAAGTATCAAAGTAATACTCTCTAGTATTAACATAAGGCCAAGATTACAACTACAATTATTTAATTCAACTTCCAAAGACCCCAATTGCATCACTGAGTATTCAAAAGATAACAAACAGTGAAAATAGTTCAAAGAAGCAATAAGAGTTTTGGTAGTCATTTTAAGAGTTCAATATACAAAGTACAAATATAAAGCATTCTACAAGGATAAACAATCAGATTGTACAGGGGCAAACAACATTCTACAAGGATGCCATATGAAGCATTTAAAACATAAGTTCACAATTGAACAAGTTGTCTTAAGATAACTTTTCAATTCCAAGAAGTCAGCACAATATAAGGTTCGAAATCAAAAAGTTATTGACAAAGAAAAAATCAAATAGCACGTAATGGGTTCATAATTTGGTAAAGCATCACTTATCTACATGAGCACAGTAATGAACTTTCATAAGCACACAAGTTAACCTTTCCAAGTATGAACATTGAGATGATTTGTGCAAGGTTTAAGAAAGAGTTGCCTAAATATCCTAAAATCGACTCAGTTGTGCATTTCAACAAAAATTATCACTTTTGCAATAGATTACTAAGATTGATATATACTAAAAGAATGAACTAGATTTCCTACGAAGTATATGTCCATCCATTGCACACGTAATCTCATATTCAATGAAGCATATGTAATCTCATATTCAAAGAATGAACTAAAGTTCCTACGGAAGCATATGTTTCTAAATTTGAGCAAGAGAAAGGAAGGGATGGGGCAGTAGCTCACCAAGTAATCAAACTCCACAACAAAGTTCAAGCTAACGAAAAATTAACAAATGAGACACCAAACCTACTACCTCTACTAAAAGACTGAAACCAACCTTTCAACTCTTTCAAACCGGCTTAAAACTAAGTCATTGAAATGTACAAAATTTCGCATGACCTCTCTAGTAAATAGGACATCCACTCAAAGACAAAGAAACATTTGCGGTTATAATATATATACCAATCTCTCAAACCGTAAGGAGACATTCTAGCAGATCCTTAGATAATCAATCACACATCCAAAACGGCAATTTGTACAAGAATTGACAAACTTAGCTCGTGTCGCAAACTTATAATATTTTCGACATCCATACATGTGGTGTCGTCTCGAGGTGGCCGCAGGCCCACAGGTTGAAGTACATAGGCATTCCTTGGCTTGGCATAGGTGGTGGGTACATGTAGAACGGGTTTGGAGGTGGGAGCCCTGTAAGGCATAGACAGTACATCATGCCACATATAAATCATTCATTCAAATTTTAAATAACGAATTGAACCGATCCGTCTTTACTGTGGTGCCTCTCCTGTAGAAGGTGGATGCATCCGTGGATTGAACATGTAGAAAGGAGGAGGAGGCCGGGAGCTCTGTGGATCATAGTTTGTGATATGAAGTACACATAATAGAGTTTCTTGAAAATAAAGAATGCATGAGAATATCATATAACCCGAGGTGCATCTCCTAGGGTGGTGCCTGATCCCAAGAGGGTTTATGAAGGACGCGGGAGGCTGAGCACCCTGTGATGCTTCTCCTTGTGGTGGTGGCTGCATGTGCGGAGAAAACATGTAGAAGGGAGGTGGCTGGGAGCCCTATGACATAATAGTCCAGTTTGTGAATTCGTGATTTTACGAGCTAAGTGAATTAAAGAGTAATGAACTCAGGTATCTTTACCTGCGGAACAGGAGGGCGAAACACTAGCACGTTAGGTCCAAGAGATTGTGACAGTTGCTGCATATAGATTGTTTGTTAGGTTTCAATCACAAATGTAAACTTGAGCGTTTTGTTCAAAGTTGAGATTGTACCGCAGATACATTTTCATGTATTCGAGTCTTCTCGGCCTGCGAGCTTCCTCTCGTGCTTGATGAGACTCTTCTCGTGCTTGACGAGCCTCCTCTCGCGCTTCACGAGCCTCCTCGTGCGCTTGTGCTTCCGTGCATGGACCTCGACGAGCGAGCACTCCCGTGAGGAAACCGAGCCTCGTGGAGGACGATCGCATTCCACAACTCCATCCCCATGGCCCACCTACAAACGATATATACTTGAAATGTGACCATGCAATTTTTTTCCCTTAGTAGAGCGAAACAAATAAAATCAGTTTTATTAACGAACCTCCCATGCTTTAGGCCCTCCAACGTGGTACAACGCTTCCACATCGACCGGTGCGGCCCTCCAATCAACCTCCGCCCATGACGTTGTGTCATTTGTTCCGCATATGACGCCTACAAAACAAAGATTTTGGTGCTCTGGATGTAAATTTGCACAAAACATATTGTGTCATTTATACTTACCATCCTCTCACTAGCCCGTCGTCGCACAACACATCCGGTTCGTGGATCCTCGCCTTGGTGCCCCCGGATGTAAACTTCCACAAAAGTGGGAGTACTCCCACTTTCAGCCTCCTACGATGAAAAGTTGTAAACATAGTGACAAATTCACTAACAATTATAATACCGATACTTACCATGCGTTGCTCTAGGCCAATGTGTCCGTCTCACACTGTGCTTGTGCTTCCCCAATCTACTTCTTCTGTTCCCTCGATTTCTATTTGATTTTTCTTGAAAATCCTCCGACCCCCAGTACCGGCACATCCACCTCCAAGCCTCCATGTCCTTCATTATCCAATCGACCGAGCTCTGGAGATACTCTTGTTCTGTCAGGTGTATCCTCCTCGCCTCTGGTCCTCTTCTCATGTTCACCTTCTTCACCCTCTTGTAAAAATTGATGACAGCTTGAATGCGTGCATTGCTGAATGAATCTCCGACAACCTTTTGTGCCGCCCTGTTGAAGACACTTTTGGCCTTCTTCAAAGCGTTGTAATCGTCTTCGTTCTCAAGGCGGAACCTCTCCTGCATATAATCACACACTGTCAAATTGTACTTACATTTAAAGCAATACTCAAATAGAGTAAATACATAACGCAAACTCACCCAGAAGCCAGCCCACACTGCGCCCTGACATGTTTGGTTGTCTTCGCCTCCTTCCACGTTCTCCTTCAACGCCCAAGGCTTCCGCCAGTGGGCGCGAATCTTTCCTCACCGACTCAACCATGCGGGGTAGTAGTACCGCCAAGGGCTCCCGGACGGCGTTAACCTTTGTAATGTGGCCCGTCCCACCCAACCCGGCTCTTTCCAAAGGCCTACAACAAAATACAAGACAAAGATGCATCAAAACAATAAGTTGTCACCTAGCTAATGCTAAAAGAGAAGATATAATCATTACTGCTCCCGTGTACCTCTATCAACCTCCTATCGGCGGGTTGCATCTCGAACGAATCGAGACGGTTTTACTGAAACTGAAATGCAAATAATTAGTTCATAGACATTACAATGTAAATATGGAGATTAAAAGATAATCCAATACTACACATATACCGATGGTACCCAAGAAGACCCGCCTCTTCAATCGGCTCTAAGGTCGCCTCCAACTCTGATCTGCCACGCCTCGCCTCGGCGTCTGCATCTGTGACTGTTGTCCCATCGCCACCACCCCAACGACCTCCTCGTCGTCCGCCTCGCCCATGTCGTCATGCTCACATCCCAACCGCCTCCTCCTCGCAACCCCTACCCCCTCGCCCTCCGGTGGCTGCTCTCGCGCTTTGTTCTCGTGCTCGCCATCAAGCACCTCTGAGCTGCTCTCGCCGATGTCTAATCTGCGCCGCCCAAAGAATATATACGCGCCGACCGCCGAGTCCCGACCATCGTAACCCTTGCTCCTCGACCTTACGGAGGACGACCCGCTGAACTTGCCTAAGCTTGTCAACCTGATGCCTGAACATACTCATCTGTTCAAATTTGACAAGAGTTAGTGTGCAGGTTTACAAATAATTTTCAATAACTTGCAAAAAAGAATGAGACAATTATAACATGTAAAAAATGAAGGAGACAACAATGACTTGTAAAAATGAACGAGGCAACAATAATCTTACAAAATATACATATCAAAAGTCGTCGGCGTCGGAATCTGCTTCTGCGACTCGTATTTCATTGAGACGTGCTTGAAGACGTGCAATCCTTACTGACTTCTGAGGGCGTTTCCGTGACGGGCCGGGTTCATCTGTTATTACGTCTGTGGCATCGGTAGGTAATTGATCGAGTCCCGCCTGTCGGAGACAAGGAAAGAATCCCCTATAGCTTCTTCTTGATATACATCACCCACATCATCCTCTACGTTACTTGCCACATACTGAAACATCCCGTGAGGGTATACTTGAGGTTAACTTTAAATACAACCCACCAAGCCTTCAAGCTACGGTGAGGATAGCTCGTAGTACACTGCTCAACTCGATGTGCAAGCACGATGTTATTGATATGGCCCTGAAGCCGCGAACTGTGCTTCACCTCCACCATCCCAAAGTCATCGACACGTGTGCCGTTGTGTGGATCGAACCAATGGCAATCAAAAAACACGACCTTCAGATCTTTGCCACCCCAAAGGTATACTCAATTATGTTTTGTACAACACCGTAGTAGTCTAATATATCGCCACCGAATCGGATGACGTTGTGACTACTCCATTGTTTGAAGTGGCCGCAAGTGGACGGCTAGCTTCTAATTTCACTGCTCAAAACGGAACCCGCTCACATCACAAATGACTATAGCTCCTTGTCGTCACATCACCATGTGAGAGCCGCCGGAGATCCTCATGGACGGAGGCATCACGCATACACTATATAGCAACATTCATCACTGTTAGTCTAATATTAAGTTACTACAACAATTCATTTTAGAAAAATGAATAAATAGTCAAATTACATGCTGACGGAACCATTGCACGAAGCTTGGGCCGCCTTTCAACCCATCACGACGTAGGTTATCCAATTGCTTAGTTGTGGGTTGTCGAGTTGACTTCCAATTTTCTTTGTCAAATACTCTGCGTCATTTATTCTCGGGTTAAAAAGGACACTACACTGAAATGTTCAAAACATAATTCAGAAAGTCACTTACTCAAAATATTTTTCAACTTCTACCATGTTAGTGAACATGTAAAGCATGGCCATGTTCCACTCCTCATACTCAACATGGTGTGCAGTGTACGACCCAACAGGTTGACCCTTGCATTGAAAAAGCTTAAGTTCGCTCAACGGTTCTTCTTCCGCGGCACGGTACCGATTCTTATGGACATTCACGTTGTGCTTGCGTGCGAAATACTTTGTTGAGAAGTTTGTGATCTCTTTACTTGCATAAGCCTCTGCGATACACCCCTCTACCCTTGCCTTGTTGCGCACTGTAGCTCTAAGCTTTTTCAACTCTCTTTCCTGACTATACATCCATCCGAATCTGCGGGACCTCCAACCTTCGCTTCCCAAGGTAGATGCACCAGCAGTGTTGCATCACATTCATAAAACCAGTGGGAAAGTTTTTCCAACTTGCATACAAGCAATGGAATTCCCTTCTCTAACTTCGCATCAACGTCTTAGAGATTTCCTTACCGTATATCCGCCTATAGAAGTAATCGAGCTCGCCAACATCCTCCACAACTCATTATCAAAATAGCCACGAAACATTACCGAACAAGTCTTTCCATGATAATATGGTAATCATGACTCTTTAGCCCGTTTAGCTTACGGTCTTGACATTCACACCGCTTTATGTTAGATGCATAGCGGTCAGAAACTTTAGAGTTTTCAACCACCTCAAAATCTGTTTACGGTCTTACGGCTTCACACAAGATGGAGCTCGTGGCGGCTCTCATTCCCATTTAAACCAACTTTAACCTCGAGCCACGGCCAGCACAATGATCACCCATGTCTTTCCTAGCACTCACGTTATCCTTTGTTTTGTCGGTTACATCAAACACCATGCTTATGATGCTTTACGCCACATTGCGCTCTTGGTGCATCAAATCTATGTTATGCGGCGAGAATCAAAGCTTTCGCGTAAGGCAGCTCCCAAAGAAAAGAAATATGAGTCCAGTTGTGCTCCTTTCCATAGCCATGAAACCCACTTAGTAGATCGTACAAGCCGACTATGCCACTCACTATCTCCTCTCCCGTGAGTCGCCGGGGCCCTTTTTAACTTTCTCCCTTTTCGAAATGCTTTGGCGTCGTTCCTAAAAGGGTGCCTCACGGAAGCCATCGTCGATGGCAATTGAAGAATGTGATCTTTTACCGCGCGTGAGCTGAATGCATCGAGTCACCATACAAATTGGACAACACAGCGACCATGAACACACCACCGCCCAAATGCCATATGCCAACAAATCATGGACCGACCACGGTATGCGGCTCGTAAGGTAAACTCTCTGCCACCAACGCTGCCGTATGCCTTTTCCCTCGCCACAACTTCTTCACTCATCAATTAAGGGCCGCATGAACACATTGAGATTCTTCCTGGATGCTTAGGACTGGAATGACAAGAGCAAGGAATATGAACCCTCTTTCAAGCAAATCTCGGTGGAAGATTGTATGGCATGATGAAGACCGCCAACAAGAGTAGGGGCTAGCGCTTGTCCGAAGGTGTGAAACCGTCCGTGGACAAACCAAGACGGACACTCCTAGGGTCGCTTGCAAATGCAGGATCGAATCGGTCCAATGCCCGCCATGCCTCGCCATCGACGGATGGACCATCATATCCGGTCTTGGTCCTCACGTTTACCTTCTTTGTGCCACCTCATATGTTTCATTGTTTCTTTTGACATGTACACCGTTTAAGCCTATCCGTGATCGGCATGTACCAAGCTGTTTAGTCGCGACCTTTGTAGTCACCGATACCCTTCCTCATCTACCACCTCAACGAATCGCACTTACCGCAATGCATACAATGGGTATCGTTGTCATGATCCTTCCGAACAAAGATGCAATTATTCTCGCACACATCAATCTTCCGTAATTCATCCCGAGGCCGCCATCAACTTTTTCGATTGGTACAAATCCTTTGGCATCTTGTGGTTAGGCGGAAGGACATCATTCATTAGTTCAAGCAAAGCGTTGAAGCATTTGTTCGAAAAGTTGAACTTCGACTTCATCGACATAAGCCGTATAACCGCTGCAGGGCGGTCACATTGGTCAAGTCATGCGACTTCTCGTCCGAGGCGTCAAGTAGCCTATAGAATTCCTTAACCTCCTCCTTTGTGACCCTCCCGGAGTTAAATTCATCCCCCGCCAAGATCATCCAAAGATGTCTTCCATCCGGTCGTGATCCTCCACATGGTCCAAAGATCTCTTACGTCTCGATAGCACGCCTGCGGCCTCTCCATGACGGTGCCACACCAAATAGTTAGGCATGAACCCGTTTTTGCAAATGTGATATCGCACTATATCCTTGTCAGTAGTAGCCGTTATTCTCGCAGAGGGTACACGGGCAATACACATATTCAGCTCCTCCAGCGAATGCTTGCTTCAAGAAAGCATCCGTGATCTGCCCCTGAAAGGACAGGGGATGTCGCCTAGAGGGGGGGTGAATAGGCGAATTAAAAACTTTATAGCTAAATGCAGCGGAATAAAAATTTGCGGCTAAATAAAATCTCCCGAGTTTCCTGAACAATCCGGAGTGTCCGGATATTCAATCCGGATACTCCGGATAGTCCGATCCCGAGGGTCCTAACCCGGAGTGTCCGGGTTATTCAATCCGGATACTCCGGATTATCCGGACTGTCCGGGGTATTTAATCCGGATACTCCGGATAGTCCAATCCCGAGGGTCCTAACCCGGAGTGTCCGGGGTATTCAATCCGGATACTCCGGATTATCCGGACTGTCCGGTTCGTGGATCTTGATACTCGGATTGAGGACTTGAATGGAGATTTTAAATCTTTGCAATTTTTCAACAATCTACTTGAATACAAAAGATCTAAATACCATCAGTACATGGGGAAATGTAGATCTAGAGCCAAACACAACAAAAGAGTAGATCGGGCAATTTCAAGATTCAAAATCAAATGCTAAAGCAAGTGAAAGAAGCAAACTTGGAGACGATGATTTTTCACCCGGTTCGGATCCTTGAGGGGATCCTACGTCTCCGTTGAGGCGGCTCGGTCACACTTGAGCCGGGTCTCTTTCAACCCTCTTCCTCCCTGTTGCACAAATGCACTCGCGGTCTTCACTCCTTTGATTCCTTCCCTTACGGAGGCGAACCGCCTTCACAAGCTTCCCACGGCCAACCACACAAAGCTCCGGTGGCTCGTGGCGACCTCCTAGCCGTCTAGGAGTCCTCAACCTCCAAGAGTAACAAATGCTCACGAAGAACAAACTTAGAGATGAAATCAAGTGCTCAATCAACTCAAATCTCACTCAACAAACTCTTCCCAACCCTTCTCACAAGGGGATCACTTAGATCTAAGGGTAAAGCTCCTCAAAGCCCCTCACACAGCCCCTCAAAATCCACTCCAAAAGCTTCACCAAAAGCTCTCTCAAAAGAGGAGGAAGGGCTATATATAGAACTCCCCAAAACTAGCCGTTGGGGGCTGGTTGCGCACAACCGAGTCTCGGATTTCAATCCGGATACTCGGATTGACTGAGAAAGGCTAACAGAGAGACTCAATCCGGAGAGTCCGGATGAATATCCGGATACTCCGGATGATCCGGATAGTCCGGACTAACTCCGGATAGTCCGAATCAGCACTGAGCAGCTCGACGAAAACGAGCATAACTTTTGACTCCGGACTCCGATTTCAGAGATTTTGGACTCTCCCGAAAGCTAAGAACGAGGGCTACACAAATAACAAGGTCTCACTACCCAAATCACAGAGGATAACCACAGATTTCACAAAGAAATCAAGAGAGACCTACAACCCTCACTTTCCGGCACTACCAACACCACTCTCTTTCTAAGATTCACAAGAATGGATAACTTGAGCACTTGACACATCTAAAAGTCATTCGACATCGCATTCCTCTTAATAGTACGGCAATCCTTAGACTCAAATTAAATCAAAGATAATATAAGTCTAGAACTAGTCACTTGCCGTCTTCTTTCTTGATGTCGATGCATGAAGACCTTCACCATATAATTGATGACATCTTCGCCTTGTCCAACTCGACTCGATTCACCTCATGAGACTCTCGTCCTATCAACCTTGACTTGATCATCCTCTCGACGATCTCCACGCCAAGTTGCTCTTGACTTAGTCCTCGGCTCTTGGTGACACCGCCGTCTTGTTGACCTCGACAATGATCATCCTCCAAGATACCTTGGTCATCATACACATACGGGACCTAATTCTTTCCAAACTACTCATGAAAGACATTAGTCCCAAAAGCTCAATAGATATGAATAGAGTTGATATTTGTGAACAGTTGATTACAACAAGTGTTTCATATAAAGAAGCACAACACAAAATAGAAACACTTGACATAAGAAATGTTCTCTACTAAGTGCATCACGGTGAATATGTAATTGATCTATATGCACTAGAGAGATATATAATTGCCAATATGATGAAACAATTAAATCATGGCAAGGATCACAGACTTTACTTAAATGAAGCACATGATAGAATATACACGAATTGTACATGTGCAAATAACATTTGGAGTAAGAGTAAATATGTGATCCAACACTAGATAAACTTCACTAAGAGAATTGCATGAGAAGATATACAAATAAAACATGCATGCACCAAGTCAATCTATAGCAATATGAAGTTTAACTCTAGTTAATACATGCATACTATAATGAACTCAAATGAATATATATGCACAAATAAATATGACATGAACCAATGTGCATATAGAACCAATGTTCATATATATAATCAACATGCTACTTGGAGTTCACTATGCATTTGCACGAAAGGAATGCAATAACAAATATAGAATAGATACCAAAATTGCATACCTTATCTTTGCTTAACCTTCCTATTTGATTTTCCTCTAAATAGATGAGACTGATACTCAACTAGGCAATAACAAGTTAGTCTCATAGCAATATAATCATATTAGAGGTTTGTCATTTGTTAAGCACTAAGTTAAGCATTTAATTAATTTACATAGATTGTCATTATGAGTGTTTGTCATTAATCACCAAAATAACATTCATTAATCACCAAAATAACATAAGTGCCTAGATGCACTTTCAATCTCCCCCTTTTTGGTGATTTATGACAAACCTATTATCAATTGCACCAAATGACAATATTAAGATATTTAGCATTAAAACAAGCATAAAGATACAATAAGAGATCATACTTACAAGTCATCCCTTTTGTCAATCGATTAGGGACAATTGATAAATCCATAAATTCTCCCCTTTGTCATTAATCCCAAAAGGTGCTTAAAAGATTCTTATTGTTTATTCAATAAAATCTGTTCTCCCCTTGATTGCACACTCAATAAAAAGATTAGGAGAAATAAAATAAAAATAAGGAGCTAGTAATAGGACAATAATATTAAGCTCCCTAAATCTAGGCAAGATATGATACCAATTATTTCCAAGATTTAGGTAATAGATTTTTCTAGTTATACCAAATTAAAGAAGTCATGATTCTTAGAATATAAGTGATGCTTAAACATGACACACGAATATGATTTCACATATTCTTTAAACATCAAGATCATATAGCAAATTTATAATTTAAGCACATGCTTATGATCAAATCAAATTCTAACAATCAAGATCATATAAAGAAGATTACACAAGAAGGAATTGCTTATATGATCACAAGATGTATACAAGATCATGAATCAAGGTTGTATAAGTAAGATGCACTTTCATGATCAAGAATTTCATAAACTTATCAAGGGCATACCTCTTTGCAATGTGTCACCCATATGTACCTTTTAGTTCTTGATAATGCCGAATGCAAGTTAGATGACACTTCAAAACAATTTAGGATTAGAGGATACCTCTTGAAAGATACCAATTAATCATATCAATTGAAAAATACAACACCATTTAGAATAACACAATTTAGCATAATGGTGTGCAAAGACATTATTGAATATGGTCAGAAAAGAAACACGTCCCTTTTGTCGATTCTTGTCCACCGCATGTTCGAATTGGTCATGATCACCGCGCCGGTCTTAGATCCTCGTACTATGGAGCTCCTCTCCATTTCCTTCATCCCACCGTCGAAGATGACCCCTTTTCCAATACCTTGAACATCAATAGACAAGCACACGATTTCTGGGAACAAATATCTTTTAATTTGACCCAAGTTAGTTTGATAATGTCTAAGTACAACATGCATGATATATATGATATACAAGACAATACTCTTTGCATGCAATTTTAAAAACAACTTGAAGATATCAATTGAAGATTTTATTACACCACTTGACAATGAAAATATTTGAAACTCATTCAAATTTAATCTTGACATCCACTTGTAAGAGAGACAATGAGTAAAACACATTCAAACTCACTCTTGAGCTTACAAGGGAAATTTTCTCTTTTCCATAATAAACTCGAAGTTATGCAAGAGAGAAAACATTTTGAGGCTAAGTTACAATTAAATCCAATTTCCAAAAGAACTTAGCCAAAAGATGCACTTTCATTGGAATGAAAACTTAAATAGATATGCTCCACTTTGAAGCTTGGAGCAATGGATAAGTTCACTTAGTTTTCATCTTGAAAGGCTTGCCAAGATTCCAATTTAAAACTCTTAAAGTCTCAAAAAGATTCAAATAGCAGCACAAAGTCGATTATAACTTTTAAACTATTGCTCAAATACAAAAATCATCAACGCGGATCAGATCCGACTCGAAATCCTCTTCGAGGGCTATGAAGACGAATATTGATTTGAGCAAAGGAGAAACCCCAAAATAGGATGAACAAGATATTGCAATAAAGTATAGATAGCAATTTCAGAATTTGGGCCGAGCTGTACAACCCGGATACTCCGGTGTTTTTGATCCGGAGTGTCCGGATAATCCGGATACTCCGGATATATTACCCGGATATCGGGTTGTTCACTTCATCCCTAAATCAACATTTTGAATTTGGATCAAATCTTGATCAAATGAAGTCCAATAGCCATAAGATTTTGCAGAAATGATCCATGAACATCCAAGAGACTTTTTCCAAAAGGATTTTCTCAAATATCACCCTCCAATAAAAATTAGATCAAAAGAAGCATTGGAGGTTTAGTTTTGACACTAAGTCAAATAAAGTCAACAATCTCGCAAATGAGTTCAAATAAATTTGAGAATTTTTCAGATATGAACTCCATATGTGAGAGAAGGTTTTCTAACAAATATTTTCAATAAATAAATTTTACTTTGAGAAATGTGGTGAAATTTGCATATGAAACACATAAAACATTAAGATTTTCACCAAATCCTCAAAATGGAACCAAATGAGTTTTGAATGGTAATATGCACTTATATGGCTTCATATGATTTAGAGAGATGTTTATAAGCCTATTTGCATAATCAAATCCATTCAAATCGTAAAATCCAACTTAATGCAAGAGTATGCCAAATAAGATCGAAAGAGAGAAAAAGGCATAACTATTTCAAATTAAGTTGAAATTATTTGAAATTAGGCATAAACATTATTTAGACTCCCAAGAAACTTTTCCAAAAAGAGTTTTCCAAAAAGGAGTCTCCAATCAAAAGATATGCCAAATTTTGCTTTGTAGGCATGATTTTTACTCAAAGAGAAGAAAAGTCAAAACTTTTTCAAATTGAGTCCAAATGATTTGAAACTTTCCAGAAATAAACATTGGACTATTTATAAGGTTTCCCAAAAAGAATTTCATTAAAAGGAATTTTCGTTCAAAAGATATGACAAAATGCGCTTTGTAGGTTTGAAAAGAAATTGAATTTTCACCAAATGCTCAAAATGCATTCCGGATTGAAATTTATGGAGATTTGAACTTTCATAGCTTTGTATGATTTAGAAATACTATTTCAATCCAAGATATGCAAATAAATCCAATTCAAATAGCGAAATCCACAAAATGCAACAACGGGTCATTTTGGGTCAAATGGATGATTTTGGTTAAATTCAAATGGCTATAACTTTTGAACGGTTGGTCGTTTGGAAAAACTTTGAACTAAAGAAATGCTTAAAATGACCAACCCTATGAGTTTTGTATTGACCACTTTTTCAAACTCCAAATAGATTTTGCTTTAGAAAAATTTGAAGTTAAATGCAAAAGCAAGATCACAAAGATCCTTTTTAGGCCAAAGTTTGACTTTTAGCTTCTAGCCAAGGGTTAGATACTTGAAAACATTTGAAATACATTTGAAAACATTTTAGAAGACTATTTTCATAAGATTTTGCATTTCAAACAAATATTTTGCTTTTAACCCTTTTTGAAGCAAGTTAAATAGGAAATAGTTTTTCATAAAAAGCCTCAAAATACAACTCAATTTGGATTTCATGCAATTTCAATTTCCATGGCTTAGAGAATTGATTATCAAGATGGTTTCTAGCCAACATTTATAATGAAATCCAACTTGAATGCTAAGATTTGAGCAAAATGCTTGAATAAGCTATTTTAGTTCAAACCAAAAACTTTTCGGGCTAAAATTGATTTCAATATAGAATTTTCATTTTGAAAGCTTGTAAAACATTTGAAATACATATTAGAATACTTTTACAAAGCTTTTCACAATTTTGGGCCTTTTAAACATAAGATTTGACTTTTGACCAAAATGGTCCTTTTGAAATAGCTATTTGTAAAACAAAGCCAAATATTTCAACACAAGATTCAAATGAAGAATAAGATGAGATATTGAGATTTGAATTTTGTGTATGAGTCTAAGATACCATTTTGAACCAAGATACTACACAAGATCCGGTCCAAACGGAGAAACTCACTAAGTGCAATAGTATGACAATTATGGGTCAAATATAGTTTTTCGGCGAGTTTCAAAATCAAATAACTTTCACTAGGTTGGTCTTTTGAAAGTCTTTTGAACACAAGAATTGTTAAGAATGACCAACTCTAGGATTTTTGTTTTGGAATTACTTTCAAATTCATTTTACATTTAATTCTATGAAAATTATAAGTTTAAATCCAAAACAAGATACTACTATCTAGATTTTGATCATGAAACTCATTTTCTTTTCAAAATGGATTTTGTGAAGCCAAAACCTTTGAAAAACATTTCAAATATATTTGTATACATTTTGCAATTAGTTTTCACAAGAATACTAATAGTATACAAAATTTTGACTTTTGGCTAAATGGCTTGATTTTGAAAATATATATATATTTGCACTTATATAAATATGGGCACATGTAGGGATGTAATATACATGGTTATGATTTAGCACTCCCCCTTAATGTGCCACTATCCCAAACTTACTCAAGATTGCAATCAATACATCTAAAAGGCATGAGCAAGAATATGAACAAGCAATTCAAATTGATTTTCATGAATAATGCAATATAACCTACACAAGGCTATAAGTTATAAGAATCAATTTAAATACTTGTTACCCGAGATGTCATTGGTTTATGATTGAAGTGAATGTCTTCAAGCTTGGCTTCTTTTTGCACATGATGGAATCATTCTCTTGATAAGCCAAAACTTCCAATGCATCTCCAAGCACCTACAATTCTTTTAGGCGCTTTTTGGTACCCAATTTTTGTTGGGTCCAACAATGTTAGTCACAATAGATTTTGGAACCCAAATGGTCCTGATTTGGATATTATTGAATTGACTAACATAATTAGAAATAGGTTTGCAATAATTATTCCTCCTAGGCAATTGATTGACATTTTTATAACAAGGCTTAGGAGGACAATGATATTTTGCAAAACCATTTCTAGTTTGATCTCTTCTAAGCATATGATAATTGAAATTATGCATTGGCTTAGAGGATCTAGCAAATCTAGCAAATGGTTTGCTATTGTTATCTTTCCTAAGCACATGATCAACATGATTTTTCTTGGTCTTAGGAAGTCTAGTATTTTGAGCAAACACATTTCTAGATTTATATCTCCTAAGCAAATGATTTTCATTATTTTGCATAGACTTAGGAGGATTGACAAACTTGGCAAACACATTGCCATTTTTGTCCTTCCCAAGCAAATAATCATTAAAATGATGAGTAGGCTTAGGGGTTATACCTTTGGGACAATCCTTACCGATGTGTCCCTTTTTCCGACAATTGTAGCAAGTAGGCTTTGAGCGTCTCTTTTTCTTGACTTGCTCTTTGCCGGTTTGCCTCATTGTTGATGGTTGTGGCTTGATCTCCACTTTATTAGGGCACACGGAGGCGACGTGTCCCTTCTTGTTGCAAGCAAAGCACTTGATGATCTTCGAGAGTCTTTCGTTGTGCCTTGTCTTGCTAGTCTCCCTCTTGGAGATGTAGCCGAGTCCTCGCTTATCTTGAGGCGCCCTTGGCTTGCTCAAGATCTCGTCGAGAACGGCTTTTCCCTTTACGCACTTCTTCAAGTCATTTTCTAATCTAATGACTTGGGCCTTGAGCTCATTGTTTTCCTCTACAAGATTAGTCTCAACATGCATAGAGGAAGTGGAAACATTTGAATTTGAGCAACAAGGTAAATCATTGCAAGAGGTGGGCATATTAATTTTAGATGAAATGCTAGAGTTAGAAATTAAGCATGGCATATCATCACTAGAGGTGGGCATATTAATTTTAGATGAAATGCTAGAGTTAGAAATTAAGCATGGCATATCATCAATTAAATCACATGTAATTCCTATGTCCACCTTAGGCTTATGAATTTCTTTGGAAAGGAGGGATTCATGATTTTCTTGAAGCATGTTATAATCATTTTGAAGTGATTCATGTTCAAGCTTCAAAATTTTATATTTCTTTTTCTCCTTTCCAAGACATTTATTGAGCTCCTCAAGCAAATTCATAAGTTCATCATAAGTGAGCTCATCATCATCATCGTCACTTACCTCATTCTTACCTTTCGCCATGAAGCAATGGATTTGTGATGGAAGAGCATCTTCATCGTCACTTAAGGCGGAGGTTGAGGTTGATGGAGATGTCGGTTCTTCATCACTTGAGCTTGAGGTGGAGCTTGATGTTTCATCTCCCGACATCTCTTCCTTAGTGCAATCCTCAATAGAAGTGGATGATTCAAATAGTTCTTGAAGCTTTATCCACATTTCATGAGCGCTCTTGAGATTGCATATTCTATCAAAGATTTCATCGCTCACAACACAAAATAAAACATTAGTAGCTTGAGCGTCGAGATGTAGGCATTTCCTCTCTCCTTCGGTTGGAGCAACTTCATTCAACGGAGAGGAAAAGCCGACATCTACGATCCACCATATTTGGGGGCTCATGGATTTAAAATGAGAAGTCATAATTAATTTCCATGAAGCATAATTTGTGCCATCTAGCACAAGTGGATCATGTGAATGCACTAAACCTCTAGTCGACATCCTTTACTCTCTAGACGGTTAAGTCTAATAAAAGGAGAGACCTTGCTCTGATACCAATTGAAAGGACAGGGGATGTCGCCTAGAGGGGGGGTGAATAGGCGAATTAAAAACTTTATAGCTAAATGCAGCGGAATAAAAATTTGCAGCTAAATAAAATCTCCCGAGTTTCTTGAACAATCCGGAGTGTCCGGATATTCAATCCGGATACTCCGGATAGTCCGATCCCGAGGGTCCTAACCCGGAGTGTCCGGGTTATTCAATCCGGATACTCCGGATTATCCGGACTGTCCGGGGTATTTAATCCGGATACTCGGATAGTCCAATCCCGAGGTCCTAACCCGAGTGTCCGGTATTCAATCCGGATACTCGGATTATCCGATGTCGGGTTCAGAATCGGATACTCGGATTGAGGACTTGAATGGAGATTTTAAATCTTTGCAATTTTTCAACAATCTACTTGAATACAAAAGATCTAAATACCATCAGGTACATGGGGAAACTGTAGATCTAGAGCCAAACACAACAAAAGAGTAGATCGGGCAATTTCAAGATTCAAAATCAAATGCTAAAGCAAGTGAAAGAAGCAAACTTGGAGACGATGATTTTTCACCCGAAGTTCGGATCCTTGAGGGGATCCTACGTCTCCGTTGAGGCGGCTCGGTCACACTTGAGCCGGGTCTCTTTCAACCCTCTTCCTCCGGTGTTGCACAAATGCACTCGCGGTCTTCACTCCTTTGATTCCTTCCCTTACGGAGGCGGAACTGCCTTCACAAACTTCCCACGGCCAACCACACAAAGCTCCGGTGGCTCGTGGCGACCTCCTAGCCGCCTAGGAGTCCTCAACCTCCAAGAGTAACAAATGCTCACGAAGAACAAACTTAGAGATGAAATCAAGTGCTCAATCAACTCAAATCTCACTCAACAAACTCTTCCCAACCCTTCTCACAAGGGGATCACTTAGATCTAAGGGTAAAGCTCCTCAAAGCCCCTCACACAGCCCTCAAAATCCACTCCAAAAGCTTCACCAAAAGCTCTCTCAAAAGAGGAGGAAGGGCTATATATAGAACTCCCAAAAACTAGCCGTTGGGGCTGGTGCGCACAACCGAGTCTCGGATTTCAATCCGGATACTCCGGATTGACTGAGAAAGGCTAACAGAGAGACTCAATCCGGAGAGTCCGGATGAATATCCGGATACTCCGGATGATCCGGATAGTCCGGACTAACTCCGGATAGTCCGAATCAAGACTTTGCAACTCGACAAAAACGAGCATAACTTTTGACTCGGACTCGATTTCAGAGATTTTGGACTCTCCCGAAAGCTAAGAACGAGGGCTACACAAATAACAAGGTCTCACTACCCAAATCACAGAGGATAACCACAGATTTCACAAAGAAATCAAGAGAGACCTACAACCCTCACTTTCCGGCACTACCAACACCACTCTCTTTCTAAGATTCACAAGAATGGATAACTTGAGCACTTGACACATCTAAAAGTCATTCGACATCGCATTCCTCTTAATAGTACGGCAATCCTTAGACTCAAATTAAATCAAAGATAATATAAGTCTAGAACTAGTCACTTGCCGTCTTCTTTCTTGATGTCGATGCATGAAGACCTTCACCATATAATTAATGACATCTTCGCCTTGTCCAACTCGACTCGATTCACCTCATGAGACTCTCGTCCTATCAACCTTGACTAGATCATCCTCTCTGACGATCTCCACGCCAAGTTGCTCTTGACTTAGTCCTCAGCTCTTGGTGACACCGCCGTCTTGTTGACCTCAGCTTAATGATCATCCTCCAAGATACCTTGGTCATCATACACATACGGGACCTAATTCTTTCCAAACTACTCATGAAAGACATTAGTCCCAAAAGCTCAATAGATATGAATAGAGTTGATATTTGTGAACAGTTGATTACAACAAGTGTTTCATATAAAGAAGCACAACACAAAATAGAAACACTTGACATAAGAAATGTTCTCTACTAAGTGCATCACGATGAATATGTAATTGATCTATATGCACTAGAGAGATATATAATTGCCAATATGATGAAACAATTAAATCATGGCAAGGATCACAGACTTTACTTAAATGAAGCACATGATAGAATATACACGAATTGTACATGTGCAAATAACATTTGGAGTAAGAGTAAATATGTGATCCAACACTAGATAAACTTCACTAAGAGAATTGCATGAGAAGATATACAAATAAAACATGCATGCACCAAGTCAATCTATAGCAATATGAAGTTTAACTCTAGTTAATACATGCATACTATAATGAACTCAAATGAATATATATGCACAAATAAATATGACATGAACCAATGTGCATATAGAACCAATGTTCATATATATAATCAACATGCTACTTGGAGTTCACTATGCATTTGCACGAAAGGAATGCAATAACAAATATAGAATAGATACCAAAATTGCATACCTTATCTTTGCTTAACCTTCCTATTTGATTTTCCTCTAAATAGATGAGACTGATACTCAACTAGGCAATAACAAGTTAGTCTCATAGCAATATAATCATATTAGAGGTTTGTCATTTGTTAAGCACTAAGTTAAGCATTTACTTAATTTACATAGATTGTCATTATGAGTGTTTGTCATTAATCACCAAAATAACATTCATTAATCACCAAAATAACATAAGTGCCTAGATGCACTTTCAGCCCCCATTCCCTTGAGTGCCCCCCATCACTCCTCCATCCGTCATACATCGCCCTTCGATCGTCACCCATTATCAAAGCTAAACAAATGAAACAATGTCAACGTACGACCGTGGCTTAGGTGACAAAGACAACCTATTAGGAAAGATTTGTCCTAAACCCACCCAAGAATGGAGGCTATTGCATGCGACCTGTGACGTGCGCTACGAACCGAACGAAATTTGGCGAAGATAACCTCATTGTTCTCCAAACGCACGCTGATCTTTGGTGCGTCGGAGAACAACAGGGTTATGTGGCCGAAATCACGTTCGGATCGCTCGCACGTCACAGGCCCTATGCAACAACCAACATTCTCGGGCTGTCCAAAATACGCTGGACAATTCCGGAACCGCGCACCTCACAAGCAAATGTGAGATGCGCCGTTCCCGAACGGGTGACGCCTATGCTCTCTACTGTTCGACACAAACCCTAAACTCTAACGTTACATACAACGGCAGAGAAAATAAAAATATATATATCATATGCGTGAATATAAAATGAGATGAAATAACTTTAAACGAATATAAAAGAGACGAAATATACCTTCTCCAACGCCGGTGGGGCGTCGCGGAGGGTCCGGTAGGGCGGGTGGCGCCGGCGGCGGGCGGCGGCGCGGCGTGGCGGCGCCGGCGATGGCGCGACGTTAGCGCCGTGAGGGCGACAAAGAGCGGGTGGAGGCGATGGCGCGGCGAGCGACAGCGGCGGGTGGGGCGCCGCCGTCGCGGCGAGGCGGCGCGTCTCGGCGCGAGCGGGCGATGGCAGCAGCGGCGGCGGCGAAGCGCGCGGGCGCAGCGACGGCGAAGCGGCGGCGGCGGCGCGGCGGCGGCGGCGGCAGCCGGGCGGCCGAAGCGGCGGCGCGGCGGCGGCGGGCGGCCGGCCGACGGCGGCGGCGTCAGCGAGCAGCGGGCGCGCGGCGACGGCGAGGTGGTGGCGGCACCACGGCGGGCGGCCGGCCGGCCGCGAGGGCAGCGGGCGGGCGCGCAAGACGGGCGGGTGGACTGCCGGCAACAGCGTCGGCGGCAGCGTGGCGGCGGAAGGTCGGCCGGGCTGCGTTCGGCGGGTCAGCCGGCCGGCCGCCGGCGGCGGGCAGCGGCGGCGTGGGCGGCGGCGGCGACGCAGACGTGGCCGATCAAGGCGGCGCGGCGGCGGCGGCGGCGGGCGGCGGCGGCGGCCGGCGGCCGGCTGGTCTCGGCGGCCGAGCGGCGGGCGAAGGGCGGCGGCGAGCGAGCGGCGGCGAAGCGCAGTTGCGGCGGGCGCGGCGGCGGCGCGCGGCGCAGGCGGCAGCGCGAGCGAGGACGACGGCAGCGGAGAAGCGGGCGGGCCGACGGCACGGAGGGCAGGCGGGCCGACGGCGGCAGCGAGCAGCGAGCGGCGAGGCGGGCGCGGGCGCGGCGGCAGCGGTGGGGATTTTAGCCTCACTGAGTGCGTCTGCGCGGCGCTGAGGTTTTTTTCCCAGTTAAATTCGTGGGTATGCCCGGGCCCACGAATTTAAAAGTTTAAATTCGTGGGTATTGTTTGGCCCACGAACTTAAAAGTTTAAATTCGTGGGTAATTTTTGGCCCATGAATTTAAATATTTAAATTCGTGGGTATTGTTTGGCCCACGAATTTAAATATTTAAATTTGTGGGTAATTTTTGGCCCACGAATTTAAATATTTAAATTCGTGGGTTTCATTTTGGCCCACGAATTTAAATGTTTAAATTCGTTGGTTTCATTTTGGCCCACGAATTTAATTAAAAACGTGCGTTTTATTCAAACCGACGAATTTAAATAAATAAATTCGTGAGTTTTTTTTGGGCCCACGAATTTAAAAAACCCACGAATTTTTGCCTGATTCTTGTAGTGATATGTGGTTGTGGCATATGTAGGAACCACATGCCCTAAGCTACAGTTATGCTCCAAACGTATGCATCATCAATTCTGGACCTTTGCAAGTAGGCTGAGCAGATTTCATTAACATATCTGAACATTCCTAGGAACATGACACAAACATATATTATTGCTTGTTTAGCGGGAGTCCAACTGCATGTAACCTTTCTTAAATTTGAATTTAATGTAAATGAAGCATGTTAGTTCATTTCTTACTATTGCATGCTGGGTAAACACTCCACAAATTTCAATGACATGTTGTAGAATGTAGACAATGTAATATATTAAAATAAATGTTCTGGTTGCTCTGAGCAAGATAATGATGGAACAAATCGATTCATCAGTTGAGATGTTCTCGAATGTACCCTTTTTCTTTTGTAATGGCACCATAATTCATGTTCCTACCTGTAATGCAATATTTCAGTCTACCTACATGCCAGGAAGCCCGTATGCTCCATGGGGAGTGTTGGTCAAAGCAGGTTATCACATACTATGGTTGGGATTTTGACATTCTAATAAGTCTTTTTTTTGGCTCAATTCCAACCAGAAGAATTAATTTTGTCCGTGCTCAATTATGATTTCTTTTACACAAGAATCCACTACAAAACTGCTGTCATAAATGAATAATTGGTTAGGCCTTCCTTGTTTTAGAAACAACATGGTTTTCAAATTTCAATGAACAAAACATCATCATTTAACTTAGACTATGTTAGTATGGATGTATGATGGTTAATCTTAAAAATGTTTTAATAATAGAACAATTTATGACTGGACATAGAGCATGGATACTGTACTGATTCATGAAAAGATGTCAAATGTGACAAGGAAACTAAGTGTACAATAGTAACCTCTAATCAACTATGAAAGATGAGCCAAAACAAGAAAGTGGATCTTATTCCACACAAAAACATTACACTATGAGGTTCACTTCTATCACTGAAAAGATTTCACTGGAATAACATGCTCACACACCTCACCACGTATGTCACATATCGCTTTCAGGATCACTAATCGTGTTGCTGGTTCAAGTGCCTTGTACATTTCAATTTCCGCCCTGAGCAAAGCAAAACAATAAGTAAAGTCATCCAAGATACAATTGTAGCAAGAGATTCAGTCAAGGAATTGCCTAGGTACAGAACTCACCCATGTGAGGCAACAATTGGTATATTGCCTTCTGCAACCTGCAGTTCTAGCCTTTATTAGCTCATCAACCAAATGGAATACTATCCCTTATATAAAACTGTACTTGGCAAGGAACAAATCATATACCCAATGCCACCAGTCCTTTAATCTTCTACATAGCACTGTTACCCATGTTCCACGTCCCATAGCCATTCAAGTTACTAGAGGAATTGAATGCAAAATGTAATTATAAGCATTGAAAAGTCATGCAAAATATTTGCAAAATTGTTTTCTACAATGTGTAGTAAGTAGTAGCTACAATGGACAGCTCGGACAGATTTTGCAACAACATGATGTGCATTTTTCAACAATACAGTGCAATCATTTACACCTGAAGTTATTAAGGTCCTTTTTATCACAAAGATATCTTTAGCAAAATTGCCTGTGTAGCATAATGCATTAGTAGTATGGAGTAGTAACATGTACATTACATATTACAAAATACACATGACTGACTATCATAGTTAGTAGCATTGTAAATACACTTATTTCAAATGGCCAAATTTTGTTGGCTGTATACTATGCTAACACAGAATACCAACACAAATAACTAAAATCACTGGCAGAGTCCCATAAAAACCTCCAAAGAAGAACTCAGGTCACCTTATAGCAGCCAGCTACTATAGTCCTTAAATCATGTATAATTCAAAATATATCTCCAACATGCGAAACAAGTTAATTTGAAAAACTTATAAGCATCACTCCAGCAGGTTCGAAGTAAGAAATGCACGAGCTGTTGTGGATCAGTAATTAGCACAAGTACTACCAAAAACCCAAAAATTGCAGTACATTTTACTCCTAGCAAACAACAAGAGTACTTCCATTTGCTTCTTCTAAATACTAATGGCGAGCAAAAACACCTATTGCCAGAACCCCCAAATTTCACAGGCAACTAAAGACACGGCAACATAATGAAACTTCACGAGGAACATAAAAAATTAACCGAAACGGCTAAAAGCTCACCCTTACCAGAGGCATATGCACGTGATCCAACGTGTTGTTGGGCATTATGATCGCGTCCTCCAGCTCCTCCGCCGTGAACTCCACTGCAATGTTCAGCCATGGCCGGAACACCTGCAGCTTCGAAGTAGATCAACCACGTCAAACTAAAATATAACTAAACTCTAAACGTTAAACCCTAAACCCTGAGCTCTGGAAGGCCAGAAGCAGCGGAAGCTTAAGGGAGAGCGCTCACGTGGATGAAGTTGAGGAACACGATGGAGAGCACTCACGTGGATGAAGTTGAGGAAGGAGGCGAGCTCCCACATGCCGCGCAACTTCCTCGCGCGCAACCTCCGCCTCCGCCGACGGTGGTTGCTGCTCCCGCGGCAGCGAGGCGCTAGCCATCGCCGGTGAGCTAGGTGGCGCAGGATCGGATCGGAGGTCGGGGTGACGACCAGGGTTAGGGTTCGCTCTTGGGAGGGAGGAGGCCACGGATTCACGAAGGAAGGGCAGGTAGCGCCGTGGCAGAAAGCCAGAAACCATGGTGTCTACTGTCTAGGAGGGAAAGGGAACTGCGAGAGGAACACTGGAGTGGAGCAGGGCCGCAGGGGTAGAGAACGAAAAGGATCCGGCCTACAACTTAAGCGGTCTTCGCAGACCGTAGGATCAAAAATGTACGTCCCAGATCGGCTAAAAGTACTATACAATTTTTTTTACTTCATGCAAACACTGTTTATGGTACTGTAGTAACAATATTCATCTCGTTTTCAATCGATATGGGCCGTCCGATGCTCCGATCGGGCGGTCCGCGCCTGTGAGGACTGCACCAGATCCCTTTTCGTAGAGAACGGTGTCGCTAGTGGTGCGGAGTTTTAGAGAGGTTTTAATCAAGGGATGACAATTGGTGCGGCGTATACGAACGCCCACCACCTAAAATCTCTCCTACGAGTGTACTCGTGAAGTATGGTGAGTGAAGAATCTTGTCCATATCCACCGTTCGTGGGTACCCAATACTCGCGGATATATCCGTTTACCCATCACCATCAACAATCCTTCTAACTAAAGGGCACTAGGACCTAATGAGCTATAGTACTAATACAATCCTTTTGATGAAATTGTACGAATCAGCTACATTTGTGTGGATTGAAAATAATTATCAATGATTCAAAATTTCAAATGCACATGGAAATAAGAATTAAAATAACACATGCAGAAAGAATGCACAGATGCTCAAGTTCAACAATGAAAAATGAAGGATAGATGATGATTACTTACCCCTTCGTTTGCTTCAAGATTTATACAACTTGTATTGGGAGGAAAAACATTGAAGCACTGCTCACAATTAAAATGGAAATAGTTCACCAATCATTACATACTAGTATAGTGCCTGTGCTAACGCTACGACTGCAGTACACTCGCTTATCAATTAAATGAGAAGATAAGTATGAATACAACACTTAATAATAAAAGAGAAATTCAGAATTTTAAATGAATTTGGAAAGAAAAAGGAACTAAATAGAGGTCGAATGGGCGAAAACGGGCTCCCAAAAGATTTTAAATCAAGAAAGAGAAAGAAAAAAGAATTTTCTGATTTTAGATTATTTTTTTTGCAGCTTCCACAGAAAGCACAGCGTGCTCTCTGGCTTGGCCAGCAGCAGGGAGGAAGGCCGGGGTGGCGGCGATCGCGATGGGTCGGCATCGGTGCGGCGAATCGCCGCACCGGCGCTCATGGGAGGAGTCACGGTTGCGGTGAATTTCGCCGGGAAAGATGGCGGTGATGGCTTGGGTTACCTCCAAAATCCGACGATCTTTACAAGAGGGAGCACTTGGGGATTTACGCAATGCGATGAGGTGGAGGAGAGCTCGTCGGCTTTTATAGCCCCGAAACAAGCATATTTATGGAAACCATAATTTGAGATCAAATCAGATTGGGAGGAAATTTTGGCAATAGAGCACGAAATTTGGGGAATTAACACCATAGATGGAAATAGGAGATTTGGTACAGGATTGATAGAGCTTTGGAGCTTCTTTCTTGCTTTAATGGAGGGAGGGAAGAGAAGAAGTTTCTCTGGTATGGGCTGCAGCTAAAAGAAGCTACATGTGAGTTGCCTTTATTTTTTTTAAATATAGAAGGATTTTTTAAAAGATAGAACATTAGGTTAAAAAATTCTAGAAAAATTCTCAAAAAAACTTTCGATTATTTTGTACTTAATAAAATTATTTTTTAAAAAAATTAAATTATAAATTTGCCGAGGCATGGCGTGCGCGGGTCGCCGACCAAAGAACTCGCCCGCGTCGGCAAAGCCACCGATGGCGCATCAGTGGAGCCATTGCGGACTGCGTTCTCACGGCGTACGCCCCATCTCCCGGTTTCCTTTTCCCAGCACGTAATGTATAGTCTTTTTCTTTTCCAGGACGTTTGTTTCCTTTTCCTTGATTCCAAGACATTTGTTTCCTTTTCCTTGTTGATACTGGAGGTGAGGGAAGGACTGTTGTGGGTCACAGGGATGATTTCGGAAAAATATGAAAAAATAAACTGCGCTCGCCGATCATTTGGATCCGTAAGGAAAAAAAGATAAAAATTAAATAAGTTGCTCACGCATGGCCGGTTCCGCGAGAAAAATTGAAAAAATTAAGCAAAGACTCACAGGCATCGTTGGTTCCTTAGATAAAAAAAAATTTAGCGCTCTCCGTGCGCTGAAATTAGGCTCTATGGGGCTAGATCCGTAAAAAAGTCTCGAGAAGGGTCATATTCGGAAAAAAAATACAATCACAATGTCAGGACAATAAAAAATTCAAGTCTTGTTTCCTTGCATGCGGATCCTCCCTGTTTATTTCCTTGTTTGATTCACCCTCCTTCCAAATATGTAGTACGTACAATTTTGGCCAGTAAAAAATTCAAGTCTAGTTTCCTTGCACGCGGATCCTCCTTATTTATCTCCTTGTTTGATTCGCTCTCCTTCCAAATATGTAGGTGGGGTGGTCTGTTGTGGGCCACAGGGATGATTAGACACACTAAATAATGGCCATCGGATGTGGGTGAGTAAAACTGAGGAAAGATCTGAGACGTTCATTTTGATGAATGCAAGTTTCTGGAGACGTTTTGCTAGGTGCACGAACATTGGGCCATCTCTAATGAGGTACATTATTTAGGGTGGACGTAGGAAAAATTGCTTAGGTGCATTATAAAAGGGTATAGATGCTCAAACTCAACAATTAAAATGGCAACAATTCATCGATCATCACAAATCACCCATCATGACATAATAATCACAAATTGCTAATATGATGTGCCACAAATTAAGGATCAAAAGGCCTATTGGGCAAAGTTTGGCCCCCATAATCATGTCCGCAGGCAGCAAAAGAGAAACATATCCATCTCTATTATGGTTTTTACTCACGAGTACACGAATAAAATTAGCATCCCTACTCTCGCCGTGTTGCTGAGTTTTTTATTCTTCTTCTTGATTTTTTTTCGATATATACGAAATCTGAATAATTTTTTGAAGAGTGGTGCTTAATTGCTTTTCTGTTTTGAACTTCATCAAACATTTATATAAAATTCCTACGTTCCAAACAGCATTCCTACAAATTCGTGAAATACTGAAAGCACGAGTACGTAGGGTACCGCCACAAATCTAACAGGAGACATGATAAGAGCTACATTCATTCATCTTACGAACGAGCGTGAGCTACAGAAATCCCGTGGAATACATGAATACGAGAAAATACTGTCTAGGCATCCAGATGTGCAAAAAATACAGCGCTCGCGATCTCCCTAAATACGTGTCTCTACCGGCATTATAGCTCCAAACTATGAATAAAACTGCATTTGGAACAAGAGAGTTTCGCAAAATAATCTAGAACCGTGGGGTCGATTGATCATGGATTCGTGGTACGCTTTATTGGCCCAATGGCCACCACCCTGAATTTGATCTGTTCATGTCACTCTTTCGTAGGCGCCGCCAATCTGCATGTGAAGCCATTCCGACGGCGTCGAGCCTTGGGTATATTCTCTTGGTGTTTGCGGATCAAACGTCAACCCGGGAGCTGTGTTGTATGTCTGAGCACCAAACTGCAAGCGAAAAGCCATAAAAGTAAATAATTTGGAAGTTTACATAAAGCTTCACACTGTTAGTACTTAGTAAACACATTTAAACCACATAGGCAAAACCATGGTTAAAGTGACCACAGATCGCTAAAATGTTTGAATGACGTATTGTCATCTGCAAATTTTAACTACATTACCTTGGCAATACATGATTAAAGATTCAGAAGTGTAACTTCAACATAAGTTGAGCAATGCTCACTACGCAGAACATAAATTTTCAGAAGGCAGCAATGAAGAGCATGTTCAATATTAACACACATGGGCAGCAATGTAGCATCACAGCAGGCTTGGTTGCGGAATATGGGACCAGTTGCAAACTAGTATAGTAGCAGTGCAAAACCAAACGTTGAAACTTGAAGCTAAGATATGGCGGTAATAGCATAATATGCCATAAATCTCTGCAATATGTTTTCTAACGAACCAATGATCTTCCTACTTAACTATTGCTTTTACAACTTGACTTACATCTTTAGATGGAAATGCTTCAACTCCATTGTTCACATGGGCATTAACCGCCTCAAGCTTCATGGACAGGAACTGCAGGTAACAGAATTATAGAGCTCTTAACTGAGATATAGAGGATAACACGATTCCATAGGAGTGGCAATTGTGAAAATGGCATACCTCAACTTGACACTGCAAAGCCTGGATATAATTAATTATCTCGTCGAGGACTGATGCTTTCCCAATAACCTGACCAAGCAAGCAAAAGATTTCAAAAGAAAATCATTTACAGAAACATATTAACAGGAGCTGGCAAGGCTTAGAGCTTGGTGATGGTACCAAAATAAATATCAATGGCCAATTTATGCCACAGAATCAAAAAACATAAACAATGTTGAATGCTTGTTGAGATTGAAATGCACCTTGTTGCATCCAGGGACAAGGTCTTGGAGAATTTTCATCCGCTCACTTATTTTCTCACGCCGTGCCTGTCAAAATAGGCAGAACTTTTAGCATCAAATCGTGTTGTATACTTGCAAAGTTGCAGTTGACCTAAGCAACAGTTCTTTCAGAACTTTAATTTGTTACTAGATTTATTACAAGAGTAATGGGCAGTGTGAATTCATAGAGTTGTACTAGAATAGTCAAAACCAAAAAAAAAAAGAAGTAAACTGACCCTTTCTGCAAGGCTATGGCTGTCAGTTGCTTGACCCCTTCTTGCCCTCACATGGATGTAATCTTGTTTAGATGGCTCTGCTGGTCGGGGATTTTGATCGACAGCCTTGCTATCATTTCTTGAATCAGCTTCAGCCTCAGTTCTTGAGCTACCATCATCACCACTGGGCTTGATTGCCTTGAAACGCTTCGTTTCTGAATCAATCTGCTCATTAAAATTCCAGTCAATTAAAAGATCAGGACAGACAAGAGAAACAACAACTAATCTCCAGCTTTCCACATGAGCCATGAAAATCACAATATTAGATTATTTTTCTTCAAAATGTAACAAAAGCACTGTGCAGAAATGCACAAGTCACCTTCTGACCTCAAAAGGCAAAACAACTATATAAATTATTAACACAACACATGATCGGTGAATATAAAGAGGCAACTATCATATAAAGGCACCAATAAAATCAAAGGTCACATATGACCAATAATCATGTCTTCCAACATGGTTAAGAATGCCAGCTAAAAATATAAGCATGGTAGGATACTAAATGCAAGCAGAAAATGCTGATGCCAACCTGTATTTGAGCTCATTCTAATTTCTATAGGTATGATGGTACTGCAGAATTCCACAATTATACCGTGGACCATGGCACTGCTCAGGATCTGATCTCCAGCCAAACCATTGCGTGGACCAATAGGTTGTTGGCTCAGTGGTTGGTACTGGAGTCTGGAGATAGTTGTTTGGATTTAATTGTTTGTCTAGCAACCACCTTTAACCAGCATGAACAGACCAACAACTATTGCATTGAAACCAGCACCAAGCGCATAGCACTCAAGATGGATAGTTAAGTTAGCTGTTGCCAGAAAGCTCAACCATATCAACATACATACAGTTTATGTAAATATAAAATCACAATGGAGGATTGGTTCTAAGGAAATGCAGCAAGAAAAAATTGGTAAGGCAATATGTTTATATTATAGCACCAGGAAGATTTCAGCAGTAGCAAAGTGTTGGCTATAGCTGTGCAGGGAAGGATAGAGCATGCAGAAGTTTTATGACATTCACATCTTTGGGTTGTTGAAAAATTTGTTCCCTTTCTAATAGAGATAAGGATTGATAAGTTTGTGGAAAAATAAATTAGCATTGTTAACTTGAATGCTGAGCAGAGCAGTCATATACTCATAGTCCTCATATGCTGCTGACATTCTACTGAGCCAAGCCTAACAGCCATTAGCACCAAGTCACTAAGTCAGTAATCCAAAAACCCTTTCTGTTGACAAAAGTTGGACAGTACATCACACATGTGCAAGCGCTACAAGCTGACCTTGTCAAGCAGCAGCCAGGGCCAACAGCATGGATGTAGCAAAACCGTGCCATGTTAATAGGATAACTGGCACTAATGAACAGTGTAACACTGTTACCAATGATAGCATATAGCTACAGAGTAATGGTTCCTTTCATACTTCTGAAACTCCAAGTTTTATCAACACTGAAACAGCTCAAACACCACTTGTGCTTGAATGACATTCTATAACATTGGTATGTGACATGAATGCACAATTGCACACCCTTTAATCTCATGCTGCATTTTTGCTAGCAGTTTGGCTGTTTTAGACCTCCTACAGTGGATGCACCTAAGATTTTCCCTGTGTAACTGTGTTTGCTACCACAGTACTACAGTAGTTCCTGGAAACTTCCAATATTAGCATACCACATGCAAAGGTTTCAATCGAAGGCTCAAAGCGTTCTCTGGCCAAACGGTCCACATACACAGGGCCTCATCCTATGTTCCCAACTTCCCATATACCATGGTCATCTGCACTGACAAGGTGTCATCTCATAGTCATTTGGCAATTAGGAAATTCCAAAATTGATCGATAACATTATCCTTCCTGTACTTTTATGGGACGTTCTCAGTTTTTTTTAAAAAAATTTGTGGCCCTATAAAAACTAAATTCTGCTCAAACATTCAAATTTAATTACATACAGGCTTCACGACATCACTAGCTGCTGCTGGCAGGTCTCGTTCCACCGCACATTACCAAACTAAACGAATCCAAGCTAATAAAAACAGCCATCCAGAAAAAACTTCCTTAAGTTAGAATAAGCAAGATGAATAGATCACATATCACATTCACACCACCAAACTTACTGAAGTGTGACGCGGCCATTAAACCCCCCAAATTTCCACCCCTGAAGGCTGATGCACCAAAATTACACATCATTGCCCCCAACTCCTCCAATGCCATACGGATCACGACCAATGCAGAGGAAAACCTACCAAATCCTGACCGCCGTCGCCGCCGGAAGTGGAGACGAGCCTGGACGAGTCATCCTCGGTCGCCGGAGACTCCCGCTGCCTCCTCCATCCGGCGCCTCCCCCGCGGCTGCCGTTGCTCTGACCCGTGACGGCGGAGGATCCCTCCACCGCGCGGCCACCGCCGCCGACGGCGACGTGCGGCTGGCGCCAGAGCTCCGCGGTGAGGGTCGGAGCGGGGTCCATGGCGGCGCGGTCGAGCTCTAGGGTTTCACGGGCGCCTGCATGGAATGGGTGGTAGGCGACCAGATCGGGTGGAGAGGTCGAGAGCTCGCAATGGCACTGTACACTTGCGCACTGGGGAGAGACCGAGGCGTGAGCGCTCAGAGAAGACTGGAAAGAGCGCTCAGAGAAATAAATAGTAAAGAAATGGGCACTCGGAATTTGGGCACGCGGTGATTGGCGGAGGTAGTCCGTCCGGATCGGGCTGGATGCGGTCGAGTCTGACTCTGCGCTGGTAAACGGTAGAGAAGGTCGTGAGCTTTGTCATATAATTTTTGTTGGTACAGAACAGGAGTATAGCTGTCTTTCTATATAAAAAGATGATTATATAGACGATATAAAATATTATTATATAAGTTATTATATATAATAAATATTTTTTTATACCGTAATTAAAATATTGTAGAATCTTATAGAGACAATTTTAAGACATCATCTATCATAAAAACTGTATTTATATTTATCTTTAGATGATACGAAGTAGTATATAGACAACAGTTGTCTCTACTATTGTACATGTTCTTACCAAATCTCTTATCGTGATCCATGACATTGTGATCACTGTTGACGCTTCTTTTCTTCCCCAATGGCGTACACAATAAGGGTGTGCAATGGGGCAAGAGCACCGATTTCCACCGTCATACTCATGGTACGTGATCCTTTTTCCAGTGGTCTTCAATGCGTCGCATCGGCTATTCGCCATAAACGCAAGAAAGCACAACAACATTGAACACCCCTTATATTTTTCTTCTGCGTGCGCACTGTTCTTCCCTGTTTCTCTTTCTCTTGATACGCTCTCTCGTCACGATATTTGGCAGAATTCTCTTCATTCTCCTTCCTCTCCCCTATTCACTTTCCCTCAAACTCATAAAAGTTTTTTATTTTCAAATTTCTCTCTAAGTTTTACAATAGGAAGCATTTTTTAACTATTTTCAAAAGTTATTGAATAAAAAGTTTTTGTATCGAAAGTTTTCAAACCGAAAGGTTTTAGTCAAAATTTTTCACATCGAAAGATTTTTGAGCTGAAAGTTTTCAAAATAAAAATTTTTTGAATCAAAAGTTTTTGGTTGAATTCATCTTATAGTTTTAAATCAAAATTTCGTGTATTAGAGAAGAAGAAAGGGTTGGGAAAGAGGGAGTGAAGGGGAAAGCACCATATGGCAACACCTAAATTTGTCCTCGTCAATTCCTTGATGAGGTTAGCTTGAAATTAGCAATACCTGCCGGTAAATGTAGTAGTCAAATACTCTCTTTTACTGTATGGTAGAAGTGGCCTTTTGCGAAAAATCGAGAGGTTTATGCTGTTAACTAGGCTAATCATCCACAAGTTGCTGCCAATTTAATAGGGACTCCACTTGAAATTGTATATACACAGAATTATTATAAAACTACAGATTTATTTGTGCAATATGTAATTTAAAAAAGAGGATCATAGCAAGTGACGGAACTAGAAAAGTTTCTATAAGGGTGTTTATTTCACACGCATAACTCTATAGTCTTATATAATGATTTAGTAACATCATAAATCTAACACATATGATTTAGTAACATCATATATCTACCACTAAAATGGAAAATAATTCAATCAACAATTTTGACCTAGTAAAGAGGTGATCTCATAGCGTTTCTCAAATTTTTTAGGGTAGTAGAGCATACCCAGCATTCCCTATATCTGCCTCTGATCATAACCCTTGTATCCATCTTTGTTGAATAACCAATGGTGTTTGAAGCCTCCTACAAAATGAAATCACCAATAGTATTTCTGAATTTGAGAAATTGCCATTTTTATGTATACAATTCAAAGGTTCTTGCTCTAAAAATTTGCATAGTCATTGAAAACACCATGGCTTATCGAAATTAAAGCCAAAGCCAAAATATAATTAAAGAAAATTACCTCAGTAGCTTTGCCATCTATAAAAGTTATAACATCACGTTTGTCTTAGCACTCGAAGGCAGCCAGCATATACATGAATCCAGACGCTATATCAAACTCATGGCGTGTCAACCATATCTCTCTTCATGTAGTTCTACAATTATTTATTTCTACGTAGCAGCTTGTTAAGCTGATATGGTTTTTTTCTTTCTGTCTCATATCTGCATGTCAGGCTTAAAACAAATGAACAATAACTATTTCTTACGTAGTGATGCTTCTACAACGTGCCATAAGCCCATAACCAAGAACTTCATTTTGAGATATCCACAATGCAACTGTCAGGTTGCAGTTTAATTGACGGAAAACTTAAAAGAAGGTACAGGAAGATGATATGAGTTAATTAACGAAAAATGCATTACAGTAATCTATTCCGCAAGAGGAGAAGACGATCCTATCCAACACAACTGAATCTTCCCCAAACAGCGACATGACAACATCTTATATCTAGGCGCGTGCGCGCAAAGTTTTTATCATCGTCCAAATCAACTCACAAATGAGATTTCAGTAATTTCAGTAAAGTTGTCATAGAAATGGCGTATTCTTCAAGCAACACACGTATATACTAACAAAGAAAATAAACAGCATCACAGAAAACTGACAACAACAAATAAAAAGGGACTTACCCTCGTTGTTGGGGAAAGAGTTTCAATGTAATCCTATCATCACTGCAACTTTGACAATTGCAAATTGATCGTTAGATAGAAAAATATGACCCAGATTTGTTGGAGGCGCTAACTATATGTGCTGCTCTGATAGGGCGCTCTGGCATCTTCAAGAGCATTTTGATCTCCCACAAGGCCACCGGAGTTCACAAAGCCGACCAATACGTCATTATCATTGTATATGCTATTTTGTTTTTAATTTTATATAGGCACTAAATGAAGTCTAATAATTCTGAAAATTTTAGTACATGATCCTTTGGCACTAATTATGGTAAATTAAAATTTTAGAATATAATAAATCTTTTAAATATTTATAAAAATCTGACAGTGTCTTCCTTTTCATTAATTGTTGTGTTGGATTTTTTAGAAGCAATAAATGATTTAAAAAATTATTTAAATTTATCTGAGGTGTTTGATAGATTAATTGGGATTTTTTGTAATTGTTTCAAAAAATTTTGTAATTTTTGCTTGTATTTTTATCATTTTTCCTTCCGTCGTCGATTTTCGACTGGCTTTCTGTTTCTTGAATCGGTTTGACTTTCGCAAACCGTTCGATTTTTACCAAAATTTAACCGAAAATCATGGCAAATCGGTGCCGACCGTATGTCGAATTTCGGTTGCAAAACGAAAATGTTAAACCTGAAGGCCACAACACATGCGGAGGCAGTTGCACTTATGTACGGTCGCGTCTACTGGTGGATCAATTGCTGCTGTAAACGATATGTGTTGGAGACAAGACCCAAGAGACATCCAACGGTTGTGCCTCTAACAGGTAATAATCAAATGGTTATTGTTTTGTTGACGACGTGGCTCAATCAAAATGCTTGTTTTGTAGTCAATAATATAGGGGGAGAGAGAGTACGTACGTTATTTCTTGATGTCACGTAATGCAAAGTTACTGAAGTATATTGTAGTAGCTTGTGTTGGTCAATACATATACAATTTCTCTATTTGGATATTGAGGTCAAAGTGAGGATGTCATATTGCTCCATGCTAGTGATCCATCTAAAGGGATCATAATGTATATGTTACATAATGAAATTTTCCGATATTTATTGCTTTTATTATATATATATATATATATATATATATATATATATATATATATATATATATATATATATATATATATATATATATATATATATATATTCTGAAACTCATTTTTTTAAAAAACATCGAACTTTATCTTGGACAGCATTGAGCGCAGTCATGCTGGTCGACCAGTAATGCTTGAGCTACTACACACATGACTTTGTGCAATGTGAATGTTTTGAAACATTTCATGGGTATGAAAACTTAAACCGTTGCTTAAAGGGTTTGTACTCTAAACGAAACTGCTAGTTCAATCAACTAGCTTGTGCTCAGTACGGTAGACTACACTGACATGTATTTTATCCTAAGTAAGTAAGCTACTAAAAAAAAGTAAAGCAAAAATATAATAACCACAAGGGAATACTCAATAATTTCCCAACTAGACAAAACATATAAAAACGATAAAAATAACAAAGAACAGTTGTAATGTTGTGAAACTACCAAGGAAAAGCACATTGTTTGTCGTTCTCAAACATCTAGAAGAACAATATGGGCCTGTAGTATATTTGTAGACATGGTGAGTGTAAAATCGACAAAATACCATAACTAGCTAGCTAAAAGTTGTCTGGCTAGACCAAACACCTATCCAAGAACAACAAACCAGAGTTTTTTCATCTTTTATGGATATGATTAAGTGAGTTGTATATTGATTTGCATTCATTATCATATCGTCTTTCCGCTTTGGGCACACGACACTAAGATATAGTAGCACATAGAGTATTATCTTCGAGAACATTGTCTAGGAAAGCAAATGTGGTTGTAGCATCCAACGGTGGTCGTAGGTCGTAACAATGAACAAAGTTTTTGCTTAGCATTAGTATAAAATTATAAACACAAACTCTTGTCAATATGCCTGTTAAAAATGAGATAGCAAATTGAGGAACCATTTGGAATAGCAAATTGAGGAATCTTTCGGAACACAGAAGTTTCGTAGAATTTTCACGACAACTGTTCAACTCTTGCAAGATTCGAAAAAAATCCTGTTCTGGGCCTAATACATTGTCAAATATTTTACTCTATACTTTGCCCAATAGAATTGATCTATGCACGGTAAATTCAGAGCAAATATATACTGTACAGCTGTGTTTCAGACTTCCCGTAACTGTAAACATCCTGTCTATAAACTGAAACAATTAGAAAATATCTCCAAGCGCTAGAGATTGTCAGCTAAGTCCAACAAGGCAGCTTTGCTTAATCACAAATAAAACCCAGCTAAAAGTTGAATAAGCCATCATCAGGATCTTACACTCAATAAAAAAATGTCCAAGGATCGATCTGCAAAACTACACCAACAAAGATTTGATTTCTTTTCTATTTCCACCCCCACCATTTTCCCTCATTTCACTCCACCAAGCGAAATCGACCTTTCCCCCTCCCCTCTCCTCGCGCCCCCACTTCCTACCTCGCCGAGATCAAGCCCTAGGGTTCTGCCCCCGTCACCGGTGGCGGGGCCCACATCACCGGCGGCGAGCTCGAATCCACAGGCGGCGAGCGAGGGAGGGATAGGAAGGCCATGGGGCAGCAGTCGCTGATCTACGCGTTCGTAGCCCGCGGCACGGTCATCCTGGCCGAGTACACGGAGTTCACCGGCAACTTTACCACCATCGCCTCCCAGTGCCTCATGAAGCTCCCCGCCAGCAACAACAAGTTCACCTACAATTGCGACGGCCACACGTTCAACTACCTTGTAGAAGACGGCTTCAGTGAGTTCTCAGCCCGTCCAGCCCCGTGCGATCCTTGCTTTTCCCCCCGTTCGATTCGTTGCGGATTTGATCCGATCTGTGTGGATCTGATACGTTGTGTGCTCGATTTGGGCTGGTTGGGTGTAGATCTCGGGGATTTGTTGGACACGCGGTTAGGTCGTTTTGACTATCGATTTGTTGGTTGACGTCGTGATACTCTGCGAAGTTCATGCGGGAAAATGTTCTCGCAGTTGTGCTCTAGTTGGTCTGCTGCTGGGTATGGATTGCAAATTTGCAATTCGAGTTTGGTAAAGCTTCACGAGGTGTAAGTAATGTGGTACGTGTTGAATCGGTGCTCGTTTTATCTTACAGGGGAGAGGGTGCTAAGAGTTGTTTTCGAGGTATGCTGACAATTTGCAATAGCCGGTGTAAGCTACCAGTCCATGTTGCTGCCTCTAGATATGCTAGCTATTTTTAGTAGATGGAATTGATATTGAGCTTCATGTGTGCCTATCAAGTGCGAACGCAGTTGTGCTCTAGATGGAATTGATATTGAGCTTCGCGTGTGCCTATCAAGTGCGAACGCAGTTGTGCTCTAGATGGAATTGATAGGGTGATGTTTCTGAATAAGTAATACCCCTTAATTTATTTAAGAAGTAACATAGAGGTATCAATGTTTTTGTGCTTTGTGATGATTGAAATTGGCGATTACGTTGTTATTCTGTTATTCGTATTTCCATATTAAGTTTTCATAGCTGAAATACCTTGTCATTTACTTGGTTAGAAGAAGATGTTGTCATCGGCAGAAAATTAAATTCATTAATACTATGTTACTGGTATGATAGAACCTAACCTTTGTACGATAAGGGATCACATTACCATGGTGCACATAAGGCGGTCTATTATGTAAGAGCAGCTTGCAAAGTATATTTCTATGACAGCAGGAAATAATGAAAGTTGATTCTGTGAGCACCCTAAGAGCTGATGATTATTCTGTACACAATTTCTATGCAACATTAAATCAGATAGATGTTCACCTTTGATTGAACTGTAGATTGAATGAAGTGATTGGTCAGATGTAGCCTTTGCGAAGCACCATCCATTTTCTTGGTTGCGCACTCTCAGTTGCAGCTTTAGAAATGGCATGAGATTTAGATTAATGTTGAAACAATAATAGAAGACACGATAATGTGATTTAGAGGAAAAATGTTAACATTACCAGCTACTGTTTTGATATTGTTCTGTGCTTTTTCTTCAAGTGCTACTATCTTTTATTGTTTTCTACGCTAGAATTTTGCATCTCCTTTCTCCCGATGTTTTGTCACATGACTTAGAGCAGCAACCATAGTGCTTGAATTTTTTTCCCAATAATGAATAGCATCCAAACTTTATTAATTAGCCGATTTTTGTACATGGTCATCACATTTCTTGCCTATGTCAAAAAGCTATAACATTGATTGTCTAACATCATGCTTTCTTCTGCAGCATACTGTGTAGTTGCTGTTGAATCAGTAGGACGACAAATTCCAATTGCTTTCTTGGATAGGGTTAAGGACGATTTCACAAAAAAATATGGTGGTGGGAAAGCTGCTACTGCTGCAGCAAACAGCCTCAACCGAGAGTTTGGGTATGTATTGTTGTCGGTGTGAAACTCGTAAAGATATGATTCTTCATTTACTATTTTTTTTTTGAATATTATTTACTGTTTGTAGATCAAAACTTAAAGAACATATGCAGTATTGTGTGGACCACCCTGAAGAGATAAGCAAGCTGGCTAAAGTGAAAGCACAAGTTTCAGAAGTCAAAGGTGTTATGATGGAAAATATTGAGAAGGTACATCTCTGTTCTTTGGATTAGTATACATTTTTTATTGAGGGTCATCTTTGAAGAATGTTTCTGATCCTTCTTTTCTTTGTGAAATGTAGGTTCTTGATCGTGGAGAGAAGATTGAACTGCTTGTTGACAAGACTGAGAATCTGCGCTCACAGGTCCTGATGCATTCCTTTATCCTGCCCTGAACTGGGTATTGTACTTAAATTATGTATCTTTTGGAGCTGTTTTTATATATTACCCAGATAATACAGTAGATTTCCATGCCAAACCCCAAAATATCTCTAAACAGCAAAAGCTTAGAAATGATGCAATCTAGGGCCTGTTTGGGGGGGCTGTGCTTCAGTTTTGGGCCAAAAGCTGCTCCAAACAGCATGGTTGCAAAGCAGCTGGGAAGCTAAGTCACAGCAGAAGCACCCCAAAAGCTGCAGCCGCTGAGGAGGAGCTTTTCAGCTGTGGCTTCGCTTGACCGTCTCCCATCTCACTCACTCTGCCTCCCCGACCTTCGCCACCCTGCCTCGCCACCTCCACGTCACCTCTCCACTCGTCCGACCCTGTGCTTCGGTAGGTTACTACCTCCCCCGCTTGGTTGCCCCCCAAAAGCTACAGCTGCAGCAGCCAGTTTGCCAAACGACATAACAAGAAAAGCCACATCCGCTACCACACTGCTTCTGACATTGACAAACCAAAAGCAGCTACAGTGCTTTACATTAACAAACCAAAAGCAGCTTTTCACCCCCAAAAAAACAGGCCCCTAGCTGGAATCCAAATTTATGCTAGGATGTGGGTTTCATTATAGGTCAATCAGTGGCACACTGAATAATTTACTGGGGTAGATACTCTTGATATGCTCAAACTATAAGACATCAGCCATGGTATTAGGATGGCCGTGTTGGTTAAAATCAGTTCTCTGTCATGTCATCGTTACAACAAGTAGCAAAAATGCAAAATACCAGTCTGACAGTTTTATATACCTTCTTATAGATGACTAGAAACTTCCAAGGCTATGTCAATTACCAACAATACCTTTTTTTCCCTATTTGTTAAGGTGATACACAAGTGTAAAGGGTGAAATGAATCTGTCATCTCATCTTCATGTAATGGTTATGATGCAAAGTTCCTTTGGTGACAACATCCTACCTATCTGTTCAAGTTACTGCCAGTGAGAAATGGAACATGTTGTAGTTATCATTTTCTTACTGTAGCGGTACGATTACTGACAGTTCCCATCCAGAGGTGTTTGTAGTCTTTTCTTATTTTCTCTTGCTGTAGTGGTAATGGCCAAGTAAGTCCTCAAGTTATGTCTTGTTGTAATAAGATAGAAACAAACTTGAATGTTGATGTTTTAAGTTTGTGCATTAGAATTCAGGAGTGGTGTCCCACGTTTGATGTTGAAGTTTGTATCCTCCATACATGTGGACCATCTTAGTACTCTGGGCTGATTCTGGCGAGCCCAAAAAATTGCTTAATAGAGTTATGGGGCATTGCAAATTGATAATTACTCAAGTTCGAGCAGAAAGTCCCATAAACGTACAATCACTTTTACTATTATGCTGTAGTTTAATAAGTCTAAATTAATAGTCAGGTATCTAAGATTTTGAATGATGTGGGCAGGCTCAAGATTTCAGGCAGCAAGGAACGAAGGTAAGGAGAAAGATGTGGCTACAAAACATGAAGATCAAGCTAATCGTTCTTGGCATAATCATCGCGCTCATTCTTATCATAATCCTCTCTGTGTGCCATGGATTCAAATGCAAGTAAGGGTGGACTTTAGATCGATACATATACATTCAATTGCCCCTATAATACTGCTGCTTCGGGGCATATGGTCTTTGTTCTTTATCTAGTGTGCTCTGGCGCGGTTACGGTGCTTGAGTGTTTACGTGTCGTGTTTGCTTAATGCTGCATGGTGACTAGGTCACTGGGTTGAAATGTCGTGTATTTTTGGACGCTGTGTGTGTATAGGTTGGATTTTAACCCTTTGTTCTATTATATGAGTAGATTTACTTTATTGGCCCCCCTGAATGTTGCTGTGCTTCATTGTTTGCTTGCTAAAAGTCAAGTACGTGACCTGCATTTTCGATATCGATTACGGACGCTCGTACCTGGAAAGTTTGCATCGGTGTTTCAAGAAACGGGGCTTACCTTGCAAATGCGGCATTTTCCGATCATTACATGAGGACACGGTGAATTTTATGCGGTCGCCTTGGCGCTGAAAGTCGTTTTCGTTTTTAGTGACGAGGAACCGAGGAAGGAGCCAACCAGGCAAAACCAGACAAGGAAGTCAGTAGTTTCCATCGAACTCGCCGGCGAAGTTGAGCTGCTGCGTATGCACCGCTCATCGGCCATTCGTTCCTCGGTGCTTCGCGGAACAGCCAGAGGCTTCAACTAAAGGCTTCGTTGGCTGCAGCTGCTGCACCTGAGCTCATGTGGTTATCGCGGTATACCGATCTTATCTTACAAGCCGGCACTGAAGGAACGATGGCACCGGACTGGTACGATGCTGCCACGCGTGGGCAGCTCACAACGGCCAGCGCCGTCCGCTGCGCCAATCCGCGCGCACCACCGAGCCGGTGGTGCATTTGCAGCCGCATTTACGTCAGCCCCCCTCCGCTCGTCGTCGCTCTGCTCCTCCATCTGCCCCAAATTTAAGACGGCCTCATCTCAGAGCAGTGCACCACGACTCATGGCTCGAAGCTAGCCTTGCAGCAGTACAAGTGGTAGTGGTGCCAGTACAAACCGTGCTGCTCCCTCCTCGCTCTCGCTGCTGCCAACTCATAAATGGCTCCTCTCGCCCTTGTCAGGCACCTGCAGTTAAAACTAGTGCCGCTGCGCTACAGCCACATGTGCCGAGACCTCTCGGTCGACAGGTGGACCAATGGTGTCGTCCGTGGCCCACGTACTTCCTCCATCCAAATTTATGAGGTCTATATTTGGACTGTTACTGTGCACAAATACAAGGTTCACAATTAGTGTGATATTCTCACTGTACTCTTAATAAATATTGAACTTTATTTTATATTTTGTACGTGCTGCATTGAATATAGTGATTAGAGATAATAATTATAATACGTATTTTTTATGTCACATAGACAAAAAAAAATATTGAAAATGACTAGATTACCCATAATTATTATTACTAAGCACTATACTCAATGCATACATGTAGAAAGTATAAAGTAAAACATGAATATTTATTATGAGTACAGAGGAAATATTATACCAATTTTGTATTGAAATATGAAATATGTTTTATATTTATAGACAAAGCTATTAAAAAATAATCCTTATAAATTTTTACGGAGGGAGAATGGTAACAATGCCAAAGGGAAAGGGTTTCTATGCAGTCTAACTGGGACTGCAATTTAAGCAGTCCTTAGTCTTTAGCGCCGTCCGATCGAGCCAACGAACGGGTCAGATCATCCAACAGTGACGTCTACAGTGCTTGTTACAATAGAAAATCGGCACACTGTTTTCGCTTCAGTATTCCTGGAAGAACTTGCCCGTCAATTTTTAATCCAACGGTACACACGCAAATATTTAAGTTGCAATCCAAGACAAGACTGCATTAGATCTCTTTCCGTGCCAAAGTGCCGGTGCAACATGTGCTACTCCTCTCCTCAGTCCTCACTCGCTGCTGCCTACTCATAAATGGCAACCCATGCCCTTGCACCGGGAATCATATAAAACCTTCTATTGTTAGGGATGTACGGTTGGGCTTGCGCGAACACGACACTCGGCGATTTTTCCTGTAGATTCTACAGTGGACACAACATAACCTCATGTATTTAATAGTCCTAATATTTCACAAGTTAACCAACAGCTAGCTGGTTAGCGCATTTGGTTGGCAGCGGCCGGTCTTTGGTTCGAATCCGCCCAGCGCAGGACACTGTAGCTAATATTTGTGAAGCTACAGTTTTTTAAAAAAAAATAGAGAAGAACTTCGCTGATTTGACAGAACTATTAAATCGTATTATAAATTTTTGAAACTTTTTAGGAGGGTCTTAAAGCATGCATAACCTATCATAAAAAATTCGAATCATGATCAAGCTTGTGCGGTTTTTTAAAATACTGTGCTAAATACGCGAGTTCTTCAATTTTTTTGAAAAGGTCCTGAGAGCATGCCTACGCTACCGTATGAATTTCAAATCATGATCAAACTTTCACGGTTTTTAAAAATACTGATAATGCAAATGACGCACATCAAACAATTTTACTGGTTTAATTGAGCTGCTAAGTTTGTAAATTCTTTAAATTTTTTGGGAGGGGTCCCGAGAGCATGCTTGAGCTACCATAAAAAAAAAGACAGATCGTGATATAGCTTTTGCGATTTTTAGAAATTATGATAATTTGGTCTCTTTTTTTTTAATGTGTTTCACGAATAATATTTTTTTTCTACGTTAGGATCTCTGTCTGTATCCGTGACTCCTTTCGCCCGTAGACCTTTTGCGCATCCACGGAGCTACAGCCACATGTGCCGAGACCTCAGCCGAAAGGTGGACCAATGGCGTCGTCGGTGGCCCACGTACTACGTACCAGCCGCCGTGTCGTGGCACACACGAGAGAAGAGAAGAGGCTAGCTAGTAGCTGCGACGTGAATGCGCTAGCTGCCGATGCCATGGCCTTTGTTGATAGCCTCAAAGTTTGAAATAAAGGCGCGAGCACGACGGGGCCCTGGCTCGGCCTGGCCTTGACCGGGCTCGGGTAAATGAGCCGGACAGAGACCACCCGATCAACCGAAAAGCACATCACCGAGTGAACAACGCCCGGGGTGCACATGAGATCGACTTCGAGGTCAGATTCGGTCGATTTCGCCGTCCATCAATGCCGTATCACCGTGTGTTCACGAGGCCTCGTCTCGTCTCTGCCTCGGCGTCGTGGGCTGGCTAAAGATCTCCCCGGAAGTAGCCGTACGTGGATAGGGATGTAGTAGATGTATGTGTCGATTGTCTTTAAGGATGTGGGGGCGACGCAGGCAGCGTAAATTAACATGGTTCGACCAGGAACCTCCACGTGCCAAGACAGTGACACGATTGAGCATCGCGTCCGTACTCGATACTCTCTCCATACTGTACTACTGTATATAGTGACCACTGACCACATATATCGCTTACTCTGTAGTGTAGCACGTAAATTACTACCGGAGTCTTTTTACGATTTGCTCACGAGAACATGATTGCGGCTGGCTTGGTTGCACCACAACTGCCTCCTTGGCCTGCGTTTCTATTTGACACTCTTGACTAAATTACGCATACGAAAGAAATCAAGAGTGCGACCAAAATACCCCAATGTATACTACCTATACTAAACTCGGGAGGTTTCCCGGGTGGAGAGCCTCCCCACATGTCCTCTCTCTCCAAAAGCTTCTTAAAAAAATACGTAATTACGTTTAGGTCTTTCCATCTGTTTTTATGTTTAGATCCTTCTTCGGAAAAAAAATACTTTTAGATCTTTTTCAGAACAAACATTACATTTAGGTCCTTTTCGGAAAAAAAGGTATATTACGTTTATATCTTTTTTGTTGTTTTAAGCATTACGTCCTCCTCCGAAAAAGCATTTAAGTCCTTTTTATGTCCTTTTTACAGAAAAAAACCGTTTATATCATTTTTACCGAGCGGCGATCGCGTCGTGGCACGCCGTGGTAACTCAGATACATTTATATCCTTTCAACTGTTCCGCCGAATAAATGTGAAAAAACGCAATTACGTTTTTATCCTTTCAACTGTTTCACGTGTTTCCTCGATTTGCTCGCGTAGGGAGCGGCAATAGCGCGTTTTCTCGATTTGCTCGTGTGGGTAGCGACGGTCGCGGCGTGGCACGCCGCGATCACTTGCCTAGTACTATACATTACAGTGGAGAGGATTGCCGAGCGACGGGCACCTCCATGTCACCCTTCCCGCGAAAAGCTTTTCCGAAATATTCAAAATTACGTTTAGATCCTTCTGTCGGTTTTTAACAGAAAAGACCTGAAAAACCGAAATTACGTTTAGTTCCTCCGTGGTTTACATTCAAGCGGTTTTCTCAAAAAAAAACCCATAGATTCGTAAATGGTTTACAGCAATCTATAGATTCGTCGAGGGCTCTTAGCAACCTGTTTTTTTTTAAAAAAAAACCGAAATTACAAAAAAAAAATCGTCTAGCAATATCTCAAGCGCACATAACGAAGTAGAAAGTGAGATGATGGGTTGGGTTAACAGAGGCATTATTGAAAATTAGTGTCAAGTACTACTCCCACCGTACGTAGAGCAACGATGTAAGGCGCACGGTCTGAGGTGGTGCGATATTTAAGATTGTGTTTTTATTGTTAATTTTTTGTATAATCCTTCGTTCACCTACAAAGTCATAATAATAATAATAATAATAATAATAATAATAATAATAAGAAAGTGGTTTTAAATACGGATCCAGCTATATCATTTATATATATACTATAATTACTAAGGGCACTATAGAGCCCGAGCACCATGATCCTAAAAGGGTTTATTCCCCTAGTATTGCATACGGAAATTTTTAAAAATTTTAGGTGGTTGAATTTAACTAGTTCAAACAATTTTGAACTGAAATTCAAACTAGACTTCCCATTTTTTTATGATACTTTGATTGTAGTTATGTGCTGATTATATATATAAATCAATAAAGCATGTGATCTAAATTCGTTCAAAATCATTGAATTCGAATATATTTTTTAAGATATGTGTTTCATTTGAATTGCTATAGATGAGTATATATAGCTTAAAATTGAATATTTTTTAAAATATACCTAAATATGGCTTGAATTCGCGTGTTTGAAATTATGATGCCTAGGCTCTATAGTGCTCTATCAAGGTGCACAATAGTTTTCTAATAATTTATAAAAAAACTTATAGTTTTGTAAAGTTTACTCAATAATTAGAGAGCAAATTCACTTTGGCCAGTTGGTGTGCCCACATCGTTGGGATTGTGCCATGAAGAGCTAGTTGCGAACTTGCGATACAGCAAATATGTTGAACTACGTCTAGTATAGAACATACTTGAGCACACCACGCACATACGGCATAACGTTATTAGCTAGTCTGCCTGATACACATGAGTGCGCTTAACTGCACACAACCACAACTCGTCTCTTCCTGACAACCTTAGCACACAGCTAAAGTACTCCAAACTTACATCTCAACCAGCAAACCCTAACTTTTACAGACTCCAACCTCTCACTGCATACCCAGTCACACACACATACACACATGACACATCCGGATACACACATCGGAAAGCTAAAGGAAGTAGTACTAACAACTACGTGCCACGTACCACACCCGTACCATACCGTGGCATATCATGGGTCAAACCACGTACATGCATGTGTACTTACGCAGATGCGATATATGCACCAAACGTACGTAACGTGCATGACCACACGTCCCACACCATGCACTACAACTCAAGGCGAGATGCCACCGGCACCTCCGCCGCCGATCCCACCGGCGCCACCTCCGAGCCCGCCACCGCCATCGCCGAAGCCACCGAGTGGGGAGCCTCCACCGCCGAACCCGCCGAACGGGGTACCGCCGCCTCCGAACCCACCGACGGCTCCGCCGAGCGGGCCGACGCTTCCGACGCCGCCCCCGACTCCACCAAGCGGCCCGGTGACACCGCTGAAGACGCCGGCGCCGTTGTTGCCGAAGCCCCCGCCGTAGCCGGCGGCGACGGCCGGGAAACCCGGGAGGTCCCCCATGCCGCCGACGCCCACGAAGAGATTCTTCTTATCCGCCACGCCCGCGCCCGCACCGCCGTTCTTGGCGGCAGCCGCAGCAGCCGGAAGAGAGGCGGTGGCCGCCGCCGCCGTAGCGCCGCCGGGCACGGCCCTTGCCTCGGCCACGGCGTGCGCCAGCGCGAGGCAGAGCAGAAGGGACGCAGTGCCAAAGCAGTACCACTTGGACATGACTCTACTCTTTCTCTCTCTCTCTGCTGCTGCTGTGTGAGCTGCCGCTACGTACTGTTGTGCAGTGGGGACTGGGGAGGGTGGCGTTTGCGGGTTAAATAGAGGGAGAGGGAGATGGGCAGGTGAAGGGAGCAAGTGAGGGGTGTAAATGCATGGAGTATTACTCCATAGCTTTCAGAGAATTGGAGGTAGGCCACGACGTGTCCTCCTGTAGTCCAGAGGTCAGAGCCGAGTTAAAAACCCTAGCGTACGCAGTGCGGTGCAGGCAGGGAGACAGAGGAGAGCCGAGAATGTGTTGCTGCTGTTGACATGTCGTGAATACTCGTGATGGTACAATGCATGTTTGTTTCGTGAAGACAGCTGTCAGGATCAAGATTACCGATCCAGAACCCATTATGTGTTCCGTCACACTATTCCATGGATCAATAGATAGAGCATAAAGATGCAGTATTTGATGCATTATGTGTTCCGTCACACTATTCCATGGATTAATAGATAGAGCATAAAGAATACGTACAGATATAGACGCGGAAGCAGATAACAAAAGGTGGATCCATCGTCACCACCTACAAGTAGAGGTGGGCGTCGTGCCGGGCCGGGCCAGCCCGGCACGGGCCCATCGTGCTTCGGGTCTAAACCGTGCCGGGCGCGGCGGCGTCGTCTTGGCCGGGCTGGCCCGGCTCGTCTTCGGTGAGCCCAGGCACGACCCATTTGCGTTTCGTGCCTGCTTCGTGCCGTGCTGGCCCAAGTCTAGCCCATTTACACTATTGCGATGAGAGAAAAGGACCCGAAGTTGCTTGTAGTAGTGTGCGTATACAGTGCTACGGTATGCAATGAATGTATAGCCTAGTTGGCATTGATGTAGGAGATTATAGAAGACATCGACCAGTGCATGTTACGAACATATATATAGTCAAAAAATAAACAATCGATTAGTGCATACTAAATAGCAATACATGCACATTCGTATGCATGATTACATTACACCATCACATGTATTATCCTTGACTCCTTGCATACTCTCTCTCCCCTCTTCCCTCGAGCCAGCCACGCCCATGGCCCACCTCCCTCAGTCCCTCTGCCCGGCTTCCACCTCCCCTCCGCCTTGTCTTCCCCGCTCCGTCTCACCTCCCTACCGCCTCACCGCGCCTCCTCTCTCTCCCACCAAGCGCGGGTCGAGCACTCGAGCTCCTCCTCTACTCACCGCCGAGGCGGGCGCAATGCGGCATGGGAGGTGAAGCTTCGGCGCGTTGTCGCGGTTCGGCCGCTTGCCGCCGCGTTGCCGGGGACCTGCTGCGTGTTGCACGGCCGACATGCCGCCGTCAGGCGTCGTGCGTGCCGCCCGAGCACGCCCATACCGTCGTCTTGGGCCGGACCGCCCATCGTGCTCGATTGGCAGGCTCGGCACGGCCCGGACAACCGTGCCAGACCGGCCCGGTCTTTTTGAAACAGTGTCGTGCCGTACCGTGGGTCGTGCTGGACCGGGCGTGCCTCGGACCGGCCCAAAATAGCCCGGCCCAGTGCCCACCTCTACCTACAAGTAAGCGACTTAGGGTCCCGTCCTACATCTCGCTGTCATCCTCTCCCTTTAGTCCAGCCTCCATGTTGTAGGCGTAGGGGTCTTAGTCAGATAGACTCGAGTGATTTTATATTAAGCGAGTATAAATGTACCCCACAAGCCATCACACATAATGCATTTATAATAGATGCATGCAATGCTGAATAATGAAGGCTTGAGTTTTTTTTTTATTTGCAGAAAACCACGTTTGAAATAGATTATATAGTAGACAAAAGCCTCAGACCTAAAACAAGATTTTGATGAGATTGAGTAATTGAATCAAACCTCCGGTTATCATAGTGTGGCTCAAGCCTCCAACCCCTAGATGCTATATAGTTTTATCGGGCTACTACCCACACTTTCCACTAGGCGCTAGTGAGGAGTGAGGACAAATCAAAACTCTGGGATGCTACCCTGTAGTCCATTTCCTCTTCCTACAAATTGATTTTATAAAATTTAAGACTAACCAAGCAAGTTTCTGTGCATCGTCCATGATTGTGAGCACAACTATCTGGATACTTTTCACTTTACAAAGTTGCACATCTTTACCCATAAGAGATGTTCAAGATCATCACAGGGCCTTTCCAATCCAACCCCTAACATTTACTTGTCTGTAGGGTTGTACACCTTGCTCGAATGAGGAACCCTTGTTGAGTAAAAAATCGTCCCCACCCCCAATGAGGAAACAATGGTGCCCCTCTGTCATGTGGAGTCCAGGCGCCTCACATTACAATAGGATCGCCCTCTCCACACTTCCAAGTGGATCAAACACCACTCGCCTCACCTTGCAGGAGAATGCTAAGGTTCGCCAAAGTAATAAGCCAAGTTGTCCCGTTTTGATTTGGGGTTCCCGAGAGGTCAACACATGACCCGGTCCTTAACTGACTAGGACATCACTACCATGAGTTCTCGCTAGAACGACCCTCACCTACCAACCACCTCAGTCTAAAACAATTCTTGAGTTTTATTTTGAAGATGTTTTCTAAGTTCAACATTCCAGCCATCTACATCTAATGACTGTCCAATTCAAATTTTGATGTTTGAATGATGTCAGGACAAATCAATGCCCGCATGTCATTGCATCTAAGCAAGGCTAAACATAGCACTTAGATACGGACTTAGTGATTAATTATGTTACCATTAGTCCTAGGGCACCAAGCTATCATGTCCATGTTAGACTTAGGGTTTAACTAGAACATGATCTAGCCTAAGACATGATCACCAAAAGTTAGTGCAGAAATAATTCATTAGATACTAACCCGGTGAAGAGGATGCCATTACGGTTGTTGTCGAAGTAGTTGAGTGAAGAAGATGAGGGCCGGTGAAGAAGAGAGAGCACCGTGATCTTCACGGCACTAGTCGCAATCTTCGGCAACCTGGCGCTAGCTTAGTTGATCGGCAATGTGGGGATTGAGCCAAACTCGAGAGGAGAGCATAACCTCACGAGCGCCGGCCTCTCCCATTATATTCTAGCACTGGCTGACGGGACCATAACCACATTCTTGTTAGGCGCTCCCGATCAACGCGTGAAAATGGTGGGCTTAGCCCCCAAAATTTTCGGCTGTCAATTATGCCGAGATCACAACCAACAGTCCAGAGTCAAGGCATGAAATTTTAATACTGTAGTTCAATTAACATTAAGGCATTAACTATGAGCTGATGACAATATAATTCTTAATCAAAGTAAGGCTAACATTCATTTTGTAATTTAAAACAACATAATTGCATTTGAAATGTAGGTACAATATGATAAAAATCATGACTCACCTTGCTCGATCAGTGTCATGATGGTCTTATTCATGCTCGATCTTCTGATCTTTTGGAGCTTCGACATCTAATTTACACAAATTACAACCGAATTCAAATAAATCCAAATGAATGCAAATAAAATTCAAAATTTTGGTATTGTTAGGTATTATTTGAAGTTGTAAACAAAAATCAATTAATTTAGATTTAAAACTAGAAAGAACAAGCTTCCCAATGTTTGGATTTGAGGAAAATATTCCTCAAAATAAATAGAGGAGAGAGGGTCTCCCACTGATGGATAGGGTCCAAGATTTTTAATTTATTTTCATATTATTTTTCTCCCGGAAATTAGATGTAGCGACTTACCATGGTGTCCCACCACATTTTGGGCCTGTTGGGGGAGGGTGTGTTTGAGTGAAAAGTCGCTTTTGGTTTGTTAATGTAGCACTGTGTATGGTGGTGTGGCTTTTCTTGTTATCTTTGTTTGCCAAGCCTCGCACTTGCAATTGTAGCTTTTGAGGGCTAACCAAAATGGAAGGTAGCAACATAGTAAAGTACATCAACATTCGAGTGGGGAGGTGACGTGGAGGCGGTGAGGCGGGGTGGCAAAGGTTGGGAAGGCAGAGCGAGCGAGTTAGGAGGAGTTCAAGCGAAGCCACAAATAAAAGCTCCTCCTCGTAGAATTGCAGCTTTTGGGGGTGCTTCTGCTGTGGCTTAGCTTTGCAGCTATGCTGTTTGGGGAGCTTTTAGCCCAAAGCTGAAGCACAGCTCCCCCAAACAGGCCCTTTATTTTATTTATGATTCATTTTGTAACTGAAAATCCATAGCACTGACTTACATGCAGGGCCCTGTGCATTATTACACTTTTAATTATTTTTTAAGAAAAACACGAAACACTGACAGGTGGAGCCACGGTCCACATGAAGTTGGTCCATGAAAGCATTTGATCACGGCCTTAGGCCCACATGTCATTAGCTACAGTCTATGGTCTATAGACTGGTGTACACGGTTGATATTGGTCGGTGGAGCATGCTTGTCATTCATACAAAACGTAAACTATATCCTAATTTAAATGTTATCTATACCCTTTATAATGCACCTAAGTAATTTTTTCTACGTCCACCCTAAATAATGCACCTCATTAGAGATGGCCCAATGTTCGTGCACCCAGCAAAACGTCCCCAGAAACTTGCATTCATCAAAATGAACGTCTCAGATCTTTCCTCAGTTTTACTCACCCACATCCGATGGCCATTATTTAGTGTGTCTAATCATCCCTGTAGCCCACAACAGACCTCCCCCACCTACATATTTGAAAGGAGAGCGAATTAAACAAGGAAATAAATAAGGAGGATCCGCATGCAAAGAAACCAGACTTGAATTTTTTACTAGCCAAAATTGTACATACTATATATTTGGAAGGAGGGTGAATCAAACAAGGAAATAAATAGGGAGGATCCGCATGCAAGGAAATAAGACTTGAATTTTTTATTGTCCTGGCATTGTGATCGTATTTTTTTCCGAATATGACCTTTCTCCAGACTTTTTTACGGATCTAGCCCCATAGAGCCTAATTTGGTATACGGAGAGCGCTGAATTTTTATTTTATTTTTATCTAAGGAACCAACGGTGCGTGAGTCTTTGCTTAATTTTTTCAATTTTTTCTCGCGGAACCGGTGGCGGCGAGCAATTTATTTAATTTTATCTTTTTTCCTTGCGGATCCAGCGGTCGGCGAGCGCAGTTTATTTTTCCATATTTTTCTGAAATCATCCCTGTGGCCCACAATAGACCTTCCATCCCCTCCAGCATCAACAAAGGAAAGGAAACAAACGTCTTGGAATCAAGGAAAAGGAAACAAACGTCTTGGAAAAGGAAAGGACCATACATTACGTGCTGGGAAAAGGAAACCGGGAGATGGGGCAACGCGGCCGAGAGAACGTAGGTCTGCAATGGCTTCACGGTCGCCATCGGTGGCTTTGCCGACGAGGCGAGGTTACTGGTCAGCGACCTCACGGGCGCCGTGCCTCGGCTAATTTATAATTTAATTTTTTTTGAAAATAATTTTATTAAGTACAAAATAATCGAAAGTTTTTTTGAGAATTTTTCTAGAATTTTTTAACCTAATGTGCTATCTTTTCAAAAATCCTTCTATATTTAAAAAAAAAATGAAGGCAACTCACATGTAGCTTCTTCTAGCTGCATCCCAGATTAGAGAAGCTTCTTCTCTTCCCTCCCTCTATTAAAGCAAGAAAGAAGCTCCAAAGCTCCATCAATCCCGTACCAAATCTCCTCTTTCCATCTATGGTGTTAATTTCCCAAATTTCGTGCTCTATTGCCAAAATTTCCTCTCAATCTGATTTGATCCCAAATTATGGTTTCCATAAATATACTTGTTTCGGGGCTATAAAAGCCGGCGAGCTCTCCTCCACCCCATCGCATTGCGTAAATCCCCAAGTGCTCCTTCTTGTAAAGATCGCCGGCTTTTGGAGGTAACCCAAGCCATCACCGTCATCTTTCCCGGCGAAATTCACCGCAACCGTGACTCCTCCCCCGCAGGCGCCGGTGCCGGCGATCTCGCCGCACCGATCTTGACCCACTGCGACCGGCTAGCCACCTGGCCTTCCTCCCCTTGCGCTGTTAAGCCCAGAGAGCACGCTGTGCTCTCTGTGGAAGCTGCAAAAAAAAAATCTAAAATCAGAAAAATCTTTTTTCTTTCTCTTTCTTGATTTAAAATCTTTTGGGATCCCGTTTTCGCCCATTCGACCTCCATTTAGTTCCGTTTTTCTTTCTAAATTCATTTAGAATTCTAAATTTCTCTTTTATTATTAAGTGTTGTATTCATACTTATCTTCTCATTTAATTGATAAGCGGGTGTACTGCCGTCGTAGCGTTAGCACAGGCACTATACTAGTAATCTCTGGGTCTGCAAATAGCCCGCACCCACTTGTGCTGGCTGCTGAGGCATTTGCGGCTACGGCTAAACCCGCAATGCAATCCTCCTGCAAGTTCTATGTGTTTGGCGGCTACCCACAAAGCACCGACCATTAATCTTTACTAGATGGGTATGCGCACTACGCCGCGCACGGAATAGCCAGACAGATGGTAGGCATCCAAAATACAGAACTGGATTCCTCTTTGTTGATTTCTTCTCACGTTGGCTGGCTAATCAAGTTTTTGTTCTAATGACGTGTCTCCCATGCTAAAAATCAGTGCTAATGGTAGAGTCAACTATTGAATTGAGCAAACTGTCAATCCCAACAAATTATTTCTAACATTATACACTTGCTCATGTGTTTGTTGTAAATTGTAATACTAAAATAAGAACCCTAATATGAACAAAGACATATATCACAACACCTAAGAACTTCTGGATACAACTTGTTTGGCTAGTGTACAACTGCATGTCTGCATCTATGCAGAAAAACAGGTAAAAAGAACTTCTGGATACTGCTTGTTTGGCTAGTTTACAACTGCATCTATGCAGAAAAAGCTGACTTGCATGGCACAGGAAAGCCATGTATGTCAATAACATCACCTTGAACTATCAAAAATCCAGTAATGTTACAGCTTTTAAACAATTTAAAACTCAGTTCTTTTGGATACAGAACCTGAAAAGTTCTTTCTTCTTGTTGGACATGTGAAGCATCCCAATACAGAGCTTCAGTCTATCTAAAAAACTTTTACAAACCACATTATCTACATCCTAATATTTGCCTTTTTACTTTTTGTAACCAAAACCCTCACCAAAAGAAAGGCAATATACAACATTGGTTGCTGTCAAACTCACAGGCAGCAAGAATCGAATAATATTTCCCATCTCTTTCATTGTTGCTCTAACCAAATAGAAAGATGAACATAAGCATTCTACCTCTATGTACATACCAGCGGGAACAGAAAACCAACTGAAAATTCATCCTAGTTAGAGCTCCCAGTAGTCACATATGAGCATCTCGAGTAAAAGGAAGTTGAAAGCTATGACAAAAGAAAAATTATAAATAACAAATTCTTACATCACCAATGAAGTTCTTGTATCAAAGTTTAATAAGCAAATGCAGTAATCATATGCTGATTTTTTCATGCATGTTTTCCTGCAAGAGCATAGCACTCTTTTATGTTGCTAATTGCTAGTTTATCCTACACAAGAAAATAAACCAGAGCGTGCAAGGGATACATATTTTACAACAAACTTCATACATAATGTATTCATGCAATTGAACATGTGCGCACAATACAATGACCTTATATTCTAACTTTTCCAAGGGCATAGCCATAAAGATCTGCAAACGTAGATATCTTGAAGGGATTTAACATTGCGGCAAAGGATAGTTGTAGGAAATGTGCAAAGCTTGTCCTCCAGCATATCAACCTCATTCATATACAGTACTAACTACTAAGCCACGCACGCCATGCATGGAAGGCAGCAAGCTAACATGCATGGAAGGCAGCAAGCCAAAGTCACAGGATGCTTTCATAGGAAATAAGCGTTCCCTGACAGGTGAAGCCATCATGCCAATATAGGAAACAACTAAGTAAAAGTGGAACAAATCATTAGTTTTAAAAGATAATAAAAAACATCAGTTAGTACAAATGAAGAAAACATCTAGAATCAGAAACATAAGGCTGGTGTATGCACTGAATCTTCCACCTTTATACTGGGCAAAAGGTCTACGACACTGCCCTTATGCTCAAAGTCTAATGTCCAATCTCTGACAACCTATGGGCATTTGCTATTTCTCTCACACTATCTAGTACTCCCTCCATTGATAAATATAAGGTGTATTTTGACTTTGCACATGGATTAAGGTTGTGGTGAAATTGAGAAAGGTATGAGAGAAAATGACTTAGATATCCCTCTTAATTGTCTTGAAAGATGAGAGATAATGAATAAATGCATATGGTTGAGAGAGAATAAATAGGGGTATAAGTGGAAAGGCTCATTAAATCTACATGCACACCTTATATATTTTTCAACAAGACCATTCAAACTATAGGCCTTATATTTATCAACGGAGGGAGTATAAGATTTCAACAAGGAGGGCTGGACGGATCATCCACATGTAAAAATAATATTCTAAGAGATTCACATTTCATATCCAAATATGATCTAAATGACAAAGGGTGAGTAGATCAGCAGGAACCAGGAGACATATGTGCTACCTCAGTTCAATTATGTTAAGTAGAGTAAGTCAAAATATTCACATCCATATCAAATTAGGATACAATACTGAACTCTAGTGATATGACTAAATTACCTCCTAATTTTGGATACAATAGAAGCTAAAGGTCAAAATATTATCTGTAGAAGCAAAGTAATGGAATCGGAACTCATCGAGACCAAGAGAGTTAGCACAAAAATAATTCGAGAAGTCAGAATATTACTTGCACGAGCAAAGTAAACCAATCTAAACTCGTCCACACCAAGAGGATTATAGTGCAAAAATCCTTCAAGAATAAATAGATTGGCAGAAACCGATTGGTAAGACATGTAACTGGTCATGTTTCCACAATGCAGTATAGAGAGCCATCCCAACATACCACCCTGATCATTCACGACCAATCACTACTCCAATGAAAAGGAAGGAAAAGTTAGAAAAACAGAGAGATGAATACTTGACAAACCTGAATAAAGCCTGCAAATGAAAATGCCTAGGAATCTGAACATTGAGCAAATATGAATTATGAGTAGGAATTATTCAAAAAAACAACATGAGAGCTTTATGTAGAAGAAAAGAAACATTAGAATCGACCAGCTCACCATAAGCATAAACCGGACAGTAAACAATTATAAACTTTGGGTTTTGTCATTCAGCACATGTCAGTTAAGCAAAAAGAATCAATTAATTAGTAATTAGTATATAGATGCTATAATAGCTACCAAGTATGGGATTGGCCAAGAGAAGCAATATGTACCAGCCCCCTATGCCGTCCTTTGTGGCTTAAACTAATACAGAAGTAAGGATAGATTTTGCTCAAGTTTTCATGTGCGACAAAATCGAACCATAATCATAAGCATATTCGAAAAATATTGAACAGGATGCACATGTTTGTTAAGGTCCAAGAAGCACCAATGCCCCCATCACCACTTGTAAGGGCATCTAACCGTCCAGCGTACATTTCTTGGACGGATAATGATCCAATATAGTTAATGATCCATACTATGTGCCACTCTGTGCAAAGCCAAATGCCAATAAGTTAAGTATTGGAGGGAAAGAAACTCTAAGTTGGTAAGCTAAGTTCAGACAATTATTGCATAAACAACATGATCAGTACCCTTTAAAGATACTAATACATAACAAGCATCACTTACATAGAAAATCTCGACAAGGCCAGAGCGTAGGAATGAATAGGTCGCTACAGCCACTGTGTGATCGCATAGATGTTGTCCCCGTAAATGATCACATTGCTCGGGTAGTAGCCACAAAAGAACTGGAATCACCACTGATTTCAGGGTGAACAAGCTATAAAGTGTAAGAGTTATTTTTTTTTGAATTTTTGGCCAGTAGCTTTGGCATTCAATATTCAGTGTAGAAGGAAAACAACAGCCGACTACAGACGCACGCACACCAACACACGCACACACGCCCACGCACTGTACTCGGCTCCATGCGCACCCGGGCGAGTCCAGAGACTCGAACCCGAGCGGGCAGCTCGCGCACGCTCGCTCGTTCGTGTGTAAGAGTTATTTTAAAGAGGTATTCATGAGATGGAACACAAAATAGAGCTAAGTAGGACTACAGGAACATTCAAAATAAGATCAGCAGACTGGTGCTGAGATGACATAACCAGAACTCAAGAATATAACTCCCCTAATCTTGAGACAACGTAGTTGAGTAACCAAAGTGACATGCAAATGGAAAACTACAATAATACAAATGATCACTATGCTCTGCATGATTCCAAATAGCTCATCAAGCTCCATCGAGTCCATTCTGCTATTTCATTCGAGAATGTACCCTACAGCACTCAAGGCTAAGGCACTGTTTGGAACACAGTAATTTCAAAGGAAACAGATGGCGTTAAATATTTCCAGACACCCGATTCCAAACTGACAGCTTGCTATTGCTAATTTGCTACCCACTTAGTCTCTATAAACGGGGATAATTAACCCTTGCTATACAAAGCGCACGCGCATGCCTTAGAAGGCAAATATATACCCATCTAATCATCAACGCCAGTCGCAAAAACAAATTAGCAAAAGGACACAAATTTAGGCGAGAATCAATCTCAATTACGAACAACCGTACCTCCCCAGGAAGACGGACCCGTTAAGCAGGAAGCACTGTGCGATCCTGGTCGAGAGCGCCGTCGAGCCGCATCCAACCAACCACAAGCGAAGGTTTAAGAAATTAAACCCCAGATTGACAAGAAAAAGAATGACAAAAATAGAGAGATGTGAAGAGGAAATAACTCGTTGTGGCGACCCGCATAATTAGCCCAGAGTAACGACAGTAGTACTGTCATCACACCGGGATAATTATACGAATCTCGCCATAGTAGCTAACAAAATATCGGACGACCCGATACTTTATCAATCACTATGCCGTGTTCAGAGTGTTGCAGCAGAACAATAATTAAAGACTGAATGCAAATATATTCATACCAAGCCACGCAGGGCTATATGTTTATTACATAATTATACATCTGATCGAAGTACAATGAAAATATATTGTAACTATCTAGTAAGCGATGATCTCCCAAAACGCTGATATGGTCTATAGTATCCCCTAGCCCTCCTGGTAGTAGTGGTCGTAGTAGTAGTCCTCCTGAAAGTCCTGGTATTAGTCCTGCGGGTAGTCCTCACCCCACGCCTTATAGGTAGATCCATCAGACTCACCTTCTAAGCAAAGGGAGATTTAAACAAGAGTGAATATAGGGTACTCAGCAAGCATTAATAACAAATGCAGTAATAAATTTTCTCTTAGATCCAGCCCATGCTTACCTTAGCTCAAAATCCATTTTTACCGAAATTAGGTTTTTGATTTTCTTTAAGGTTTGGGTATTTTAATTTTCACAACTAGCTACTAGCACTCGAATATGAGGCAGACTTAGCTTGTAGTCTCCAATCCAGGAGACAGGCATGAATTCATGATTTTTAACCCTGCGTAGGTTTGTATCATTTTTAGCCATAGCGACCCTATCCTATGAGGCCTCAGAATGTTTATCACTAATCCAGCATTAGATCTCCAACCCTGTTACCCGAGTGGGGGACCCTATCCCAGGCCGTCCTATCAAACTCACAGATAACAGTTGTATCCCGCCTCAAGTCGGGAGTAACTCTACCCATAGCTTCAAATATACCGCCACTGCGTCGCGGTTCTCTTTGGGCCTTCCAGCAATACCCAGATTTACGCTTCTAATATCTACTCATATCCAATGTGGAGAGCATAACATCTTCATAGAACAACCTTTTCTAACCCATTTATCTCACTATGGTTGATACTGGAATACGGCTCATTGCCCGAGTATAGTTGTTTGACCTTATATTATAGCCTATGTATAAGGCCCCACCGGCAAAACATTACACCTTCTCATCGGCACCCTCTACCGACCATACATAAAGATATGAACACATTCACAGCTCCATTCGTTGAATGAGCCAAACATCATTTTAGAAATTCCATTTACCATCTCATCAATTTATTCACAAACCATATTTCCATCCGAATCCAATTTAAATTTTTCAATTGTAATATATGTTTTTCGATGCAGTGATGATATATGTATGTATATGAAAGCATTTGAAAATATTGATAAAGATGATCAACAAAAATCTTGCCTGGTATAAAATCGAAAGGTACGGCCTCGCCCAAATTCTGGATCTAACCGACTAGAAGGTTCAAGTCTAGTCCTGAAATCATAAAGCATTAATATTTGGCAATTAATGTGAACGAGTTTTTCTAGTGTCCAACCATTTCCTTAACTACTGCAAGTTATTAATTGGGCACATTTTAATGTAGTGCATTTTAGTTACAACAATTTGGATTCCTGTATTTTTAATTTGGCACCACACTTTATTTTTATAGCGATCCTGATACTCGCGACCATAATTTGGTATCATATTTTATTTTAGAGAGGTATTACAACCATAATTTTTGTCATTACCGATTTGAAATTTTTATATGCCTCTTTACTTGATTAATCATGTTATTTACGGTCTTTTGATTTTTAGGCGAACCGCGAGATGATTAACTAAACTAAACGCAGTTTGCGGCCAACAAATTATTTTTCCTACTTTCCCTCTTTTTCTCTTTTCTTTTCCTTTTTCTTTCCTTTTTCTTTTCCCTTTTTCTTTTTCTCTCCTTCTTTCTTTTCTTTCTCTGCCTTCTCTTTTTTACTTCCTCTGGTAGAAAGCGGCTTGGCTCTCGGTTGCTTTGCTCTTGCCTTTCTCTTTTTCCTTTGGACCGAGCCTCCTCCTACGGCTGCTTCTCCCTCTCTCGACCGACTTCCTCTGGCCGAATCCCCCCGCTGGACCAAGCTCTCTCTCCGGCTCGGCGCTGGCCCTGCTCCAGTCTTAGCCCCACCTCCCTTGGCGCGTGTGACTCCAGTCGCAGCCCCGCTGGCGCTGGTCCGACCGCAGCTCGGCACTAGCCTGGCCGCACCCGCAAGGCCCAGCTCCGACCTCGATTTGGCTCTATCCTGGCCGCACATGCTACTTCGACCGCAGCTTCCCCCTACTATCCTCCTTATCCCATGGCTACGCTGGCTTGGCTACCTAGGGTTTCACTGCCCTTTTCATTTTTGAGTGATTTTACTTTACCCCTTTTTACTAATTATGGTTTTGCACGGTTGGGTGGGGGTCTATGATGATCTATGGGGAGGTTCTAGGTTTTGGAAGTGAGGTGACAGCACTGTCATCACCCACACGCCAGGGGAGTGTGAGGTGATGTCCATGACGCTCCTCGCAACCCCTAGGGCTGTCTTTCCTACCGAGGCCTCTAGGGTTTTGCCCGATCTACTGGCTACTTACCCCATTTGCTAGCTATTTACCCGATCTACCATATAGGCATACTACATTTTGTACTGCTACTGCTATTGGTGTTCGGAGGTTCACCTGAGGGTTGGTTCTTGATAGCATCTAGGCACCCCTCAATTTTATTTCTGTATTATTATGGTTTTGGTATTGATGACTAAGTTAGTAATACTCAAAGCTTTGAATAAAGTAAGCTGGAATCTATGATGGAACAAGTTGGGATAACAAGATTAAGGCTTTCAGTTTTTAGTTTATGACTTGGGAGATGTTTCAAATCAAATAGCCTAGGTTTGTTTTTCTTTTGTGGTTGTCTAAAAGAGGGACTTTGCACAAAGAAATAGTTTGTTTAGGCAAAGGCAAAACTAGATCACTCGGAGCAAAAGACACTTAGTCTTTACCTTTATGAAAAGCATACCTCTTAGTACAACGGACCAATCTTTCCCTATCAATCTTCTTAAGTCCGTTGCAATCCTTGAAAACTATTCTTCGTCAAAACTTCCTTTGAATTCTGATCATCAGATTAAAGAATTCGCTTTCATATTCTCATATCCTTGATCAAAACCTTCTTTGAAAATCCTCTTGATAGCCAAAGGTTTACCTATGAATGACGGACAAATATCTTAGGTTTCTCTTTTTCAGTAGACCAAAAATTTGGTCCGGCACCCCTTTTAGTGTATAAGTTTTTGGCCGAACTAAATTTTTGATGTACTCTCAATCGAAACCTAAAATAAATATTTTCTATCTTCAAAAGAACCTTTACTCAGAAAACGGACCAAACATTTGTGTTTAATATTTTTTTTTGTCCGTAGCTAAAATAAAAAGCTTAGATAAAATTTATCTTTGTTGAAAAAAAAGGTCCTTGGCAGCAATCTTCTGAAAAGACCATGTATGACGGACCAAAAATTTGGTCCGAAGTACATGTGTTTCCATGCCAAACCTATCTTCTGAAAAGACCATGTATGACGGACCAAAAATTTGGTCCGAAGTACATGTGTTTCCATGCCAAACCTATCTTCTGTGAAATCTATGTATGACGGACCAAATATTTTGGTCCGAAGTACATGTGTCTCCATTCCTAGCAAAACTCTTGTTTTATCCATGTATAACGAACCAAATATTTTGGTCCAACATATATAGGTCTCATTACCTAAGCTAAAATCTTTTGAAATCCATGTGTAACGAACCAAAGTTTTTGGACTGATACTCATGTATGTCTCTCAGTGGTATGCCAGACCATCTTTCATAATCAACCCATGTTCTACAGACCAAAATATTTGGTCCATCGCAATCTCTCAAATTTGGTCCGACATACACATATCCAGTATCGCTAAGCATCGATACTAAGTCCGTTATGCGTGTATATTTACATTGTTTCGACATCGACACGTCCAACGCTCTCAGTAGAGTGTAACGGCTATTTTCACTCCAAATGGCTATATAAGCATTACCTAAGCCATCTACCAATGATATAGATGAACTCCTTACACTTTGGTATTGAAAAATAGCTCTCATTCTCAAAAGGAGTCTGTGCTTCATCTTCATACAAAAACTTCTCATACATCTCTAAGTGTGTTAGCTCCAAGTCAGTGTCTAGTTGTGTGAATTGCAAAGTGAACCAAGAGATAGAACTTGTGCAAAGTTTATTACTCTTGTATCCTGGCAATCGTAGACAGCTTGGAGGAAGTGAACAGTGTGACCTGTCCAAAGGAGCTTGTGGAAGGCAACTGTATTTGTGAGAGGTTTGGAACTCACCTCACTGGAGTAGTGAAAGAGTTACCTGAGTGATCGCCAGAGCTACTGCGACTAGCTTTGGAGAAGCAGAACTTCAAAAGAAGTGCTTCAACGTGGATTAGGAGTGCGGCTCTGAACCACGGGATAAATCTCTGTCTCTCCTGTGCCATTTTGTTTATTGCTTTCGCTGTGTTTATTAGTTGTTTAATTTCTGTATTATTCTTACAGTAAGTTGTTCTCTGTTAATTCAGTTAGTTGCTTAAAATAGTTAGAACTTATTGAAATTGCCTATTCACCCCCCCTCTAGGCCAACTCGATCCTTCAGTTCTGTTGATGGGCTAGATAATGATGCTGGTGAGGATGAAGCTACTATGAGGAAGATGGCTGAGGCTGCTGCTCTTGGCCTTCTCCTCCTAGCGTGGCTGGCTTCTGGACCTCCTCCTCCTTGCTCCTTCTGGCCCCCTCCTCCTTGTTCCTTCTGGACTTCCTCTTCCCTGCTCCTTCTAGTTCGGCTGCTCTCTGGTGTGGCTCTCCTTTTCTTGCTCTTGGCTTGTATGAGAAAGGGGGATGAATTTGGCTGGCTGTGAAGGTGCTGGCTCTCTACTGGCTACATTTATTCACCTTTTACTCTTGTCATTTTTACCATCTTGCCCTTGGGTTCCTTACTGGCTTCTATGGGCATATGGGTCTTTATTCACATTTTTACTAAAGGTACCCACAACCTTACCAAGTTTGTTACTAAATTGTTGAATAATGAACCCGGGTCTAGCGAGAGGTGTGATCTGGCCCCCGGACGGATCAAGTATATCGATGAGCGATACCCTCACCTCAAATCCTTACTTTTTATTATCCTTGCATTGTTGTTTTACTGATACATGATATTTGTTCTTAATTATAATCACTGATTACTCCTCGATTAGTTGTTTAGTGATTTTTATTAACTTAAATAACCCCCATGTTATTTCACTTGTTAGTGGTCCACAATAACTGGGTGACATATCGGAGACACAACACACCAGATCGGCGAGGATAGCGAGCCTTAGAGCAAGATGCTTTACCAAAGAGGGTAGCAGCCGCCGGAGAGCCACGCCCACAGGTGTGGGTGAAGAAGAAGCGTCGGTGAGCCATATCCTGGGGCTGCGCAGTGGGCGGAAGAAGCAACGCTCAGGTTTAGTAGCAACCAGAGAGCCACGCCCGCCGATGTGGGTAAAGAAGAGTTTCCGCGAGCCGTATACTGGGGCTGCGTGCTGGGCGAAAAAAGCAGCGCTCGAGTTTCTACCTCGATTTCGTCACAAAGAAGTCGATGGGTGGCCCCCACATTGGGTAAAGGTCGTGGAGGGCGAGACAAAGGGGAGGAAGTGGAGCGGCGGCTACGGGGTCACCCAGCTGAAGGAGAACAGGAGGAAGGAGGGGACTGGGTCTGCGACCGTTGATTTCTTGGCTGCTCAACAAGGCCCTGCCGTGCCCCCGATGTGTTTCTTATGGCCGCACCGCCGGTCTGGCCGACACCCTCGCTGGACTCGAACGAAATTCCCTAAAACCACAAGGACTTTTCTGGAAAAGTTCCGAACGCAAGATTCTTCGCTGACCTGTTGGTCGGGGCCTCGACGCGAATACAGAATTGTTGGAGGGGCTTTCCTCAAAAAAGTGAGCTGGCACCTCTTCCTGCGCGAGAATTCTTCCCGGCATAAGAGTAAGGGTACATACATACATATAGATATATATTATTATGTATATATATACATATATTATTATATATGTATATATGCATACCTATTTTTGAACAATATGGAACAATAATTAACAATACTAAACAGTACTTAAACAGTGATAATAATACCTTCAAGGATGTTGTTTTGCACAGTGCGAAACAGTATTAAACAGTATAGAATAGTAGTTATTAATATTTTTAGCTTTTGACCAAAATCTTTTAGCGGTTGGCGAGACCAGCAACTGCCGAACAAAAAGACAATGGTTATAATATCCTACTCAATACTCACCATATTTTTCATTATTTTGTTTCGGAAGTAGCTAATCCATCCTCTCAGTTTTTAAACCACTTTTATTAGAATCTTATGGTAGGAATTTTTTATCGTCTCCCCAGGCAGTTCCACCCAAATGGAACACTTACCTCAGGTTCAAGGCTCTCAGCCGAACCAGGTACTTTGATGAGAACCACCTGAGAGGTTTCTCCTCTAGGGTTCGTAGTATAAAAATCGTTACCATAAAACTGGAATAGCCATGGTTTAAAGACCAAGTTCTTACAGAAAAACTACTTCATTCCACAAAATAATTTACATATGGTTTTCCCTTTTGGGAACCCGAACGGTCTAGCACAAAGAGGAATTACCTTTCAATACCTTACTGCTTACAAGCCTTCGCACAATATATCTATAAGGCTTAATATTAGGAAGTACTATACTACTTAGGGGAGTTTGGAGTAGCAAGGCAGCAAAGAGTTTCTTGCTTCTTCCTTACTCCTAAGCTTATACTAGAGGTGTTGTGGGTGGAGAAGGTGGAGAATGGCAGAATTTTCTCTTCTACTACTTTGGATGCTCTTGCTTGTGTGTCTTCGCAGTGCAGAGGCTTCTCCTTTTATAGCCAAACCTCGTAGTGACGAGGCCTTGAAGAATTATTGCCCTGATCCTGTATTCCCTCCTATAGAGCATCAATAATTGGTCTTCTGGCTACATCACTTCAATTATTTGTCTTCTGGCCGCTTCACATGCAATTATTGGTGTTGTGGCAGCCTCTTCTATCATGTGCAATTCCGTGCTTTATGGGAGAAAGTAGAGTGTAGGATTCCCCCTATAGAATATCATTTTCCTTTAAATCTTTCATAATATTATATTCTTCTTCAGGACTAATCAGCCATGTTTATCTTTGCCCATGACTAGAAATATACATATCCTCTTCTTCTGTAAGAGGGATTTCAAATTTATCATCTGTTATCTTCTTTAATTCTTCAAATCTCTTTTCTATGTCATTCTTTAACTCTTCCATAATCTCATTCTTTAGTTATGATTTTAATTGAGGTGCTATGGTGTCAAATTTCTCTTCTATCTTCCAATCTATATATTCTCCATCTAATGGATCGACGTCTTTCATTAAACATTCTTTATATGTTGGCTTCTTCTTTACCTTCTCATCTTCATTTAGGTCTATTATTGGTGTCATGTGTACTGCTTTTTTTATTCTTAGCTCTTCTATAATTTGTCATGTATTCTCTAGCTATTGGTTCTATATAATAATTAGGACCTAATATTTTCCTAGCATTCTTTAGCGCATCATCTATATCTCCATATTTTTCCTGGATATTGTTCCATATAGCTTTGAGTCTATTTTAGCCGATACAATTTCTTCGAACGACATATATATTCCCGGTTTAGGTCCTTCGAAAATAACATATAATGGTTTAGGCTCTACTATTTCTGGTATTTATGTTGTTGGCAAAATTATCTTATTTGTCATGTGGAAATATTCTGACAAACTATTTAATATTGAAAGCATATAACCCTTATCTTCCCTCTTCACATTATACTGATACCAGAAGTTATCTAATATACATTCCTGTACTTCATTGATATCAATATGGTCTTTAGGTTTAAATTTGAATGTATTAGGAGGAAATATTCTTAATTTATTATCTCCTCCAAAATTATACGCCTCTACTCCATTTGGAAGTGTTGATTTCTTCATTCCTGCAAAATAGACGAACGAGAGAATATATCAGACAATTTATTATCAGTACCTTTTATATGCTCAAAACTAGCTTTATATCCGTTTTCTGAAATTATATCTTCGAACAATACCCATCTCTTTGATGAACTCTTCTTACTATTAATATGATTATAATATCTACATATAGCTTCATAGTCTATTCGAACAATGAACTCTTTAAATCCTAAATATAATATAGAGGAATTTAGTGCATACATAATTGCTAGAATTTCTCTATCTACATTATTTACCGTCTTTAGCTTATAACTTCCCGAAGCATACCTACATATTTTTTCTTCAGATTTTGGCGAGTATTTGTTGGGCTTTTCCTTTAATATAGCTCCCCAACCTATTTTAGATGCATCAGTTTCTATAATGAAGTAGTTATCTTCTAAAGGTAAATCTAATGGCTTGAGATCTTTTACTTTGTCTTTAATTTTTCTTACTACCTTAACATCTTCGGAGTTAAAGTATTTTTGGCCATTCTTTCTTAATTTAGCATATAAAGGACCAGCTAACTTAGCTAAATTTTCTATATAGTTTCAAGCATAATTTACGATTCCTAAAAATTGTTGTAACATCTTTTTATCTTTCATAGTATCTGGAAACTATAAGATCTTTTCAGCTATGTGCTCTTGTAGATATATCTTACCTTCTCCTATTCCATGCCCTAAGAACTTAATCCTTTCTTTACATATTTCCATTTTTGTTTTTTGATAAGATCAACCCATTTTGTTCTATTTTTCTAAAGAATATTTCAAGATGAGCAATGTGTTCTTTATAGGTTTTTGAAAATATTAAAATATCATCAATATATACTAGCATAAAAACTTGATTTTCGTTAAATATTTTTTGCATTTTTCTTTGGAATATAGCGGGTGCATTTTCAAGCCTAAAGGTATTACCAACCATTCGAAATGCCCTTGAGGACATGTGAATGCTGTCCATTTTATAGAATCTTCCGCCATTTTAACTTGCCAAAACCCAGATTTTAAATCAAATTTTGAGAAATATTTACTTCCTTGTATTCTATTTATCCATTCTTATTTATTTGGGATGTTGTATGCGTCATCTACTGTGTTATCATTTAATCTCTTATAATTTGTGATCATTCTTGATTTACCCCTTACTATTTCTGAATGATTTCTTACTATAAAAGCTGTCGACCTATGTGGGCTTTTGCTTTCTCTTATTGCTCTTAATTTTAACAACTCTTCTATATGCATCTTAAAATGCTCTATATCTTTAGGTGAGGCTTCTATCGGGCTTGTTTTAATTATATATTCTGGGTTTATGATATCTATATCACATACTATCTCATTTCTCTCCCAATGTTTTAAAGGTATTTCTTCAATTATCTGGATATCTTCGAGCCTATGAATTATTTTTTGTATGTCATCTTTTGTTTTTATGTCTCTATACCAATTTGGAGCAAATGATTGTAACCCTATACATTCTATATAAGAATTTGCTATATAAAAATCTTCTAAATTCGTTTCTATTACGAGAGGTTGGCAGTCTTCGCTATTTGCAGTGATCGCGGTAGTATTAGTAGTAGTTCCACCACGCTTTCGCACTTCTAAAATGTATGAAATATTGTCTTGGTATGGAATAAATGTAATACCTTGCTCATGTATAATGGTAGTTTGGACAGATTGCTGTAAAATCTTAGCCCTATGATCATTTCGTCATTAATCATAGATAAATCTCTTATTGTGATTTCATCTATTATATACTTAGTGCCATTTATATATAGCTCAAGATTATATGCTAACTGGCTATGAACCTTTCTTGTGCCTGACATATCAGTTGATATTTCTGCTTTATCGTCATCTATGGTATGGACTATTTCAGGACATCTTGTGAAATATTTATCATGGATTATATTCTTTGTATAGCCAGTACCTACTAATGCTAGCACCTTGTAAGTAATATTTGGTTTTAATTTTATTTTGACATGTATTCTTATTCCTAATATCTCTTTAAATGGTAATTTAGTAATGTATTTATTTCCAAAACTAGATATTGCTTCTCTCAATTGAAGCACCTTTTGGATCTTATCATCTTTTAATGTTAATGTTTGTAAGTTGGTATTTTTATCCTTTCTATCGTCTGGCAACTCACTTATTTCTACCTTTTTGATCTCTTCAATTTCTAATTCTAATTTGTTGACTCTATTTTCTAAGGTCCTTATTCTACTAGCCAGAATCTTTTCATCAGATTCTAATTCTATCTCTTTTCTCTATTTTTGTCTATATGTATTTAAACATTCTAAGCATACTTGTTTTAAAAATACTTTGCATGTGTCTCTATTTTCTTGACTAGGGTAATATTTACAATATGCACATTTTATATTGTAATATCCTTTACCTCTGACCCAATCATGTTCACAATTCGTTTGATCCATCATTTCGATTTTTAATCCTGCTAAGTCATTTATTAAATCTACTTCATCTTCACTGGACTCAACTTCATCTTCAATATTTTCTATTTCATCTGTTTCTATGATCGAATATATGGATTCATCATCTTTGATTTCATTATCGCATACTAATATATTTTCGTTCACACTATCTATTATTAGGACTCTTTCTTGTTCTTCATATTTACTCGAATATCTCTTCTGATCTTTATTTGGGCATGTTTTGCTTAAATGGTCAGGTGAATTACATATGAATTATCTGCATATTTTATCATAGTTTTTCCTGAAATCATATCTTCTTATAAATATATATATATATATATAGACACACACACACGTAAGTACGTACGTGTATATATATAGCACTAATGCTTTATAAACATCCCAAAATAATTCCAAAAAATATGGGAAAAATACAAAACCCCCCAAAAAAAGACATTTGTACTCAGAAAAGTATTTTAACGGGTAATTAGTTGACATGAATACTTCAATATGCAAAGAATAGTACTACATCAACACTTGGATTTGGATGTGCTTTATAGCAACTTACACCAGCACTTGGATGACATGAATACTTCAACACTCAACAAAAAACTACTACATCATCACTCGGTTGTGCTTAGTAACACTTCAGTGTTACTAAAAAGTCAGGGTCTTACTTTCCATCACAAAAGCAAGAAATCTCCAAATAAAAGTACCGAAAGACCGGTATTGATCAACCACTATTAAGTTAAATGGCACTTTGTGCTGTAATCCAAGATACATGATGGTGCTTTGTGGGCAAAATTTTCACCCATCAAGTTCTCAGTTTTTCCTCCAAGATGAAGATGTTGCAGATGGGACCTTACCGATGTTATAGATCGGGACTGCACAACCAGAGTCAGAGACAGCATGATCCTTACCCTTGAGACCTCACCTTACTACTGTCACTACCAGTGATCTTAGGAACTTAGTTGCTAGGGCCTTCTACTGCTTCATATTAGGAGCTTTCCGTATCATTCCCGATAAGTTGCTCGATGAAACTCTCGCTTGTTCATGAATATCTCCTTGTGCAGCATGCGGCGACACATGACCAGCTTCTAGCCCTCCTCCTTGAGCCACAGTAGATAATACGTGCACAATAGCTGCAGAGGCCTGGTTACCTCATACAACCTGAACAGACAAAACTGCTGAACCTCGATACTGAAAACCAAGGTTTCAAATTTCGTTTTTGGATCACACCTCGAAGGCGGCCAAAATCCAAAATTTTGGCCTAAATCCGGACGAAATTTAAAAGGCAAATTTGAAATCCAGTAAATTTAAAACCGGGAAAACTGAAATTTCGTCCGAAATCACCAAAAAATTAGCAAAATTGACCGAAATTTCGGTGATTTTGAACCCCTGTGAAATGGTCTCCAAAGGCTAGAACAATTTGGGAAAAATATGAAAAAAAATCATGCAAGCATTTATCTATATTTCCTATCCATTTAAATGCAAAATAATAAGTATTTGCACATAAAATTCCCAAGTTAGGGTTTAAGGTTTAGGCCAAAATACACCATGTAAGACCTCCAAGTTAGGGTTTAGATTGAAATACATCTTTTAAGGATGAAATTCAAGTTAGGGTTTAGGTCAAAATACAATTAAGACCGAAATGCATCATTTAAGGCCAAAATCCAAATTAGGGTTTAGAATTTAAGCCGTAATACAATTTGAGGTCAAAATCCAAGTCTGAGCTTAGGGTTTAGACCGAAATATATCATTTAAGGCCGAAATTCAAGTTAGGATCTAAGGTTAGTGTTACATAATTTGTATATGTGTTTTTTTTGCAAACTTTTTACATGTGTTCCTCGTAAAAGTTATTACAATTCTCTAAAAAATAATTGGCGCAAAATCCGGTCCAAAAACCTTGAATCTCAGCGAGATTGACTGAAATTGCCGTAGCAACCTTAATTTTTATTTTTTTTTATTTTGCTAAGATTTAGAATCTTGACCTTCCACCAAGATTTCCGAAACCTCAGCAAGATCTTAAACTCTGCTGAAAACCACCAAAATGCAACTCCAGTTCCACCTAGAAAAAGAAGCATTCTAATCTCTGCTGGCCCACTTGTCAATGAAGAACTAACCCATCATTAGCCACTAATTAATCATGAACTTAATTAACCATTATCCCTTGTGGGCCCTATACTGGAGCGTTCCCTCTTTCTCTCCATCGTTCTGTACAGGGACTGAGAAAGAGGAACAGGGGAGACGCCATGGGAGCTCCTGGCCGACCTTGGGAAAGGGCGCCCCAAATTAGCAATGGTGAAAAGCTGTGGGAGGTGAGGAGATGCTCCAATATATAGGAATCAAGCCGAGACGCACCGAGTGAAGAATGGCGGCGGCGGCGACGGTGTTAACCGTACGCGGGAAAGATGAAGTGGTCGGCGGGTTCCTACGAGTGAGAGATGAAATTGAGGGTAAATGAATAGGAGATTCGAGAACACATTTTGATGCGGAAGAATTGGCGAGAAGCTCACTGGGCAGGGGGTTGCACACGGGCAGCGTGCACGGCCGGCCGCGCAGCAGTACGTCTCCGAGCTCGACTTGAGCTCGGGGAGGGGAGGAATGTAACGGGGAACTCAGGAAGATGACGAGGGGAGCCAGAGGATGGGGAGGACTGGGGCCGGCTTAAATAGAGGGGGGACGCGGGCGAGCGCGAGCTCGGCGGTCAAGGGCGCGGCCATGCCTCGCCGCAGGATGACGCGGGCGCGTACTGTGGATGATGCAGGTGTGCAGGTGGCGTCGTGGCGGCGCAGCGGTGAAGTAATGAAAAAAAAAATAGAGGATAGCTCAAAGAAATAGTCTAATTTTACATATACAGGTTAAACAGTTTATGTTATATTTTTATGGGCTCAAAGGTAACTAGTGATACTTTATTATTTGAGAAATATATGTACAACGTTTGCTTGTCAATTTTTTGTAATTCTACGAACAAGTTAACACAACTCAATCAAATAAATCAGATATTGTTTCTATTCAACCCATTAACACCATTACAATTAACAAGAAAAAAAATCATAAATCAGAAGAGAGATTTACATTGTTTATTTGTTGTTTTGGTCAGCCTACTTAGCTGATCAGACACTCGTTGACTTACGCTACGCTGCCTTCCTTATCCGTTCGCCATCGCCATGGTGGGTTGCTTGTCACTGGCTTTTCGGCATCCACTCTTCTCGACACGTATTAAGCGACTTTGACTTTGTAGGCTCCTATGTCCTCGCGAAGGAGATACGCTGAGCCGTGCATTCTCTCTCACTCTATAGCATTTGCATGTGTCTATAGTTCGAGTCTAGTTGTGCAAGCACCATGCAAAGTCACCAATTGTCAAATTAGGCCTCCAATAACCAGCAACCCACTAAGCCACATGGTATGTGAAGCAGCTCATCCACCTACCAAAACTTCTTCTATTTCCAACCACATCCGAGCAGGTGTACATTCGTTATCGTTATATCAAAATTTGAGCATTCATGCTAAAAAAGTATTTAAGATCCAGCGACTAGAGGGGGGCTCTAGCCTAATGGAGCCCCCCACTGGCTATGCCCCCTATGGTGGCACCTTGTCGAAGTGGGCACAGTCAGTGATGAGAAGTCTTGGGCTTTATGCTGGTGACGCGTGGTTACGAGAACGCCTTTTATCACGGAACTCGCCTCTGATCACACATATTTGCACTTTTTCTCCTAAGTGCTAGCATGAGCACGAGAACATGGAGTGATATAGCAGTAGGACAACATGTTGCGGTCGGATAGCGTAGCAGGTGGTCTGTCGTAATCCGATAGTGCAGTATCAGATCTTGTCTCAGTTTGATAGCACGACCGATCACATGTCACGTTAAACTTATCCAAGCTACCACACTACCGTTTATTGCTGCGCTACCATAAATCTCCTACAATATCAGATGTGCAGGAAACAAATATCGCCTATAGCTTAAGCCACGATCGAGGGAGAACCAAAATCTATAAAAACGAACTAATGAGAGCGGTCTAGATACAGAAAAAACGACGATGTGGGGGCCAAATGAGGACTAGCTTCCGTGCAGGTGCAGGCAGGGTTCACAAAACCGAATTTCGAAATTCGCGGTACGAAAACTGCAAAAACCGTCAAAAATCGAAGGGTTAATAAATCAATTTTTTTCTGAAAAATTCCAAAAAAAATAGAAAAAACCGCTCGGTTTTTGCGAAAAACCGTTGCCAACTAGATGTTCATCGCAAAACGGTTTTTGTGAGCGGTTTTTGACGAAAACCGCGGTTTTTGGCGAAAAACCGAGCGCATAAATTTTTTCAAATTTTTTTTTTAAAATTTTTTGAATGGACCGGTTTGCCGAATGGTTTTTGATTTCGAACCTCAGCGGTACGCTCGAAAACCGCGGTTTTCGTTGGTTTTGTGAACCCTGGGCGGCGCAGGGGCACACTAACCGCTGTGCAGGCGAATCGACGTTCAGGTCAACGAGGAAGTTGGGTCTGACCTGTGGGGCCATGTTGGCAGTCAGAGGAGAGGTGCGCTGTGCTGTCATGGGCTGAGAAAACTAAGGTAGGCAGGAAGGGAGGAGAAGGGTAGGCGGGCTGCGTCTTCAAATTTGGCCTGACGGTGTTCCAGGCATCTACCCTCCTTCCATCTTTAATTCTGGAGTTAGCGATTTGAATCCAAATTTTAATTTGGTTCATATTACTATTACTGTTACTTTTATTCCTATTACTGTTACTGTTACTATCGTGACAAACACTGTTGGCCTGTTCACGAAGAACGGCTCGAGCAATTCCAAGAGAAAACGTAAGAGCAACAAGGAAAGAATTTCACTCAAAGGATAAATATTTCGAGCAGTTCCGGGCATCTACCCTCCTTCCATATTTAATTCTGGAGTTAGCGATTTGAATCCAAATTTTAATTTGGTTCATATTCCTATTACTGTTACTTTTATTTCCTCTTGGACAATTTATTATCTGAATTTGTATTCCATTAAGTCGTGTTAAAATACACATTTCCACGTGCAAGAGTTTGGTTACAAAATTTGGGATGTTACAACTGAGCTGGGCCAGGTGAACTGGGTGTGGCCTTAAGCAGATCAGAGCCCAGCTTGCCTAAAAGGCCAATCTTTTCATGCCAGCTTCTGTGGTTAGGTCCAAGCCCAGCATAAGCTTGGACTGGTTGGTACAATAGATACCTGCCCAGGTGTAGCCAGCATAAGCCTCTGTTTACTGGCTTTACATAGGCTGGGCACTGGCCACTGGCTGACAATTCATCGTACCTGAGCCTGGCAAGCTGGTATGAAGCAGAACAAGCTTGGGGCCGGGGTCTCAAGAGCCAAGACTCACCCAAATACCTGATGGACAGCTCGGAAAAACGGAGACAAGTTGCGCAAGGCTAAGTTTGAACAAATATAATTGCAAACTAGCGCCAACAATACCGTGGATACTGGATGGTGCTATACTAATGCAGGTGGTGAATTTATACTTCAATTTGTTGGGCGAGAGAACTTGATCGATTTTTTGAACAATCCAATAAGGGTGCGTTTGGTTTCAAGAAAACAAGATTGGTGGGAATCTCAAGATTTCTAGTAATCCTAATCATAGGAATGAGATAGCAGGGAATATGACATTCTTATGTTTGATATAAGTGATTAGGATACAGAGCATTCCTAGGAATATTATATTAAGTTGTTTGGGGTGTAACATCAGAATCTGTTATGGATAGAAAATCGCCAGCCAGGTTGAGCTGAATCGGCTCTCATGCACGAGCAAGCTTCTAAACGAATGACAGAACCTCTGCTCCTCACATCGAACTCGTCCACTGCTACCCTCCCCCAACTACGACCAGCAGCGAAGCCCCCACATTCGAAGCTCGACATTGGGACTCAAAGGCAGGTGAGGCGGAGAGGTCGAGGACGCTCGTGAAGAAGTCAGCGGTGCCCCTAGAGAGCCTTCGGCGATGCCATCCTCGTCAGATTTGCATGGATTTGTCCCCTCCAGTGCTCGACCCAGCGTCGCTGGAGCCTGATCCGTCGTCGCCAAGGCTGGATTCGTTCTAATCCGTCATCACCAGCATGTCTCGTTTATCGCTATTGCTCGATCCAGTCTCCGCCGACCTCAGGAGCTTGCCATCGGGCTCGATTCACTCACCTCCTAGTCCGGTCCGAGCTTGATCATCGTCGCCAGCCACTCTATCCCCATCGCCAGACACTCCATCATCGCTAGTGTTGCTAGCACCTACTCTGCTCTGTTCTACTTCTGGAGACCAAGCAAGGGAACCAAACAACCAAATAAACGTGTTTTGCTTTGTTGAGCTAGGCTAGCCTCTTCTTGCCTGGTGAGGCAAGATTAGCAAAGGATCCAAACATGCCCTTAATCTGTGCATGTGCCCTACTACAGCCTAAATCGATGCCAGATGAGAATCATATGTTTTGAGAAAAAGGAAAAGGAATAAAAATCTAGATAGGGTTTTGACCTCAAGACTTCCCGATACACAAAGCATACGAAAAAGATCAAATTGATGTAACGAAGGAAAGATTTACTCACTTGGATGGATGGAGTATCTTGTAGTCCGGAGATATTTTGACCTAGATCACAGGAAAAAGCAGTGCATATGGTAGGCAAAGAGCTGACATATTTATCATACGAGAGAACCAACACATTGAACAGAAACAGAGAGCGTGCGCCTAGGAGTTTCGCGACGTTCGCGTCAAAGATTTGGAGTGAAATAATTTCTGGTGACATTCCCGTGAGGCAGTAATCTAAGATAGCTACATATTTTCAAGGTAATCCTATTCCCACAATCCACTGGAATGCGGTTACATCCATAATCTTCCTTTCCTATCTTAGATTCCAGGTGATTGTACCAAACACGTTACTAGGAATCCTAACAATATTTCAGCTACCAAACGCCCCCTAAGGGGTTTCACCAAAGGAAACAGAACAAAGAGCGTGACCCATTCTGAATTCCTGGTTTCATTCACTCCTTCCACCAGTAAAATGTAGGACAGGTGCAGTTACTGCAAACCATCAGTTTCAGGCTTCAGAATTCCAGTCCAGGCGAGTTAACAATTTCTTGTCGATTTAAAATGTGCATCGAAGGGATTCCCCTCTTCATGGTGAATTTGGTTCAGATTTTAGAGGCCTCTGTGCCATACATAATGCATAATTACAGATATATGTACTCCTTCCGTTTCACTATATTTGTTCGATCTCAGAGGCCTCCGTTTCAATATAGTTGCCTATCAAGAGAATCTAGAGTGTAGATATGCAATTTTTCCACTCACTACCCTTAAATGCTTTTGAAGGTGGCTAGTTCATTGTGTTACATCATTTAATACATGTATATATGATCATTTTTCATTAACTATTTCTCAGTCTATACGGTGGACTGTGGACAAATATAACCAAACATAGTATATTAAAAAAAGAGAACACAAGAAACTTTTTCGGAACCCGAGGAGAAGTTGTGATGGTTAATAGCTCGGTAAGAACCAGGGGTCCAGGAGCCCAAACAAAGATCACGCGAAATTTCAAGGTACATCTGCCGCGCCTGGCAAAGTTACATCTAATCAGAGGTAGACGAACGCTCCACTCAACGTTGCTCTAGGAAAGCCCACGCCTCTTAGCTCACAATTTTTCAACGAAATTGTACTAGTAAAAAAGCTCAATGCAGTTATAACTTCAGGTGCCACCTATGTATTCTTCGGATCTGCTATGTGATGGTTTTGATCAAAGGTCTCTTAATTAGAGATACAAGAGACACTTTGCATGTTAGTAACTAGTAATATGTATGTACAGTAACTAGAGCTACAAGTACATGAGCAGCTGTCTACTGTTCTTGGATCAGAAGAGTACATACAACGGGTCTATGCCGGGACCCGGGAGCATCTGGTTGTATAATGTATAAATAGGATATCTATCCCTGTCCCACTTTGGTCTGCATCTCTTACAGTGAACAAAGCAGTCCATAGACCGAGCCTTGTACATCTCATTTCTAGGGCACAAGATGATTGTTCAAGAAAAGAATAGATTAGTCCCCAGAAATTTCACATCTTTTGGACACAGAAGCAGCTCTTATCAGTCCCTGCCTCCTCTCCCTGCCTGCTTTGGAGCTCAACTAAGGCCACTTTAGCTGTTCAAAGCTACTAAGTTACAAGAAAAGTTAAAGAGAGGGGAGGCAATGGAGGGAGGGAGGGAGGGAGGAAAGAAAAAGAGAGAAAAAGGCATGCTTGCTACCTTGGTGTTTCTTTCCTTTCTCTTTAGTCTTCACTTCACCCCCTCCCTTTGCTCTGTCCTTGTTTCTTTGTTTGTTTGTGGCATGCCCAACGCAAAATATTTATATTTGGGTTCAAAGTACAGCCAGAAACAAAACAAATATCACAAATAATTTCGAAGTTTTTACAAAATGAACATACATGGTTGGACTACTTTGGTTAGGTGCTAGCCTGCTAGGGCACAAACTGCAATGGATTTGCCACATCTCGTCAGAACGTAAGAACCAAACCCTACAAAATTGTCTGCCCTTCTTTCCTGACCTGTTTCCTCTGTAGCAAACTTACGATATGCTGTTGTAATTGATACAGCCACAAGGGAAAAGAATGAATACCTCAAACAAAACAAAGTAGGACTAACATGTCTAAACTCTAAAGTTACGACTGCCAAAAAAGAAAGGAGCTCTGGCCAACATCCCTTTGCCAAGAATCTTTTATGCTTGTTTTTTGTGAGAGGGAAGCTTGGTACTTACTACTACTCTATTTACAAAACCCCCACCACTAGAATAGCCTTTGTTTTGCAAAAAGCTAAAGTTTTTATGCTTAAAACTGTCTTAAATAGCAGTGCTTAGAAGAAGATAGGCCACCTCCCCTAGTTACACCAACATCCAGCCAGACCCACCATAATGCAGCTCTTGTTTGTTCCTTCTTGCAATACATCATCTCTTTGCTCCACACATCTGCCTCTTCGATCGGAAGCTTCCGCGCCTCGGAATGCTTGCCGCTACGCTCGGCCCGGCGATCTTCCAGACTTGCCAGTTCCCCTGAGGAATCCACAGTGGGAGAAAACCAAATCAGAGGCAGGAGTTGAAACAGCATGCAAATTTGTGCTCCAGGTGACCCTACGCTAAACCGTAAGACACTCTGTCGTGTATTATAATTAACCATGGGGGTGTATTTTGCTTGACTGATTCCATGCATGTAGACTAATCATTTCAGGTATGATATGTGCATCCATGTTAGCATATCATTATAGGGGAATATGGGTATAATGAGGAAAATGAGTGTATGACATTTTTTGTTTACATTCCCATCTCTTTATTCTTATCAATCTTTTATACTCAAACAAAATTTTGTGATGCCTTAGACATTTTGAGTGCCTCGTTACTTTTTCACTTTTTGCCTAGCCTATTTCACAAGAAAATTTCTGGAAAACATAGCATATGGAATGTTATAAAGTGGGCTATTAGCCTATTACACGACATACTAAACACATTGCAGCAACATACACCTTAAACAGAAGTTGGTCAAGAAATGAAAAATGTAAGGTACAATATCCCCACAGTATAGCCTAAACTAAGAACTTCTGATTTCTGTTGAAGAATCATTGGCAGTAAGAGTTCATTATTTCAAATTTGATCAAGAGCTGCAGTATTTGGTCACCCACTATGTAAAGAGTACTGTAACAAGGCCACACCTTATACCAACTAACCGAGAGACATTTTGAAAAGTCAAAACTTCAAGAAACCTATTCATGGCCGTGAATATGACAACTTTTTTCTGATGTGGCAAACGCAAATGTAACAGTCACATGCCTCCGAAACTAACATTTGAACTAAAGTTGCAGAAACTAAAAGAGGAGGGAAAGAAACCAACTCAAAAACCAAAGTCAAGACTGCAGTGCAGCACAAAGTGAAGTAAGTACCTGTTGTGGATAGGATCAGGACCATTAGGCACCCTCCTCTTGCTGTCCTGGAAAGGATCATCCGTCTTGAAATCCTCCAAGGTCCTCTGTTCTCTGTCGACTCTGGCCAACATCCTCCTCCCGCCGATAGACGGCGGAGACAGTTTCTCGCCGTCGTCCATGAGCAACGACATCAAAACAAGAACTCCAAACAAGATGGCCAATACCGCCGTCGATGCCCTCCTCATGGACCCGGCAGGCCTTCTCATAATACCAACCGGTGTTCTTCGCCGTACGTCTTCTCGCCCTGCCTCCTCCTCCTTCTCGTCTGTTGCTTCCCTACAACTACAAGTTCTAACACTTGTGCTGCTTCTGCTGCTACTCTTCTACGAGCTTCTGATGGGGTGGTGGTGCAGCTGCAATGCTGCAACGTGACTGCATATTATAATGTGGGGAAGTAGCAGCAGGATTTGTGTCAGTCGCTGTTGTGCTATTCTTGTTTCTTGTTTTGTTCTGGTTTTTTTGCTTTAGCTGATTCTGCTGTGCTTTTGAAGGACCTAAATAGAGGGGAGAGTAGAATCAAAGCAAGTGAGCCATGCTTGCTTTTGCACTTTGCTTTTTGAGTTATGTTGTTTTCTTCCCTTTTCTTTTTGAATTTCTTGTTTGTTCTTGTGAAGGAGGGGAAAAAGACAGTGAAAAAGAAAAGTTTTAGGAGGCATTGTTATCTGATCCTTAAGGCTGCCCCTGTTTTCCCTCAAGTACATTCCTATTGGAAGATAATTCAGGTTACATATACTAAAGAAATAGAAAGAATCCATCTTTGAGTAACTCTAGGAGGGGGCATGACACATGAGAGATTGCCCTGGAAAAGTGAGGTCCAAAAGCAGCTCCAAAGTGAGCAGCACCCTGAAGAAATAAACATTACTTTCAGGTGATGTGTCACAATCCTTTTTATTTGGGGTGAGATTACAAAGCAATGCTCTTCTCAAAATTTATGATTCTGATTTTTTATTGAAATCCCTGTGAAATGACATTCGAGCACACTCGCTCAAGTCCATTCATTTCGAATATTTACGAATGGATGTAATCAGACCTGTTGGATGCTTCATGCTGATGCCCCTACATGTGAAATCAACTGACTGATCTCGGAATATTTCACAAAACAATTAGGGCCTATGTTGGAGTAAATTACGCTTGTGACCAAATCAACCTCCTAAAATATTATGGTTGTGGCCAAATCAACCTCCTAAAATATTATGGTCGTGGCCAAATCATCTTTCTTTTCTTCTGCAGCAGGAGCCAGAATTTCTTTGACAGAGCAAGCTTGAGGCAGGATACTGAACACAAAGGGCTTCTATATTGTGGAAAGGGCCAAACTAGTTGGTTATTTTTGAGACAGGCTGACACACTAGCTGTCCTGAAATCCACTCTGAAGCAAGGCAACAAAAAATAAAGTGGGAACAGGCAGTTGCCTGCCAACATGACACTTGAATTCGACAGCAGTAAAGTACTAATTACTGCATCGCCATTTTCAGTAACAACAGAAGAAAACCACCTCCTACAAGGTGAAGTCATCACTTTCCTAGCCTCACAACAAATTTTTTAGCAAAACTATCCTCCTGCGAACAAAATTGCAAAAGTAACTTTCCTAGCCTGACGTGGAGGAGACATTGGCACCTTCAGCATGCATAGGCCAAATTTGCAAAAATATCATACATGAGGCTAGAAAAGTGATAATTTCCTATAGGATTATATGGCGCGCACACCTCATACAAATACATGAAAACAACTCTAAATATGTCTAAGGATACTATCTCAAAATATGAGTACCACCACACTTCATTTCATCCCAAATTAGTCAAATATATATGCACATCAAAGTGTCAGTGTAACTAGGTCTTACTCCATGGTCAAAATTTATAAGGCTTATTTTTTTTAAGTACATAGACCAAGATAATGTTGAAAATGACTAGATTACTCGTAATTATTTTTACTAGACACTATATTCAATACATGCATACAGAGAATACGAAGTAAAGATAGATATTTATTAAGAGTATATAGGGAATATCATAGTAATTTTGTATTGAAATATTAAATACCAATGGAGAAGATCGTTCAAAAATTCACTTTATAAATTTCGACGGAGAGAGAATTTCACTGTCAACTGGTGAACGTACACCAAAGCATCTACCAAATATGAGATGGGTTGAACGGAGGCGCCGCAATGACCTTGTCACCAGCGCCGTCCTTGTTGTCGCGGGAGAAGAGCACCGGGACGATGGCGGCGACGGAGAGGAGAGCAAAGAAGACGAGCAGGCCACGCGGGCCCATCAATTTTAACGATTCTTGTGGTGGAACCGCCAAGATCGAGTGCTTTTCCATCGCCATCTCTCGAGCATCGTTTATGTGCGAGAGCGGCTGCTTGAAACGATAGAGTCGCTCGCCCACGGCATTGCGTTGCGCTCCGGGATGGCGGAAACCGGTGGAGCGGCGGCCGCTGGATCCTGCGAAAAAAACAAATGCAAGTTGGAAGGTGTTTGACTTGATGAGTTTGATACGGAAATCGAACTAGGAATGCACCTCTTTGGCTGGAATAGCGCGGCCACCGACGCCGCGCCTCCGCGCCAGGCCGCCTCGCCCCTCGGCCGCCGGCCGTGGCAGAGGGGCCAAGCAGGAGAGAAGCTACCAGAACCAGCAGCTCAGGTGCCTGCATGAAGGGGATGCATGCGAAGGAAGGACGGTTGGAATGCGGTGGTGCTCCGGCGAACGGGCTGCGGCGGTGGCGACCGGGGGGAGGAGCAGTCCCTACTGCCTGGCACGCCGACAAGAAGGGTCCCACAAAGTGTGGGCTTGAGTGGCAGTGCGATCCAATTCAGAACTTGTGTAACCGTTAGATCCAACGTAGGCGGCCCAGATTGAAGTGGGAAAGGAACCTACGTACAATTGCAGTAGAAACCCTATAATAGTTTGTAATACCTTCTTCACCCACCCCAAGTCGGACCGCGCATATTCAGCGCGATAGAACTTGGACCTTCAACAACCGTTCGATCCATCCTTAGGCGGCCCAGATTGAAGAACGAAAGGTGTTTTACGTATATTTTCATTAAGAACCCTTGACTAATTATATTCTCTTTTTACCCGACCCTTGGACGTGTCACTCACCTCCCTCACGACTTCGCTGCGGCGGCGGCCGCTCGGGCGGCCAGCTCGCGCCGCCGGGAAATTTCACGTGCGGAATCCTCCCCCCCCCCCCCCCGCCCCCCGTACGGCCGCGGAATTTTTTTAGTGAATTGGTTCGTAATATCATCAAATTCCATCGGAATGCAATGGGTAGTTTTTGCTCATCGATCATTATAATTCCACTCGAAACCGCGATTCTAATCTGCAAAATGCAATATAAGATATGTGTAGTTGGTGGTTCAAATCACAACCAAATATAAGAATGGCATGCTATGGAGATTATCTGCTTGGAATTGGCAGGATGAATCAGGAACATTTTCATCTGTTTTGTCAGCTCTGAAGACGTCAAAGCTCAAAGCAGCTTATACAGGACATCGCTGAAGAAATACGTGGTACCATCAGGCTATATGGCCAGCAACACATCAAGAAACAAACAACAACGGGTGAACAGCAACACAACAAATTTATGGCACCCGTAATCTCGAATATTCAGATTGGTAGTTATTGTATTCACTGTAAACTCCCCAGAGCAGCGCAAGCAAACAGAGGAAAGATTTCCTCTACATGGAGACCTTGAAGTACCATATTCTGCTGCACATAAAATTTTCTCTTTGGCAAGTCAAGACACGAGCTGTTCTTGTACAGCTCGATTTGAATGATGCTCTTTTGAGGATTGATAAGATGCCCGCCGCATGGTTCTTAGAGGAGAAGCAACCTAAAGATCATAAAGCCTTATCTCAGATTCATCTTCATCTATCAAATAATATTCTGCATAAGGTTTTGAAGGAGAAGACCGCCACCGTATTATGGTTGAAGCTAGAGCAGATTTGCATGACCAAAAATGTGACTAGTATGATGCATTTGATGCAGAAGCTTTATTTGCACAAAATGGCAGAAGGCAAGTCATTATTGAACCACCTGACAGTATTCAAAGAAGTAGTCTCGGATCTCGAGTCTATAGAGATAAAATATGATGATGAAGATTTGACTCTTATACCTTTATACTCATTGCGTAGCTCATACTCTATGTTTAGAGATACTATTTTATATGGCCGAGATACTCTTATACTTACTGAAGTGTATGAAACACTGCATATGAAAGAAAAGATGAAACTCATAGTTCCAAATGAAAGCTCAAGTTCACATGTAGAAGGTTTGATTGTCCGTGATAGACAAGAGGAGAGGAGTTCAAACGACGATTCAAAAGGCAAAAGCCCAAGCAGTAATTACAAAGGCAAATCAAAATCCATAGGAAGGTAGAAGTCTTGCAAATATTGCAAGAAAGATAGGCACAACATATTTGAGTGCTGGTGGGTAAAGAAAAACAATGAAAGAAATAACAATTCCAAAAAAAGGTCAACAAGAGGATGAAGCTAAATCCACCATTATTACTAAACAAGATTCAGATGATGATGTTCTTGTTGCCTTTGCCGGTGATTCCACAAGTTGCGACGAGTGGATTCTTGATTCGGTCTGTACATTCCACATTAACCTGAACCGTGAATGGTTCATTGACTACGAAGCCATGCCAAGTGGATCCGTGTTGATGAATGATAATACACTATGTAAGATTGCAGCAATTGGTTCTATCTAGATCAAGATATTTGATAGCATTGTCAGAACGTTGTCGGATGTTCGATATATTCCAAATTTAAAGAAAAGTATTATCTTACTAAGTGCTCTTGATATTAAAGGGTACAAATATTTAAGTAGAGGTGGAGTTTTGAAGGTCTACACATGTTCTCTTGTTGTGATGACGGGTGATATGAAGGCTGTCAACCTATATCATCTGCGATGTACTACAATTTGAGGTAATGCTGCTTTCCATAGCCAACCTTCGGATGGCAAGCCTCATTGATAGACATCAGTGTCCTCGTCGTTGGGGCCACGCCATCTGCCTCGCCGGCTCGCCCCCTCTCTATTCATAGTTTGGTGGATAGCCTCACTCTATCACGAAGGTTGGTGACCTCCAAGACAGAACAACTCGACTCTTCGCTTGGTGGATGGCCTCACTTGAGCACCGAAAGGCAGCGGTCTTCGAGAGAGGAGTCCTCCACTCATATAGCTATGGTTGCAAAAGCGCAAAGAGATTGAGAGAGAGATCAAGTGGGACAATAGGATAAGCCTTGAGTTGCAAACCAATGGTGGTGGTGAATGCTGGGAGAGTGCTTGACAGCTGGAGTAGCACCAATTCATTAAATGCACAGCCCATATCAATATCCAATTTTTGTTTCTTTTTGAGAATTAAGGTCCCATCTTATGTGTGAGAATTTCTCTATAATCCTTTAAACTTAAAATATTGAAATTTCTTCAAAATTCATGCATACCAGATTAGGCCTTGGGACTAACAATATTAGGGTTTCTCTATCCCTTATCACTTACTTGTGGCCCTGTCTCTTTTTTCGCTTCACGTGGGATGTAAGCAGGGGCAACATGAGGTAGCACTCATCCGATGGCATGGAGTATTGCAACCCTCCGCACCCTATTCCTTTATGGCGCACATCACTGCCATCCCGAATAGAGATGTATGTACGATACTATATGTTAGCTGTCTGTAAGTCTATACCATATAGGATTTTAAGTGATATGAATGATAGAAAAAGATATTATCTATTATTTAACAAACGGTCTTATAGACGATTTTATATTGTGTCTATTGATTGTATGAGAGACCATTACAGATAACTATATAGACAATATATTATGTGAGTAGTTTTTGTCCTATTTATAGATGACATATGCCCTTATAAATGAACGGTTATTGTTGGATGAGCAATCGGATGCTTGCTGTGTCTTTCCAAAAAAAAATTGATGATTGTTGTGTCCTTTCATACAGGGCACTGCAATACCAAACATTCTCAAATGGGAAAAAATAAGGATTTACCACTCCTAAACATCTGGATTTATCTGAGAGGTGCTTTCAAACTTTTTAGTAGATAAAGATTATTTACCCTTTTGTTTGTTTTAAAATTTGTACAACTTGTATTAAGAGAGAAAGCATTGAAGCAAGAATCGATTTAAGATTTGCCATTTTAAGTTTCTTCTTATAACTTGCCACTCCTAAAGACCAAATACTTGTGATTTGCACTCTAGACATATTCTGCCATTTTTCTTTCATTTTGCACCGAAATATAGGGTGAAACGGTGAAATGACTCTTTGCCCCTCAGAACAATCAGTGAAGCAATGGCGTAGCGCATAAGCTACACGCTGCGGTCGAACCCGAGTTATCCGACCCGACCACAAAGCCCATTTCCTTTGCATCCTGCACACTTCACCTTTGCCAAATCCCTAACCGCATCACGGCGGCGAGCCCGACTAGTGTGAATGTACAGTTCAAAATTTTGATGAGTATGAAATTATGAGGCTGCTGTTGCTGCATGCATGCCGATGCTATGTGCTGCTTCTCGCTCCCAGGTAGTAATTGAGACAATATGGGCATGGAGGAGACTCATTGCATCTTAGTAAACATGGCCATCTCATAGTAAAGCATTTGAAATATCAACTTGAACAATCTGAGTTTAACTGCTTCTATAATCCAAGAATAAAACAACCCAAAATTTCTGAATAAATTTTTGGAGAGCACCTACAAGGATTTGCTCCCAGGTGATTACAACAACGTAGCACTGGTACATGATGCTGTATTTCACGTTGTTCGAATCCAACCAAATCGGGGAGAAGAAGCAAACAATGGTTTGGCCATGAACTCACCTCAGCCTTCCTCGCAAACAGCTGCGCCTAGGGATGATGATCCAGCCTTTGACCCTTCGTTGTTCGATGCCTTCCCTGCGCCTAGGGATGATGATCCAGCCTTCGTCGCGGACATGGAGGGTGACCTCGATCGGTGTCTTCGTTGTGCCAATAGGGGCATGGAGGTTTGGGGTCTGGCTAACCGAGTTTGTACGTAGGGGCAGAAAGGACTTTCCACATGTGCTTTTGGAAAAAAAAAATGGCGGAATACGCCTAGAGTGGCAAAGTGCGGCATGTTCACCCGTCTGGTCCTCCCCTTATTTTTTTTTTACAAAATAGCTTCCTTCTAAATCTTTTTTGCAAAAGTAATCCTCTGTGCACTGCAGCCCTCTCGTGCTACAGTACCATAGAAGCCGACCTCCCGTGTGCAACGCGATAGCTTCCGCGCACGGCACGTCTCTTCCCGTGCCTCCACAACTCGGCACCCCCGCTTTCCGTAGCAAGTCGCTAGCTCCCGTGCTCGGTGCGCGTCCGCTTTTCGTGGTCCCCTGACACGGAAGGTATCAGATAACGCCCCTGGTCTTTTCGCGGTGGAGAAGAGAGCTAGTTTTGCACAAAAAAAAATTGAAGTGAAATATTTCTAAAAAAGAGAGAGGACCAGATGAGTGAACCGTTTGCAAATTGTAGGCATTTGCTGCTTAGGAGTTGCAAACTATCAAAAAGAAATTTAAGGTGGCAAAGTCTAAAGTTCTTAGGAGTGGCAAATCCTCAGCTTTGCCTTTTCGAATATTCCGGCAATATTTTCTGATATTCTAATGGGATTGAAGTGCTGTACCATTTAATTTAGGTTTTTGCAACAAGCATACGAGTATACGACACTTAACGGAAGCGCTCAGCATTTCCGTTGAAACGCAGGTACCGAGCCCGATCGTTTGGTTACTGACAACCAGTAAAGTTCATACCAAAAATTCATTTCATTATGTACTATGTAGTACTTGGCTACTTGCACTCTTCAATATGACGCGCCTTTGTTTCAAAAAAAAAGACTCATCGTACAGCTATTCCCCCTTTCCATCACCGCCAAAACGTAAAAGTAACTGTGCAGAACTGCACAGCTGGTGCGGACGGCGACCTTCGTGATCAAATTATACGAGCAGTGCTTTTCATAGTTCAAAATCCTGAAGCCCGCGATTTTAGATTTCGGTTATGTACGAGATTCTCATTATTTCAGAAATTTCAGCAAATTCGTCAAGATCTTGGGTATTTTGATCAGATTTTGACTTTTGAGAAACAGATTTGGGTCAATAATCCTTAAGAATGTCATCTTCCATAAATATTTGTTGAAAAACTAAATTTTGAAACTTTTTATAAAAATAGTAGAAATACTGTTATATTTTTATAAAATTGTATAAGCTTGATGATGCTCTGAAAACTTTATGGTACCATCTTTAGCAATCTAAGATCATACAAAAAACTTTTCAAAATAATTTAACTTCATTTATTATATTTACAAATTTAAAAATAGAATAAACATAACCGAGACAGTAACCATGACGGAATTTTATAAATTCGCTCAAGTGTGATCATGATCCAAAATTTTTATGAGAGCATAAGCATTACCTCAGCACCCTTCTCTAAAAGTTTTACAAATTGTAAACTTGTGTTGATTGATCAATCAAATCTATGGAAGCAATACATGTTGCATTATAAGGCTTTTATCATGACAGTAACACTGTCATAATTTTTGAAAATTTCTCAAACTTAATTAATCATCATCTAAAAATTTTATGAGAATATTAGTGATGTATCAGGACTATCCACAAAAAAATTCAAAATGTTCTAACTTGGTTTGAACTATTTTTCATTCGATTGAAATTTGCCGGTCAGCCTTCAGTAGCACTGTCCGAATGTTTGTAAATTCTTCAAGCTTGATCATCATCTGAAAATTTTATGGGAATGTTATTGATGTGTCAGACCATCCACAAAAAATTTCAAACGTGGTTTGCATCATTTTTCATTCGGTTGAAATTACCTATCGGCCTTTTATTAGGACAATAGCATTGTCAGAATTTTTGAGAACTCCTCAGGTTTGATCATTATCTGAAAGTTTTATGCGAACATTAGTGATGTGTTAGGACCATTCACAAAAAATTTCAACATTGTTTCAACCATTTTTCATTCGATTCAATTTTGTCGAGATTTCAACAATTTCGATCGAAATTTCAAAAATTACGTTTCGAAAATTCTGGATTTCAAATTTGCTTTTTGAATTATGATTGGATTTCATCCAAAATTCTAAGATTTTGCCAAAATTTTGGATTTCGTCCACTTGAGATGTGAACCGAAAAGAAAATTTCAAACCCTGGTGCTTCTAAGCATCAAATTACCAAACTGCTCCGTTGTTTCAACTACTTCAACCAAACCGTTGGCCCTCAGCTTCGGAACGTGGCAGGCGGGGGCGGCTGGAAGGCAGGGCACGCGTCGGCCTCGCCATTTCGCCACCGGCTCCGGGGTTTTGGCGACGTACTGTTCCGTCTGCGCCTCCGCGTAGACGGCCCGCGCCGCGTGCTCAACCACCGACGCCTTGTTCCTGCGCTCTCGTCGAGTATTTTTGGTGCAGGATTGGCACGCTAATGTATCTTGATAGTGTGCAATTGACAATACTCAACAGCTAACAACAAATAGCAGAAATTTGTATACATAAACTGCCGGTATACAGCTATTAGTTTCTTAGGTCAAAAAATTTGACATCATGGATCTGGTGTTAGCATCAACAGCTCAATCAGCCGCTGACCAAAAGAATGAACGAATGGCGCCTCTCCAAACTCATCATTGCTGATGAATATTAATGTATCAACTCTCTGCTCTCCACAGCTGTGTTCTAGTCATTTTTATCTGACGTTGCAGCATTGAGCGCTCCCAGATTGCAACTTTCTCCACAAACAAATCATGTGTTGTGGGGACTGATAGTGTGCGGTGTAGTAGTCATCAAAACAACCGGACTGGTAGAACCTGACATCATGCAAATACTCTACTGGCTGACGAGTGCTGTTGAACTTCTCGATCCACATGCCCATACTCACGTCTTCCATCTTGAACAGCTGCATCAAGAAAAGCACAGCCATTTATTAAGTTCTAGACACGACACACCATTCCAATATTCACTGACCAGAGATAGATAAGATGCTAAGTTACTCTTAGAGTCTGATTGTCGAACTCGGATACAATGTACTGAGCAATATCTGATGAAATCACATAGCCAGGTCCATTAGCATAAGGTGGGTATACTTCCTCTTGCCATTCCTGGAAGGAGAAGGGAAATTGCATCACACTCATGTAACGCGAAACCTATTATTATCAAGAGAATTTTTCCACAAATATGACAGTCAATAATACATACCAATATCAAGTTTTATAACTGAAATATTTGTGTTTGAAAGGCGATTAATAATCTGCAGGCGAGTCAATAGTTCCAGCTACGAGGTAAACCTTGTTTCAAGAAGAGAAATTTTACAGTGGATTACATAAGTAGTAAGTAGTGGTAGTAGGAATCAAATCTAACCATCCATTCTCAAGGGTATTTTAGACTTTTTCTATCCATTCATCGGGGGTATTTTAGATTTCTCCTAATTTGTTTACAGTTTTGGATTCACCAAATACCTGTTGATCTTCAAAGACTTCTTATCCATTCATCCATCATTCGTCAGGATCACAGGACGTATTTTACCGTAGAGAACAGATAGTATGACGGAATTTTTTACCCTTTTACCCCTCTTTCAATTTTACTACCAATGTGGTAGTCAACCATTGGATTCAAAGGAATGTACGGCTTATATTGATTTTAATCCATTGTATAAGAGCTCTTCAAGAAAGGCAGAAACTAACATGACTGTACTAAAACATGATGAAATAGGATTGAAAAGAGGAATGAACATAGATATTATGAAATAGGATTGAAAAGAGGAATGAACATAGATATGATGGAATAGGATTGAAAAGAGGAATGAACATAGATGTGATGGCTCTATGAAGCAGCGATACACTGAATAATGAAAATTTCAACAATGCAGGAGACCCAACACACAAGGATTATTTCAGTCATTTTAAGGGCCAGCGTGCTAGAGACTACAGAGTGGTTCTGTAATTGCATCTTACCTCATATGTCACAGCCCACTTTCCAGATCGTAAAGGCCTGTGGTAGTAGTTTATATTTCCCACATACAAGCTTCCTCCACCACTCTGTACTTTCTTCACATGATCCAACACCGAGTCAATTCTAACGAATGTATCATCATCGCATTTCATTATGTATTTTGCTGGAACAACTCGCACCTACAAAATAGACAAGGTTAACATGAGGATCTATGTGAACGAAATTGAAGCGCAGTAGAACAGTTTAAGAAGTATTAGTTCAGTAAAATCAAATCCAATTGCTTACCCCGTACTCAGCAATGGCAATAGTCTTTAAAACAACAAGGTCATAGCTATCCATGAAAGGCACTATAACAATGTCACCAAAGAATTCTGCCTCCTTTTTCAGCTCTTCATTGACCTCTTTTTTCCCATTCTGTGAGGGCGCTTTAAATTGGTTAGATTTTGCAGCAGGCAGATAATATCTTAAAAAGAACAGTCGTCAAACAAGCATTTACCAGAGCCACAAAGAAGCGGGCAACAATATTAGATGATCTCCTTGTGGCAATCATCCAGGACTTCCGAACAGCCATACGCTCAGCAAAATGGTTGGCAGCAGAAAGTATGCCAATGAAAAGCTCAACAGGTTCAGTTGGCAGTGGTGAGGCCTGCCACTGTTCAGACATCTCAAGGTATCTCTGCGGAGCGAAGCTAGGATGTGAATTGGGCAAATAACCAGCAAGAATCGACTCAACATCAAGGTCTCCGCTCAGAGTCAACCCTGTCGCATCCTCAAGACTGTAACCCTGTGAAAGACCAACAATTGAACACCATTAGATAATCGAATTTTATGGTAGCACAGGAAACTGACGAGCAATCTCTGTGAGGCATCCATATGTAACAAACTTACAGTGCGGTAAGGGAACGATGCAACATGCCGCCCATCAACCTTGACATGGTAGCCTTCCAAACCAGCTGTAATAGTTAAAACAAACAGCTTGCCCTCTGCAAATGGGTATGTCCAATCGACAGACACCTTACTCGGCCTACCGATCAAACGGTTCAACAACCATTTCATCTTTGGCTCCTCTGACTTGCTGTCATCATCCCGAATCCATTTCTCACACTTCAGTTCCCCGTCAACTGAAAGACCAAAACACACGTTAAATTCACATCAATGCAATCCAATCAAACAATGCAACTACGCATGTTATCTAGCTGCATTCTTGAAGCAATAGCAATCCTTCTCTTTTGGATGTATTCAATAAACAGCTTCCAAGTTGAAGTTTTTTTTCTAACAAGAAGCTTCTACCCAAAACCAAAAACAAACTACCCAACGACAAGGCACGCCCCAAAGTGAGGCATTGCCAAATGAACTAAGCAATCAAACTCACCGGTCTCCTCGTCCATCCGCGACGCCCACCCCTCGCACCGCTGCGGCTGCGCCCACTGCATCCGGTAGCAAGTGTTGAGCTCGACCACGGAGCGGCCGCTGAAATCCCCGCGGATCCTGGGGTTGAAGTGCAGTATCCTCGGCGGCTCCTCCCCCTGCACCGCCTTGGTCCCCAGCAGCTCCACCATGAACTGCGACACCATCACCGGCGCCTCCCCCTCCCTCCTTACCGCGATCCTCGAATAGCGCTCCGGCCGCGCAGTCCGCGGTCGGGCCACCACCGTGACGTGCGACCCCACCCCCATCCCGCACGGTAGCTCCACCGTCACTCCCCTGACATTACTGCTGCTCGCGAGCCGGTCTCTGGGCACGGAGATCGTCGCGGGGCAGTACGCGGGAGCGGACGGAGAGGGGGAAGGGGAGGAGGAGGGGGAAGCGGGAGCGGAGAGGATATGAGACAGGAGGGGGCCAGCGGCGGCGAAGGCGGAGGAGGCGGAGGCGTCGATGGACGAAGAGGAGTTGGGGCGGCGGAAGCTGATGGACGAGAAGGCGAGACGGGAGCGGCGGGGAAGGGAGGGGAAGGTGCGCTTGTGGGGGCGGAACGGGGAGGAGGGGAGCGAGGAGGCCCCGAGCTCGCGGCGGCGGGGGCGGTGGGTGGTGGCAGCGGGGTGGGAGGCGGAGGCGGGTGAGAGGGAGACGGAGGGGAGCTCGAAGAGGAGGAGGAAGAGGAGGTAGGCGGCCGCGGCAGCGAGGAGCGCGAGGCGGCAAGCGCGCTTCGGCGGCATGGCGCCGGCGCGGCTCGGCGGTTGGAGGAGAAGAAAGATTGGGCGCGGTCGGCGAAGCGCAATGAGTGATGAAGCAGTAGCCGTTTGGGACGGGGCAGGGCTAGTTATCGTGGGAGTGATGAAGTGGACCGTTGCGGTGGTGGGGACGCAGGCAGGATTGGCGATTTTTTCCCGACGGCAGCTGACAGCGTGTAACGGCTCGTTCTCGCCCAATTTTTTCTGCTTATCAGAGCAGGGTTTACATTATAAATTTAACTTTGAAAATCGCTTCAGGCCAGTACAGATTTTCGCCGATAATCAATCGAAAATCATTAAAAATCGAAGGGTTTCGAAATCTAATTTTTTGAAGAAAAAACTAAAAAAAAATCGATTTCCACCGATAATCGCTCGATATGCCTCGATAATCGACCGACCTAGTGAACTTCTTCGGCGATCGGTTTTTTGAGCGATTTTTGCTCAATATTCATCGAAAATCGAGCAATATTCAACGATTATCACGATATTTATGTCGCATAAATTTTTTCAATTTTTTTAATTTATTTTAATTTAACTTGTTTACCGACCGGTATTAGATACCGAACTGGCTCGATATGATCGATAATCGCGATATTCGACGATATTGCGAACCTGTGAGCACTTGATTCCGGCATGATCAGTGGTGCACGCGGGCGTGAAGCGGATAGAGCAACAAATTTGGCCATCATGTTTCAGAATCTTCTTAGTTCCGTATTTTTTTATTAGTTTTTAAGCGCCATATCGGTCACCTGTCGTAAACGCAAGAAAGCATAACAACACTGAGCAACCCCTCTATTTTTAGAAGAATTGATGATTTATCATGTTTTAGCTTATGCAATTGATCATTTACCTATATGTCTTATTGACATTTGGTTCCAGAGCCGCATATCAATAAGACATCACAAACAAATAATCAACGACATAAATAAATGATGACAAATCATCAAAATTATTCCCTCTATTTTTCTCCTCCATACGCCACCGAGCGTGACACATATGCGCGCCATATCTGATTGTTTTCCTGCTGCTGTGGGATTCTATCGACCAGGAACCACGGGCTGAGTTAATTATCTGGATGTAAATTACTTTGATTGATTCAACTGCCTCGGAGGATAATAGGGGTGTTCGCGCCGTCGCACACACGGTACGCGGAGCGATGGAGCGTGTGTGGGTTTGCAAGCTTGGACGACGCGACGCGGGAAGGAAGAAGCGGTCAAGGTCCAAGGAGCGAGCGAGTCCACCCCCTCCAACCCAACCCAAACGCCGCACCGCCGACGCGACCCGGGAGGGAAACCGCGCGCGGCGGCATGCACGCACGGGGTCGTTGCGTTAGGTCGGGCGCGTGCGGAAGCGGCAATGGGAGGTAGGTTGGTTTGGTTTGAACGCAATGGAACTCTCCCGCGCGTTCCGCGTGATAGGTACGACTCTGTTCGGGTCGGCGAGAAGAGCGACGATGTAGGCGCGTGCCGGCGCCGGATGTCTCTCGAAGCGCGAGGGCGGCGCGGAAGTTTCGTTGGATTGTGCGTGCAGCAGCCAACAAAAGCTTGCTTCCGCGTTCCGTACCCACCGTGCGCCGGCGAAATTGCCGATGACGAACGCCACATGCGGCGGGCCGTAGCTGCGTTGCTACTTTATCTTTACTCCTTTAAAAGAAGAGCGCTACCACTGAACTCTATACCGTTGGAATTGATTCTAATGGTATAGCAAGTTTTACAGGTTTCAGAAGTTTCAGAGCAAATTTCAGAGATTTCAAACCGTATACTGTACGTAAGTTTTTCTGTTTAAAAAAAACCTAACGGTGATGAATGATGACGTCTCCAGCCTCAATCCTACCGCTCCTTCAATTACTCTTCTATTCCTAAAAGAATATCTAAAAAAACAAAAAAAAATTACATCATAACAAATAAATTAGCTACTAAAAAAAATATAATTTTTATCTCAATAACCTTCATTCCCTCTTTTTATGCTAAGGTGCGATGCTAAACTACTGTGGTAAAACTAAGAACATGATGTAACTCAAGCTCAATCAGACACGGTGTTGGTTGAGACAAAACTCAGTTAGACATTACGGTGGAACCAAGAGTATGACGCAAGCTAAGTACATCAACAATAGCTTAACATACTGAGTAATATTATTTTTATCTGTAGCAAAGCACAGTTATTTGGCTAGTAAGCACAAATCACGGTTGCCCCATTGTTCTTTGCAGCCATCGGATTGAAATTGGAATCACAAAATTCAGTAGTAGTAGGATGCTCCGAGTTCTTCAACTTGGTATATATGGCCTAGCCAGTTGGGCTGAGGTCGTGACATGCTTTATTGTAATCGACGAGACGTCCTAACCTAATGTGCCTCTCAAGGTTTACAAAACCGATTCGATGTTGAAAAATCAAAAATCTAGCGACACCAATTTATCACGAAAATCACCAAAAATCAAAGAGTTTCGAAATAAAACGGTTTAAAAAAATTTGAAAATCGATTTCACTGAAAATCAACTAGTGAATTGAACTTTTTCTTGCAACTAATTTTCTGGGCAGCGTTCATTGATTTTTACAGATTTTCAACCGGTTTACATGACATTAATTTTTCTAATTTTTTTTTTAAAAAAATAACTAAACCGATTTACCAATCAATTTAAGATTTCGAACCAGCTAGATTAACCCTGGTGCCTCCGCAACGTCGCATGATGGATCCGTCCTATCTCTGTGGAATGTTATCCACCGCTCGGGTGGTGCATATGGAATCATTTGGGTAACATCGAAATAGACTTTTCATTTCTATACAATTGTCACCAACAAAGGAATGGGTAAGAGAACAAGGACGAATATATACGAAGTATTATAACAACAGTTGCATCCGTTAAAAAAAACAAAAACTACAGTTTCAAATTTGTGTTGCATAGTCGCAGTCTTGCAGGCAAGAGATGATGCCCTATGACATGTCCAAGAACCATCACCGGAGATCGTTGATCTCCAGGAAGCACAGAGGTACTTACTATACAAACCGAACGCTATGCTCATAATCTCGTAAGCTTGAACACATCTCCCTTCCAAAACTAAAGTGTGATATCTTAGGATGGATCAGCGAAAGCATCTTATCTTTCCTATCGAAGTAGAAAAGGCTTCATTAAAGATGCTGATCTCAATGATTTGTACCGACAAGTCACAAAAATCACTTCAATCCGCGGATGGTCATCAGTGTTAGGTTAAATAAAACTGGCATTGTCTACGGTGCCGCTGATGAGCTTTTATGCTGTCTCGACACCAAGAGAGCAAGCTGCAATGCTTTCTGCTGACAAAGCTTGCGTGGATTTTTCAACATTGCAATACTTGCTTTCTTTGAGCCCGACAAAACGACATGGGCGATGCTGTATGAATCCCCTCTCTCCAATGCAAACTGCCATTCCCTCGATGTGATGTAGAACCAATCTTTCTTTGAAGATACAGTTGCCTTCACCTCTACATACTCTGTGAAACCCTCTTTGCGAGTGATGACAAGATCATAAGGCAGTCCGGTTTCACTCTCTTTATTTACCCACCTGACATTATTGTATCCTAGCTGCTCAACAAAATATTTGTGGACTACAGCTTCACCAAGCCTGCCAGTTCTTTGTAACTGGCTTGCATCTGGTGCCCCTATACAGGGCCTATGCCTCTCTTCTGAAACACTGGCCAGGTTATCATTGAAGTATGTTAGCTCAGCATCAGCAACTGGACTTGCTGAACTTCCAGTCTCCAAGTCCAAGTAAGCAGGCGTACTGGAAGAGTCAACAGACATCACCATCTGAGGTTCATCACTCGTTGCCACTGTACTTTCTGCGAGTAATGTATTTTCTGTCCTTAAATCCTCTTTTATAATCCAATCTCCTTCAAGCTCAACAGAAACCCAAGTATCTTCTGTGCGTCCACACTCAACAGGCTTGGTTAAGTCTAATGAAAGTCCAACATCATTCACCTTTCTCTCTTGCATGCGTCCATGCTGCCTTCTGTGAGATGTTCTAAAATCTGGGGCTGTTGTCCAATTATTAGGTGGCCAACTTGAAACAATTCCCGGTGTCCTCTGATGCTTGGGAATATTGAATTCACATGCAGGTTGAAATTCAACTGTTTGGGAATCTACACCTTGGTCGGCTGCAAACAAGGAAGAAAAGGACCAAACAGCTTCCTGCTCAGGCAACTCGGGCACATTCTGATTATTAACGATAAAACATTCTATTTGTTCAACAGTGGTGCCAGAATCTGCCATGGTTTTGACCATGTGTAGAAAGTTTGCAAAGTGCAGATCAGGGGATCCATCAAAGAAAAGTCTAGAAAGTTCAAGAAACACTGAATGAGAATCAGCTTCTTGCGTAGCATATAGACTATTTCCCTGAAAAATCACCAACAGATCAGATGAATTTTAAAAATAATGGGAGACCGAAGATGACTTAAGCAGAGCAAAGTTTTACATCATGCAAGCATTTGCGTCACGGAAACTGCAAGAGGTGTGAAGCTTACACACAGAAGATAAGAAAGTGGATAAATAATGCTACGTGCTAGCAAACAGGTTTAAAACAAGCAATGAATGTTTGGTAATTGGAAATTATAGCAATGTAACATTATTTGGATGCAAATGCAAAGTATATCACTATATTCAGGAGTAACATAGGGGACCTGAGAATAAACTAACTAAGCAAGAAGTTTCAAATCGAAGTGGTAACCAGCCACCAGGGTATTCTGGTGGGTACTGGGAAAACAAACCCCAGCCCGAAAACATTCAAATTTAAATATAAAATTTGAGTACAAATCAATCAATAGTAATTCTGTACGGGAATCGGTCAGGAAACAGTCAAATATCAATTATGTGCTTAACAAATCAAACTGCCTGTACCAGCTGCAGTCTGGGGATTTTTTTCCCCTGGAATCTGAAACCTGCTTCCATCTTAGTTCCCTTAGAAGAAATGCAGACAAGCTTGGGAAACAAGAGAACAATGGCAAGCAGGTAATTCCATACTAGTTACTATAATGACAGAAGAAATGTGGATACTAACCTGCAAAAGACAATGGCATTTGAATCTTTTCTTAGAACTCTCATGTCCTTTCAGCATATACTTGTGGAATAACTTCTCAACAACGATAACTTGAAGATTGCTAAGCTTCACGATCTCATTTTGCTGAAAGTTCATATAAGTATCTCTATGCAACTTATAGATGTAGCGTTGCATATATGGTAAAAGCCAACAAATTAGAGTGGCTTTTTCTGAGTTATCCGGTGTACCATAAAATATTGCTTCACGATGCACAACCTACGTAAAAGCAACAAAGGTGGATGAAAACCAAACAGATGATGAAGATTATTTATTGCCAATTAACTTCAATATGTAAGTTCCTACTTCATTTGCTTGGGCTCAGCATTTGAGGTTTAATTAAATAATTAATAAATATGCATTTGCATAGTTGCATAATTGGTAAAAGAGGAATATACTCTAAATATAATGTGTTAGATATACGAATGGTACAGCATTATGCCATAATACAAACATTTAGATGTTGTTAGCCAGGTAGTAAACTCATAAATGTGGTGCTTGCAGTCAATTTTGACAACCATGGTAAACTAACATCATCCAAAGAAGTTTTTTGAAATACAAAAAGGTTTTCATGATTCACCACCTCCACATTTCTCCTTTTTTCACTACTAACCGACTTGAAGGATGAGTAGTGGATGGCAGTAGGGATGGCAATCGGGTGGGTACCTCCGGGTACCACCGTCTTAAGCCCAAACCCAAACCCAAACAAAGTCCCGTCTACCCAAACCCATTAAGCTTTACGGGTACAAATCTGTACCCATACCCAAACCCAATGGGTACCCACGGGCACAGATCTGTGTGTGAGCATCGAAGAGCAAAGGCGGAGAGGTGGGGGGCTCCACGGCCGCCACATGCTCCCTCCTCTCTCGGATGCTGAAGGCTGGGGAGGTGGCCATGGCGGAGGAGGCGACAACACCGCGAGGTAGGGGTGATTCTCCAATAACGACCGGCCAATTCTTTTCGCTTATTGTTCCTTCTCTCCTCCCCGAAAAAAACCCACCAAGAACTAGTCCGATATACCAAGAATGGAAAACCATTGAACCAAGAAACACTAGACCTCGGGGGTATGCGCTGGGGGTTGTGCGTTCTGGATGAGTAGGGGTCGCCTCTCCCTCTATCTCCTTCTCGCCTCTCCTTTCTCTCTTCTTTTGGGCACTGTGCACCCTGGGACGGAGGGAGGTAATAGGAGCCGGTGCCAATGGAGGCGAGGCGAGGGGAGGAGCGGGCGTCGGCCACCAAGGAAGGCAGAGGCGAGGTGAGGGAGGCCGAGGCAATCAGGCGATGGGGCAAGGGAAGGGAGGAGATGGGGGTAAGGGGAATTAGGGAGGAGCCGACTCAGTCGAACAATCAGTGAGTTTGTTTTTCTAATATATTTCTAAAAAGTGGGCCCACATGTCATAGGATACCCATCGGGTACCCATGGGTACAAATTAATACACACACCCATCCTGTGGGCTTATCGGGTACCCAAACCCGTAAACCCATGGGTCTGAAGTGCTACCCATACCCGCTCTTATCGGGTCGGGTACCCACGGGTACCCAAACCCATGGGTAAAATTGCCATCCCTAGATGGCAAAGAAAAATACTTGTGAAGTGCATGAAAAACTCGCTTGTAACGCAGTCACTTCATTTCATTTAGGAATAAATCCATTTTACACCCCTAAACTATGAAAAAAGTCCAAATAACCCCCAAACTATTGTTAGATAGTATCTTTGTTACCTTATATACGAGATTGCTAGTTGCCTGTATAGAGATTATTTGCCTTGTATAGTTATTGCCTTGTATAGGCTTTCCTTCTATACCTCTTTATGCGTGTATATATCGCCCTTTGGCCTCATGTTGAATACAAGTGCTATTCATAACATGGTATCGAGCAAATTTTTTAGGTTTCTTGGCGTCGTCGGCGCGATCGCGGCCTCCGCCATAGCCATGGCCGCCCGTGGCGTCAAGCCGATCTTCTTCCGCCGCCTGGGTTCCCATCTACTCGGTCGCGCCACCTCGTCATCGTCGCGTTCTCGCGGGGTTCCTCCGACCTTCGCCGTCTTTGGCGCCTCCAAGGCTCCTCGGCTTTTCTTCGAGTCAGCCGCATCGCATCACCATCGGCCCGTAGCGTGCTCTCTGCGCGGTTCCGGCGCGGCGCGCTTCCGGATCTTTGGCCTTCAGCCGGCCGGCTATCCGAAGGCGGCTTCGCCGTCGCCGCCGATACGTCATATCCTTGCATGCGGTATCACAAGACCGCTGGCGGCCTCCATCCGGCGGACCTCGGCTTTCGTCTCGCCGCGCGCCATCGGCGCCAAGCCGACCGCTCTCCGGTCCTCCAATACCCGATCGCTTGCGCCGTGAAGATCGAGACCTCTTGCGTGAAGAAGCACTCAAACCAAAGTGACTAGAAGAGTTGAGTGACTCACGTGAAGGCTCGTGAAACTTTGATTTGCGGCTTTAGTCACGTGAAGGAGATGAGCTCAGTCTGAGACGCAAAAGATCGATGTCGGTTTTCAATCGTTTTTCTCGAGCCGCATGACGATCCGGCAAGTCGGCTCAAGCCTCTCTGTTTTTCGATCTTCTCGCCTCGGCTCAATATCTCACTTCACTTTCAAAAAAAAAAAAAAAAATGTCGCCATCTGCAGGTTCTTCTTCGCACCGTATCATTCTCGTTGCTTGGTTATCTTTGATGGTCTCAATTATCGTGATTGGGTTCTTCATATGCGCCTTCACATGCGAGGCGTGCGTCGTGGGATTTTCTTCTTGGCGAGCTATCATGTCCGCCTAAATCCTGCTCCCCGACATGCCCGTTATTCCTAAAGAGGTCGTCTTCGCTACTCAACAGAAGGCCTCCGATGAGTATGCTGATGCTGTGGAGTCTTTTCAGACTCAATTCACTGCATATAAGATATGGCTTGATGAAGATGCTCGTGCTTCTGCTATTCTGGTTGCTAGTATGGAGGTGCATCTCACTGGTGATATTGTTGGTTTGTCTTCAGCTCAGTCGATGTGGGCGCATCTTCGCGATCGCTATGAGCCTCATCGGTGATTCTTTGTACCTTCTTTGTTGTATCGACGGGGCGATCGTTCTGACAGGTGATTCTCTGTCGACAATTTTATGCTCAACTGTCCTCGGTGTGGCGTCGACTTGATTCTCTCGGTAGGAGGTTTGTCGCGCTGTCAGTCGCCAACGTCAAGCTCTCACTTGAGCTTCAGCAGTATCTCGACTTTCGACACGCCGGGTGAATTTGAAGCGATTCGTGCTCACCGCTTGCTCGTCATCCCCGTGTGACCTTGTTGGAGGCTCTTGCGGCTATTCGATCTGAGAGACTTCGTCTTCGTGGTGCGGCCTACTAGTATCTCCTTGATCCCGGCGGTACCTCGTGCTATTCCTCCATCGATGGCACCTCCTCCTTCAATGATCGACTACCAAGGGTGCGGGGCTTCACCGTGCACCTCACCGCAACAAGGATGGGCATGTGGAGCGGTTTGCTATCGGAAGAAAAAGGATCTTGCTCGTCGCGGTGGGCGTCCTCCTAAGAACCATCTGGACTTCTTGGTGCCTCTCCTCAACGAGCTTCACGGTTGGACCCACTCGGGAGATTACGATGTTGCTACGTCGCATGGCTACTGCGCGTCCGTCGTTCTGCTGGTTACGCTACTCGGTCTTCCAACAGAGACCATCTTCCTCCTCATCGTATCACACCATGGATTCTTGACTCGGAGCTTCTTTTCATATGACATCGATCCCACGAGTCTCCATTCCATTAGTCCTCTTGCTGCTCCTATCACTGTGCGCAGACATGAGATGGTACCTCTCTTTCCGCTGCGGGACGAGGCACTCTTTTGTCTTCCTCTTTTCATGTTCTGCTTGTTTCTCATGTTCCTAAACTAACTATGCAACTTATATCCATTGCCACTCACCGATCATGGTCGCCGTGTTATCCTTGACTCGACTCTTCTTTGTGTTCGGGATCGCAGGGCAGGGGTCTCTGGTTAGTATTGGCCTCGCCGCCGTGACTCTCGGCGCCTTTGGGAGCTTGGTAGCTTAAATCTTCCTTCCGCCCTGCCGCTTTCTCGATCTCTCTGTTGCCGCCTCCGTTGCATCTTCTCTTCTGGTCGTTTGCTCGGTGGCATCACCGTTAGGGCATCTTTGTGGGTCACGTCTGTCTTCTTTAATTGTCGTGATCTTTTAGGATCTGTGCGGTGATACCTCTTTAGATTGTCGGGTCGTAAGCTTGGTAAAACGCCTACAACTCCCTATCCTTCCAGTGAGTCTGTATCCCAGCGTCCTTTTGATCTTGTTCATTCTGATGTTTGGGGTCCAGCTCCTTTTGTTTCAAAAGGGGGTCATAAATATTATATTCTTTTTATAGATGATTTCTCTCGCCACACTTAGATATACTTTATGTCTTCTCGTAGCGAGGCCTTGTCCATCTATAAGAATTTTACCACTATGATCCGTACTCAGTTTGACTCTCCCATTCGAGTTCTTCGTGCTGACTCAGCAGGAGAATATCTGTCCGGTGCCCTTCGTGCTTTTCTTGCTACGCAGGGCACTCTTTCTCAATTTTCCTGTCCTGGTGCTCATGCTCAGATGTGGCTGAGCGCAAGCATCGCCATCTTCTTGAGACAGCTCGTGCTCTTCTACTTGCTTCTGCTGTTCCACCTCATTTCTGGGCTGAGGCTGTTTCCACTGCCACTTACTTGATTAATATTCAGCCTTCTTCTGCTCTTAAGGGTGGGATTCCGGTGGAGCGTCTTTGTGGCATGCCTCCTGATTACTCGTCTTCGCCTTTTTGGGTGTGTGTGCTATGTCCTTCTTGCACCTCGTGAAAGCACCAAGCTGGCCGCTCAGTCTGTTGAGTGTGTTTTTCTGGGCTATAGTGCTGAGCATAAGGGATATCGCTGTTAGGATCCTGTTGGCTGACGGATGCGGATTTCTCGGGATGTTAAATTTGATGAGTCTCGTCCCTTCTACCCTCGTCCTTCTTCTACTCCAAAGATCTCTTGTAGAGCCTCTTTCTTTCCTTACTTTTCACGATATTCTGTTGCCACTTTTCCTTCTTCACGGTTGGCGTCTCCTTCTTCGCCAGCCTCTTCACAAGAGTCTTCACATTCCGTGCCTCCTCGAAAGTTTCTTGACATTGTTCCTTCGTATCCTCTCTCCACTATACTCGTCGTCCACGAGTTGAGGATTCTTCTTATGTCTCTTCTTCTCTGTTGAGTCACTTTCTTCGGGCCTCCTCGCTCGCTCTTCGTGATCGCGGTCTATTCGGCCTCCTAAGCGCCTTGGCTTTCTTTGGTCTTTGTTTTGCCGAGCCGACTTCTTACCGTGATCTTGTTGTTCATCGGGAATGGCAGCTGCGATGGCGGAGGAGATTGCTGCCCTTGAGCGCACCGGCACGTGGGATCTTGTGCCCTTCCTCCACGTGTCCGTCCCATTACATGCAAGTGGGTTTATAAGGTTAAGACTACGCTCGATGGTTCTCTTGGCGCTACAAGGCTCGTCTCGTAGCACGTGGTTTTCAGCAGAGCATGGTCGTGATTATGACGAGACCTTTGCTCGGTGGCTCATATGACCACTTGTTCGCTCTCTTCTTGCGATGGCGTCTGCTCGTCGATGGTCTATCTCTCGACTTGATGTCAAGAATGCCTTTCTTAATGGTGAGCTACGTGAGGAGGTTTTATGCACCACCACCGGGTATTCATTCTGAGGGCATGGTTTGTCGTCTTCGCCGCTCTCTTTATGGTCTCAAGCAAGCCCCTGTGCTTGGTTTGAGCGTTTTCTTCTGTGGTCATTCTTTGCTTTGGCTTTTACGCTAGTACTCATGATCCTGCGCTCTTTGTTCACACTTCACCGTGGGGCGGACTCTTCTTCTTCTCTATGTTGATGACATGATCATTCTTGGTGATGATACTCGATATATTGCCTTTGTGAAGGCACGTCTCAATGAGCGATTTCTTATATCCGATCTAGGTCCTCTTCGTTACTTTACGGGATTGAAGTCTCTTCTACACCCGAGGGTTTCTTTCTATCCCAAGAGAAGTATATTCAGGATCTTCTTGATCGTGCTTCTCTCACTGATATATGGAGCTCAATGTTCACCTTCGACCTACTGACGGTGAACCTCTTGATGATCCTACTCGCTATCGTCATCTTGTTGGGAGTCTTGTTTACCTTGGTGTCACTCGTCCTGACATTTCCTATCCGATTCACATCTTGAGTCGATTCGTTTACGCTCCCACCCCACTTCACTATGGTCATCTTCTTCGTGTTCTCGATATCTTCGTGGAACTATCTCTCGCCGTCTTTTCTTTCCTCGATCCACTCCTCCGACTTGGACATACTCCGATGCTACTTGGGCTAGTGATCCTCCGATCACGGTCCCTTTCGCTTATTGTGTTTTTCTTGGTAGTTCTCTTATTACTTGGAAGACTAAGAAGCGGCAAGCAGCTTCTCGTTCGTCTTAGAAATTTGAGTTATGGCGATGGCTCTTTTGATGGAGAGGTTACTTGGCTCGGTGGCTACTTGAGGATTTTGGTGTTTCGTTTCTACACCAACTCCTCTTTATCTGACAAGACAGTGCTATTAGCATTGCTCGAGATCCAGTGAAGCATGAGCTCACCAAGCATATTGGCGTTGATGCTTCCTACATGAGGACACAGTACAAGATCAGTTGTGGCTCTTCATATGTGCCTTGAACTTCAATTAGCGATTTCTTCACGAAGACACAAACTAGAGCTCAAGATGACTTTATCTCTCCAAACTCGGTGTTGTTGATCCACCATGAGTTTGAGGGGTGTTAGATAGTATCTTTGTTACCTTATATACGAGATTGCTAGTTGCCTGTATAGAGATTATTTGCCTTGTATAGTTATTGCCTTGTATAGGCTTTCCTTCTATACCCTCTTGTACGTGTATATATACTGGCCCTTTGGCCTCATGTTGAATACAAGTGCTATTCATAACAACTATAAACCGGTTATTTAACACCCTCAACTATCAATACAAGATCACACCCTAGAGCGGTTTTCCTTGGCTGTTTTGCATCTCCTATAAATAATTAAAGCAAAAGGTGATTCAGAATTTTTGAAACTTTTTTGTATGATCTTAAGGCAATATTTATATTCCCATAAAAATTTCATATCATGATCACACTTGTATAATTTTATAAAATTCGACAATATCACTGCCTCAATTAAGAGTTTTCTGATTTTGATTTTTATGAAATATCAAACTATGTTCAATTCATTTGGGAATTTTCTGTGTGATCCTAGGGGTTTAAAGTTGACATCATAAAATTTTCAGATTATGATCAAACTTGTACAGTTTTATAAAAATTTGATAGTGTTATTGTTGTTTTTAAATTGTTGCTTTTTAATTTTATAAATGTATTAAATGCTTTCAAATTTCCATGAGACTTTTTGGGAACATTCTAAAGATGGATTAGGTTTAATTAAAATTTCTCCAAATTTTATTCTTGCATGATTTTGAACTTCAGAACTTACAAATCAAAGATTAAAAATTTAGAAAAAATTTAATTAAACCCTAATCCACCTCCCGAATGTTCCTAAAAAGTCTCAGGGAAATTTGAAAGCATTTAATACATTTAGAAAATAAAAACAGCAACAACACTGTCATATTTTTATAAAAATTTACAGGTTTGATCATCTAAAAATTTTATGGTATCATCTTTAAACCCCTAGGATCATACAGAAATTTTTTCAAATGATTTGAACATAATTTGGTATCTCCGAAAAATCAAAATCAGAAAACCCTTAGTTGAGACAGTGACCTTGTCAGAATTTTATAAAATTATACAAGTGTGATCATGGTCTAAATTATTTTTGGGAGTATGAGTATCGCCTTAGGATCATACAAAAAAAGTTTCGAAAATTCTGAATCACCTTTTACCTCAATTATATATAGGAGATGCAAAATAGCCCTAGGGTGTGATTTGTTCTGGTATTAATAGTTGAGGGTGTTAAATAACCGGTTTTATAGTTTGAGGGGTTATTTGGATTTTTTTCATAGTTCAGGGGGTGTAAAATGAACTTATTCCTTTCATTTATTACTCCCTCTGTCCCGCAATGTAAGTCCCAAGCCCACCATGTCCCAAGCCCACCATACGCACAAACCAAGGAGACACTAAATCTAATAAAAAATTAATGCTATTGGACCATGCATAACCCTATTAAATTGCATACTACAACTATTCATGCACTTTTTCCAGTATTAAAATAGAGGTATATGGTGAAAATCTTGCAATACATACACCTTTGACCTTCACAATAGACTTATATTTTTGGACGATACTTCCCAAGAACTAGGACTTATATTGTGGAACGGAGGGAATACATCATTCCATTTTCTGCTGGCTTTTTTTTGTTCTCCTAATAGAGATTGATTTGGAGCATGATTTTCATCCAAGCTATCACACATACCGAACTTTATTTAATTTTTTTCTGTGTTACTTTGCACAATTTTCTAGATAGCTTTTCCTACATGAGAACTTGTCTCAAAGCAGAAGAAAAAGTTCAATAACGGCAACAGAAAACAAGATTTCTATTACCTTCGAAAGTGCTGGGATACCTAAGCTTTTCATTAACACAGCAACTCTTCCATACAACATTTGCTTGTCTTCATAAGAAAGTTCACCGAATTGTACGAAGTGAACATCACTATAGTTCTTAAAGTGCTGCTTCAACTCATCATCATCTACCCAGCAAACAAGGCCAAAAGAAGGATGGAGAGAGACCCATTTATCAAACAAGGTTGGCAATATTGTTGTCTCCAACTTTTGAAGAGATTCTTTTAAGAACAATATGTCGTTCATCTTGTCACTCGAAGAATGGAGATCATTAGCCCATCTCACAAATACACGAAAGACCTATATAGAATGTGAAAACAAGGGTTAATAATTCAAAGGAGATAACCTTACAGGATCCAACGGACAAAACTTTATCGTATTTTAAATTCAGAATGATTAAAATAATAATAATTAGCTGGAAGTATACATAACACTGAACTACTAAAGTACAGCCAGTTGCTACCTTGGTAAATTTGCTGATGACAAACAAACAAAAAGACATAATCTTAAGCACTTCATGCATAAAAGCAACTTACCTGACTAGAAACTTGCGAAGGCAATGCAGCATTCGATAGCTGTAATAGTATCTCAACATAATCAGATGTCATTGGAACCTTTGGTACACCACATGCCTCAGTAAAGAATTCACAAAGGTTAGGATAGGCTGCAGACAGCATCCTTCTCGGGAACACGCTTGTCTTCCTTGTTGAAATGAATTCCTCTGTCATTTCAGAACAGCCTGTTGGGTCATGCCAATAGAGGTCTTTTGGAGACAAAAATTTGCCAGGAACAACCTCACTAAATCGAGGATGACATAATGGTGTAAATATGGAGGAGCATGACAGGAACTCCCGTTTAATGTTAACCTTTGCATCAGCAACACCTTCTGACATGAAGGTATAGAATTTGCACATCTGGTCCATACTGAAGAAAAGGCAGGTCAACCCATTGGCCAAGTTATATTGACAAAAGAAAGGAGAAAAGATTGAATATCTGGAAATGCTTAAATTGGGGTTTTATACAGAGATATCTCACCTTCTAAGACTGCAGACCACACATATAGAATATAGATGGAGAGACGGGAAATGTTTAAATTAGTAATCTTTCAATTGTCACTTTGCACTCTAAAATTGCGGATCACATAATTTTTTCTATGATTCAAATATACATGGAGAAACTGAGTACCTTGCACTAAAAGGAACCTGTGAAGCTATCCAAGAATTCAGAATCATCAAAGCATCACTGTGGGACACCTTTGTTTTGAATCCAATGTCCTTCACAAGTGATCTGCTGGATACCTGTTCCACAGGAATGGGTGATGTGTCTTAAGGTAGATGGCAGTTCAAGATTTGTTTTTTTAGGACATGGCGGTACAAGTTGCTAAGGATAATTTTTATTTTACAGGAAGGTTGGTATAGTTAAACTACTAACCTGCGGTACAGCATATGGGGCCATACTACCAAGAAGGGGCCACACATCTTCAAAATCGTAGAATAGATCTGCTGCATAATGAAAGTCCTCATCCATACTTGATGCTATCCATTTGAAGCTCCGGATACACTTCATAAAGGATGACTCAACTGTTTTGTTTTCACCACAATATGTCACATTTGTGAGACTCCTAGCTTTTGCACTATAATAATCATCCCAGAATTTGTCAAGAACCTCTAGAAGATATACACAATTTTCTCGACATCTTTTTGAAGAAAATGTTGACAAAATACTAGCCAGTTCTGGTGAGTCCCAGTCATACACGGTGCAGATTGTTTCAGAAAAATCACCTTGAGAAAGTTTTCCTGCTAGAAAAGAATCAACTTGTGATATTTTTTTCTCAACTTTCACTACCTGCACAAAATCAGTCACACCCATCTCCTCAAAAAATTGCCTCCATTTTTTCATTTCAAATGGTAACGAATCTGAACCATGATTCATCAAATAACAACTATCAAGTTCAGCCCATTTGATTTCTACATTATGAAGTAGCTTGCTTATCTCCACAGGATTTCCATATTCCTTACTGAAGTGAATCGGTTCATCAGCTGGGCACTTGTAGCCATGGTTTGTAAGTAAGACGGGCCTCCTCTGTAGTTCTTCCATTATCTCTTCTTTTTCAAAGTTACAGCTTGTACAAGAAGACTGAAGATGAAGCATTATAAAACTCATGTACTCTATCATCATTTTATTGGCCATATTAGAATCTGTACCATTAGACAAGGACACCAGGATGTGATTTTTTATAATGTCATGCCCTGACAACTTCCGCACCCCCATTTTCAGAAGAATGTCCATTAGGTCATTTGTTCTCATTTCTTCCGTGAGGTATTTGTTTTTACAGGACACAGAGAGAAGGTAAGGACTTACAATTCGAAGGTTACTATACAGAACTGGAAAATTCTGCATGCTACTCTTACAGTCAGGTGTGGAATTGAGAATATCGTAAGGCAACCATATAGGGCCATCTGCTACAGAGCTAAATGAACCATCTGAAAGTGGGATACATCGTATTTTCCTGAGAGCACATAAAAGATCGCCTTCGAGACTTGTTGCTACAGGAAGATTTCGAGAAGAATGAGACAACAATGTTAAATGAAGTGTAACAAACCAAGCACATAGCCATTCCAGCCCCAGTGACTCAATACAGCCATCAGCTCGGCAAATAGATGATACGGTATCAATGAAAACTTTTGGTCCATATTCATGAATACCTAGGGCCCTTGATAATGTATCAGATATAATGATATCTTTCGATAGATACCCAAGACCAAGATGCTCATGAAGTAAGTCATCAGAAAATAGCATTCTAGTCTGTTCATCCCAACCCCTGAGTGTATTGCATGGGTAGACCCATTGCAAACTGGAGGCCTCCAGAACCATGCAGCGGGTCAGACGCAACTTGGAAAGGATCAAGTGAGGAAGCTGACAAAAGAATCCATGAACTTCACCCACTAGAGGAACAAAACTCATGAAGGCTGTGACAGCCTTTCCAGGGCACCTCTTGAAGCAAGGAAGAACACAAAAGGATTCTTGCGCACTGACAAACAAAAAGGGAATTCAGATAACAACCACTGATTCCATGCACTATCTGCATCCACTTCCTCTCTGGAAGAAGGTAAAACAAAATCTCCTTGAAGAATGAATTTAAGACCATAGTTCCTTAGAGGAAGAAAAGCAAACACGGGTTGTTGTTTCAAGTAGGGCTCATACTCTCCTTTCTCAGTCTCCTGCATAGTAAATGCCACAGCTATCTCTGTAATGCACACATCATGGCGTACAATTGTGCCCTGTAACTTCCTACGAACTACCAACCAACTCATTATCTCATTCCCATGTGAGATCGTCACAATGCCATCACCAAGAGCCTCCCTTCTCATAACCAGCAGTGTGTCATTCAGTACATTCTTGTACTTGATGCATTTTAGTCGGTGAAGGAAAAGGAGCAGAGATGGGTGGAGATCTGAAAACATGGATGCAATGGAGCACATACTAGTGCCCTCCCTGAATTTTGATTTGAAGGGAAGTAAAATGCAAGTGTTCCAGAAGGAACAAGCATCCTTGTCATCTTCAACAGATAATATATTATTTACAGAACTGGTACTGTAAGGTGGAACCACAGTTGGCAATACAAAGCCAACCTGACCTTCTGTAATGTCAAATTTCACATGGAAACCATTTGAATGGATCTCTGGAGCATCAGTTACCTGCAAACCGTATCATCGACAAAATTAAAATGGTATTGATTCCACAAATAACTCGAAAGTCCTACATGATGTAGAAGACTTGGAAACAAAGAATTGACTGACTGATACAATAAGAAATTCAAGAAACTATAGATGAGAAGGCATGCAATAGTACAACTGCATGGTTTACAGCATTAACATAATTTAATTGGAAAATGGTTCCCTTTAGACCTACCCGAAATACTGACTTGAATCCAATACCCTTATTTCCAATATAACCCCTGTTTGATCCTTTCTTTGTTGAGTTACCAATATCACAAAGTGCCCTAATGTTCTCAGCAGAGAAACCTCTCTCATTGTTGAGAACAACAATACCATTCTCCTGAAGAACGAATGCTAATGTTGGTTCGACATCCTCAAGATAAGTATTATCATCAGCATTCTGCACCTGATGTAAATTAGACCAATGTCAGAAAAAAAAATCCAACTTTCCACACAAACATCTTCCCAAGCACACAAAAGAAAATGAAGTAAAAAGGAAGTGTGCACAGTGAAGCTTACCAGCTCAAGAAGCAGGTGAGAATCCTGAGAATATAGTTCTTGTGAAAGACAATGCAGTGCTCTGCCGAGTCGAGCATGCTGCTTCTTCAACAGACTATTCTCAGTGTAACTTAGTGCCTGATCCAAACCAAACTCTTCACGGCGTATAGTCTCAATAACTAGAGCTGCTTCCTCAAGATTCATTTCTCCCATCATGGAGGATTCGTTGGTATTTAATTCTGCAATATCTACCTTGGTCCCAATTGAATTTAACACATTTTGTTTTTTATTATTTATAGTAACAACTTGATCCTTCATGCCAGGAAATGGTTTACTTCTCTCATTCATCGTATCAACATCATAAGCAATAAGCATGTTAGAGTTGTCATGTGTAGGTCCTTCCGATGCAGCTAATGTATGCCTAGAAGAAGAATGCATTTCTGTCTTTGCATGAACTACTTCAGTTAAACAGAACCTACGACAATCTTCAACCCATTCTGCAACTCCATGTGACAACCCAATATCATGAAGCATGCAGCGCTGCCATGTCTCAGTGGCTTCATGCAACATGACTGAATAGCAATCCCTGGTAATAGTTCGGAGTCCTGCCAATAGTATATCTGCTGCAAGACTCCGAAATTCAGAAGGTAGATGGCCAAGACAATCAAGAATAAATTTAGCAATCAAATGAATAGTGTCATCAATGTTTGATAAGATATCAGACCCAATGTTTCTTGCACAAGATATCCGCGAGCTTTCTTGGAAACAATGAACAAATTGAGTAGAGCAGTCACGCTGTTCAGCACTTGGATTATGGGGTTCCTCAGGCATAAATGTTATGCCTTCAGAATTCGCGTTGGTCAAATCATTGTTATTGTTCATTGTGATATCCATTGCACGTTGTGCATAACACTTCAGCAAGGAAATTGGAGTGTTAGTAGAGCCCTTATAAATGTGTAGCAACGAAAGCAGCTTCACTGCCACTTGAAATGGTGAATGTTGAATAATAGCTTCTAAAAATTGGTCAACCGTGGCTGATGGATCTACTTTAATAAACCTACCATCTGTTGTTACAATGCAAGCTAGATCTTGAATTGGACCTGTATTCAGCAACCAGTGCATGAAGGAGCCCAGTGAAGGAGCAAACAGCAGATCCCAATGTGACCAAAGAAGCAGATCTGACAACATTGGAGCCTTAAGTAAACAATTGATTGCTTCTCGTGAGCAAACTGTTCCAGAATAATAAGATTGTTGAACAACATTGTTCCTCAGCCCATCAACATTATCATGGTTACCTGGCAAAATTCCAGACCAACGTTTCTCCAACAAAGAGATAGAAAACATGATGTTATTTGTTTGTATGCCTTTTCTCTGCCTCTCAATAGAACCAACAAGTCCTTCCCCAGATTTGTTTTGCACAATATCAAAGCTAAGTGCTGGGAACTGCCTTTGGAGAAGCATAATAAAACTATCCTCTGAAAAATCACCATCTTCCAGCCAATTACCCTCAGCTTGGCAGAGTAAAACTTCAATTTGTTGCTGCATTACAGAAATTTCCAGAGGCGAAGAACCATAGTTTCCCCCCTTCAAGAAACTACTCAACTTAGAGGGAAAGTGGTGACCATGTTTTTCCAAAAACTCAAGGAAAGTGCCATGGCCAAGAGCGCTAAATTGCTTGGCTGAAAACTGCATAGTTACCCATGTTTCACAATCGTGCAGTGTCTTCAGGGATATAGATTTTCCCACTTGCAAAGTTCCGGACAATCCACTGTTGGACTCAAAATATTCAGTAATTCTCCTGACAACATCATCAGTTGTGACACCTGCACAAACAATTGACAAATGTGAAGCAGCATTGATTCAAATTATGTATCACAGAATGAGTGCCAAGAACAATTGAGACAAACACGTGTGCATGTGTGCGCGTGCCACAAACAAATGACAAATGTGAAGGGGGCATTCACAATGGAAGCATTGGTTCCAATTCCATATAACAGGATCAGTGCCACGAACAATAGAGACAAACACATGTATGTGCGGGCGGGCGAGTGTGGGAGAGAGTGAGAGAGCAAGGGAGGAAGGGAATGGGGGAGGGAGGGAGAGAGAGGGTACTGTGTCCAGGTTCATTGCCGCCATTATTGATATCACTGGCCCCTTTAGCAATACATTTAGCATTTTCTTTACTTGGGGGCTCAATTTCCATAATCTCAGTGGTGGTGTTATTAGTAGGACTTGATGACAATTTATTCTCACTAAAGACATGGATTACATCATAAATACTATCCAGCAAACCGCATCCCATTGATTTAACCTGCATGTCCATGTCACAGTAAATTAAATAAAGATCCTGAAATGGCACCAGAACATATAGCAAAAGCTAAGGAAAAAAGGGAGAAATGCAAGTAAGTGAAGCCCAGTTTGGCTTGGCCTGCTCAACACAGCCGAACCAAATGACTGAGGTTGGGCCAGACTGGCCAGGTTGACCCAGTCAGAATTACTCAGGTCAAGTAGGAACTACATACATATTACCTTGAAATTAATTTACATTGAAAGTGCTGTAAGCTTCTTCTTAATAGGACACATGCATATATGAGAAAACATATATAAATACATGCATAATCTGGCTAGTCATGGATGCATAAGAATACATAAAATAAACACCATCTTGTTAAGATTTGGCTTCAATGTGTTATAAATTAGAATTTCTTCAGCGTATTTCCATGTGCAAACTAGCCAGACAGCTACAAGAAATAGGTAAACAAAACATCAAAATATGCATGGCATAACAAATCTGTTCACACCTAGAATCATTGTAATTTGTTCAAAGTAGAATCATTACAAATATCTTCACATCAGATTCGAATTTCAAATGCATGCACATAACTATAATCATGTCATGCTTAAAACTGTGTAAACATGAAAACAAGTAAATGCTTTTTTCCGAGATGTGAGGTCGGTCCTAGTTCTATAAGTGCTCCTATGCTGAGCCAAACAGGAACATCACATACCACACATTGTTTTAAATCACTCAATGTAAAATGAATATTCAATTTCATATATTCAAGAGGTAGTTTTTGTGGCGCAGAACAGAAGAAAAATAGGACAGATGAACATACATAGAATTCGCCAAAGATAACAATTAAATCTGGTCCCAAACCACATAAGAAGACTCATTAAATAAAGGAGAGAACTTGCACCAACTGGGAAGAACCAATATACTGTGAGTGTATTACCCCTCTAAAAAGAAATATTATGTAGAAACTACAGGGGAGAAGTCATTTTGCAAATAATGTATCTAGATAATCATGTCAACCAAAAAACATATCTGGATAGGGATACATAAAATGTATAAGTTGACTAAATAAAAGTAGGACAATCAACTCACAGCAACATTTAGGAAGCCAATCCCAGGGTATTGTGAGAAAAATTTTATTATTTTCCTCTTTTCTATTGGTGTTTTCGCATAGTAATTTGCTACCAATTCCAAAACCTGCATTTATGACATGTGCAAAATTATTAGTTTAGAAATAGGAAAAGTCCAGACCAAACAGGTGAATAGGCTATCTTATGCTTAACAATCAATGATATGATTAAAATAATAAGAGACAAAGGAAACTGTACGCTAAAAGCCTCAAACAAGTTTCTTACAGGTAAATATAGGTGAAGTTTACTCTGGTTCGCATTATTTAAAGAAAACAAGAATTTTGATTATGGGTTATAAGCATACCTGTTGAACTGGATGTTCATTGCATGCTTCCTTCCAGGTTGTTATGAATTTCTCCAGCTTACCTATATTTAGGAAGCAATTAGGTGGTACTTCCTGCTTTTGCATTTGCACCTTTTGCTGCTTCTTGGGCTGTTTGCACAAAGAGCTAGGACTCCCGTTTTCTTCATATTTCCTTTTTTCCCTTGAATAACCCTTTTTACCACTATCTTTTACCTTGCTGCTCTCTAAAGCCAGCTTTCTACTAATTTCAGATCTCAAGCCAAGATGTTCCCTTTCTGCTGTTTTCGAGGGATATGGGCAACTCCGCTTATCAACGTCCTTGTTATCAAGAACGTTATCAAGAACAGAACAGCCATTTTTATTTTCTCTGTCATCAACTGCATCGCCCTCAGCAGCAAATTCAGTTCTCCTGGCCTGTCGGAGGAAGGAAATATGCAACCTACAAAACCTCCCCAAATCAGCAAAAGTAGAATATTACGGTGATAAAATGAGACTGCAAATAGTAGCAGCAAGACCAAAGAAAGTCGTTTCTATTTCAAAGTACATGCCGCTACTAATGTTGGATCCACATGAGAAAAGTCAATAAGTACATACCCCAAGCTTTGTACCCGCACACCAAGTTTTTCCTTTCCAGAGACTGACTTTTGCTCCGCAAGATAATCCAAGAAGTTTTCCACTGTGACTTTCTTCTTAGAATTATCCACAAACTTCTGCAGGCAACTGATAATCTCCTCGCTACTAAGCTTAGGCACTGTGGACAAATCAGCAGGTGATAAAAAATAATGTGCAACAAGTGCGTGCTGAAGAAAAGGCCCCAATCCCAGCTCTTCGAACTGCCCAACACCCTCATTCTTGCATAGCTCAACCTCCAGATCATAAACGGATACAATTTTCCTTGCTGCAACATAGCAATGGATGAATATATTCACCTGACAGATAACAAGACATGCCCAAGTCAACCAGCAGCATCACCAAGTACAATTATACCAAATAGTGATGATTTGATATTGACGAAAAGAGATTGGCAAGATTTATGCTAATGCAAAACTACAATAATTAGTATACCTATAGTAAAATGAGCAAACATCAAACTAGTCCTATCTAATAGTTCGCCATAGTTGATAAGATGTTTACACAAACTTTTTAATACCCCTTCGTTTTATATCATAAGTAACTAAAGACTTCTACTGTTGTTTCAAATTATAAGTCACTCTACCTTTTTGAGATAAATTTGGCACACCCTCTCCATCAAATACCCTTTGCATACTGCAACAGTGTCTGTAATTAATTCTCTCTTGTGCCAAGGCATCTTAAATAAGGTTAACTTTGGTCATTTACCCGTATGGCTTAATTCTTGCGCCAAGAGCTAGAATGACTTATAATACTTGGCAAAGGGAGTATATTCGTTTGATTTTTTTCCCTTGTTTTGTTACAACAGATTAACGTGACAGCACTTTAACAAAAGCACAAAAGTAACGCAAAATTTAGCACGTGTTGAACTATATGATAATAAGAAACATGCAATAAAATAAGCAAAGCCGGCATGGAACACACAAGTAGAAACTTGAAATTTGCAAGTTCTGAATGCAGTGCACAGTACAAACTCATTCTGTTACAACTTTAGAAACACAGGGCAACGACCCCGGCTCCACTTAAATTTAAAAATGAAACCATAACAGAGTAATGTGAAATATCCGGCGCCTGGGCACCATGATTTCAAATGCGCGAATTCAAGTCATATTCGAGTATATTTTTCAAAAAATTTAGTTTTAGGGTATATATCCATCTATAACAATTCAAATGAAACACATACCTTTGAAAAAATATATTCGAATTCAAAGATTTTGAACAAGTTTGGGTCACATGCTTTGCTGATTTATATATAAAATCAGCACATACCTACAATCAAACTATCATCAAAAAGGGAAACTCTAGTTTGAATTTCAGTTCAAACTTGTTTGAACTAGTTAGTAAACTGGTTAAACTCAGCATCCTAAATATTTCAAAATTTTTGCATGAAAATACATAGAGTAAATACCATTTTTAGATCATGGTGCCCTAAGTAATTATACTATATATATATATAGCACGTGGCAGAACCGTGCCTCTCAGAGTTTGCTTCATACAGGCATCACATAACAGTTAATTACGAAGTGGAGCACAGAACAGAGCAAAGTTTGCAGCGTTAGCAACTTTTTTTCACGAAAACTCAGCTTCAGCAATTGCAGATGAAATCATCGTAAATTCAAGACAGAACACATACGAGCTTTGCACTGTCATAAAGTAGCAACAATAAACTGTGAACTGCTACGCTCGTAGCCAAGCAAATACTGACCCTGCCCTCAACGACGAAGAGGTCGCTCAAGAGGGGCACGTCGTGGAGCTGGACACCGAGGGAGTCCCACGAGTCCACCTTGAGCGCTACCAGCACCGCCTGCGCCACCTTACACCCGGTTACGCCCTCGCCGGCCCGCGCGAGCTCGGCCCGCGCGTTCCTGGCTGCTGCCTGCGCCCTCTCAAGCATCGTCTGCTGGTTGCGCGGCGGCGGCGGCTGAGGCGGAACCGGGGCCGGGGCCGGCGCGCGGGTGAGGCGGCGGGGTTTGGTCGGGCGGTGCTGGAGGTTAGGGGTAGGGTTTTGGGTGTAGGCGAGGGAGGGGCGGAGCGGCTGCTGATACTGCTGCTGCTGATGGTAGGCCGCGAGGGCGGCGGGGTTCTGGAGGAAGAGGTGGGGGGGCAAATTGTTGAGGGGGTTTGGTATGTGCTGGGAGTTGGGGGCGTAGGCGTAGGAGTTTACCCCCGCCGCCGCCGAGGCGGATGTCGAGGCGGCGCCATGCCAGGCCGCGGCGGGGGCGCGGGGGTTGTAGCCGTGATGCGGCCTCTGGTGGTGGTCGCGGCGGCTCATCGAGGCGGTGGTGGGTTTGGGGTGGAGAGGGTGGAAGGAATCGCCGGATCCGGTGGGGACTGGGGAGGAGGAGGCGTGCGACGGCTGCCGTCGCGGACTCGCGGGGCAGGGTGGTTTGGGCTTTGCAGATTTTATACGGCTCTTCGCGCGCAGATTTTATATGGCTCTTTTTGCAGATTTTACTAAAATTTATGCGCTGCGTGCTACGCTGCGGGCGCTGCTTTCCACTCGAGAAAATCGATAAAACACGCGTTTGACGCTCCACGTACGAGTAAATCGAGAAAACACGCAAAATAAAAAAAAAAAAAGACTTTGCTTTTCGCAAAAGGGTTTAAACGTAATGCTCGAAAACCGGAAAAAAGACATAAATGCGATGCATATTTTTTAAAAAAAAAAAGAAGCGGTTTTTTTCTTGCAAAAAGGACCTAAACGTAATTTTAATTTTCCTGAAAATGATCCGAGCGCTACTCTTAAAAACGTTAAAAAGGCATGGACGTAATATGTAATCTTTTTTCGAGAAAAGGATCAAATCGTATTTTTTTTCTCCAAAAAATCTATCCGTAATTTTTTTTTTTTGAAAAGGACCTAGATGCGAAAAAAATTTGGCGAGCCGAGCCCGCCCCTCTCGGCTCAAAGCGCCCAGGAGGCGGCGTTTCTTCCATATTTAGGATAGGTATGATGACGATGATATAGCTACACTACAAAATTTGGACGAGGCTTGGGCGCCGAGCTGTATGGTTTAGTCAGGTTCAAACGCGTTCTCTCTCTCTTCACTCCCATTCTTTTCTTCAGGTCCAATTCAAAAGCACTCAAATTTCTAATAACTCGCCTACGTAAGTTGTACTGCTCCCTCGTCCAAATTTATACTCCCTCCGTTGATAAATATAAGACATATTTTAATTTGGCACAAGGATTAAGATTATGGTGAAATTGAGGAAAACATGAGAGGAAATGACTTACATATCCCTCTTAATTGTCTTGGAAGATGAGAGATAATACTTTGTGTAGGTGGTAATGAATAAATGCATATGGTTGAGAGAGAATAAATAAAGGTATGTGTGGAAAGACTCATTAAATCTACATACAAGTCTTATATTTTTCAACAAGATCATTCAAACTATAAGTCTTATATTTATCAACGGAGGGAGTAAGTCATATTTTCTCTCAGTACGTAGACCAAAAAAATATCGAACATGAGTAAACTATCTCTAATTATTGTCTCTAAGCATTATATTCAATACATACAAGAAAAATAAACCTGAATATATATCAATGATATAGAGTGAACATTACATTAATTTTACATTAAAATATAAAAACGTCTTATATTTATGAACAATGCAGGTAAAAAGGTATGTCCTGTATTTTTGGAATAGTGCCTTCCTCAAAGCATCAACCTTCTATTCGCTCTACTACAGATAGCCAGTGCCTCTGGAGCTGGAGGTGCATTGCTAATAGTCCCTATATAAAATTTTAAAATAATATTTTTAATGAGAAATTTCAGAAATAATATGCGAAAAATTTTGCCAAAAACTGCATACCTATCGCCTCTTGAATTAGCGAGAGAGAGTCTCTCGCCAGTTCTGTCACGTTTTGAAACGGCGAGTGGCACTATGTCGTCATTTGGATTGGCGACAAAGACCTGTCACCAACGATTCAGCTCTCTGTCGCCATTTGGATTGGCGACAAAGATCGTGGTCGCCACTCCAAACGGCGACAGAGACCTTTAACTACGCGGCCCAGGACTTCAGCCTCATTTCAACCGAGCGCATTTTGCTCTCACCAAGATCAAGCGCTGCAAAGGAGAAAAGAAGAGAGGAGAGGGGGGAGGAGGAGGAGGAGAAGAGGAGAAGAGGAAGAAAAAGAGAGAGAGGAGGGAAAACAAGAGGGGAGGAGGCGGAGGAGGGGAAGAATAGAAGTAGGAGGAAGAAAGATCGTCGTTTTGTACAGGTAAAATTTATATTGTTTTTTAAATTAAAATTTTGAAATGCAATTTAGTGACCAGATTAAATAGATTGGTAAGTAATTAGATTTATAGAGTAATAATTATTTAGATAGATGATATAGTGACCAGATTAATTAGGGTTGTAAGGAATGCTGGAACTTATATCGATATTTGTGAGCAGCCATCGCAGCGCTTTCCTAGGAAGATGGTACTCAAGCGGGTATTTTTGCTTTCGGTGTATGAGTCAACGTGTTCAGACATTGCCGTCTGTTGTTATACATGGACGGGATATTTTTGACTGGGAAGTATACATGCCAGATATTGACTGCCATAAGAGATGGCAACAAACAGGTTATTCCTGTAGCGCGCATTCGTGGAAGGTGAGAATATAGAAAGCTAGCTCTGGTTTCTAAGGAACGTGAAAGTCGGTGTCGTGGATCAGCGGCCTGGAGTGTGTGTTATACACGATTAGCATCCCAGGCTGTTGAAGGCGGTTGTGCAGTTGCAACAAGGTGCAGATAAAACACATCTATGGCCTGATCTGCGAAGTAGGTGGTGCAAGTGGCATATGGGTGCCAACTTCTACAAACAGTTTAGAAATAAGGAGCTTACAAAGTTTTTTAAGAGGTTGTGCGACCAATACCAACAAAAACAATTTGATACACTATGGAAGAAATTTGATGCACTATGGATGTGACAACCTTACCACATAGAATATACAAATAACACTTCAGGTAGTACAACAAATTTTCGCTACATATTTTTTTTTTGTTCTTATTTGTATCCCAAAATTTATCCGACCTATTTTTTTAAAAAAATAAGAACAAATAAAACGACGGTTTGAAAAAACAAAAAAATACCGCACCACCATGGGGCCGCTGCCAGCCTGTTTAAAAAAAACAAAAAAAAATACCGCACCACCAGGAGACCGCTGCATTGGCTTGCAGCGCCTGGGGAGGCAACCGCGGTCGCGCCCTAGCGCGCTGCAAGTCGTTCTCCGCACCTCCCGTCGGCTGCATGGGGCTAGATCTTCTATTTCGATGACACGCTGGTTATTTCCATAAATTCTACATGATAGGAAGCCAGAAGTACAAAATTTTCACATTTTGCAAACTTGTTATGATTTTTTTGTAAGGTCGGTAGAAATGAATATTTGTCGCTATTTAGAATGACGAAGTCTCTGTCATCAATCCAAATGACGACAGAGAGACCTCCCGTTGGTGACACAGACCTGTCGCCAATCCAAATGGCGACATAGTCTTACTCGCCATTTCAAAACAAGACAGAGAGTCCGTCGCTAGTTGAAACGGTAACAAAATCTCTCTCGCCAATTCAAGAGGTGACAGGTATGTATATTTGTAAAAAAAAATCAGCATATTATTTATGTAATTTCTCATTAAACAAAATTTATTTTAAAAAATCGTCCCTATATTACCTTCCGAAGGTTTCCCGGCTTCCGAGCTTATCCATGTCGCACCGCTGGCGAGCCTTTCGCGTGTCACGCAGCGCGCTCACTTTGCGAACCCGTGCATACCTCATATAGTTGTTTCCCCTGTTATTTCACAGGTGCTACATAGCTCGGTTGGCAGAGACTTAGCCGACCCTCCCTTAGGTCCCGCGTTAGAATCTGGCTGAACTCAAATTTTGCGTTGTTTTTTCATGCACTTCACCGATTTGATTAGGATATCAAACCATGTCGTAAATTTTTAGAACTTTTTTGGAAGGGTCCTCGGAGCATACCTAATCTACCATAAAAAATCTGGATCGTGATTTAGACTCGTGTGATTTAAAAAAAATCTGACAATGCTACTACTACATTTAAAGCAACTTCGCTGGTTTAATTGAGCTACTGAGTTTGCAAGTTCTTCAAGAGTTTTGAGGAGGGTCCTGGGAGCATGTCGACGCTCCCGTCAAATTTCATATCATGATCAGACTTTTGCAATTTTTGAAAATTCCGACGGTGCTGCCGATGCACTTAAAGTAGCTTCATTGGTTTAGTTAAGCTATTATAATTGTAAATTCTTTAAAATTGGTGGGAAGGGTCATGAGAGTATGCCTGAGATACCATAAAAAATGGTTCATGATCAAGCTTTTGCGATTTTTAAAAACTATACAGTTTGGTTTCTTTTTTTTCTCTGGAGCTGTTTCTGAAAAAGATTTCCTTTCTCTGTTAGAATCTCTGCCTGTGTCGTCGATTCCTTCCGCTCACAGCAACGCGCTGTCCCGTTGCACTGGTAGTCTAGTCCTACAGGTGATGGACCATCATCATTTGTGTAATTACAGTCTGTTGTACGGTATAGATGACAGATCGGTTACAACTTGCGAATCACGGCGAGTAAACTGTTAAAATGAGACCCACAGGTCCACTACATACTACTAAGGTCCTGCTTGTTTTAGCTTTGGATTCTCTAAAAGCTAATTTTGAATTGTGGTTGTAAAGAAGCTGATTCTCCGAAAGCTGTAATCCAAAAGCACATATAAAGTGGATTGTGGATTCTAGTATATATAATTAGGTTGAATTGCGAGAATCGGATTCTAGAAACAGACTGTTTATTTTTAATTTTGTTTTTAGGGCCAAAAAAGACAAATAGACCGAGGCAAATAGTGACCGTAGCAGTAACCATAGCTCGCAGTTCCGTAAAGCCGATCAACCTTCGAGCGGCATATATGCACCAAATATATAAGCTAAAAGATTTGTGGTCCTTCGGTTTCCGGCAGCTGCTTGATGGAGTACATACCTGCCAACAACCATGACGAGCCCCAGATCGATTAGTTCATTATCAAAGTATTATAGCGCACACTAACTATAGGGCCACTGCTTGATACACTGATAGTCTGATACCAATAGAAAACATTGCTCTAGCACTTCTATGTAACATTGCAACGGGTACCTCAGGGGTTGAGCTGCACCCAGTAAAGCCTACAGACAACCATGTTAACTGACGCAAGATAAACATTGCTGACAGAACAGCACAAGTCCTAAATTGGGAATTGCACATGTGAGCTACATACATGGAAAGCGCGTCGACAGAAAGTAAGTCATACTAGTTCATGACCATGTTAAATGAGAGATTGTGCGACAAAATTCGTGTGAACTGCCAAGATTGCTCTTCTGTACCTGATGGGTTGTTCAGGACTACAACCACAATCAGTTATACCCTTCACATTTACAAATGAAGTCTTGAGCAGCTCTATTACTGCCCGCAGAACTTCGTCTATATGGTGGGAAAAAAAGAAGAGCACTACAAGCTGATCCATAAAGAGAGCTACAAGCTGCTGTTCATTCCCTGAGCTGTTTCTAGCTGAGACTTTGCAGTCATCTTTAATTAAATTCAATAAATTATGGTCCTTTGTTAGTCTTCTTGGTCCTTAATTTACCATCATAGATAGTCTTCAATCTTGGGGGCCCAGGATCATCAGCTCACTTCTCCACAAATAAGGATGGCCGCTAACACCACAAAAAGGGTTAAGTACCACCAGTTTCATTATTGCTATCTCATATTGCAACATTGTGCTTTCCCAACCTGAAGCTTGTACCACAAACATAACATCTGCCTCGGTGATTGGTAATGCGCAGTGTAGTAATCATCTATGCATCCAAATTGACAGAACTTGACACTATGGACGTATTCAACAGGTCTGGTGTTATTGAACCGCTCAACCCACATGCCCATGCTCACGTCTTCCATTTTGAAAAGCTGCACAGCAAGCAAATGCAAATTACACATAGTCAGGATCATTATGTCCAGGTATCTTCTTTTGAACCAATGTTCAAGTTATCTTTTGACAGGAAAATCTACAACAGTTTGTTTATGATTTTGTAAGGACTGCAGTATTTTTTAAGGACTGCACTGCACGATGAGAAGCCAAAATCTACAACAGTTTGTTTATGATTTTGTAAGGACTGCAGTTTTTTTAAGGACTGCACTGCACGACGAGAAGCCAAAATACTATTTGATAAGGTTCCCAGTTATTTCGGAAATACGCAAACTGTTTGACTCCAAGTTACCCTATGTGGCTATGTGCCCTTTTTAGTGCAATAAAATGCAGGCCAGAAGCAAGCATCTGTTCTTACCCTTAATTTATGATTTGCAAATTGTGATACAATGGAATCTGCAACATCAGAAGATATAACATATCCAGGACCATTTGCATATGTTGGGTAATCCTCTTCTGGCCACTCCTGTAAAGTACAAAAGTAAAGATTATAAATAAGTGTATTTAATGCAGACTTCAGGGGAGCCTAAGGTACAAAAGTAAAGATTATAAATAAGTGTATTTAATGCAGACTTCAGGGGCGCCTAAGGTACGTTGTTGATATAGGTGGACATGAGAATTTGATTGGAGCATAAAAGAAATGTCTAGTACATCAACTATTTCCACACATATTGAATCATGCATAATCATGTGAGGCCAAGGAACATAGATTCCCACCTAGAAACACATGTACATAGTTCAGTACTTTGCAAAGTGTTAACTTTGAATCAAATTCATACTAATTGCATACTCTTCCTAGGGCTAGGCAGCACGAAATCACATTGTGAGTAACCTGTCTATTTTTCCTACGGATTGATTCTACAAAGCAACAAAGCTAACTGTCCCCATGCAACACCCACAGAAACAAAGGACTGTATCATTTATGGCAACTTTGATTCCTATGAAGATGTAAATGTACACTAAATAATGATTTCCTTTTCAGTATATGGAAGGCAGAAAAGACCAAGTTAATAAAACATTACATAATAGATAATAATCATATTATACAAACAAATTTACATCTAGTGGGTACCAGACACCTGACTGGATATAAGCAGAGACTAGATTCAGTTCCAAATAAAGCTATCCAAGATGAAAAACATAAACATATTTGTGACGAATGTCAAATAGCAAGAGGGGTATCTAGCTAAAATGGGGGAACATGCATGCCTACCTTAGCAATAAAATGCAAAGTCAACATGTAATGATGTATTTAAAAGATTCAAGGCTAAAACTTCCATAGTACACATAAAAAAATCAGCATACATGGTTATTCAGACCAAAAGCCATACAAATTGGAAGCCAGCAGCATGAAGATATTAGTAGGAACAGTTTGACAATAATGCTATTTCCCCAAAAAATAAACATGGATTAGACATTTTAACTTATGCAGCTAACTGAAAAGTTAATGCGGCCAATAATCGGCAAAATCAGGCCTTAAAGCATTGGCACATTCAATTATGTTGTATGATTAACAGTAAGTGATTGTTTATTAGATTTCTTTAAACAGGTGAAAGATCCAGTAAACTACATTAACATACCATGAATCTATATTCTTCTTTTAGTATCTCGAGAAATCACACCGTAGCAGACAGAAAATACAATTGAAGGTGCAACAGAAACTGCACCATAGAGACGAGTGGGCTTTGCAAACAATAACAGGCTAGCATCTCATGTAACTAAATGAATAATTCGGTCCCAATTTGGGGAAACAAGTACAACAGTCCATGTTGTTTCATACACAGTAAGACCATGTAACTTTTATTGAACTGATTACTACAGCAATGTAGTGAAGCAGAAACTTCAATCACTGAAAGAAAAAGGACATATGAGGTCATTATGAAATCAAACATTAAGTGTACCTCGTAAGTAACGGCCCATTTCCCATTGCGCAATGGCTTGTGGTGATAATTCATGTTCCCTATATAGAGACTTTTACCGCTTGGTATTTTCTTAACTTCAGCCATTACTGATTCAAGTCTAACAAAAGTATCATCATCACACTTCATTATATATCTGGCAGAAACAACACGGACCTGAGAGAAAAAGTTCATTGGTGAGAAGATGTCAATACAGCAGCTTCAAAGTAGCAAATTTTGAAAATAGGTACTGGCTCTTAGACATACCCCATATTCACATATCGCAACAGTCTTCAAAACAACCAGATCATAGCTGTCCATGAATGGCACAATAACAATGTCACCAAAAAACTCTGCCTCCTTTTTCAACTCTAGATTCAGTTCTTTTCTGCCATGCTGCAGAAAACAAAACTCATCAGCTCATGTCCATAGACACACGTACACAGCTTGGACTTACTAAGCCATCAAATTTTGTCTTCAAGATTTACCAGGCCAACAAAAAATCGTGCCACAATGTTCGAGGACCTCTGGGCAGCAGACATCCACGTCTTCCTCACTGCCATACGCTCACCAAAATGGTTGCCTGCTGACAGGATGCCAATGAAAATCTCAACTGATTTGTTTGGAAGGGGAGGGGCCTGCCAAACAGGTGACATCTCAAGGTGTTTCTGTGGTGCAAAGCTAGGGTGTGTAGTGGGCAAAGTCCCCGCAAACACTGATTGCACATCAAGGTCCCCATTCAGTGATAAGCCAGTGGCATCCTCTAGCACAAACCCCTGCCAGCACCACCAGAGACAAAAGTTAACCACAATGTCAAACTACACAACAGACCAATAACATTGCATTCCTTTCCCCATCTCTTCATGAATCATGAGCATGGAGGTGCCACTTACAGTGCGGTATGGAAATGACGTCACGTGCCGGCCGTCAACATTCACATGGTAACCCTCCAATCCAGCAGTGAGAGTAAGAACAAACAGGCGGTCCTCCACAAACGGGTATGGCCAATCGACAGAGACCTTCTTCGTCCGCCCTATGAGTCTGTTCAGCCACCATGACGTCTTTGACTCCTCCGACCGCTCTTCGTCATCTCTAATCCACCTCTCACACTTTACCATCCCATCCACTGAACAATAATTTAATCAAAATTTAATCTTTGAGCCAAAATAATAGATAGTTAACAGTATTTCATCTGACAACAGGATGCATACCAATCTCCTCGTCAGCACGGGACCTCCAGCCCTCGCAGCGAAGCGGGGTGCCCCACTGCATGCGGTAGCAGGTGTTTTGCTCGATCACAGGCTTGCCGCTCCAGTCGCCGCGGAGGCGAGGGTTGAGGTGGAGGATCCTGGGCGGATCCTCGCCGTCGACCGTCTTAAGCCCCTGCAGCTCCATCATGAACTGCGACACCATGATCGGCTCGTCCCCCTCTCTCAGCAGCGTGATCTTAGGATCCCTCTCCGCGTGCGCCACGTGCGGCCTCGCGGCCACCGTGATGTACGACCCCAGCGTCAGCCCGCACGGCAGCTCCACCGCTCTCCCCCTCTCCCGGAACTCGTCGCCGCTGACGACGATCGAGTGCGGGCACTTGCTCCTCTCCTCCTCATTGGACGCATCCAGAGAAGCCTTCATTGTCCCCGCAAGAGTCTGCAGTTCGGAGAAGACGCGGGCCCCGACGGCCGCGGCCTCCGCCGCGACCTTGCGGAGCGAGCCGGAGCGGGACGAGTTGAGGTGCCGTAGGTCGAGCCCGGAGACGATCCCCGATAGCCGGCGCCCCCGTATCTGCTCCGTCTCCGCCGAGAGCGTCTCTCGGTGGGGTTGTTTCGAGGGCCGCGCCGGCGCGGCGCGCCCCCGCGCCGTCGAGGTGGAGCGGCCGCGACGCCGCCGCCGTGGCCGCCCCCGCGCCGGGCAGGGATGTGGACACGAGGGGCGACTCGAGGACGAGCACGAACAGCGCGTACACGACGAAGAGCGCCACGAACCCCTGGATCGCCCGGCGGCGGCAGGACGCACCTGCCGCCGGTGACCTCCGCATTGCCCTCGATGCCGCGGCAGCCGGGCACGGCAAGCCCTAACCCTAGAGGAGATAGAGCGGACGCGAGGGTCGAGGTGGGAAGGAAGGTGCGGCTATGGGCGTAGAGGAGGCGGAGGCGACCAAGGGAACAAACGAACGGCAACTTGGCAAGGTTAACTTAGGAGTTAGGAAGGAGCCGGACGTGTTATGTTATGTTATGTTGGTTATTGATTCCAATCGACGGTTTGGTTTCAAAAAAAAAAGAATCGCTATAAATTTATTTCTTTATTCCATTTTAAAAAGCAGTGCGTGTAAAATAACTAGTGGAGGGATTGCGGGTGCGGGTGCGAGTGCGACGTGAGTATGGCGGGCGTGGACCCGGTGCATGGTTTTTTGTCTCCTCTGCTGTGGGCGCAGGGAACCCGTTTGTGAGGGTTGGTGTATGAACTGCGTCTATATACAGTGGTGTGGGAATGAGGTTTACACGTGGATTAAAGCGGCTCGTGCCGGCCGTGACTACTGCTTCGTGTGGTCATGTGGTGGACCGTGGACGGATCCCGTGCGGTGGGGGCATTCTGTTGACCAATAACTGGGGCAGGTGTTTAAAATTGAAATCGAAATATAATCTAATCGAACTATATATATATATATATATATATATATATATATATATATATATATATATATATATATATACATATATATATATATAGTCTTGGAGACGCACGGTACCATGGGCGTCAACCACTGTAGTTTTTATGGCGTTAAGCTATAGTAGACACGGTACTTTTATTGTTTTTTAAAAATTCATTTATATATATATATATTTAAAAAAATAAATCTATTTTTTAAAAATCTAACTATCCTGACATATGCGTTATTTTTTTAATTTTTGTATGGAATAATGTTTTTAAAAAATTAAAGCAAATTTTTTACAATTTTTTAAAAATAAAATCAATACTTTTTTATTTTTTTCTGAAAATTTTTTCCACTCTATTAAAATATGTGTCTATCTCGACACTTCTTTCCGTCTATACTAACGCATGGGACCATGGAGCAGCTTGTTAAAAGTTAAAACGATTAAGTCCAAGGCACATGTGATAAGGACACGACATTGTAATATGCTCCGTTTGGGTTAAATTTTGGGCCTGAAGGACTTGCATTATTTGTTTTCTCTGTTCATTGTTTCGTCTTTTGTTATAGTACGGTCGAGCGATTTGGGATATATTTTCTCTGTCGCCTCCCAAATGTAAATTCACTTTTCCTTCAATATTTGGCGGGTGCTAATCTTCTGGAGTTAAAAGTTAACTTTATCCGGTGGAGTTGTAATATTAATCATATATTTTTGATTGGGTTGAAATGAAGGTGACATAGTCTGAGCGTTGAAAGAAATGAATAGTCCAGAGGTCAGCACCCGACATTTGCTTGCATGTCTATCAATGGTTTTCTTTATTCTATGAGTTTGCCCCCCAAATACTTCCTAAACTTTTTTTAAAAAAACCACACAATTCAAATTTGCTCAAGCAAATGCGTGTTTTATTTACTAGTAACAAATCCAAGCATGGCCTTGCAGGAGGAGGAGAAGAAGCTAGGACATGATTGTGTTTTTGCGTTGCGGTGGCCGGGGCCCGGCGAACTTGAATTGTTCCAGCCAGGGCTTGTAAAGATGGCGACGGTCAAATTTGTCCGGAAAGCTCGGGTCCATCGAGTTCAGAATTGTCTGCATACCCAGGCGATGCCAAAGTGTAGAGAAGCAGCAAAGGGATTCTGTTTCCAACGAGAAATCTCGAATTCTCGATCGTTCGATCGAATCATGTGAAACTTCAACTCCGAACTGAACCTCGATTGAGAACTAACCACTGTGAATGTCATTCACCGCAGCGTATTGGAGTGGAAAAAAAAGAAGAAAATTCGGTAGTTCTATTGGATTCTTGTACACCGAAAAACAAAAACTAAGTAATTCCTTTTCCGTTTAGGATGGGTGGCAAACTCGTCTGTCCCTTCAGTCCGGGTATCAAGAAAACTAGATGCGGATACGCAGTGCCACGCCGCGCGAGGGTAACGACACGTGAATCGAAGCATTGGGCAGAGAAGTCCTCGACTTTGCTTTATGAATCAGGTAGAGCCGTGTGGCATATGCTGCACCGGGTGAATTTCATCTCGGAGCTGAACACAATTTTTCGGAAGTCCGGGTTTTTTTTTTTGCAAAAGGTATGATCCGAGTCTGGATGAAATTCTATGAAACTGTGACGTTTTTCTTACAAATAAAGCTCAAGAAGGAGTTAGATTCGAACTTACGGAACCACAAGTTTTTTTTTTTTTGCAAAAGAGGCGATGGGAGGACCTAAACGCTTTTTCAGAATTTTTGAAAATGTTTTTTGCGAGAGACCCGTGGGGGCCTTGAACCGAATTTTTGGAATTTCTGAAGGGACCTAAACGCAATTTTAGAATTTTCGAAGAACCTTTTTGCAAAAGAACTAGGACCTGAACGTAATTTCACAAGTTTCGAAGGGCCTATCCGCGAAATCAGTCATGTGGCAAGCCGGCTGGGTCAGAATCTCCCATCTTTAATATAGGTAGTATTCAGAACATCTATTTCTTAACTGCCCGTTGGCCTAAGAGCATTGGCGAAATCATCATTTTTTTAACCTCTTACCATTTTTTTTTGTTTTCAAACTGAAAGTGCATCTAGGCACTTATGTTATTTTGGTGATTAATGAATGTTATTTTGGTGATTAATGACAAACACTCATAATGACAATCTATGCAATTAAGTAAATGCTTAACTTAGTGCTTAGCAAATGACAAACCTCTAATATGATTATATTGCTATGAGACTAACTTGTTATTGCCTAGTTGAGTATCAGTCTCATCTATTTAGAGGAAAATCAAATAGGAAGGTTAAGCAAAGATAAGGTATGCAATTTTGGTATCTATTCTATATTTGTTATTGCATTCCTTTTGTGCAAATGCATAGTGAACTCCAAGTAGCATGTTGATTATATATATGCACATTGGTTCATGTCATATTTATTTGTGCATATATATTCATTTGAGTTCATTATGGTATGCATGTATTAACTAGAGTTAAACTTCATATTGCTATAGATTGACTTGGTGCATGCATGTTTTATTTGTATATCTTCTCATGCAATTCTCTTAGTGAAGTTTATCTAGTGTTGGATCACATATTTACTCTTACTCCAAATGTTATTTGCACATGTACAATTCGTGTATATTCTATCATGTGCTTTATTTAAGTAAAGTCTGTGATCCTTGCCATGATTTAATTGATTCATCCTATTGGCAATTATATATCTCTCTAGTGCATATAGATCAATTACATATTCATCATGATGTACTTAGTAGAGAACATTTCTTATGTCAAGTGTTTCTATTTTGTGTTGTGCTTCTTTATATGAAACACTTGTTGTAATCAACTGCTCACAAATATCAATTCTATTCATATCTATTGAGCTTTTGGGACTAATGTCTTTCATGAGTAGTTTGGAAAGAATTAGGTCCGTCTGTGTATGATGACCAAGGTATCTTGGAGGATGATCATTAAGTCGAGGTCAACAAGACGCGGTGTCACCAAGAGCCGAGGACTAAGTCAAGAGCAACTTGGCGTGGAGATCGTCGAGAGGATGATCAAGTCAAGGTTGATAGGACGAGAGTCTCATGAGGTGAATCGAGTTGAGTTGGACAAGGCGAAGATGTCATCAATTATATGGTGAAGGTCTTCATGCATCGACATCAAGAAAGAAGACGGCAAGTGACTAGTTCTAGACTTATATTATCTTTGATTTAATTTGAGTCTAAGGATTGCCGTACTATTAAGAGGGATGCGATGTCGAATGACTTTTAGATATGTCAAGTGCTCAAGTGATCCATCCTTGTGAATCTTAGAAAGAGAGTGGTGTTGGTAGTCTTGGAAAGTGAGGGTTGTAGGTCTCTCTTGATTTCTTTGTGAAATCTGTGGTTATCCTTTGAGTCTTGGATAGTGAGATCTTGTTGGTTGTGTAGCCCTCGTTCTTAGCTTTGGAGAGTCCAAAATCTCTGAAATCGAGTCCGGAGTCAAAAGTTATGCTCGTTTTAGTCGAGTTTGCTCGATCTTGATTCGGACTATCCGGAGTTAGTCCGGACTATCCGGATCATCCGAGTATCCGGATATTCATCCGGACTCTCGGGTTGAGTCTCTCTGTTAGCCTTTTCTCGGTCAATCCGGAGTATCCGGTTGAAATCCGAGACTCGGTTGTGCGCACCTGCCCCAACGGCTAGTTTTTGGGGAGGTCTATTTATAGCCCTTCCTCCCTCTTTTTGTGAGAGCTTTTTGGTGAGGTTTTTGGAGTGGATTTTTGAGGGGCTTTGAGGGCTTTTACCCTTAGATCTAAGTGATCCCCTTGTGAGAAGGGTTGGGAAGAGTTTGTTGAGTGAGATTTGAGTTGATTGAGCACTTGATTTCATCTCCAAGTTTGTTCTTCGTGAGCATTTGTTACTCTTGGAGGTTGAGGACTCCTAGGCGGCTAGGAGGTCGCCTCTGAGCCACCGGAGCTTTGTGTGGTTGGTAGTGGGAAGTTTGTGAAGGCAGTTCCGCCTCCGTAAGGGAAGGAATAAAGGAGTGAAGACCGTGAGTGCATTTGTGCAACACCGGGAGGAAGAGGGTTGAAAGAGACCCGGCTCAAGTGTGACCGAGCCGCCTCAGCGGAGACGTGGGATCCCCTCAAGGATCCGAACTTGGTGAAAAATCATCGTCTCAAGTTTGCTTCTTTCTCTTGCTTTAGCATTTGATTTTGAATCTTGAAATTGCCCGATCTACTCTTTTGTTGTGTTTGGCTCTAGATCTACAGTTTCCCCATGTACCTGATGGTATTTAGATCTTTTGTATTCAAGTAGATTGTTGAAAAATTGCAAAGATTTAAAATCTCCATTCGAAGTCCTCAATCCGGAGTATCCGAATCCACGAACCGGACGGTCCGGATAATCCGAGTATCCGGATTGAATACCGGACACTCGGGTTAGGACCTCGATTGGACTATCCGGATATCCGGATTGAATACCGGACGATCCGGATAATCCGAGTATCCGGATTGAATACCGGACACTCGGGTTAGGACCCTCGGGATCGGACTATCCGGATTGAATATCCGGACACTCCGGATTGTTCAGAAATTCGGAGATTTTATTTAGTGCAAATTTTATTCATTGCATTTAAGTTACAAAGTTTTTAATTCGCCTATTCACCCCCTCTAGGCGACATCCTGTCCTTTCAATTGGTATCGAGCAAGGTCTCTCTTTTATTAGACTTAACCGTTTAGAGAGTAAAGGATGTCGACTAGAGGATTAGAACACTCACATAATCCACTTGTGCTAGATGGCACAAATTATGCTTCATGGAAATTAATTATGACTTCTCATTTTAAATCCATGAGCCCCAAATATGGTGGATCGTAGATGTCGGCTTTTCCTCTCCATTGAATGAAGTTGCTCCAAGGAAGGAGGAAATGCCTACATCTCGACGCTCAAGCTACTAATGTTTTATTTTGTGTTGTGAGCGATGAAATCTTTGATAGAATATGCAATCTCAAGAGCGCTCATGAAATGTGGATAAAGCTTCATGAACTATTTGAATCATCCACTTCTATCGAGGATTGCACTAAGGAAGAGATGTCGGGAGATGAAACATCAAGCTCCACCTCAAGCTCAAGTGATGAAGAACCGACATCTCCATCAACCTCAACCTCCGCCTCAAGTGACGATGAAGATGCTCTTCCATCACAAATCCGTTGCTTTATGGCGAAAGGTAAGAATGAGGTAAGTGATGATAATGACGATGATGAGCTCACTTATGATGAACTTATGAATTTGCTAGAGGAGCTCAATAAATGTCTTGGAAAGGAGAAAAAGAAATATAAAATTTTGAAGCTTGAACATGAATCACTTCAAAATGATTATAACATGCTTCAAGAAAATCATGAATCCCTCCTTTCCAAAGAAATTCATAAGCCTAAGGTGGATATAGGAATCTCATGTGATCTAATTGATGAAATGTCTTGCTTAAATGTTAATCCTAATATTTCATCAAAATTTGACACATCCACCTCTTGCAATGATTTACCTTGTTGCTCAAATTCAAATGTTTCCACTTCCTATATGCATGTTGAGACTAATCTTGTAGAGGAAAACAATGAGCTCAAGGCCCAAGTCATTAGATTAGAAAATGACTTGAAGAAGTGCGTAAAGGAAAAGCCGTTCTCGGCGAGATCTTGAGCAAGCCAAGGGCGCCTCAAGATAAGCGAGGACTCGCTACATCTCCAAGAGGAGACTAGCAAGACAAGGCACAACGAAAGACTCTCGAAGATCATCAAGTGCTTTACTTGCAACAAGAAGGACACTTAGCCTCAGTGTGCCCTAATAAAGTGGAGATCAAGCCACAACCATCAACAATGAGGCGAACCGACAAAGAGCAAGTCAAGAAGAAGAAGAGACGCTCAAAGCCTACTTGCTACAATTGTCGGAAAAAGGGACACATCGGTAAGGATTGTCCCAAAGGTATTACTCCTAAGCCTATTATCGTCAATGATCATTATTTGCTTAGGAAGGACAAAAATGGCAATGTGATTGCCAAGTTTGTCGATTCTCCCAAGTATTTGCAAAATTATGATATTCAATTGCTTAGGAGAAATGAATCTAGAAATGTGTTTGCTCAAAATGCTAGACTTCCTAAGACCAAGAAAAATCATGTTGATCATGTGCTTAGGAAAAATAAAATAGCAAACAATTTGCTAGATTTGCTAGATCTTCTAAGCCCTTGCATTGTAATGATTATTATGTGCTTAGAAAGGATCAAACTAGAAATGGATTTGCTAAAAATGCTAAAACTCCTAAGCCTCCTCAATTCAATTCCAATAATTCGCTTAGGAGTAATAACAATCGCAAATCCATTGCTAGTCATGTTAGTTCACCTAAGACTATTAATGTTAGGGCCATTTGGGTTCCTAAATCTATTGTGACTAACATTTTTGGACCCAACAAAAATTGGGTACCAACAAGTGCCTAGAAGTTTATTAGGTGCTTGGAGATGCATTGGAAAGCTTTGGCTCAATCAAGAGGATGATTTCATCATATGAAAAGGAAGCCAAGCTTGAAGACATTCACTTCAATCATAAACCAATGACATCTCGGGTAACAAGTATTTAAATTGATTCTTATAGCTTATAGCCTTGTGTAGGTTATATTGCATTATTCATGAAAATCAATTTAGATTGCTTGATTATATGCTTGCTCATGCTTATTAGTTGTTTTGATTGCAATCTTGAGTAAGTTTGGGATAGTGGCACATTAAGGGGGAGTGCTAAATCATAACCATGTATATCACATCCCTACATGTGCCCATATTTATATAAGTGCAAATATATATTTTCAAAATCAAGCCCTTTAGCCAAAACTCAAAAAATTTGCGTATCTATTAGTAATCTTGTGAAAAACTAGTTGCAAAATGTATACAAATATATTTGAAATGTTTTTCAAAGGTTTTGGCTTCACAAAATCCATTTTGAAAAGAAAATGAGTTTCATGATCAAAATCTAGATAGTAGTATCTTGTTTTGGATTTAAACTTATAATTTTCATAGTATTAAATGTAAAATGAATTTGAAAGTAATTCCAAAACGAAAATCCTAGAGTTGGTCATTCTTAACAATTCTTGTGTTCAAAAGACTTTCAAAAGACCAACCTAGTGAAAGTTATTTGATTTTGAAACTCGCCGAAAAACTATATTTGACCCATAATAGTCATACTATTGCACTTAGTGAGTTTCTCCGTTTGGACCGGATCTTGTGTAGTATCTTGGTTCAAAATGGTATCTTAGACTCATACACAAAATTCAAATCTCTATATCTCATCTTATTCTTCATTTGAATCTTGTGTTGAAATATTTGGCTTTGTTTTACAAATAGCTATGTCAAAAGGACCATTTTGGTCAAAAGTCAAATCTTATGTTTAAAAGGCCCAAAATTGTGAAAAGCTTTGTAAAAGTATTCTAATATGTATTTCAAATGTTTTACAAGCTTTCAAAATGAAAATTCTATATTGAAATCAAAATTGGCCAAAAATTTTCTTGTTTGAACTAAAATAGCTTATTTAAGCATATTGCTCAAATCTTAGCATTCAAGTTGGATTTCATCATAAATGTTGGCTAGAAACCATCTTGATAATCAATTCTAAGCCATGGAAATTGAAATTGCATGAAATCCAAATTGAGTTGTATTTTGAGGCTTTTTATGAAAAACTATTTCCTATTTAACTTGCTTCAAAAAGGGTTAAAAGCAAAATATTTGTTTGAAATGCAAAATCTTATGAAAATAGTCTTCTAAAATGTTTTCAAATGCATTTCAAATGTTTTCAAGTATCTAACCCTTGGTTAGAAGCTAAAAGTCAAACTTTGGCCTAAAAAGGATCTTTGTGATCTTGCTTTTGCATTTAACTTCAAATTTTTCTAAAGCAATATCTATTTGGAGTTTGAAAAAGTGGTCAATACAAAACTCATAGGGTTGGTCATTTTAAGCATTTCTTTAGTTCAAAGTTTTTCCAAACGACCAACCGTTCAAAAGTTATAGCCATTTGAATTTTTCCAAAATCATCCATTTGACCCAAAATGACCCGTTATTGCATTTTGTGGATTTCGCTATTTGAATTGGATTTATTTGCATATCTTGGATTGAAATAGTATTTCTAACTCATACAAAGCTATGAAAGTTCAAATCCCCATAAATTTCAATCCGGAATGCATTTTGAGCATTTGGTGAAAATTCAATTTCTTTTCAAACCTACAAAGCGCATTTTGTCATATCTTTTGAACGAAAATTTCTTTTAATGAAATTCTTATTGGGAAACCTTCTAAATAGTCCAATGTTTATTTCTGGAAAGTTTCAAACCATTTGGACTCAATTTGAAAAAGTTTTGACTTTTCTTCTCTTTGAGTAAAAATCATGCCTACAAAGCAAAATTTGGCATATCTTTTGATTGGAGACTCCTTTTGGAAAATTCTTTTTGGAAAAGTTTCTTGGGAGTCTAAATAATGTTTATGCCTAATTTCAAATAATTTCAACTTAATTTGAAATAGTTATGCCTTTTCTCTCTTTCGATCTTATTTGGCATACTCTTGCATTAAGTTGGATTTTACGATTTGAATGGATTTGATTATGCAAATAGGCTTATAAACATCTCTCTAAATCATATGAAGCCATATAATTGCATATTACCATTCAAAACTCATTTGGTTCTATTTTAAGGATTTGGTGAAAATCTTAATCTTTTATGTGTTTCATATGCATCTTTCATCATATTTCTCAAATGAAATTTATTTATTGAAAATCCTTGTTGGAAAACCTTCTCTCACATATGGAGTTCATATCTGAAAAATTCTCAAATTTATTTGAACTCATTTGCGAGATTGTTGACTTTATTTGACTTAGTGTCAAAACTAAACCTCAATACTTCTAATGACCTATTTTTGATTGGAGGGTGATATTTGAGAAATTCTTTTGGAGAAGTCTCTTGGATGTTCATGGATCATTTCGCAAAATCTTATGGCTATTGGACTTCATTTGATCAAGATTTGATCCAAATTCAAAATGTTGATTTAGGGATGAAATTTGAACAACCGAGTATCCGGGTAATATATCCGAGTATCCGGATTATCCGATTACTCGGATCAAAATACCGAGTATCCGGATTGTGCAACTCGCCCAAATTCGAAATTGCTATCTATACTTTCTTGCAATATCTTGTTCATCCTATTTTTGGGGTTTCTCATTTGCTCAAATCAATATTCGGTCTTCATAGCCCTCGAAGAGAGATTTAGTCGGATCATTTCGCGTTGATGATTTTTGTATTTGAGCAATGGTTTAAAAGCTATAATCGATTTTGTCTTGCTATTTGCGTCGGTTGAGACTTTGAGTGTTTTAAATTGGAATCTTGGCAAACCTTTCAAGATGAAAACTAAGTGAACTTATCCATTGCTCCAAGCTTCAAAGTGGAGCATATCTATTTAAGTTTTCATTCCAATGAAAGTGCATCTTTTGGCTAAGTTCTTTTGGAAATTGGATTTAATTGTAACTTAGCCTCAAAATGTTTTCTCTCTTGCATAACTTCGAGTTTATTATGGAAAGAGAAAATTTCCTTATAAGCTCAAGAGTGAGTTTGAATGTGTTTTACTTATTGTCTCTCTTAAAAGTGGATGTCAAGATTAAATTTGAATGAGTTTCAAATATTTTCATTGTCATGTGGTGTAATAAAATCTTCAATTGATATCTTCAAGTTGTTTCTAAAATTGCATGCAAAGAGTATTGTCTTGTATATCATATATATCATGCATGTTGTACTTAGACATTATCAAACTAACTTGGGTCAAATTAAAAGATATTTGTTCCCGAAAATCGTGTGCTTGTCTATTGATGTTCAAGGTATTGGAAAAGGGGTCATCTTCGACGGTGGGATGAAGGAAATGGAGAGGAGCTCCATAGTACGAGGGATCTAAGACCGGGCGCGGTGATCATGACCAATTCGAACATGCGGTGGACAAGAATCGACAAAGGGCGTGTTTCTTTTACGACCATATTCAATAATGTCTGTGCACACCATTATGCTAAATTGTGTTATTCTAAATGGTGTTGTATTTTTCAATTGATATGATTAATTGGTATCTTTCAAGAGGTATCCTCTAATCCTAAATTGTTTTGAAGTGTCATCTAACTTGCATTCGGCATTATCAAGAACTAAAAGGTACATATGGGTGACACATTGCAAAGAGGTATGCCCTTGATAAGTTTATGAAATTCTTGATCATGAAAGTGCATCTTACTTATACAACCTTGATTCATGATCTTGTATACATCTTGTGATCATATAAGCAATTCCTACTTGTGTAATCTTCTTTATATGATCTTGATTGTTAGAATTTAATTTGATCATGAGCATGTGCTTAAATTATATAAATTTGCTATATGATCTTGATGTTTAAAGATGAAAGTGCATCTAGGCACTTATGTTATTTTGGTGATTAATGAATGTTATTTTGGTGATTAATGACAAACACTCATAATGACAATCTATACAATTAAGTAAATGCTTAACTTAGTGCTTAACAAATGACAAACCTCTAATATGATTATATTGCTATGAGACTAACTTGTTATTGCCTAGTTGAGTATCAGTCTCATCTATTTAGAGGAAAATCAAATAGGAAGGTTAAGCAAAGATAAGGTATGCAATTTTGGTATCTATTCTATATTTGTTATTGCATTCCTTTTGTGCAAATGCATAGTGAACTCCAAGTAGCATGTTGATTATATATATGCACATTGGTTCATGTCATATTTATTTGTGCATATATATTCATTTGAGTTCATTATAGTATGCATGTATTAACTAGAGTTAAACTTCATATTGCTATAGATTGACTTGGTGCATGCATGTTTTATTTGTATATCTTCTCATGCAATTCTCTTAGTGAAGTTTATCTAGTGTTGGATCACATATTTACTCTTACTCCAAATATTATTTGCACATGTACAATTCGTGTATATTCTATCATGTGCTTTATTTAAGTAAAGTCTGTGATCCTTGCCATGATTTAATTGATTCATCATATTGGCAATTATATATCTCTAGTGCATATAGATCAATTACATATTCATCATGATGTACTTAGTAGAGAACATTTCTTATGTCAAGTGTTTCTATTTTGTGTTGTGCTTCTTTATATGAAACACTTGTTGTAATCAACTGCTCACAAATATCAACTCTATTCATATCTATTGAGCTTTTGGGACTAATGTCTTTCATGAGTAGTTTGGAAAGAATTAGGTCCCGTATGTGTATGATGACCAAGGTATCTTGGAGGATGATCATTAAGTGAGGTCAACAAGGCGGTGTCACCAAGAGCCGAGGACTAAGTCAAGAGCAACTTGGCGTGGAGATCGTCGAGAGGATGATCAAGTCAAGGTTGATAGGACGAGAGTCTCATGAGGTGAATCGAGTCGAGTTGGACAAGGCGAAGATGTCATCAATTATATGGTGAAGGTCTTCATGCATCGACATCAAGAAAGAAGGCTGCAAGTGACTATGTCTAGACTTATATTATCTTTGATTTAATTTGAGTCTAAGGATTGCCGTACTATTAAGAGGATGCGATGTCGAATGACTTTTAGATGTGTCAAGTGCTCAAGTGATCCATCCTTGTGAATCTTAGAAAGAGAGTGGTGTTGGTAGTGCTTGGAAAGTGAGGGTTGTAGGTCTCTCTTGATTTCTTTGTGAAATCTGTGGTTATCCTTTGAGTTTTGGGTAGTGAGACCTTGTTATTTGTGTAGCCCTCGTTCTTAGCTTTCGGAGAGTCCAAAATCTCTGAAATCGGTCCGAGTCAAAAGTTATGCTCGTTTTAGTCGATTTGCTCGATCTTGATTCGGACTATCCGGAGTTAGTCCGGACTATCCGGATCATCCGGAGTATCCGGATATTCATCCGGACTCTCGGATTGAGTCTCTCTGTTAGCCTTTCTAAGTCAATCCGAGATATCCGGATTGAAATCCGAGACTCGGTTGTGTGTGACCGACCCCAACGGCTAGTTTTGGGAGGTCTATTTATAGCCCTTCCTCCTCTTTTGAGAGAGCTTTTGGTGAAGCTTTTGGAGTGGATTTTGAGGGCTGTGTGAGGGCTTTGAGAGAGCTTTTACCCTTAGATCTAAGTGATCCCCTTGTGAGAAGGGTTGGGAAGAGTTTGGGAGTGAGATTTGAGTTGATTGAGCACTTGATTTCATCTCAAGCTTGTTCTTCGTGAGCATTTGTTACTCTTGGAGGTTGAGGACTCCTAGGCGGCTAGGAGGTCGCCTCTGAGCCACCGGAGCTTTGTGTGGTTGGTAGTGGGAAGTTTGTGAAGGCAGTTCCGCCTCCGTAAGGAAGGAATCAAAGGAGTGAAGACCGTGAGTGCATTTGTGCAACACCGGAGGAAGAGGGTTGAAAGAGACCCGGCTCAAGTGTGACCGAGCCGCCTCAGCGGAGACGTAGGATCCCTCAAGGATCCGAACTTGGGTGAAAAATCATCGTCTCAAGTTTGCTTCTTTCTCTTGCTTTAGCATTTGATTTTGAATCTTGAAATTGCCCGATCTACTCTTTTGTTGTGTTTGGCTCTAGATCTACTATTTCCCATGTACTGATGGTATTTAGATCTTTTGTATTCAAGTAGATTGTTGAAAAATTGCAAAGATTTAAAATCTCCATTCGAAGTCCTCAATCCGAGTATCAGAATCCACGAACCCGAGACGGTCAGGATAATCCGAGTATCCGGATTGAATAACCGGACACTCGGGTTAGGACCCTCGAGATCGGACTATCCGAGTATCCGGATTGAATATCCGGACACTCCGGATTGTTCAGAAATTGGGAGATTTTATTTAGCTGCAAATTTTTATTCCATTGCATTTAGCTATAAAGTTTTTAATTCGCCTATTCACCCCCCCTCTAGGCGACATCCCCTGTCCTTTCAATTGGTATCAGAGCAAGGTCTCTCTTTTTATTAGACTTAACCGTCTAGAGAGTAAAGGATGTCGACTAGAGGATTAGAACATTCACATGATCCACTTGTGCTAGATGGCACAAATTATGCTTCATGGAAATTAATTATGACTTCTCATTTTAAATCCATGAGCCCCAAATATGGTGGATCGTAGATGTCGGCTTTTCCTCTCCATTGAATGAAGTTGCTCCAACCGAGGAGAGAGAAATGCCTACATCTCGGCACGCTCAAGCTACTAATGTTTTATTTTGTGTTGTGAGCGATGAAATCTTTGATAGAATATGCAATCTCAAGGCGCTCATGAAATGTGGATAAAGCTTCATGAACTATTTGAATCATCCACTTCTATCGAGGATTGCACTAAGGAAGAGATGTCGGAGATGAAACATCAAGCTCCACCTCAAGCTCAAGTGATGAAGAACCGACATCTCCATCAACCTCAACCTCGCCTCAAGTGACGATGAAGATGCTCTTCCATCACAAATCCGTTGCTTCATGGCGAAAGGTAAGAATGAGGTAAGTGACGATGATGATGATGAGCTCACTTATAATGAACTTATGAATTTGCTAGAGGAGCTCAATAAATGTCTTGGAAAGGAGAAAAAGAAATATAAAATTTTGAAGCTTGAACATGAATCACTTCAAAATGATTATAATATGCTTCAAGAAAATCATGAATCCCTCCTTTCCAAAGAAATTCATAAGCCTAAGGTGGATATAGGAATCTCATGTGATTTAATTGATGAAATGTCTTGCTTAAATGTTAATCCTAATATTTCATCAAAATTTGACATATCCACCTCTTGCAATGATTTACCTTGTTGCTCAAATTCAAATGTTTCCACTTCCTCTATGCATGTTGAGACTAATCTTGTAGAGGAAAACAATGAGCTCAAGGCCCAAGTCATTAGATTAGAAAATGACTTGAAGAAGTGCGTAAAGGGAAAAGCCGTTCTCGACGAGATCTTGAGCAAGCCAAGGGCGCCTCAAGATAGCGAGGACTCGGCTACATCTCCAAGAGGAGACTAGCAAGACAAGGCACAACGAAAGACATTGAAGATCATCAAGTGCTTTGCTTGCAACAAAAGGGACACGTCGCCTCCGTATGCCCTAATAAAGTGGAGATCAAGCCACAACCATCAACAATGAGGCAAACCGACAAAGAGCAAGTCAAGAAGAAGAAGAGACGCTCAAAGCCTACTTGCTACAATTGTCGGAAAAAGGGACACATCGGTAAGGATTGTCCCAAAGGTATTACTCCTAAGCCTATTATTGTCAATGATCATTATTTGCTTAGGAAGGACAAAAATGGCAATGTGTTTGCCAAGTTTGTCGATTCTCCCAAGTATTTGCAAAATTATGATATTCAATTGCTTAGGAGAAATGAATCTAGAAATGTGTTTGCTCAAAATGCTAGACTTCCTAAGACCAAGAAAAATCATGTTGATCATGTGCTTAGGAAAAATAACAATAGCAAACCATTTGCTAGATTTGCTAGATCCTCTAAGCCAATGCATAATTTCAATTATCATATGCTTAGAAGAGATCAAACTAGAAATGGTTTTGCAAAATATCATTGCCCTCCTAAGCCTTTTCATAAAAATGTCAATCATTTGCCTAGGAGGAATAATTATTGCAAACCTATTTCTAATTATGTTAGTCAATTCAATAATATCCAAATTAGGACCATTTGGGTTCCAAAATCTATTGTGACTAACATTGTTGGACCCAACAAGGATTGGGTACCAAAACCGCCTAAAAGATTTTTAGGCAATAAGAGATGGATTGGACGTTTGGCTTCTTCAAAGGAAGATGACTTAATCATTTGCAAAATGGAGCCAAGCATGAGGATGATCACTCCAATCATGAACCAATGCCATCTCGGGTAACAAGTATTTAAATTGATTCTTATAGCTTATAGCCTTGTGTAGGTTATATTGCATTATTCATGAAAATCAATTTGATTGCTTGTTATATTCTTGCTCATGCTTTTTAGATGTATTGATTGCAATCTTGAGTAAGTTTGGGATAGTGGCACATTAAGGGGAGTGCTAAATCATAACCATGTATATCACATCCCTACATGTGCCCATATTTATATAAGTGCAAATATATATTTTCAAAATCAAGCCATTTAGCCAAAAGTCAAAATTTTGTATACCATTAGTATTCTTGTGAAAAACTAGTTGCAAAATGTATACAAATATATTTGAAATGTTTTTCAAAGGTTTTGGCTTCACAAAATCTATTTTGAAAAGAAAATGAGTTTCATGATCAAAATCTAGATAGTAGTATCTTGTTTTGGATTTAAACTTATAATTTTCATAGAATTAAATGTAAAAGGATTTTGAAAATAATTCCAAAACGAAAATCCTAGAGTTGGTCATTCTTAACAACTCTTGTGTTCAAAAGACTTTCAAAAGACCAACCTAGTGAAAGTTATTTGATTTTGAAACTCATGAAAAACTATATTTGACCCATAATTGTCATACTATTGCACTTAGTGAGTTTCTCCGTTTGGACCGGATCTTGTGTAGTATCTTGGTTCAAAATGGTATCTTAGACTCATACACAAAATTCAAATCTCAATATCTCATCTTATTCTTCATTTGAATCTTGTGTTGAAATATTTGACTTTGTTTTACAAATAGCTATTTCAAAAGGACCATTTTGGTCAAAAGTCAAATCTTATGTTTAAAAGGCCCAAAATTGTGAAAAGCTTTGTAAAAGTATTCTAATATGTATTTCAAATGTTTTACAAGCTTTCAAAATGAAAATTCTATATTGAAATCAATTTTAGCCGAAAAGTTTTTGGTTTGAACTAAAATAGCTTATTTAAGCATTTTGCTCAAATCTTAGCATTCAAGTTGGATTTCATTATAAATGTTGGCTAGAAACCATCTTGATAATCAATTCTAAGCCATGGAAATTGAAATTGCATGAAATCCAAATTGAGTTGTATTTTAAGGCTTTTTATGAAAAACTATTTCCTATTTAACTTGCTTCAAAAAGGGTTAAAAGCAAAATATTTGTTTGAAATGCAAAATCTTATGAAAATAGTCTTCTAAAATGTTTTCAAATGCATTTCAAATGTTTTCAAGTATCTAACCCTTGGCTAGAAGCTAAAAGTCAAACTTTGGCTTAAAAAGGATCTTTGTGATCTTGCTTTTGCATTTAACTTCAAATTTTTCTAAAGCAAAATCTATTTGGAGTTTGAAAAAGTGGTCAATACAAAACTCATAGAGTTGGTCATTTTAAGCATTTCTTTAGTTCAAAGTTTTTCCAAACGACCAACCGTTCAAAAATTATAGCCATTTGAATTTGGCCAAAATCATCCAATTGACCCAAAATGACCCGTTGTTGCATTTTGTGGATTTCGCTATTTGAATTGGATTTATTTGCATATCTTGATTGAAACAGTATTTCTTACTCATACAAAGCTATGAAAGCTCAAATCTCCATAAATTTCAATCCGGAATGCATTTTGAACATTTGGCGAGAATTCAATTTCTTTTCAAACCTACAAAGCGTATTTTGCCATATCTTTTGAACGAAAATTCCTTTTAATGAAATTCTTTTTGGGAAACGTTCTAAATAGTCCAATGTTTATTTTTGGAAAGTTTCAAATCATTTGGACTCAATTTGAAAAAGTTTTGACTTTTCTTCTCTTTGAGTAAAAATCATGCCTACAAAGCAAAATTTGGCATATCTTTTGATTGGAGACTCCTTTTTGGAAAATTCTTTTTGGAAAAATTTCTTGGGAGTCTAAATAATGTTTATGCCTAATTTCAAATAATTTCAACTTAATTTGAAATAGGTATGCCTCTTTCTCTCTTTCGATCTTATTTGGCATACTATCGCATTAAGTTGGATTTTACGATTTGAATGGATTTGATTATGCAAATAGGCTTATAAACATCTCTCTAAATCATATGAAGCCATATAAGTGCATATTACCATTCAAAACTCATTTGGTTCCATTTTGAGGATTTGGTGAAAATCTTAATGTTTTATGTGTTTCATATGCATATTTCATCATATTTTTCAAAATGAAATTTATTTATTGAAAATCTTTGTTAGAAAACCTTCTCTCACATATGGAGTTCATATCTGAAAAATTCTCAAATTTATTTGAACTCATTTGCGAGATTGTTGACTTTATTTGACTTAGTGTCAAAACTAAACCTCCAATGCCCATTTTGATCTAATTTTTTATTGGAGGGTGATATTTGAGAAATTCTTTTTGGAGAAGTCTCTTGGATGTTCATGGATCATTTCTGCAAAATCTTATGGCTATTGGACTTCATTTGATCAAGATTTGATCCAAATTCAAAATGTTCAGTTTTAGGGATGAAGCTGAACAACCCGGAGTATCCGGGTAATATATCCGGAGTATCCGGATTATCCGGACACTCCGGATCAAAAACACCGGAGTATCCGGGTTGTACAGCTCGGCCCAAATTCTGAAATTGCTATCTATACTTTCTTGCAATATCTTGTTCATCCTATTTTTGGGGTTTCTCCTTTGCTCAAATCAATATTCAGTCTTCATAGCCCTCGAAGAGGATTTCGAGTCGGATCTGTTCCGCGTTGATGATTTTTGTATTTGAGCAATAGTTTAAAAGTTATAATCGACTTTGTGCTGCTATTTGAATCTTTTTGAGACTTTAAGAGTTTTAAATTGGAATCTTGGCAAGCCTTTCAAGATGAAAACTAAGTGAACTTATTCATTGCTCCAAGCTTCAAAGTGGAGCATATCTATTTAAGTTTTCATTCCAATGAAAGTGCATCTTTTGGCTAAGTTCTTTTGGAAATTGAATTTAATTGTAACTTAGCCTCAAAATGTTTTCTCTCTTGCATAACTTGAGTTTATTATGGAAAGAGAAAATTTCCTTATAAGCTCAAGAGTGAGTTTGAATGTGTTTTACTCATTGTCTCTCTTACAAGTGGATGTCAAGATTAAATTTGAATGAGTTTCAAATATTTTCATTATAAAGTGGTGTAATAAAATCTTCAATTGATATCTTAAATTGTCTTAAATTGCATGCAAAGAATATTGTCTTGTATATCATATATATCATGCATGTTGTACTTAGACATTATCAAACTAACTTGGGTCAAATTAAAAGATATTTGTTCCGGAAATCGTGTGCTTGTCTATTGATGTTCAAGGTATTGGAAAAGGGTCACCTTCGACGGTGGGATGAAGGAAATGGAGAGGAGCTCCATAGTACGAGGATCTAAGACCGGGCGCGGTGATCATGACCAATTCGAACATGCGGTGGACAAGAATCGACAAAGGGCGTGTTTCTTTTCGACCATATTCAATAATGTCATGCACACCATTATGCTAAATTGTGTTATTCTAAATGGTGTTGTATTTTTCAATTGATATGATTAATTGGTATCTTTCAAGAGGTATCCTCTAATCCTAAATTGTTTTGAAGTGTCATCTAACTTGCATTCGGCATTATCAAGAACTAAAAGGTACATATGGGTGACACATTGCAAAGAGGTATGCCCTTGATAAGTTTATGAAATTCTTGATCATGAAAGTGCATCTTACTTATACAATTTTGATTCATGATCTTGTATACATCTTGTGATCATATAAGCAATTCCTACTTGTGTAATCTTCTTTATATGATCTTGATTGTTAGAATTTGATTTGATCATGAGCATGTGCTTAAATTATATAAATTTGCTATATGATCTTGATGTTTAAAGAATATGTGAAATCATATTCGTGTGTCATGTTTAAGCATCACTTATATCCTAAGAATCATGACTTCTTTAATTTGGTATAACTAGAAAAATCTATTACCTAAATCTTGGAAATAATTGGTATCATATCTTGCCTAGATTTAGGGGAGCTAATATTATTGTCCTATTACTAGCTCCTTATTTTTATTTTATTTCTCCTAATCTTTTTATTGAGTGTGCAATCAAGGGGAGAACAGATTTTATTGAATAAACAATAAGAATCTTTTAAGCACCTTTTTGGGATTAATGACAAAAGGGGGAGAATTTATGGATTTATCAATTGTCCCCTAATCGATTGACAAAAAGGGATGATTTGTAAGTATTATGCTTGTTTTAATGTTAAAATATCTTAATATTGTCATTTGGTGCAATTGATAATAGGTTTGTCATAAATCACCAAAAAGGGGGAGATTGAAAGTGCATCTAGGCACTTATGTTATTTTAGTGATTAATGAATGTTATTTTGGTGATTAATGACAAACACTCATAATGACAATCTATACAATTAAGTAAATGCTTAACTTAGTGCTTAACAAATGACAAACCTCTAATATGATTATATTGCTATGAGACTAACTTGTTATTGCCTAGTTGAGTATCAGTCTCTTCTATTTAGAGGAAAATCAAATAGGAAGGTTAAGCAAAGATAAGGTATGCAATTTTGGTATCTATTCTATATTTGTTATTGCATTCCTTTCGTGCAAATGCATAGTGAACTCCAAGTAGCATGTTGATTTTATATATGCACATTGGTTCATGTCATATTTATTTGTGCATATATATTCATTTGAGTTCATTATAGTATGCATGTATTAACTAGAGTTAAACTTCATATTGCTATAGATTGACTTGGTGCATGCATGTTTTATTTGTATATCTTCTCATGCAATTCTCTTAGTGAAGTTTATCTAGTGTTGGATCACATATTTACTCTTACTCCAAATATTATTTGCACATGTACAATTCGTGTATATTCTATCATGTGCTTTATTTAAGTAAAGTCTGTGATCCTTGCCATGATTTAATTGATTCATCATATTGGCAATTATATATCTCTCTAGTGCATATAGATCAATTACATATTCATCATGATGTACTTAGTAGAGAACATTTCTTATGTCAAGTGTTTCTATTTTGTGTTGTGCTTCTTTATATGAAACACTTGTTGTAATCAACTGCTCACAAATATCAACTCTATTCATATCTATTGAGCTTTTGGGACTAATGTCTTTCATGAGTAGTTTGGAAAGAATTAGGTCCGTATGTGTATGATGACCAAGGTATCTTGGAGGATGATCATTAAGTGAGGTCAACAAGGCGGTGTCACCAAGAGTGAGGACTAAGTCAAGAGCAACTTGGCGTGGAGATCGTCGAGAGGATGATCAAGTCAAGGTTGATAGGACGAGAGTCTCATGAGGTGAATCGAGTCGAGTTGGACAAGGCGAAGATGTCATCAATTATATGGTGAAGGTCTTCATGCATCGACATCAAGAAAGAAGACGGCAAGTGACTATGTCTAGACTTATATTATCTTTGATTTAATTTGAGTCTAAGGATTGCCGTACTATTAAGAGGGATGCGATGTCGAATGACTTTTAGATGTGTCAAGTGCTCAAGTGATCCATCCTTGTGAATCTTAGAAAGAGAGTGGTGTTGGTAGTCTTGGGAAAGTGAGGGTTGTAGGTCTCTCTTGATTTCTTTGTGAAATCTGTGGTTATCCTTTTAGTTTTGGGTAGTGAGACCTTGTTATTTCTGTAGCCCTCGTTCTTAGCTTTCGGAGAGTCCAAAATCTCTGAAATCGAGTCCGAGTCAAAAGTTATGCTCGTTTTAAATCAGTTTCGATCTTGATTCGGACTATCCGAGTTAGTCCGGACTATCCGGATCATCCGGAGTATCCGGATATTCATCCGGACTCTCGGATTGAGTCTCTCTGTTAGCCTTTCTAAGTCAATCCGAGTATCCGGATTGAAATCCGAGACTCGGTTGTGCGCAACCACCCCAACGGCTAGTTTTGGGAGGTCTATTTATAGCCCTTCCTCCTCTTTTGAGAGAGCTTTTGGTGAAGCTTTTGGAGTGGATTTTGAGGGTGTGTGAGGGGCTTTGAGAGAGCTTTTACCCTTAGATCTAAGTGATCCCTTGTGAGAAGGGTTGGGAAGAGTTTGGGAGTGAGATTTGAGTTGATTGAGCACTTGATTTCATCTCCAAGCTTGTTCTTCGTGAGCATTTGTTACTCTTGGAGGTTGAGGACTCCTAGGCGGCTAGGAGGTCGCCTCGAGCCACCGAGCTTTGTGTGGTTGGCCGTGGGAAGTTTGTGAAGGCAGTTCCGCCTCCGTAAGGGAAGGAATCAAAGGAGTGAAGACCGGCGAGTGCATTTGTGCAACACCGGAGGAAGAGGGTTGAAAGAGACCCGGCTCAAGTGTGACCGAGCCGCCTCAACGGAGATGTAGGATCCCTCAAGGATCCGAACTTGGTGAAAAATCATCGTCTCCAAGTTTGCTTCTTACTCTTGCTTTAGCATTTGATTTTGAATCTTGAAATTGCCCGATCTACTCTATTGTTGTGTTTGGCTCTAGATCTTCATCATCCCCATGTACCTGACATCATTTAGATCTTTTGTATTCAAGTAGATTGTTGAAAAATTGCAAAGATTTAAAATCTCCATTCAAGTCCTCAATCCGAGTATCCGAATCCACGAACCCGGACGGTCCGGATAATCCGAGTATCCGGATTGAATAACCGGACACTCGGGTTAGGACCCTCGGGATCGGACTATCCGGAGTATCCGGATTGAATATCCGGACACTCCGGATTGTTCAGGAAATTGGGGAGATTTTATTTAGCTGCAAATTTTTATTCCGCTGCATTTAGCTATAAAGTTTTTAATTCGCCTATTCACACCCCCTCTAGGCGACATCCCCTGTCCTTTCAAAAGAATATGTGAAATCATATTCGTATGTCATGTTTAAGCATCACTTATATCCTAAGAATCATGACTTCTTTAATTTGGTATAACTAGAAAAATCTATTACCTAAATCTTGGAAATAATTGGTATCATATCTTGCCTAGATTTAGGGGGAGCTTAATATTATTGTCATATTACTAGCTCCTTATCTTTCTTTTATTTTCTCCCTAATCTTTATATTGAGTGTGCAATCAAGGGGGAGAACAGATTTTATTGAATAAACAATAAGAATCTTTTAAGCACCTTTTTGGGATTAATGACAAAAGGGGGAGAATTTATGGATTTATCAATTGTCCCCTAATCGATTGACAAAAAGGGATGATTTGTAAGTATGATCTCTTATTGTATCTTTATGCTTGTTTTAATGCTAAAATATCTTAATATTGTCATTTGGTGCAATTGATAATAGGTTTGTCATAAATCACCAAAAAGGGGGAGATTGAAAGTGCATCTAGGCACTTATGTTATTTTGGTGATTAATGAATGTTATTTTGGTGATTAATGACAAACACTCATAATGACAATCTATGCAATTAAGTAAATGCTTAACTTAGTGCTTAGCAAATGACAAACCTCTAATATGATTACATTGCTATGAGACTAACTTGTTATTGCCTAGTTGAGTATCAGTCTCATCTATTTAGAGGAAAATCAAATAGGAAGGTTAAGCAAAGATAAGGTATGCAATTTTGGTATCTATTCTATATTTGTTATTGCATTCCTTTTGTGCAAATGCATAGTGAACTCCAAGTAGCATGTTGATTATATATATGCACATTGGTTCATGTCATATTTATTTGTGCATATATATTCATTTGAGTTCATTATGGTATGCATGTATTAACTAGAGTTAAACTTCATATTGCTATAGATTGACTTGGTGCATGCATGTTTTATTTGTATATCTTCTCATGCAATTCTCTTAGTGAAGTTTATCTAGTGTTGGATCACATATTTACTCTTACTCCAAATGTTATTTGCACATGTACAATTCGTGTATATTCTATCATGTGCTTTATTTAAGTAAAGTCTGTGATCCTTGCCATGATTTAATTGATTCATCCTATTGGCAATTATATATCTCTCTAGTGCATATAGATCAATTACATATTCATCATGATGTACTTAGTAGAGAACATTTCTTATGTCAAGTGTTTCTATTTTGTGTTGTGCTTCTTTATATGAAACACTTGTTGTAATCAACTGCTCACAAATATCAACTCTATTCATATCTATTGAGCTTTTGGGACTAATGTCTTTCATGAGTAGTTTGGAAAGAATTAGGTCCCGTCTGTGTATGATGACCAAGGTATCTTGGAGGATGATCATTAAGTCGAGGTCAACAAGGCGGCGGTGTCACCAAGAGCCGAGGACTAAGTCAAGAGCAACTTGGCGTGGACATCGTCGAGAGGATGATCAAGTCAAGGTTGATAGGACGAGAGTCTCATGAGGTGAATCGAGTCGAGTTGGACAAGGCGAAGATGTCATCAATTATATGGTGAAGGTCTTCATGCATCGACATCAAGAAAGAAGACGGCAAGTGACTAGTTCTAGACTTATATTATCTTTGATTTAATTTGAGTCTAAGGATTGCCGTACTATTAAGAGGGATGCGATGTCGAATGACTTTTAGATGTGTCAAGTGCTCAAGTGATCCATCCTTGTGAATCTTAGAAAGAGAGTGGTGTTGGTAGTCTTGGAAAGTGAGGGTTGTAGGTCTCTCTTGATATCTTTGTGAAATCTGTGGTTATCCTTTGAGTCTTGGATAGTGAGATCTTGTTGGTTGTGTAGCCCTCGTTCTTAGCTTTGGGAGAGTCCAAAATCTCGAAATCGAGTCCGGAGTCAAAAGTTATGCTCGTTTTAAATCGCCGCTCAGTCTTGATTCGGACTATCCGGAGTTAGTCCGGACTATCCGGATCATCCGAGTATCCGGATATTCATCCGGACTCTCCGGGTTGAGTCTCTCTGTTAGCCTTTTCTCATCAATCCGAGTATCCGGATTGAAATCCGAGACTCGGATTGTGCGCAACCGCCTCAACGGCTAGTTTTGGGGAGGTCTATTTATAGCCCTTCCTCCTCTTTTTGTGAGAGCTTTTGGTGAGGTTTTTGGAGTGGATTTTGAGGGGCTTTGAGGAGCTTTTACCCTTAGATCTAAGTGATCCCCTTGTGAGAAGGGTTGGGAAGAGTTTGTTGAGTGAGATTTGAGTTGATTGAGCACTTGATTTCATCTCCAAGTTTGTTCTTCGTGAGCATTTGTTACTCTTGGAGGTTGAGGACTCCTAGGCGGCTAGGAGGTCGCCACGAGCCACCGGAGCTTTGTGTGGTTGGCGTGGGAAGTTTGTGAAGGCCGTTCCGCCTCCGTAAGGAAGGAATCAAAGGAGTGAAGACCAATGAGTGCATTTGTGCAACACCGGAGGAAGAGGGTTGAAAGAGACCCGGCTCAAGTGTGACCGAGCCGTCTCAACGAGAGCGTAGGATCCCTCAAGGATCCGAACTTCGGGTGAAAAATCATCGTCTCCAAGTTTGCTTCTTTCTCTTGCTTTAGCATTTGATTTTGAATCTTGAAATTGCCCGATCTACTCTTTTGTTGTGTTTGGCTCTAGATCTACAGCTTCCCATGTACACGATGGTATTTAGATCTTTTGTATTCAAGTAGATTGTTGAAAAATTGCAAAGATTTAAAATCTCCATTCAAGTCCTCAATCCGAGTATCCGAATCCTCTGAACCGGACGGTCCGGATAATCCGAGTATCCGGATTGAATACCGGACACTCGGGTTAGGACCCTCGGGATTGGACTATCCGAGTATCCGGATTGAATACCGGACGATCCGGATAATCCGGAGTATCCGGATTGAATACCCTGGACACTCCGGGTTAGGACCCTCGGGATCGGACTATCCGGAGTATCCGGATTGAATATCCGGACACTCCGGATTGTTCAGGAAACTCGGGAGATTTTATTTAGCTGCAAATTTTTATTCCGCTGCATTTAAGTTACAAAGTTTTTAATTCGCCTATTCACCCCCCCTCTAGGCGACATCCCCTGTCCTTTCACAAACGTAATTGTAAAAATAACCCTTACCTCGACCGCAGAAATGTCAACATGTGATGCGTATAACCTGTCGTGCTGCTGGCCACGACAGGAGATACCGAGCTACCATAGCAAAGCAAGCAATCATGCTATCGAGGTCTCATAACTCGTTAGGTGCTCCTTTCGAGCATCTGCAGCGTGGTACCTTCTTCCGCGATACGGTAATGCGGCATGTGACACGTGTTGCCTATCGACGTTTCTATAGTCAGAAAGAGATCTATTTTTGAAATTGTGTTCGGAAGGGTGCCATTTTTTTAAAAAAAAAATATTAGAGAACTAAAAATGTGTTGACTTCAGTGTTGGCAACAGGTCGTATCCTAAGTGGGAGGTGAAATCGCGCTATCTACCGAACAGTTTTTTTACATGTACTCAAAAGTTTTAGTCACATGCTATGTAAGTAGTATGCGTGCATGGGACTGAACTGCATGGAATTGAACGACTAATTTTTACGTGCCGTTTTGTCCTCCTCGAACTGAAAACTTACGCAGTATCAAATGTACAGTATCAAATTTCCTAGACGACCTGCGTCATCAAGAACTAGCCGGCCTGTGTCTATGGACCATGATGGTTTGTTAGCTGGTCAGTACGGTGCGACTAGTTCTTGTCATGTTGACTTGTTTTGTTAAGCTGGTCAGTACAGTAAGTACTAGCAACATTCCTTCGGCCATGGGTGAGTCGCTGGATGCGACGGAGATAGATGGCGATAGGCATTGAAATGCCGAAAGGTCAGTGGAGTGGCATGGTATCCGACTTCTGAAGGTGGTAGCCAACGGGGGCAGCACTGCTGCCACTATCCAAAAGCGCCTCTTTTTCGCACTTTCCAGCAGCAAAAGAGACGCGCAGTTGCAGACTTGCAGTCCACCGCCGGCGCCGAGTCTCCTCCACTCTCCGCTGAACACCCCTGCAAGTGGCAGTTCCCAGTGTTTGCTTGCGCCCTTGCACTGCAACTAGCATTCTGATCTGCTTCATTTTTGCGTATCCCCGATTAACTGCAGAAGCTAGGTGTTTTTTTACGGTTGCGTTTGGGTCATTTGATCAACAAAGGGCAGCTAAATCTACCGTCTCCTGAACTAATTGATGCAAAAAGGATCTGACATTATTTTATTTTTTAATCCTTTATTTGCTTGTATATGTGTATATATTTTATATTGGTTGCTATTGTTTCAGGTGATTGAAGCTGCAGGTCTTCTAAAGATTTAGACGGTATGTCTTTGCAATCTTCTTGTGTATTTCAATTGTTGTAATAAGTATTTGGTTTGAGTGTATAAATTATGTATAACATTAGTGAATTAATAAAATAATGATTACTCTTGCGACATATTTTAATTTTACGTGTCATTACTTGATTGGTGATTATTTTTTTACATTTAATAAATTTCTGAGTTGTTTCACCGCCACGAGCTAGCCGACTCAAGCAAAAACGGTAAGAGGCTTTCTTCACCCCCTTCATCTGACCCAGGGATAAAGTATACAAGCTGAAACAACTCGCCGACCCATGGCCCTCTGCTGCTGCGCGGCTCGCCTCCTTGAACCATGGTAGTCCGGTTGCCACTCCTTCGACACCCCTCACACACAGGGTTCAAAAACTCGATTTCGCTATAAAGAGAACGAAATCTCGGCGAGATTTAAAAATTTCAGACAAAACACAAAAACAAAAATTCAAATTTGGTTTTTTTTTCTATCGAGAAAACCAAAATTTCTCTGGTTTTGCCGAAATTGCACCGAGCGAAAAATATATCAAACAACGTCAAAAATTTTAATTTTTTTTGTAGGTTCCTGACACATCAGTGATGTTCCCATAAAAATTTCAGATGATTATAAGATTTGAGGAATTTTAAAAAATTCAAACATTGCTACTGTCCTGATAAAATACTGACCGGCAAATTTGAACCGAATGAAAAAAGAAACAAACCACGTTATAAAATTTTGAATTTTTTTGTGCATGGTTGTGATGCATCACTAATATTCCCATAAAATTTTCAGATGATGATCAAACATCATGAATTTTTAAAAATTCGAACAGTACTACTGTGCTGGTAAAAGCTTTACCGACAAACTTCAACCAAATGAAAAATGGTACAAACCACGTTAGAAAATTTTGAAAATTTTTGTAGATGTTCCTGGTTTATCATAAATGTTTTTATAAAATTTTCATCTGATGATAAAAAGCTTCAAGGAATTCCAAAAATTCTAAGAGTGATAAGTTCTCGTAACAACCTAATGATCAATACATAGATTTGCTTTAGAAACCAAAAATATTTTAAAATTTTTGCATAAGTGTTATAAGGAAATTATTAATATTTCATAAAATTTTGAATCATGATCACGCTCCAGTGAATTTATAAAATTCTTACAAGCACAGCGTACCATTTATGTTCTTTCTGTTTTTGATTTTTGAAATATAACAAATGAAGTTCAATACATACATAGATTTGATTGATCAAAAAATAAAGTTGAAATTTTTTAAAAATTTTATATAATGGTACTGAGTCAATTATTAAGCTCTCGTAAAAATTTTGGATCATGATCATATCCAAGAAAATTTATAAAATTCTAACAATGTTACTGTCCCAATTATGTTCATTATGTTTTTGATTTTTTAAAGATAACAAATAAATTTAAATTATTTTTAAAAATTTTATGTATGATCCTACACTTCTTTTAATGGTACCATAAATTTTTTAGATCAAGAGAAAGCAAGTACAATTTCATAAAAATCTGACAGTGTTTCTAAAGTTTTTAAAAAATGTCTAAAAAATTCGGTTTTTCAACAAATTTTCATAGAAGATGACTTTCTTAAGGGTTATAGGTCAATTTTCAGTCAAATCCGGTGGTCAAACATCAAATTTGGGTAAAAAGGCTAGATCTCGCCGAGAAAACCGAGATTACTATAGCAAATCAATTTTTTTTTGAATTTTTGAATTCAGCCGGCACTTCTGCATACCGTCTTGGTCCGAAGACTGAGATCTCGATGAAAAATTGCAAAATTTTGGTGGGATTTGAAACCCTGCTCACACAGAGGGTGGTGGGCCATCAAGGGAGAACGAGGAGTTCCAAGAGAGGAACTAAGATGTCGCTAACCCGGTTGCAGATGGGCTCGAATGAACCTTTCCCGCGACAATCATCGAGCTCGGCTAGCACTTCCTCTGGACACGGCCGCCCAACACCGGAGCGCGCCATTCCATGGTCCGCTGCCATGCGATCGACGCGCAAACCGGTTGCAGTCAAAACTCCACTCTACTACATCGATCCCAGCTAGGCCACATTTCATGGGGCAGTTTGGGTGGGCGGGAATGTTGGGCCATCCTTGGTAACCTAAATGATATCTTAGAGTGTGTTTGGTTGTTTGTACCAAGTGGTTCATATATGAGATAGTTAAAAAAAAAGGCATTCATGTGTTTGATTGCTTGAATGAAATCATCCCATCTTGGATGATAAGATACAAATTTAAGGAATATTTTTTATAGATGTTGAACCATTCCATTCAACCTCATCTCACCAATCAAACACACCCTAAGTGTTCATTTTACATACCTGCCGGCCCACTCAGACCAACTGCCAGTTCGCAGGCCACGTAAAACGGACCAACTCATTTTGCCTCTGCCGCCCCGACTAGGGAGAAAAAATGATTTATTTGTTTCTAGCTAATTTTGTCGTAACTAAACTTAAGTATATTATAAATTCTTTAGATAGATGTTTAATTTATTGTCATAACTATAACTTTTTATTTTTTTTATCCTCGATTTTTGCTAAACTTTAATATTCTTACAACATTAAATTTTGTTGTCACAAAATACGTGACAGATCATACTTATTCAAATTTAGTTATAATAAAATTGACAACAAACCAAACAGGCCCGGAAGTTCAATAGGCCAGTTGCGGTCGGCCTTCCTGGCCCGCGAAGTTTTGCGCAGGCTCGCACGCACCTATCTCCTTTACCTCTCCTCCTCTACATGGTTGCTTGATCCAGATCTTGGTTGGGGGGAGCAGTGCTGCAGCGGCGGATCCGGCGACGACGTCGCGGCCGGAACGGAGGCTAGGACGGTGGGGACGCCATATCTGGCGAGGAGGAGGAAGCAGAGGGAGGGGAGGAGCGTGTGGGGATCGAGGAAACACGGGGGTGTGCATGATTGATTGGGGGAGGAAACGAAGGGTGGAGATGAAGGGGCCAGCAAAGCATCCTCTTCGTCTGCTTGCACTTCCCTCACCATGCCGCCGCCGCCGCTTCCTCCTCCTCCTGCTCTCCGCGCTGCTGCTCTCCCCCGCGCGCGGGTCCGCCCCTTCGTCTGTCTCGATCCCTGCCTCTTCCCTAGACTGTTTGCCAACCGCTCCTCCGTGTGTTCCCCCCCTGCAGCCTGGAGGAGGCGAGAGCCCTTAGCGTTGGCGAGGAGCTGGTGGGCGAGACCATGCCGCTGCGCCACGGCCGGCGGCTCTACAGGCTCGCCGGGCTGCGGCCGTCCGCGTGGTACGAAGTCAAGATCTCCTACCCGGCCTCCGTACGACCTGACCCTTTCCATTGGTTGACAGAAATTATGATCATTCTTTCACAATTGCAGCTTCTTGTTCTTGAAGGCAGTGTTTGTGCTTGTAGGTACCATCGAGCTTTACGATCCGACTCGTGGACGATACTGATGCCGCAGAGGATTGGGGGAGCAAGAGCAGGAGGTTGCTCAACACGGAGAAGATAATTTTCAAGGCTCAGAGCAGTAAGCCGGTTGGTGTTCACTAACTATTTAGCTAGATTTGCTGCCTTCCTGCAGAAAAGGAGTGGCGTTCCTTGATGAGGTGATTTATAATAGCTGTATGTGATCGATTTTAGTTTTATGTTCTTGTCACGGTGGAGCCTGAGGGTGTGGTTGCCAAGCCAAATGCGCCGGAGAGAGAGCTTGCCCTGTTCAACATTGGTATGCTAGTAGTGTTTCTTTACGTTTTGTTTTTCCTCTGTGATGTTCAGATCTGATCAGTCATTGATATGCTATTAGTGTTTCTTTACATTTCTGTTTTCTTCTCTTATATATATGTCAGATTAGCCGAACCAGGACATAAATTTTAGTTATATGTTTACCGTGCTGAGCTACCATTAGATTGATCTGGTTTGTAGTTTGGGTATTTCTGTGCGATCACACAGAATGAATTGCCGGTTTTAGGAACATCATGTATTCAAATTGCCGGTTCAAACCTTGGCTGCTCTGTGCTCAATGCTTGTCGTTTCCCAGTTCATCTAGGAAGTGACCAGTTCATCTAGGAAGTGAAGGATAGCTTTGGGGGTGTAAAGGTCAATCCTAATAGGCTTTGATGCATTACTTGAAATTTGAAATGCATCCTCCCATCCGCCAAAGGAAATTACCAATTTATACTAGTTAGCCTCAAATACTCTGTGCTGCGATTGATGGTTTGGGTGAAGGGGATGATCTACAGATGAAACTTGTAAATGATGTAAAAATAAGGCACCTGCAGTTACCGTGGTCAAGCAATGGCAAAGTTTTTGTTCACTAACCTGACAATTGCTAACTGGTTCTCCATTTTGTTTTCACTTTTTTTCTTGATCTGAAATAGTTGTATCTTTATGCGGTTTGTATGGACTCTTGGGTGCTATCAAATCTTTTTTGAATGAAAATGACAGTGAACACTGTTCTTTTCTTGTTAGTTTGGTATGAATTTCTGCTATTCCCAGTTAACAAAAGAGAATCAAGCATTTAGTTGTGTCTTGTGTTTAGCAATCATAAGAGGAATTTGTTCCAACACCTACTACCTGATCTGATAGATCCTATCACATCAAATTGCATCGGTCAGCAATTGTAACTGATGATTTTGTTTCATTCTGTTATAAATAAGAAGAGGAGTGAAGTTGCATTCAGTCAGAGAATGATGTTGCATTGACTGTATGTCAAAATTTAAACATAATCTTGAGAAAGTTGGACTCAATGGATAGCTGAGTGATGATATTTCTTTAGTTACTTGTCCTTTTAGGATATGGATTGTGCCGACTTTTAGTTTAAACTTTTAAAGCTGTTTAAACATCAGTTTCATTTGTTTTAATGACTTGTGTTCCCTTCCACACTAGTGGCACTCGACCTATAATATATAAGGCAGGTTCTCACACAGTGGTACTGTGCACAGACCTTGGTTGTAGGTTCCTATTGAACTTGCAGATTCATGAATTAGAAAAGGGAATCTTAATTACTCTGAGAGGCCATGTGATTAGCATGACTCAGTAGGCTTATGCAGCTCCTGTCTGGTGGACCAATGGGTTGCACATAGTCAGTGATTTGTTTCTATAAATTGTTTGCTGTCCTCTATGAATTAATTTAGAAAATTGGATAGCAAGAGCTTCCTTTAGACCAGTTCCATTCTCACCCTTTGAATATGTCAAATTAGGTAGCTCTAGTTTTGCCTTTCTTTGCTTCTGTTCTGGTTATCAACACCTGGTTCTTCTACTGATTGCTTTGATGCAAGCACCTTTATAACGCTTTTGATCAGAAGAATTATTTGTGATTTTGATTTTTCTGCAGTTTGCGATGAACTTATGCTCGGGATCCCGCATTTTTCCTGGTGGGTTGGAATTGCAGCACTACTTTGCATTGTGTTGGCATTGTTGGCACCACATTTTCTGCCACTGCACAAGCTACTTAACTATGAAGCTATTGAATTGAGCGATACTGATGCAGCTAAGCTCTCATGATAGACGAAATGTGCAGCACGATATGAATGTTCGATTTTGCAGAGTACGCTAGTGTACATACATCTTGTTATCTTCTTTCCCCCTTCTATCAGATACAGCTGTACAAGCATGAAGCATCTGATAGTGATTGTTGTACCCTAGAGTTTAATTATATATATTCATTTCAATCCTGTTTCATTGGCTCAGCGATGGACATCGGATGTTGTTTGTTCCATGTTTATTTTATTCTTCTGATAAAACGGGGTAGCTTCTCGTTTTCAAAAAAGGGAAGGGGGGGGGGGGGGGGGGGTACCTTCCAAGTTCAATATCATGTCTTTCTTACAGTTGCAGATTTGCAGTGACATTATGTTTGGTTCAACTTGTGGCAAAGTTTAGTACTTGACACTTGTATCAACGGACGTACAAGAACATGGCTATGCATCATCGGTAACCCAAACCTTATGACTCCTTAAGCTATCCTGTAAACACATACAAGATGTAAAATCGACCATAAAAGCCACAAAATTATGGTTAACTCCTACGCTCGAGATAGATAAACATCCAAAACAAATTGGTGTGACCACTGATCAACCTGTCCGAGGATGGCCCTGATGGAACGAACTGTTATGCAAACACACTATGGCTCGTAAGATAGTGACTTGTCGTGTGAACATCGACCAGGAATCGTTTTAAGGCGGTGATGCTAACTTTTCTTACAACGACAAATCCAAGAAGAGACGAAAACATTATTGCCAGCATCGATCATTTTGGCACTATCACTAATTCAATAGCAGTACGAAAGGAGAAAAGAACACGCACCGGTGTGTCTGACCTGAAGGGGAAGCCCAGGCTAGAACACTAGTACTTACTAATTAATCACCGTCTTCCTCACTCCCTGATCGAAGCAAAATAAATTGTGGAGTGGCCATGTACTGCTCCACAGACACACTAATGCAACGCCGCGCCTCGCGCGCCAACCACGAACCACCCTTACAACGACGTCGCGTGCATCCAATCCCATCGTCCAGTCTCATCGTCATCGTCATCTCATCTGCCACGCGACGACGGCGCCGCGCGCGTGGAAGCGCTTCCAGCCACAAGCGCAACGTGCTGCGCCGCCGGTGAGACACCAGCGTGCACCAGTGGTCGCTCTGCCCCTAAATGCACATTCATGGCGTCTGGCGTTCTCACTTTCAGAGCAGTTGCACGTTCGGTATAGCTAAGCTAGCTAGCTAGCCAGACCCAGCTAGGACTATCATGCATGTTGTAGTTAGTATTAACGACTTGACATTGAGGACATCTCGTTAATTTGATTTGAGCTATGCAACCACCTCTTGGCCATGATAAGTTGTTTAATTACCAGCATGTCATTAAGGCATTAAGTGCCGATCTCTCTTTCAGCTAGAAAGAGACGGTGTGGAATGTTCGATCGATTGAGCTGTATAACCAACTGCATGACATGCATATATGTTCAGTTAATTAACCTCTACTCCTCTGTTTCGAAAAAAGAAAGTCTACTCCTAGTCTCCTAGCTCCTGATCAAGTTCCTCTCTCTTTCAAAACGTGTAGATGATTCCAATGATTTACACATCGCTCGCTGTACATATATGCACGTGATGAGTTTGTAAAAATCAGCTTTGAGGTAACATCGATAGTTGGCAGGGCGAGTCTATAGTGTACATGTCAGGATCAAGCGACACCAACGCTCTCTAATTCAATACACATAGTTCCTTTAGTATATAAGCATATATTCCTCTTATTATAAGTTACAAGTTAATGTTATAATCTTATCATGATCTCAACGACCCTAATAAACTTTCCTCGTAGAACCGCCCCTCATCATTGGGCAATCATCAAGTCAAGAAAACGTCCATACTTGAATGCTGATACACTCCAGCTACAGAGTGCACGTTGAGAACAGCATGTAACCAGCCACTTGCATGCTCCAACTTCCGACGAATCAGTTATACTCCCTACACTCACGAATAGTTGTCGTTTTGGATATAGTTGTTGTCAAATTTTTAAAAATTTGATTTCCGATATCTTTTAAATATTTAAATTGGATATATAAAAATCATACATGCAGATTTGTCTCGAGAAGTACTTTCACAATATTATAATTTTATTGGTTTTATAATAGAAATTAGTGGTCAAAACTGTATTTTAGAGACCATCTCGATATTCAAAACGACAATTATTTGTGACCGAAGGAAACAGTTAATTAACCTGTACTTTTTATTTATCATATCTTTTTAAAACGTAAGACCCCATGATGTGTCGAGATCAACTTTCTAACATCATTGAGCGATGCATGTAGCTCGATCAGAGGTCACAGTATTATCCAAATCAGAATGTAAAGCTTTATCGACCATATATGTTCGATGCGTTGAAATCAACTTTTTGTGACACCGTTGAGCAGTGCTGCTAGGTCGGAGGTTAGAGCATCCTTCTCAAATCAACAAACAATAATATATAAAACTCTCCCGTTGGCAGTGTCGTACTAGCACGTGTTGAGAAATAACATTTAATTGATGGAAAAGTAAGCAAGCGCGCATCGGTGTACACGTCACATGTTGCACGCTACACACGCATTCCTGATCTCCTGAAACGTAGGAGCAGCTGCCAATTAAAGCCTAGCCGGACGGACGGATGGGAGGATATACGCAGTTAATATTTTTGAAAGATATATGTCGTTAATCATCCTGCTACCCTGCCGATCCATTCAGTCATAAATATACGTCGTTTGAGGATATACGCGGTAATATTTTCGAAAGTTTTAAAAAATAATAGTGTCTATTTAAATCTTTAGATTGAATACATGAAAAACAATATTTATAAATTTATCTTGAAAAGTACTTTTATAATAAATATATTAGAGTATAAATTAGCGACCAATGTTATTTTTTTTAAGATTATATCAATGCTTAAAACGATATATATTTGTGATTAGAGGGAATACACTGCATGTTAATTGGGAGAGAGAGAACTGTTGCGTGCCCACACGATTGCGCACGTACGGCCGGCAGATTAACAGTCAAATTAACACTATTCACCAACAGTAGGTGGCGGCAAGAAGTATGCACTGGTGCGCACTGGGCTACTAGCTAGATATTTGTCCTAGTAATTGATCATGTCCTGTTCTTAATTTACTGTTTCGGTTGGACATGAATAACGTACAGGAATTCACGAACTGCTGGCTGCAGTGTTTTTAGTCGTACAATTGTTGATTTCATGCATCAGCACCAAAAGAAGTAGCTAGCGTCGGGATTCAAAGTTCGTTTTGGATAAAATTTCGTCGATATCAAAATTCAAAATTTCTGCGAAATCTCGTTATTTCGGATAAAATCTAGACGAAATTAAATCCGGAATTTTTGGACCGAATTTCGGGCGAAATTGTCAAATTTTGGTAAATTTTAACTGAACAAAAAATAATTCAAATAATGTCTAAAAATTTAGAAATTTTTTTGGAGGTTTCTAACATATCATTGATGTTCCCATAAAAATTTCAGAAGATTATCAAGTTTGAGGAATGTTTAAAAATTCTAATATTGCTATTATTATGATAAAACACTGACAGGCAAGTTTGAACCGAATGAAAAATGGTTCAAACCATATTAGAATTTTTTTTAATTTTTTTTGAATGGTTATGATGCATCACTAATGTTCTTGTAAAATTTTCAGATTACGATCAAGCTTCATAAATTTTTAAAAATTTCAACAGTGCTACTGTCATGTTAAAAGGCTTACCGACAAACTTGAACAAAATGAAAAATGATTCAAACCATGTTAGAAATTTTTTAAATTGTTTTTGAATGGTCCTGATGTAACATTAATGTTTCTATAAAAGTTTTAGATGATGATCATGCTTAAATAATTTTTAAAAATTTTGACAGTGCTACGTCTTGATAATCAATACATAGATTTGCTTTAACAATAAAAAATAGTTTAGTTTTTTTGAAATTTTTAAAGAAGGGTGATAAGGAAATTATTAAGATCTCATAAAAAATTTGAATCGTGATCACACTCCAGTGAATTTATAAAATTCTTACGAGGCACAGTACCATTTATGTTCTTTCTCTTTTTGATTTTTTAAATATAATATAACAAATGAAGTTCAATGCTTACATAGATTTGATTGCCCAAACAAAAAAGTTTAATTTTTTTAAAAAATTTATAGAATGGTACTGACGCAATTCTTAATCTCTCATAAAAATTTAGATTATGATCATACTCGAGAAAATTTATAAAATTCTGATAAGGTTACTGTCCCAATTATGTTCATTCTGTTTTTAATTTTTTAAAAATAACAAATGAAGTTCAATTATTTTGAATTTTTTGTATGATCTTATACTACTAAATATAGTATCATAAATTTTTCAGATCATTATCAAGCTTGTACAATTTTATAAAAATCTGATAGTGCTTTTGCCAAAAATTTAAAATGTCTCAAAAATTCGGTTTTTCAACAAATTTCATAGAAGGTGACTTTCTTAAGTATCATTGGACCAAATCCGGCCAAAATTCGCCCAAAACATATGAAAATTTGGTGGTTACTGTAGCAATTCAAAAAAATTTACCCAACCTATTTGGATTTTGTGGTAGCCTGAAATCCGAAATTTCGGCAAAAAAAAAATCGGCAATAGCATGTTTCGAGGGTCGAGCGTGTACGTTTTTTTTTTCAAAATTCTTTAGACGGTCCTGTCTATACATTTATCCATATCATATAAAAATAAAGCAAAAACAGCTTTTTACAATAAATACCATCTTAAGATTGTCTCAATTAGATTCTAATTTTTTAATTATAATATGAAAAAATATTTATTAAAGAACGTACACATCGTATAGATGTGTTGCGTGAGTAGGATGCATGCATGCTTCTAGTCAAGTTCCAGAACCGCTCTGTACCGTGACTCATTACTGCAACTCGACAATCAGATCAGCATCGGACTGCATGTACGAAGGCATCGAGCTTGAACAACCAAATCCGGCTCAAAAAGGTTAATCCATTCTTATCCCCTTCCGTTTTAACTCCAGTCCCTCGTTATGCATGCTCCATTCATTCGCTATCCGAAAGCTGTTTCAAGGTAAGCTAATTCGCCAGCGAGGACGATCTGGTCAGAAAAACAATGGTGCTCGAACATAATTTAAGTACTGCTAACGATTTCGATGTTTCACCTTATATGTGCATGCAGTACCGTGTTTTTATGTATGGCACTTATAATACAAATTGCATAAATCTTTTAAAGCAGACGAAATGGTAAGTAATCATCGTTTACCCTTTGCTCACTGTGTATTATGCCACGTGAACGCATGAAATTATTTTTTAAAGTAATATTTGAAAAATAAAAAATTACAGAAATAATATGCCGAAATTAAAAATTATAAATATACCTCTATGTCGCTATTTGAAATAGCGACGGAGGCCTGTCGTCTGCGTTCACTCGGTGGAAATGAGGTCTAAAACTGCTCTTTGTTGCTATTTGGAACGGCAACAGAGAGTCTGTCGCTATTTCAAAAATAGCGACAGAGAAGTATATTTATAATTTTTAATTTTGGCATATTATTTTTGTAATTTTTCATTTTTCAAATATTATTTTAAAAAATAATTCTGAACGCATGTGTGGCTTGCTCTGTAGCGGTGCATCACTAACAAAAATTGCTATCTTGTGTATGGGCGGGGCCTCCTAATTTACTCTAGCGAAGTGAGTCTTGACTGGATGATTTAACATGTGTGAATTTTCGTGTGTAACTTGCACACATGGTATCATTTCAAGGTGTTAATTACGAAGGCTCGTATCTATACTTGTAGGATTTGAATGAGGACTAATGACTATATAAATCTATATAAATCTATTGGATAGTTATGGAGAACCTAAGTAATCAAGTAACAACAAATCAACTCATTCAAAGCAAGATGTACGCGAGAGGATTAAAGACTGATTATTTTTAGCTCTAGATTCTTATATAGCTATTCATAAGTGAGGTTCAAGAATGAAGAAGGGGGTAGAATTACTGAATGAATACGAGGTGTGGCTAATACCTGAGGCATAAAAGACGCATTTTCTACGGGATCTCGAAACCACCAGCCACCCCGACCTCAAGGATACGAGATCCTGAAAGGTTCGAGAGGTTGTAAGAGAGCAACAATTCCTTATACTCGTTTGATGTTGTGTTTAAAGAATTTACTGTCGGCTTCGCTAAATCTTTTCTCTCTCGCTGTGCTTGCTTCAACGTCGTTATTTTGGTTCTCTCTACAAGATTCATCTTCTTCGTTCTTGAGATCGTGCACACTCGTGTCATATCTCACAAGACTGATACGATCCGGGACTACTGCCCATACGAAGTGTATCAGAGCTAAAGTCGGATTAATCATATTTGTAAAAAGATTAGTAAAACGTCAGGTGGTACAAAATCAAAATCGATGTCGACGATGTGAAATCAAGGGGAGAAATTTGGCGGTGGAGTAAATTTTAGCGTGTGGCGATATGTCGTCAAAGATGTCCTTGTCCAACAAGAGTTAATCAATGCTCGTGAAGGGGGCAAACCAGAAAAGACGTCCATTGAAGATTGAAAGATGATGAAGAAAAAAGCTCTCAGTACAATCCTTCTATGTTTCTCAATAAGGTAAAGTACTATGTAATCAATGAGAATTCACCGAAAAAAATTATGGAATGACTTAAAAGAATTGTATATGGCAAAACCATTGACAAATCGGTGGGTTACGAAGCGACATTTGTACAGGTTGCGCTTGGATAAAGGTACACAGTTCGTTGATCATCTTAATATCTTCAGCAAGCTTATCACACAACTAACCATTATGGATGAGAAAAATTAAGGAGAACGACAAGTTCGTCATACTGGCATCATCTTTAGCACCATCATTGTGAGCAATTGGTGATGAATATTCTCGTTAGAAAAAACACTCTCAACTTCAATGAGGAAGTTGCATATTTATTGAAGAAAGTCTATGAAAAAACCATTGAAATTTTCATCGGGTAATCAAGCATTGGATGTAGTAGATATTGCAGTCAAAAGCGAGAGTTACAGTAAGAAGAAGAACAAGAGCAAATGCACACGTGTATGCTATCTATGCAACGAGAAATTTCATATGATAAAGGATTGTCCTAGTTTAAAGCAAATAAAAAGTGCATGCTCAATAGCGATAGCAAAAGATGATTCAGACATACGTACCTGTCATCAGTCAATTAAGTAATTCTCATGGATTGGTAATAAATTCAGATTGTTGCTTCCACATATGTTTAGCGAGGGAGATATTTGACAAAGAATCTCTACGCCCGGCATATAGAATTTGATGAAGGGTCTCTACGCCCGTCATATAGAACTATTCACTTGGATGATTTGCAACGAGTATGCAATTACTAAGGTAGGAATAGTTACATTGGAGATGTATGATGGAGCACATCACATATCGACTAGAGTTCGGCATGTTCTGGCATAAAGAATATAAAATCTGCGAGGTCGCTTGAACTCGAAGGTTGTAGTTATCATTTGAGATGGAGTCATACAAGTTACTTGTAAAGGGGGTAACTATGAAAGATAAGTGGAGAGATAGAGGATATTGATTGAAAGGTAAAGGAACAAAAATCAATGGGAGGTCTAAAAAAATCCTGATCAAGAAAATGAAACCGTATCGTCAACGATAATTAATTAGATCTCAACTGTAATTATGTGTGAAAGTGCAAAGACTGTTGCAAAATATAGCAGACGCTAAGGTGAAATTACGAGTTTTTGGAAGAAGAAAAATGTGGCGAGACTAACCACGTGGTACTAAAGGGCAAGTGAAGCTCGAAGGTGGTACAAACCTATGGTATGAAAGGCTGTGAGAACAGGAGGTATGGTTAACCAAACTGTATAAAGAAAAAGCTCTCAGGTGGAGGCTTCGAGAGGTCAAACCTGAACACTACCATGCACATTGTGGTGATGTGCATGAGCCCCTGTTATAGCGGCACTCTTGAAGCTGGGAGGAAAAACAAAAAATACGGAGCCGACTTGAGTGAGTTGTTGGAGGACGATAATTTCAACGGATAAGAGTTAAAGTGAAGATTGTTAATTATGATGACTCATATATAGTTTTTTAGGATTTGAAAATTTTTGTTAGATGAATTCTAATACGATTGGAGTTCCACTTTCTTTCAGAGTAGAATTTCTACTTTGTTTGGAGGACTAAATGAGCTATATAAACTCAAGGGGTAGTCATGGAAAACCTAAGCAACCAAGAAGTCACAAATCAACTTATTCAAAGCAAGAGGTGTATGAAAAGATTAGAGACTAAATTATTCTTTAACACTATATTCTTGTATAAGGCAAAGACTCAATGGTTCTAAAAGGTTCGAGAGGTTTTGAGAAAATCCATTGTACTTTTTTTAGTTTATGCTTAAAGAACTTGCTGTTGGTTTCCAAACCTTTTATCTCTCATCATGGTTTACTTTAACGTTGTTATTTTGATTCTCTTTACAAGATTTATCTTCTTAGTTCTTAAGACTGCATACTTGTGTTGTATCTCACAAAACTCTACATGTATATTCCCTCACACGTGTCTTACCCGAGCAATACGTACCCGTGCTCCCTCTTTTTTTAAGAGAGAGAGAGGGAGCAAGTACATATTGGTAAACAGATTTTCTATCCCTATGGGATCCACTGTTCAAAGTGCTTATGAGATATTTGTTTGTATTTAGCGATATGAATTAATACCTAGCTATATTTTATACGCAAATCGTATATATAGTTTGCTAGACACTTGAAACCTCACCGCCTCGCTAGAAACCCAGCATCAGCTAGAAGACCCAGAACCCTCGCCAGGTCTCCGAAAATACCGAGGCCACCATCTTCGTCAAAAACCTAAAGGCGTCGCCGGAAACCATAGGGTCTTGTCGAAACCCCGAGGCTAGCATCGAAAACCTCGAGGTCTCGCCAGAAACCCCGAGATCCCAACTAGGGGCTGTAAGATCGAGGATGCCAACTAGAGGAGGTGAATAGGCGGATTTAAAATTCTTCTCACTAAATACACGCTCTATTTATCCCTATGTCAAAACCTAAACAATAATCAATGCGGAAGCGATAACCTAAACAAAGCCTAAATCAACTAGGCTCACTATGTGCACTAACTAATTATGTCTCTAACAACAATTTGCAATCCTAGGAATGTAAATTTAATTCTAGGAATGTAAATTTCAATAATATAAATAAGAATTACAAGTACAAGAGACGATGCTTTTTACCGTGGTGTTCGGAGACTTGTCGGTCTCCCTTAGTCCACGTTGAGGTTAGCCTAAACACATTGGACCGGCTCCACACATTGAGTACTCACCTCGAATCCACTAGTGGTAGCTTCTTTTTCCTCCCGGGTAGGCGAACTTCAATCTTCACAAACTTTGCCGGAGCTTCTCACAACCTCCTTTGAGAGCTCCCGGCCAAACTGCGGTAGCACCGGCCAAGCGGTACTACCGGCCCCATAAGGGCTGTATGACCAGCCTTCCAGAACAAGAATATATTTTTCACAAAAATCTTTTCTTTTCGAATCAAACACAAATAATGATTGCTTTTTTAGCCAAGTGATGATCAACACATGAACAAGCAATTTGCAAAACACATTTGCAAACTCTATTCACATTCTTCAAAGAATCGCATTAAGACTCAACTTATTTGCAAAACACATTTGCAAATAAACCGAGAACCTATGAGATCAATCCTCTAGCCATGTAAGGATCAACACATGATCCTGACACTTTGCAAAACACATTTGCAAATGCCAACATACGCTTTAGGACCGAAACCCATAACTTCCAGCTTATTTGCAAAACACATTTGCAAATAACAAATTCATTCGATTTGAATCAAATCTTGAGCCATGAGATGACCAACATGTTAGTGTTATGCCTTTGAGGCAATCATTTAGATGATTGTAACATGACTATGTTTATGAATAATAATATGATTATTGGTCCAATGAATGTATATCATTCTATTGATCAACAAGTATGTGACTTGCTTATGAAGCTCTTTACTTATCGATATAATTCGATAAATATCTCTGATCGGATATCATCGTATATGACAACGATGAATAGATCAGCACATGTAGTGATCGATGATCATACTTCATAGATCATGAGATATGGAGATATCATCTATATATTGTGAACGCATGTTAAAGAACATAGGTTAGATAGACCCGCCATGGGACAATGCGAGAATGTTTCATTCTTATGTGTCATCAGTGTATCTCATACATAGTAGATGTATGATCCTTAGACCTGAGATTGTCATATTCTCTACATGTGTAATAGTTTTCCTTGGGGCTATCAAACACTACTTCCTAACCGGATAGTTATAAAAGTAGCTTTCATGTTTACTATGAAACGTGCAGAGGGAAGTGAGCAGTCAAGATGGAATTTGCCACTCCAATGAAACGGAGATATATGATAAGGCCACTCGTGTGATATGATTAAGGAAGTGCATGGCCATGCCATGATTGAGGAGTCAATCACAACTTATTAATATATCACGGATACGAAAGATGGATTGAATCATCAAAGAATGATATGCTTCTCGCCTTGAGTTCAATCTACATATACTTAGCAAAGGGATTATTACATGAGTACTTTTGATAGGTTCTGTCCGATTTGATCATAGTATGTTTGGTAGTTGGCATACTTTGCAATGAGCCGCTACCAACTATTGGATTGAAAAAGAGTTTTTCGAATCCATGTCCAAACGTACGTGAACCTGCAGGGTCACACACTTAATGGGCTGGGACGCATTAATTTGGATTGGATCCATAATTAATGGACCACGTGGGCTTAGCACGCTGATGGGCCCTGGTTTAGGGTTTCATCTCGTGGCTATATAAGGAGGGGAGGAGGGTGGTCACAGGGTGTGCTTTCCACGGTTTAGAAGTGATTCACCCGAAACCCTAGCCTCCTCCTCTCACTGGATTGAGAGTCTAGGTCTGGTGCGGATTCCAAGGATTGAGAGGTCTTCTTAAGAAAAGTTGCTTTGATGAAAAGAGTGTAGCCATGATGGCAAGTCCCCCTGCCGAGCGACCAGGTGCTTGCACATCGAAGCACGGCATTCCATCCTTGGACGTGTGGACTACTGCGGTGACGCTACTGCGACTGCGGTGTGGGAGGACGATCCACGGCGAGGCGAGGATGATCCACTCCATCGACGCAATGACTGCGGCGAGGACGATCCACTACATCGACGCGCGAAGGATTCCTCAACTGCGCGTCTAGTAGTAATCTAATCTATGATCCCCTTCTTGCAAGTAGCTTTCTGGTCATGCGGTAGTTTTTTTTGTGCTAGTGTAGCATACCGCGTTCCTCTTCACAACACATAATCCCAACACATTGTAAAACACATTTGTAAATGCTTATCTCATGCTCCAAGATAGGAAGCATAAACATCAATATTTTGTAAAAACACATTTTGCAACCACAAAGCATTCAATTCAAATGCATGAGCTCTCTATTTGCAACACATGCAAATCTCTAGCACAATGCACACAACAACCATTCAAATCAAGTTGCATGAGCTCTTTCCTTTTGCAACACATGCAAAACTTAGCTCCATGCAAACCACAAATCAAACTCAGGTGCATGAGCTCTCTATTTGCAACACATGCAAATCTCTAACTCCATGCAACCACTTTAAACCAAATTGCTTGAGCTCTCTCCTTTTGCAACACATACAAAATTTAGCTCCAAGCAATACCAAAACTAATTGAGAATTCAAATAAGAAGCAAGCAAGAGCTACCATATTTGCAACACATGCAAATACTTAGCTCATACAAAATCTAAAGAAGAGAGTGAGTTAGAGCGAACCGGATTGAGTTCATCAACACATGACGAAGCTCAAGCTAAATGACTCAACCCCTCTTAATAGTACGACACCTAACTAGCAACCTGGTCTCCTATCCAAACACCGAGACCGGTAAAATACTAGGAACACATCCTTAGCCCTAGCTAGTTATACCTTTGCCTCTAGCATATCCACTTGGAACTGTTATGATTTCCATCATCTTCTCTTCAAACCGGTTATTTTCTTCTTGTTCATCAACACATGATGAACCTTCTCTAGCTTCACTTCACTTCACTTCGATTCATCCTTGAAGCTCATCAATACATGATGACTTCTTCCCGAATCTTTATTTTTTTGGACTCAACCTACTTCACAACTCATGAAAGATTGTTAGTCCAACAAACACGGTTGCCTCAATCATCAATTGCACTCTATTAACACATAATGGATGCCTTCAAGATCGATTGAGCACAACCCAAATCAATTTGAATGATTTAAATGTGTCTTGAGTACTTTGATGCAACTAATACTTCATTATACTCAAGAACTATTCGTTTGTCCATAATCAACAAGGATCACCATCAACACATGATGAAATGTTCTTTGATTGATTGAAAGACAATCGAACTCAATTTAAATTTCATTTAAATTGATATGAGTATAAATTAACTACACAAGTTTTCATATACTCATTTCGATGGTTTCAAGTAATGATCCAAAATATTGGAGTGGAATGGAAGGGAAGGGATCAATACCTATTTAGACCATCAACCATAGAATAAACTCCACATAGATATGTGCATACATATAATTTGATTGGAAACAATATGCACATATTTAATTTGATTGTATTGGAGTTTATCCTATATTACCATGAGTATACTACAACTATGCAAGTCAAATATATACTCAAGGTATTGTTTCAATGTATTGATCCTTGATTTATGTGGCAAGATGAAATAGATTAATACTATTGAGACATTAAGTAAAAGTAAGAACTCCCCTTAGATGTGTGCATCCATGTAATATATGGAATTGGAAACATAATGCACATATTTAATGTATAAGCAATGGAAGAGTTCATTTTTTAACTTGATTCCTAAGTATGCATTAAACTAACAGAGTGAATACGAGTGCATACCTTGGGTTTTCCATTTTCCATCAAAATTTGAGACTAATAAGAATAAAGCTCAATAGACACGTTAGTCTCATAATGATTAGATTTGTCATTAAACAATGATTAAGTATTAATCTAAAACCAACCACCAAAACCAATGGAGCTTGAACTTACAGGGACGGAGCTAGCCATGGCCCATGCCTTGAGTTGGACCAGTTGTTTTTGGGCCAAATCTGTATTTTTGTGATTTTACAAGAGAATCTTTATAGCCTTTTGATCCTAGGCTCTGTCGTCGCCGAAAATCCTGAGATTGTCGAAACCTTGCCACCCATCGTCTTAATCCACGTGCCATTGGATCCGGCCATCGTTTGTCACTGCCTGAGCCGCGAGGCCGCTGCTCCACTACTACAGAAATGTACATTAGAATCGGTTCTTTTTTGTCATTACAGTCGGTTCTAGTGACGATACAAAATCTTTAGATAGTGACGAAGATGAGCTATCACAGTCGGTTTTAGCCCGATTGTAATAGACCATCAGCACAATCGGTTTTTACCAAGAATCGGTTCTTATATAAGAACCGATAGTGATAAGCATGGACATCACTATCTCTTTTCACATAAGAATCAATTGTGATATGCCTAGTGGTACATCACAATCGCTTCTAACCTGAGAACCGATATTGATTATTATTAACACCCCTTCTAAGTCATCTATCACAATCGTTTTTTTTGCTAGAAACTCAAGAACCGACTCAGATGAAACGATAGTGATGTATCATTCTGTAGTAGTGCTTGTCGCCAGATCTGACGAGGTGAGGCGTGTTTCGCCAATGCTAGAGAGAGAAGAAAAAGAAGACGAGGGTTTTTATAAACTGGAGAAATAAATATAGATTACACGGGGTTTATTTTCTTGCACTACACATCTCAATACGGTGTAGACGGCGGACGCCGTGGGTGCACATGCACCAGCGGGCAAAAATGAGATTCCCGTACGTATTGCTGCTGGTTTAACCGAGGACCACACCGCCCCCAACCAACCAAACAATTCGCCGCGAGCACGCGACGCCCGCTCCATCTGCTGGCTTGGAACTTACAACTTACTTGCAGGTCTTACACCGGTGACCACCTCTCGATCAAGTACAGTACAGCATTGCACGAGCAACGCACGCAATCTAGCCGGCCAGCTCCCCAACCAACTCCAATTAATCTCACTCGATCGCACCGCACCAGCCACCACCCTTCTCGATCGATCCACCGCTATATATCGATCGCAAGCACGACCGATCACTAGCCACTCCGGTGAACTCCCAGCCGTTATATACATCATCCAGTCCAGTCCAGTCCAGTCCCAGCGAGTGTATACATACGATCGTGACATACATACACGCACAACTTAATCGTAGCTATATATGGCTTTTGCAACCAGTACTGGTAGTGGTGCCGGTGCCCGGGCGGCGACGGTGATGGTGGCGGCGGTGGCGTTGGGTGTGGTGGTCGGGCTTGCAGCGGCGGACTTCGCGGCGGACCGGGCGGAGTGCGCGGACCGGCTGATGGGGCTGGCGACTTGCCTGACGTTCGTGCAGGATAAGGCGACGGCGCTGGCGCCGACGCCGGACTGCTGTGCCGGGCTGAAGCAGGTTCTGGGCGCGAGCAAGAAGTGCCTCTGCGTGCTCGTCAAGGACCGCGACGAGCCGGCGCTGGGCATCAAGATCAACGTCACCCGCGCCATGGACCTCCCCTCCCGCTGCTCTTTCCCGGCTACCTTCTCAGACTGCCCACGTACGCACTCTCCGCTAGCTACTACTCAATACTCACTGCCTTGTTAATTAATTGATTGCGTTAATTCCATTCATCAGCTCGATCGTGCAGATTAATTGTCAGATTGATCGAAGCATGCATGCTAGCTATTCAGATTTTCAGATCGATCGATCGATGTGTTGGTAATCACCAACGTACTTACGCGTGCCATGCATATATCTCGTGTGTTGTAGCTGAAATATATTCTTGAACCAAATAATTAAATCATGCCACCTATTTAAAAAAATAAAATTATACTTTTAAGTTGTCACATGGAGGGAGAAATGGATAATGGTCCAACCAAGGGGAGCGGGTGTGGTTGGAAAGAGAGATATATGCATGGTTGATTTTCTTTTTATTCGCAAGAGGTGAGGGAACGTGTTGCTGTCCGCGAACCATATGTTGGCATGATGCTTTTCTTTTAGAGGAGCAGATGCGGTTGGTTTCTTTTTTGATGATAGTTTCAGGTATTAACTCGTATATAACAATTTAAATGAAATACATACCTTTGAAAAATATACTCGAATTCAAAGATTTTAAACAAATTTAGATCACATGTATTGCTGATTTATATATAAAATCAGTATATATCTACTGTCAAACTATCATAAAAAGAAAAATCTAGTTAAACTCAACGTCCCAAAAAGTTTAAAAATTTTCACGTGCAATACTATCTATCCTTATAGCGCTGAGGATTGCCGGCCAACCGGCGTGGCCACGTCACCCAATTCGCGGAACGACCTTTCAAAAAATTCGAAATCACGTTTAGGTCCTCTGATCAGTTTTTTAAAAAAGACTTTAAAAACAAAATTACATTTATATCCCTCTGCGGTTTACGTTCAGGTCCTAAATGCCGTTTAAATCCCTTCGCGGTTTAAAAAAAACGTAGTTTCGCCGACGACTCTTAGCAATCAATTTTTTTCAGAAATATCCGTCGTACCAAATTTTGCGCGGTGCAGCGTCGCGCGACCGAATTTTTGAAAATTAGTACGACGCAGCGTAGCGCGTGGCACTGGCTAGTATATATGAAAAATATACGTTTCGGATCATTGTCCGATCGCCTGGTTGGCCGTGCGTACGTCAGTAACGTCGGCCGGCAGGGTGGTGGCCGGTACCCAACTGCACATATCTCTCGGGTGATATGAATTGAACACTGGACCTGGACCATGCATGCGCACACCGAATTAGTGCCTAAATTAGAGAAAATTTATAATACATTATACTTATGGTATACATAGATAATAGAAATCAGATATAGCTATTAATTTATTAAGTCATCCCTACTATTCTACTATAAGATAAAGTATAAATAAATGCTACTTAACCTGATTCATTAAATCAAAAATGAATGAATAGTCTATATTAAATTTAGTGCACAGTAAAAGTGCTACGAAGTTAACCAGGAGCTAGCTTGCGTTACCTTGGGCACGGTCAAACGCACAGGAAAAATACTACGGGCAGTGCATACACTGCTTACGGGCAGTGCATACACTGCACTGTGCGGGCGTGTGAACCAGTCAAGTCGTCTATGCTCTACAAATTAGAGCAGCAGCTCTAGCTCAGTACTGAAGTCCGAAGAACCGGTGGCAGTGACAATCTGACCTTAATTTGGTAGTAGTTAGTTGGTTTGCCTATCAAAACAATCTGTGGGAAAATTCAGAGAGCAGAAGAGAAACATGGACATAATTTTTCCAAGTTATCAGTACAACTACTAGTAGTACCACCATAAAACTTACCACAGTCTTCTTTTCACTCGGAATTTCATGCCCAAATCTTCTCCTAGTTCGTCTTATCGTTGTCTTGGTTGGTTGCCAGCATGCATGATTGACAGCTTACATGTCTGTTGTTTCGGATGGTACCCCTGCAGAGATACTGAACATGTCGCCCGACTCCAAGGAAGCACAGATCTTCAAGGATTACGCGAGGCAACACGAATCCAAGAACGGCACCACACCTGCCGCCGCCGCCGCCGCCGGTAATTAAGTAGCCTTTTTTTTTTCAAGGTGCTTCCATTGGTTACTACTACTACTACTAAAGTACTAGTACCCTAGAATGGCATTCTGTATGCCCTGAGTTTCTAATCGCATATCATTTTAGCTTTCAAATTTTATTCTTAAATACATGCTATTATACTATTTTGTGGTATTTTTAGCATCTTTTCCTTATACATCATCTTCTTAGATATTTTTAAAGTCATTTACTATCATAAACCAAATTAACATATTATTTAAAAAGCAATAAGTGATCTAATCAAGAAAAGTAATGCAATATTGTGTAGATGTACCTCTTTTCGAAAACGGGAGGAGTATAACGTATGAAAATCACCTTGACATGAAATCACGTAGCAAAAATCCCTGTGTGATTAGTTGAGACTTTTTATCGCTCTTAAGAGATATCGAAATTTATATTAAATTATTACTTAAGAAATACTAAAAGTTAATAACGTTACCTTTTTAACTTTTTAATACCTCATCGTACTGTTTTCATATAAATTTTTGGTACCGTTAAAAAGTCACATGTACTTGTTATAGAAAAAGTTAGTACAGACTTTTCAGTATCCTCTCTCTGCTTGCACGCACGACCGGGACGTGTCGACACGCGAGCGTCCACGTACGCACGCTATCCCGGGCGGGTCCTGACGTGCAGTTATGTTGGGAAAGCTACAGGCAACGTTGCACCAACAGTACTGCGCATTCAATCCAAGCCTGAGGTAGTGACATGAGAAATCAATGCATGCCTCAGCTTGTACGGTCCATCCAACTGTGCGTACGTGTGTGTGTGCCCAAAATCTGCAGCAACGATACGCATATATTAAACCAGTAGTACCTGCGGTACACGCACTGAGATCACCCTGAACCTGCACTGATATACCGTGCAAATGCACGATAGCGGCCGCAACGAATCTCAGCCGTCCATCCTGGAGATCAGACGGGTCAGAACTAGTAGCACGGTACATTTCCACAAACAGTGCCTGCTACGGTGCTTGCAGGCCAGGAGCAGTAGGTACATGCATGTGGGGTTAATACTAGAAAGAATACGCATGTTAATTCGGATTAGGAAGCTCCCAGGAGTATTACCAGTCAAGGATTGAAATCTCGTTTCGCTCTAAATATCGTTCGTAGCTGGAGAACAAAATCTCGGCGAGATTTAGAAATTTCGGACGAACCGTAAAAATGGATTTTCAAATCCGGATTTTAAAACCGAAATTTCGGTCGGTTTTGCCGAGATCTCGGTAAAATTGCACCAAGCGAAAAATAGCTCAAACGATGTCGAACAATTTTGCAATTTTTTTGGAGTTTCCTGACACATCAATGATGTTCCCATAAAAAATTTCAGATGATTATCAAATCTAAGGAATTTTTAAAAAATCAAACATTGTAACTATCCTGATAAAATGCTGACCGAAAAATTTGAACCGAATGAAAAATGAAACAAACCACGTTAGAAAATTTTGACATTTTTTGTACATGGTTATGATGCATCACTAATGTTTCCATAAAATTTCAGATGATGATAAAGCTTCATTAATTTTTAAAAATTCAGACAGTGATACTGTCCTGATAAAAGCCATACCGGCAAACTTCAACCAAATTAAAAATAGTACAAACCACGTTAGAAAATTTTGAAAATTTTGTGAATGTTCCTGATGTATCATTAATGTTTCTATAAAATTTCATATGATGATCAAGCTTCAAAAGTTTCAAAGATTCTGATAGTGCTAAGTCCCGATAAAAGCCTAATGATCGATACGTAGATTTGCTTTAATAATGACAAAAGGTTCAAAATTTTTGAAAATTTTGCAAAATGGTTCCAATGAAATTCTTAAGATTTCATAAAATTTTTGAATTATTATTACACTCCAGTGAATTTATAAAATTCTTACAAGTGCACTGTACCATTTATGTTCTTTTTGTTTTTTGTTTTTGAAATATAACAAATGAAGTTCAATGCATACATAGATTTGATTGAGAAAACAAAAAAAGTTTAAACTTTTTTCAAATTTTTATAGAATTGTACTGAGTCAATTATTAAACTTCATAAAATTTTTGAATCATTATCACACTTGAGAAAATTTATAAAATTCTGACAATGTTGCTGTCCCAATTATATTCATTCTGTTTTTGCTTTTTTAAAGATAACAAATGAAGTTAAATTATTTTGAAACATTTTATGTATGATCCTGAACTTCTTAGGATGGTATCATAAATTTTTTACATCATAATAAATCACGTAAATTTTATAAAAATCTGAAAGTGTTTCTAAAGTTTTTAAAAAATATCTCAAAAATTCGGTTTTTCAACAAATTTTCAAAGGATATGACTTTCTTAAGGGTTATTTATCAATTTTCGGTTATCCTACATCAAATTCCGGTCAAAAATGGTGAGAGCTCACCGATATTTTTGATATTACTGTAGCAATGTGATTTTTTTTGCTCCGGCCAACATTTCAAAAATCGTCCATGTCCGAAAACCGAGATCTCACGAAATTTCAGCGAGATTTGAATCCTTGCTACTAGTACGGCAGGTTTCAACACTTGGGGCACCAAGTGCTATCAGCTACCGATATATGATCTTGTGCAGGCTTAACAATACCGATTAGGAAAAAATCGTTCAAAAATCGAAAATATCAAGTAAAAAATCGCTTGAAAATCATCCGAAACTGAAGGGTTAAGAAATCAATTTTTTTGAAAAATAAAAAATAAAAAATTGACCGGTTTTCAACCGAAAATCGATCGGCCAATTGGTGGGTGCTGATCACTGTTGCGTTGCCACACGATTTTGACCTAAAATCGATTGATTTTGATTGAAAACCGATCGGTTTTGACCGAAAATCAATCGGTTTTACGTCGCATAATTTTTTTTGATTTTTTGATTTTTTTTTAATCAGACCGGTTTTGTGAACCCGATCTTGTGCACTTGCATTGCCAGAAATCATGTGCACTTTTTGGCTACCTGAGTTCAGTTACTTTTGCAGTAGTATCAAACTATCAGTACTGTAAGTACGCAATTATGGATTTATGAGGGACTAAAGGGTAAAAAGTAGTACATATTTCCAACCTCCAAACATTAATATAACCCGTATTTTATATTTTAGTACAAAATTAGTGTGATGCTCTTATATACTTTTAATAAATATTCATCTTTATTTTATATTCTCTACATGTAGGTATTAAATACAATGTTTAGTGGTAATAATTAAGGATAATCTATTTATTTTTAATATCTTTTTGTCTATGTACATCTTGTAAACTTAGACTTTCTTGTACATACACCCCTCTTGCAAGAATCTTCTTTGCAACCACATTTGCTCTTTTTTCTCGGACTCACACGTACGTTCTCGTACGTCTTGGCCGCTTGCTTGTTGCAGGAAGCGCCGGTGGGAAGAGCGCGAGCACAGCAGCGGCGACGAGCGGGGCCGGCGCGGCGGGGAGGCAGCGCTGCACGCTCGTCATCTACCTCGTGTCGGCGCTGCTCGTCTCCTTCTCTGTCCTCGCATGGTAGGTAGACAGGCCGGGAGGTATCAGAGATTCAGATAAGAGCTTTCAGCGAAAGACAAGCTAGCGTACGTGCTCGATCTGGTCCGGCCGTCTAAACTCGGCGATGTCTGCGCTGACTGTGCACCAGCAACAACCTGTACTACTCCCAGCTACCTCCTCCCTGTGCTGGGCTGCTTTCCAGCCTCGGCTTTATATGTGATGAAGCAGAGATTGATTGTTGTTTAGTTGCTGTCTGTCTGCTCATCAATTGATGTTGCAAGTTTGGTTTCAACAAAGCTTAGTTTCTCAGAGTTTTCTTATTCTGTGCAAGAAACATGCAGGGTGTGTAATAATAGAAGTTCCCTTTTGGTATATTACAATTTGGAGAAAGAATCTTCATCTTTGTTATTTGGTACTTAACTCTCGTTCTTTTTTTTGTTCTTACGCAAATGTCCCAAAGTTGGAGTGTTAACTGAAATGATACAGAGCTAGTTACCGTATGTAAAATTTAAAGAACCTTGCACTTACTTAGGCCCAATCGGAAAATGTTGCGGTAAATCTAGCTCAGGGGGTCTGTACAACTTATAATCACTCCTGTCCATCAACCAATGTCGGTATAATGAGGGAGACCGCGCTATAGGACATGTTTTAAAGATTGTTAGATTAGTGCATTCTTTTTTTTTTCTCGATGATGAATTAGTCCATTCTAGTATCGTTCTAATAAGATGCACTAACTAATAGCGTCGCACATTTAAGAAACTACATCAACAATATTTTGCTAGAAATGATAACTAATCTCAATAATCGTCTAGCTTTCAACCTTGCATGATCCAAGTATATATCTCAAAAAGCCAAAACGGAACGTTGTATAGCTAGGGACATAAAACAAATGAGTCCAAGTAAATAGCACTTGGACATCAACAAAAACCATGAGCTAAACCAATTGCCATGATAACTACTCTATACGTACGTTTCTGAATAGATGTTATTTTAATTTTTTGCACATATATCAATACATATCTACAAAAGATTATATTATCTTTCTTGAGTAGACCACTTATTGCTTTTTGGATGGTGTGTTACTCTAATCCATAGTAGTAAATAATTTTGAAAATAGTTAAGGAGAAGGTGTGCAAGAAAAAAGAAGATGGTAAAAAGTCACATCAAAATTGTAGAACGATGTATATTAGGAATAAATTTTGAAAACTAGAATGACATGTGTTTAGAATAATGTTCTAAATAAAGGCCGATAAGGACTTGTAAATAGCCGTTAAAACAGTAAAGTTCATCTGCCCATTATATTTATAGACATTTCAAGATTTGTCCGTTTTATCGTATTGTTTATTTGGTTTAATGACTATTAACATTTAACATGCCCATTTTATTGACCGTTTATTTGGAAAAAGTTACAAGATTTATATATGATATGAAACATTATGACATACATGAGTTGAAAACTAGCTTTGTTTTTCATTGCCACTTGAGTTGTTCATTCATTCAATTATTATTATTTAATTATATTCATATCATTTTATTTTTTTTATATCACCACTGTGGACAATTGTTCATAGTCTGATAGTTTTATTTTATATGCATGAAAGAAGATAAATTAGGTGTTTATTTTGTTATACATATATATATATCTGAATTTTAAATGGTAAAATCATTTACGAGGCTGTTTATCATAGGTAACCATTTGTGAGCGTTTATCATTATTTAGAATATTGATTGTGAAACGGAGCGAGTATAAGGAAAACACTCCAAAGTCCAAATCATTCGAAGAACAGCTAACTGCCTACGAAGCACCTTTCCACCTTTGGCAACCGTCCAACGCAACTCTCCATAATTCCCCACCTAAAAAATTGGAGAGAAAAAACCCCCCAAAACACCCGATGACCCGAATCGAGTCACCACACCACACCAGAGTGGCCAAGAGCGCAAACCGAACCACCCCAATCGAGCTGCAATTCCACTTCTAGAAGCTTCTAGATCTCGCGGGAGGAAGAGGGGAGAGGGGAAGCCCGCTGCCCGCGCTAGGATTTCCCGCTGCGATGGCGTCCGCCAAGTCGTCGAGGTCGCGGCCCGCCGGCCACTCCGGCGTGTTCCCGGTGAACGCGGCGGCCGGCGCCGGTGGCGGAGACGGCGGGGTGCAGCTCACCGACAAGCTCAAGATCTTCAAGACCGGCAACTTCGACCCTGACTCCTACGTGCAGTCCAAGTGCCAGTCCATGAACGAGAAGGTAAGGGATCGAACCCTTCGGAAATTGGCTTCGGGTTGTGGTGGAAAGGTCGCGTTTTATGTTCGAGAGGTGCCAGGGGTGCGAGGGATATGGAGTGTGGAGTTTTCGGATACATTTGTGCGCAGTAAGCGTGAATTGGGCGTGATTTGGTTGCATTTTAGCGGAAATGGTTATTGCATGGGATTATATATGGTACGGTGGTGGTGTCAAATTGACATCTTTTAGTTTGATTTTGATATGTTTCATAGTCCTGGGCTGGTTATGGAAAAAGTTTGGTACTGTGGTGTGAAGAAAACTGGTATTTTTCTGTCCCGATGCTAGTTTCTGACAAAATTATGATTGCACTGCATAGACAAAATGAGAGAGGTTACCTCTGAGTTATCTGCGGGCACATGTAGATTTAGAAATGTTTGTAATTATGCCTTTGTAAAAATGGAAAAGAAAGGCGAGTTCATACTTGAATTATGGTGTCCCTGGTGATGGAATGGATCATCTGCAAGTTTAGGTGGAACTTTCAAATTCTGCTGTTTTTCATTTTGCTGTGTGGATTTGGGTGCTTATTATGGGGCCTATGAGCAGAGTTCAAAAAACCGACGAAAACCAGACGGTTTTCGAGAAAACCGTCCGTATCAAGCCGGTTCGGTAATTAAACTGTTCGGAAAATCGGTCGATGAATAGTAAATTTAAAGAAATTTAGCAAAAAGTGTCAAAAATTTTTGAATTTTTTTGTGCGTTCCTGAGGTAATCCTAATGATTCTATAAAATTTTCAGATTATTATCAGATATGTACATTTTTTAAAAATTCAGCGGTAATCTTGTCACAATATATGCTCTTCAGTTTTTTATTTTCTAGGGGCACAAAATGAAGTCTAATATTTCTTAAACTTTTTTTGTGATGTTATAACTTCATTAAAATGATTATGTAAAATTTTGAGATGATGATCAGATATGTGTATTTTTTAAAAATTCTGAAAGTGCTATTATCAATGTATATGCTCTTCTGTTTTTGATTTTATATGGGCAATAAATGAAGTCTAATATTTTTGAAAATTTTAGTACATGATCCTTTGGAACTATTTATATTTTCATTAAAATTTTAGAATATAATAAATCATTTTACTATTTATAAAAATCTGACAGTGTATTTGTTCCTTTTCATTAATTTCTGTTTTAGATTTTTTAGAATAAATAAATGATTTAAAAAATTGTAAAAATTTCTATTAGGTGTTTTATAGATTAATTGGGATTTTTTGTACATTTTTAATTTTTTTTGCAATTTTTAATTTTTTTTCTTATATTTTCACCAATTTTCCTTTTGTCATCGGTTTTCGACATTCTGTTCATGTAGGTCGAACGTGTCATTTTTGCGACAATGGAAGAGTGACGAAGCTATGTTTATGCCTACTCCACAACTTCAATTTAAATGCATTATAATGTAAATGGTGTTGACAAATAAATGGTAGTGAAATTGCGAATGATTTTGCTTTGTAGTTATGTAAATGGCCATTTTTGCACTTGTGTGATTGTAGTATTGCAATGAAAGATTATTTATTGACATATTATTGCTAAATACATAACTTACAACTTCTAATTCTCTAAAATATAGTAAAGGTCATGTCGATTTTTTTCCAAATTTAGGAGAGATCATTCTGGAATTTTTTCACGTTTTCACATACCTTATTTATATATTTATTACATTTTTACTCAATTTTAGCCTTCCCTGTATTTCTACAAATTTTACTATATTTTTTTTTCATTTTTTCCCATTTTTTTTTTCGATTTTCCCCCAATTTTCCAACCTCGGGCGGTTTTCTCCAAAAAACGCTCGGTTTTTCGTCAAAAACCGCGGTTTTCGCGATCTTGTTTGACCAAATTTTAAAATTTTCAAATTTGCAAACCGTTTGGTTTTTCGTGATTTTTCGCGAAAACCGCTACCGCGTGGCTAGCGATTTTCGCGAACGAAACGAAATTGTGAACCCTGCCTATGAGGCTATGAAGCATTCAATAAATATATACTCGCATGCAAAGTCGATTGGTTCATTTGGAAGTTGGAGATTTTTTCCAATTTATGGGTAGGCCTCGAAAACAACTGGCAGTCATAAATTCTTTGTTCATCCATAAGGGTGAGTTCTTAACTGGGTTTACTGTTTAGCAGAGCGAGATGAAATCCCACCAATTCAATGAACAATCTTGATTTTTTGGCAATATCAGGTTTTTAATTGAGCACTATGTTGTTGGAGTATTGTACAAATGTTTCTCTGTTCTCTAGATGAGTTATACTTAAGTAAGTTAAATTGGGGAGTAAGCTATGGTTTAGGATCCCCTTATTTTTGCAATTGCACATTTCCACCATGTCACGCACATCCGCTTTTATGCAAGCTTGGTCTTTCAAATGGTGGTGTTTTCTTTGTGCGTGGTATTCTTGAAGCACATTTTACTTGAAGTATTACTGTGATAATATGCACGAAATTCTTGGAAAAAATCAAACTGGACTGACGTTCAAAATTTATGACAGGAAATAAGACACCTGTGTTCTTATTTGCAAGATCTAAAGAAGGCTTCTGCTGAAGAGATGCGTAGAAGTGTTTATGCGAATTATGCTGCATTCATCCGGTGTGTAAGAAATTGTTTAACGTTAACCTAACCCATGGGAATATATTCCTGGAATGCGGAGTATTATGTCTGAGAAATCCCCCTTTTCTTATTTTTGTTTCGCTAGAATGGTGTGCACAGTAGCATGTTTCACCGCTAATAGTTTGGTCTCTCAAGTGCTGTGCAGTCCATGCAATACAAGTAGCCAAACTTCTCGGAATAATTTTTGTCACTAATTTTGAATTAGTATTTGGTAAGAATAAAGAACCACATTACAACAAATATTTGAGACGAAAAAGGAGGCGAGGAATTTCTTAGTTGCAATTCTTCTATTGTTCTTATTGGATTCTGCATTGGTGTTAATTTAATTTACCTGCCCCTTTATGGTGACTTCCTATGTGCAAACCGTGATTTTTTTTCCATGCAAGATCATAATTATGTTTTCATATTAGGACCTTTTCAAATTATTGTTTTTGTTATTTCCTGTGTTGTTCCTCTCTTCATCCAATTCATGACTTTGGAATACAATGTCTGAAAACTAATATCCTAACTATCAGAACATCAAAGGAGATATCAGATCTTGAAGGGGAGCTGCTATCTATCAGGAATCTGCTAAATACACAGTCAGCTCTAATTCATGGTCTATCCGAAGGGGTTCAGATTGATTCCTTGACTACAGGGCCTGAAGGTTCTGCAGAAGAGGACACATCCACTGTTGAAGACCAGGAGCCTTCAGAAGTACAAAAATGGTGTACAGATTTCCCTGACATGCTTGATGTCTTACTAGCTGAGAGAAGAGTGGATGAAGCATTGGATGCCCTGGACGAAGCAGAACGAATTGCTTCTGATGCAAAACAGAAACAGACTCTTACCACATCTGACATTCTGGCTTTGAAGAGGACTATCTCTGATAATCGTCAAAAGTTGGCAGATCAACTTGCTGAAGCTGCTTGCCAATCTTCTACTCGTGGCATTGAACTTCATTCTGCAGCTTCTGCTCTCAAGAGACTTGGTGATGGATCTCGTGCTCATAGTTTGCTGCTCAACGCACATAACCAAAGGCTTCAATGCAGCATGAAAACTATACACCCGTCTAGCACATCATATGGTGGAGCGTACACCGCGTCTCTTGCACAGCAAGTTTTTTCTGTTATAGCTCAGGCTCTCAGTGACTCTTTGGAAGTCTTTGGTGACGAATCATCTTATGCATCTGAACTAGTTACATGGGCCACTAAGCAGGCAATGTCATTTGCACTACTTGTAAGGAGGCATGCTTTAGCCTCTTGCGCTGCTGCCGGGGGCTTAAGAGCTGCTGCTGAATGTGTTCAGATATCACTTGGTCATTCTTCCTTGCTGGAAGCTCGTGGTCTGTCACTTTCAACAGTTCTGATGAAACAATTCCGACCCTGTGTTGAGCAAGCATTAGATTCCAATTTGAGGAGAATTGAAGAGAGTACTGCTGCTTTAGCTGCAGCTGATGACTGGGTACTCACTTATCCTCCAACTGGTATACGGTCGTTTGCTAGATCATCTGCTGGTCATTTGGCTCTCCAGCCGAAGCTCTCAAGCAGTGCTCATAGGTTCAATTCAATGGTTCAGGTAATGATCTGTTTCTTGACAAATGTTTCAAGCAATTGTAACCGGGGTCTCTCTCTCCCCCCCAAAAAACTGATTATATTTCTGTTTATTCGAGAGATACTATTAATTGGTTTTTCTACATTTTTTTGCAATATATGTAGTGTCTTTTCTTTTTATTTTGGGGATCGATACATGTTATAACTATTAATGATATTTTGACATGCAGGATTTCTTTGAGGATGTTGGGCCACTGCTTAGCTTGAAGTTAGGCGGTTCTATAATGGATGGGCTTCTGAAAATATTCAATTCATATGTCAATTTGCTCATAAGTGCACTACCAGGCTCAATGGATAATGAAGTGAATTTGGAAGGTTTAGGAAATAAAATCGTTCGAATGGCAGAGACTGAGGAGCAGCAATTGGCATTGTTAGCTAATTCTTCCTTACTAGCTGAAGAGTTGCTACCTAGAGCAGCTATGAAACTGTCATCTGTAAACCATGCCAGCATGGATGATATTCGTAAAAGAGGTCCAGACAAGCAAAACAGTGCGGCAGAGCAACGAGAATGGAAAAGGAAACTGCACCGTATGGTGGACAAACTTAGAGACAGCTTCTGCAGGCAGCATGCTCTTGATCTTATATTCACGGAAGAAGGTGACACACACCTGAGTGCAGAAATGTACATCAATATGGATAATACTGTTGAAGAGCCTGAATGGGTCCCATCTCTAATCTTTCAGGTACGTACAAGTTTTTCACCTTTAACAACTTGCTGGATAAACCTAATTGTTAATGTTTGTTTGAAAAATGAGGTCCATTCTTTAATGGATTTTAATGCCAGTCTGGCTCTAAATGATGATTGTAGAGTGAATAATCCAATCTGCTTTTATGAATCCGTGTTCTAGTAGTATTTTATTGTTTGGAGGATCTTATATATGCTTATGTGGTAAAAAAGGTTGCATCCATCTTGCAAAAACTTCCCTAGTTGTTGCTTGTGTTATTGTGTGATTAGCCTTGTGTTTGTATAATGAACCAAATTGTGAAACTAAACATATTTAAAAGTTATAAAACTACAATATTATTTTTGGTTTCTGATGAATATTTGTCAGCAAGAATACGTTAAGGCTGTGGGCTGTATAATCCTTTTGCTCTAAAAAGTATCTTCTGTAGAAAAGAATTGTGCACTTAGTCACTTAGAGAAATGCTTACCATGTGAACTAGTTTGGAATTGGATAGAATACCTCTCGTCTTTTTGCAAACAGATGTTTTGATAATCTAGAGTTTAGATGACAAGTCATGGAACTAGAGCATTCAGGCTGCTCCTTGCAAATCTGCCCAAGAAACTCTTGTCTTTTGCAACATCTCATATGCAGTTCATTGCAGGAATTATATGCAAAACTAAACAGGATGGCGAGCATTTCTGCAGATATGTTTGTTGGTAGGGAAAGGTTTGCTACATTGCTAATGATGCGACTTACAGAAACAGTCATATTGTGGCTCTCAGACGACCAGAGCTTTTGGGAAGAGATTGAAGAGGGACCAAGGGCTCTGGGTCCCCTTGGACTTCAGCAGGTAAGCTCCTTTTTTTGTTCTCTTTTATGTCACCCAATTGTTGATTTGTTATTCTTAAATTCACCTTGCTTTGCAGTTCTACCTGGATATGCAATTTGTTATCCTTTTCGGGCAAGGCCGTTTCTTATCTCGGCATGTACATCAAGTCATATTGGATATCATTGATAGAGCAATGGCAGCATTTTCTGCTACTGGAATGAACCCTGATAGGTATTTTACTATTCATGTGACTTCCATTTATCCTTCCAGTGGTTAATAAATCCTTTTCAATCCAACAAAATTTAGTAGAAAGTGAAAGAGTATGGCTGGGAAAATAGTAGATTGATTAAGGGAGGAGCCCAAGGCTCAAGTACATATAGGCAAGGATATCCCTAAGAATAGGAAAGATCTAATCTAGGAGATCCTTGCCAAATATAACCAACTAACCATGGCAAGGATATCCCTAAGAATAGGAAAGATCTAATCTAGGAGATCCTTGCCAAACATAACCAACTAACCATGGCAAGGATATCCCTAAGAATAGGAAAGATCTAATCTAGGAGATTCTTGCCAAACATAACCAACTAACCACCAGAGGGGGGAGTACATTACGCTAACACGCCCTGCAATGTAACGCGTCGGTGGTTAGCCACGGACATTCAGACTGGACCGAAACTCGGAGAACACTGAAGAAGGCAGCCCTTTCGTGAAGATGTCGGCGAATTGGGATGTCGTGGGAACGTGGAGAACCCGCACGGCACCCATGGCTACCTTCTCACGAACGAAGTGAAGATCGATCTCGATGTGCTTCGTCCGTTGATGTTGAACCGGGTTGGAGGACATGTAGACTGCACTGACGTTGTCGCAGAGACACAGCGGTAGCACGGCCGCGGAATGTAGAGCTCATGAAGAAGCCGCCGGCCAAGAAGCCTCAAGAACACCATTGGCGGCGGCGCGGTGCTTCGCCTCGATCTTTGGAGCGGACACGGTGTTCGACGTTTGGAGGACCAGAGACCGAGTTGTCACCAAGGAACACAAAGATAGCCCGAGGTGAACTTGCGCGAATCGGGACAACCATCCGGTCAAGATCGAATAAACCACCAAGTCATCCCGGGTCGACGGTCGAAGATGAAGACCTGTGTAGAGTACCGAATGTAGCGAAGGATGCGCTTGAGGCGGCCAGTGGGGCTCTCGAGGGTCGTGCATGTAAAGGCAAACTTGTCGCACGGCGTAGGCGATGTCGGGCGTGTGAAGGTCGATATCGCAAAGCGCCGGCAAGACTCCGTAGTCGGATGGGTCGAGAACCGGAGCTCCGAGTCGGCAGAGACCTTGGGGTGGTATCCACAGGCGTTGTGCATGGTTTGCACTCGGCCATCCCAAAGACGATCCAAGATGTCAATCATGTCTTCGCGCCGAGAGAGAACCATCTTTGGCGACGCTGCGAACTCGCATCCCGAGGAAGTGATGGAGTTTGCCCAAATCCTTCATGGCAAACTCTGCTTTGGAGGCGAGATGACTGCCGCAGGAGGTGTGTCGAGGAGGCGGTGAGGCGATGTCATCAACGTAGAGAGGCGGTAGGCCGTGTCGATGCCACGGCGGTAGACAAACAATGAAGTGTCCGACTTGGCTTCCACAAAACCAAGAGAGACCGGATGCGTGGCGGCGGTTGTACCAAGCACGGGAGCCCGCTGAGACCGTAGAGTGACTTGTTCGGACGACAGACAAAGTTGGGCTGGCAGATCCTCGAATCCGGAGGGTGAGCCGCAAACACGGTCTCGTCAAGGTGCCATGGAGGAAGGCGTTCTTGACATCGAGTGGTGAATCGCCACTTTGGCGAGAGAGCGAGAGAGACCTTTGGCGAACTGTGGTGGGCTTGACGACCGATCAATGTCTCGACAAAGTCGATGCCGGACGCCAGGTGAAGCGCGAAGGACCTAACGTGCCTTGTAGCCCTCCGAGAACCGTCGGCGTGGAACTTGTGTTTGAAGATCCACTTGCCCGTGACAATGTTGGTATGTCGCGGGCGAGGAACCAACTCCCAAGTCCGGTTCGGAGAAGGGCGAGATGTTCTTCCTCCATAGCGACCGCCAATTGGGATCGGCAAGGCGCCACGGAAGGTCTTGAACCGGGACGATGGCGCAAAGATGGTACAAGGATGGTACGCGAAACCGCCCTTGGCCCGAGTCGTCATCTTTGTCTTTGGTTCACCGTCGGGAACGGCAATGGCACCCGAGCACCGGGGCCGGTCCGCAGGGCGGCGCGTCTTGTCGGAGGACCGCACTGGTTTGGGCGCTGGAGTAGACGCGCAAAGGCGAGCCAGCGTGGGCTGCGGAAGTTGGGTGGAGAAGCGGTGCGCGCGTGGCGCGGAGACCCGCACGCGGAGCGCGGAGAAGCCGTCGGTGCCGCTGGGATCGTGGCCGCGCGTGGCGCGAGGACGGCTTGACGGACGGCGCCGGTTGGCGAGGACGGTGCACCACCCGTCGAGGAGCGCGGAAATCTGGTGGTATCTGGCGGCGCAGAAGCGGCCGACGCGTCGGCATGGGGCCGATAGCAACAAGATGGTGGCGCCGGGAGGACCTGCAGGAGACACAGTTGGCAGCCCTATGGGAAGGGGCGCCGGGTTAGGGAATTCATCGAGGAAGGTGAAGTCCGTAGCAGTGGGAGGGGAGGTATGCTCGGCAAAGGGAAAAGCGGTCTCGTCAAAGAGAACATGGCGGGAGATGATGATTCTATTTGTGGTAGGATCAAGACATCGGTATCCCTTGTGGTGAGCAGAATAACCAAGGAAGATGCAGAGGCGAGCGCGGGCAAGTTTGTGGGAGCGATGGCGAGAAAGATTGGGGTAACATTTACGACCAAAAACACGCAGATTATCGTACAACGGTGCCTTTTAAGAGAGCAAAGTGCGGGGTTGAAAAATCCGGTGTCTTGGTCGGCAAGATGTTGAGGAGGAGAGTTGCGGTGTGCAACGCCTCATTAATCTGAAGGTGGCATGCTCGTTGAAAGCGTAAGAGAGCGAATGACATCGTTAGTGGTACGAATAATCCGCTCACCGACTGCTTCTGCGAGGGCGTGTAGGGACACGACATGCGGCCCAACGCCATGTGTGAGGAAGAAGGTGCGCGCTACCGAGTTGTCGAACTCCCGGCCGTTGTCACTCTGGACGGCCTTGACGCATGCGCCGAATTGGGTAGACACATAGGCGAAAAAGTTAGACAGGGTGGAAAACGTGTCAGATTTAAGCCGTAAAGGAAACGTCCACAGGTGATGTGAGCAGTCATCAAGAACAACTAAGTAATATTTGTAACCAGAGACACTAACAATGGGAGATGTCCATAAGTCACAATGAATAAGATCAAAGTTGTTTGACGCTCGAGATACTGAAGGATGAAAAGGAAGACGAACATGTCGTCCTAGCTGACACGCATGGCACAAGGATTCCAAACTTTTATTACGACCGGGGATAGCCAAGTGAGTTTGGAGAGGCCTCGCGACCGGGGTGGCCGAGGCGGCGGTGCCACAGGGAGGATGACGTGGAGTTGGCAACAAGGAGTGAGCCACGGCGATTCGTGGGTAGAGCGGACCGAGCTATTGCACTGATGATCACGTTCGCGAGAGAAGATCCTTCACGAACAACCATACGGTCAAACTCCACGAACAATTGTTATCGAGTGAATTGATGACGAAATAAGATTCTTGATAAGTCGAGGCGAAACAAGAACATTATTTAGAACAAGAGAGCCAAGGTGCGTCGGCCGGTGGCGGTGACAGACGAGGAGCGAACCATTACCGACAACAATGGAGGTGGGAGAGGATACCGAGGGGTTGAGGAGTGAGAGGGTACCATCATGGGAGGTCATGTGGGAAGAGGCACTGTATCAAGGTACCGGTCGTTGTTCGCCGGAGCGAGGGTGACGGTCTTTGAACGTGGAGGCCGTAGAATTCGTCCCGAATCCGAGACCCCACCATGGGTCGGTATCTTGCGCCATTCTTCTTCTTTGTTAGTCGGCACGGCAGAAGGCTCATTGTTGGGCGGGTGCATTCTTTGGGCAGCCAGCCTTCTTTGTTGGGATTCTTCTTTGTTGGGGCCGACGCGCCCCTGGGGAAGCTGGGCCAGAGGAGGCGCACGGGGACCGGGCCACATTTGGATGGACCCGTTCCACGGGTTGAAGAACGATGGCCAGCCGCTGCGCCAGCCGCTGCCAGGCGCAGCAGTCGTGCCGGGCGTAGAGGAGTAGCCGGAGGAGGAAGCGCCGCTGCCAGTGCAGCAGGTCAGCCTGAGAAGGTGCGGTGGTCCTTCGGCTTTTCTTCTTCTTCTTCTTGGGGCGGCCGGACGAGGAGGACCGTTCTTTGGTCGGTCTTGGCGGGCGCGAGAGTAGAGCCGATGGCGACGAGGGCGATCGAGGAGCAGAGGAGTCTGCACCATGTTGATCTCCTCGGGAGGAGTTCATTGCGACGGCGGCGAAGGAAGGAAGGGCGATCATGGCGGAGGTGGACCCGATGTCCTGTCTGCTCGTTGAGCCCGCGAATCACGTTGAGGACCAGAGCGCGTCGATCACGTGTTCGCCGAGGTCGATGGTCGTCGGCCATCTTCTTGAAGTGTTTGCAATAGTCGGTGACGGAGAGGTCACCTTGGGCAAACGCGCGAAACTTGGCGTCAAGGTGGAGAGCACGGGTCTCCTGATTGCCAAGGAAGTGATCCTCGATAGCGATCCAGGCATCGTAGGCGGTGGCGCGGTGGTCGATCACGGCGTCGGCAAGGTCGGAGGTGACCGTCTTTGTGCTGACCATGATTTGACGACGGCGTTCATCCGAGCCCAATCGAAGTGCCGAGGTGGCGGGTCGCGGACGTGGTCTGCGGCGAATACTTCGTGACGGTGAGTAGGAATTGCTCGCGCCAACGTGGGTAGTTGCCGGAGGTGTCGAGGACGAGGGACCAGTGCGGGCGTTCGCGAGGAGACACTGGCGTGGAGGTTGAGAACGGCGGCGGCCTCGTGGAGGATCATGGCGCGGAGATGTCCGTGTCATCCTCGTGGTTGTCGCCGGCAGTCGGCGGATCGACCGCAGCAGCCAGCGTCGGCGGGCTTTGGCCGCTTTGGCGATCTGCGCGCGACGCGCTTCGGCTGGCTGCGTCGCGTCACGCGATGCAAAGAAGGCCTCGCTTTCGGCCGCTGGGCTTGGCCGAGAGCGCGCGGCGAAGTCTCGGCGAGCCGCCGCCAGGCTGGCGTCGGCGTCGCGGCGAGCTCGCTCAGCAGGTCGACGACGAGGCGCGCGGGGTCCCGACCATCTTGCAGTAGGCTAGAGCGCCGCAGGGCGCTGAAGGGCGAGAGGAAGATCCGGTCTCGTGATACCATGAAAGAGTATGGCTGGGAAAATAGTAGATTGATTAAGGGAGGAGCCCAAGGCTCAAGTACATATAGGCAAGGATATCCTTAAGAATAGGAAAGATCTAATCTAGGAGATCCTTGCCAAACATAACCAACTAACCATGGCAAGGATATCCCTAAGAATAGGAAAGATCTAATTTAGGAGATCCTTGTCAAACATAACCAACTAACCATGGCAAGGATATCCCTAAGAATAGGAAAGATCTAATCTAGGAGATTCTTGCCAAACATAACCAACTAACCACCAGAGGGGGGGAGTACATTACGCTAACAGAAAGTGCTAATATTTAAGCAGTGTTGCACTGTAAAGGCAAGCATATGCCTGCATGTGTTCTGCTTCATACTGTTACCATGGTTATCACGGCGTCGCCTAGGCGAAGCCTAGTCGCTGCCTAGGCGTCCGGTCGCCGGCGGCTGCCCGCCATGGCCGGTCGCCTCGCCTGGCTCGGAAAGGAGGGCGCGGGAGAAGGAATACCTGGCGCATGTAGAGAGGGCAAGGGAGCTCCGCCGCGGCGCCGCCAACTCCACCGCCTGCTCTGCGTTGCCTCCACCGCTTGCTCCTCTGCGTTGCCGCTGCTCGGAGTCGCCAAACCCGGGCGGCGCTCGGGGGGAGAGGGGAGCAGCGCCGAATGGATCGGGGGGAGGGACGGAGCGAGAGGGAGTGGAGGAGCGGCGGCGACGAATGGATCGGATGGGGAGAGAGGGAGAGGGAGGGAGTGGAGGGCGGCGGCGCTGATGTATCGGGTGGGGAGAGAGGGAGAGGGGGATGGGCCGGCTCGGCGGGTGGGCTGAGAGGAAGAGAGGGATTTTGGGCCGCTTGGCTGGGCCAGCTCGGTTGGGCTGAATTTGAGAGAAATACAGGTTTTAAATGACTTTTATTTGTCGCCTAATCCTCGCCTAGACGTCCAGGCGCCCCGGAGGCAACTCACCTCGCCGGGGCGCCGTGATAACCATGACTGTTACATTATAGATTCCTCCCACACCAAAACATGGTTTGGAGGGAAGTACAAGTGGAACCTAGCTATGCCGCTATGCCTTTAAATATCTTATATCTTACAAGGATAGTAAATCCTTCCTGGCTCCTTCCTAAGGCTGCTGGCCTTTAAGCTGAAAAGCTAATTATTCACCGTCTTAATCTCTGCAGTGTGCTTCCAAGTGACGATTGGTTCATCGACGTTGCTCACGACACTATCAGTTGGATCAGTGGGAAGGCTCGAGCTGCCAATGGGGAGAGGGGGGTGAACAGCCCGACGGCCTCCGTTTCGGCGCAATCTATGTCGTCGGTCCGATCCCACGGCAGCTCCTAGTGTGCAGGGTAGCCTTTTGTAGACAGTGCCTTGTATAGGAGTAAGCGACCAATAGTGTGTTCGTTTCTTCTTCTTCTGTTGTATTTTATCCTCTGTATCTTCTGGCTTTGTTTCCGATCTGTAATCTATTGTGCTAGTATAGCCGAGTGGTGGTTATGTGGCCTAGGAAAATCCTTCGAATTGAGTCGATGTTCAACGCTAAGGTTTGTATATGGTAATCATTGCGTGGCCAATGTATATGTATGGCAAAGTTCTTCCATCCGGAGGCACCCGAACGCGCGGCGCGGCCGATGGCGTCGGGGTGGCTCCGTCGGCGCTCCGACGCGCGATCCAATTTCACACTGTTGGGAAGCATCGTTCTGCGTGTAGGTACGAGAAGTACCTCCTGATTGGTTAAGGGTTTATTTGTTGAGCTGTAGTTTTTTTTTTTGAAAAGCTACTTTTTGACTTTTGAGTTAAAAAGCTGCGGTAGCTTAAAAAAAACCTACTTTTTGATTTTTTGAAGTGAAAAGCGAGTGTAGTTTTTTACAAGAGATTATTTGATAAATAGCTAAATTTTTTTCAGTAATAAGTTGTAAAATCATATATATCTCAGTTTTTAACCTTTACTAGTTATATATGATTTTTAACTTATAGTAAAAATCACCTAGAAAACTAAGCTGTTGGGAGGTTTAACAGGGCCTAAGTCCCGCGTTGAAATCGAGAAAAATCCTCTCGTCGTTTCTGAGACGCAGTCATGCACTGCTACAACTAACCGTGTAGAAGAACTGTAGATGCAGCGTACGGAATGACATCCTTCGAGCATGGAACGAAATCTCGCCGAAATTTTGTGAGATCTCGGATTTCAGTTAGGGACAGGATACAAAATATTATCCGGATAAAAAACTGAAAAAATAATCAAATTGCTACAGTATTTTCAAAAATTTCGGCAAGATTTTGCTAAATCTCACTGAAATCTCGAGTTTTTTTTTTTACCAGATTTAGCCCAATAACCCCTAAGAAAGACATCTTCCATGAAAATTTGTTGAAACCCCGAATTTTTGAGACGTTTTATAATTTGACATAAACACTGTTAAATTTTTATAAAATTGTAAAAGCTTGATCATACTCTAAAAAAATTATGGTACTATATTTTGTGGTGCATGATCGTCATCTGAAATTTGTAGGGGAACATTAGTGGTGTGTCAAGATCATTCACAAAAATTTTCAAAAAAATTTAACATCGTTTCGGCCATTTTTTGCTCATTTGAATTTTGCCGAGATTTCGGCTCTTGACGAAATTCTGGATTTCAAATTTTGTTTTTGAATTTTGACAAGATTTCGTTAAAAATTCTGAGATTTCACCGACCTCCGAGGCGTGAACCGAAAACGAAGTTTTACCCTGCCGAGGTAGCAAAAGTTAAAAATATAAAAATAATAAGAGATAAAAAAATTAAAGGTTAATCTGGTGAAGAAGTACCGGCCACTCGTAGGTACGGTAAAAACTCTCTTTATTGGCTAGTGCGGTAATTCTCGATCGAGCCTTCGCAGATGTGCTGAAAGTCTAAAACTATGCGTCCCAGTGCGCACTTCACATTGGAGAACGGAATTTCTGTCCCGACTGACCGGGTCTCCTCCACCAAATCACAACCGTACACGTCACACCATAGTCCGTCATCGATGACTATTATTATACGACCTTTCTCCACCCTCCATGGAGCCCTCGGATTACGATCGAACGACCAGGTGCGCAACTTGACGAGGCACAAGAATCTGAAAACACTCGCCCAGAAAGAATCTTACAAGACACCATCACACCAACCAACCACAACTAATAACAAATTAAAGGAGATCATCATGATAATGCGTGGAAATATCGCACAAGACATGTCCATGTCTCAGTACAAGTCAGCCACAGACACTTTGGTGAACTTTTGAACCCTTCAACTCCGTTGACATTTGTCCTGTCATTGTCTTTGAAAAATACTAAAGTATACGTGGTATTAAAAATTATCAAAAGTTTAAATGATAGATACACTAAGAGGTATAAGAGTTTAAAGGTAATTGTGTAGTAACTTATGGTACCATCTAAAGGTACCAAAGTTTACATTAAATTAATATTAAGAGGTACCGAAAGTTTAAATAGTGGAGATACTAATTTAACTAAACGTAAATTTTGGTAGCTTATCGTAAAAAATCTCAAACTCTATTCGTTATATAGCCATTACAGCGTTAGTCCAAAACGGCGATCTCATCACGCTCGCCATCACCAATGGAGCGCTCCACAGCCACGTCGAGGCCATCGCCGTCGGCGCTCCTCCTCCTACTATCGACGACGGCGCTTGCCGTGCTCGTCTCCACCTGCTGCGCCGACCCCGAGCCGGTCCAGGACTTCTGCGTGGCCGTCCAGCCGGGCGACGCAGAGGCCTCCGCCTTCCCGGGATTCCCGTGCAAGCCCGTGTCCACGGTCGTCTCCGACGACTTCTTCTTCGCCGGGCTCTCGCTTGCCGGCAGCACGTACAACCCGTTCGGGTCCAACGTGGCGCCCGGCAACGTGGAGGCCTTCCCGGGGCTCAACACCCTCGGCTTGTCCATCAACCGCGTCGACCTCGCCCCAGGTGGAGTCAACCCGCTGCACAGCCACCCGCGCGCCGCCGAGCTCGTTCACGTCATCTCGGGCCAGATGCTCGTCGGGTTCGTCAGCACGGCGGGGAAATTCTACTCCAAGGTGGTCAAGGAGGGGGAGAGCTTCGTGATCCCCCGGGGGATGGTGCACTTCCAGTACAACACCGGCACCAGCGCTGCCCGGGCCATGACAATGTTCAACAGCCAGCTGCCTGGCGTCGTGCTCGCCGCGCCGACGCTGTTCGGGGCCGACCCGGAGATACCTGATGCCGTGCTTGCCAAGAGCTTCCAGGTGGACGGCGAGATCATTAAGCTCCTCAAGTCCAAGTTCCGGAAGTGACAAACCGCATATCGTTCGTGATGGTTGAAGCTGCCTTGCTTGATTGTTGTACTACCTGTATACGAGAAATTAAATAGCTTTCTTTACCGTTTCATGTTTTGATTGGATATTCGTTGCATCAATAAACTTCTTAAACTCGTACTGTTATTCTTTCTTAAGATGATGCTATATGCTGAGAAAGCTTAGAACAAACACACGCATATGAATTAAAGCACACAATATATTTGTAGAAACAACCTTCTTCAGATTGTCTGAATTTCTTCTCTGAAGACGCCTGAACAAACTTCGTTGTTGTCGGGCTGCAGTGCTGCGTTGCCGGAAAATACAGCACGGAAGTATTCAGAGTTGTCTTCTGAATATTGCCGGTTACTTCTGAAAACGCAAGGTAGCAGCGCAACAAAGAGAAAACAGAAGACGGCAGGAATCAGCGAAAAACACAAATCAGAGTTTTTGGTGCTGCTCAAAAACTTCCCGCAGCTTTTCTGGTTTTTATCCTCTATTACTTATATTGTTAGAGATTACAGATACATAAACTGAATTCAGTTATAACTGCCTACCCGGATTGCATAAACTACTTTGGACTCTAACTCAAACTTTAGAATTCCAGCCGAGACAAAACCTCTGTGCTTTGTCTGACAACAGAACTCAAAACCAACACAAACTCTGAAACTTCAGATAACACCAAACAGAGAAAACCCAACAAACTGGACTCTGAACTTGGACCTTACAAGCTGGACTCTGAACTTCAACCGCACTGGACTTAATGCACAAGATTAATCTCAACAATGTTCAGTATCAATTACTCAAACAACACGTTCTAAACTTATATATTCACTCGCTTTGCTTTGGTTGAAGCATTGGAGTCATGGAGTGGAATGTGATCATATGAACTTAACAGCACAATCATATGAACTTGTCATGCGTCTTTGTAGTGTCTCAGGCAGTCTATAACCTCGTCGATGTACTGCTCCTGGCGCCCATGGTCGGCAAGAACCTCTTGCTGCTTCTTGGCGTTGCTCGAAAACACCTTCGCTTTGTCGTCCACCATGACGAGCCTCACCGCCGCCGCGACGCCGTCTCTGTCGAACGAGCCGTCGCCCTCGTCCCTCGCCACCTCCACGGCCGATGCCCTTCTCCGCCATCGACCGAGCGATGAGGCCCTGGTCCACCACGAATGGGAGCATCACGAGCGGGTGCCCGAACATGAAGCTCTCGATGGTGGAGCCCCACCCGCAGTGCGTCAGGAACGAGCCCACCGCGCCGTGCGCGAGCACCTTCACCTGCCGCACCCACCCCGTCCACACCATGCCCCGACCCCGCGTCCGCTCCCCGAACCCGTCGGGCAGAACGGGGCCGGCGTCGGATTCGAGCATGCCGACCGGCTTCCGGAAAGCCCACAGGAAGCGCACCCCGGCGAGCTCCAGCCCGAGCGCGAGCTCATGCAGGTTCTTGGCAGTCACCGGCGCCTCGCTCCCCAGCGCCACGTAGATGACAGACTTAGGAGGCTGGTCGTCGAGCCATCGCAGGACCTCGGCACGGACGCCAGAGCTGCCTCCATCGTCGTCATCGAGGTCGGGAGGCGGCAGGATCCCGACGGGGATGGAGGGCTTCCGGAAGAGGTCGGTGAGGAGGGCGAACATCCGGGGCTCGACCTCGTGGCAGCTGCGGTAGATGGCGACGCGGCAGCGCTCGTTGATCTGCCAGACACGCTCAATGTCGGACACGCCGGACGCGTTGGGCCGGAAGGCGGCGGCGAGCCACTCGGCCTCGTGGCGGCGGTAGGCGATAGTGGAAGGGAACGGGAACCACTTGGGTGGGACGGTGAAGTCCTCCAACGCCGTGCGCGGGTGCGAGGTGTTCGCCCACCGCGACCCCATGAAGGCGACCAAGCAGGCCTGGACGATCTCGAATACGGCGCAAGGCACCTACGCAAGAAGAACGAAATTTTTCAAAAAATAAAAAATAAAAAAAGAAGAACGAAAATTTTCGAACTCTCACAAATACTTTTTTTTTGCAAAAAAATACCAACCTATAAGTAAATTTAATTTTCAAACGCGCTCCGGTTTTTACGTTTCTGTCAAGTTCATAATAAAATGAACTACTGCCCACTGGGATCATGTATCTCCCAAGCTGGTAGGTGCTTGGTGCCTTGGTGGCTATATATGATACGATCATACGAAGAGTGTCCTGTGTCACCATCTGTAAATCCACCTCTGAATGCACACGAAAATCCGGCAAAAAAATTGCAGCTGTACCGGCCATGGGAGCAGAAAGCAACATCATCACATTGAAGGTGTGCAAGGGCAAGGGAGGTCATTGCAGTGTGTGCCATTATGTATTCCATCATGTGCATTCCCAATCACAAGTCATGCCTCAGCAAGGTTATGGGCTTCGTGTCTGGATTGCATCCATGTTTTTCTAAGAAAAAATAAAATTCTAAGTGATAAACAGAAAAAAAGAAAAAAGAAATCGACCGGAATCGATTCCAATCCAATTCTAGTAAAATATGAATTTGAATCCGATTCCCACAATCAATCCCAATTCGTACGAGCCAAATAGGGGGGTTAATCTCTCCAAAAGAGGAAAGGCGGCCATGCATTTACCATCTACTCGGATCAAGCCGTCTTATACGGTACTCTATCCGTTCAGAAATATAAGCCTTATAATTTGAATGATCTTGTTTAGAAATATAAGGTTTGCATGTAGATTTAATGAGATTTTTTAAACTATTCACTTATTTATTCTCTTTCAATTATATGCATTTATTCATGGGATTGTCTAGTTATTATTCGACTGAAATTATTTGTGCAAATTAATCGCATTTTGTACCGTATATCCTGAAGCGTCTATTCGTCATTCCAATAAAAATTTCTGTGGAAATTGGTCGGATTTCCTACCATGGCATAAATCCCACCTCCCTCCGATTGCTTCCACATTGCACGATTCAAAAACCAATCCAAAAAAAGAAAAAACAGGCGCGAGAATTCTTAACGGGTATGTAAACTCTTAACAGGTTTACTCATGGGTCTTTTATTTTCTGTAGGATTTCTTATTAGAGTTTGGTCTTTCATTTTCTTTTCCCTGGTCCTTTTTGATGTTGTCTACTGGCCCTTCTTACATCGGGCCTTTGACATTGTCAAGCCTGACAGAGAATGAAAAAGGTCCAAAATATAACCCAAACAAGGATAACTTGGACTGAAAAATGGTAGCAACGACAAATCATGGATCCTCGTGAACAAAACCGAAGTGATCATAAAGGAAAAAATAAGAAGAAAAGCACTAAAGAAAACATATCGTGATGGGAAAGGATCGAAATGAAAAGGGAAAGGAAACAAGGGCAAGAACTCAGATAAGCTAAATCCAATGCGTGGCCCAATAACAAGGTTGACAGAATCCAAAAGAAAACTCATACTTGGAGATTCATTTCAGCAATGCATCAACCTTGAATTCCTTCCATGTAGATTGATTTCTCTTGTCGGTAAAAAATGAAACAAGAATACTAAAGTAAGCACATAGAATTCTCATGTTGATGAAACCCTGATAGTTTAATTGAATCAAAAGAAACTAAGCTTGCCTGCAATTCATCTTGTCCTACTACAATTCTGTTCTCTTTTGAAAATTCACCTCTCGTTTACTCCATTTTCTTTTTCTGCAGATACAAACTAATTTCAACTTGATGCACGGGTGAGCTGCTTGTACAAAATGAAGATGCTCTTAGGAAAAACCATATGTGATATAATAAAAGATGCTCTAAATAAAGACTGCACTAAGAAACACTGCAATTAAGAAGGACAAACATCGTCCAATCAAAAATTGCTGAAAAACCAGTCATGGATTAGCTAGCACTCTTTCAAATCACTCTCCAACTTTCTAATATATGCTAATGGGAATATAAATTGCTCTAGTACATGTCCATTTCTTTTAAACAGATGCCAATCGGAACAACACTGAAGCAGCTATGACCTAGTACAGTACAGAGCTCGGGAAATACTTTTAACTGAAAACAGAGCAATGAAAATAACAGGACAGTGAGGAAAAATTATTCTTGTAAAAAAGAATACGAAAACTATTTGATGTAGACTATCACACAACACAATTAACTGTTGGCTTACAGCTGAAAATGACAAACAACCTAGAAGAATTTAGACGGTTGCTTATTCTTCTTAGCAGAATTGATCAAAAGCATTACAAAATTTTAAACAAATATTCCAGCAGAAATAATAACACTACTGAGACAAAAAAGACTTCAACACACTGCACATTACATAGAAGGCATAAAAAAAAACTTAGAATACGAAGCAGAACTATAGATCATATATAAAACATCACTACATAACTCAAAATAATATGTTAGGGGGAGTATACTTTCAAAATGACATAAACGTAACTATGCTTGGGGTGAACACATAACTACTAATATAAAGAGATAATATGTTCATATAAAAAAAGAACACATTTTAAAATAGAAAATAATAACTAAACTGAAAAAATAGGAGAAAAAACTGGACAGTGGCTATAAGTAGACAATTGGATCAGAATGGATGAAAACATAGCACAACCAAAAGTTACATAATAAAAGACATATAATTACAATAAAGATAAAACAGTAAAAATGATAATACCAAACTAAAAGTAGTAATAAACTAATCAATTTAATGCTCAACTGAATCGAATGTACAAAGCAATGATAAGGCTTCAGTTAGAAAAATACAGCAATGATAAGTCTTCAACTAATGCTCAACTGAATCGAATGTACAAAGCAATGATAAGGCTTCAGTTAGAAAAATACAGCAATGATAAGTCTTCAACTAGATACAACCTGCAGCCTCAATTAACCTTAAAATGGAACATGGCACTAAAAATCATAAATACTAAATTTACATAATGATAATGTTGAAATATAAGTGAATTGCCCTCCTTTCCTCATCAGCTTAAGCTTTTGGGTGAACTGGCTGGTGCATGCAACTCAATATGGTATCAGAGCCAAGAGGTCTCGAGTTCAAGACCCGGTTGACGCAATTAAAAAAAAAATTGCAGTCCACTTCTATTCCACGTCCTAGGCACGAGGAGCCTACGTGAGGGAGTGTTGAAATATAAGTGAATTGCCCACCTTTCCTCATCACCAAGCTTTTGGGTGAACCGTTGGTGCATGCAACTCAATATGGTATCGAGCTTGGTGATGAGGAAAGGTGGGCAATTCACTTATATTTCAACACTCCTCACGTGTAGGCTCCTCGTGCCTAGGACGTGGAATAGAAGTGGACTGCAATTTTTTTAATTGCGCCAACAGGTCTTGAACTCGAGCCCTCTTGGCTCTGATACCATATTGAGTTGCATGCACCAGCCAGTTCACCCAAAAGCTTAAGCTGATGAGGAAAGGTGGGCAATTCACTTATACTTCAACACTCCCCCTCACGTATAGGCTCCCTCGGGCCTAAGACGTGGAATAGAAGTGGACTGCAATTATTTTTTTTAATTGCGTCAATCGGGTCTTGAACTCAAGACCTCTTGGCTCTGATACCATATTGAGTTGCATGTACCAACCAGTTCACCCAAAAGCTTCAGCTGATGAGGAAAGGTGGGCAATTCACTTATATTTCAACAGATAAAGAGATAATTACAATAAATTTTGAACTGCGCGAATAACAAGCATTCACTATAAATTGTTACTCCCTTCGATTTTATTTGGAGGTAAGAATATTAAGAGATGAGAAAAAAAAATATTGCAGAAGAATAATACCAACTATATATTTTCATCTCCAAGAGGAAGCAGCACTGATCTGCATTACTAATTGTTTGTATAAAACTACTGTATGTAAGAATCGTAATAGTTATGGTCTAAGCACTTAAAAGAAGCATAATAAGAAACGGAAAATGAATGCTAGTCTCTGATTTGTGCTCCATCGCTGTCCCATTTGATCTCCTAGAGGGCATGCCTGCTATTCTCGTTTGTTCTTTCCTTTTTTTTTAGGTTAGCAAGCATCTAACCTGATCAGTACGTAAGAACCTTCTTTTCTTGCTGATTGGTTAAAATCCACAAACCTAATATTTACTTCAGAAGTAAGAACCATATTTCCTAAGCAGGAATAGACTGGAAAAAAAATGACCACCCCTTTCTGCATGCATGTCATGCTCTATGCGGATCGATTCTATTCCTTGTTTTCTTTTTCGTAACATGCTTCTGTACAGACGCAAGGTGGGATTTATCTTTTGCTTACTGATGCAACGAGTATCTGGTTACAGACCTAACATACAGCGCTGGAAATCACCAAAATCTATGCTCCAAAGCACATGCAAATCGCCGTAGATCACCAGAGCAAGTCACCGGCGATGACAAAGACGAGGAAAAGAAACAAGGACGAAGGGAATCGTGGAGCTTATATGTTCTATCTACCACCTCGATCTCGCAAATCTCTGCAACCCTTGTCTCGATTCTTCCGCATCGAACATGGGCAAGTTAGTGCGGCACCCGAGGGAAATTCGAAAACAAAGCGCATCCAGAGTTCCAGACACGCTTGATGGGTCGAATTCCTAGTGGATTCCAAGCAAATCCAAGAAGAGGCGGACTCGCAAGAAGCAAGCACACATCTCATAGCAGATCGGACAGACAAAAATAACGACTGAAATCACAAAAATAAACATGCAACAGATATTTACCCGCACAAAATATTATCTTTCATCTTACCAAATATTATCTTTCATCTTACCAGACAATTAAGTAGATTATCTAAGTCATTTTCTTTGGTACTTTTTCGATCTTCTCACGATCTTATTCTTGTTCAAAATCAAACTACACTTTATATTTCTGGTACTAAAATAACATTTTACTACTGCTCAGGTAAGAGGTCGGAACAAGCAAGACAAGAAAGTCCGCACCTTATGCACGTCGGCGATGGGCGGGACCCAGTGGTGGCAAAAGTCGTTGATGATCCAATCTGGCCTCCTCCCGCCGGCGCAGGCGTCGGCGAGGAACGCGGCGAACGGGGCGGCGAGGCCATCGCAGGCCTTCTTGACGAGCCCGTCCTTCTCGGGCGGCACGTCGGTCGTGGACTCGGCGCCCTCCGGCAGCCCGTCCACCTTCGGCAGCGGCAGCGACACGAAGCGGATGCGAGACGACAGGGGCGCCGGCACGGGCGGGAGCCGGGCGAGGTTCCTCGTCGTGGAGACGAACGTGGTGGAGTGGCCCCTCGCCGCCAGGCGCTTGGACAGCTCCAGGAATGGGATCATGTGCCCGAACGCCAGCCACGGGAAAACCACCACGTCTAGGTTGTCGGCAGCGGCTTCCATTAATTACGACCACCGGATCGGTGGAGTCGTCGGAGCAAAAGCTCAATTAGGGGTTGTGCACTTGTGCTCCAATGGAGCTCGGGAGATCGATCGGCGAGTCGAGGTGCAAAGTATATATGTTGTAACTTGGACGTACCGTTGTGCCTTATTTTCTTTTGTGGTTACTGTCTTGCATCTTGCGCTTCACGTGGCTGTTTTTTTAACTCCAAATTATATTCGTCGCATCATCCACGCAATGGAATAAAATATCTCACTCTCTCTCTCTCCTTTTCTTTTGAGAAAGATGATCTGATTTATGGAACAAAATAGCTTTTCTTGAGTGGATACAGAACGGCAGTGGCGGAGCCAGAATTCTATCAAGCCTCGGAGCAAAAAATAAACGGCAATAACTAACCTCCCAAAGCCAGTGTGAATCCACAATTCTACACGAACAATGGCACCTAAGATGCGGGGATGACTATGATAAGCAACTCATCGAACCATGTACTAGAAGATCACAAAGTCAAATGAAGTGGAACATATTAACATAACATTAATATTGGTGGCAATTCTAGATGCTAACCGCACAATTCTCACCTTTGTAGCTTTCCTAGCAACAAAACAGACACAATTCATCAAAATTATGTTCTGTAAGTCATCGTAACTGCCCCTAAATATAGATGCATCAAAATTGCCTACGCAACCCAAGCACAAGCAAGAACTAGTACTACTCAATTCTGATTACTTGCACAGTTGCACTATTTTGATGGGAGCATAATTCTCACCTTGCTGATCTTGGGTATGACGGACCGAAGCATGTAGAGCCGGTCACTGAGCTTCTTCCGGCGAAGGCGCTCCGTCATGAGGTTCTTGGCTGGCATCCCCTTCTTCCCCTTCCCGTCGCCGGCGCCACCGCCAGTCACCGTGCTGTTCGCGTTCGATTCCTTGTTGTCCTTCTTGCCGCTCTCCCTCGACGCCTCTCCCAATCTCCCATCCTCCGAATCGTAGTTCAGCCCAGACGCGTCGATGCTCACGCCGTCGTCGGCGTCGTCGAGCACCGTGTCACCGCCGACGGACAGGCCACTCAAAGCCGCCGTCGCCTTCCGCTTCTTGTCGTCGTCCTCTTCGCAGTCTGGATGATCTGGATCTGCAGGGCCGCGGATGGGAGCGGCAGCCGGCGAACGGGGCCGGGGGTGGCGGCGGCCGACGGGCGGGCCGCGGATGGGAGCGTCGGCCGGCGGGGGACCTCAGCTCGGGCGAGACGATGGCGGCGCGTGACCTTGTCTCTTCATCGTCGGCTCGGGCGTGGGGACTGGGGTGCGCGAGGCGTACGCACTCCTGATCGGCTGAGCTCCTCTTTCAGCCGGGATTGGATTGGGCCGGTCAAGCAAATTCAATAACAGGCCTCAAAAGCAGTTTTTGATTCTTACTATGATGGATCTCCTGGTCCTGATGGTCTGCCTTTTTTCTTTTATCAAAAGTTTTGGGATTTGGTTAAGGTGGATTTACTTAACCTTTTTAAGGATCTGGAAAAAGGTGAGCTAGATTTATTCAGGCTCAATTTTGCTATGATATCTTTGATCCCCAAAGAGAATAACGCTGGGAATATTAAGCAGTTCAGACCAATCAGTTTGTTGAACTGCAGTTATAAGATTGTTTCTAAAGTGTTAACAAATAGGATTAGTCCTGTTTGTAACAGGATTATCTCTCAAAATCAATCTGCCTTCTTGAAAAATAGATATATCCTGGAGAGTGTGGTTACAGCTCATGAGTTGATTCATAAAACTCATCAAAGTAATATGAAAGGGCTTGTGCTTAAGTTGGATTTTGAGAAAGCTTATGATAAGGTCAATTGGTGTTTTTTGATGGATATTTTGGAAAAAAAGGGGTTTTGGGACCAAGTGGCTAGGTTGGATTTTTTCTTTACTGGAGAAAGGCTCAGTAGGGATTAAAATTAATAATTAAAAGTGATTTTTCCAAACGGTAAAGGGCTAAGACAGGGGATCCGTTATCGCCTATTCTTTTAATCAGTTCTTGATGTGTTTACCAAGATTGTTCAAAAGCTACTTTAAAGGGTTTGTTAGAAGGGCTTTGTGGGGATTTACATCACGAGGGTATTATAAGTCCGCAATATCTTGATGATACTCTCATGTTTCTTAAGAATAGTGAGAGAGCAATTTTACATCTTAAGTGGTTTCGACTGTTTTGAACAAATGTCGTTTGAGGATTAATTTTCTTAAGAGCGAGTGATTTCTATTGGTGTGATGAAAATGAAATGAATATGTATGCTAACATCTGTCTTTGTAAAATTGGTTCTTTTCCCATTAAGTACCTTGGTATTCCTCTACATTATGATAAGGTAAATAAAGAGGATTTGCAACCTTTAATAGATAAGATTTTGAAAAGGATTGCGAGTTGGAGGGCAAGTTACTTTCATATGGTGGGAGGTTGACTCTTATTAAAGCTTGCTTATCAAGTATTCCTTTGTATTTACTTTCTTTCTTTAAGTTCCTAAATGGGCTCTTGACCTTATTAATTCTCATTTGGCTAATTGTCTCGGAATGATTTTGAAGGGCACAGTAAGATTCATTTAGCTAATTGGCACTTAGTGTGTATGGAGAAAGACTATGGTGGGCTCGGTATCCCTAACATTAGAGATCTTAATATGTGCCTTTTAGCTTCTTGGATTAAGAGGTTATATGCAAATGATAATAAACAATGGAAAGATCTGGTTAGGTTCAAATATAAAGTTGACAATCCTAATATTTTTTCTTGTCGCCCTGATAATGGGTCTATCTTTTGGAAAGGGGTTCTATGGGCGTTGCAGGCTACTAAGTTTGGCTATAAGTGGTTTGTGGAAATGGTAAAAAATCAGGTTCGGGAAGATATCCGGTTTGGTTCTTCGTGTTTAGCTATCCAATTTTGGGACCTTTATGTTTTAGTTAATGAGAAGAACTGCCCGATTGTTGATGTTTGGGAAGGGTTAAATGTTAGATGTATCTTTAGAAGGACTTTTTCGAAAGTATGATGATTAGGTGGTTTGAATTAGTGGAGGTGGCTAACACATTATTTTTCCGATGAGGATGATTCTTTGGTTTGGCAATACTCTAGCAATGGTGTTTACTCGGTTAATTCTCTCTATCTTTGTTATTAACTTTAGGGGTCATTTCGGTTTTTATTAGGCTATTTGGAAGTGATTGTTCCCCAAAGATTCATTTTTCTTTGGCTTCTTTCTCACAATAAAATTATGACGAAAGACAATTTGCTAAAGAGAGGTATGGATAAAGGAGTGCTTGCTATTGTTGTAATGAGTTTGAATCGGTTAATCATATTTTCTTTGATTGTGTTGTTGCTAAGAATGTATGGAGTTTGGTCTCGAGTCTTTCGGTTTGAGGATTGGTTATAACTATGAATCGGTTGCTAGATTTTGGTTGAGTAATTCAAAAATGGAGTTCTTAACTCGGTTTGTCTTGCTACCCTTTGGAGTATCTGGAAGAATAGAAATCTCATGATTTTTCATTCACGAGATTGGTCAAGTGTAAAAATCATCCGGAGAAGGATCTTGTCTTTGCTAAGAGATTGGAGGCCTTTGTATGCAGAGAGGAGATGGAGGACAAAATGAATAAGTTTTGCCGGAATCTGGAGTCGTATATCCAAGCACCGCTGCCCTTGGAGTATGGAGTAACGTGAAGATGGATGGAGTTTCGAGCTCTGGCGATCTTCTGGATGATTCTTCTAGTGTTGTGATGTCTCTTTTGGCTTCTGTTAATCGTTCAGTGTGAGAGCGAGTTTTGCTTTTTAGGTGATTTATGTGACTTGTTCAAGTTGTGGTGGTTGCTTGTGGTGTTTGAATGATGTTTCTTAACTATATCCGGTTTCAGTAATGGAACTGGGGCATCACCTTTGATGTCCTTTTGGTCTAAAAAAATAACAGGCCTCAGGCCCAAACAAATGTGAACAGTAATTTACACTGTTATTTGAGTTAGGTCTCGGGCCCAAATCCCAGTGGCGCGAGGCCCAGCTCTGCCCCAGCAGAAGGGTATTGTGATAGAGAATGCTACGCCTACGACATTTGTTCATACGCTGCTGGTACGATCCCTGGATGCATGTGGATTCGGAGGGAGTGATAAGTGATTTGGCTTACACGAGAGGAGAGTGAGCCCGCATCACCCCACTTATACCAAAACTCACCAACAAATGACACCGTCGTAACAAGATCAAGACGACACGCATAGCCGTTCTCGTTGCGATATATAATACTCCTTTCAGTCACATATAGTTGTCGTTTTGAACATACGATATATGGGACAACCTCGCTCATCAGGGTGGGAGCCTGATGGGGACCATCGATGTCTAAGATCTAGGGTCTCTTAATCGAGCTTATGAAAATATGATTGTAGGCTCCTAGTAAATAAGATGAGAAAAACAATATATGTGGATTGCTTCTTTATTAGCCAAGTGGCTCTACAGAGTATACAAATTACATAATGAATGCTCTCAGATGTCTATTGCTTATTCTGATTGCGAATTAGATGCTCTCAACAACATGAATTGCCCCTTTATTTATATCAGTTGAAGAGGTAGTATTTGTTCTCCATAAGTGCGTCGTGTAACCGAGAGGTGTCTTCTCGTTAAAGGATATCTTTTTCAGAGATAACTTCCAAGTAATTATATGCTCTAGATACGGAATCATGTCCCCGGACGTTAGCCACGGGCCACGGCAACATCACCACGTCGAGGCTGCCGCCGTCGGCTTCCATCGCCTTGAATCGATCAGCAACGGAGTCCGAGCAAAAGCGTAGGTGTTGGACTTTGGGAGAGTGGCAAAATGAGACTTCGTGATGGGCAAATGACCTAGAAAAATCTTTTAGGTTGCAAATTCACAAAGAAGATTCTTTGGAGTGATAAGTTTACGGATGTCACGTGCAAGGGCGGATTTAGGAGTAAAAGTTATTGGGATCGTCGAGGTCAATACGAACTTATAATATTAATTTATAACTTATAATAAGATAATTATATACTTATATATTAAAGAAACTATATATACTGAACTGAAGGATATCAATATCATTCGATCCTAAAACATTGATCCACCTCTGATCTCGTCTTTCAAGCTGTCAAAGCCTCAAAAAGGCAGTATGTAGAATACCGAATACGACCGTCACTTCGGAAACGACAAATATACGATGCGACGTCTCCCCCGGGCTCCGGCTCCAAGTGGATCCCTCTCCGCGCGTTACTCCCCATGGGCCCACTTCCCCCGCATACGTGGGCTCACGGGCTCCTCTTCCTCCCTTCCAGCCACTCCAGCTGACGCACTAGTACACGTGGGACCCACGGATTCGGCCCCACCGGTACCAGTCATTAACCTGAGGCAGCCACACTACGGGCATGTAGCATGTCAGCTTTGCCTATATAGAGAAATGAGAAAAGAGAAAAAAGAAGAGAGTTGGTTCTTATTTAGTAGTCAGTTTTGCACGGGAGTATAGGTAGATCATTTATGTAAAAGAGAAAAAAGATAGTTAGGGCATGTACAATAAGACCATGTCAGCTGACTTTTAAACTGTACACATCAGCTTTGATATATGTGGAGGAGTGAGAAAAGAGGAAAGATAAGAGAGTTGGCTCTTATTTAGTAGTTAGTTTTGCACGGGAGCATAAGTAGATCATTTATGTACAAGAGAGAAAAGATAGTTATTGCACAACATCTAGAAACAATATTTAGAGACAGTTATTGTACAAGCTAGCTTTTAGCTTACTATTAACCAGTAGTTGACTTTGCTATTGTATTTACCCTTATCGCACAACATCTAGAAACAACATTTAGAGACAGTTATTGTTCTAGCTAGCTTTTAGCTTACTATTAGCTATAGTTAACTTTGCTATTGTACTTGCCCTACGCACAAGCGGCCTCCGAAGTTTGAACCGAACAGATCAAATCAAATCGGTCGTGTTGTAAAAAAAATCAAGTAGACCGGGGCAAGAGCCCGGAGGTCCTATAAGTCAGCATGTGTATTTACGTATCATTGTATTAAAAAGCGACATAATGATGATTCAAATCTATCGAAGCACTGTTAAAAAAACATGGTCAATTTTTACACTATAGCGGTATTGCAGCGAAACATTGTAGGCGATGGACAGTTCGTTGCGTGATCCAAGGATGCGTCGATCCAACCGGTCCGATGGACAGGGAGATGCATTCCCTTCAAACTGCACAAAAACTTTCGTGGGACAGGAAGGAGACAACACGGCGGAGGGCGACACCCACAAACTGATGAGCACACAAACAAACAGCGCACCCGCATCATCCCCCCGTCGGTAAGATCTGGCTGGTACTTGATCGACAGGTCGATCGCAATTTGTGAGGAGAAGTGGTAAGGGATCAAGGGGCGCTTGGATTGGATTGGGTTGGAGTTGGATATATCGGAGCGGCGCGGACCCCACACACACTTCTCTCTTTCCTATACGCGGTGTGGGTTTTAGAGAAGTTTCTAACGAGGTGTGGCCGTCGTTGGGATTATGCAGTTGTGCATCTTCAACCTCGTGCTCCGAGCCCTGGACACTGTTGCATGTTGGTTAGTGCTCTACAGCTCTAGTCATGTTCTTCTTTGGTAGAATGGGGATGCTTTTGGAATGGTTTAACTCCTCGTGGTTGAAAAGTGTGATTTTGTGAGACTGTTGTTTGTCAAGTTTATTAATGCTTTCAGTTCCCGTCCTAATAGCGATGCTTACTGTGATTAATGGCAAGTTTAGAGGATCACACTAGCATCCCTACCGAGGTAAAGGTGCCGATCCTTGAGGAATTCTACCGACATGTCTACGATCCCAACTGTTACTATTTATGTACAGTGGTATAGACGGTAGCTTATAATACATCTCTATATCATCTACAGACAACACTAAAATAACTCATACAATAGATCATATATATATATAGTTATCTGTAATGATCTCTAATTCAATTAACGGACTGTCTATACAATTGTACACAAAATATAAAGATGCCTATAAGGCTGTCTATTAAATAGTAGATAACAGCTTTCGTTCTCCTTCTTTTCTCTCATCCACATCACTTAAAATCATACGTGACATCTGTTAGATTATTATAGGGCTGGCCCATAATTAATTTAATATAAATTCCAAAATGCCCATTAAAATACTAGGAGTTATGAAATAGGTTTAGTCCCACATGGTTAATTGAGAGAAGGTTTGACCAACTTAAATAGTTGGGTTGTGTGTCCCTCGATTAGAAAAGTGGAAAAGGAAAAGGGAAAAGGCGGTGCCACACGCGCGCGCGCCGAGCCGAGCCGTGGTGTGGCGTGTGCGAGTCGAGTCGAGCACGGCGCAGGCCAGTCCAGACGTGATGTGCTGGGCGGGAAGCGGTTTGTTTTGCCGTTTCAGTGATTAATGTGGCCGGTTTATGACCAGTAACCTGGACGTCTTGATGGAGTCAGTTACTAGTAACGGACGTCTTGATTGCCTCCTATTAATTGCCGTCGGTTACTCTGCCGCAAGCCTATATAAGAAGGGTAGCGTCTGTGCCTTTCTCCAACTGCTGGCTCCCACCTGAGTTCTCCTGCAATACTCAGTTGTTCCAACTGTAGCGCTGCTTTGCTTGTCTTCCCATCTCCGTTTTCTTGCGCGCACAAGTAGCGGAGGGAGCATGTCTCCGAAACCTCGTCCTTCTTGAGTTCTTGCTCGAGAAAGAAGGCTGATAAGGTTTTTGAGAAGCGTACCACGCGACTGCTCAAGTTTTTGTCCTGACCAGAAGCATCGGCGTCGGAAGGAGCCCTTCTCACTGCATCAACCTCTCCACTGCACCAAAGGCTTCTCTGCGACAACCTGTGATTCTCTACACCGACCGTCATGGCGAACAACAATGAGCAAGTCATTGTTCCGCCTGTGCCTGTGCCTATGGTGGCACCGGCTCAAGGGTATACTCTCTTATACCGTGTTTTTATTATATTGATTTCTTGTTCATTAGCCTTTGCATTTGAGATAGATAATTTATTATCTAGTACCTTTGGCTTTGAACTAGAATTGTGTCATTGTTTAATCATGATTTACATATTTTTGTGGATTAAAATATTGAGAAAATTTCTAATATTTCCAACAATCCAAAAACTTTATCCTAGGAATTTTACAACTACTGGTTTCGCTGCCGCGCTTAAGCCAACTATTTTTGACGGCGCAAATTACAAGCGTTGGCGCGCCAAGATGATTCTGTGGTTGACTGCCATGAACGTGTATCACGTTGCGCAAGGCAAGCCATAGCCTGAGGGTGGGCTCTCTCCTGAGCAGGAGAGTGCCTTCACAGCTGTGGATAACTTGTTTAGAGGCGTCGTGATTAGTGTTCTTGAAGAAAATCTTGTTGATGTGTATATGATTTTGCCAAGTGGTAAAGAAATGTGGGATGCACTTGAGGCAAAATTCAAAGTCTCTGACGCGGGTAGTGAACTCTATATCATGGAGCAGTTTCATGACTACAATATGGTTGATGACCATTCTGTAGTAGAACAGGCTTATGAGGTTCAAGTCTTTGCGAAAGAACTTGAGAATTTTACATGTGCATTGCCCGACAAGTTTGTGGCGGGATGCATTATTGCGAAGCTGCCACCTTCTTGGAGGGATTTTGCCACTACTCTAAAACACAAGAGACAAGAGTTCAGCGTTGCTGGTCTCATTGGGTCTTTACATGTTGAGGAGAAAGCGAGGGCAAAAGATACACGTGGGAAAAGAAGTTCTAGTGCCAATGTGGTACAAAAGAAAACCTTTCAATTCAACAAGAAGAATAAAAATAAGTCTGAAAAGCCCGAGAACAAGAACAAGGCCACTCAAACTACTAGCTTCAAGAAGAAGAAGAATAAAGGAAAGGGAAACTGCTTTGTTTGTAATGGTACTGATCATTGGGCAAAGGATTGCCCTGATCGTAAAGACAATAAGCAGAAAAAGTCCGCCAACGTTGTTATTGGCAAAACTGAGGAGGGAACATCCGGGTATGTTTCAATACCTATCGTTCTATCAGTATGTCGTTCACCTGATTGGTGGATTGACACAGGAGGCCAATATACATGTTTGTGTTGACAGATCCTTACTCTCTTCTTACCAGGTCACATGGGCTACCTCCATGTTGATTGGGAATGGGTCGCAGGCATTTGTACGTAGAGTCGGCACAGTTGACTTGAAGTTTATTTCAGGCAAAGTCGTGCGACTGAGGAATGTGCATCACGTGCCCGTGATAAATAAAAACCTTGTCAGCGGGTCTCTATTGTGTAGAGATGGTTTTAAGTTAGTTTTTGAATCCAATAAATGTGTTGTTTCTAAAATTGGAACTTTTATTGGAAAAGGCTATGAGAGCGGAGGCTTGTTCCGCTTGTCTGTGATGGACATGAATAAAATTGTGAATCATGTTTGTAATAATGAGATTGATGTTTGGCATTCACGACTTTGTCATATTAATCTTGGTTGCATGATGCGGTTAGCCAGTATGAATTTAATCCCAAAATTTACCCAAGTCAAAGGTTCTAAGTGTCAAGTGTGTGTGCAATCTAAGCAACCTCGCAAGCTTCACAAGGCAGCTAAGGCGAGAAACTTGGCACCGCTAGAACTAGTTCATACAAATTTATGCGAGATGAACGGGGAGTTGACAAAGGGTGGTAAGAGGTATTTCATGACTTTGATTGATGATTCTACTAGATATTTCTATGTGTATTTATTAAAGTCAAAAGATGAGGCTTTTCACTATTTTAAGATCTATAAAGCTGAAGCTAAGAACCATCTTGAGAGAAAAATCAAACGAGTTAGGTCAGATCGTGATAGAGAATACTTTTCTAGTGAGTTTAATTTATTCTGCGAGGAACATGGAATACTCCATGGGAGGACGCCTCCCTTTTCGTCCAATTCAAACGGGGTTGCCGAAAGAAAGAACCGTACTATAACTGAGATGGTTAACGCCATATTAGAAACAGCGGGACTTTCCAAGGGAAGGTAGGGTGAGGCTATATTGACTGCTTGTCATGTCCTAAACAGGGTTCCTACAAAGAATAAAGAAATCACACCATTCGAGGAATGGGAGAGGAAAAGATTAAATTTCTCTTATTTACGTACTTGAGGCTGTTTGGCTAAGTCAATGTGCCTATCCCAAAGAAGCGTAAACTTGGACCAAAAACCGTTGATTGTGTCTTTATTGGTTATGCTCTTCACAGCGTTGGCTATAGATTCTTAATAGTGAAATCTGGAGTACCTGATATGAGTGAAGGTACAATTTTAGAGTCCAATGGTGCCACATTCTTTGAGGACTTATTCTCTATGAAATAGACACTTAGCTCATCTGGCCAAGAATCAATCTTCTCTCCTAAACCTTCCACTCCTATACAAATTGAGCCCACTTTTGAGGAAAATTCAATAGATAAGGACAATGAAGTAACTCGTAAGATTAAGAGACTAAGGACTGCAAAGTCTTTTGGTGATGACTTCATTGTATATCTAGTGGATGATACTCCAAGAACCATTGAGAGGCTTATTCATCTCAGGACGCTGACTGTTGGAAGGAAGCGGTCCAGAGTGAGATGGATTCCATCTTGAGCAATGAAACTTGGGAAGTTGTTGATCGTCCATATGGGTGTAAACCTGTAGGATGTAAATGGGTGTTTAAGAAAAAGGTGAGGCCTGATGGTACGATTGAAAAGTACAAGGCAAGGCTTGTGGCCAAGGGTTATACCCAGAAAGAAGGCGAGGACTTCTTTGATACTTACTAACCTGTTGCCAGATTGACCACTATTAGAGTACTACTATCTTTAGCTGCCTCCTACGGTCTGATCGTTCATCAAATGGACGTAAAAACGACTTTCCTTAATGGAGAGTTAGAAGAGGAAATCTATATGGATCAGCCTGATGGATTTGTAGTAAAGGGTCATGAAGGAAAAGTGTGTAGGTTGTTGAAATCTTTGTATGGCCTTAAGCAAGCACCTAAACAGTGGCACGAGAAGTTTGACAGAACTTTAACATCTGCCGGCTTTGTTGTGAATAAAGCTGACAAATGTGTGTATTACCGCTATGGTGGGTGTGAAGGAGTGATTATGTGTCTGTATGTTGATGACATACTGATCTTTGGGACGAACCTTAATGTGATTAAGGAAGTCAAGGAGTTCTTGTCCAAAAACTTTGAAATGAAAGATTTGGGAGTAGCGGATGTTATCTTAAACATTAAATTGTTAAGAGAAGATGACGGTGGGATTACTCTTGAGTAGTCCCATTATGTGGAAAAGGTGTTGAGTCGCTTTGGCTATAGCGATTGCAAACCTGCTCCAATGCCGTATGATCCAAGTGTGCTATTACGAAAGAGCCAACGAATAGAAAAGGATCAATTGAGATATTCCCAAATCATTGGTTCACTGATGTATTTAGCTAGTGCAACGAGGCCTGATATCTCGTTTGCTGTGAGCAAACTAAGCCGGTTTGTTTCAAACCGGGAGATGATCATTGGCATGCTCTTGAGAGAGTAATGCGCTATCTAAAAGGGACATCAAGTTATGAAATTCACTACACCGGGTACCCTAGGGTACTTGAGGGTTATAGTGATTCAAACTGGATATCTGATGCTGATGAAACAAAAGCCACAAGTGGATATGTGTTCATATTGGGTGGTGGAGCTGTTTCCTCGAAGTCTTGTAAGCAGATCATCTTAACGAGGTCTACAATGGAAGCAGAACTCACAACATTAGATACCGCCACTGTGGAAGCCGACTGGCTGCGTGAACTTGTGATGGACTTACCGATGGTTGAGAAACCGGTGCCTGCTATCCTTTTGAACTGTGACAATCAGACGGTGATTGTCAAGGTGAATAGTTCTAAGGATAACATGAAGTCATCAAGGCACGTTAAGAGGCGGTTGAAGTCTGTCAAGAAAATGAGAAACTCCGGAGTTATAGCGTTGGGCTAAAAACTTGGCAGATCCTTTATAATGGGACTATCACGGAATGTGATAGATGAAGCATCGAGGGAGATGGGCTTGAGACCCACATAAAGTCATGTATTAGTGGTAACTCATCCTATGTGATCGGAGATCCCGTGAATTAGGATGTTGAGACCAGCTAGTGACTGACTGAGAGGAGAGTACCTTTTGTACTTAGCCTTCTCCGTTTGAGATGCAATAACTCTCCTATTCTGTATGGCAGGTTGGTTATACCTTAATGTATTCCGAGTGGCTTTGATAAGCAGAGATGTTATCCTACAGAACATCTTATGAGGAATACACCTATATGAGTTCGACTGCTAGTCACAGTCTATGAGATTGGGTGATCTCTAGAGGCTCATGAAAGGCCAAGGAGTATGACTTATAAGCTCCAAACCGAGGGGATGCATTTAGCAGCCTAGTATCAGTAAAGGACTTTGGTGAAACTTGTTCGCACAAAACTGTCAATTCAAGGCATAGTCCATTATTCAGTTGTGGATGAGTGTAATCTTTGTTCTAGGTGGAAGTTCAACTTAACAGTCTCCATCGAAACACTGGTATATCAAACTACAGTGGAACTGAGAGTATTTTAAATGTGCCTTTGAAATTTGGTGGGGATTGTTAGATTATTATGGGGCTAGCCCATAATTAATTTAATAGAAATTCCAAAAGGGCCATTAAAATACTAGGAGTCATGAAATTGGTTTAGTCCCACATGGGTAATTGAGAGAAGGTTTGACCAACTTAAATAGTTCGGTTGTGTGTCTCTCAATTAGAAAAGTGGAAAAAGGAAAAGGTGGTGCCACACGCGTGGGCGCGCGCCGAGCCGAGCCGTGGCGTGGCGTGTGCGAGTCGAGCACGTGCACGGCGCAGACTAGTCCGGACGTGATGTGCTGGGCGGAAAGCGGTTTGTTTTACTGTTTCAGTGATTAATGTGGTCGGTTTATGACCAGTAACCGCCGTCAGTTACCAGTAACGGACGTGGTTGATGGATGGATCATAAACGCCGTCAGTTACTAGTAACGAACGTCTTGATGGAGTCAGTTACTAGTAACGGACGTCTTGATGGCCTCCTATTAATTGCCGTTAGTTACTCTGCAGGCGGAGGGAGCAGGTCTCCGAAACCTCGTCCTTTTTGAGATCTTGCTCGAGATAGAAGGCCGATAAGATTTTTGGGAAGCGTACCACACGACTGCTCAAGTTTTTGTCCCGACCAGAAGCACCGACGTCGAAAGGAGCCCTTCTGCACTGCATCAACCTCTTCACTGTACCAAAGGCTTCTCTGCGATAACCTGTGATACTCTACGCCGACCGTCATGGCGAACAACAATGAGTAAGTCATTGTTCCGCCTGTGCCTGTGCCTATGGTGGCACCGGCTCAAGGGTATACTCTCTTATACCGTGTTTTTATTGTATTGATTTCTTGTTCATTAGCCTTTGCGTTTGAGATAGATAATTTGTTATCTAGTACCTTTGGCTTTGAACTAGAATTGTGTCATCGTTTAATCATGATTTACATATTTTTGTGGATTAAAATATTAAGAAAATTCCTAATATTTCCAATAACATCTCTTGTAGACAGCTGACTGTGAATCATTATACGTGCCCTAAGAGATATCTTCTAATAATTCACGGTTGCTATGCTTTGTTAATGTGACGCTGATTGGCGTGGGTTGACCTTTCAGGTGGAACAAATGACTAGAAAGTCCTGATGGATAAGTTTCGCTACGTCTCCACGGCATTTTTGGAGCTCTGTCAAGGGTAATTTCTCTTCTGACTAGTGGCCCTTTTCTGACTTTTTCTACTTAGTACTGTATATTTTGAACCAGCCTAGTTAAATCGCCATAGACTGGATATGCTGCCATTGAAGCCTACTTCCCCCATTAATTTTTATCTTCTTAGATATAGTTTGTTAATTAAGTGCAATTTCGTTCGTTTGAACCCTTTGGAAAATAATTGTCTTTTGTTTTTAAGTTATCAGAAGGCAATTGAAGAAATCACTAGCCGAATGGGAGAAGGAATGGCAAAAGTTATATGCAAGGAGGTGTGTTAAAGTGTTAAATATAATAATATTTACATCAAAATACCCAAGCCTAGTTACAGAACCAATATAAAGAGATTATATAACCATTTTGTGTGAAAACATCTTTATATTTTGGTACGAGGTGACAGCCTTCTCTCCTCTTCTTTTTCTTTTTCTTTTTCTTCTTAACAACAGAGGGCACTCTCTATGTTCCTGTTCCATCTCTTAATAGAAATGTTGATATGGTATATGGTACTGTCTATGGCTTTATGCTGCATTTCTCTAACATTTTATGAATTTGATTCTTGTTATGGGTGCCATTGTGAATTTCATGACTTAAGAATGAGAATATGCCTTATATCTAGTGAGTACTGAGAAGCCTGTAGTGCACTTAAAAGAACATAAATACAAATGTTGTAATGGCATTTACTTGATGACCACGGTCCACGGGTTATGCTAAAAGGCATGCAGTTGTGCCACACTTGACACTTCTCTGGCTATTATTTGGTTTTCAACTAGTTTTTCTGGCTGTCATAGCAGTATGTGATCGTTTTGGTCACTTCTCCATATAAAACAATGTAGCTGTCACACCAATAGTGACGCACACTTCGCCATGAAATGACTGGTGTGCCAAAAGAATTGTGACAGCCAAACTTTTTCCATGGTAACTTGTGGTCATCAGCGAACTCGCCACATGATTATCTGGATCTGGACTTTATAATATAGGTAGTATTTGCTATCATATTTGCACAGGGTATGATCATCTGTGCACAAAAGTGCTTCTACATGTTTCACTTTGTAGCTAATTAAAATTGGGGAGTAAAGATTTTATTTGCAAGAATCATTAATAGTGGTAGACTGGTAGCTTTCACAAATATACATATATATATATATATACACACACAGGTGGACCGAACCAAATTACCCGTATTTATTACTTTCAAATGGGTGCATGGACTATTTATTACTTGCGCTGTTAAACCGACTAGTTAATACATTTTGTAGTTTATACACGAATATGTTTTCTCTTTGTTTTAGCCATATCTTTTTATTGGTAGCTCGGATTTGCAAATGGTTTTTACCAGTAGCTTATTAATGACGAGAGAAATAAAATGATATAAGTCTCGCTATTAAATAGTAATTTTCTAATTGCTAACAGAGATTATTACATGTACAACATGAAATTACTACATATACAATATGAAATTACTACATCTGCAACATATTCTGCACAGATCAGTTATTCCGTAGTAAAGTCCATGAAAACTATACTTACAAGTTCTAAAAAATTCTTTTAAAATTAACATAGGTAGAGAATGTGAGTTTCTACAGCCCTGTAAAATTTGGATACCAAACTCAGTCGTATTTGAAAGATAGGAAATTGACAAGTGCTAATCAGTGATGAATAGTAAATTTGCTATTTTATATCTTTTAAATGCGACTGAGTTTGGCATTTAAATTTTACAGGACTATAGAAGCTCACATCCCTCTACCTATGGTAATTTTTTGAGAATTTTCAGAATATATACATATATTTTCTTGGATTTGTACTGCCAAATAACTAAAAAAACTACATGTAAATGTCCTGAAAAATTCTCAAAAAATTATCATATATAGGAGGTGTGAGGTTCTACAGTTATGTAAAATTTGAATACCAAAATAAATGGCATTTTAAAGATATAAAATTGACAAGCGCTAATTAGTGATGAATAGTAAATGTGTCATTTTCATATCTTTCAAATGCGACTGATTTTGGTATTAAAATTTTGCATAGAAGTAGAAACTCACATTCCCTACCTATGGTAATTTTCTAAGAATTTTTTAAAAATTTTACATATAGTTTTCATGGACTTTACTGTCAAATAACTGATTTGTGCAGAATATGCTGAAGATGTAGTTATATACCGTTTGGTTAACATATGTTAGTAAAATGTAGTAATATGCAGTTCGGCTAAAGAAATAAATCAGTAAACGGTAGTAAAATATAACACATCACGTCAGTAAACGGTAGTAAAAACATAACACATCGTGTCATCATTTCACAGAAAAAACGTTTATGACTATTCTACGGTTCCAGTATATAGTAGTAAATTTAAGCTATTAAAATAGTAATACTACACAATAGATATAATAAAATTTATCAATCTGTTTGTGTTCGTAACGTAGTAACTACCGTTTATTCATGTAGTAACAGTGTCCAAATGAAATAGTAACCGAGCCATACATTACTATCTTATTTACTACATTTTACTATGAGACAATGAAATAGAATTATTTTGAATTAGTAAGGAAGTCAAACCACTGAAAAAATGTACTTTTTTTGTAGTTCGTACATGTATCTATTCATTCTTTATTTTAGCCATAACTTTTTATTCGTAGTTTCGATTAACGAACGATTTTTATCATTAGATTACTCACGACGAGAGGAATAAAATGATAGAAGTCTCGCCAATAGACAGTAAATTAATGTTCATTTAGCAGTAAAATTTAATTTATGCGAAGTTTATTACCAAAACTTATATTATGTTGTTCCTCTCGTCGTCAGTAATCTATCGATGAAATTCATTCGTGAATCGGAGATGTGAATAGAAAATTATGGCTAAATAAAGAAAAAATAGATTAATGTACAAACTAGAGAACACATTTATTAGTTGGTTGGGCACAGTTCCGATACAGTAATAGCTTCATTAGTTCTTTATATTAAGATGTAGTAAACAAGTTAGTGTATAAAATAGGAAAAAGGCAATTACCGATTCTACACAAATCAGTCATTTTAGTAGTAAAATTCTATAAAAACTATATGTACAAGTTCTAAAAAATTCTCAAAAAATTATCATACATAAAGGATGTGAGCTTCTACAGACCTATAAAATTTGAATACCAAACTCAGACATATTTTAAAGATATGAAATTGACAAGCGTTAGTCACTGATGAATAGTAAATTTATCATTTACATATATTTTAAATGTGAATGGGTTTGGTACTCAAATTTTACAGAGCTATAGAATCTCGTATCCCTAACATATGGTAATTTTTTTGAGAATTTTTAAGAATATCTACATATATTTTTCGTGGAATTTGACTGCCAAATAACTAAAAAAAAATATATGTACATGTTCCGAAAAATTATTAAAAATTACCAAACGTAGGGTATATGAGCCTCTACAGCCCTGTAAAATTTGAATACCAAACTTAGTCGCATTTGAAAGATATGAAATTGAAAATCGCTAATCAGTGATGAATAGTAAATTTGTCATTTTCATATCTTTTAATTGCGACTGAGTTTGGTATTCAAATTATATTGGGATGTAGAAACTCACATTCCCTACCTATGGTAATTGTTTAAGAATTTTTCAGAACTTTCATATATAGTTTTAATAGACTTTACTAACGAATAACTGATCTATGCAGAATATATTGCAAATGTAGTAATTTCTGTTACCAGTCAAGAAAATTACTGTTTAATAGTGAGACTTATATCATTTTATTCCTCTCGTCGTTAGTAAGCTACTGATGAAAACTATTTGCAACTCCGAGTTACCAATAAAAAGATTTGACTAAAATAAAGAAGAAACAAATTCATGTACAAACTAGAAAACATATTTTTTAGTGGGGTAGACATGTTGCTGATTCGGTAGTAATTCATTCATTGTTGTATTGATTCGGTAGTAGCTTCATCCATGTTTTTCTAGCGATTGGTTTAGTCCACATAGGCCTACGCGGGATGGTTTGAACGCGGTTATCTGGCCGAAGCGTCACAACGACACGGTTCGTGCGTAGAATAGCTCCACCGTGTGTGTATATATACGTATATGTACGTATATATGTGTGTGTATATATGAAGCCGAAATGGGGCATCATGGTGCCTAGGCACCATGATTTCAAATATGCGAATTCAATATATATTCGAGCATATTTTTCAAAAAAAATTAGTTTTAGGGTATATACCCATCTATAACAATTCAATTGAAACACATACCTTTGAAACAATATACCCGAATTCAAAGATTTTTAACGAGTTCGGATCACATACTTTGGTGATTTATATATATAATCAGCACGTACCTACAACCAAACTACTATAAAAAAGGAAAACTCTAGTTTGAATTTCAGTTCAAACTTGTTTGAACTAGTTAGTAAAATTGTTAAACTTAGCATCCTAAAATTTTCAAAAAATATCGCATGAAAATACATAGAAAAAATACCTGTTTTGAATCATAGGGCCCGGGCATCATGTTACCCCAAGTAATTATACTATATATATGTGTGTGGAAGTCTCTTTTCTACCCCAGAGTAGTTACTCCCTATATTGTATCTCACAACATAGAGAGTATGTCGCGAAATAAAGAGTATGTACATGTAGTATACAAGTATATAAGACTATCTAGGTGGTATGATTTTTTCAAAGGTGGTATATATATTTTTTGGACATACTCTTTTTTATGTGCATAAATGAAGGTATTTGTACACTAAAAACTATAGACTCCCTTATTTTTTTATGTGGCTCATATTGGAATATCTTATAATTAGTACATGAGTGTACCCAAAGTGAAAAAGGATAATTCAGAGGTGAGAGTAACTACCCTTGAGTGTGTGTGTGTGTGTGTGTGTGTATATATATATACACGGTGGCGCTATTCTACTCCTGAGCGTATAATAGGTATTATGTGCTTCGGCTGGAGAAGCGCATGCAAACAACACCATACTGAGTTAATGCATTGCAAACAACTCCAGTAAATGCAGCTCGTAGTAAATCATGAAACACTTTACTATAGAACAACTGATGAATTTCCTGGCGACGTGCATGCAAAGTACACCGTACTGATTGAATCCAATTCGGTAGAAAATCACAAATATCGTTTTACTATAAAACAACAGATTGAATTACTACCGAATCAGTTACTAGTTTATGCGTTGGTCAACCTAGCTAGTTAATGCATATTATAGTTTGTATACGAATCTGTTTCTTTTTTATTTTAGCTATATCTTTTTATTGGTAGCTCGGATTTGCAAATAGTTTTCACTAATAGCTTACTGAGGACGAGAGGAATAAAATAATATAAGTCTCGCTATTAAAAAATAATTTTTATGACTGGTAACAGAAAATACTATATGTACAACGTGAAATTACTATATGTACAACGTGAAATTACTATATCTACAACATGAAATTACTACATCTGCAACATATTCTGCACAAATCAGTTATTCGACAGTAAAGTTCTGAAAAATATATGTACAAGTTCTGAAAAATTCTCAAAAAATTACCATAGGTAAGGAATGTGAGTTTCTAAAGCACTATAAAATTTGAATAACAAACTCAGCCGCATTTGAAAGATATGTAAATGACAAATTTACTATTCATCACTAGTTAACGCTTGTTAATTTCATATCTTTCAAATGGGAGTGAGTTTGGTATTCAAATTTTACAAGGCTGTAGAAGGTCACATACTCTACGTATTGTAATTTGTTGAGAAAATTTTAAAGCATGTACATATGGTTTTCATAAATAAGAATTTAATTCTCTTTGTCGAACCTGCAGCAAAACTATTTGAAAAATTCTCAAAAACTTACCACACATAGGGGAGGTGAGATTCTACAACCCTAGAAAATTTGAAGACCAAACCCAATTAGATTTGGGAGATACGAAACTAACAATGTGCCAAACAGCAGCATATATTATCTTTTACTCTCAGAAAAAATAATATTTTGGTGTTAAAAATTCTAGAAAAATTACCACACGTAGGGGAGATGATATTCTACATCTCTATAAAATTTAAAGACCAAACTCAATGGAATTTGAGTGATATGAAAATTAAAAAGTGTCAAACAACAACAAATACTATCTTTTACTGTCAAGAAAACAATATTTTTCTACCTATTACTCAATGTATTACTATATGCTGTTTACAGCACGCTTATGGTGTAAAATTTAAGAAAATCATATGTACAAGTTTTTTTAAAAAAAAATCATAAAATTACCATATGTAGGGTAGGTTTGCTTCTGCAGCCTTGCAAAATTTAAAAACCAAACTCAATGGCATTTTAAAGATATGAAATGGACAAAGCACTAAGCAGTAAAAAATCGCTAGTCTGTCAAATCTGTCTTTTTTATATCTTTCAGCAGATATTGATTTTTCGTATTGAAATTTTACAGGGTTGTATAATATCACATCACCTATCTATAGCAATGTTTTGAGATTTTTTGAAAATGTGTACTTATAGTTTTCATGAAGAAGAATTTAGTTCTGTTTGTAGGACCTGAAGTAAAATATTTGAAAAATTCTCACCAAATTACCACAGGTAGAGGAGGTGAGCTTCTACAAATTTGTAAAAATTGAAGACTAAACTCAATTAGATTTAGAAATATGAAAATAACAATGTACCAAACAGTAGCATATACTATCTGTTACTGTCAAAAAAATAAACATTTTATTGTGAAAAATTCTAAAAAAAATTACCACACATAGGGGAGGTAAGATTCTACAACCATATAAAATTTGAACACCAAACTCAATCGGATTTGAAAGATATGAAAATAATAATGTGCCAAACAGCAGAATATGCTACCTTTTACTCTGAAAAAACTACATTTTACTGTGTATTACTGAATGTGTTATTATATACTGTATACAACAGTCTTATGCTGTAAACTTTATGAAAATTATATGTAAAAGTTTTTAAAAAATCTTAAAAAATTAGCATATGTAGTTTAGGTGAGCTTTTACAGTACTGCAGAAATTTGAAAACCAAACTAAATCGCATTTGAAAGATATTAAATTGACAAAGCACTAAACATTGAAAAATCACTAGTATGTCGAATTTGTATTTTTCAGCTGATATTGATTTTGGTCTAAAAATATTTTAGGGTTGTATAATATCACCTCCCCTATATATAGTAATTTTTGAGAATTTTTAAAGATGTGTACTTATGGTTTTCATGAATAAGAATTTAGTTCTGTTTGTCGGACCTACAGTAAGATATTTGAAAAATTCTCAAAAAAATTACCACACGTAGGGGAGGTGAGCTACTACAACCTTCCAAAATTTGAAGACCAAACTCAATCGGATTTGAGATATTTCAAAATAACAAAGTACCAAACAGTAAAATATACTATCTTTTACTGTCAAAAAATAACATTTTACTGTGAAAAAATCTAAAAAAATTACCACACGTAGGGGAGGTAAGATTTTACAACCCTATAAAATTTGTAGACCAAAATCAATCGGATTTGAAAGATACAAAAAGAAAAAAGTGCTAAACAGCAGCATATACTACCTTTTACTGTTAAGAATACTACATTTTGCTGTCTATTACTCAACGTGTTACTATATGCTGTATAAGCCTTATGGTGTAAAATTTATAAAAATCATATGTACAAATTTTCAAAAAATCTCAAAAATTACCATATGTATGGTAGGTGAGCTTATACAGCTCTACAAAATTTGAAGACCAAACTCAATTGCATTTGAAAGATATAACATTGGCAAAACACTAAACAGTAAAAAATCACTAGTCTGCTGAATTTTTCTTTTTCATATCTTTTAACTGATATTGATTTTGGTATTTAAATTTTTTAGGGTTGTATAATCTCACTTTCCCTATATATAGTAATTTTTTATCTTGCGAGAACGAAAAGTTTGTCTAATATTTCGAAACAGGCTAACCTTTTTGTGGAGACCATGAAAGCTGGTAGTAGATAGTAATTCAAACATTAAATTGAACTGCCAGTAATGAAATCTAATCCAATCCATTTACCTATGTTGGAAAGGCTACAATCATCCGATCAATTCATTATCCTCTTTCCATACATGAGTTTAGTCAAAGTAGCTTGAACTAATAAACAATTATTTATATGATCAGGATCTCAAATATGAGAAAAATTACTAGCGTACTTATTCACTTGAGTTTCTGTTAAGATGAAGAAAGGCATGTTATGCAATTTTTCTGGATTTGGTTGAGAACGTCTCCCGGTCTCCGGGGTCCAGGCAGCTTCTCGTCCCCTGCCCCAGCCCGTCATTGCATTCCGTATGAATAAGATACTATATATGTACTCGCTTCTTATATGGGGAAGTCCATGCCTCTATCGTACGTCATAGGAACTGTACGGACGCTTGTACCCAAGCAAAGATACTATATATGTACTCGCATATTAAGTGACATCTCTGGTAAGGTATCTCAGACGCCAGGGAAAAGTCATGCATCTTCACGTAGCATGAACATTCTCGCTGCTCCACAGCACCGTTTGCAGGTAGAAGCCGTAAACCAGCGGAGCCAAGCGCGAGCGAATCTTCGAAGCCCGAGCACAGTAAAAGTTTGAGCCGAGCTTGAGTTAAAGATTTGAGATTGAATCTGGGTTCAAATAAACTCAACCTCAGTTCTAGTAAACTTAGAAACAACTAATAATTCAACGTGCACTAACTTTCAACAATAAAAAAAAGCTCAAGAACTTAACGTACAATAATACTTAATAAGTATTCCGTAAATTTACGGAGACTCACGAGCTTGGGATCTCGTTCAAGCTCGCGAACTCGGTATCAAAATTAAGCTTAACTCATTTGGAGCTCGAATTAAGCCTAGAGCAAGTCGAGATCGAACAACTCGCGAGTCACGAGCTTTTTTTCTTTTTAGGCAAACTGGAAGCACTTAAATTAACTTCACAGAGCGCACACTACGGTACTAACACTTACCGTTTTTGTAGCGTCTGAGGTAATCAACAAGATCGTCGATGTACTGTTCCTGCCGTCGCTTATCCCCAAGAGCTTCCTTCAGCTTCTTGGCGTTGCTTGCAAAGACCTTGCCGTCGTCCTCCACCATGACGCGCCGCACCGCCGTCGTGACGCCGTCTCTGTCGAACGAGCCGTCGCTCTCGTCCCTCACCACCTCCACGCCGATCTCCTTCTCCGTCATCGCCCGTGCGATGAGGCCCTGGTCGACGATGAACGGCAGCATCACTAGCGGGTGCCCGAACATGAAGCTCTCGATGGTGGAACCCCACCCGCAGTGCGTCATGAACGCGCCCACAGCGCCGTGCGCGAGCACCTTCACCTGCGGCACCCACCCCGTCCACACCACGCCCCGCCCCCGCGTCCGCTCCTTGAACTCGGCCGGTAACAGCTCGTCCGTGCCGGCGTCGGAGCTGAACATGCCAGCGGGCTTCCGGAGTGCCCAAAGGAAGCGCACCCCGGCGAGCTCCAGCCCAAGCGCGAGCTCATGCAGGTTCTGTACAGTTAGCGGCGCCTCGCTTCCGAGCGCAACGTAGATGACAGACTTGGCGGGCTGGTCGTCAAGCCATTGCAGGACCTGGGAACGGACGACGCCTGAGCTGTTCTCGTCTTCATTATGGCTGTCGTCTGCGATGTCGGGCGGTAACAGGAGCCCGGCGGGGATGGCGGGCTTCCGGAAGAGATCGGCGAGGAGGGCGAATATCCGGGGCTCGACCTCGTCGCAGCTGCGGTAGATGGCGAGGCGGCAGCCTTCGAAGATCTGATACACACGGTCCATGTCGGACACGCCTGACGCGTTCGGCTGGAAGGCGCCGGCCATCCAGTCGGCCTCGTGGCGGCGGTAGGCCATGGTGGAAGGGAAGGGGATCCACTTTGGTGGGACGGTGAAGTCCTCCACCACCGTGCGCGGGTGCGCGGTGTTCGCCCACCGCGGCCCCATAAAGGCGACTGTGGCGGCTTGGATGATCAGGAATGCGGCGCATGGCACCTGCATGCATGTATGCGCGCGCTTGCCGTTGGTAAAGTAGTGTACTGAGAATAATAGCTGGAAAAAAATCAGCTTGCATTTAGGTACGTACCTTGTGCTCGTCGGCGATGGGCGAGAGCCAGTGGTGGCAGAAGTCGTGGATGATCCAATCCGGCTTCCTCCCACCTGCGACAGCCTCCGCAAGAAAGGCCGCGAACGGGTCGGCGAGGCCGTCGAGGGCCTTCTTGACGAGCTCGATCTTTTCGGGAGGCACGTCGGCCGTGGACTCCGCGCCCTCCGGCAGCCCGTCCACACTCGCCAGAGGCAGCGACACGAACCGGACGCGATGGGACAGCTCCGCCCGCCAGGGCGGGAGCCTGGCGAGGTTCCTCGGCGTGGAGACGAACGTGACCGCGTGGCCCCTCGCCGCCAGGCGCTTGGACAGCTCCAGGAATGGGATCATGTGCCCGAACGCCAGCCACGGGAACATCACCACGTCGAGGCCGCCGCCGTCGGCTTCCATCGCCGTGAACCGATCAGCAACGGAGTCCGAGCAAAAGCGCAGGTCTTGGACTTACCTGGTTAATGAAGCGTACGTGAGAGATGGGCGAGTGTGAGCCTGTGAGATTGGAGCTTCAAAGCCTACTTGTACAAGTCGAGGCACGAACGCAGTGCGTGCAGATACGTTCTTGACGTACGTAGCGCTAGTACGTTGGATGTGTATTTTATTATCCAAAGTTTAATTCGCTCTTCTCGTGCACCTTTTTTTAAGGGAGAACTGGCATCCGGACATCTGATCTGGGTATGTTGCGTTGGACGTTCGGTGTAACATTTTTTTTTAACGTTTGCAACAATTTGTTTAACATGTGCAACATTTTTTTTCGTGCGTACATTTCTACTGTTATCGAAGGAAAATATTTCACATGTAGGAAAAAAATGTTTCACTCGTACGAAAAAATGTTGCAGCGATCCGGATCCACATTCTATTGTTATCGAAGGAAAATATTTCACGCGTAGAAAAAAAATATTTTACGAGTAGAAAAAAATATTGTAGCATTCGAAAAAATTGAACGTCCGACTCCTAACCATTCCGTTTTTTTTAATCTTGAAACCAATTTATGTGTCACGTCTACAACCACGTAATGGTTCTCACTAGGAACCATCGGACCGATTGCTTCAAAAACACGCAGGACAAGGTGCGTGATTGGTTGTGCCATCGATTTCGCATCCAAGACAATGGAAATTTTCTACTAAACAAGCTTTTGTGCGATGAAAACGATTGTTAACCTACCGAATCATATGTTTGGCTCCACCCTAGAAAAAAAGTGTTTGCCTTGATACAGTCAGGCGAGACACCCTTCATTCGTCAAATGAGACATTGACTGCCCAGTTCGGGACAGCATTAGATTATGAATATTCTAGATTATAGCCAACTGTTTCGAGAAGCGGTTGTCTGTAGAATCTGATGGCTAGAGAATCCTCCCGTTTGGTAATCCAGATTATAGCCAGCTACAGTGAGGCTTCGGACCAACGGCGCAGGAGGCTTGGGCGGCGATGCGGTGGCTGAAGGACGGCGGGGCGGAGGAAGAGGAGGGCGCGGGCGCGGGCGAAGGAGGAGGCGGGACGAGGACGGCGCAGACGGAGGGCGGTAGATGATGGCGGCTTCGGGCAGAGGGGCACCGAGCGGAGGACGACGGGGGGAGGAGGAGGGCGTCAGCGCGGACGAAGGAGGAGGAGGCGGCGGCGCAGGAGGAGGAGGGCGCCGGCTCGGACGGAGGAGGAGGCAGGTGGAGGATGGCGGCTTCGGCGGTGTGCCGACGGCCAGAGGGGCGGCGCAATGGTGGCAGGCTGGCAGCCAGACGGGCGACGCAGGGAGGGGCTAAAAGTTCAAGCTCTATTAATTTGGTTTTCGTGTTAATGACAAATCTAATATTGAGACTAATTCTTTTGATAATCATAATATTGATTAGTCTCAATTGTTAATTGATGACAATCCTTTTATGAGACAAACTCTTTTATTGAGCTTAACTCTTATTAGTCTATTTTGAATAAAATGATGAAATTATCAAAGGTATGCATTCAATAACACATAGTATATATTGTTGCATTATTTAATGTCAAATATGTTATGATTTTATTGATAAATCTAAATGTGAGAATAACGTGTTCATTGAATACATTTTTCAATAGTCTCGTGAAAAAAGAAAAATAGAAATCCAAAAAGTATGTATCCAATGCAACTTTATTTTTTCTAGATACATTCCTTAGATTCAAGATAAAGGGTGAACTCCACCATTGTTTTAACCTTAAGATGTGCATTTTGTTTTCGACTCCATATATACATGAATGCGCACATTTAGGGGGAGTTCATGCTTTACCTTGATGTTTCAATAGTATTGATCTAATTAATCTTTCTATATCAAGGATTATTACTTTGAAACAATCATTTCAGTATATTTAACTTGTGTAGTTGTAGTATACTCATGACAATATAGGATAAACTACAAAGCAATCAAAAATTGATTATATGCATATTGATTCTAAGTTCAATTATCTGCATGCACATATTTAATGTAGTTTATTCTATAATTAATGGTCTTAAAAGTATTGATCCATTTCCACCACTTCATATAAATTGGAACATTACTTTTAGATTCCATCGAATTGAGTATATGAAACTTGTGTAGTTAATATATACTCATGACAATTTAAATTCAATTTAAATTGTGTTAGGTTGCCATTCAATCAACAAAGAATTAGTCATGTGTTGATGGTTCACTTTGTTGATCCTAGGGCAATCGAAAGTTCTTGAGTATATGAAGCATTAGTTGCATTAATAGACTCAAGACACAATTAATCTTTCAATCAATTTGTCTTTGGGTTGTGTTTAATCATCAAAGGATAAGATTAAACGATCTTGATAGCATCCATTATGTGTTAATAGAGTGCATTGATGATTGAGACAACCATGTGTTTTAGACTAACACTTTCAATGAGTTTGAAATAGGTTAAGTCCAAGGTTGAGATAGATAAACGGGATAAGAACGTCATCATGTGTTGATGAGCATCAATAGAGGATCCCGAAGCTAAGACAAGACGAGTTCATCATGTGTTGATGAACAAGAAGAAGATCCCAACTTGGAGAGATGTTGATCAGTCATCATGAAAGCTCCAAGTGGTTGCGAGATGCAAAGGTATAACTAGCTAGGGCTAAGGATGTGTTCTTAGTCTTTTACCGGTCTCAATGTTTGGATGGGAGACCGGATTGCTAGTATAGATTGCCATACTATTAAGAGGGGTCAAGTCTTATAGCTTGAGTCCTATTATGTGTTGATAGCTGAATCCCACTTGCTCTAGCTCACACTCTCTTGATTTGATTTTTTGCATAGAGCAAATATTTGCGAATGTGTTTTGTAAATAGTCGTAGCACATGCTTACAATTTTATTGATGTATACTTTGCATGGAGCTTTGATTTGCAAATAGGAGAAGATCATGTTTGGCAAATGTGTTTTGCAAACAAGTTGATATTTGTGCAATTCTTTGGAGCATGTGATTAGAGTTTGCAAATGTGTTTTGAAAATTGGTTTGATCATGTGTTGATCATCACATGGCTCAAAGATATGATTTTGATTGCTCTTGTTTGCAAGATTTATATTTGCAAATGTTTTTTGCAAAATATTGGTGTTCATTCGTTTGATTTTGGAGCATGTGATTAGAATTTACAAATATGTTTTGCAAAATTGTTTTGATCATGAGTTGATCATTACATGGCTCTAGATTTGATTTTATTGACTCTTGCTAGCTTGTAGTCACGCTCTTGATCAAGTTTATGTGAGGGATTTTGAGAAATCATATTTTAGACTCGAGTGACTACATTGGAGTTTTTGTTTTATGATATTTAAGAATATATATGGTTGCTTAAATATTGAAAAAGGGTGGAGATTATAGCCCTCTTGATAAGCTTTGCATAGAGTCAAAGATCACCTAAATCGGAGTTCAAAGCAAAAAGTTATTACCATTTTAGTGGATAAAATAGTGGTAGCACCGCCCCTACCACCCCAAAAGGTGTTGTTTATTTTCCAGAGAGGTGTTTTTTTGTTGAAATGGCCGGTAGCACGTTGTACTGTAGCAACGGCTAGTTTTTGTGTATTTAATGCATGAATCTGACCGTTGAATGTTCAAGCGCCATTAATTTGGTTTTGGTGTTAATGAAAAATCTAATATTGAGACTAACTCTTTTGATAATCATAATATTAATTAGTCTCAATTGTTAATTAATGACAATCCTTTTATGAGACTAACTCTTTTATTGAGTATATCTTTGATTAGTCTCATCTCATTGAAAAATAGAAAACCCAAAGGTATGCATCTAATACAACTCTATTATTTCTAGATGTATTCCTTGGATTCAGATAAAGGATGAACTTCACTGTAGTTTCAATCTTAATATGTGCATAATGTTTTTAATTCCATATATACATGAATGCACATATTTATGCGGACTTTACCTTGATGTTTTAATAGTATTGATCTAATTCATCTTTCTATATCAAGGATCATTACTTTGAAACAATCCCTTGAGTATATTTAACTTGTGTAGTTGTAGTATACTAATGTTAATATAGGATAAACTCAAATGCTATCTAATATTGATCATGTGTATATTGATTTCAAAGTTCAATTATTTATATGCACATATTTAATGGAGTTTATTCTATAGTTGATGGCCTCAAAAATATTGATTCATTTACATCACTCAAATATATTTGGATCATTACTTTCCATCAAAATGAGTATATGAAACTTGTGTAGTTAATATATACTCATGTCAATTTAAATGAAATTTAAATTGAGTTCGGTTGTCTTTCAATCAATCAAAGAATACTTCATCATGTGTTGATAGTGTTTCTTTGTTGGTTAAGGACAAGCGAAAAGTTATTACAGTATAATGAAGCATTAGTTGTATCAAAGTACTCAAAACACCTTTAAATCATTCAAATTGATTAGAGTTGTGCTCAATCGATTGTGAGGGCATCCATTATGTGTTAATGGAGTGCAATTGATGATTTAGGCAACCGTGTTTGTTCGACTAACAATCTTCCATGAGTTGTGAAGTAGGTTGAGTCTAAGAAAATAAAGAATCGGGAAGGGGAAGAAGAAGAAGTTATCATGTGTTGATGAGCTTCAAGGATGAATCCCGAAATGAAGTAAAGCTAGAGAAGGTTCATCATGTGTTGATGAACAAGAAGAAAGGACTCGGCTTGGAGAGAAGATGATGGAAATCATAAAAGCTCCAAGTGGATGTGCTAGAGGCAAAGGTATAACTAGCTAGGGCTAAGGATGTGTTCTTAGTCTTTTATCGGTCTCGGTGTTTGGATGGGAGACCAGCTTCATCATGTGTTGATGAACTCAATTCGGTTCACTCTAACTTACTCTCTTATTTGGTCTTTGCATGAGCTAAGTATTTGCATGTCTTGCAAATAAGAGAGCTCATGCTTGCTTCTTATTGAATCTTGATTTAGTTTTCACACAGAGCTATGGATTTGCATTGTTGTAAAAGGGGGACAGCTTATGCAAGTGGGTTTAAGTGGTTGTTTGTATGGAGCTAGATATTTGCATGTGTTACAAATAGAGAGCTAATGCATCGGAGTCTTAGCTTGTGACTTGATCGTGTGTTGATCATCACAAAAGCTAAGATAGGTTTATGCTTTGTGTTTGCAAAATGAGTTTTTACAAAATATAGTTTAATTGAATCTTATCTTGGAGCATGTGAATAGAGTTTGCAAATGTGTTTGCAAATTGGTTTGATCATATGTTGATTATCACATGGCTCAAAGATATGATCTTGATTGCTCTTGTTTACGATATTTATATTTGCGAATGTGTTTTACAAAATATTGGTGTTCATGCATTTGATATTGGAGCATGTGATTAGATTTTGTAAATATATTTTGCAAAATTATTTTGATCATGAGTTGATCAGCACATGGCTCAATATTTGATCTTATTGACTCTTACTAGCTTGTAGTCATGCCCTTGACCAAGTCTATGTGAGGGATTTCGAAAAATCAGATTTTAGACTTGAATGACTACATTAGAGTTTTGTTTTTGTGATATTTAAAAATATATATGGTTGCTTAAATCTTGAAAATGGGTGGAGATTTTAGCCCTTGTAATAAGCTTCGCATAGAGTTCAAGATCACCTAAATCGGAGATCGTAGTAAAAAGTTATGAGCTTTTTCGTAGCTATACTATTGATATGACCGGGGTCACTCCGGTCATACCGACCAGCGGTATGACCGAGGTCATTTCGGTGCGTTTTTTCTAGAGAAGGGGTATGCAATTTTTGGGATCCGGTATGACAGGACCACCTTCGGTATGATCAGATTTTCTGAGTAACGGCTAGTTTTTTAGTCGTTAGCCTCTGAGGGGAGGTCATACTAGCCCTAGGGCGGTATGACCGGGTTTCCTGGGTATTTTTGCCTATTTTACCCCCAAACGGCTAGTTTTTCTTGTGGAGGCTACATACGAAGCTTTGGGGGCTGGCTTTTGGGCGTTGCTAGGGTTTTGGTGAGTTCATAGCTCTTTGTGGCTGAGTTGTGTATGTGTTGCACTCTCTAATTTGGTTTTTGAGCTAAGAGTGAGTTCTGATTGCATGTGTTGCAATTAGAAGTGGATTGGGAGCCTCTTGTGCATGCGTCGTTGGTTCGATGATCTTCTCAAAGAAGATTGTGAGAAGGCTCGACGAGTTGTGAAGGTTGGAGCTCACCTACCCGGAGGGGGAAAGAGCTACCACTAGTGGAATCGAGGCAGGTGCTCAATTCGTGGAGCTGATCCAAAGTGGTTTGGACTTGTCTCAACGTGGATCAGAGGAGACCGGCAAGTCTCTGAACACCACGGTAAAATATCGGTGTGTCTCTTGTGATTTGCATTCTATTCTTTATTTATACTCAAGCAATTTATATTAATATAATTGATGATTTGATTGCTTGTATTTAAGATTAAAAATTATTGTTAGAGATATAAATAGTTAGTGCACTTAGTGAGCCTAGTTAACTTAGGCTTTAATTATCAAAACCTTAGTTTATCGCTTCCGCATCTATTATCATTTAGGTTTTGACATAAGAGCACTTAGGCGAGATTTTAATTAATCGTAGAAGAAATTTTTATAGCCGCCTATTCACCCCCCTCTAGTCGGCATCCTCGATCTTACAACTGTTGAGCCTGGGGCTGGTGCTACCGGTCCTAGATGAGCGGTAGCACCGGGTTTTGCTGTTTTTTTGGGTATTTTGCCCATAACGGCTAGTTTTCTTGAGGGGCTATAAAAGGGCTCGAGCTAGGAGGTTTTTGTTGTTGCTCTAGCACTCATTTGAGGTATTCTTGTGAGAGCAAAACCTCAAGAGCTTATAAAGCAATATTTGAGTGATTTGAGAAGCATTTGAGCTAGAGATTCTTGTTTAATGAATCTTGGTGTTCTATTTGCCTACTCTGGAGCTAGTGCAAGCCTCTCCTCTTAATTGTGCATGTGTTGCACCTTGTGAGCAAGGAGAGAAGGTCTCTAGTTGCATGTATTGCATCTATAGAAGGATTAAGCATCCTTGAGCATGTGTTGTACTTGGTGAGGATCAAGCAAGAGACTTGATCTATTACTCTTGGTGTTTACCGACACCTAGACGGCGTGGAGGCGGCGGCGTCCGATGATCTTCTCAAGAAGGTTGTGAGAAGGCCCGGCGAGTGTGAAGGTTGGAGCTCACCTACCCGAAGGGGGGAAAGAGTTACCACTAGTAGAATTGAAGTGGGTGCTCAATTCGTGAAGCCGGTCCAAAGTGATTTGGGCTTGCCTCAACGTGGATTAGGGGAGACCGGCAAGTCTCCGAACACCACGGTAAAAAGTGTTGTCTCTCCTTGTGTATGCTTGCAATTCCTTATTTACATTCCTAGAATTAAATTACTTTCTAGTCTTTAGGATTGTAATTTATTGTTAGAAACATAATTAGCTAGTGCACTTAGTGAGCCTAGTTTACTTAGGCTTTAATTGTCAAAACATTAATTTATCGCTTCCGCATCTATTATCATTTAGATTTTGATATAAGGGTACTTAGGCGAGAATTTAATTAATCGTAGAAGAATTTTTTATAGCCACCTATTCACCCCCCTCTAGTCGGCATCCTCGATCTTACAGGGGCTCACCCGGTCTCCTTGCTTGGCTCGTGGAGAATCAGTGGAGATTGTGGGAGAAGCTGTCCTCCCACAGCTTTTGATTTTACGTTAGAAGGCAACTTTTGATTTTGGGAGAAGCTGTCCATAATCCTTCCATTCGGCATACAATCCGCTTTTATTTTAAGCAGAAGCTGTCTAAAAGCGGGTCCGAACGGGACCTGGAAGCTCCCTTCATTCGTCAGAACGGGCGTTCACCCTGGTGCAGAAGAGCAGATAACGCGTGAGAATGGAGGAATTTTGATGGCCCAAGCTATTTAGCTGCAAGCCGGGTGGGATATGTGTGAAAATTGAGGCGGAGGTTGAGGTTGATGGAGATGTCGGTTCTTCATCACTTGAGCTTGAGGTGGAGCTTGATGTTTCATCTCCCGACATCTCTTCCTTAGTGCAATCCTCAATAGAAGTGGATGATTCAAATAGTTCTTGAAGCTTTATCCACATTTCATGAGCGCTCTTGAGATTGCATATTCTATCAAAAATTTCATCGCTCACAACACAAAATAAAACATTAGTAGCTTGAGCGTCGAGATGTAGGCATTTCCTCTCTCCTTCGGTTGGAGCAACTTCATTCAACGGAGAGGAAAAGCCGACATCTACGATCCACCATATTTGGGGGCTCATGGATTTAAAATGAGAAGTCATAATTAATTTCCATGAAGCATAATTTGTGCCATCTAGCACAAGTGGATTATGTGAGTGTTCTAATCCTCTAGTCGACATCCTTTACTCTCTAGACGGTTAAGTCTAATAAAAAGAGAGACCTTGCTCTGATACCAATTGAAAGGACAGGGGATGTCGCCTAGAGGGGTGAATAGGCGAATTAAAAACTTTATAGCTAAATGCAATGAATAAAAATTTGCGACTAAATAAAATCTCCGAGTTTCTGAACAATCCGGAGTGTCCGGATATTCAATCCGGATACTCCGGATAGTCCGATCCCGAGGGTACTAACCCGGAGTGTCCGGTTATTCAATCCGGATACTCCGGATTATCCGGACTGTCCGGGGTATTCAATCCGGATACTCCGGATAGTCCAATCGAGGGTCCTAACCCGAGTGTCCGGTATTCAATCCGGATACTCGGATTATCCGACCGTCGGGTTCGAGGATTCGGATACTCGGATTGAGGACTTGAATGGAGATTTTAAATCTTTGCAATTTTTCAACAATCTACTTGAATACAAAAGATCTAAATGATGTCGTACACGAGGGCATAGAAGATCCGGAGCCAAACACAACAAAAGAGTAGATCGGGCAATTTCAAGATTCAAAATCAAATGCTAAAGCAAGAGAAAGAAGCAAACTTGGAGACGATGATTTTTCACCCGGTTCGGATCCTTGAGGGATCCTACGTCTCCGTTGAGGCGGCTCGGTCACACTTGAGCCGGGTCTCTTTCAACCCTCTTCCTCCGGTGTTGCACAAATGCACTCGCGGTCTTCACTCCTTTGATTCCTTCCTTACGGAGGCGGAACCGCCTTCACAAACTTCCCACGGCCAACCACACAAAGCTCCGGTGGCTCGTAGGCGACCTCCTAGCCGTCTAGGAGTCCTCAACCTCCAAGAGTAACAAATGCTCACGAAGAACAAACTTAGAGATGAAATCAAGTGCTCAATCAACTCAAATCTCACTCCCCAAACTCTTCCCAACCCTTCTCACAAGGGGATCACTTAGATCTAAGGGTAAAAGCTCCCTCAAAGCCCCCCACACAGCCCCTCAAAATCCACTCCAAAAGCCTCACCAAAAAGCTCTCCCAAAAAGAGAGAGGAAGGGCTATATATAGAACTCCCCAAAAACTAGCCGTTGGGGTCAGGTCACAAGCACAATCCGAGTCTCGGATTTCAATCCGGATACTCGGATTGACTGAGAAAAGGCTAACAGAGAGACTCAACCCGAGAGTCCGGATGAATATCCGGATACTCGGATGATCCGGATAGTCCGGACTAACTCCGGATAGTCCGAATCAAGACTTGAGCAAATCGACTAAAACGAGCATAACTTTTGACTCGGACTCGATTTCAGAGATTTTGGACTCTCCCGAAAGCTAAGAACGAGGGCTACACAAATAACAAGGTCTCACTACCCAAAACTCAAAGGATAACCACAGATTTCACAAAGAAATCAAGAGAGACCTACAACCCTCACTTTCCCAAGACTACCAACACCACTCTCTTTCTAAGATTCACAAGGATGGATCACTTGAGCACTTGACACATCTAAAAGTCATTCGACATCGCATCCCTCTTAATAGTACGGCAATCCTTAGACTCAAATTAAATCAAAGATAATATAAGTCTAGACATAGTCACTTGCCGTCTTCTTTCTTGATGTCGATGCATGAAGACCTTCACCATATAATTGATGACATCTTCGCCTTGTCCAACTCGACTCGATTCACCTCATGAGACTCTCGTCCTATCAACCTTGACTTGATCATCCTCTCTGACGATCTCCACGCCAAGTTGCTCTTGACTTAGTCCTCACTCTTGGTGACACCGCCGTCTTGTTGACCTCAGCTTAATGATCATCCTCCAAGATACCTTGGTCATCATACACATACGGGACCTAATTCTTTCCAAACTACTCATGAAAGACATTAGTCCCAAAAGCTCAATAGATATGAATAAGTTGATATTTGTGAGCAGTTGATTACAACAAGTGTTTCATATAAAGAAGCACAACACAAAATAGAAACACTTGACACAAGAAATGTTCTCTACTAAGTGCATCACGATGAATATGTAATTGATCTATATGCACTAGTGAGATAATTGCCAATATGATGAATCAATTAAATCATGGCAAGGATCACAGACTTTACTTAAATAAAGCACATGATAGAATATACACGAATTGTACATGTGCAAATAACATTTGGAGTAAGAGTAAATATGTGATCCAACACTAGATAAACTTCACTAAGAGAATTGCATGAGAAGATATACAAATAAAACATGCATGCACCAAGTCAATCTATAGCAATATGAAGTTTAACTCTAGTTAATATATGCATACTAAAAACAAAGCACATAATGAACTCAAATGAATATATATGCACAAATAAATATGACATGAACCAATGTGCATATAGAACCAACATGCTACTTGGAGTTCACTATGCATTTGCACGAAAGGAATGCAATAACAAATATAGAATAGATACCAAAATTGCATACCTTATCTTTGCTTAACCTTCCTATTTGATTTTCCTCTAAATAGATGAGACTGATACTCAACTAGGCAATAACAAGTTAGTCTCATAGCAATATAATCATATTAGAGGTTTGTCATTTGCTAAGCACTAAGTTAAGCATTTACTTAATTGCATAGATTGTCATTATGAGTGTTTGTCATTAATCACCAAAATAACATTCATTAATCACCAAAATAACATAAGTGCCTAGATGCACTTTCAATCTCCCCCTTTTTGGTGATTTATGACAAACCTATTATCAATTGCACCAAATGACAATATTAAGATATTTTAGCATTAGAACAAGCATAAAGATACAATAAGAGATCATACTTACAAATCATCCCTTTTGTCAATCGATTAGGGACAATTGATAATTCCATAAATTCTCCCCTTTTGTCATTAATCCCAAAAGGTGCTTAAAAGATTCTTATTGTTTATTCAATAAAATCTGTTCTCCCCTTGATTGCACACTCAATAAAAGATTAGGAGAAAATAAAATAAAGATAAGGAGCTAGTAATAGGACAATAATATTAAGCTCCCCTAAATCTAGGCAAGATATGATACCAATTATTTCCAAGATTTAGGTAAAAGATTTTCTAGTTATACCAAATTAAAGAAGTCATGATTCTTAGGATATAAGTGATGCTTAAACATGACACACGAATATGATTTCACATATTCTTTAAACATCAAGATCATATAGCAAATTTATAATTTAAGCACATGCTTATGATCAAATCAAATTCTAACAATCAAGATCATATAAAGAAGATTACACAAGAAGGAATTGCTTATATGATCACAAGATGTATACAAGATCATGAATCAAGGTTGTATAAGTAAGATGCACTTTCATGATCAAGAATTTCATAAACTTATCAAGGGCATACCTCTTTGCAATGTGTCACCCATATGTACCTTTTAGTTCTTGATAATGCCGAATGCAAGTTAGATGACACTTCAAAACAATTTAGGATTAGAGGATACCTCTTGAAAGATACCAATTAATCATATCAATTGAAAAATACAACACCATTTAGAATAACACGATTTAGCATAATGGTGTGCATGACATTATTGAATATGGTCGAAAAGAAACACGTCCTTTGTCGATTCTTGTCCACCGCATGTTCGAATTGGTCATGATCACCGCGCCGGTCTTAGATCCTCGTACTATGGAGCTCCTCTCCATTTCCTTCATCCCACCGTCGAAGGTGACCCTTTTCCAATACCTTGAACATCAATAGACAAGCACACGATTTCCGGGAACAAATATCTTTTAATTTGACCCAAGTTAGTTTGATAATGTCTAAGTACAACATGCATGATATATATGATATACAAGACAATACTCTTTGCATGCAATTTAAGACAATTTAAGATATCAATTGAAGATTTTATTACATCACTTTATAATGAAAATATTTGAAACTTATTCAAATTTGATCTTGTCATCCACTTGTAAGAGAGACAATGAGTAAAACACATTCAAACTCACTCTTGAGCTTACAAGGGAAATTTTCTCTTTTCCATAATAAACTCGAAGTTATGCAAGAGAGAAAACATTTTGAGGCTAAGTTACAATTAAATCCAATTTCCAAAAGAACTTAGCCAAAAGATGCACTTTCATTGGAATGAAAACTTAAATAGATATGCTCCACTTAGAAGCTTGGAGCAATGAATAAGTTCACTTAGTTTTCATCTTGAAAGGCTTGCCAAGATGCCAATTTAAAACTCTTAAAATCTCAAAAAGATGCAAATAGCAGCGCAAAGTCGATTATAACTTTTAAACCATTGCTCAAATACAAAAATCATCAACGCGGAACAGATCCGACTCGAAATCCTCTTCGAGGGTTATGAAGACTGAATATTGATTTGAGCAAAGGAGAAACCCCAAAAATAGGATGAACAAGATATTGCAAGAAAGTGTAGATAGCAATTTGAATTTGGGCGAAGCAAGACAACCGGATACTCGGTATTTTGATCCGGAGTGTCCGGATAATCCGGATACTCCGGATATATTACCCGGATACTCCGGGTTGTTCAGCTTCATCCCTAAAACTGAACATTTTGAATTTTGATCAAATCTTGATCAAATGAAGTCCAATAGCCATAAGATTTTGCAGAAATGATCCATGAACATCCAAGAGACTTCTCCAAAAAGAATTTCTCAAATATCACCCTCCAATCAAAAATTAGATCAAAATGAGCATTGGAGGTTTAGTTTTGACACTAAGTCAAATAAAGTCAACAATCTCGCAAATGAGTTCAAATAAATTTGAGAATTTTTCAGATATGAACTCCATATGTGAGAGAAGGTTTTCCAACAAGGATTTTCAATAAATAAATTTCATTTAGAAATATGATGAAAGATGCATATGAAACACACAAAAGATTAAGATTTTCACCAAATCCTCAAAATGGAACCAAATGGGTTTTGAATGGTAATATGCACTTATATGGCTTCATATGATTTAGAGAGATGTTTATAAGCCTATTTGCATAATCAAATCCATTCAAATCGTAAAATCCAACTTAATGCGAGAGTATGCCAAATAAGATCGAAAGAGAGAAAAAGGCATAACTATTTCAAATTAAGTTTAAATTATTTGAAATTTAGCATAAACATTCTTTAGACTTCCAAGAAACTTTTCCAGAAAGAATTTTCCAAAAAGGAGTCTCCAATCAAAAGATATGCCAAATTTTGCTTTGTAGGCATGATTTTTACTCAAAGAGAAGAAAAGTCAAAACTTTCTCAAATTGAGTCCAAATGGTTTGAAACTTTCCAGAAATAAACATTGGACTATTTAGAAGGTTTCCCAATAAGAATTTCATTAAAAGAAATTTTCGTTCAAAAGATATGGCAAAATACGCTTTGTAGGTTTGAGAAGAAATTGAATTTTCACCAAATGCTCAAAATGCATTCGGATTGAAATTTATGGAGATTTGAACTTTCATAGCTTTGTATGAGTTAGAAATACTATTTCAATCCAAGATATGCAAATAAATCCAATTCAAATAGCGAAATCCACAAAATGCAACAACGGGTCATTTTGGGTGAAATGGATGATTTTGGCCAAATTCAAATGGCTATAACTTTTGAACGGTTGGTCGTTTGGAAAAACTTTGAACTAAAGAAATGCTTAAAATGACCAACCCTATGAGTTTTGTATTGACCACTTTTTCAAACTCCAAATAGATATTGCTTTAGAAAAATTTGAAGTTAAATGCAAACGCAAGATCACAAAGATCTTTTTTAGGCCAAAGTTTGACTTTTAGCTTCTAGCCAAGGGTTAGATACTTGAAAACATTTGAAATGCATTTGAAAACATTTTTAGAAGTCTATTTTCATAAGATTTTGCATTTCAAACAAATATTTTGCTTTTAACCCCTTTTTGAAGCAAGTTAAAATAGGTAATAGTTTTTCATAAAAGCCTCAAAATACAACTCAATTTGGATTTCATGCAATTTCAATTTCCATGGCTTAGAAATGATTATCAAGATGGTTTCTAGCCAACATTTATAATGAAATCCAACTTGAATGCTAAGATTTGAGCAATATGCTTAAATAAGCTATCTTAGTTCAAACAAAAAACTTTTCGGGCTAAAATTGATTTCAATATAGAATTTTTTATTTTGAAAGCTTGTAAAACATTTGAAATACATATTAGAATACTTTTACAAAGCTTTTCACAATTTTGGGCCTTTTAAACATAAGATTTGACTTTTGACCAAAATGGTCCTTTTGAAATAGCTATTTGTAAAACAAAGTCAAATATTTCAACACAAGATTCAAATGAAGAATAAGATGAGATATAGAGATTTGAATTTTGTGTATGAGTCTAAGATACCATTTTGAACCAAGATACTACACAAGATCCGGTCCAAACGGAGAAACTCACTAAGTGCAATAATATGACTATTATGGGTCAAATATAGTTTTTCGGCGAGTTTCAAAATCAAATAACTTTCACTAGGTTGGTCTTTTGAAAGTCTTTTGAACACAAGAGTTGTTAAGAATGACCAACTCTAGGATTTTCGTTTTGGAATTACTTTCAAATTCATTTTACATTTAATTCTATGAAAATTATAAGTTTAAATCCAAAACAAGATACTAGAAACTTGATTTTGGGCATGAAACTCATTTTCTTTGTAAAATAGATTTTTGAAGCCAAAACCTTTGAAAAACGTTTCAAATACATTTGTATACATTTTGCAATTAGTTTTTCACAAGAATACTAATGGTATACAAAATTTTGACTTTTGGCTAAATGGCTTGATTTTGAAAATATATATTTGCACTTATATAAATATGGGCACATGTAGCGATGTAATATACATGGTTATGATTTAGCATTCCCCCTTAATGTGCCACTTACCCAAACTTGCTCAAGATTGCAATCAAAACAATTAATAAGCATGAGCAAGCATATAATCAAGCAATCTAAATTGATTTTCATGAATAATGCAATATAACCTACACAAGGCTATAAGCTATAAGAATCAATTTAAATACTTGTTACCCGAGATGGCATTGGTTCATGATTGGAGTGAATATCCTCAAGTTTGGCTCCCTTTTTCATATGATGAAATCATCCTCTTGATTGAGCCAAAGCTTTCCAATGCATCTTCAAGCACCTAATAAACTTCTAGGCACTTGTTGGTACCCAATTTTGTTGGGTCCAAGAATGTTAGTCACAATAGATTTAGGAACCCAAATGGCCCTAGCATTTATAGTCTTAGGTGAACTAACATGACTAGCAATGGATTTGCGATTGTTATTACTCCTAAGCGAATTATTGGAATTGAATTGAGGAGGCTTAGGAGTTTTAGCATTTTAGCAAATCCATTTCTAGTTTGATCCTTTCTAAGCACATAATAATCATTACAATGCAAGGGCTTAGAAGATCTAGCAAATCTAGCAAATGGTTTGCTATTGTTATTTTTCCTAAGCACATGATCAACATGATTTTTCTTGGTCTTAGGAAGTCTAGCATTTTGAGCAAACACATTTCTAGATTCATTTCTCCTAAGCAATTGAATATCATAATTTTGCAAATACTTGGGAGAATCGACAAACTTGGCAAACACATTGCCATTTTTGTCCTTCCTAAGCAAATAATGATCATTGACAATAATAGGCTTAGGGATGATACCTTTGGGACAATCCTTACCGATGTGTCCCTTTTTCCGACAATTGTAGCAAGTAGGCTTTGAGCGTCTCTTCTTCTTCTTGACTTGCTCTTTGTCGGTTCGCCTCATTGTTGATGGTTGTGGCTTGATCTCCACTTTATTAGGGCACACGGAGGCGAAGTGTCCCTTCTTGTTGCAAGCAAAGCACTTGATGATCTTCGAATGTCTTTCGTTGTGCCTTGTCTTGTTAGTCTCCCTCTTGGAGATGTAGCCGAGTCCTCGCTTATCTTGAGGTGCCCTTGGCTTGCTCAAGATCTCGTCGAGAACGGCTTTTCCCTTGATGCACTTCTTCAAGTCATTTTCTAATCTAATGACTTTGGCCTTGAGCTCATTGTTTTCCTCTACAAGATTAGTCTCAATATGCATAGAGGAAGTGGAAACATTTGAATTTGAGCAACAAGGTAAATCATTGCAAGAGGTGGACATGTCAAATTTTGATGAAATATTAGGATTAACATTTAAGCAAGACATTTCATCAATTAAATCACATGAGATTCCTATATCCACCTTAGGCTTATGAGTTTCTTTGGAAAGGAGGGATTCATGATTTTCTTGAAGCATGTTATAATCATTTTGAAGTGATTCATGTTCAAGCTTCAAAATTTTATATTTCTTTTTCTCCTTTCCAAGACATTTATTGAGCTCCTCTAGCAAATTCATAAGTTCATCATAAGTGAGCTCATCATCATCATCGTCACTTACCTCATTCTTACCTTTCGCCATGAAGCAACGGATTTGTGATGGAAGAGCATCTTCATCGTCACTTGAGGCGGAGGTTGAGGTTGATGGAGATGTCGGTTCTTCATCACTTGAGCTTGAGGTGGAGCTTGATGTTTCATCTCCCGACATCTCTTCCTTAGTGCAATCCTCAATAGAAGTGGATGATTCAAATAGTTCTTGAAGCTTTATCCACATTTCATGAGCGCTCTTGAGATTGCATATTCTATCAAAAATTTCATCGCTCACAACACAAAATAAAACATTAGTAGCTTGAGCGTCGAGATGTAGGCATTTCCTCTCTCCTTGGTTGGAGCAACTTCATTCAACGGAGAGGAAAAGCCGACATCTACGATCCACCATATTTGGGGCTCATGGATTTAAAATGAGAAGTCATAATTAATTTCCATGAAGCATAATTTGTGCCATCTAGCACAAGTGGATTATGTGAGTGTTCTAATCCTCTAGTCGACATCCTTTACTCTCTAGACGGTTAAGTCTAATAAAAGAGAGACCTTGCTCGATACCAATTGAAAGGACGGGGATGTCGCCTAGAGGGGGTGAATAGGCGAATTAAAAACTTTATAGCTAAATGCAATGGAATAAAAATTTGCAGCTAAATAAAATCTCCGAGTTTCTGAACAATCCGGAGTGTCCGGATATTCAATCCGGATACTCGGATAGTCCGATCCGAGGGTACTAACCCGAGTGTCCGGTTATTCAATCCGGATACTCGGATTATCCGGACCGTCCGGGTATTCAATCCGGATACTCGGATAGTCCAATCCGAGGTCCTAACCCGAGTGTCCGGTATTCAATCCGGATACTCGGATTATCCGACTGTCCGGTTCGAGGATTCGGATACTCGGATTGAGGACTTCGAATGGAGATTTTAAATCTTTGCAATTTTTCAACAATCTACTTGAATACAAAAGATCTAAATGATGTCGTACACGAGGGCATAGAAGATCCGAGCCAAACACAACAAAAGAGTAGATCGGGCAATTTCAAGATTCAAAATCAAATGCTAAAGCAAGAGAAAGAAGCAAACTTGGAGACGATGATTTTTCACCCGAAGTTCGGATCCTTGAGGGATCCTACGTCTCGTTGAGGCGGCTCGGTCACACTTGAGCCGGGTCTCTTTCAACCCTCTTCCTCCCGGTGTTGCACAAATGCACTCGCGGTCTTCACTCCTTTGATTCCTTCCCTTACGGAGGCGGAACTGCCTTCACAAACTTCCCACGCCAACCACACAAAGCTCCGGTGGCTCGTAGGCGACCTCCTAGCCGTCTAGGAGTCCTCAACCTCCAAGAGTAACAAATGCTCACGAAGAACAAACTTAGAGATGAAATCAAGTGCTCAATCAACTCAAATCTCACTCCCCAAACTCTTCCCAACCCTTCTCACAAGGGGATCACTTAGATCTAAGGGTAAAGCTCCTCAAAGCCCCCACACACCCCTCAAAATCCACTCCAAAAGCCTCACCAAAAAGCTCTCCCAAAAAGAGAGAGGAAGGGCTATATATAGAACTCCCCAAAAACTAGCCGTTGGGGGCAGGCTGCGCACAATCCGGAGTCTCCGGATTTCAATCCGGATACTCCGGATTGACTGAGAAAAGGCTAACAGAGAGACTCAACCCGGAGAGTCCGGATGAATATCCGGATACTCCGGATGATCCGGATAGTCCGGACTAACTCCGGATAGTCCGAATCAAGACTGAGCAAATTCGACTAAAACGAGCATAACTTTTGACTCGGACTCGATTTCAGAGATTTTGGACTCTCCCAAAGCTAAGAACGAGGGCTACACAAATAACAAGGTCTCACTACCCAAAACTCAAAGGATAACCACAGATTTCACAAAGAAATCAAGAGAGACCTACAACCCTCACTTTCCCAAGACTACCAACACCACTCTCTTTCTAAGATTCACAAGGATGGATCACTTGAGCACTTGACACATCTAAAAGTCATTCGACATCGCATCCCTCTTAATAGTACGGCAATCCTTAGACTCAAATTAAATCAAAGATAATATAAGTCTAGACATAGTCACTTGCAGTCTTCTTTCTTGATGTCGATGCATGAAGACCTTCACCATATAATTGATGACATCTTCGCCTTGTCCAACTCGACTCGATTCACCTCATGAGACTCTCGTCCTATCAACCTTGACTTGATCATCCTCTCTGACGATCTCCACGCCAAGTTGCTCTTGACTTAGTCCTCAGCTCTTGGTGACACCGCCGTCTTGTTGACCTCAGCTTAATGATCATCCTCCAAGATACCTTGGTCATCATACACATACGGGACCTAATTCTTTCCAAACTACTCATGAAAGACATTAGTCCCAAAAGCTCAATAGATATGAATAAGTTGATATTTGTGAGCAGTTGATTACAACAAGTGTTTCATATAAAGAAGCACAACACAAAATAGAAACACTTGACACAAGAAATGTTCTCTACTAAGTGCATCACGATGAATATGTAATTGATCTATATGCACTAGTGAGATAATTGCCAATATGATGAATCAATTAAATCATGGCAAGGATCACAGACTTTACTTAAATAAAGCACATGATAGAATATACACGAATTGTACATGTGCAAATAACATTTGGAGTAAGAGTAAATATGTGATCCAACACTAGATAAACTTCACTAAGAGAATTGCATGAGAAGATATACAAATAAAACATGCATGCACCAAGTCAATCTATAGCAATATGAAGTTTAACTCTAGTTAATATATGCATACTAAAAACAAAGCACATAATGAACTCAAATGAATATATATGCACAAATAAATATGACATGAACCAATGTGCATATAGAACCAACATGCTACTTGGAGTTCACTATGCATTTGCACGAAAGGAATGCAATAACAAATATAGAATAGATACCAAAATTGCATACCTTATCTTTGCTTAACCTTCCTATTTGATTTTCCTCTAAATAGATGAGACTGATACTCAACTAGGCAATAACAAGTTAGTCTCATAGCAATATAATCATATTAGAGGTTTGTCATTTGCTAAGCACTAAGTTAAGCATTTACTTAATTGCATAGATTGTCATTATGAGTGTTTGTCATTAATCACCAAAATAACATTCATTAATCACCAAAATAACATAAGTGCCTAGATGCACTTTCAATCTCCCCCTTTTTGGTGATTTATGACAAACCTATTATCAATTGCACCAAATGACAATATTAAGATATTTTAGCATTAGAACAAGCATAAAGATACAATAAGAGATCATACTTACAAATCATCCCTTTTTGTCAATCGATTAGGGACAATTGATAATTCCATAAATTCTCCCCTTTTGTCATTAATCCCAAAAGGTGCTTAAAAGATTCTTATTGTTTATTCAATAAAATCTGTTCTCCCCTTGATTGCACACTCAATAAAAAGATTAGGGAGAAAATAAAATAAAGATAAGGAGCTAGTAATAGGACAATAATATTAAGCTCCCCCTAAATCTAGGCAAGATATGATACCAATTATTTCCAAGATTTAGGTAAAAGATTTTTCTAGTTATACCAAATTAAAGAAGTCATGATTCTTAGGATATAAGTGATGCTTAAACATGACACACGAATATGATTTCACATATTCTTTAAACATCAAGATCATATAGCAAATTTATAATTTAAGCACATGCTTATGATCAAATCAAATTCTAACAATCAAGATCATATAAAGAAGATTACACAAGAAGGAATTGCTTATATGATCACAAGATGTATACAAGATCATGAATCAAGGTTGTATAAGTAAGATGCACTTTCATGATCAAGAATTTCATAAACTTATCAAGGGCATACCTCTTTGCAATGTGTCACCCATATGTACCTTTTAGTTCTTGATAATGCCGAATGCAAGTTAGATGACACTTCAAAACAATTTAGGATTAGAGGATACCTCTTGAAAGATACCAATTAATCATATCAATTGAAAAATACAACACCATTTAGAATAACACGATTTAGCATAATGGTGTGCACAGACATTATTGAATATGGTCAGAAAAGAAACACGTCCCTTTGTCGATTCTTGTCCACCGCATGTTCGAATTGGTCATGATCACCGCGCCGGTCTTAGATCCTCGTACTATGGAGCTCCTCTCCATTTCCTTCATCCCACCGTCGAAGGTGACCCCTTTTCCAATACCTTGAACATCAATAGACAAGCACACGATTTCTGGGAACAAATATCTTTTAATTTGACCCAAGTTAGTTTGATAATGTCTAAGTACAACATGCATGATATATATGATATACAAGACAATACTCTTTGCATGCAATTTAAGACAATTTAAGATATCAATTGAAGATTTTATTACATCACTTTATAATGAAAATATTTGAAACTTATTCAAATTTGATCTTGTCATCCACTTGTAAGAGAGACAATGAGTAAAACACATTCAAACTCACTCTTGAGCTTACAAGGGAAATTTTCTCTTTTCCATAATAAACTCGAAGTTATGCAAGAGAGAAAACATTTTGAGGCTAAGTTACAATTAAATCCAATTTCCAAAAGAACTTAGCCAAAAGATGCACTTTCATTGGAATGAAAACTTAAATAGATATGCTCCACTTAGAAGCTTGGAGCAATGAATAAGTTCACTTAGTTTTCATCTTGAAAGGCTTGCCAAGATGCCAATTTAAAACTCTTAAAATCTCAAAAAGATGCAAATAGCAGCGCAAAGTCGATTATAACTTTTAAACCATTGCTCAAATACAAAAATCATCAACGCGGAACAGATCCGACTCAAAATCCTCTTCGAGGGTTATGAAGACTGAATATTGATTTGAGCAAAGGAGAAACCCCAAAAATAGGATGAACAAGATATTGCAAGAAAGTGTAGATAGCAATTTCAGAATTTGGGCCGAGCAGTACAACCCGGATACTCCGGTATTTTGATCCGGAGTGTCCGGATAATCCGGATACTCCGGATATATTACCCGGATACTCCGGGTTGTTCAGCTTCATCCCTAAAACTGAACATTTTGAATTTTGATCAAATCTTGATCAAATGAAGTCCAATAGCCATAAGATTTTGCAGAAATGATCCATGAACATCCAAGAGACTTCTCCAAAAAGAATTTCTCAAATATCACCCTCCAATCAAAAATTAGATCAAAATGAGCATTGGAGGTTTAGTTTTGACACTAAGTCAAATAAAGTCAACAATCTCGCAAATGAGTTCAAATAAATTTGAGAATTTTTCAGATATGAACTCCATATGTGAGAGAAGGTTTTCCAACAAGGATTTTCAATAAATAAATTTCATTTGAGAAATATGATGAAAGATGCATATGAAACACACAAAAGATTAAGATTTTCACCAAATCCTCAAAATGGAACCAAATGGGTTTTGAATGGTAATATGCACTTATATGGCTTCATATGATTTAGAGAGATGTTTATAAGCCTATTTGCATAATCAAATCCATTCAAATCGTAAAATCCAACTTAATGCGAGTATGCCAAATAAGATCGAAAGAGAGAAAAAGGCATAACTATTTCAAATTAAGTTTAAATTATTTGAAATTTAGCATAAACATTCTTTAGACTTCCAAGAAACTTTTCCAGAAAGAATTTTCCAAAAAGGAGTCTCCAATCAAAAGATATGCCAAATTTTGCTTTGTAGGCATGATTTTTACTCAAAGAGAAGAAAAGTCAAAACTTTCTCAAATTGAGTCCAAATGGTTTGAAACTTTCCAGAAATAAACATTGGACTATTTAGAAGGTTTCCCAATAAGAATTTCATTAAAAGAAATTTTCGTTCAAAAGATATGGCAAAATACGCTTTGTAGGTTTGAGAAGAAATTGAATTTTCACCAAATGCTCAAAATGCATTCCGGATTGAAATTTATGGAGATTTGAACTTTCATAGCTTTGTATGAGTTAGAAATACTATTTCAATCCAAGATATGCAAATAAATCCAATTCAAATAGCGAAATCCACAAAATGCAACAACGGGTCATTTTGGGTGAAATGGATGATTTTGGCCAAATTCAAATGGCTATAACTTTTGAACGGTTGGTCGTTTGGAAAAACTTTGAACTAAAGAAATGCTTAAAATGACCAACCCTATGAGTTTTGTATTGACCACTTTTTCAAACTCCAAATAGATATTGCTTTAGAAAAATTTGAAGTTAAATGCAAACGCAAGATCACAAAGATCTTTTTTAGGCCAAAGTTTGACTTTTAGCTTCTAGCCAAGGGTTAGATACTTGAAAACATTTGAAATGCATTTGAAAACATTTTTAGAAGTCTATTTTCATAAGATTTTGCATTTCAAACAAATATTTTGCTTTTAACCCCTTTTTGAAGCAAGTTAAAATAGGTAATAGTTTTTCATAAAAAGCCTCAAAATACAACTCAATTTGGATTTCATGCAATTTCAATTTCCATGGCTTAGAAATGATTATCAAGATGGTTTCTAGCCAACATTTATAATGAAATCCAACTTGAATGCTAAGATTTGAGCAATATGCTTAAATAAGCTATCTTAGTTCAAACAAAAAACTTTTCGGGCTAAAATTGATTTCAATATAGAATTTTTTATTTTGAAAGCTTGTAAAACATTTGAAATACATATTAGAATACTTTTACAAAGCTTTTCACAATTTTGGGCCTTTTAAACATAAGATTTGACTTTTGACCAAAATGGTCCTTTTGAAATAGCTATTTGTAAAACAAAGTCAAATATTTCAACACAAGATTCAAATGAAGAATAAGATGAGATATAGAGATTTGAATTTTGTGTATGAGTCTAAGATACCATTTTGAACCAAGATACTACACAAGATCCGGTCCAAACGGAGAAACTCACTAAGTGCAATAATATGACTATTATGGGTCAAATATAGTTTTTCGGCGAGTTTCAAAATCAAATAACTTTCACTAGGTTGGTCTTTTGAAAGTCTTTTGAACACAAGAGTTGTTAAGAATGACCAACTCTAGGATTTTCGTTTTGGAATTACTTTCAAATTCATTTTACATTTAATTCTATGAAAATTATAAGTTTAAATCCAAAACAAGATACTAGAAACTTGATTTTGGGCATGAAACTCATTTTCTTTGTAAAATAGATTTTTGAAGCCAAAACCCTTTGAAAAACGTTTCAAATACATTTGTATACATTTTGCAATTAGTTTTTCACAAGAATACTAATGGTATACAAAATTTTGACTTTTGGCTAAATGGCTTGATTTTGAAAATATATATTTGCACTTATATAAATATGGGCACATGTAGCGATGTAATATACATGGTTATGATTTAGCATTCCCCCTTAATGTGCCACTTACCCAAACTTGCTCAAGATTGCAATCAAAACAATTAATAAGCATGAGCAAGCATATAATCAAGCAATCTAAATTGATTTTCATGAATAATGCAATATAACCTACACAAGGCTATAAGCTATAAGAATCAATTTAAATACTTGTTACCCGAGATGGCATTGGTTCATGATTGGAGTGAATATCCTCAAGTTTGGCTCCCTTTTTCATATGATGAAATCATCCTCTTGATTGAGCCAAAGCTTTCCAATGCATCTTCAAGCACCTAATAAACTTCTAGGCACTTGTTGGTACCCAATTTTTGTTGGGTCCAAGAATGTTAGTCACAATAGATTTAGGAACCCAAATGGCCCTAGCATTTATAGTCTTAGGTGAACTAACATGACTAGCAATGGATTTGCGATTGTTATTACTCCTAAGCGAATTATTGGAATTGAATTGAGGAGGCTTAGGAGTTTTAGCATTTTTAGCAAATCCATTTCTAGTTTGATCCTTTCTAAGCACATAATAATCATTACAATGCAAGGGCTTAGAAGATCTAGCAAATCTAGCAAATGGTTTGCTATTGTTATTTTTCCTAAGCACATGATCAACATGATTTTTCTTGGTCTTAGGAAGTCTAGCATTTTGAGCAAACACATTTCTAGATTCATTTCTCCTAAGCAATTGAATATCATAATTTTGCAAATACTTGGGAGAATCGACAAACTTGGCAAACACATTGCCATTTTTGTCCTTCCTAAGCAAATAATGATCATTGACAATAATAGGCTTAGGGATGATACCTTTGGGACAATCCTTACCGATGTGTCCCTTTTTCCGACAGTTGTAGCAAGTAGGCTTTGAGCGTCTCTTCTTCTTCTTGACTTGCTCTTTGTCGGTTCGCCTCATTGTTGATGGTTGTGGCTTGATCTCCACTTTATTAGGGCACACGGAGGCGAAGTGTCCCTTCTTGTTGCAAGCAAAGCACTTGATGATCTTCGAATGTCTTTCGTTGTGCCTTGTCTTGTTAGTCTCCCTCTTGGAGATGTAGCCGAGTCCTCGCTTATCTTGAGGTGCCCTTGGCTTGCTCAAGATCTCGTCGAGAACGGCTTTTCCCTTGATGCACTTCTTCAAGTCATTTTCTAATCTAATGACTTTGGCCTTGAGCTCATTGTTTTCCTCTACAAGATTAGTCTCAATATGCATAGAGGAAGTGGAAACATTTGAATTTGAGCAACAAGGTAAATCATTGCAAGAGGTGGACATGTCAAATTTTGATGAAATATTAGGATTAACATTTAAGCAAGACATTTCATCAATTAAATCACATGAGATTCCTATATCCACCTTAGGCTTATGAGTTTCTTTGGAAAGGAGGATTCATGATTTTCTTGAAGCATGTTATAATCATTTTGAAGTGATTCATGTTCAAGCTTCAAAATTTTATATTTCTTTTTCTCCTTTCCAAGACATTTATTGAGCTCCTCTAGCAAATTCATAAGTTCATCATAAGTGAGCTCATCATCATCATCGTCACTTACCTCATTCTTACCTTTCGCCATGAAGCAACGGATTTGTGATGGAAGAGCATCTTCATCGTCACTTGAGGCGAGGTTGAGGTTGATGGAGATGTCGGTTCTTCATCACTTGAGCTTGAGGTGGAGCTTGATGTTTCATCTCCCGACATCTCTTCCTTAGTGCAATCCTCAATAGAAGTGGATGATTCAAATAGTTCTTGAAGCTTTATCCACATTTCATGAGCGCTCTTGAGATTGCATATTCTATCAAAAATTTCATCGCTCACAACACAAAATAAAACATTAGTAGCTTGAGCGTCGAGATGTAGGCATTTCCTCTCTCCTTCGGTTGGAGCAACTTCATTCAACGGAGAGGAAAAGCCGACATCTACGATCCACCATATTTGGGGCTCATGGATTTAAAATGAGAAGTCATAATTAATTTCCATGAAGCATAATTTGTGCCATCTAGCACAAGTGGATTATGTGAGTGTTCTAATCCTCTAGTCGACATCCTTTACTCTCTAGACGGTTAAGTCTAATAAAAGAGAGACCTTGCTCGATACCAATTGAAAGGACGGGGATGTCGCCTAGAGGGGGTGAATAGGCGAATTAAAACTTTATAGCTAAATGCAATGGAATAAAAATTTGCGACTAAATAAAATCTCCGAGTTTCTGAACAATCCGGAGTGTCCGGATATTCAATCCGGATACTCCGGATAGTCCGATCCGAGGGTACTAACCCGAGTGTCCGGTTATTCAATCCGGATACTCGGATTATCCGGACTGTCCGGTATTCAATCCGGATACTCGGATAGTCCAATCGAGGGTCCTAACCCGAGTGTCCGGTATTCAATCCGGATACTCGGATTATCCGACTGTCCGGTTCGTGGATTCGGATACTCGGATTGAGGACTTGAATGGAGATTTTAAATCTTTGCAATTTTTCAACAATCTACTTGAATACAAAAGATCTAAATGATGTCGGTACCGAGGGCATAGAAGATCCGGAGCCAAACACAACAAAAGAGTAGATCGGGCAATTTCAAGATTCAAAATCAAATGCTAAAGCAAGAGAAAGAAGCAAACTTGGAGACGATGATTTTTCACCCGAAGTTCGGATCCTTGAGGGATCCTACGTCTCCGTTGAGGCGGCTCGGTCACACTTGAGCCGGGTCTCTTTCAACCCTCTTCCTCCGGTGTTGCACAAATGCACTCGCGGTCTTCACTCCTTTGATTCCTTCCCTTACGGAGGCGGAACCGCCTTCACAAACTTCCCACGGCCAACCACACAAAGCTCGGTGGCTCGTGGCGACCTCCTAGCCGTCTAGGAGTCCTCAACCTCCAAGAGTAACAAATGCTCACGAAGAACAAACTTAGAGATGAAATCAAGTGCTCAATCAACTCAAATCTCACTCCCCAAACTCTTCCCAACCCTTCTCACAAGGGATCACTTAGATCTAAGGGTAAAGCTCCTCAAAGCCCCCACACACCCCTCAAAATCCACTCCAAAAGCCTCACCAAAAGCTCTCCCAAAAGAGAGAGAAGGGCTATATATAGAACTCCCAAAACTAGCCGTTGGGGTGGTCACGCACAATCCGAGTCTCGGATTTCAATCCGGATACTCGGATTGACCGAGAAAAGGCTAACAGAGAGACTCAACCCGGAGAGTCCGGATGAATATCCGGATACTCCGGATGATCCGATAGTCCGGACTAACTCCGGATAGTCCGAATCAAGACTGAGCAACTCGACTAAAACGAGCATAACTTTTGACTCGGACTCGATTTCAGAGATTTTGGACTCTCCCAAAGCTAAGAACGAGGGCTACACAAATAACAAGGTCTCACTACCCAAAACTCAAAGGATAACCACAGATTTCACAAAGAAATCAAGAGAGACCTACAACCCTCACTTTCCCAAGCACTACCAACACCACTCTCTTTCTAAGATTCACAAGGATGGATCACTTGAGCACTTGACACATCTAAAAGTCATTCGACATCGCATCCCTCTTAATAGTACGGCAATCCTTAGACTCAAATTAAATCAAAGATAATATAAGTCTAGACATAGTCACTTGCAGTCTTCTTTCTTGATGTCGATGCATGAAGACCTTCACCATATAATTGATGACATCTTCGCCTTGTCCAACTCGACTCGATTCACCTCATGAGACTCTCGTCCTATCAACCTTGACTTGATCATCCTCTCTGACGATCTCCACGCCAAGTTGCTCTTGACTTAGTCCTCGACTCTTGGTGACACCGCCGCCTTGTTGACCTCGACTTAATGATCATCCTCCAAGATACCTTGGTCATCATACACATACGGGACCTAATTCTTTCCAAACTACTCATGAAAGACATTAGTCCCAAAAGCTCAATAGATATGAATAAGTTGATATTTGTGAGCAGTTGATTACAACAAGTGTTTCATATAAAGAAGCACAACACAAAATAGAAACACTTGACACAAGAAATGTTCTCTACTAAGTGCATCACGATGAATATGTAATTGATCTATATGCACTAGTGAGATAATTGCCAATATGATGAATCAATTAAATCATGGCAAGGATCACAGACTTTACTTAAATAAAGCACATGATAGAATATACACGAATTGTACATGTGCAAATAACATTTGGAGTAAGAGTAAATATGTGATCCAACACTAGATAAACTTCACTAAGAGAATTGCATGAGAAGATATACAAATAAAACATGCATGCACCAAGTCAATCTATAGCAATATGAAGTTTAACTCTAGTTAATATATGCATACTAAAAACAAAGCACATAATGAACTCAAATGAATATATATGCACAAATAAATATGACATGAACCAATGTGCATATAGAACCAACATGCTACTTGGAGTTCACTATGCATTTGCACGAAAGGAATGCAATAACAAATATAGAATAGATACCAAAATTGCATACCTTATCTTTGCTTAACCTTCCTATTTGATTTTCCTCTAAATAGATGAGACTGATACTCAACTAGGCAATAACAAGTTAGTCTCATAGCAATATAATCATATTAGAGGTTTGTCATTTGCTAAGCACTAAGTTAAGCATTTACTTAATTGCATAGATTGTCATTATGAGTGTTTGTCATTAATCACCAAAATAACATTCATTAATCACCAAAATAACATAAGTGCCTAGATGCACTTTCACCTACCTACTAAGCTAGGCTCGGTTCGCCATTATTGTTATTTTGATTTTTGTGAATTGTGAATGGATGCATTGGATTGATGTCGGCTCCATTATTGAACAGATGTCCCCCCATGGGCACTCGGTCACATACCCACATGGGCGTCACGAGCTCAACTTCCTCCCGGTCGAGATCCACGTCAGTGGCGCCCCTCTGGCTGACGCACGAAGACTCAGAGATGGCCAAACGGGCCTCCCGGCACTGCACGGCCCGTTTAGGCACGACCCGTTTCAGCCCAGCTTGTAAACGGGTCATGTCGTGCCGGTCCACGTGCCGGGGTGCTAGCCTAGGCACGGCACGTTGGCCTCACGGGCCGGGTCGGCCTGGTAGCCCGTTAGCGCCAGAAAAATTAAAAAAAATCAGAAAAAAAAAATTTAGAAAAATATACAAAGTATGGCAAAAAAATGCAGAAAAAGTATGAAAAATTCAGAAAAATGGGAGAAATTTAGAATAATTACAAAAACTCGAAGGATGTAGAAATTATATATATATATATATATATATATAGAAAAAGCTAAAATATGAGATAAATTCTAAAATGAGACAAATAATTTGAATTAAATAATGAGCTTTATTGATGTTTGGCTGCCTCGTTAAAAACTTTGCAAGTAAAAACTCAACACGAGAAAACCTTGGCAAAGAAAAAAGAGTACAACATATAGCTCAGTGATACAAGAAAAAAGTGAAGATTACAATTATTCTTCCTCATTATCTAGATAAAGATTTTCGAACGTCTCCGCTAGCTCAGCATTTTATGCAGTATGTTGAACTCGTTGATCATCTTGTTTCCAATCTTTCACAGTGAGAAGTATTTCCACCATCTCACTTATCAGATTTGTTCTTCTCTCCTCGATTATTCTTCTGGATAGACTGAAAGCAGACTTCGAAGAAATCGTGGAGACATGAACTATTAACATATCCCGTGCTAATATGAAAAGCACTGGATATGTTATCTTGTGCTCGTGCCACCACTGTAAAATGTTGAAGTCCTCCTCTTACTGCTCTTGGTAGTTGACAGTGTCGCTGTTGAGATAGACAGCTAGCTCCCCACCACTTGATGTGTCCGCACTTATCGTTGATGTAGTCGAACTCCTTGAGGAAGAGCCACCTGCACCCCATATCTTTTCCCACGCGGTTTTCTTCTTACCTTTTGTGGGTGCTTGTGGAGGTCGCTGTATGCGAACTCCAGCAAACTTCCGATCGTACTTATCATAAACTTGAGATAAGTTAGCACGGACAGTTGAAAAATAACTAGAATAATCAGTACCTACCGCATCACTTAGAAGTGAGAGAGAATTAAAGAATCCTCGAACTTTAGCTCTAGGATCTAAAATAAATGCAAATGCATATAACATAGGAATTTCTTGCCAATATTTCAAAATTTTAGTTTTCATAGCATAAACAACTTCACGCAAGATATTATCATTTTCATGGCTCTTTAGGTGGGTAGCAATTTCTAAAATATGATGCACAATTAAAGGAGAGGTTGCGTAATAAACTATAAGATTAATAATATGGCAAGCACAACGCTGATGTAATAAGAAAGATTCAACATAAGAATTGAAAAGCGAAGTAAGAATGTTCATGGCAGAAGTATTTGCAGAAGCATTATCTAATGTTATTGTAAAAATCTTATCACTAAGACTAAAATCTTCCACAACTTTTACAATAAAATCAGCAATATTTTCACCAGTGTGTGCTACATCAATTAATTTGAATCCTATAATTATCTTTTCTAGTTGCCAATCATCATTTACATAATGAGCAACTACACTAAGGTAATCCTCTTTAGCTCTACCACTCCATATATCAGATGTCAAAGACACAGAAAAAGTATAGGTACTAAATTTTTCTTTTAGGTTATTGTGACAATTATTATAATATTTAATCAAATCTCTAGTTGTTGTCTGTCTAGGAAATGCAGAAAACCTAGGATTATGAGCGGTCCTAATATGCTTTCAAACGCAGCTGACTCACCAAAGTTTAAAGGAAGATCTTGAGAAACGATTAAACGATAAAGATATTTACAAGCTACCTCAGGATTGTAGTCCCAATTACATATCGTACCGTCGGGGTTGTACTGCAGCTGCGTCTGTCTTAAAACCATCCCCGCTTTTTTTTTCTACAGCTCTCAGTATGCCTCTTCAAGTGCCCCGTTCCACTTGAAGATTTCGCAGTTAATTTATGCTTACAATATTTACAAATAGCATACCTGCTCTGGACGTCGTTTGATGTCTCAAAAATCTGCTCGAAATCTTTTCAGACTCCCGATGTACTGTGTCTTGTTCTTTTCGCCCCGGTGCTTGCCGACGCAGTAGCACTTGTAGAGCCTGAGGATGGCACAACTCCTGCAGCTTCTTGGGCTTGATATGATGCAAGAAGCTCCTCGAGTGAAATACCGAAATCAGAAGCTGGGAACGACGGAAAATCCCCGGGCTCCATAAAGCAAACTACAAGAAATAATTATGCTATTAATAATAAAATATGATTTAAAATACTAACAAAAGGAAAAAATAAATTACAATTATCACCTTGATTTCTTGACAGAAGCCGAAAGCCGAATTTCTGATTTTTGACAAAACTATTTTGAATTTTACCAAATTACCACCAAGAGCAAAAGAATTTTCACAAGAGAATGAGTAGAAGAGAATGCAAGATTGCTGGTGTAGAAATAGGAGGCAACCACCTATTTATAGGGAAAAATCGATTTTTTTTGAATTTTTTAAACTTACAACGACTATTTTTTTAAACGAGCTAAACGGGTCGTGCCTGTGCCGGGCCCGATCGTAAACAAGTCATAACATGCTGGCCGTGCCGTAGTGTCGACCTAAGTATGGCATGAGCTGGTGGGTCGTGCCGACACGGCCCGTTTACGGCTGAACCATGTCGTATTCGGGTCGGGCCAACAGTGCCATATCTCAGGCCGGCCCATTTGACCACTATTTGACCATCTATAGGGAGAAGAGTAGAAGACCATACGTGGGACCCACGTACCTGGCCCCGCATCATCCCCCGTTGGTAAGATCCGGCTGGTACTTGATCGATAGATCGATCGCGATTTGCGAGGAGAAGGGATCAAGGGAGATTGGATTGGATCGGGTTGGATCGGAGCGGCGCGGTGGTGGCGATGGGCGCGATGTCGCGGCCGGAGGAGGTGGTGGCGCTGTTGAAGCTGCGGGTGGCGGCGGGGCAGATCAATCGCCAGATCCCGCCGGAGGAGCACTGGGCCTTCGCCTACTCCATGCTCCAGAAGGTCTCCCGGAGCTTCGCGCTCGTCATCCAGCAGCTCGGCCCCGACCTCCGCAATGCCGTAAGCTCACACCGGCCATGCCCTCCCTTCTCCCGCTCTTCCCGTCCACCACCTCCCTCTCGAAATTCGTTTCCCGTGCTCGGATTCCGAGCTGTCTAGATCGGCGCAACATCGGGATCTGACGCCGATCGCGCAGAATTTGCCCCCCCCCCCCCCACCACCACCACAAAAAAAATACCCACATTTTCTCTTTCTCCTTTACGTGGTTTGGGTTTTAGAGAAGTTTCTAACGAGGTGGCCGTTGTTGCGATTATGCAGGTGTGCATCTTCTACCTCGTGCTCCGAGCCCTGGACACTGTTGGTTAGTGATCTAGTCCTGCTCTTTGCGTTTGAGAAAAAAATTCCCCCTCAGGCTTAGTCGTACACTCGTACCGCGCTTTGGTACCATTGGGATGCTTTTGGAATGGTTCAACTCCTCGTGGTTGCGAAGTGTGATTTTGTGGGACTGTTGCCTGTCAAGTTTATTAACGCTTTCAGTTCCCGTCCTAATAGCGATGCTTACTGTGATTAATGGCAAGTGCAGAGGATGACACTAGCATCCCTGCCGAGGTGAAGGTGCCGATCCTTCAGGAATTCTACCGGCATGTCTACAATCCCAACTGGCACTATTCATGTACGAGATCTCTCCTAATAATATGCGGTTGCTATGTTTTGTTAATGTGACGCTGATTGGCGTGGTCTGGCCTTTCAGGTGGAACAAAGGACTACAAAGTGCTGATGGATAAGTTTCGCTACGTCTCCACCGCTTTTTTGGAGCTCGGTCAAGGGTAATTTCTCTTCTAGCTAGTTGCCCTTTTCTGACTATTTCTAGTTAGTACTGCATATTTTGACTGAGGCTTCATATAGATTGGTGCTGTCAAAGTCTTGGGAAACACGGCAATTGTTCATTCTGCACTGATATCATTACAAGTAGAAAAATGAAGACTTTTCTAGATATGGAGCCTTTCACTGGGTAGTAGTGACAAATTATGAAATCATCATGTCATGGTCAGGTTGCAAGGGTGAAATAAAATTCTCATAGTTACACATAAGGATGCTAATGGGCTAAAGCCCAACACAGATCTGGTCCAAGTCTAATATTCTTTTCATAGATCTGTATCCAATCTGATCCAAAAAGAATGAGATCCAAGTCTAGTCTGAGCCTTGATTTGGGCTTTACCTAGACAAATTGTTGTTTGTTTGATGAGTTGATAGTTTACGGTGCAATATCTAGTGATAAAACTAGGTCTATAATTACATATCTCACTGAAACATAGGTTAAAAATTAGAATTTAAAGTATGCCACTGAAGTATGTAAAATAAAGAAGAAAGTATTAGTGCTAAAGGCAATATCAATTGGTTTACTTGGCTAGTGGTGAGAGATTTAGTAGAAAAACATAAGATCCAAACTTGGTTCAATCTGGTCTAGATCTGATCCAAATAGCTATAGATCCAAAATGAGTCCAATCCATTTGTAGTTTTGGGCCGGCCTAATCCAAAAGTCTGGACCGGTCTAATCCCATTAGCATCCCTAGTTACACAAGAAGAGAACTCTTTATGAGGAGAATGTTTGTCCTTCAACAAACAAGTATGCCGTTTCCTAAATTATTTTGATGATGTTGTCACAAGTGAACCCACAAAAACAAGGGACTCTACAAAATCGAAATAGGACAATACTTGTGTGTTCGCAGGGTTTTCTTTACTGTCTTCTGGAAGGCTAGGCGCTATAACTATGACAACTTTTACTTATTTTGTGTTGAATATTTCTTCCATTCTACTAAGTCTTAGATATGATAGGCACCAATTATATTTGGTTGTCTTATGTTTGTTGTGCAATGGGTATGCTGCTGTTTGAAAAACTGAGACAATGCATTCACTGGTTTATAAATGTGAAAGTGTTGGATACATTAAACTCACATGTACCACCCAATATGCAAGAGGCCAATGCTACACATCCACTGTCCATTTTTAGAACCAAGCTAGTTAAATCGCCATAGACTGGATATGCTGCAATTGAAGCCTTCTTCCCCCATTATTTTTTTTCTTCTCAGATATAGTTTGTTAATTAAGTGCAATTTCGTTCATTTGAACTCTTCGGAAAATAATTCTCTTGTTTTTCAGTTATCAGAAGGCAATTGAAGAAATCACTAGGCGAATGGGAGAAGGAATGGCAAAATTTATATGCAAGGAGGTATGTTAAAATGTTAAATATAATAATGTATACATCAAAATATCCAAGCCTACTTACAGAACCAATATAACCATTTTGTGTGAAAAACATCTTTATATTTTGGTACGAGGTGACAGCCTTCTCTCCTTTTCTTTTTCTTTTTCTTCTTGAAAACAGAGGGTACTCTCTATGTTCGTGTTCCATCTCCTAATAGAAATGTTGATATGGCATATGGTACTGTCTATGGCTCTATGCTGCATTTCTATAACATTTTATGAATTTGATTCTTGTTGCGGGTGCCATTTTGAATTTCATTACTTAAGAATGAGAATGTGCCCCATATCTGGTGAGTAGACTGTACTATACTTAAAAGAACATAAATACAAATGTTGTACTGGCATTTACTTGATGACCACAGGTTATGCTAAAAGGCATGCAGTTGTGCCACACTTCTCTGGCTATTATTGTGTTTGAAACTCCAGTTTTTTTGGCTGTCATAGCAATGTGTGATCATTTTGGTTACTTCTAGATATGAAAGATGGTTGTGGGCCTTGTGGCTTAAAAATGTGGCTGTCACCAATAGTGATGCACACTTTGGCATGAAATGACTGGTGTGCCACAAGAATTGTGATACAACCAAACTTTTTCCATGGTAACTTGTGGTCATCAGCGAACTTGCCACGTGATTATCTGGATCTGGACTTCATAAGTAATAACTATTTGCTATCATATTTGCACATGGTATGGTCATCTGTGCATAAAAGTACTTCTACATGTTTCACTTGTAGCTAATTAAAATTAGGGAGGAAAGATTTTATTTGCAATAATCATTAGTAGTGGTAGACCGGTAGCTTTCACAAATAAAAGGAGGAAGCATGTACTGGTTTTAGACCTGGAGTTGTATATATATATCTATTAATTAAATACTGATTTAATATTGTTTTGAACTAATGTGAAGCTACTTTCTTTATGTAGGTTGAGACTGTTGATGACTACGATGAGTACTGTCACTATGTAGCAGGGCTAGTAGGATATGGACTTTCCAGGCTCTTTCATGCAGCTGGGACAGAAGATCTGGCTTCAGATCAACTTTCGAATTCAATGGGTTTATTTCTGCAGGTATGTTCGTATGTTTTATTTAATCAGCTATCTATACTTTCACTCTCAGAACGAAATAAGATTCTTTTACTTTTCACGTTGCTAACTTGTATTTGGACTTCAATCGCAGAAAACCAATATAATTAGGGATTATTTGGAGGACATAAATGAGGTACCAAAGTGTCGTATGTTCTGGCCTCGAGAAATATGGAGTAAATATGCTTATAAACTTGAGGTATATAAATCCATTTAGTTTTATTTATTCCTCCTGAGTAGCTTCAGGTGCTGGATGTTCCAAATTACTATATAGTCACGCATTCAGGGATTTTCTATCTTGTGAGAACGAAAAATTTGTCCAATATTTCCAAACAGGCTAACCTTTTTAGGGATACCATGAAAGCTGGTAGTAGATAGTAATTCAAATATTAAATTGAACTCCCAATAATGAAATCTAATCCAATCCATTTACCTATGTTGGAAAGGCTACAATCATCTGATCAATTCATTATCCTCTTTCCATACATGAGTTTGTCAAAGTAGCTTGAACTATTTTCCCTCATAATAATAAACAATTTTTTTTATATGATTAGGATCTCAAATATGAGAAAAATTCACAAAAGGCAGTGCAGTGCTTGAATGATATGGTGACTAATGCTCTGATTCACGCTGAAGACTGCCTTCAATACATGTCAGCGTTGAAGGATCATTCCATTTTCCGTTTTTGCGCAATACCTCAGGTACATTGCAGAGCTTGTTAACCATATAACAGCCTTACAATTTAAAATGTAATGCTAGTGTTTACTGTCTACTTAGGACCTAATTTAAAATGGCTTTACAATTTAAATTTAGTACCAGATGGAACACTGCCATGGTGGTATCAGTTGAACTAGCTCATAACTCAGAATATCTCAGGCATAGAGGGGGATCGGATTTCTTGACTTTAATTAGGTTTCTTTCCTAGTCTACCCCAACCTGTTTGGGACAAAAGGCTTGGTTGTTGTTGTTGTTGTTGGATTTCTTGTGTTAGCTAAGATTTATGGTACCTGAACTACTTTTGTTTGGTTCTTGGTTGTAATCAAAGTTGGAAGGTATCAAGGAGTCAACATAGTTATGCCATATTAGTGAATTGACATATAATTACACCTTGTGGCAATTAGTAATGATCAATTTGATCTGAGGGTGTGAGGATGTAATTTAGGATTGATCTATTTCCAGTGCACACAATGATCCCTTATTATCACGGCGTCGCCTAGGAACCGTCTAGGCGTCCCGCCGGCTGGAGGGGCGCGCCATGGCCAAGCGCCTGGCCTAGAGACGGCCAAGCGGCCGCTTGGACGTTCAGGCGGAGCACCTAGGCATCCAGGCTAGGTGTTGCGGTGGCTGACTGGATCTACGCCGGCTGCCCCGGACTGACACGCCTCCCGCCGTTGCTGCTGCTGCGTCGCCGCCGCCGCCGCTTCCTCTCGAGTCGCCGGCGCCATCCACCGCCAGTGCGAGGCGGAAGGGAATCAGGGACGAGGCGGAGGGAGCGAGGGAACCGGAGATGGAGGGGACGGAGGGGAATCAGGGGAGGCGGAGGGGCGAGGGGCCGAGGAGGGGAATCGGGGGAGGCAGAGGCGGAGGGGGCGAGCCGGATAGGTGCAAAGAAAAAGGAAGAAAGGAAAGAAAATGAGAAGGGGAAAAGAAAAGGAAGAAAGGAAAAGAAAAGGAGAAAGACAAATTTGGTCGCCTAACTGTCGTCTAGGCGTCCAGGCGCTCCAGAGGCGACTCGTCTCGCCGGGGCGCCGTGATAACCATGCAATGATCTTTCAGAACTGTCATGCTTTGTGTTTCCTAGAGATACTCAAAACTTTCATACCCTAGCTTGTGAAAGTAGTTGCTGCTCAAAATAGACTTTTAGCGATAAAATAGTACCTATGTGATAATTTGAGGAGGTTAGTTTTCTTTAGTCATATTTCATGGCAGCTGCCAAATATTTGAAACAAAGATATTTGGTGTTAGCTCTAGTTTCGATATCATCTTCAACATCTCATTTGTTGGGAAAGCTGGATGGCATTCTTAGTTATTCACTGGTGTAGGCTATGATTTGACTTGCCTGTTTTCTTCAACTCTCGATGTTCATTCTATTCTTGAAACAACTTCCTTTATGATATATTTATTAGTTGTTTCCTCTTTTCAGATAATGGCAATTGGAACCTGCGCTTTTTGCTACAATAATGTGAATGTCTTTAGAGGAGTTGTTAAGATGAGGCGCGGTAAGACATTTCGTTAAGACATATTAAGTTCCTTTAAGTTGTAGTAGCCTGCCTTTTACCTCACAGAAAATATTTGTTTGTTCTCCATGGTCAACTTACCACACTATGCTTAAGGAATTTAATACGGACAGGTCTACTTTTGTACTTCACATTTAGAATAAATACATTTTTACGCTTAGTTTTTTGTGGTTAGGAATTAATCAGTGATGCAGCAAATTACATCATGGAGTGCTTCCATGTTCCTTGTCACAAAAAATACAATAAGACATCTGTTGGTTTAGTTGGTAATCTGGTATTAATTTTGTTTGATTCATAAAATAGTATAATATCTTAAGATCCACTTTGTGAATTATGATACAGTAGTTGAATTACTAGCGTACTTATTCACTTGAGTTTCTGTTAAGATGAAGAAAGGCATGTCATGCAATTTTTCTGGATTTGGTTGAGAAAGATGTGCATCTTTAGGGGTTGTTTCACGCGTGTTGTTCTTGGGAAAATGGGTCCACATTGGAGTAGAACAGCCTCTGATTCCTAATCAGCCTAGCAGAAGGGGCAAAATATAGTTTTGTTTATCTTATTGTACTCTTTTTACTAAGTGGTGTGAATTCATTTATCAATTTTTGGTTTATTTTATTACTTTTTTTTCTGTCTATTAAATAACTTATCTGTTTCTGCTCTATTGTTATATTTCTGTTCCTTCTCACCCTAACAGGAACTTAACATGTTCTTCCCCTCTCTATCAGGTCTCACTGCACGAGTAATTGATGAGACAAAATCAATGTCAGACGTCTATACTGCTTTCTATGAGTTTTCTTCATTGCTAGAGTCGAAGGTATGCTGTGCAGTACTGATCCAAACAAAAATGGAGTCTACAATACAGATAATAAAACATTCAGGCATTTTGTTATGTTCCTGTTGTGGTACCATGGATTTCTATCTATCAATGCCATTGCATCCGGACATTTGGTTAATACAAAGACATTTTTTTGAAACTTGTTAGTTGTGTAAGCAATCCTGTTGACTCATGGATCATTGAGAATGTTTTGAGTTTTGAACTCGGAAATTCTTAACTAGGTAGCTTCACTTCAAGATGATACGCGCCTAGCTGAAACTTTGTGCGTGTGTTTGTATACAACTCGCCATTTATTTATTTTTGGACAAGTGTTTTTTCTTCTTCTAAATGATAAATATTGGTTTACTCGGATTTCAGAGTAAACTGCCGGGATTGGGCAACCTTTTTACCATTCCCTTTACATGTTTGCTGTTAGTCATGGCCTTCAAAGGCTACCCTAGTTGTTTTCTGTTTGAGAGCTTATACATAAGATGTTTGTTCTACGTGTCCAGATTGATGATAAGGATCCAAGTGCTGCGCTAACACGGAAACATGTGGATGCAATAAAGAAAACCTGCAAGTCATCTGGTTTGCTAAAGAGAAGGTTTGTTAAATAATTTAGAGCTTCGCTGCTGGTATCGTCATCTTGACTGATTGTCTTGATTCTACAGGGGATATGATTCGGATAAGTCAAAGTATAGCCCTATGCTGGTGAGTAATCTATAAACTGTAGAATCCTACAAGTCTTCTCTTTTATTATTTTCTCAAGCTGCTTATGTGACTTGCTCAGATCATGCTTGCACTTCTGTTGATGGCTATTATTTTGGGTGTGCTGTATGCCAAGTGATTCAGTCTACATGGTCCTGGGTCCTTAATGGAAAGCATCTATGCCAATTCGTTATGACAATCGGTTTCAACAGCGTGACCTATTTCAATTTTAACTTTTGAATGGGAGAAGATTCCCTACTGCCGAACGCTGATTCTGAATTGAAGTTGTGGTTATTTATGTTTTGTTCTTTGTCTCCAAGTGGGGGCAACAATCGAAGGTTGTTTGACTGCAGATGGATATGGTTGCATACTATGCTACCATGATGCCATGCTAATCTCAATTCTTTTGTTCTTTAGTTTTCTCGTCCAGTATTTTGCTTGAAGTTGTTTGAAGGTAGCACATACTTGTAACATGTATCCTATGAACTTGTGTCTATTCGCCTAGCAGCTGGCACACTGCGTTGAGTGGTTTCATGCATGATTTGTTGTACCGTATATGAAGAACTTTTTTTGACAATGATGCTGAGTATATGGTTTTGTTAATTTATCTGTGTGATGGAAGATCATTTGCCGTGCTACTTGGGCAATTTCTTACTACTAATTCTACTGGCGAGACCGCGAGAGGCGGCGACATGGTTGGTTCATGCTGAATCGACATGGTTGGTTCATGCTGAATGCCGACAATGCCTTGTAAATTTTCTGCATAGAACTTCATTAAGAAAATTAATGTGCAGCACTGCAGCCTACAAATCATTTAAGCATGCTGTTCTCTTTTTTCCCCCTCAAACATTAATTTGGTGTACGCTTTGCAGAACGTTTTCTGCATTGAACAGCTAATTGCAGAATCAGTCATTTCAACGACCGCCTTTTCTTTTTAAGAAACATGTCGACGACATCGTATTATCATCTTTGTAGTGGTCATTCATCAGTAGGTCGACGTGCTTCCAATCAAGAGCGAACCAAATGTGTGTTATAGGCTCCGTTCGTTTCAGTTTCTGTATAACATCTGCTTAAAAATAAAGTCGGACGGGAGGATTTTAGACAGCTTCTTCTATAATTAAAAGCTGCTCTCTACATAGAATCAGAATCTGACTAGAACCTGATTTAAGAACTTAGAAGTCGTAGCCGGTTTGTCCTAATTCTCCTACCATCAGAAGCAGCTTCTCCTAGAATTTGAAACGAATTAGGCCATAATACAACGCACTGTTTGATCTGACATGATCGACATTGGTCCGTGAAACTATGATCAAGTTAATTTACAGGCTCTTTTTAAAAGCGGGAAACATACAGTCGTAGTACATCGCTACGTCATATCGTAAAACATGCATTCACTAATAACGTTTTTCCCGAGGAAACACGCAAGCTCACAGCCTGAAGGGATCGACGCCGTTTACAGTATTGTTCCCTCCGTTTTTGTATACTTAACGGGATCGGCGCCGTTTACAGTTCCCTCCGTTTCTATATACTTACACTCTTAACCAAATCAGGCATACAAAAAAAAAACTTTTACAAAAGTATGACCAAAATACCTCTAGATAATATCTCAAGCACACGTAGCGAGGTAGAATTTGATAGATGCATCTTGGGAAATTATGTTTCGAAATTGAGAAAGTGGGTGTTTAGAAACAAAATTGTTTATCAAGAGTGTCAAATCATATAAAACCTACTATTCTTGGGAGGTATGGTAGGCAGCCGACCTCCGCGCTACGTGCCCTAAACAGTGATCACTACAGTACCTTTAAAAAATCCCTAAGAAATAAAAAATAATATTTTTTGAAAAAAAAATATATATTTTTGAGATATTAAAAACTTTTTAGAGGTTTTTTTTATTTTTTAATGTATTCATAAAAAATATTTTATCTCTCTGTTAAGATAGCTACCTATCTCAACAATTCTTTCCGCCTGCATTAACACGTGAACCCGCATCTAGTATATAGAAACAGAGGGAGTAGTAAGTACAATCAAATCGAGTGGAGCCAGTCATAAACTCATCATTCACAGCGCACTCATGGACTAGCCCGATTTCCTCTCACCATTCACGCCGAAAAACAGCACTGGTGAGCGGTGATCCCGAGAGAGAGAGAGAGCTGCTGATGCTACAAACAGCACAAACAAAACAGACGGCGCACGGCACAAACGCTCGTAGGAATCAACGTATTACACATTTACACCCTCCTTGTTAGTTGCGACGCGTGCGTGGGTGGTCGATCGTGCGGGGAGGCCGGGCGCCCCATGCACGAGCGGAATGCCGCGCGGGGGGCAGCTAGCGTACGTGCATGCCCGATGACGATGGCGGCCGGGTCGGTCGCCGCCGCCGGCGTCATGGTGGATCACAAGACGCCGCCAGATCCGCGAGCGGTCGCCCAGATCGCGGCTGACGAGCCTTGCCGCCTCAACGACACCGACGACCGTTTCAGCCTCGCCGCCGCCGACAACATTTTTCGCTCGATCCAAAGTCGGATCTGATCAAAACCGGATCAGGAAAGTAAATCGAATATTAGGTCGGTTACCGGATATCGGATATTACGTAATTCGGATATCCGAATTTAGCATATTGGGACGGTCCCGAGGCGCAACCGCGCAAGGCAAGGCCAGCAGGCCACCAACCCATTCGGCTCTCCATTCCGCAAGCTATGTGACCGACACTCCCACTCCCGACACTCCAGATCTGGATCTCCTCTCGTCCAGTCCGACCCCCAGCCCCCGGTGGTGCTCCCCCAGGCCAACACTCCCCCTCCCCCAGGCCCCGACGGCATCTCCCTCCCCCGACCAGCGCCTCCCTCCCTTCTGGCCGGCGGGGCGAGTCGACCGCGTTCCTACTGTGCGGGCTAGCAGTGGGATCAGCGGTGACTGTGGTGGGGACGGTGCGGGCGGCGCGGCCGGAGTATGTGGATGCGTTGGAGCGGAGCGGAGCGGAGTTGGGAACGGGATAGTGATGGTGGCGCGGTTCGCCGTTGAGCTGCGTGGCCTGTGCACCGCCGACGGTGAGGAGCCGCCCAGGGTCCTCCACCTCAACCCACGGCTGCACAGCGACTGGATCCAGTGACCCGTCATGGAGATTAACACCTGCTTCCGCATGAAGTGGGGCAAGGCACAGCGCTGCGACGACACTCCCTCCAAGGACGATGACCATGGTTCGTGCCCTCTACCCGTTCTTGTTTCACATTCGTAACTATAATCGGAAACCTTAAGTTGCCTTGCCTTGCAATTAGTTGTGCTCAAGCTTGCTTAATTGCTGGTTTTCTGCTTCGGATGTGAGCACTATGCAATTTCGCCGGTTCTTCAGAAATGCTAAGTAACTGGTAGTATGTATAGATCAAGATACCATTAATATGCATCCTTCTACGTTTCGGTTCATCTTAATTAGTTACTGGTTGAAGTAACGATGGTTGTTCCTGATTCTTGTATAATTGTGTTTGTTCACAATGGTGGTTGCTATGGTATTGAGTGAGCCCACATTGTAAGCTAAAAAAGGGGACTTCGCCTGCAGGACTAGCAAAGATTGCTAAATTGATAGTGTGTGTAATTGCTTCACGCTCCAGAATTTACGATTTTACCAGTCATATTGTCTGCATTATGTTTTGCCAATCTGTCTCAAATGCTATCTATTACTACATCATGGCTGCATCGCTTGTACTTACTCTTACAATTTTGTTTTGTCATTATGTGCAGTTGATGGGTTTAAAAGATGTGAGAAATGGGAACGGAGCGACACTGCTGATTCAAAAGAAACAAAGACAAACTCATGGTTGAACAGATTTGTTGGCCAAGCAAAGAAACCAGAAATGAGATGGCCGTACCCATTCTCGGAGGGGAAAATGTTTGTTCTCACCATCCAAGCCAGTGTCGAAGGATACCATATCAATGTGGGAGGTTGTCATGTCGCCTCATTTCCTCATAGGATGGTAAATTTTTTGTTCCTGTGACAAAGATTTCATTCCATTGTACGCACCAAAAGATTGCATTGCCAGTGCTTCATTTTATCTTTTGGAGGGCGCCTTTTGTAGATTGATTTTGTTCTTCAAATGCGATTGATTTTGGAGGACACCTTTTGTAGATTGTAGTTATGTGTTCTCTATGATGTTACATATTGCTTTTTTGCCTCGAGTAGTTACAAACTGCTAAGTCTTTTGTCATCTCCTGCAGATTAAAGGTTTGACTGATGTGTTTCTATCATGTATTTCTAGTGAAATTCTTGATGAATTTTATTTGTCTATTGTAGCCACATGCTAGAATTGACCCTTGATTACCTAGGATTAGCCCTTCCCTTTAGTACTTACTAGTATAGTGCCTGTGCTAACGCTACGACGGCAGTACACCCGCTTATCAATTAAATGAGAAGATAAGTATGAATACAACACTTAATAATAAAAGAGAAATTTAGAATTTTAAATGAATTTAGAAAGAAAACGGAACTAAATGGAGGTCAAATGGGCGAAAACTGCTCCCAAAAGATTTTAAATCAAGAAAGAGAAAGAAAAAGAATTTTCGATTTTAGATTATTTTTGCGGCTTCCACAGAGAGCACAACAGGCTCTCCGGGCTTGGCCAACATAAGGGGAGGGAAGGCTAGGGGTGGCAGTGGTGGCGATGGGTGGGCAAGATGCGGAGAGATCGTCGACTTGCGGCGCTGCGGAGGAGTCACGGTTGCGGTGAATTTCACGGAAAGATGACGGTGATGGCTTGGGTTACCTCCAAAATCCGTGATCTTTACAAGAGGGAGCACTTGAGGATTTATGCAATGCGATGGGGTGGAGGAGAGCTCACGACTTTTATAGCCCCGAAATAAGCATATTTATGGAAACCATAATTTGGGATCAAATCAGTTGGGAGGAAATTTTGGCAATAGAGCACTAAATTTGGGAATTAACACCATAGATGGAAAGAGGAGATTTGGTGCGGGATTGATGGAGCTTTGGAGCTTCTTTCTTGCTTTAATGGAGGAGGAAGAGAAGAAGCTTCTGCAGTGCAATTGCATGACTAGAAAAAGCTACAGGTGAGTTGCCTTCATTTTTTTAAATATAGAAGGATTTTGAAAAGATAACACATTAGGATAAAAATTCTAGAAAAATTCTCAAAAAACTTTCAATTATTTTGTACTTAATAAAATTATTTTCAAAAAATTTAAATTATAAATTTGTTGAGAACGGCGGCACGCGAGTCGTTGACCAAGAACCTCGCCGTCGGCAAAAGCCACCGATGGCGGCCGTGGAGCCATTGCAGACTGTGTTCTCCGTACCGCTACCGTCCCATCTCCCGGTTTTCTTTTCCCAAAGACGTAATGTATGGTCCTTTCCTTTTCCGGACGTTTGTTTCCTTTTCCTTGATTCTAAGACGTTTGTTTCCTTTTCCTTGTTGATCTTGGAGGTGAGGAAGGTGCATTGTGGGCCACGAGGATGATTTCAAAAATATAAAAAAAAAAAGCGCGCTCGCCGGCCACCGGATCCGTAAGGAAAAAAGATAAAATTAAACAAGTGCTTTCACGCACGGCTGGTTTCGCGAGAAAAATTGAAAAAATTAAGCGACTCACGACGGTTGATTCCTTAGATAAAAATGAAAACAAAAATTCAGCGCTCTCCGTGCACAAATTAGGCTCTATGGGGCTAGATCCGTAAAAAGTCTCGAGAAGGGTCATATTCGGAAAAAATACGATCATAATGTCAGGACAATAAAAAATTCAAGTCTTGTTTCCTTGCATGCAGATCCTCCCTGTTTTATTTCCTTGTTTGATTCACCCTCCTTCCAAATATGTAGTACATACAATTTTGGCCAGTAAAAAAATTCAAGTCTGGTTTCCTTGCATGCGGATCCTCCTTATTTATTTCGTTATTTGATTCGCTCTCCTTCCAAATATGTAGGTGGGAGGTGCATTTGTGGGCCACGAGGATGATTAGACACACTAAATAATGGCCATCGGATGTGGGTGAGTAGAATCGAGGAAAGATCCGAGACGCGTTCATTTTGATGAATGCAAGTTTCTGGGGACGTTTTGTTGGGTGCACGAACATTGGGCCATCTCTAATGAGGTGCATTATTTAGTGTGGACGTAGCAAAAATTGATTAGGTGCATTATAAAGGGGTATAGATGTAGAAACTGCCAAGATCACTCCATCAGTGCTTAATTACGTATGTACCAATGTATGACCACTTATGTCATGTCATGGCTATTTCAACATACATTACTCTATCTATGTGTGCATTATCCGTATAACTTTATTCGTTTTCGACCTAAATCCGTCACATATCCGTTCTGTATCCGTATCCCGAATAACCCAGATTCGTATCCAAATCCGATTAGCCCGTATCCGATTCTGAATCCGAAAAAAAATATGGGTTAGGATACGGGAAGAGCAATATCCGTCCGTATCCGACCCATTTTCACCCCTATATGCGCGTATAAAACCAGTGACAGGCCGGAGAGCGCAGTACTTGACCAGAGAAATTATGGCTTCCGGCAATCATGCCTAGCTCAAAGGAATTTCGCTCATCTGGATGCCCACTCTGAGAACATTGGATTAGGATTAGGGGTTTTTTTAGGAACACGATATTTTTTTCTAAATTCTACATAATCGAATTATTTCTTGTGAAAATTCTACAAAATTCTTAGAAAATCATGAAGAGACCCTTAGTTTCCGTGGCTATCCAATGGTCCATTGTTGGCTGTACTCCATTGTTGGCTGTACTTCTATAACACACGAGTGTATATACGGAAGAGCTATTCTGCACCGTAGAATAGTTATTCTACGTGTCGACTGAACAAGTGTGTCCAAACCACCTCACGTGTGTCCACTTCGTGTGTGGACTAAGGTAATTAGTTATGTAGCCAGTCAACCAACCAATAAATACGATTCCTTATTTGGATTTGAATTTTTTCTTTAATTTAACCATAACTTTTTATTTACATCTCCGATTCACGAATGGTTTTCACCGTTAGCTTACTGACAATGAGAGATACATAATTATATAAGTCTCACCATAAATACCTGATGAATGAGATCTTACACCAATTTACTGATATGTTCTTAGGTTTTACTGCCACACATAGCAGTGTCGTGTGATAGCCATGTGAAATTAGGAGTAAGAGATAGATTCTAATTTATTGGGTACGTTGTTAGGTTGTACTACCGAACTTTCTTGTAGCACATAATAGCCATGCGATAGCGGCAATACAAAACAAACTGAAGTTACTGCCAAATGCACTCCAATTTACTAGATATGTTGTTAGATTTTACTATCGACTCTCACTGTGGTATATAATGGTCATAGGATAGCGGTAATACAAAATTAACCAAAGTTAATATCAAATGCACCCGTGTATGTGCATGCCTGTATGTCACTCATGCACTACTAGCTAGTAGACTTGATTCGCGGTTGTGATACAAAGGTAAGCAAAGCAAACGAACAAACGAGTAGTTGGCTGCCTGCCATGGAGGTGAAAGTGGTGAGCTCTGAGCTCCAAGATCGTCAAGCCGTCCTACCCTAGGGAGACGGCGCGGCCCGACACCACCGAGCACGTTGTTCGACAAGGTCACGTACCACATTCAGATGGCCATCATCTACACCCTCTCGCCGCCGGCGCCCTCAACGGCCGATATCGAGCGAGGCCTCGCCGCCGTGCTGGGGGCGTAACGACTCTTCGCGGGGCAGGTCCGCTTGGGCCCGGACGGCGCGCCCGGTGTGTTGCTGAACGACCACAGCGCGCGGCTCGTTGAGGCGTGCATGGACGCTAACCTCGCCGACATCGCGCCGGCGAAGCCGTCGCCCGTCGTGCTGCAGCTGCACCCGGACTCGAGGCCGGAATCTAGGAGGTGGTGCAAGAGCAGCTCACGCGGTTCACATGCGGGTCACTCGCCGTCGGGTTCACCGCCGACAACCACGCCGTGGCGGACGGCCACGCCACCAGCGACTTCCGTTGCGTGGGGTCACACCGCACGCGGGCTCGTCATTGGCTCGTCGCCCCCACCACCATCCCAATCTACAATCTGTGTGATAGCTGTAAATACGAAATAGACTAAAATTACTGTCAAGTATACTCTAATTGTTACTATCAAGTACACTCTAATTTACATGCTACATCTTTAAATTTTACTGTCTAACTTCACCGTAACGCATTATGACCGTGTGGTAACGGTAATTAAAAATAGATCAAAGTTACTACCAAATGCATTTCAATTTACTAAAAGTATTGTTAGATCTTGATGTCATATTGAGCACACAGAGACATATGGAGAGAGAAATATCAGTTGATTGTAAACTTTGAACTATGATATATCATAAACTATTAATCCTATTTATAATCCGTTTAAAGTGTTTTGCAGGGGGAAATGTGCTTAACAAAAAGAGATACCTGATGAGTATGTTTTAAAGTTGTAAAAAATAATCACTACATCACGAATTTGAATTTACTATACCTAAACCAAACAATTACTACATCATTTTAGCAAGAAAAATATAGATGGTTGACGGAGGTGGAAGTTAGTTGGTTTTCTTTGACTAATCTTTGATAAAGGTGGGATGTGATTTATGATTCATGAAAGGGGGTGGAGTGTAGAATAGGTTATTGTACAGTATATAAATGACGAGATATGGACAACAGTAAACAGTTGACATGCATGGAGTGGAGCGCGCCTTACTGAGCTGTATATATATCCATTTCTTTTCTATCTCCTTTTCACCCAATTAAACCCCTTTTAAAACAAGATTTGCCAACTATAATCTACATATAATAATACCTTCTACTAATCCCAGAAGAGTTCCTGCCTCCACATGCATTTGAGCCGTTGGAGAGCCGGCTCGGCTCGCGGCTCGAGCCTAGCCTGTTCAAAAAAATTACGCTCGGGTCCTTTTTCGGGTAAAAAAATTACGTTTAGGCCCTTTCTGGGAAAAAAATACGATCGGATCCTTTTTAAAAAAAAGAATATATATTTTGTTCATGCCCTTTTAGCGTTTTTAGGCGTAGCGCTCGGGTCCTTTTTGGGAAAATCGAAATCACGTTTAGGTCCTTTTTCGGAGAAAAAAAAACGTCGTCAGGTCCTTTATCCGGAAACAAAAACTACGCGCTACGTTTAGGTCCTTTTGCTGTTTTTTTACGTATAGGTCCTTTTCCGAAAACAAAATACGCTTGAGTCCTTTTTTTTTTTGGAAAGAAAATTGTTTATGTCCTTTTTTGCGTTTTTTAGCATTAAGCAGGCGCTACGTTTAGGTCCTTTTTTATTTTTTAAAATTATTACGTTTAGGTCTTTTTCCAGAAAAAAAACGCTTACATCGCGTGTTTCCTCGATTTGCTCGCGTTGAGAGTGACGTGCGCACGTTTTCTCGATTTGCTCGCGTGGCACGCCGCGGGCACTTGCCTAGTACTACCTATATTACCCGGCCAGGCATGCTGCAACGTCATCAAATTCATGGAGAGGTCCTTCGGAAAATATGAAATTACGTTCAGGTCCTCTAACGGTTCTTTTGCAAAATACCCTTTAGAAATTCTAAAATTACGTTTAGGTCCCTCTAGAAATTCAAACAAACCGTTCAGGTCCCCACTGGCTCTTTCGCAGAAGACCTCTTCGAAAATTCCGAAAATGAGTTTAGGTCCTCCTTTGCCTATTTTGCAAAAAAAAAACTTATGGTTTTGCAGGTTTGAGTTTAGCTCCTTCACGAGCCCTCTTGCAAAAAAAAACTCATAGTTTCAGAAAATTTCATCCAGGACCACGCCCATTTGCAAAAAAAAAACCTCAGGATTCTGGAAAATTGCATCCAGCTCCGGGACAAAATTCACTCAACGCGTTGTATGTCGCGCGGCTCTACCTGGTTCGTAAAGCAAAGCTAGGGGCTTTTCTAGACAATGCTTCTATCTAGGTGTCGCATCGTAGTGCGGCGTGACACCAGGTGTCTGCATCTAGTTTTTTTTTAACAGTCTTAAGGTTACGATGAAACCAGCGACACATGTCCACAGGGGCGGATCTAGTATTGGGACATGGGTGTACAGATGTACACCCAAAAATTTTGACAAAAAAATCAGTATTTAGTAGGTATATTACATGTATATACTAGAAAGTACGTTGAAAATAGGTAATTAAGTGTTTCTACTGGTGCAATCGAACTCCAATGGCAACACACCGGACGTCCGACCACAGCCTGGCCCAACAACGCTTGCGCCGCACGGCCCAGCCTTAAATTGCCAAAACTGACATCGTTGCTCTTGCTTGCTCCTGTGTCCGGCACTCGGCTCGGCCTCGGTAGCTCCAGGCTTCCAGCCTCCAGATCCAGATTTGCCGGAGCCGCTCTCCAGCCTCCAGATCATCGGCGCCACTCTAGGCTCCAGCCTCCAGATCCGTCGGTGCCGCTGGTGGTGCTGCCCACCTGCCCTTGCGGGCCAAGCTGCGGAGGCAGAGGGGCAGAGGGTAGAGGCTAAGAGGCGGGAGGTCAGAGCACCAGAGCTGCGCTGGCACGCTACCGTGGCGAGGGCTGACGGGCATTGCCGCTACGAGGGCTAAGTCGACTAACGGGCAGAGCCGCAGCAAGGGTTGACGGGCTCTTAGTCTTCGCCCTCAAGGTCGATGGCCTCTTCAGTCTTCGCAGCTACGGGCTGCCCGGCTTCGCCAGTTCGCCTACTCCTGGTGGTAAGCCGAGTTGACCCCTCTGGCTCTCCAGTCTCATCTCCACCAGTATGGCAGTATAGGATAATAGGATTAGGAAAACTAGTATACTAAGTATAGGAAGCCGAGCTGAGCATGAGTGATGAACTGATGATTGTTTGATGGAAATATGGAATGACTTGATGCAGAGATGATCGAACCGATAAACACACATTTGCTTCTATGCATGACATCATTCAATCATGTTGATCTATTTGCTGCTTATGACAAGGACAATTTGGTTAAGCTTGCTCGATTTTATCGAAATGATTTCTCAAGCGCATAATTGATGCATCTTCCATTTCAATTTACGCACTTCATTGCTGACATATGTAGAAATGAAAGGTTTAAAGAAGTGAATAATCTTGTCGAGCTTTCTATAATGCTTGTTGAAACAAAGAATTGCCTCACCTATTGTGAACCTTTATGTTCTACATTGAATAATATTTTTGTAACTTTAAACACCCATTATGAAAATCCTGGATTCGCCACTGCATGTCCATCGGAGAGATATATCAGACAGTCGTGCTTCGAATAGAAGGCACACGATATAGATCATCAACATATCTACTAGTACATCAAAAGACAACTATCTCAAACCACTAATAAATCACCGTGATCGCGCCATTTCTACCACAACGTGTTGCTAGAACCCTACAATATTCTAGTATCATGAAATGGACTACATCTCCTCCAAAACAGTGCACTAAGATTTGACCGTACCAAAAAAAAGCGGCACGCGCATGCCTGCAAGACGCGAGCTGCATTCTTATCGCCTGTTTGTTTTTTTATTTTGATTCTAGATTCTGACTCTAAAACTATAATAAAAAAATAGTCCAATTCTAGGAATCGATTCTCACAATCTAGCTTACTTATATGCACTAGAATCTACAATCCACTTTATATATGTTTATGGTTTACAGCTTTTAGAGAATCAACTTCTCTTCAATCAATAAGTTTTTAGAGAATCCAAAATAAAAACAAATAGGACCTTAATTCGCCGCACGAAAGTATAACACGCGCGGGACCGTGCATGCAGTCCGGTGTGGTTCGCACGGCCGGCCCCCATCGGCTCGACTCCGGCAGGCCCGCAGTCCGGCGGTTCGCACCGGCGGCAATGCCCAATAACGCGGCCTCGGCGGCATGCACCTCGACAACGCGCGCGGTGGCTCTTTTCCACAGCCGGCCGGCGAGGCTTACCGATCGACCGAGTTGTAGCTTGTGGTGGGGTGGGGGCGTTGATGCGGCCGCTCGACCATCGATCACGAAAAGGCTTTTATTTTTTCTCCTCCATTTGTTTCCTAATTTCTTCACTGCAGGAAGGGAAGGGAAGGATTATTGTTTCCTTTCGTTGAGGACGATGACAGACTCGACCAGGTTGCGCAGTCCACCGTTGAGAGAACCGTACTCAGGCCCCGGTATCATTAATTTAGGGCTTCATATTCTCATTTTTCATCTTGTGCTCTAATCTATTATCTATAATATAGAGTTGCCTTAGAAAAAAATCGTTTGGCTAATAGGTTGACTCCAAAAACTATAAAATTGATGATTGAAGGTAAATAGACATTGCTACACCTGGTTGTAACACTTCAGTTGTAGCCTGGCTCCAGCCATATCCATCGTCATGGACTTATATTACACTATCCATCGATCGATCTAGCTCACGGCTAGGCTCCATTGAAGACGGCCGGCCGAGCACGTAAACGCGGTCGTCTACGGTCAGTAGTGTTAACATAATGCGATAATAAGATAATAAGAGCAAGATAACAAAACGGTAGAGTTATGATCAGTACGGTAAAAGAAACATGGACAGCATGTCTACCAATGATAAAAAGATGATTAGATACATTCTGAAAACAGCAAAACTTGCTCAATAACAGTAAATAATATTATCCAGCAATAACAGGAAGTATTACTATCAATTCAAGGCCAAAATTACTCCTACAATTATTTAGTTCGTCATTGACCCAATATGATCATCATCGAGCATCCATAGGCAGCGAAAAAGTTAGACAACAGTATGTAGAAATACTCACAAATGAACAAGTACTTAAAACTTGTTCAGAAGGCTGTCCTAGAAATCCAATAGCCACCATATGTGCCACAGTTTGGTTGACTCTGAAAAACGGAGATGCAGTGCCCTTCTCCACACAAGGGACACTCCCAGAGTAGAGTTGAGCCTCAAAAACAGCAGCACAAGACAAACCTCCAGATCAAGTCCTCCCAGGAGTTCGGCACTCAGGGCCAAAACTCCCTGCAATCACCGAGCATTCTCTTGGCACCACAAACAAGAACCGAGCAATCTGCTGAGATCACAGGATCAAAAGGAGATCCTCGGTGGACAACCCCAGAACCAGCTCTTCGGCTCAATTTGTGCAGCAACAAGACACACCAGCTAAGGAATTCGGCGCACCGGCCAAGAAGACCACTGGCCAAGCACCAACCAAAAGCAGGAGGAAATCAAAGATGGGAATCAAGAGATTTTGTGTCACCTGTCACCTCCCCTCTGAGAGGAGGATGAGGCACCTAGAAATAGAGGAAGGAGCCCTATATGCGCAACATGCACCAGCCCATCTCCCCTCACCGCACCGGCCGCCGAGAAGATCGCCAAACCCTAGGGAAACCCGACGCCGCAGCCAGCCAAATCGGGGAACTGCCTTAACCCTTTCTCAGCCTCAATGGGCCGGCCGAATGGGCCAACAAAAGGGAAAAAGGGCCGGGCTGAAACCCATCTCCAAAACACAGGCCACTTCAAAATTCACAACAAGTAGTACCTAGCCGTGGGAGTAGCCGGCGCCGGCAGCCTCTACGTGGTGGTGTTCCCGTGGCTGGCGTTCGGGCACATGATCCCGTACCCCGATCTCCAAGCGCCTGGCGGCGAGGGGCCACGCGATCGCCTTCGTCTCTACGCCGAGGAACCTCGCCAGGCACCCGCCCGTGCCGGCGGAGCTGCCCACCCTCGTCCGGTTCTTGTCGCTGCCGCTGACGACGGTGGGCGGCCTGCAGGAGGACGCCGAGTCCACGGCCGACGTGCCGCCGGAGAAGGTCGAGCTCGTCAAGACGGCCTTCGCCAATATCGCCGCCCCGTTCGCCGAGTTCCTCGCAGGCGCCTGCGACGGCGGGAAGAAGCCCGATTGGATCATCAATGACTTCTGATACAACTGGCTCCCGCCCATCGCCGACGAGCACAAGGTACGGCCGGGGACCGGACGGACGTGCTTGTGTTGTTTCATTTTACGTACAGGGAGGACTAGTTTTTGGTAATTAGTCCGACCAAATGCAAACTTTTCAAACTATTGCGCGCATACTCGAACTCGATCTATCAAACGAGCAACTTATGCCATCCGTTGCGATTCTAACCATCATCTAGTATTTGGAAAAGTTTTTTTATGTTTTATTACTGATGCGACTTATGTTTTCTTTAAGTACAAGTCACATTTTGAACCATTTGACCAATTTGGGATGAAAAACTAGTCCAAAGGGCCATGAACATCGACTTGGAATTAACAAAATGTCAGGCGACCTACGCATAGCAAACCTGTTTTTTTTACCTCTTATTTCTATCTTCCTTTCTCTGTCCTTTGCTGCATAAAGGAATGATATATTACAGCGGGACCTAGGTCACTGGATCAGGACTGTCAGCTAGTCAAAGACAATAGGTACGAAAATTCCATGTCGCTGTATCTTTACTGTGCAAAAACTGCAAACCCTTTTCTTTTCAGCTAAAAGATGCATTATTTGTAGACAATAGCAATAGGTTCGAAAAATGCACGTCGATCACTGGATCAGTATGGTTCATTCTTGTTGTAATGCCCCAGCTGTTCGACCTCCTCGACGACCTCTTCCGGAAGCCCGCCGTCCCCGCTGCCGCCCCACACTGCATGCCAACAACGGCGCCGCGGGCCTCTCCGAGGTTCTGCAATGGCTCGACGACCAGCCCCCGAGGTCTGTCCTCTACGTGGCACTGGGGAGCGAGGCGCCGCTGACTTCCAAGAACCTTCACGAGCTCGCGCTCGGGCTGGAGCTCGCCGGGGCGCGCTTCCTGTGGGCCCTCCGGAAGACGGCCGGCATGTTCAGCTCCGACGGCGGCGGCGTGCTGCCCGACGGGTTCGAGGAGCGGACGCGGGCGCGGGGCGTGGTGAGGATGGGGTGGGTGCCGCAGGCGGAGGTGCTCGCGCACTGCGGGTGGGGCTCCACCGTCGAGAGCTTCGTGTTCGGGCACCCGCTGGTGAGGTGGTGATGCAGCCATTCATCGTCGAACAGGGCCTCTTCGCGCGGGCGATGGTAGAGAGGGGGTCGGCGTGGAGGTGGCGGGGACGAGAGCGACGGCTCGTTCGACAGAGACGGCGTGGCCGCGGCGCGTCATGTTGGAGGAACGCTGTGAAGCTGAAGGAGGTTGTCACGGACCAGGGGTGGCAGGAGAAGTATATCGACGAGCTTGTTGATTGCCTGAGACACTACAAAGATGCATCAGGATTGAGGAACGAACGTTTCTGTTGTGAGGCTGATATTGTCAGATTCACCAATAAACTCTTATCGGAGCTCGAGGCTTTCTTACTTCGGTTTCAATCGTTCATCTTAAGAAGTCGATACAGCTTTTTTTTTCAATGGAGGAGTGATTCTAGTTCTGTTCGATATCATGAGAGCGACTTCCAGTGTACGTTCTTGTTCTGTACGAGGGAAAAAAAAAAGAATAAAGCGACCCTTCACAGTTTACCGTGTGGCCAAATAAACAACAGCGTTTAAACAATAATAGAATCCAGCGTGCCACTTTTACCTCATGCTATGCCATCATATATGAATATGATGATAATACCGATGAGACTACAGAAAATACGATGACAACGATAACAAACCAAGACAAGGTTCATGAGCCGTATCTCGTGAAGCAACCGCAGCAGTATGCCGAGCATTACGCAACAACGCAATTCATCTCAACCGCAACAGTATGAGGAGCATTACTCAAGCTATATCTTTGTGAAAGCACCATCGATACTGTTAATCGATCTTTCTCAAGGCAACCTCAGGGAACAAGCAGAAAAGCAACCATTCCTGACCATAACTATCATTATTATGAAAGCAATTAGAACGCAACAATAACCTCCAACCACCCAATAAATTCACATCATCCAAAACTACAGCACAGCAATAAAACGTCAGTGGCAAAATAACAGGACTAGCCCACCCAGACTTCATGTCATTAAGGAAAAAACCCATTACAGGGAAAACACAAGTGCAGTGACAACCAACCATAAATAAGGTAAAAGGGGGCGCATTTTCCAGCACCATACCCACCAGGGTGACTACAAATCCCATATCTGTTTTCAGTTAAGTCAATAGAATGACCGTTCATTTCAATTCTGCCGTAACCGGGAATCAGTCAGTCCCATGAACTAGTTGCGCCTTGGCCACCACCATAGCCGCCACCATATCCCGTGCCCAGAGGCGGAGCCAAGGGTGGGGCTTGGTGGGGCTCCAGCCCCCCCTGCCCCACCACGAGAAACCCAGGCTCACGCACGCCGCAATGAAGAGTCGGAAATGCAATCAGATTTGTCAAATCTCTTTTTTCAAACGGTGACAATGAAAAGTAATTTTTTTTCCCTTGCATATTTACATACTAATACTATATTACATGTATTTAAATCTCAACTATAATATATTGGCTTGGTAGTTTTTATATTTAGTATATGTACTTATGTTCAGCCCCCCTCTTGAATGAATCCTGACTCCGCCTTTGCCCGTGCCACCACCATACCCACCACCGTAACCTCCTCCACCACCACCCCTGTGGTCCCGCCGGAAGTCATGGCCACCAAATCGAGCACCACCTGATCGGCGGTTTCTGCCCCCACCACCTCCATATGAGGAACGGGCAGCATAACGCTCAAGCCATTGAGGAACCTCCTGATTAGCTTCCTGCATTAGTTCACATAATGGCCTTGCCAATGATAAATTGCCCTCGTTGAAAAATGCAGTTGCCAAACCAGACTTCCCCGCTCGTCCTGTTCTCCCAATACGATGAACATAGTCATCTATGTCATTTGGGAGGTCAAAATTGATGACGTGGGCAACATCTGGTATGTCAAGCCCACGAGCAGCTACATCAGTTGCAACAAGGATGGGAGTTGCTCCACTCTTGAAGGATTTCAGTGCATACTCTCTTTCCTGAATAAGACCAAACACACAGAAAGATTAACAATGTGACCTATATGACATCAAGAAGATACATATATCTCTATCATTATGTGGCATACAGACAAGCCCACAGCACGCTCAACCTGGATGAGTAAAAGAACAAGGACAAAAAATACCGATTGCTCGTGTGAAAGCATTTCAAGATAGCGATATGTCGATATCATTGCATTGCTTTGAAAAGGATAAATCATTACTTCCAAGTACCAAATAATCCAAATTCAGATAAAAATGCATTTCTTTCTGTAGCATTCCTTACTTCCTTTCCAAAATACAATTATCATGTGCATGGATAGTTCAGACAATAATAAAAATGTACAAATGGATGGGTCAGACAATAACAAAATGTCTACATGATTGGCTTACAAGAAGTGACTTATCATATAATACTGTCAAGTGCCCATACGTTGCAACAAAAACACATTTTTTAACTAAATAATCAAATCATGCCTCCTGTGATGGAAAGAGAGAGATGTGGTTGGTTTCCTTAGAGAGGAGGTGAGGGAGGGCGGACGACCACCACAAACACGTATTTATATATTAGTAAAGATCAGCATTTAAGTCACATCTCTGACGTACCTGCTGTGTCCGATCTCCATGAATACTTGTTGCAGGGAATCCATTTGTATACAGCCAGTTCTCCAGGGCATCAGCTCCCCTCTTTGTCTCCACAAAGACTAAAGTAAGAGCTTGCTGCAGACAAGAGGAAAACACAAGTTGATGTAACAATATTCCTATAAATTATGAGCCAAGTTCAACATTAATTGAGATTTTAAGTTGGTGGAACAGCATTCCTATAAATTATGACACCAAAGTTCAGATTTAGCTTAAAAGCACTCTGCATAAACTTCCATGAACTGGTAGCATAAAAATAATGTAGTTAAGGGTGTGTTTGGTTGTCTGCACCATCCTAGCCTGTCTCGCATGAGCTATCCAGGCTAGCCTTGGCCTACATGAGTGGATGCAAGTTGAGTTGTTTGGTTGCTTGTTTATGCATTTCATGGGCCTGCATTTGAGAGGAGCCCAATTTCTATGTTTCCTCCATCCTGCATGAGTGGGTGCAGTTGCATCCACCTGGCCTGAATGAACAGGAAATCAAACATGTGTCTAACAGATACAGTTACATCCACTCATGCGATTCAGGCTTCATGCAGACAACCAAACACACCCTAAAAAATTCTTGATGCGTACCTTCCCATGAGCACCACTAGCTTTCTGTGCATGAAGAAGGTCCATGAGGTAACTTCTTTTATCTGCTTCAAGGACAAACTCTACCCTTTGAGCAATCAAATCAGTACTAGAACCAACTCTTCCAACAGCAAGGAAGATGTAGTCCGCAAGGAAATCTGAAGCCAGTCGCTGAAGGAAAAAAATATATGAAATTTTCAGCACAGAAAACAGTATATATCATTATCATATGCTACAACAAGCAACCAAACAAAAAAAAATTCTTGTCATGTAAGAAAACCAACCAAATAACTGCACATTGATTATCATGGTATCATAACTTCGTATCACATGCAAAAAGCGTTGATTGTGCTAAGCCAATAATTCATCTCATTCTTATTCATACAGTATACAAAATCTGAAACTTTTGGATTCAGTGTAGAGGTCCAATAGAAATGAACAATCTACCATGCAATAAAGATAAATTGCGACTCGAAAACAAGACACCATATGGTAATTCTGTTGAACAAGTGGACAGCAAATGAACATTGCACATGGACTCCCCACTACCTCAGATAGATTGTTAGACTGCCAATAAAACATTAACAATGCAGACTGATGACATTTGAACATATATATATATATATATATATATATATATATATATATATATATATATATATATATATATATATATATATATATATATATATATATTATTGAATGGGGAGACAAAAAGAGAAGGCAAACCTGTATCTCTTTTGGAAAAGTAGCACTAAACAGCATTGTCTGTCTCACACCACGAGAGGGCATGTCCATCTGCTCAACAATTTTACGAATCTGTGGCTCGAACCCCATATCGAGCATTCGATCAGCTTCATCGAGAGCTAAGTAGTTCACCATTTGCAGTGATACTCTAGCCCTCTCCAGCAGATCCATCAAGCGACCAGGAGTTGCCACAAGGATTTCAACACCCCTTTCCAATTCCCTCAACTATAATAATAGACAAAAGTACATGTTCAATAGCTGTGCATATCATTTTGCAAAGGTTATTGTGAAAGACAAGTACAATATGACCCACACCATCCATTAATTCCCAAAGATGTAAAACAAGCAACTGCAGTTGATTAAATTATTCAATGAGGAAAAGTCCTTTACCATGGCCATATAATAATCAAAATTGTTTTATGTAGCTACAGCTAACAACACAACATAAAATGCAAGGAAGTTTTGTTCCCATCACATTTTATCACTGCTTGACAACCTACATGGATACATAACCAATTTTCAGGACCTGCATATTTGAGCATCCATGCAATGCCATTCTATATTTTCAGTTTTCTACAGAAAATTGAACACATGGGTTTCCTCCCTGAGAAACTTACGCTAATAGTATCTAGTCAGAAGAGCTACAGTTCTAGCAGAGTGTAGGTGCAAGTTTCATGCTGTACAAAATTCTTCACGACTCATATAATGAATATTGAATAATTTGTCTCCCACATTTAACCACAAGAGCATGCATGTATGTAGAGAGAGATTACCATGTTTAGAATATTCTACATCGCTATGAATTTTAGTACCCACCCACAAAATGGATGGATGTAATATCACAGCGTAAAAGTGTGCCCACTCAAAAAAAATGGATGGAATGTTGTAGCATTGAAAAGAGCAAGAAAGGTATCTTTCTACACTTTCTCACAGTTACAAGATGTGTAAAGAAAACTTGATACAGTGCATTAGAAAATATGAGGTACACAAGAAACGAAAAGAGTGTCAATGTAATAACTAATCATCATAGAGAAAGAAAAATTACCTGCTGATGTATTGGTGCTCCACCATATGCAACAACGACCCTAACACCAGTCTGGTACGCAAATTTCCTTGCTTCTTCATGAATCTGAGGCATAAAAAAAGTCAAGAAACAAAAAATAAATAAAAAAGAACACCCTTAATGAAAATAGATTGGTGACATACTTGGACTGATAGCTCACGAGTGGGTGATAATATCAGTGCAAGAGGATACGCAGTCCTTGAACCTCTTGGCCTCTGTGGTGGCCTTGACTTCATGATCCCACTGATGATTGGGAAACAAAAAGCAGCAGTCTTTCCAGACCCTGTCTGAGCACAGGCCATGAGATCCCTCCCTGCAATGGAGATTGGAATGGCATATCGCTGGACTGGTGTAGGCTTCACATACTTGCACCTTCGTATGTTCTCATTCAGCGCATCACCCAAATCAATCTCTGCAAAGGTGTTGACTGGTGGAGGCACGTCATGGCCACTCGTTTCCACAGGAATGTCCTCATAGGCATCAAAGTTGATGCCATTGTTCGCTTGACTCTCAAAGTCAATCACTGTGGCCTCAGTATTGGCAAAAGGGTTTGGTTCACGGTCTCTGCTGTCCCACCCAGGGCGGGAGTTCCAACCGCCACCGCCACCACGGCCACCACCACCACCCTGGTGGGTACCAGCTAAGCCACTACTCCCACCACCACCAGCAGGTCTAGCCCAGCGAGAGCCACCAGCAATAGTCACGTACTCGTAAGGTCAGATAACAGCTTGAGGATTGTCAGCAGATTGGTGCTCGAGTGGAGCCGAGCCGAACCGGTGCTTGATTCTTAGAGGGAGGACCTGGTGAGTGGCCACGGAGATGAGGAGGGACGTACGCGCTGCGAGTGGGGCGCGAGTTCTGGTGATTAGCAACAGGGGTGGGAGCAGCACCAGTCGCGGGCGCCGATTCCTCGGCGTTCGCAACTGAATCAGCCCATGAAGATCGCATAATTTTGCACAAAAACTTTGAGGACGATGCTACTGCTGATCACTAAAACCTAGAGACATCAGAAATACAATGGAAGTCAGTACAAAAAAAATGTGGAGCACAATAAAACTTATCTAACAACAAAAGAAAATTTCAGTTTGACAGTACACAAATTTCCAATCACCACAACGTGCAGCCAAAAGCAATATAAGTTAAGAATTGCTCACAATTTGATAAGCAAAGGGCAAAATTAAGTGAATAAATTGTTTAATTGGATCAAAGTATGATTGCATCATCGATTAGGTTTGGCCGTGCGTTCAACAACTCTCCCATATTTTGCTCAAGACTCAAGAGCACCGGCAAATACCCCAAGCCAAGACAAAAGCAGCACTGAATCAAATATAAAAGTTGCTACTACTAATTAGTAGCGCCAAAACCTGATAAGTCCCCGAAATCAAAACTAAACCAGTATAATCGGCACCACAAATCTAACTTATAGAGATGAACAAAAGAAGCTGCATACACTAACAAATGCTAGATCCAATCTAAGAAAACAAGGGAATCTAGGAATACGACCCAAAAACATGGCCAAGGCGCCGCAAACGCACCAAATTACCGCATTCACCCTATATACGAAGCGAAAAGCAGCATGCAAGGGGGGATCCGCCTACACTTGTAAATCGAAGTCCCTAGAGGAGGAAACCAACCCACACCAATCCGATAGGATTGAGCAGCAGCATCCTACGCTAAACCCTAGCTAAGAGAAACTCTAGCCGCAATTCAGCGAAAATCCACTGTGATCCCCCACAAAAACCCTACGAATATAACAAATCTACGATAGCACCAGCAGCTCATCAACGAACCCACCGAAACAGCTACAAAAATTAGGGGAAATCAAAAATAACAAGCAGCACTAACTTCACGGCTAACTTTGAGCACGCTCACAAAAATAAAGTTTATTTTTGGGGAGAAAATTGCCGATTGGATCGAGCAAATCGAGAGTGGAAGGCGGCGAAGTGCCCAGATCGAGGCGGGGCGGGGGATCGGGGGCTGACCTGCTGCGAGCGAGAGAAGGCGAGGCGGATTGGATTCGAATCTGCGAAAGGGGTGGGCGTCACGAGAAACCCTAGGAAGCGGAGCAGGGAGGCGAGGCGATGGAAGTGGAGGAAGCGAAGGGACGGAGCAAATAACTGCAGATGCCGAAATTAGGAGGAGTGCGATTAGGGGTGGAGTTATACTAGAGATGAGAGGGCACCCAAAATATCTGCCCTTTTCTGATTAGGCCCGCAACGAACCCCATCGCTGTGGCAGGTATGGCTTAGCTTTTCTGAGAATTACTTCGATTGAGCTGTATGGTTGAAAGTTTATACAGTTGATAACTAGCTTAAATAGATTTGTTGTTTGATAGGCTGATTTCTCGATATAAAGGTTGTGGGAATGAGGTGACAGGAGTGAAGTTTAGGATTTTATACTTTGTAGATGGGGTTAATGTTCTTCAACTCTTCTGACAAAGTTAGAACCCTAACCTATTGAAGCCATATAAGGGACTGTTTAGGGGAGCTTTGCTTCAGCTTTGGGCCAAAAACTCTTCCAAACAAAGATGGTCAGAAAGCAGTGAAGCTAAGCCACAGAGAAGCACCCCAAAGTCAGAATCACGAGGAGGAGCTTTTCAGCCGTGACTTCGCTTGAACACCTCCTAACTCACTCGCTCTGCCTTCCCGACCTATGCCACCCCGCCTCGTCGTCTCCACGTCATCTCCCCACTCGGACGCCGTTGTACACTTCGCTATGTTGTTACCTTCTATTTCGGTTAGCCCTCAAAAGCTACAGCTGCTCAGCCAGTTTGTTAAACAGCATAACAAGAAAAGTCACAGCCGTCAGCTACAGCTGCTTTACAGCCCAGCAAACTAAAAGCAACTTTTCAGCCCAACCGCAGCTCCCCCAAACAAGCCTTAAAGCTACCTCAGACCAGCTTTCAACTTCTTCTAGTACAAATGAGTTGCTAGCTTTTGATTTCCAGTTGTGGATAAGACAACTGTTTGGAACAGCTTCCGACTTCTAGAGAGGAGAGGCCAAAACTGAAGCCGTCCCAAACGAGGCCTATGGCCTAGAGCCGGACTCGACTTCGCCTCACTGAAAGCCAGAATCTGTCTCAGATAAGTGGTTTCTTCGTAGTTAGAAGCCAAAATCCTGCAGCTCATTTATACTAGAAGAAGCTAAAAACCGAAAACTAGTCTAGGGTAGCTTCTCACAACTTCGATGTGTTGGGGTTCTGACTTTGCCACTAAAATTGAAGAAAATCACCCCACTTTCTACCTCTCACACCCATTCTGGACCTACACCCCTCACACCTAAAAGCAAAGTTGTCAAACACCAAACTTCTTCAGCCCAGTTGTTCAACCATGCAGCCTTTCAGTCATGTGGTCTAGGCGAAAGCTACTTCTCAGAAAAACTACAGTCATACTAAGCAGGGCCTATGATGGTGCCCTATCGAATCTGGGCTGTATTCTTTGTTGCTAATCCGGCCCATTCTTGTAAGTACAACTTGCAAGGGCATACAATGGTCCGGGTATGTGTATCACACATCACTGGGCCCTATCTAGCTTTTTTGAGAAACAGCTTTCGGTTGGACTACATGGTGGAAGAGTTGTATGGCTGAACGATTGAGCTGAAGAGAATTGTATTTGGTAGTTTGTCTGGCCGTTGTGAGTTGAAAATGTCTTAAATGTCCCTGAGTTAATTGACGACTTATTTCATAACATTTGAAAGACATATGAGTGGATTTCATTTAATTTTTTCTATGTGATATACAAATGTAAATTTAAGTGTGAAACATACTACATTAATAATTGATCATCTCTCTCTCAACTTCAACATTTTTTGGCGCGTATTACCATTCATTTTTTCTCCACAATTTGAACATATGTTTAGTTCATATTTTTGGTTGAATTTTGAAAATTTTCTTTGATCCATTCTTTCTCAAATCTTAAACATTTTGACTATTGGATTTTGACATTTTTTCATTTGTCTCACCATTCACTCTTCATTTTCAGTTGTCCACTATTTTTATTTTCTCAAATGTTTATTTTTTTCTACAAGAAAATGCAAGGAAATTTTGGGATAGGTTGAATTTTCAGATTCCATCTCCAAGAAATTGCAAGACGTTGCTTTGGTGGATCTAGTCACCGATCTCTGCGCCGTCTCCACCCCATTGGCAACTACCATACCCTTCAGGTCCATCTTCGACTATGGCAATAGTGACCGGAATGGCAACTTAGAGAGAGGGAGAGTGTTGGGACCGAGGCGGGGAGAGAGAGATTGAGAGCGAGGCCGAGGTGTAATGTGTCGGATTCTTCTCCAAGTCTTGGAATTCTCCGTACGTGTATTTGGTGGACTTTCCTGTGATCTGCAGAGTCAATTTTTTCTATGTGGAAGTTTTTCCTGGTTCCTCCCTCCCTCACCCGATTTCTTCTCTCCTCCCCCACCCCACTCTATTTCTCCTCCATTTCCTGGCTCCTCCTCCCCTCATGGCTTCCTTCCCTTGGAGCTCTCCTCCATGGGCGCCTCCCCTTGGTGCCCCCCCAGCCCGAGCTGCTCCTCCTCCCTCTTGGTTTCCACCCAAACTGAAATGGAGGTAAGATCTTGAGGTAAATCCTAGGGTTTTGGTCATGCTTGTTGGGTGGTGGAGTTCCTTTGCTAGGGGTTTGAGTTTGAGGTAGGATTAGTTTAGGATTTGAGTTGAGAGGGATTGTTCTGTTTTCGGGCTGATTTTATCCCTCTATTAAGGTTCGATTTTGTGGATTTTAGAGGCGTTTTCTGAGGGTACGACTGAAGAGAAAGTTGTAGATCTCTTTCTTGCGATTCAATAGAGACCAAGAACTCTCAATTCGGTTCAGCCGTTTGAAAGTTATGCTCGTTTTACCGTAGACTACACTGGATCTGCTGGCAGTCGAAGTGGTTATAGTAATCTGTTGATTAAGCCAAGTTAGAGACCGAGTTGGAATTTTTTCAATACTTAGAAAAGATGGGAAATTTACTGTAGATACTTAAAATGTCTTCATTGGCATGATTTGGAGTTGTATAACATTAGTTATGCCCTGTTGAATGCGCTGTCCATAACAGCCTCTTTGCTAAAAAATTCAGAGATTGGGCATTTTGCTAATCCGAGGTTCAGATCGAGAATTGGGGTTATTTTGTACAGTTCCAAAGGGCTTGGTTGTTGCAAAAGTTGTAGAGCTTTGTCTTAAGTTTTATTAGAGCTCAAGAACACTAATTTTGGTTTAGCGGTTTAAAAGTTATGGTCGTTTTAGTGTTGGATGTCCTGAATCTGCGTGTGTTGGTAGCTGAAGGTTTGAACTGCTGTTTAAGACTAGATGTAGGTTGATTGAGAATTTATATTTGCCTAGAGAAAGTTATAAAATTTCCTGTAGATTAAGAAAATATCCTTGTTTGCTTGATTTGGATTGAAGAATCAAAAGTTATGCTATTTGGAAGCTCGTTGTCCTGAAATTAGAATCTGCTGAAAGTTCAGAAATTTGGACAGAGATTCAGAGTGAAATTTGAGGGTTTTAGAGTCAGCTCCTGAATGAATGGCTGTAGGGTAACTGTAGGTTATCCTCTTGTGGTCATTTAGAGCACAAGAACTCAAAGTTCAGTTTAGCCATTTGGAAGATATTCTCATTTGCGCGCTTGCTATCCAGAATTCCATTTATTGGGATTTGGGGCTGTTTTGGGGGTTTTGGGTGTAGAAGTGTTGTATGTTATTATGAACTATATAGTCTTTTAAAAATGAGTATGCAAATGTTATTTTCAGGTGGTGTATCTTCGGGAGTGGCTTCATCCTCATGCCACTCCACTCCTCGCGGTTAAAGGCAAGTACATCGGGTGATGTTTGCGATTGATTTGAGTGTTTTGGTGTGTAGATTAAATGAACAAGTATGTTTTCTAGGGATTATGTATATGAGAAGTTTAGTGCAGTTTTTATGATCAAAAAGGGGTGTAATTGCTATCTTAATGCCTATGATGGAAGTTGTAGGTAGCAATTAGTTCCAAAGTGGTCCCTCTCTGGAAGAAGCGAAAGTTTTGACCGTTTGGGTCGGGAGTTCCGACTGGTTGGATCGGATGTTCCGGTATGGAGACCGAAAGTTCCGGTTTGACTTGAGTACACCCGAAAGTCTCGGATTTGTCGTGGGTGGTTTTCGTGAATCATGCAGGTAGAGAATGTATTCCAAACTTGTGATGATGAGGATGGATGAAGGATAGCAAATGAAAAGTGAGTGTTTAATTGCAATTGTTGCATTGCATTATGGATTGTTACAGGTGATTATGTTTATAATGGTGCAAATGATAAGGTGATGAATGTAAGTATATGATGACGTGCATGTTTATATTTATGTTCATGTTTTATGCTTATAAACATTGTCAATTGCATATGTGCATTCATGATGGAAGAGGCGACCCATGTCGATGTGGGCCTATGTGCTCACACGTAGTGAGCACAAAAATCCTACCTCGTAATCCCATCCACAAAGATGGATGGGAGCGAGTCAGTAAGAGTAAGCACCCTCCACGGGATGGAAGGGGATGAGAGGGTGTACTCTAACGGGCGTGCACTCAGTTTACCGGTATAAATGATGAAAATATGCATGAGCATAAAAGCATACAACATTGCATTGCATTGTTAATATTGTTTGAGGAATAATGTGAAGAAGGTTGAGACATTGAGTTGTGAACTCAATCACAGTTGATAAATGGGTTGAAATTGGGAAATGATTAGGATATTACCGCTTTGCATACTTGCTGAATTTAAGTAAGTTATATAGTTAAATTATTCGTCTCAAGCTATGCTATTTAGCTATGTTTATGTTCTTCGATGTACTTGTTGAGTCTTGGACTCACACTTGCTTGCTTGTGTGGTTTTAGGTACTCGAGGACTGTGTCGGGATGGGAAATAGCATCACCCACACTCACTCTCATGCCATGATCAAATAATAGTTTGGAATAAAGTTTCACATTGGTGTTTAGTGTGGGATCTTTGTGATATTGTATTTGTGATTTTGGTTATTGTAAGCTTCATCGTGTAGTTAAGCTTTTTAGTTGCTAAATGTTGATACTAGTTGTTATGCTTGTGTTGGTATGACTATTATCGACCTTGTCTTTTGAGTGGATGCCCACTATTTTAGGGGAGGTGCTGCCGAAATTCTTTAGTTGGATTTCGAAAATTTATTAGAGTTGTGTTATGGTGTAGTATGTTTGAGGACACCTTTGTCCTATGGATATACCTTGTGCAGTTATTTATTCTTGTTTTGGTGACACTCGGGGCACTGGAGGTGCTGGGGTGTTACACGAGGTGGGCGAGAGAATAGGGAGAGAGAGGGAGATTAGCCTTTTGTACCTGATATGAGATGGGTAATTTCTGGCCAACTTTAGGGCAAAGTTGGAACCCAACTTGACGAAGGTGTGGGAAGCCACCCTACTTTTGGCTTCTTCCAGTACAAATAGGCTGCTGCTTTTCTACTTTTAGCTGCAGAGAAGGCCATTTGGAACAGCTTCTAGAGGGGAGAAGTCGAATAGAAAGTCGTCCCAAACAAGAATAGGTGCTTTGTCGAGTGTCTGTGGGTGTTTTGAGTGAGAGAGGGTGTTGATTCAAGATAGCGATATGGGGGTAGAGAGGAGACGATGGCACCTAGGAGTTGAGTCAGCGGCTTCCACGTGCAGCCATGCCCCGGCTCACGGAGGTGCTCACGTACGTCGTGCCAAATCCAACAAGGTGAATTTAGCGGCAACTAGATCTGAAGAGGCTAGGGTGGCGCCAATTGGTGTTGAGGGCGACTACGAGGAAATGAGGGGAGAGAGTAGGAGAGGATGATGTCATGAGGATATGTTAAATTTGACGTGTGGGGCAGAGTGTAGATGTCATTTATTTTCCTTTTTTCTCAAGTTTTTAGTGTAGACAAGGTTTTCAATCGTGGTTTTCATAGCTTCACAATACGGTCTCAAAAAAGCTACAACGTCTATTGCGAAAACAATCCTTTCTCGCATTTGGTAGAAAATAAAAAAATATTGAAAATAAAAAAATATCATTATGCACATTGTATAAATCACATCAAGATAAATTATAAAAATATGTATTATAGAAGGTACTAATGTTTCTAAACTAATAAAAGAAGTAGTTTATACCTACAACCTTAGAGAATCGTCCTACCCCAGCGTAGCTATTTGGAGGCACGCGGCTGCCCCTCCACTTCTTTTCCGTGCACTAGCATGTGGGCCAACATAGTCATCTTACCTCCTCCTTTGCTTGCTTCGTGCCATCATTGCGGAACTACTCACATACAACCGCTCCACTCCCTTCCCCACGCAGTCACACATCAATACCCCTTCTGCCCACTACTTTCCAGTCTCCCCTACTGATTAGCGCTGCTCTCCTCCCCTTGCTGCATCTAATCCTCTCCCAGTCTGCACCAGTGCCTTACTGATCTTGCCGGTCAGATCCCCGCCAGTTGCAATACACGGGATGATGACAAACAGAAGGGTCATCGCAATGATTGGAGTTGAGGGCAACTGATGCCCACAACAAATCCATCCGGATCTTGACGACGGAGGGTGGTGTGCTACGATGACTCGACAACCGCTAGGGATGAGTTGTTAGATGTGCACGGCACGTAGCTCCTAGCGTTGGACTGCAGGATCAGGACATAGAAGATCTTGGTGATGGCGCGGTGGTTGTAGCGCACACAAGGTTGCATCACTCAACCTCCATCTGCGTGAGAATATGGTGCTTGCCCTCCATCACATGATGCATTCACATTCTTCTCCAGCGCCTCATGCCGCCCTGTCGAATCGACAGCCTCATCTTGCTCAACACCATGCCACACTTGCCATATCCTCCTCCTTATGGATGCCATCATACTATGCTCGCCCGCTACAGCTGCCCCAATGACTTTGTAGCACCATGCCCCTAGATAGGCCTTGGCCATCTCGCATTAGATTTGCTTTTGCAAGTTGGGCGCAACCTTCATCACTTCATGCTCCATTGGTATTGTCGCCCATACTGTCAGTCCGTCACCAAGGAGCTATACAAGTACAAGATAAGGTCTGACACCACACCTCCTTCATCTTTCTCCTCGCCATGCGTTTCTTGCGCTTTGGATGCCGACATGCCCATTGTGTCTAGATCTGCCGCTTACCTCCACTTTTGTCACCCACCTCCAGATTTGCCACTCCATTTGTTGTTGAGGTCGGCCCGAACCCGTTAGATTCGCTACTGTCACTGCTGCTCTAGTGCCGCTGCCCACCTCTAGATCTATCGCCTGTCTCCACTTTCACTGCCCACCTCCAGATCCGCCGCATGACTCGGCTTACCCTGTGGTGTCTGGTGCTCACCTTGTCCCCACACCATTGCCTCCTCACTCTGCCCCAACCTCCCAACTTTACATCTGCTTCCACAAGCAATCGTAGCCTCCTCCTTCCCGCATCATGCTCTCATCTTCCTCCTCACATAGCCCCTGTTTTCACTGGCTTCGACGGATCAGGAGATCGTTGTCAAAGTAGGTGTAGCAGCGACGGTGGCAGTGGAGTATGGGAAGGAGGCCTAAATAAGTGAACCTGGGGTGGAGACATCCAAAACACCGTCATCTCGGTGCTACTGCATCTTCTTCCATCCTCGAGGTACGTCGTCTTTTTATATGAACCCTAGTTGGTTGATGAAATGCTTCACTGTTGCATTTGTTTGTGATTTCTTGCTTGAAATTGAAATTGAATAAATGTTGCTGAAGAGTAAATGCAAGCCGCTTGATTTGAATGACTTAAGATGCTTCCTTATTGGCGAGAAATTCATAAAATAAGATGATAGTGTTATTGCTATGTTTTTTTATTTTTATTTTTGGCTTTCTAGAGATGGTTTGAACCAAAATACTAAGGCTACACATTTTAAGAGACTTGTTAGCAACAACTAGGTTCTTAAACATGGGAATGCCTGTCTTAAGAAGCACGATTTGAGGCTCTTTTTGCCCTAATCGATTAATACAATCTACAAAGTTCTTGAATGCAATAAAGTTTGCGTCTTTTATGGAGTGACTTAGTAGCAAGTTTTTGGATTGGATCTTGAAAGTAACCAATAGTCTGGAATAGATAAAATGTATCATGGTGAGCATTTTGTACATGTTGGTCTGCGTTCAACGTATATTGTTCTCATTCACAATATTTTTCATTCTCTTATGCTGAATAGATCTGGTTTATGGATGACTCTTTCTCATATCATCAGAGTTGATAATGTAAGTAAGTAGATGGCAATAGTTTTTATATTAGTTTTTCTATTTTATATATTTGAATCCTTTAAATTTTGAAGTGACACCATTTTCATTGCGGTAATTCATGACAAGCTATAAAAAGTTATGCTTAATTATATAAGCATGTTGAGATGTTATCGTAGCCATAATATAATTCCTAATCGATCTAAGCTTAGATATTACACTCAATTTTTTTATCAATGCCTTTCGCTATAATTGGTAGGCTTTTCCAGTATAATTGGAAAGTTGTATGCCTCGAACGATATAAAATGACAATAGAGGCACTAAAGCTCTAGGCATTTTGCAAGCGGATATTTAGTGATAAAGGACCAATTCCTCGGTTTGTGTCACATAATCTGAAATCATATCTGAACTTCTGTTACTTTGATTTGTCATTTCCTCGTCTTGTAGGCTAAATTTATGTAAAATCTCAATGGTTCCCTGATTTATAGAAGGGCATCGTAGTGTCATATTTAGTGGATTTAACCACATGTTAAATGTTTAATACAGAAAAGTGAGTAAAGTTTTTATGAAAGTGAAATATTGAAATGTTAATGTTGCTTACTTCAAGATGAAGATGGAACCTATATAAATTGAAGTTACTAATTGTATGGGCTTTGCAAGCAGTGAGATGAGCACTATTGTAATACATGGAATGTGAATAAAGTTGATGCAAACTTTAGTTTTTCTAACAGAATTATATATACAATGGTAAACATTTAACTTACAACAAGATTGAATGTGTTAAGCTCTTTGTCACTAAAGTTAACACTGTTCTAATGTATTTTTGTAGGACTTATGTTTGAAAAGCAACATAACTTAATCTTTCATTAAGAGTTGTTCTAACATTAATTTGGCATGGGCATCCCTTACGGTTGAAGAATGTGTCAGACTTGGTTTCATAGTAAGCTTAACCGACTAAATAGTTTTAGCATGTCTATCTTGCCTCTTATCTTCTTTGCTTTAGTACTTCTTTATAGCTCCACGGTCAAGATCATCCCCACTTGCACTTTCTGCTACAAGCCATCCTTTGGAAACTTGCATATCTTGTTACGATGAACGATCACTTTGATTTCACACTTTTGGCTATGGGAGAGGTTCCTGAAAGCCCACGATAGTAATTACATCATCAGGAACTACTGTATTAAATCTTATTCCTTCAGTGAGTGGCAGATTTCGCTTCCTTAAAAATTCTCTTTTCCTTATGCACTGTTGTTAGCCTTCACAAATATCCATCATTTTTCGGCATCATAATTTCTTGATAATATTACAATGTAAATGCATTTATTTGTTAGGAATATTGTCAAGACTCCAGAGAGAAAATTCAAGTAAAATGGGAAATATTTTTTGATGGGATTCATTTCAAAATTCTAGAGTTTGATGGCAATTGTTTTTATGTTGCATGCTGTCTACCTTCAATGTGGAGTGCTGACCGTCAAAATATGTATTAGCAAGGATTTTCATCAAGCTGGAAATACTTGTGAGGTGATCAATTATCATGTATGCAGTCTACAAAGTATATAACAAACTTGAGCACTCTCTTTGATTAAGTGGCTTGAATCAAGCAGAGGAGCAAGACTAGGATCAAAAGGACTGATAGTGATTTGCGTGGTGTAGAAAGCCTTATTCAGCACACTCAAAGATGTCGCATGTCCGAATATTATATATGATATTTAATATTAACTGAAACAGGTTGTTTGTATTTATTTTACATTGTGGAACTGTATACGATGACTTTTATTTTATACTGGAGTTGCATCTCTAGTTTGGAGAAGCATGTGTTGTGTTATTACTGATGGAGTGGTCCTATCATTCATATAAAACAGAACAAGCTAGACTTTGTGAGGACTTGTATGGAATGCAAACGTTTTTTTGTGTAATTTCAATTTGTTTGTTACTTAGTCTCAATTTTTAATGTTTGGGTGCAGACTCTTGTAATGTATAAGATATTGTAGCAATCACTTTATTCTGTAAAATATCATCATTTTGTCTAAATGTCATACTATATGCCACTGGATATATATGTTTTGCCCTCTTTTGGTTAGTTGATTCGCTTAATATATGTGTGAAGAAAGGTGCTATTAAATGTAACATACGAGCACCCTACTAGTCATAATAAATTCATAAGTCAAGTATGGAATCAAACTAAAATACTAATTCATGTAAAAAAAAACTATAACAAGATAATCATATATGAGGTTCTTAACAACAAGTACTTAACGACTAAGAAAAAAGCAAGAATGAGATCTCTTTCAGGCTTTCTCACAGATAAGGCTTATAAAAGATGCCTTTGGACCTATTGATAAAGTTGGATTTGGAAACGGGATTGTTGTTTTGGCCCATTAGTACATATGTGTACAACAACACTATATTTAGAGCTACAACGGTCATAGCTATATTTGAAGCTATTGCAAACAAAAATATATGCTAAAAACCGTCATTGAGAACCATTAGTGGCCTATCTTGCTTAAAATTACAATAGCTCAAAATGCACGTATAAGCACAGCAAATAAGATGCCTAAGTTATTCATGTGGTACCTCTGTCTGTTGCCAACGCCGTGGTTTACCACTGAGTAATAATGCTTACCTATTCGCTAACAAATGATATAGCCTAACTGGGAGTTAAGTTTGATTCTTTTGAGTACTTATTAATTTCAGGCTAATTCGGAACCCATGAATCCCTCGGAAATTCCAAATTCGATAGGAAACAGTCCCATCCAATAGGAATCTCCGTTTCTTTCCCGGTGTAAATAAAAATCAAAACAGAACTGGATTTTCCTCGACCCGTTCAAACTGGCTCCAACTCCAACTCCAACTCGAGCCGACCCCACCTCGGCGCGGCGACCTCTCTCTCCTCCCCGTCACCAGTCGCTGGGCACGACCAGTTCGCCACCACCACGACCGATCCGCTTTCTCAGGCTCGCCGCTATACTAGGCTCCAAATCTCAATTATAAAACCACCGTCCCTTCCACCTTCTCACACCTTTTGCCCCCTGCCTCCTCCCCAACCTCTCGTTCTCTCCTTCCTCCCCACGCGTGCGGCGGCGAGATCTAGGGCTGGACGCGCCCCGGCGAGGATGAGCACCCCCCATGGCGGCCTCGACGACCAGATCGAGCGGCTCATGCAGTGCAAGCCCCTACCCGAGACCGAGGTAACGACGGCCCCTCCCCCGCCTCCGCCTCCGCCTCCGCCTTCGCCTTCGTGCCTCTCTCTCTCGTCTCGGTTGGGGGTGGGTGGGTTTCGCCAGATCTGGCGGAATTGCGGGGCGCCGCGCGGGGTTCCGGGAGAGATCGGGGCTGGGGCTGTGCTCGGCTCCATTTCGTTGTTAGCTTACGCGGAAATGGGTTGCCGTGGTCGTTTATTTGGTGCTACGGTTGTTGGGTCGTTACGAGCTGGGCTTGCGATTGTGAGCCAAGCTGGGTAATCGCAAGCCCAGCTCGGTGTTGCTCTCCGACGTGGAATAAGGTTTGCATTCCGCAGATTCAGGTGCGGCGAGACGACGGAACGCAGAATTAATTGTTGCTTGAGGCCCCCTGCGGCTTTCGCAACATTGTACTATTAATATGTCTGCATGAACTGAAATACTGATGTCAGCCGGTTTCTCTGTGATCGCTGGGAATCAGAATTTTGGCCTCTGGTCGATCTACATTTTGGGGTAAAGATGGAGGACTTGCGCCGGGATAAGTTCGGGGGGCCTATGTCTCCTCCAAGCTATTAGATTACAACCTTCGGCCTAATTGATACTTTTCTTGGATTACATGTTCAATTAACAGTTTGGTTACCATTAATTTGTTCCGAGTCTCGTGTATTTGTTGTACAGGTTAGAGTACTCTGCGAGAAGGCTAAGGAGATATTAATGGAGGAGAGTAACGTGCAGGTATACCATTTTATATCTCTGAGATGTCTGCCTTGATTTGAATCATCAATGCTTTTATAGGATCACCCAGAACCTCTTGTTTGGGTCTTGTTTTGTTCATCGCGACTGATGTTCACAATTTTGGTGTTAATGGTTCAAGAGAAAGCGACAATATATTTATCAGTTGTCAATGAACAAGATAAGAATATCTTACGACATATATGATAAGGTTATCTGCACTATACTGGTCTTTCCAACTGTAGACTCTAGTGGTGCCATCTGTTAAGATGTATTCTGCCCCATAGATAAGAGGCTTTAAGGTCCTTGGTGAGCTCATTTGGTAAAATGCTTTCCAAATAAAAACTTCCTGAATTTATTTTGTCTATATCTCCCAACATTTTTTTCTTGGATAGTCATTGTGATGGTACTACTTGACAACCTATTTTAGGTAGTATGACTATGAACTCTCAAGTAATGGGCCTATGAAACATGGTTTGACAAGAATAAAGTACTACTTGACGACCTATTTTAGGTAGTATGACTATGAACTTTTCTTGGATAGTCATTGTGATGGTACTACTTGACAACCTATTTTAGGTAGTATGACTATGAACTCTCAAGTAATGGGCCTATGAAACATGGTTTGACAAGAATAAAGTACTACTTGACGACCTATTTTAGGTAGTATGACTATGAACTCTCAAGTAATGGGCCTATGAAACATGGTTTGACAAGAATAAATGTTTCATGTAGATAGTGCAAGAATCTTTACTCGTTAGGCTTGTCGTTGTCATAGATCTTTGCTCAGAAGTCAGATCACCAGATGCATTCATCTGAGTTCAAATTTTATTGTAGCTGGAAACTTAAAAATTAAAATTACTTAAATAGGTTGGTCAAATTGATGGCAAGATAAAATAAAGGATAGAGTGCCAATAATTTTCTGAGGAGGTATGCAAACATCTGCACTTCCTGAGGACTAAATGCCTATATGCGCACTCAGTTGGGGAAATTGGTCTAGCTATTTGGTCCCTGTGTACAACTGCAAAGCATATTTCTTATCATTGTTGCTACGGCAGCACATTATCACTTTTGAACAGTATCATAGAATCATTTCAGAATAAGGAGAAAAGCATAGGTTGTAACATGAAGGGTCTAAGATGACTAATGCTAATGAATAACAATATGGTTAGTGGGTATATATCCGCGACTCACGAGGAAGATGAGTGATGACTGACTGGTGCACTGCAAATGCTAAAAAGAGGCACTTTTTATGTGTGGAATATTTGATAGGTCACGATGCATTAGGAATACCTTTTGTTTAGCGAGGTTACTACATCAATATAAGTTAGACTAGCAATAATAATGGCTAGGAAAATATATATGTCCAAACCTTTTGCTTTATGAGTGCTAGTGACTAGTGAGTTCTGTCTGCTACTTCATTCTTATCTTTGTTTAGCTGGGCAGATGCGCATGTGCTTAAAAAATGGTTCTTATTTTCAGTAGCTTGTTAGTTTGAAAATAAAATATTCCATTCAAACAAATCCTATTTTACACAAATAGAATTAGGAAGGCGCATGCTAATATGCTATTTCAACCTATTCGAACCCGATACTGAACTGGGTCTTCTCTGAGCCTGGCCTCATACTGCTAAGACCGAGCTCGGCCATAAGCCCAATATATTAGCAGTTTCAAGGTCAGAAGCCTGGCACGGCGACATTGCAATAGGTATGGAGCCCAGCTAATTGTATATCAATATTAAAAGTGCTAATTTCGAATAACACAAACCAGCAAAAGTTCCAGTATGTAGCAACAATACACTACCAATTTTCTACCCTTTATATTAAGCTCACGTTCCCCAAAACAACAAACTACACAAATCAGGCAAGATCAAAATCAAGCAACTAAGTCTTTGAGATAGGGATGAGAAAATATGCACTATAGTGATGTGTACACCTTCTTTCCTGAATACATGGGTTTGGGAAAAATGAAAGCATCTTGAACTCCAGCTGCTCAATGATAACATGGCCACATGTTGGGCATGTCATCTGCCTCTCGCTCCCTAGGTTTCTATGCGTTCACGAGAAATCACGATGGAATATTGCAGCTGCTGCTAGGACCAGACCTGAATACCGTAGATAAGGATAGTGGGCTAAGGTTGCTGGGATGCATCATTTATATGATTTTTACACCTTGCATAGAGCATACACTGGGCCTGGCCTGGCCTACAGGGCTGTCATAAGCAAAGCCCAGGCCTGGCCCAAAACTTCCGATAGGCAGAAAGGCCTGGTCCAAAGTGAGTGCGGCCTGACCAAGCCTGGGAAAGCTGGACTGCGCTGTGCATGAACAGTTCTAATGCAATTTTACTATTTGCTTTAGGCTCTTGAGATATCCACCACATGTTTGGAATTATGTTCCTTTTTGTGCAATGGACCAATCATGCATAGCTATTGTAAGCCTAACCAAATTGGTCAGTGTTGATAAAACTGGTTAAGCACCCAGTTCACCACTTCATGTGTTAGACTGAGTTGCCACTGGTTGAAGCTTGTATGTGTTAATTAAATGTTAAATTTTAGCTACTTTATACTATAATTGATTTTTACTGTGCTCATATAAATATTAATCCCCACATATCATTGCAACCCAAGAACCCAGTTTGCTATTTGTTTGGCTATTGTCAGGTCTGAAGAGTTTTGAATCAAGTTTCTCATGCTTTCTCAAGATAAACAAAGAATGCCACTGGAACAACATAAATAATGCATGGGACTGTACCAGGCTTTCAGCCGAACTATAGTTTGAACCAATGATCCCAGCTGCACTTGTTGATGATAATGGTAGTTGGATCTCAACAATATTGGATAGAATAGACAGATAGAACACTATCAGAATTCATGACAAAATTTACTTTTGCTTGTTTTTTTTCTATATCTTCTGTGGCAACTGTTATGGATTTAGATTTGTTTCTAAATGGCCGCACAAACTGAAGTTAGACCTGTGGAGTGTGTGAAACTTTTAACTATACAATGATTCCTTCAGATGATTATGCTCCTTTCATTTTCCAGATTTAGAATTGACTTCTTGTTTTGTTGTTAGTTTAACATTGGTAATTTCTATGGCATGCTTGCAGCCTGTAAAGAGTCCTGTTACAATATGTGGTGATATTCACGGACAGTTTCATGACCTTGCAGAACTATTCCGAATTGGTGGAAAGGTATGAGTTCTTTTTTCTTGTTCGTCTCCTTCATCCCATCTTTTCAAGTCATCAAGAACAAGCCCTAGCTTCAATATCTTGACGCTTTCTCTGTGTTTACCAGTGTCCAGATACAAACTACTTGTTTATGGGAGATTATGTAGATCGTGGCTACTATTCCGTGGAAACTGTCACAGTAAGAGTTTTGCAACTTTATGCTTGCACCAGAGATATTGCCTTTCATGTGCAATATTTGTCTGTAGCTTACCAAATTTGCTTTTCGGGTGGGCATATTTAACTTTTTAATGTTTTGCAACTTTGGTAGCTCCTGGTACTAATGTAGTCCTTGAAAACAAACAGCTTTTGGTGGCTTTAAAAGTTCGTTATCCTCAGCGGATCACCATTCTCAGAGGAAACCATGAAAGCCGGCAGGTATGTAGATTTTTTTTTCAAAGGTTCTTTTAGTTTGCTTATTATTTTTCTGATACATAATGTGAAGTTTCCAGCTTTTCTTGTTACATCTCTTCATTCTCTGTTATCCTTTTGTACATGCTGACAATTAGACTAAATAATTTGTCAATCAATTTGCAGATCACTCAAGTTTATGGATTCTACGATGAGTGCTTAAGGAAGTAAGTATCTTTCTTTGTATATAGTGTATATGGTAATTTTGTTTTAAAGTCTAAAGAATATTTTCTTGATTCTTATTCTGATAAATGAATGTAATAATAAAATAGCAAGATTCCTTAGGAACTAGTTTACTTCAATTTAGTCATTCTTTTGTCCTTGAAGACTAGTACATTTTGGTAAGTTTTAGTTTAATTTGCTTTTAAGTTTTAACATGTCTAGGCATTACATCTCAGCTTGGCCGAACTACCATTAAACGATGCCTGTATCCTACACGTGTATGATTGCAACTTGCAATTGCTACTACCAAGCCCTAAGATGAATCTAGTATGAGCCAAATTTTCATCGTAAGTTGGTATCAAGGTTGTCACAGCGCTCTGGCAAGTTGCGGCGAGTGGGGGGCGCCAGGACGCCTAGGTGCCCGCCATGGTGATAGTTAGACGGTGGTAATAAAAATAACAAATAATACCTTATATGACTAAGAGTTAAATAAATATACCTCAGATGGCAGGGAATTAAATGAATATACCTTATATGGTAGGGAATATACCCAATGAGATGTTGCTTTAACCTCTTAATGCCTGAGTGCACCTGCTTCCCACAAAGAGCACACTCCACCAGATCCTTGTCTTCAGTTGGCCATAATGCATATTTCCATCCTGGGTCCTTTGACTTGGCCTTCCTCTTTGGACCCTTGGATGGATCATAAGTGTCACCACCCTCCGTAGCTTGCCCAGACATCTGTAAGCAGCAAGCACAAAACACAAGCATATAAGGAGCTAGGGGAGCAAGAAGCAGCAGAGCACATCAGAGCAAGAAGCAGCCATAAGCAAGAGCAGATCAAGAGCAAAGTGAGAGCAAAGCGAGCCAGGCAGCCAGCAACACCGGCTTGCTTGTGCAAGAGAAGAAATGAGGGAGAAGAGAGAATAAATGAGGGAGAAGAGAAGAAATCAAGGCAAAGAGAAGAAACGAGGGAGAAGAGAAGACTGACCTGCTGGCGGCGACCGTGCTGGTGCTAGCAGGTTTAGATGCTGGGCGGCGGAGCGGCTAGTCCACAACAGCCCCCCGATCTGCTTTCTCTCTCCAAGTCTCTGGTGGAACCCGACTCTTGAAGGGCTTTTCCCCCTATAGGCGCTCGCCAGCATTGGTTCCATGACGCCTAGGTGACCATGGCTTCGCCTAGCATTCCCAGGCACTCGCTAAGTCCTGGGGCCTGGGCGAACGGCCATGGCGTCTCCCTTCGGCCGACAGGATGCCATGGCATCGCCTTGGCGACGCCATGACAACCATGGTTGGTATGCAATTTTACATAAGCACTCTTTTGTCCTTAACCCTACCCCCTACATGTTTAGGACAAAAGGCTTGGTTGTTGTACTCTTGTTTCGAATTGCCATTTTATACTGATAATCCAACATAGTGATGAATCATGCATACAAAAGTATTTAGGGGCAATCTTCTAACATTTCAATTGCTATTTTATTTTTCATGCTTGTATTGTGCCCATGATGGCATGATCTAATTTGTGTGAGAGATTATGAAACCTACTGGTCCCCTTGTCCTGTCCAAAATAAAACTGACCATGTCATTTTCTTTATGGTGAACAGACTTACAACAATCGCTTTCTTGCGTTATTGCAGGTACGGAAATGCAAATGTATGGAAAACCTTTACAGATCTGTTTGACTACTTCCCCTTGACCGCATTGGTGTGTATTACACTATTACATCATTTTCAATTATAGCATGTCTTATGTCAAGTCACCTTTTCACTTTATCTAGTGAAGTTTATGTGCAAGCTGTACATTCTTTTAATAGGTTGAGTCAGAAATATTTTGCCTGCATGGCGGCTTATCACCATCCATTGAGACACTTGATAACATACGTAACTTTGACCGATTCCAAGAAGTTCCTCATGAAGGGCCCATGTGTGATCTTCTGTGGTCTGATCCAGATGATCGATGTGGTTGGGGTATCTCTCCCCGAGGTGCTGGATATACCTTCGGACAGGTATTTTTGTACAACTATTTCTTATTTTTTCACCATATTAATATTAAGTGGTGCATCTGTTTTACACTGACTGCCAATTCTATCATTTCAGGATATATCAGAGCAGTTCAACCATACCAATAACTTAAGACTTATTGCTAGAGCTCACCAATTGGTCATGGAGGGATTCAATTGGGCTCATGTGAGTATCTGTTCCTGAACTCCATACGTGTCTATGTTTTTCATACTATATTTGATTTAACACATTACTACATTGAACAGGAGCAAAAAGTGGTCACCATATTTAGTGCGCCTAATTATTGTTATCGCTGCGGAAACATGGCATCAATCTTGGAAGTTGATGACTGCAGGGAGCATACATTCATCCAGGTAACATTCTCTCTGTGATATTTGTTCATTTGTTCTCTTGCAGATTTTATGATTACTTATAAAGATGAAGAACTATGACCATAGAAAAAAAAGTCTACTCATGTACCCCAAGTGACACAAGTAATTGAACTGGTGAAGTGTGATTGACACTGAGGACATGATCACTGGATGCAAGTTGAGACCAGTAAATCATTTTCGGGATCACATATTTCTGTAACATATAAGGGTTATTTCTTGTTTACGCCTTCTATTATCTGGCTCCACTCTTACTTTCTATTGTACCTTATGAGTTATGATGTGTCATTCTGCAGTTTGAGCCAGCCCCAAGAAGGGGAGAGCCAGACGTAACTCGTAGAACGCCTGACTATTTCCTGTGATGCGAAAGGTGGTGCCGATCTCTGCAGCAAAGGTTTGATAGCTAGGTGAAGTTTCCTTGTTGCAGATATTTTTTGCTAGAATCTCCTGTGTGTTTCTTAATATTTTTGCCCATGGCGCCTTTGGCTATTGAGAGCTGCTTTGCTGCATCCTGATTCAAGTGTATACCCACAGCTGGAAGGATTCATTGTGTTCTCACTTATCTCTAATTGGTTGATGCTTGGCTTGGGGGCTGCAGTGGTGAGTAAAGCATCAAGCAGCAGTTTGTATTATGAAAGAGGAAACTATCCCCTTTGTATTCATTTTGTTCCCCTTTCTTTCTCACATATTTCGCCTAAGTTTCTTTCATGATTAGGTCTTTCTGAACACACCTTGATTTGCCGTATAGATTTACTTAAGAACAAGTAGCATTCTTTTGCGACAAGTATTTTGAGTGCTGGTTTTGCTTCCATAAAGATGCAATGATCTTTGCCCCATGAAGTCGCTGTGATTCAATGAAAGGAAGTATCGGTGGTACCCATAACCAGAAAGTTATGGTCTGGTTAGCAGATTGTCGGTTTGTTTCTTTGTACGATCTGCATAATGTTGCGGAGCCTAAGCCTTGAACCGCAGATGATTGAACCTTAATCTTGTCCCATTGTTTTAGCAGTGTTCCCAGAAATTGCAATTTTTTTTTGCTCTCTGCTTGCACTGCTCTCGGGTTTTGCTTTCTATCCAGATATATTTTTCGTAGCCCCAGCTACGGAATTCCCATGTTTTCTCTCGGGTTTTGCTTTCTATCCAAATATATTTTTCGTAGCCCCTACAACGGAATTCCCATGTTTTCCATTGCGGGGGTGGAGATGTAGCTGTACGTGAAGCACATAATAGCATACCCTGGCTCTTTGGTCACAATCTGGACTGATGTGCCTGTTGTCTTTGAACAGATAGCTCTGTCGTTATGATGCTTGTGGCGACTGTTGTTTCTCTGGTTCCCATCGGCAGTTCGTGTTCGATTGTGTGTCGCTAGAATAGAATCTAGATTCTAGAAGGCTATTGCACCTTGCCCACGCCCACAGAACGTGTCATATCTGGGACAGCTGCAGCTGGAAGTAGGTGACAGGTCCGCGGAATTGATTCATTAGAAATTCACTGGCTAATGGCGATTCGCTTCCCGCTTTTGCCAACACGTGATCGCTGCAGCAGTCAATTCCGCACAGCGCACTGCCGGTCACGTAATAAAATGCTGTGCGAAAAACGCTTGACAGGGATTGCATGGGTGCGTCCAATTGGGCGTCTCAAAGGAAAATGCAGCAGCCAATAGAATTGGAAGTCGAAAGTGCTCAAGTCATACATTCATCGTCAGCCGTAGACTTGCTATATCACTTAGAAAGCTCAAATTGCCATTTTCCTAGGTTTTTATAAATATATTCCAATAGAAATTAGTGGTTAAAGTTGTGTTTCAAGAACCATATCAACGTCCAAAACATCACTATTTTGTGATTGGAGAGAGTAAAATAAACATAAACAAAATGAAAATGCAGCATGCAAGTCGCATCAACCGATTCACACACATGATCCAGCTCTAGCATGCAAGGCAAGAAAACGCATTTCTTTGCGGTTAAGCTTTATAATTCAATAGTAGTCGACTCGAAAGCACACATGGTGCTCCTGGTGGTCACTGTCATCATGAAACAAATGCAATATTACGTTAATACTTCCTCATTGCTGCTTTGGACAAAACACCTCTACAGAAACAGCACCCATGGAGGACGTGCTAGCCAAACATACAATGCAAAAAACAATATCGAGATCATCGAATTTACAGCCTCACAAGACGATGTCTTATGAGTAGGAATAGCCCATTGGGCGCCTCCGCAAAGACAAAAAACAAAATGGTAGCTTGTTCGGTTAGCTACAGATTTAAATGAGTGAATATTGCTGGCACCAAGTCGACCACTGACCACGCAAGGCTGGCGTACTGAACAAACCTTATGCCGGTGTCCACGTCGTAAGCCTTCTGGGAGAAGAGGGAGAAGACTTTCTGAAGGTAACCGGCCTGCTTGGCATCGGACTTGTTCTTGCTGCTGTCCGACACCTTCAGCGCTGGAACATAGCAGGATGACACAATAGGAATGCCCAGGGTGTTGCACATGACAGGCAGCAGCCATTTGGAGAGCGCTTTGCTGCAGAATTTCACGACTAGGATGGTTGGGATCCCAACGAGTACCCTCCCGACAAATGCAAGAAGGGGTAGTTGCGGGCTGAAAATGAGGGGAACATCAGGGTTGTGGAAATGGAAGTAGGTTTGCTGGATGCCATAGACCTGAATCAGGAGTGTAAAAAAACAATGTAAGAGTTTCTTTATGTAGACTATAGAACTTGCAACAGTAAAAAGGGTGTATCAATAACAGATAAACACAGGAGAAAGATTTGGTGCTAAGAAATTCTTTTGGATAGGGAACATATCTAGTCAATGATCAACATTATGAACTAACTACAGTGCAAATTTGAAAGAGAACTCAAATTCCATTGGCAAATTAAAGTAAAAACTAGAGATGATATGGACAGAAGATAGAGCAAGGTGCATGCCGTATTGTTTTATCTTAAATTATCTTCAATGTGACCGAAATCCAGCACGACATAAGCCGGTTTATAAGCAATAAATTTTGGGATTAAGCAACAATAAGTCCAAACAGAGAGAGCTCTTACAATTCCGAAAGCCACCCCGTTGAATGCTGTATGGTATTCAAAGCTAGGAGTAGGGAATTCTGGTTTTGGATATGCAAAGCACAGCAGTAGAGAAAGGCTTGCCCAAAATGATGTAACTGCAGAAGAAAAGAACTATGAGAGTATTCTTCGCATTTGAATATCATATTTTACATATAACCAGATTCACAGTATGCAAGTGTGGAGGCATATAGACATACCATTTTGCCCAGAGACAACAAAGGCATCAACATGATTATGGACAGCCAACCAGAAAGCAAGGATCACAATACCAAAACAAATTCCAGCAATAACGTCGGTCAAGCTGTGCATGCCCAAGTATATCCTTGCTATCAATTTCAAGTAAACCACAACATCAGTACCTTTTGTTAACTCTTAAGAGACAGTCGCATAAATAAATTAAAGACTCACCAATGCCAACTAGCATAACAAGCAAGAAAGCTAGAGATAAACCCACGGCAATCATCACACCGTCATGTAGTCCATATGTTAGGACATAATGCAACAAATATCTGCATTTACCGGAAGCAGCATTAGCCAAAAAAAATCCTTTTGAACTTCCCTAATCCAAGCAAACCCAATAAATACATCGCAATATAATTCTTCACAAAAATAAAACAATTATAATAGGAGTATACCCCATCAAACAAACAGTATTGAGAGCGTGCGATGAAGGCAATCCATATTCCATGGCATTTTCCTTCTCATCTTCGGTAGCTGTGACTCTTCTCACAGGAGGAGAGCTTGGCCGGGGAGCTGACACTATGTCCTACATCCACATATATCCTAAGTGTAAACAATTATAAACCAACCGGACCACAAAAATTAACCCTCCTCCATTGTATGCTAAGTAGATTACCTTCACAGCGTTGCCAAGGTAATCGCAGAAAGCCATGAGGAGGGTCATCTGCCTAGCCAGCTTGCAGTGTCCACTCTACAGTATCCATGAAAACAAGAACAATTCACAATTATCCTACCTGGAATTACAGAAACAGAATAAAAAGAGGCGATCAATGTGCCACAAGACATAAGACATACCCAGAAGAGGAGAGGGAGGAATCCTGTGTAGAAAGGCACAGAGACAACGCATGACAGCACAGAGAAGAAATTGTCCAGCAACTTGTGATGCAACCTCTGCAATAATTCAACAGCCAAGCAAAAAGAATAAAATAAATCAGAAACATGCAGGGAACCACAACCTAGAAATCGAGGCCAAGTAAATCCATATAACAAAGATATCAATGTTTTATAAGACAATATTTATCATCTTTGTTTCTTTCCTATCCACTACAGGCATTTTAAGTCAAATTCATCTCAAATTAAGTTCAATCACCTCCCTCCCTCTCCTGATTCTTTCTACAGAATAACAAACCCTACAAACATCAATCCCAACACAAAAGAACGTCAACTGCGTACTAGGATGGTTAATAATTCCACTTTTCGTAACAAAAGAACCACAAATGCAGTAAATTTCCTTCCTTTCTTTCTTCCAACCTTTTGTTTTCGTGGGTTATTAGTTGGGGACAAACAGAAGGTGAGACCGCACAAGAACGAACCTGGAACCTGAGGATGGACGGCGACTCGGCGAGCACGCGGCGGGTGACCCACGGCTGCGCCAGCGCGCGCGCCCGGCGCGTGAGGTCGAAGAACGACGCCGCCCACACCCACCCCGCAACAGCGGACAGCGCCGCCGCCTGCCACTTGGTCAGCCCGGCGCCGCCGGCAACCGTAACGGCCTCCATCTCTCCACTGATCCGTACAGCCGCCGCCGATGCCTAGTTCTTGGACCTCTCGCTCTTGACCACACAAGATCCCCACGAGAGAAAAGGAGGGGAGATTCGCAGGGCAGGGCAGCGCAGACGCAGGGGATTCTTGTATAGGTGGAGGGGACCGAACGGCGCAGGCCGAGGAGGACGGGGTCGCCCGGGTGGTGGTGGTGGAGGACGGGACGGCGACGGGAGGAGAAGGTGGCGTCGTCCGTTGCGGTTTGCCGGCCGCCCCCCGCTCTGGACCGGACACCCACGCGGCTCTCGGGAAATTGTTTCCTCGTTGGCTCGTTCTCGTGTTTTTATATTGGGTCCGTAGTATTTCACTATTTCTTATGCCGAGGGCTTATTTTGAAATCAATTTTTTCCTGACGCCTTAGCTCAATTTCTTTGCAAGTCATGTCTACGTCCGAACCAAATTATAAATTTGGTCACTTCTCTATTACAGTATCTATCGTGCTCCTATACTATGACAGACAACTACCACGCTCTCATGTCCCACGCCGTCACAGTTTTGTACCGTAGCAGGCGATACGTATCGTCTTCTGGTCCTTCCGCGGTCGAGAAAAAGTCTAAATTTGCAATTTTGTTCGGATAGGACCGAAGTTGCAAAAAAAAAATGGTCCAAGGGGCAAAACAAAAACTCTGATTTTGACTTTGGAAGGTTCTAATTCTCGTTCTTTGATTCTGGTTTGAGGTTTCCCACTTAATTATTTGTTGGTGTTTCTTCTGGAGCAAGGACAAGTACATATTGCGAGACCGTGACTCCATTATAAATCTTAGCTGTCATGTGGTTTGACGAACCTTCGTGATTATTTCTCGTAGAAAATTTCTTAAGTTTTGCTTGTTTCACTATTAGGAATTAGGTGTTTTATTGGTTAAGATCACTAGCCTATGCCTTCTGTGAGTTGATGTGCGCAATTCCCTGGGTAGGAAATTCTGACTTTACTGCATGATTAAAGCATTCATTATGGACTTTTAAAGGACTTATTATGAGAATTAGATTAGTGACATTTGCATGTCTGAATCTTTTCATGCCACATTAAACAAGGCAACGGAGCCAAAATTGTAAAGGCTACGTTGTTGCTTCCCAAAATAATTGAAAGGATATGAAGTAGTACTGTCAACCAAGCAACTTCTGAAGACACTGCAATAAGCTGTTAGCTGTTCAGACTTCAGTACCATCTTCACTTTCATTTCCCCCGTTTTTATCTGCGAGAAAAAATCGAGAGCATGGATGACCGACTTGTGAGTAAAAAGACTTGGAATGCTCTCTCTTTCTTCAATATTTACCACATGTGGAAGCATAATGGAATAGGATAATATCATGCTAGCTGGCACTTAGAACATGATGCCATCGTTTACAGCTACAGGTTGGATCTGTGTAAATTGGATAGGCTTAGGCACCATTTCAAACACGAGAATTTCCCAGGAATCTCGAATGATTGAATTGCTTCATTTAGAATTAATGCATTTTAAATATGTCCTTAAAATATTTAGATAAATGGATTAAGCATGTCGTAGACTCACTTGTAATTAAGGTAAAATCATTTGCCAAAACAACAGAATCATAACTTACAAGTTGGAAGAAAATAAGCAATACTATACAGCAGAATATGCTTCTGATTTCGCATGCAGTTCGATTCCTGTGGTCAGGGAGAATGGGGTAGTGGTCCCATTGATGTGGCGGCTGACTTGGAGTTCTTTTAGTTCAATGGGGATGTAGCTCTGTTCTATGTAAGAAAAACAGAGGTGCATCTTGACTATAGCTTGACTCCTTCAGCTTTGACACGCAAGAAATTTTGGCTTATATTGCTGTATTCTGTCAACCGAGCTTCACATTAGTCAAATTAGCCGTCTAGTAGTAGAAATTATTCTAGGCATGGTGTGCATAAAGTCAGGATATGGATGTTGATTTGTAATATGGGCACGACTATTTCTTAACCAAAATATGAGCGCGACTTTATCGATCGATCATGATGCATGACAGGTTTGGACACTAGCATATCAAGTTTGCTAGAATCACACGAATAATTGAGTCTGCAGAGGTCATATTATAGTGCCACATGCTTTTTGTCTTATTTCATAGAAAAAAATAGAAGGAAATATTATGAGTGTTACACTCTGATACTTTTTTTATGCGTAGCAGCTCTCGGATCAGATCAGAGTTTTATGAGATATGACACGAGCACGCATAATCTTTAAGAATGAAGAAGATGAATCTTGAACCAAAATAACGACGTTGAGGCAATAGTAACGATAGAGAAAAGATTTAGTGAAGTTGACTGCAAATTTTTTAAGCACAATATCAAAAAAATACAAAGAATTATTGCCCTCTCATAACCTCTCGAATATTTTAGAATACTCGAATCATTTTTCTATACAATAATCTAGTGCCAAATAATAACTTAGCATTTAATCCTCTCATGTACCTTTTGTTTTGGATGAGTTGGGCTGTGGTTTCTTGGTTGCTTAGGTTCTCCATTACCAACATTTAGATTTATATAGCCTCCTTAGTTCTCCTCCAAAGAAAATAGGAATTATACTCATATTATGATTAGGAATCCTAATCATATTAGCATACATCCAATACACATTTTTAAATCCTAAAAGGCTAGATATGAGTCAACATTCTTAACAATCTCCACCTTAACTCTTATCTAAGTCATTGTGCTCTTCCAAGAGCTCTCTGCAAGTTGGCTTCGTAGTTTTTGCTCCCACCTTTGCTTATGCGCATCACCGCAATATGTGTGTTAGTCTTTGGGTTTGGTCATCCGAACCCTCCACCAGAGAGACATTTCTTTGTGTGGTTTGGTTAACCACAACTTCTACTCCTATAACCATCCACGCCATAGGTTTGTATCACCTCCGAGCTCCACATGCTCGATAGTATTTCGTGGTTGATCCCGTCACGTCTTTCTTTCAACAGATTGCAACTTTGCCTTTGCGCCTGCTAAATTTTACAATTGTCTTTGCAGTTCGCACATAATTGCAGTTAAGCTCTCATTACCTACTGTTGACAACACGGTTTCCTTCTTCTGATCAAGATTTTTTTCATACCTCCCATTGATTGCCATTCCTTTAGGTTTGCCCATGTATCGGTATTCTTCATTCCTCCAGATACTTTTCATGATCACATGCTCTTTGCAAATCGCATGACTCCACCTCGAAGTGATACCTCACAACTTTCAAGCTTAAGCGACCTCACAGATATTACATTCTTCTTTATGCTGAGAACATACCGAACTTCCGTCAATATTTGATATGTTCTATCGTACATCTCTAATGTAATTGTTCCCGTGTTAGTAATTACATACTCCTTGCAATCAGTCAAGTAAATAGTTCCATACGCCGGGCATAGAGTTCTTTCGTAAAAAATCTCCCTCGTCGAACATATGTGGAAGCAACAACATGAATCTAATATACATCCATGAGAAGTACCTAATTGACTGACGACAAGTATGTCTGAATTATCTTTTACTACCACCATTGAGAATGCATCCTTTATTTGCTTTAAACTCGGACAGCCTTTTATCAAGTGACATTCTTCATCACATAGATAGCGTACACATTGCACCTGCTCTTGCCTTTCTTCTTCCTGTAACTTGCTTTTGCCTGTGACACATACTACAACCATTGCTTGATCACCCGAGGATGAAGGTTCCAATGGCTTTTTCAAGGACTCTGCCTCCACTAGATATGTAATTGCTTCATTGAAGTTAAGAGTGCCTTGTCCGACGAGAATATTCATTACCAATTGCTCCCATAATGGTGGCAAAGATGATGCCAATATGACACTTTGTTGTTCTCCTCAAATTTTCTCATCCACGCTAGTCAGCTGTGTGATAAGCTTATTGAAGATATTGACATGGTCAACGAACCATGCACCTTCCGGTTTGTCGGTTTAGCACCTACTGGTTTGTTAGTGACTTTGCTATATACAATTCTTCTAAATCATTCCATAATTTCTTCGGTGAATTCTCTTTGATCAACGAGTATTTGACCTCATCAGAGAGACAGACGGATTGTACTGATAATCTTTTGCTTCGTCACTTTCCAATCTTTTTTGGAAGACTTTTCCGGTTTATCCCTTTCAAGAGCAGCAATTAATTCTTGCTGGACAAGGATATCCTTTACCACACATTGCTACACGCTGAAATTTTCTCCGTCGTCAAATTTCTTTACTTGATTCCACATCGTCGACATCGATCTTGATTTTGTGCCACCTAACGCTTTACCGACCTTCTAACAAATCTGATTAATCGGTCTTGGCTCTGATACCACTTGTTACACTCTGATATCCCTTCTTATGCGTAGCAGCCCTCGAGATCAAACCAGAGTTTTGTGAGATACAACACGAGCATGCACAATCTCAACAACGAAGAAAATGAATGTCGTAGAGAGAACAAAAATAACGACATTGAAGCAATCACAACGAGAGAACAATTTGTCACGACCATAAATTCTTTAAGTACAACATCAAAAGAGTATAAAGAATTGTTGCTCTCTCACAACTTCTCGAATATTTTAGGACACTTGGATCCTTTCTCTCTACAAGAATCTAGTGCTAAAAAATACCTGGCCTCTAACCCTTTTGTGCACCTGTAGGATCGAAATATACTGATCTAGCAATCAGAGGGGGGTGAATGATTGCGCGGAAGCTAAAATAAAATTTTTATGATTTTTGAAACACCCCAAACAAACTTAGATCACTTAATTTGTACTCAACAGAAACCTTATTGCGTCGGACCAAACTTTTACTTGTACTCCGGACCAAACTTCGTGCCAGACCAAATTTTCACATGTACTACGGACCAAATTTCTACTGTAGCAAAACCAAATCAATACACTCCGGACCAAACGAGATAGACTGATATATGTTCACTAAAACTAAGATTTATGAAGATCTAACCGTTAGATTGATATGAAATTTTAAATGTAGAAACTAGATTCAATTACTAAGCTAAAACAAAAAGAATTAACTCAATCGGACTTATGGATCTGGAGTTATTAACCTCGCAAGCATGCTATGACAGATTATGACGAGAACAGACCAAACCCCAATTTCGTGATAAATCACAATCTACAAAAGATTAACCAATGAAACTTTTAGGAACTCTAAGTTGATACTCTAGAAAGGTTTTGTATAGATCAAATCAATATTTAAATTTGTTGAAACAAGAGAGACAATGAATCAATCTATAAAAACAAAACCGGGCAAACAAACCATAAACCGAACTCGAACAAGAATCACAGTCTGTCGTAGCTTCGCAAAATCTTGTAGCGCCACTTTTCCTTCGCTCGTGTCATTGTTGGCGTGAAACAAAAACAGCCGTAAAGAAGTCGCCGCATCAGAACTTGAGGTGAAAGGAACATGCAGAGGTCTCGTCACCAAGCCAAAAGGACTAGAAATTGATTTTTATTTCCTTTTGTCTAATCTGATTACAGTACTCCAAACAAAAGAGTACAAACCCTAAAACCTCAGCACTCACCGAATAAACAGGAGACACCTCCCCCTATTTATACTGAGCAAACATAAAGGGATTGAATACAACTCTACTTCCAACATGGAAAGAGTTTGTATACATCTCAACCTGGCCCAACATGGCCAAAAGCAACTCTTGCACGCATGTACAGCCCACATGCTGTAAATACGTGACTAACCAACCTCCATGTGCATGTTCTCTAGCCCGAACGTTCCGCATGACATCCTTGACCACCAAGACCTCGATTCCTCTCTCAATCTAGTCCCAACCTCGCCTCCATGAACCTAGTTCCAGTCCGTCATCGACCACGTTCGCCTCGAGCAACACCGCACATGAATAAACAAGAAACAACTCCGAGCACAAGTCCACGACTTGACTCAACATCAGTCCATGCAACCACTCACACGAGTGCATTGCATCAAGCAGAATCATTACCATGCTATCACCAGCATATCAAATAATCATCAGACATAGCACATGCAAGCACCACACATGCCATAATCACAACCACTTTGCAAAGCCAATTTCATTACTAAGCCAATTTTTCAGCACATGATTTCACAACACCTCTTGCTTTGGATGAGTTGGTTTGTAGTTTCTTGGTTGCTTGAGTTCTACATAATCAACCCCTAGGTTTATATAGCCTCCCTAGTTCTCCTCCAAAGCAAGTATAAATCCTACTCTTATTAGGATTATGAATTATACTCCAATTAGGATTCATCTAACATACCTTTTCAATTCTTAAAATGCTAGATATGAGTCACCATATTTAACAATGACTGAGATTTTGAATGTTATAATGACGCATGCAAGCGAATGTATTTTGCTTTGGAGTACTAAGAGAAACAATTGCATACATACATTGAAACACAAGTGCAAATCTCAAAACAAAGTGGATGGTGGTACCGCACAACACATCATGTCCATTTTTTTACCAACATATCCATTTTGACTTAACAATGACAACACCACAAGTTGTTTGGATTCTCAGATCTCAGACATTGCTATTTGCTAATGTTCTCTGCTCTACTTTCTGTGTCATTGTTCCCCTTCAAAAGTAACAATGAGCACAAAAGGGTGAAATTGTGCCCTAAAAATCTCAATATTCTACCGTTGCCTTGTTGCTCCATCCGATCACAAAAGAGTGATGTTTTAGGATGTGTGCTGTCAAACTTTGTAAAATCTGGCTATCGATGTTTCTATGGATATTAAAAATGTACATATAAAAATGATACGTGTGAATTTGTCTCGAAAAATACTTTCATAATATCAATTTTTATTAGCTATTATAAATATATTACAATAAAATTAGTAGTCAAAGCTACGTTTTAAGGACCATATCGATATCCATAGAGTCGACCTTTTATGACGGGAGGGACTAATTGTCATCAGCTAAACACAATACAATACAACAATCAGCATTCTGAAGTTCTCTACACACCCCCATTGAGCAATGCCAATTATATTCAAAGAGCTGCTTATGGAACACACCCAGAGTTCAATAATACATGGCATGTGGACTTGTGGAGAGCCATCTTTTTTACTCCCTCTGTCTAAATTTATTTTACATTTTTTAATGGTCTTGTCCATAAATATATGTCATCTTTCATACTCCAATACAAAATTAGTGTGATATTCCTTTTATACCCCTAATATATACTCATATATTACTTTATATTCACTATATATATGCAAAAAAAAATAGAGATAATCTAGTTATTTTCAATATGTTCTTGATCTATGTACCAAAAAGAAATACGCCTTACAAACTTGAATGGAAGGAGTATTAAAGAGAGATGAAATACCCCAGGCCCCTTCCAAGTCATAGCTTGCTGCGATTTAAGAGTTCTTGCCTCAGCTGATCCCTCAGGACCCTTCTCAGCAGCTTGTTTGAAGCAGTTCTCGGGAACTCGGGAACGACTTTGAAATAGCTCACTTGACAAGATGAACAAAACAATTCCAATTCTCTCAGTATACGTGTGTGCATCCAATCATTCGAACTGAACATCAGAAAAGAGAAGCTCCTACCTTGAAAAGAGGATTCAGGTTCTTCTGGATGGCTATATGGAACTTGCTCTTTAGAAGATTTGCATCGTATGGTGCTGACCTATCTTTTAGCACTGCCAGGATAGCCAGTTGTTCTGGTCCCCCGCCGGGCGCCGGCAGGTTTGATGATAACTGCTGCTGTTTCCAGCAGACCCTCGTCGGCTATATTACATACCCATTCGATCTCCACTGAACTTGTCTGTTCAGACGAGAGCAGTATTTGATTTGGTTTCAGTATTCCTCCAAGATTCATAGTATCGTCTGATCTGCCCTGTACGATATAGTAACCACATACTGTCCTCTGGATTATATCTCCATGCCGTCGGACTTGCTGCAGTACAGTTAGAAAATATGAGCTTTCATCATTCTGGTTATAATTTTTAATAGTATGTAATTTGGTTCAGCAAAGAAGGGAACATTGCAAAACGGATGCCAGAGTACAAGAACATATCTAGATCACACATATTTGCTTCTTGCCTTGTAGTTAGGGGTTCCACTGTTAAACTTGGAGAACATCATTGATTTTTATAAACCTTTACAAGTAGACTACTGCTAATGTTGAATATCTTCATTACAAATCTTGTCACGCACTTTAGGAAAATGGCCAAAGCTAAGCAACCGCATGGCCTTTGTTGCTAATTATTCACTGTTCATATAGCAATGTAAATGGACATTCCATCAAAGTAAACCTTACCATGGTCAGCGTTGAGATGCCAATCGGTAGCGCCAAAATATGAAGGGAAGAGAACCACTTCTCCAGCACAAGGTAGATCATCAGGCTATCATATCCAACTCAAATGGTTATGCCTCGAACAGAATTACCAAACTATGAAATTTCGAGGGACAATACTTACATATGGACTTCCCTGTTCATCAAGTATGACAAACCCAGTGGACATGGACGCACCACTAAAAGCTCCAAAAGCTTGCAGCCGCAAATGGCTCCCTTTAATGTATGAGGATGCCAGCTCCATGCCCCGCAGAATTCAGCAATGGGCTTGTATGAGGCGCGTGAAGATAGCCACAGATCATCATTCATCAATATCAGAAGCCTCCCCTGTTGTTGCAAGTACCCTGAAATTATAGTATTGTAACTTTCTTTCGTCCAGCTTGTGGTGAAGCCGAATGCCTTCAGATAGTGTAAGTAGCAACTCACCTGATTTTGGTCCAATCAAACCCTTCAGTAAAATTCCCAGCTTTCCATGACTTCATCAAGCTAGGCACCGTTCCTAATAAATTCAGACCGGCATCCTGCAAAAATATTTCAAGGGACAGTGCCGTAAAGTGCATGAGTAAGACCAGTTTATATTTATCTTCTAATGCAAACATATGCATTGCTGAAACCGTTGACAAAATCCTACCTAATTCATTACGAAAAAAGGGCCCTAGAATACCAAATAGAAAAACAGAATTTGGGAGCGTATGTATGCAAACAGGCTTTGAGGTTTAGTGAGTAGCTGGGTGCCCAGTAGAGGTGTGCTGTAATCAAATATGAGGCAATCTTTACCTACACTGCCTTCAAGGGAAGTAATGGATACGTACGCAAAGAAGCTCAAGGCCTACATAACTACAACATATGCAAGCAGCGTGGATAAATCTTCTTTAGCAGTTCAAACTAAGCGAGGGTAAAAACTACGCCAGATGCACCTGTACAAATTTGCAGAAACCACATCCAAGTGGAGAACCGTGATATAAAGCCAAGGACGCACCACCTGGAAAGCACGAGTACAAGATTATAGGTCCCATAGGCCATAACCCAGCCCAGATTTGTAGGCCAGCAACTAATGTCCTGTGGGCGAACATCCAGATGTGCCTACGCATCAGCTGCGGATCTTATGGGAGAAAGTTTTGTCCATGGTATAGCCTTTGGCTCTCCTGCACGGGAAGCAAATGAAACAGCCAGAAATCATTTGTGATGTTGTGAGCAAGAGAAATGGTGCAACCAGAGTAAAAAGAGAGATGAAAAGGCATCGGGAACTCAGGATACTCTATACCAGTTGTTCCTGAAGAAAAAAGTATATTAGTTATGGCGTCTGCAGATTGATAAACCGAAGAATAAATGGATGACCTGCAAATTCAAGACATATTTCTACCATGTTGGTCATATCAAGAAATCACCTTTAATTTGCAATGTAGGTGTTCAGGTTTTCATGAGAAGAAACCATCTAAACTCAGGCTGCCCTTTATTTCTGTGTGACAAGGGGAAGAACCAAAATTATTGCATACCTTCCAACAGCACGAGAAAGAAAATCTTTCCAGGACATATCACCATTCCTTAGTGTATGTAACTCCAACACAGCCTCCAGTTGCAGGAATTACAATAGCTTTAGATGAAGTCCCTTCCATGACACGGCTGAAGAACAGAACTATTATGAGCTATTTAGATGAGTGCTGAAAAATATACTGTGATAGTTCGCTAAGTTTTTGCAAGCAAAAGTATAAGTCAAAACTATATTGTCAAATCAATGCAGGCGATTGTTTTCACAGGATGAAATCCTACCAGATTGTTGACTGCAAAATTTGCATATTAGGCATAAAAATGCATGGGTAAATTAATTTTTTATCTTGAAAAGCTGAGCAAATTAAGTTATTGAAACACAAATCTTAACTAAATGAACTGATCAATCATATCTGTAAAGTGGAACTTTCTTCCCTCCTCTAATTATGAAATCCTGAGAACTTGTATAATACTAATGGATGTATAATGAAATACTTTCTACGGTCTCACCTGAGTAAAAATTGCCTTTGCTTTTGAGACAGCCATGCGTGTGCCAATTTCCTCAGGTGTGAAACTGTCTGCTATCTATCTAGATAAAAACAATTAATGATATTCAAGGCATCTTCTTCGTTTTAAGTGTAAGAAAATCCCATAATAATCCTAAATTCTAGAAATCATCAAATTAATCAAAAGAAAAAAATAGAAGGATTTTCACCACTTATTTTGGTAAGGCTGAAATATAACGGTACAGATTAATCATATATATATAACAAATAGAATTGTGTTTCAATCATTGGAAGGTCCAAACCTAGTTCAATCTGATCCAAAATGAGCCTAATCCATTTGCACTTTTGGACCGGTCTAAACCCATTAGCATCTCTATGCATTGGTTAATGTAGGTATTCGTTGTTGCTTCGCCCTTATTTAATAAAAAAAATGAATTTCACAAAAATATAAGTTTTTTTACAAAGCATAGTAAAATTACAGGTATGAGTTCGTCCACGTGTCCAGCTGCCGATAAGTTCTACGGGCCAACTGCAACCTTGAGCGCGCGCGCGACTCCCGCCACTCCACGACCACAAGCTATTCCTCTAATCCTCTCCCACTTTCTCAAGCCTTCCATTCCCAGTGCCGCTTCCTTCCACCCTCGCCGCCGCCGGCCGCCTTGCGCGGCATGGATCCCCTCTCCCTCCTCCTACTCCCCCGCGCCCGCCCTTCGCTTGCGCTCCCCGCCGCCGCACCGCTAAACGCCACGCCAGCCGCTGCCCGCCTCGTGCCGCGGCCACCACGGTGGCGCCGCGCCGCCCGGCGGCTGCTGCCGGTGTCGGCCGTGGCGGCAGAGACCCCGCGGACGGAGGAGCAGCCGTCGCAGTCTGGCGAGGAGGAGCGGTTCGACTGGCTGGACCAGTGGTACCCGGTGGCTCCCGTGTGCGACCTCGACCCCCGCGCGCCGCACGGCAAGACGGTGCTGGGGCTCCGCATCGTGGCCTGGTTAGACCGCACCGCCGGCGAGTGGCGAGTGTTCGACGACGCCTGCCCGCACCGCCTCGCGCCGCTCTCCGAGGGCCGCGTCGACGACAAGGGCCGCCTCCAGTGCGTCTACCACGGCTGGTGCTTCGACGGCGGCGGCGCCTGCCAGTTCATCCCCCAGGCCCCCGCCCTCGGCCCCCAAGTACGCCACCCATCAAAATTCACAACCTCTCTTCTTCTCCTCCTCCATTCCTATCTCCCTCTTCTCGCCATCGCAGAGCTAATCGAAATCATTCTCTCGAGTCTCGACCAATTAATCCTTGCAACATCAATTTGCAGGTGCACAAGAACAGCAAGGCGTGCGTGGCGTCGTACCCCAGCGTGGTGCAGAACAACATCCTGTGGTTCTACCCGAGGAGCGACCCCGAGCACAGAGACGTGCTGCAGAGGAAGCGGCCGCCGTACATCCCGGAGATCGACGACCCCTCCTTCGTCACCGTGTACGGCATCAGGGACCTATTCTACGGGTAATTCCAAACTAAAGGCTCATTCCTTATCTGAATCTTGAATCCTCCATGCTTCCATTGGTCTAGCTGCATTGCGCATTCACAAATTCATTGTAATGCAGGTACGATGTCTTGGTAGAGAATCTCATGGACCCTGCTCACGTCCCGTACGCGCACAAGGGGTTGATGCGCGGGATCCGCAAGAAGGAAGACCCCGGAAGATATGTCCCTCCTCTGACATGATCACTCACTTATCTTTTGATTTCTACTGCAAACCTGTTCTTTCGTCAGTCTAGTGCATTGAGCTTACCTTGGGATGCTCATCTCTTCTTCACAGTTGAGTTCGACCGAGAAGGCGGCGGCCCGATCAAGATGAAGATAGAGGAGGCGACCATAGATGGGTTCCTGTCGGCGCAGGAGAGGGGCTACTTCAAATTCGCCGCGCCGTGCACGTTCTATGGCTCGCCGACTACCAACAAAGCAGATGTATGAAACTCTGAATTAATCAACCCCGTCTCCCTTTTTCAATGGAAGTGAAACTGGTAGGAATTCATAGAAGAACCACTTTGCAAACGGATCGGCATTGTCGATTTGAGTTCCTGGTTTCTGCAGAAGAAGCAGCCTCGGGTTATGCTCGTGTTCCTGTGCGTTCCGGTCGCTCAGGGAAGGAGCAGGGTGATCTGGGCGTTCCCGCGGAACGTCGGCATCTGGCTCGACAAGATCATACCGCGGTGGTACTACCACATCGGCCAGAACGCCATCCTGGATTCGGATATCTACCTCCTCCATGTCGAGGTAACATTTCTCAGCTCAAGCTTAGTGATTCTTATTCTCTTATTCAGGCCATGTATGAGGGCAGATGTGTATCCATTGTTCTTTCTTCATTCCAGGAGCGCAATTTTGCTGCAGCCGGCCTTGATAATTGGCAGAAAGCTTGCTACGTGCCCACATCGTCGGACAGCATGGTCATCGCATTCAGAAACTGGTTCAGAAAGTATTGCAAGTGTCAGGTTGGCTGGGCTAAACCTACAGTTGATCAGCTGCCACCAACTCCTACCAAGGATAAGCTCTTGGAAAGGTAAGATAATCTATTACCAATCTTTGCATTAACCTGGCACTTGAAACGTCAGAGAATTCAGTGATGCGTAACTGCTGATGCCGTCGACAGGTACTGGTCGCACGTCGCGCAGTGCACGAGCTGCAGCGCCGCGCTGAAAGCCATGAAGGTGCTCGAGGTCGCCCTGCAGGTCGCATCGGTCGCCGTCGTTGGGCTCCTAGCCGTCGCCAAGGGGACGCTGGTCACGTCGGTTGTTCAGAGAACAGCCGTTGTGTCCGCAGCCGTCATGTGCTTCGCCGCGTCACGCTGGCTCGCGAATTTCATCTACAAGAACTTCTATTTCCAGGATTACGTCCATGCTTACAAGTGATGCGATCAGGAAATCCTGTGTTTTTATTGTTGCTAGGAGCTTGTAGCTTGCAACTTACACAGCTTAGAAATGTATAGGAAGCACATCAAATTATTTGATACTGATAGCACCTGTATATAAAGCAACTAGTTCTCGTTGACATTGGCTTCCGATTTTCACATCAAGTTGTGCACTGCACACTAAAAATTATACAAGGAGCAAACGAACAAAGGAAGCTCCTACCGTGAAATTACAAGCTAGCATTCTGCTAGAAATTATGAAAACCATATAAGGAACAAAAATCAAACTTCATATTGATCTTCATGGAAATCTAGACATTGATCAAATCCCATTATTATTTCATAAAACAGTGAGTAGGCAGTACGTATACTCTCAGCGTGTATGGAACCAGAATACTCTTGCAGAGATCTGATAGCCTTGCAGTGGACACTGACACTAAGAACAGCACAAGTGTATAGCTGTTCGGTTCTGGGCCACTTTTGATCATTGACCAGAAGAGCTCAATGGCCTCATCGTTGTGACCATTCTGCTCATAGCCGACAATCATCGCAGTCCGTCCAGGCAACAACATCGCGGTCATTCGTAACATCGAAGATTTCCCTTGCCCTCTTCGTGTCCCCGAGCTTCACATACCCTTCCAGGGGAGCAGGGACGGAGATCACGTTCAGATCGGCCACCACTGGCTGGTCCATGATTCCTCTGGCATTCTGAACACTGCCGGACTTTGCACACATTGAAATGAGAGCATTGGTGACCTGACTATTGTACGGCATTCCAGTTCTTAAGATATATGTTGTAAAATCAATCACAAAAACACGAACACAAGACGCAGATTTTTTACGTGAAAAACCCTTGCGAAAAAAAACCACGGACGCCAATCGGCGATATCACTATTTTGAGGAATTGAGTACAATGGCTAGGGTTTACAATGAGCGTCTTCTTCTCCCTAGCAGATTACAAGAGGTATTTATAGATGGATGAAGCGACTCGAGTCTAAACGGGCTACACCGAAATATAGGCTAAAGGCGTCCCTAAAGCCCAACAGAAAATTCGGATCAATACCCAACAAACTCCACCTTGAGACGAATTCCTCTTGCAAAGAAAAATATCATCACCGAACTCCTTTCAATAATAAATATCACCGGCGCCAAAAGTCTCTAGGACTTAAACTGTAACTCCAACCAAGCTTGAGCATAGCTCAAACTTAGTAACTGAAATTGTCTTTGTCATCATGTCAGTGGGATTATCATGGATATTTATCTTGGATATTTTGATATCTCCTTGAGCAATGACATCTCGAATATAATGATACCTCACATCAATGTGCTTTGTTTTCTCATGATACATCTGATCCTTTGTGAGGTAAATAGCACTTTGACTGTCACAAAATAAAGTAATACAAGAAGTAACCCTACGAGCTCAAGTGTACAAACCTCTCAACCAAGTAGCTTCTTTACATGCTTCAAAAATAGCCATATATTCAGCTTCAGTAGTTGAAAGAGCAACAGTAGTTTGCAAGCTTGCTTTCCAACTGACAGCACAACCACCAATAGTAAATACATAACCTGTGAGAGATCTCCTCTTATCTAAGTCACCAAAGATAGTCGAATCAACATAACCAACAAGCCCATTTCGGATCTTCCAAACGCAAACAAGCATTAGAAGTACCACGCAAATATCTGAAAAATCCATTGAACGACTTTCCAATGCTCTTTGCCAGATTAGCCATGTATCTACTAACAACACTTAGTGCATGAGATAAATCAGACGAGAACAAACCAAGGCATACATAAGAGAACCAATCTGACCGAATATGAGATTCTAGACATATACTCAATATCATCATCCGACTCTTGACATAAGGTCAAGATAATCAAATGTGCAACTAAAGGAGTACTCACTGGTTTTGCATCATGCATATTGAAGCGACGAAGGACCTTTTCAATATAACCTTGCTGACTAAGGTATAATTTACTAGATTTCCTTGCTCTAATGATTTTCATGTCAAGAATTTTCTTTGCTGCACCTAAATCCTTCATCTCAAATTCTTTACTCAATTGTGCCTTTAGTTTAGCTATTTCTGACTTATCTTTTGCAGCGATTAACATATCATCAACATAAAGAAGCAAGTATATAGCTGAACCTTTAATAGTTTTTATGTAAACACAGCTATCATAATTGGACCGCTTAAAACCATGAGAGAGCATAAAGGAGTCAAATTTCTTATACCATTGCCTAGGTGATTGTTTCAAGCCATAAAGGGATTTCTTTAACCTACAAACAAGGTGTTCTTTTCCAGGTATAACATAATCTTCAGGTTGGTCCATATAAATATCTTCCTCTAACTCTCCATGCAAGAATGCAGTTTTAACATCTAGTTGCTCAAGTTCATAATCATGCATGGCAACAATAATGAGTAGAGTGCGAATTGAGCTATGCTTCACAACAGGAGAAAATACATCATTGTAATCAATACCTGGAATCTGGCTATAGCCTTTAGCAACCAACCTTGCTTTATACCTTGTTGAGTCAGTGGGAGAAATGCCTTCTTTTCTTTTGAAAATCCATTTGCAACGGATCGCCTTCTTGTCTTTAGGCAATTTTACTAAATCCCAAGTGCCATTCTTTTCAAGTGACTCGCCTCATCTTGCATAGCAGTCATCCAATTTTACAATCACAGTAATAGCCTCAACATAATTTGAAGGTTCAAAGATTATTTTCAATATCTTCTGCAACACTTAAAGCATAAGAAGCAATATCACATTCTTCAATAAACCTTTTAGGTGGATGAATAGACCTCCTAGGTCTATCAATAGCAATAGATTGTTGTGGAGGCTGCACAACTAGAGAAGAATGCTCAACAATATGTGAATCATCAATAATAGGTGCATCATGAACATCAATACTAATATTTTCTGGTGTAGATTCAGAATCAATAAGGTGCTCCACCTGCACACTAGTTTTCTGTTGTTTCTCAATAGGAGCATTAATATCCAATTTGTCATTCAGCATAACAGATTCATTAAAGATAACATTCCTACTGATAACAACCTTTTGAGTTTGAGGATTCCACAATTTATAGCCTTTAACACCAGATTTATAACCAAGAAAGATGCACTTAATAGCTCTAGGCTCTAATTTACCATTATCAACGTGAGCATAAGCGGTAAACCAAAACTCTCAATTGTGAATAATCACAGGAGAACTGCACCATACCTCAATTGGAGTTTTCTTATCAATAGCAATAGAGGAGACCGATTAATAAGATAGCAAGCAAGGAAGCAACTTTCACCAAAAACGCCTATGCAAACCAAAGATTAGACAACATACAACGGGCCCTTGAGATAATGGTTCGTTCATACGCTCACTACACCGCTTTGTTGTGGAGTACTGTGAACAGTGTAGTGACACACAATACCTTCAGACTTGCAATATGAATTAAATTCATCGTAATGTAATTCCATCCCATTATCGATCACGAAGTTTCTTTACCTTCTTTTGCTTTGTTTTTCAATCATCACCTTCCACTCTTTAAATATCAAAATGCTTCGATTTATGCTTCAAGAAATAAGGCCAAACTTTTCTAGAATAATCATCAATAATGGTTAACATATAACGAGAACCTCCTAAAGAAGTCTTACGAGATGGCCCCATAAATCGTAATGCACATAATCAAGAATACCTTCCGTAGTATGAATGTAGTGTTAAATTTTACCCTCCTATGCTTACCAAACATGCAATGCTCACGAAATCCAATTTTCCATTATATCCATCAAGAAGTCCTCCTTTACTCAATACTGCCAAACCCTGTTCACTCATATGACCAAGACGCTTATGCCAAAGATTAGCAATATCGGGTGATGAATGTGAAGAAACAAAGGCATCACCTGTAATTGTAGTGCCTTGAAGGCGATATAAATTGGCAGATTTCAAATCACCTTTCATTACAATAAGAGAACCTTTCGATACTTTCAAAATGCCATTGCCACCAGAATACTTATACCCTTTAGAGTTAAGAGTACTCAAAGAAATAAGATTCCTCATCATACCTGGAACGTGCCTCACATCTGTCAAAGTTCTGATAATGCCATCATGCATCTTGATTTGAACGGATCCAATGCCAACAATAGAACGTGACGAATCATCACCCATCCTAACAGAACCAGCATCTTTAACAGACTCATAAGTGATGAATCAATCTCTATTAATGCATATATGAAAAGAAGCAGCAGAATCAATAATCCATTCATCACCACTACTAGCACATCCAGCAAAAGCAATAAGGGTCTCACCATCAGAACTACTATCGCAGGCAATGAAGCTTTACCTTCATCATCAGGTTTACCTTTTGGTTTGTAGGTACCGTTCCTCTTTTCTTTGTTCTTTATCTTATAACATTCATATATATCATGATTATTTTTCTTACAATATCTGCAGAATTTTTCTTTACCTCTTGACTTAGAACGGCCCCTGTAACTGCTTGAACTTCTGCCTCTATACCCATTGTATGATTTCTTTTCTCTTGTTTGTCCCCGAACTGACAAAGCTTCACCTTACAAACTGGAACTCTCAGAAGACACCATTAATTTCATCTTTTCTTTTGCATGTAAGGCCTCATAAACTAGATCCTCATCTTCAAATTTTACCTCCATAGACTCAAGGTCAGAAACGATCTCCTTAAAGGCCGATAGGTGATTTAACACAGAACCACCCTCTTGCAACTTGTGCGAAAATAATTTCATCTTCACATGCATCTTGCTAGTAAGGTCTTTGGACATGCAAATTGATTCCAATTTTAACCATAAACTAGTCATAGCTTTTCTCCTGCAAAACCTCTTGCAAAATATTATTTGATAAATGAAGATGAATTTGAGATAAAGCCTTACGATCTTTTCTTTTTTCTTCATCAGTCCAGGTCTTTTGATCTTTGTTCCCAAATTTATCAAGCGTATCATCCAGATCAGTGTGTGCAAGAATTGCTCTTATTTTAATTTGCCATAGCGAAAACCCGATATCACGATCTAACAGAGGAACATCATACTTTAATGAAGCCATGTGGGCTTAAGTGCAAGAACCGGACCCAAATGAGAATTAAAATCCCTTGAGGGATTTGATTGGAGTCCAATCCAACTAGATAATGATCGGTCCTGGCAAAATTTCTTCACGGTAGTTCACGAGCAAAAAAGATGGCCGGTCACTATCACCGTCAATGGCGTTGACGCCAGCTTTCAGATGCTGCTCGACAACTCTGGGCAAGAATACTTCACACGAGATCTTGTACCTGGCAGTGAAGATAATCGGGCGTCGGTTGTGTCTGATCCGGAGCGGCGTCGGGCGCAAGCTCTCGGGTGAAGACTGCGTCCGGAGGGCAGGCTGAAGCGCGAGCTGAGAAGCGCAGGAGCGGCGGAGACTGGCGCGAGTGAACCGGCTGGCCGAAGATTGGAGACGCCCACTGAACCGCAGATCCAGCCGAAGATGGCCGGAGCGACTGCTGAAGGCCAGAGCGACGCTCGGCCACGGTCGCAGTCGGGAAACGGCGATGACGCGCGGAAGCCGAGATGAGCACTGCCGGCGCAGGCCGACGATTCGGGCGGAAGACGACGCCGGGCGCAAAGGGCGGCGATGTAGTGCAGCGCGCCGGCGACGCGCGACGGAGAAGATGAAGATCGCGCCGGCGAGCAGGCCGGCCAGTCGGAGACGGACGGCGGCGGCGCGACGATCGACGAGCAAATCGAGTCGGAAGATGAACAGTCGCCGCGCTGAAACCGATCTGATTTTTTTTCTCTCGTGATTGATCTGTGCTCTGATACCCCTCGTTGAAAAATCAATCACAAAAACACGAACACGAGACGCAGATTTTTTTACGTGAAAAATCCTTGCAGAAAAAAAACACAGACGCCAATCGGTGATATCACTATTTTGAGGAATTAAGTACAATGGCTAAGGTTTATAATGAGCGTTTTCTTCTTCCCAACAGATTATAAGAGGTATTTATAGATGGATGAAGCGACTCGAATCTAAACGGGCTACACCAAAATATAGGCTAAAGACGTCTCTAAAGTCTAACAGGAAATTCGAATCAATACCCAACGATATACTTATGCACCTGCAGCTTTCCGATCCTTGCCATGCCGTGGTTAGCGCAAGCTGATAGCACACTGGTGGTCGTGAATTCATCCGGCACCATGGAAGAATCGCTCAGCATTCGTGAGAAGAACTTCAATGCCATGGCATCAAACCCGTTTTAGTTTACCCCGCAATGATGCCATTCCATGAGAAGATGCTCTAGTCCACCATGGTCTCGAACATGGACACGGCAAGGTCCATCATCACCAGACGCGCGTACAGAGAGACCATTGCATTCCAGCTTGACACGCTTCGCAGCCGCATCCATTTTTTCAACCATCACAAGCATTTCATCCCAACAGCTCATTCTTCCAACCCATTCTCCCAACACCCATCTATTTTAAACATTTCATTAAAATTACGTTTTCTCATGCAGTGAGAGTAATGATCAATATATAAAAACAGTTAAAACATTTTAATAAAGCATGATCAAGGGGGTTTTACTTGCCTAGAATATACTCGAAAGGTTCTACCTCGCTCAAACACTGGGTCTGACTGTCGTGCAGGTTCTGTTCTTGTCCTGAAAATTATAATCTATTAAACTACTGCATTTTTATTAAGTATGAATCAAGTGTCCAACCAACCTAACACTCCATTTTTATTACGTGCATTTGTTGATGTCCATTTTAAATGCTATGCATGCTTCTTGTTTCTTTTTAGCCAATTAATCAATTAATGCAACTAATGCGGCTATTTTCTAGTTTTGTGCACATGCATATATCCAACCTTAGAATTAACTAACTAATCACCTAATGCAACTGATGATGCTCATGACCAATCTATATACAAACAAGCTACTCATTTTCCAAGATTTCTCATTTTCTCCTTTTCTCTTCTTTCCTTTCCTTTCCTTTCCTTTCCTTTCCTTTCCTTTTCTTTTCTTCTTCTCTTCTCTTCTTTTCTCCTTTTCTCTTCTCTGTTTTTCTTTCTTTTCCTTCTACTCCCAGCCGAAGCTTGCTCGGCTTCACTTTCTCCAGCGCTGCTCTCTTCTTCCTCTCTCACGCCGACTTCACTCCTCCTTCTCACGCTGGCGAAGCATCTTCCTCCCAGCGCCGGTCTCCTACCTCTCCTTCCCGGCCGGCGACGCATCTTCCTCCCTCTACTGCTGCGCCACCGTCTCCTCCTCTCAGTTCTCCCCCTCAAGCTCTACCTCCAATTCTAGGGTTTTGGTTAAAGCTGATTTTGAAGGTGAGTTTGGGTTCAAAGTAATAACAGAGGGAGTGGTTCTAGGGTTAGCCCACTGAGATTGATTCCATTTTCACGGATCCATTGCTATTCTACCCGATCTGTTTAGTCTAGCTATTAATCTCCAAGTCTTTTGCTATTCTAAGGGATCTAGGTATTTGCAACTGGATACACTACTACTTACTTGAGCTCCGGTTGATTTGATTCGGTTCTGAGAAGAGAATGAGGAAGCTAGGGTTGATGAAGCTGATGTAGGGGTGGCCGAATCCTAGCTCTTCCTCTTCTTGCTTCTTGATTCACTCAGCTGCCCCTTCTCCTCTTGATGGCCTCCTTTTCTTCTTGCTTCGGTTTGGTTGGATGAGAAGGCTAGATCTTGCCTCTGGTGCTTGCTTACTAGCAGAAATGGAAGAATGGCTATGGTGATTGGATCTAGAGATGGTGTGCTGCTGCTTGGCTTTTGGTTTTGGGGAAAGACTGAAAGGGGAAGCACTTGCTGTCTTGGTTCTAGATGCAATGCAGAAGAGAAGGAAATGGCTGGCTTGCTTTTGGTTCTGGAGAGAAATGGAGGCTGCACTGGCTCTCTCTCATCAGCCTGCATTTACCCTTTTGCCCTCACTGATTTACCAATTTACTACTCCACACATTTACCCTTTACTGCCAATACACGACATGTATGCAGACTTGATACTTTGATTGCATGCTGGTGCACATTATGACATGCCTTGATGCTCATTAGATAAATAAAACTCATGCTTAACACTAATCATCAATGCTTATGCTTAGGACTACTAATTACTGCTGATGTTGATTAAAGAGATCACTGATTATTCATTAGCTTGATTAATGCACATCCTCAATTGATGATACATTAGAATGATAATGATGATTATGACATGCTTATGCTTAGAATGCTAATGATGATGATTATGCTTGATAATATGATGATTATGGGGAGGGTCCTCACACTCACCTATATACACTAGAATCTACAATCCACTTCATATGTGCTTTTGGATTTCAGTTTTTAGAGAATCAGCTTCTCTACAACCACAATCCAAAATCATCAGATTTTAGAGAATCCAAAGCAAAAAACAAATAGGCCCTAAGTTGATGGCAAGACTAGAGGTACACATGGTTAGCTATTCTAGGCTATGTACACGCATGCACGCGCTTATATTGCCTATTTCACGTTATTTGTGGCTACGCGTGACCGTGACTGAGATGTGCTAAGTGTATTTAACATTTTTCCACATGTATCGACTATGCCACATTACATTGCACCTTGACTGCCGACGTAGTGCCGCGAACTCAAGGAGACGCACGTTCTCGTACAGTTAGTCCTTTCGCCCGCGATGCGAGATTCTAGGAGCGGTTTCTGGAATCGTGGTAGTTTGATCTATGTTATCGTGAGGCGGTTTTGGTGGTTCGTGCTTTCATATGGGAGACGTGCCTATACGTGAAGGTAGAAGCGACAAAAATCCAATCTCGTTCTCGTCTGCGCTCTCTGCTTCCTCCGTACTTGCTGCCATCGGAGCCATTCCGTCCCTTCGTCCGTCATGCAACGGGTGTGAGGGAGAGCAGTGTCTCCGATTCGACGTCGGCCACTTAACGACCTGCACGGGAGACCAACGATCAAGTTTCTGGGAAGCGTCGTACCATACGACTGCTCGTCTTCATCTTCGATCAACGCGTTGTTCCTACGCAGTTTCTAATTCTTCATCAAGCCCCCTTTAAGTAACTTGAACCGACCAGTTGTTAGTCGAAGCGACCTCCTTTTGTGATTAGATCTTATGAGAATACATACTGCTATGATAGTATTGTTTACATCATATATCAGTTGAGCTATCTAGCATATATATACGTGTCTTCGTTACTAGCATGTTTTGTATTCTTTGAATATCTGTTAGCTGTTAGTAATCATGTTGTAGACGTAATGTTAAACTTCATATTTTTATTGCGGAACTATAGAATTAAATTAATATTATGCCATGTTAATTTTCCAAAAGAACACATGCACACGAACATGAGGAAGAACACAATAGCACAAAGAGAGATATTTTTTCGACGTCGCCACAACTTGACGTCTTTTCTTTCTTTTTCTCTTTTTTCTATTGTTTTCTGTTTTGTGCTATTTTCAAACTCATATGATACATGCCTTTTTATAATAGATGTACAACCCAATCAACATGCTAACCAAGCCAATAGCTAAACTTGGAAAGCCTAACTAAAGAAACAAACTAACTGATTTGATCCAATTGCCAATTGCATCATTATTTTTACTTACCTTACACGACACGACAAGCTAACAATTTTAGCAAATTTTGATTAGTTTCCAACAATCTCCTTCCTAATCAAGACTTGTTGACATTAACTCGTTGAGACAATCGTTCTCAACTACAATTTGTCCAACTCATGCAGCTTACCACAATCAAATCCCGGACTCGACCTTGTGCTGAGACGGATTCAACTTCGACTTGCAGTGCACACACACAACTTACAGGATGACGTTCACAACTCATCAATATCCTGGAGAACTCCTATATGCTTGCACACAGCTAGGACACCGGACAAAACTCCTTAACGTCCTGCACTCCTCTTGCATGCAATAACTCGTACTTGACATAGGATCACGAACGCATCTTCTCAACACCCCGAACTCATCTTTAACATAAATTGACTCAAGACCGCGAAAGCATCTCTTCAACGTCCTGAACTCATCTCCCACGGACTCAACTTAGGACGGCGAACACATAACCTCAATGTCTTGGACTCCTCTTGCATGCAAAGCGGCTTTCCTTTGATCTTCTCGTGCAATATGATCTCTTTTAATGCGCACGACATCTCTGAAGAAATTCACACATCCTTATCTTGTGAACACAACTCGCACAAGAACTCATATGATCACATATAGTATTTTGTGGACGTAACTGACACGAGAACTCGTAGCTTTGTCTGCCTTCTCAACGAGACACGTATATAGCCGCTAATGCCATCTTGTCAAGCCGGTTATCGACTACGCTCGTCAATTGCAGGTCTTAGGGAGACACGCCTTCACCCTTTCACCGCCATATCTTCTTATCGACTCTCCTTCCCTAACGCAACTCAATTGCGACTCGACAATGACTTGCTACCTCGCCGTCTCCTCCTCATGGAGCCGCAGTCGTGCTCGATGCGCCATCAGATCCCGCTCCACCAGGTCGCTCAGTTACGGTAGACTGCTCCAAGACGCAGCAGTCGTGGCCTTTCCGAGGCAAACGCGATATCAAATTTAGAACCTTACTCTGATACCAATTATTGATTTTAGTCCTGAATCACGAACACACATGAACACAAGAAAAAACACAATAGCACACAGAGAGATATTCTCGACTCGCCACGACTTAACATCTTTTCTTTCTTTTCTCTTTTCGTGTTACGTCTGCCACAAGGTAGTTATGATGTAACTTTTCTGACACCGTGGGTATCTCGTCGAACAGGTGCCGTGCGTTAGCCGATTTTGTCTCCGTGCAGATCAACCGTCTCGCTCAATCACTCACTTTCCCCAAAACTCAGGGAAGCACGTCAATAATCTAAACTAATAAAAGAATGGGTTTACCCCGCGCGCAGCGTGGATCGTCCAACAGATGACCCAACGTGTCGTTCTGCCCACTCCCACATGTCGCTGTTCGGCCCACTTCCACATGCATGCCCGATAGAATCCCCGCTCCTGCGCCTCCGGCAGCCCTGCTAGTATACCCGTTCGTCCAACCCAGCTTTACCCCGCGCAGCAAGACGATCCTCTGACCCCACCCTTGCCTTCACACCCGTCGCACGTGTTCACTCGTTCGTCCAACCTGCTCTCATGCTTCCCCTCTCCACGATGCGCTTTCAATGTGTGCGTAGGCACGTCTGCTCCTCCCTAAACTATCCGATGGTTGCTGCACGTGGAGGGGACGGTGATAGCATCTAGACCCCCTCAAATTTTATTATTGTTTTTTGCTATAATTTTGGTATTAATGACCAAGTTAATAATACTCAAAGCTTTGAAGAACATATGCTGGATTAAAAAATGAAGCAAGTTGGATGAACAAGATTAAGGTGCTCAATTCTAGTTTATGACTTGGGAGATGATTCAAGTCAAAAGGCTAGGATTGTTTTTCTCTTTTTTGTTGTCTAAAGGGGGACTTTGCATAAGCTAGTGAATTGGATCATAAGGCAAAGACAAAACTAGATTACTCGGAGCAAAAGACACTTAGTCCTTTTTAAATCATATTTCTTAGAGTACAACGGACCAAATTTCTGCTATCCACTTCTTCAGTTCGTTGCACCCTCAGCATATCTTTGGAAGTCAAATAAGATTCTTTGGTCAAACTTTGAAACCCATCAAATATCTGATTATTGGATCAAGTCTATTGTCTTCTTATCATTTCATCCTTGGTAAAAACCTCCTTTAAAATCATCTGATAGCCAAGGGTTTGCCTATGTATGACGGACCAAATCTTTGGTCCGGCATACATATAAAAGTCTCTGTTATGTGACGGACCAAAATGTTCTCCGTTTCCCATCTACAGCGGACCAAATATTTTGGTCCGGCACTTATTCAGTTTATAAGCCTTTGGTCGGACCAAACTTTGAAGTCTTATTTATTGAAACCTTATATGAATATCCTTTATCTTCAAAAGAATTTTTACATAGACAACGGACCAAACATTCGTGCTTATATTTTTTCAGTCCGTTGCTAAAGTAAAAGCTTGGATAAAACTTATCTCTGTTGAAAAAGGTCTGTGGCACCTAACTCTTGAAAAGTCCATGTATGACGGGCCAAAATATTTGGTCCGACGTACATAGGTCTCTATGCCAGACCTAACTCTTGAAAAGTTCATGTATGACGGACCAAATTTTTGGTCCGACGTACATAGGTCTCTATGCACAGACCAAACTCTTGAAAAGTCTATGTATGGCGGACCAAATATTTGATCTGACGTACATGTATCTTCTTCAGTTGTGTGGCGGACCAATCTCTATGAAAAACCCATGTACAGCGGACCAAATTTTTTGGTCCGTCGTGAATACTCACATTTGGTTCGTCATACACATGTCCAGTATCGCTAGGCACTGTTACTTAGTCTGTTGTACGTGTATATTTCTGGTATTCTTGACATCTGACACGTCCAACGGCTACTGTAGCAGGTGTAACGGCTATATTCACTCAAAATAGCTATATAAGCATTTCCTGAGCCATCTACCAAATACATAGATGAACTCCTAACACTTTGGTATTCATATATAGCTCTCATTCTGAAAAAGGAGTCTGTGCTTCATCTTCACACCAAAATTCTCATACATCTCTAAGTGTGTTAGCTCCAAGCCAGCGTCTAGTTGTGTGAATTGCAAAAGTGAACCAAGAGATAGAACTTGTGCAAAGTTTATTACTCTTGGATCTTAGTGATCCTAGACAGCTTGGAGGAAGTGTACAGTGCGATCTGTCCAAAACTGATTGTGGAAGGCCACTGTGGTTGTGAGAGATTTGGAACTCACCTCTCTTGTGTCATTTCGTTTATTGCTTTCGCTGTTATCATTATTTACTTTAAATCTTTTTTATACTTTGCTGTGAGTTGCTCTCTGTTCAATTTTGTAAGTTGTTTAAAAAACTAAGAACTTGTTAAAATTGCCTATTCACCCCCCTCTAGGCCAACTCGATCCTTCAGACGGGGATGGGGCGGCAATGCAGGCACTATGGCGGGAGCTGGCGCCGCTGAATTGGGCAACGACGAACCACTGCTCGTGTCGTGGCATCACATGTGCGGGAGCCAGGGGCGTGGTCACCATGATCGATCTGCTGCACCGGGGCCTCCACGGCTACTTCCCGACGGCCGATGGGCTCCGCGCGCTGGCACGGTTTGACTTCTCCTTCAACGTGTTCAACGGTCGCGTCCCTGCGGTGCTCGGACGCCTCGAGTTCCTCGGTTCGTGCCGCGGAGAGACGGCGTGGGAGTGGTTCGACTACCTCGACAACCGCATCTTGTGGACGTGCCCCTCCACCCGCGTCTTCGGCTGCTACGACATCCAGGTCGGTGCCATCTCCATATCCCATTTCTTGTGCTTCATTCGGTTAAGTCTTGGGGGTCTTGGCGTTAACATTGTTAGATTATAATTATTGCGCACGAAGTTGGTAGCTCTGCTGTTGTTTGGGTAAGAAATAAGTGCTAATCTTGCAAAAAAAAGTTTAATAGGCTTGGTGCACGATTGGTGTTTATATTAGTGGAAAGATCACATCTTGCGATGGTGGGTTGGAACATGGATCATAGGTGTGGCTCATCGACTTGCCCATGATTTAGGTAGTGAATATGTGTTGTTTGGGGCAAGCAGTGCAACTTGTAATGGTGGGTTTAGCTGTAACAAAACTGGTTATGTAAAGTGATCAAGGTTGTTGCCATGTGGAATTAGTATTATTTGATTGCGTCATGAGGTTTGGAACCTACAAATTTATTTTCGAGAATTATTGTGTCTCTCTAGACCAAATGCGATTCTTGTATACTGGACTAACACTAAAAGGAGAATTAGACTATGTATAACTGGATGACACTAAAAGGAGAATTAGACTGTGTTATGTTCCTAACGCTACTAGCCCAATTAGCTCTCCAATGCTATTCTCTTCAATGACAAGAGTCACATTGATAATATAACCAAATACATGCTATGTCACAGACGAAGGGCTAACATATTTGAAGTATAGTGGCCATCAGCCTCACGCACATTCTTAGGATGAATTCCCTGTGCTCAAGGATATCTTGAACGTGGTAAGAGCTGTGCCAAAGTGATTCTTTACATTGCTATATATTAATCGGCAGAAACAAGCTTGCATTAGGAGTATTTGAAAAGTATTCAGTAATTTGCATTTGGAGTGGATAATATCCACATTCAGCCTTTCCAATGATTTATTCATTTGTGTATGTTCATTAGGTTCATGAAGCCCTGAATGGGAGCTATTTTAACAGCTTGCTCCTGAACAGATACAAGACCGGTTCAGACTATGTTTCATGGCATGCTAATGATGATCCACTCAATGGACCTACCCCAGCGATAGCATCGGTCACGTTTGGATGCGAATGCCAGTTCTTGCTAAGGAAGAAGCCAACCAAATCACAAGGTATGTAGTACACAAACTAAAAGGAATTTCCAAATTACCAGCCCCATTGGTAGATTTTGGAGTCTAGACTATAAACCATCGCGGCATCAAAAGTTGATTCATGTTAATCATCTACCAGATGCTACTGGATCTAGAGAAGCAGCTCGAAAGCGGCTCAAGAATTCAAGATCACTGCCCCTCAGCAGCACACTTTTCTTCTGAAGCAAGGTTTCTTGCTCCTCAGCAGTAAGTCTTTTTTGACAAATGCGAGCATCATGGTCTGTCCCACCACACAGCTGCAACTCTTTTTTTTATGTGATGTTCCAATTCCAATTGCTACACGTATTCTCTTCTCGTTGATCCCCCCTTTAGTTGTAGAACTCGGGGATCTCTTACTTGAATAGCACTAGATTGACTAGCATCAGTGCTGACAGTGGCATTCATATTTTTTTGTTTTAGCCCTTTTCTTTTCTTTTGAGAGAAGCAAGCTCAGACCACATAGCCTTCATGTGTGAAATCGCTATGTGGTGTGCTTGAGTGCTTCTTCTAAAACTAATGCTTCCTTAGCAATCTTAGTAAAAGCACTGCACAAGGTTGTGTATCTTAAAGTTTTTCATGATTCTTCTCGCATCAATTGTGCTTCTTGAGGGTTTTGAGGACCAGGGTCAACTAGGATAGCAGATGAATCCTGAGTCCACCTTTACATGATGTAGTTATCAGGGATCCTATGAGCACACACCTGTGTGATAACCTTTAGTACATGGCAACAAAGCATACCATCTCTTTCAAATTTTTAGCACTCACATCTTTAAAGAACATCCAGCACATGCGCTTCAACGGTGTATGTTTCTGAGCCATAATTGTCAACTCGACCACAGTTGGGAATAAGCTCATAGAAGTAACCACCCATAACTGAACAATCCAAGTGGAATTCAATAGTTTTACCAAGGACTTAACAATTTAAGAGAAATTCATTAGCGATTTGTTCTTTAGTTGTGTGCTTGTGATATTTGTTTCTAAGTAGTTTGTAAGATCTTTGTATTTAAAGTTGCTAGGCTGTTCAGATGTATTAACTACCAGAACTGATAATAATGCTTTGTGATCAAAATCTCTTACCTATCTAGCAAGCAATGCCATGTTAGGCCCTCTGGGACAATGAATTTTGTAGGATTTCTTTGGGAATTACATTGTTTCCTATGAAATTCATGCATTTCAAATGGGATTTTATTATATAACCTTGTTTACTATTCTTTGTGTTAGTACATGAGCAGTATTTCTGTGCATCTAAAATTTATAAAGTATTATTCGGACATTGCACATTCAGAGTGAACAGTATTATTCAGACATGATTAGTGTGCATTGCACATAAATTTGTTTGTTGCAAATTGAGTTTCGTTGCAACACACGAGCACATAACTAGTTAAGGACCTTAGAGATGTCCAAACGGGCTGGGCCAAACGGGCTGATCCGAGGCACGACACTATTGACCCGGTCCGAAAGGTGGCACGGTAAGTAGAACGGCCGTCTTGTACGATCCACTCGCCTGCTTGCGTGCTTGGGCCAAGACGACTGGCATGGCACGCCTCTACTGACCCGACATGATTAGGGGTAGGCACGACCCATTTAGCCCGGCGCGATTCAAGTTTTTCTAATTATTCTAAATTTTTTTCCATTTTTTTGAATTTTTTTTGCATTTTGTTCATACTTTTTCTATTTTTTCTAAAAAAATTCAGATTTTTTAAATTCTTTTGACGCTAACGGACTATCGAGCCGACACGACCCATTACAACCCGTCGGACCTGTTTCGGTATAGCACAATCCGTTAGTCCTGTAAGTCATACTTGGGCCGAATTCTCGGCACATGAACCCATACGATATTAGTTAGACCGAAACCGGTCGATCGTGCCGAGACGTCCATTTGGGCATGTCTTAAGGTTAAGACCGAGCAACAAAAAAGGGATTTATTTTCTCTCATCACTCACGCTGGCACGCACCGCATCACCTCTCTTCCCTCCCGAAGTCGCACACCACCACCGCGTCCGTACCCAAGAAGAGGAGGAGGGGGAAGATGACGGTGGGCATGGTCAACGCGAACCCGGTGGTGCACGAGCGGCCGGAGCGGGCCGCCCACCCGCACGCCGCCGCTCGACGTCTTCGGTACTAACAGCCGCACAATTCTTCCCCAAATCCCTCGGTTTCTTTGTTTATCTCTTTCTTGATTCCTTAGCTTCACCGGCTGGAACTGATTGGTGTGTCGTGACGTCGTCTCGTGTTCAGATACGGTGCGGGACATCAAGGACCCGGAGCACCCCTACTCGCTGGAGCAGCTCAGCGTGCTCTCCCAGGAGTCCGTCTCCGTCGACGAGAAGCTCGGCCGCATCCAGTACGTATGCACACACTCGCGCTCCATGTTTCTTTGTGCTTGCTGCATACTCCGAATCTCGCGTGGAATGAGCTCAGAATTCTTGTGATTAGGGTATGAAATTAGTGGGGGTTGGGGCTAGGAGGTGGTGCTTAATGTTAATAGCTTATAGCTTCAGGCGTTAAGGCATCTTCTTGATGTCCTGCCGTGTCACTCTCACGCCCCTATGATTCCTTCTAACCTCAGAATCCTTGTGGATTTGTACTGGAAGTCTGGAACACGTACACCGTTCACGCAGTTCGGCAAGCTGGATCCGGATTTGCTTTCTTAGCAAGAGAACGAACACAATGATCACTCAGATATGGGCCTTTCTCATCTATGTTCTGGTGGAGATGCGGAGTGTGGCCTTGAAAGCGGGCTGTGGGGGGTTTGATTTGCTTCTATTTGCTAGTGAAAGGTTGTCATCCCAAGCTGCTTCTGCTGTTTTTTTTTTTACCTTTTTATGATTTCTGATATGCCTTAAAGCATGTACATGCGTTAGCCAGTAGCCACTAGCCTTTCTGATCTTTATATATCTTCATCATGATAAAAGGTTTGTGAGTGTGAGGATGCATTTGCTTATTGGGAGCATCCTCTGTTACTTTCATCCCGATCTTGTACTTCACAGTTTGCTTGTAGGAACGTTTGTTTGTTCTGATGCGAGAACTACATCCAGCTTCATTTTTTGGGCCATTGTTCGCACCTTACAATGGCCTGCAGGATAACCTTCACTCAACTGTGCAGCACTGTAGTATGGCTACAGTGATTGGTCTGTGACTCCGGCTTAAGTTGATGAAGAACTTTCCTGCACATTTCAAGGTGCTGAGTATGTTTATTTCTGGAATTCTGATTAAGTGGACTAGTTGGATGTTTTTTAGTTAACATTATGTTGTATGCAACATACATGCCATCAGGAGTCATCTATCCAATCTTTTAGAATTTAGACACATGCTTATTTTAGGCAATTACTTTTTTTTCCTACCGAGCACCACTTGTGATTTTTTTATGTGCCCCAGAGGAACCTTAAATCATACTTTGAGCCTCAAAACTTTAGGACAGTTGTCATTTTTACAAGTAAATGTGAGCTAGGCAAGTGTATTGAGCCCTTGTATTTTGATATGACCTTGGATGGTGATTGGAAAGATTGGTATGGTACAAAAATAACTGCATATTGCATTTGTCAGTCTTTTGTGGAGCACTGTTGATGGTTCTGTTTAACAAGCCATTTCTTCGGGTACTTGTCTTTAGTAGCATTGTTAAGATTTCAAGTTAGTTATATTGCAAGTTTGCAACTGACCTTCAAGATGTTTTGCTTTTTTGTTGGAACCTCACCTGACCTGCAATTTAGGAGATACTTGATCACTCTGCACTAATGAACTTGGTGTAACAGCATTGTGGCCCTCCCTGCAAAATATTGGCAGGCTCCACCTTAGAATCTTCATACTGTAATACTTAAATGTGTTTTATCATCACTGAATCAAAATAATGACCTCTTGTTCATAGTTGTTCATTTACTTTTTGATTGTATAAATGTGCAGATTGACATTAAAGTTGCTCCAGGATCTCTTGCTAATGAAGAATCAAGTGTGTACAATGGCATTGTCTAACTGATGGATAAGCAAATATGATGTGATACACTTGGTAACTCTTGACAGGCCAGCATTACAACAATCATATCATCATTGATTTCCTCCATGAGATCCGGCTCATGTCATCAAAATATTATAGCCACGATTTGTTCATATCATCGAATCTCAAACTGTTTGAACCTCTTATGCATGATGTGTTAAAATATTCAAAAGGAATAACTAACCTCAAAAGATTGACAATATATGTTGGGCTGGCAGCCTGTGACTTGCAATTATCAACCAACGATGCCATTCCTTCAAAACTGCCCTGTATTTTGTGATTTTATTCATTTTTCTTCCTCCAGTTATCTTTATTTCATTAAAAATTCCCATGCCCTTTATGTCAGCTCCTGAAATGTCCACAAATTTTTTTGGGTGAAATTATAATGTTTGCTTCGATATTTTTCTTAGTTGCATTATTTGCTGCCTATGCTCCAATATATTGACAAATATTTTCAAAACACATCACATTTTATCAGGAGAATGACAATCGCATAGCCATTATGTTTGAACAGTGGTATTTATGATATTAACATGGGATGGTATCAGGGGCAGTACTAGGGGGGTGCCTGGTATGCTCCAGCACCCCCCAAAAATCCGAGAAAGCTAAATTTGTTGATTGAATCGGTTCCGATTTTGATGGTTTGAGATTTTTAATACCTTAAAACTATTTGTATCGCACTTTTAGCAAATTTCAAATATATATGTTAGATTTATAATGTTACAAAATCATTATAAGAGACTATAGAGTTGTATGTGTGAAGTGTGCACTCCATAGAAAATTTTCTAGTTCCACCACTAATGGGTATGAGCAGTGGCGTATCCAACGGGTGGGCTCGGTTGGGCTCGAGCCTACCCTCCAGTCGTCAGATCCTATGTACCATTTCTAGCAGCGACGTTCATTTTTTGGTATAGTAGTGGCGAATGTACACGCACTCAGACACGTCTAGAGGAAGAATAAATTTTGTTGGACGGTGAGCTACTTTTTAGACCATGTGGCTTCATGGGTCGTTGTTTGTTGAATACTTAATTTTACAATTGGTAACTTCACTTGCTATCTGTAAAATTGGTCTTGAACCCTCGATGCACGTAGAGACTATAGAGAGAGAGAGAGGTGACTCGACATCTCTTCTTTGCGAGGATGTAGCAGCTTATCAAGTAGGGGACACTTGATACACGTCGTCGGGACTCGGTGATTGTGAGGGCACGACGAGGACATCAAGTGAATGTTGGGGAGCTAGCGAGGGCACGAGCGTGTAGCAACGGACAACCCACTGCGGTGATGATGATCAGATTATGAAGGTGGTGTAGTGTGTGTTGGCAAGTGACTAACTGACTGAGTGGACTGACCATGACAACAAATAGACAATGTGAGCCCTCTTCTAATATATGATTTTTCGAGAGGTGTTTTAATGTTTTCCTTTTTGATAGATGCAGAAATATTAAAGCATAAATGAAAAGGTAGATGGTGATTACTTAACTTTTCGCTTACTTCAAGATTTGTGCAACTTGTATTAGAAAGAAAAAGCATTGAAGCGCACAGCTCATGATTTTTTTTATCAATTGTAGATATGTCAGTAGGTTGAAAGAGACAATAGCCGGTTTGTTTGATTGATTGGTGTTAACTTGTTTATAGATTTTCAAAAGTTTAACAATCGAATGTTGCACAAGTATTTCTCAAATAATGAACTACAAGTAATAACACTCGAACCGATGAGAATATAACACAAGCTGTTTAACACGTTTGTCTCAATTTAACTTAATTTTTTGACCCCACCCTCTATTTTGATCCTGGATTCGCCACTGGATATGAGTTGACAGTAAACAAGCAACTGAACGACAAGGAGAGAGTTGCGGCAGACTTGGAGAACCCCAACCTTCGCCAGTTGGTTGTTGAGTGCCTCTGCTCTAACGATCCATGCTCACACTAACTTGTCCCCGATGTGTCACAACCTGCCTGCTGTACTACAATAACCATGCATGTTGTATTTTGTCCTGTATTGTACCTGGTCATGTATAATCATCGACTGCCCTCTGCCATTCCTTTTGCCTTCTAAGCTGTATGCAACCCAGAATATCGCGGCAATGTTTGTTCGTGCCTGCTTATGCACCAGTCCTTCAAAGTAAGAATACTCCACTGTACCATCCCGTGTTGTACCATTCCTCCAAAAAAGAAAGAAGGAAAAAAGAAGAATGGTATTTTGTTGTACCATAATTTGATCCTGTTTCACTGGATCTCTGTTGATTATTAATTCGCATCAGAATTTATAAGTGGAATATGTTGTTATGGCGTGTCATGCTTTAGTCTGATTAATTGCTCCGTTATCTGCTATTATCTTTTTTTAGATGCATCATTTGTTGTTATCCTCTTCGAGAAGGAGAGCCGTGCGGTGCTCCCTAATAGCAATGTGAAGTGAGGCAGAATTACGATATAACGTGTGCGACTGGCCACGTATACCCCTGTCTTCCAATGGATTGTCTGCATCCTGTCTTGAGTCAAGCATGACTCGGTTTTATTCATCAGGAAGGAACTTGCTCCGTTGACTAACATGATGACTTGCTGGTCGTTCTCTTGCTTTTTTGATGGAAATGTTGCTGCATCCTATTCTTTGATAGGACAGCTTCTCTGCGGTTTGCCTTGTATCCGTATTTTGCATGCCAGCACGAGAGTTTGTTGCAGACGTAACATCCTGTCGCAAAATCCGTTCCATGTCTCGTGCTTGTATTTTCGTCCTCGCTTTATGTAAAAAGAGTTAGCTCAATGGTGTTATGTTTAGATCTAATGGGTATTATATACTGTACAACTTACTTTAGACAAACAATGTGGGATTTACCCTACTACCGCTCTATATGGGGCCACACGTGCCTTTATACTAACAGGCTAGGGTACACGTGCGCCATATGCCCACGTCCTTGTCCTGCACACGTCGTGCAATGAAGTTTGATGCTCTGATACTATCGGTAACACCCGGACAAAAAATCTGTTTAGCAAAGGTTAATACTCTGATATCATCACCCTGGCACAAAATTCACTCAATGCCTAGCTCACCTATAGGGTGGGTTGCACTCACATGGCACTCCACTTACACTTTCATTTCCGTTTTGTGTAAAAGGTTTAACTAAGAGGTGTTAGGTTTGGACCCAACAAGCATTATATACTTCTACAACTTACTTTGGACAAGCAATGTAAGACTAACTCTACCACCACTTTGTATGGATCACATGGATCTTCACACTGATAGACTAGGGTATTACAGCTGGAAAGCAATGGATAACCACTCTTATTAATTAGGGCATATAATTGAGAGTCGTAGTAGCAATCAGATGCGCTTCTCCTAACTGATGCGGCAGGATGACAATTCTAGAGAAATTTTAATCAAAGGCGAGTACAAATAATGGTCTTATAACCAGGTTTTAGGGTACACAAATGATGTGTCAAAGCATAACCAATACCAGTGTCTCTAGTAAGTATCAAATGAATATAATTTTGTTTGTCTGCAATTTACTACCACATGATTAACACTAAAATGAATGTATTTCTCTCTCAAGTATCATTAGAGGATTTATCCCTAGTCTCAATTTCTCTAGACGTGTGTGCTAAGAGGGCACATTCACGTGTATGTGCGTGTGATGTGCATGTGCGACGGTATGTGTATGTGTGTGTCTTTCTTGTAATAAAATAGCATGGATGTAGGTACATCGCACTTTGGAAGACATCATCAGACAGAGTAAGAACAAAATAACCAACTAAAACTGAGAGAAAATTGGCTCTGACCTGATGCTTACCTGTGGGTCAATTCGTTACATGGACAATTTGGCATGTATATATATATATATCTTTACTACTTTAAAATAAGGTAGTGGCAGTGGTTCATCTGTGTCTCTCCCCTCCCCATCTCAAGATAAAACTACCGACAGGTGACCCTGTAGAATCACACCCTCGTGCGATTTCTATCCTCTTTCGCTTCCCCAACGAACTCGCAACAAACTCTAATCTCATTCCGCACAACCACACCTCCCCACTCTCTACCTCGCACAGTGGATGAAGCTAGGGAAGAAAAGGGGCCATGGCGCTGGATAGGAAGAGGGGACAAAAGGAGGTGAGCATGGGCATAAGGAGAGTTGGAAAAGCTCACCAAAGCAGTCTAAGGAGTGCCGGCGCGATATGGTGATAGCGAACCAAGGAGGTGAGGTGAATTTGACAATGGCAACGGTCTGAGGTGAAGGAAGGCTGGCATTAGAAGTTGGGCAAGGAAGAGGGTGATGTAGAGATGCTTTACGTAGGAGGAATCGAATTGGAGCCTACCGAGGGAGGAGTGATGGCGGTGGAGACCGATTTCAGTCGGAATAGAAGAGGTTGACAGCATGTGGTGCTCCTGTGGAGGAAAGGAGAAATTGATTGACGACTTTTCTTCATGATGTTGTGGAACATGATGTGATGTGGACGGATTTGGGAAAGCTCACCTGGTTCATTGGAAATGACAAGATTGATGTGGTGTCCACGGGTTGTGGCGAGGCTGGAGAGGAAGAAGACAACATTGCTCCGATGCTTCTATGGGGGAAATGTAGAATGGAGGTGAGAAGAGGGAGGAAGTGACGAACCAATGCTAAAGGAAACAACTATAGAGGTCTATGCACATCGAGGTGAGCTGTGGGTCTTAGCAGATGAGGCAACCAAAATAAAGGTGCTCCTTGCACAAGTAGGGATGGGAGATAGGATAGTATGAGAAAGTAGGATGGAAGACGAGATAATAATAAGAAATATTCTATCTTTCTAGTGCTTCTGGTCCTAGTTCCTTATGCCTAAGCTTAAAAAACTCGCTGTATATGATCTAAGATTATAGATTAGGGTTTTAGCATTACCACTTGAAGCGCAAGTGCGACTTCTCAACAAAGGAAGAAAAGCATGTCGGATCGCGTTAGCATGTCGAGGCATTATCAGCCTCATCCCACAAGTATCCACATGAACGGGAAGAAGACTCCGTGAACCGGTCCACTAGAACCTTCACAATTACAGCCCTCTTGGTTCTCTCCGAAATTAGTCTCTCAACTTCGGTTATCCCCTGTAGCTCAAGTGCGTCTTTATTTATAACAGAGGGAGGTTGGATCAAATCAAGTCGAAACACTTCTGTCTCGTAACCGAATAGGACTCGAGATAACCTTTATCAATTCAAATCCATTTCGGTTTCGTAACTAAATAGAATTCGAGATAATTTTTATCAATTCAAATCTTTATCTGAATTGACTCCCTATTTAATTCGTACTACTTTAATCCGAATCATAAAAGCTTGCTGTCACGGATTCAAATGATCTGAATCAGACAAAGACTTATTCCATATTTAATAATTCTAATTAATTATCCATATAATGATTTATGGAATTTACGGAATTGCTATTCGACACAAAGTCATAAGCTGCTCTTAGCAGAACATTATGACTTCTCAAACCATATGGATATTATTTATCTGAAGCCATCAACAAATATATGTTCATCCTTTTGTCACCTTCAGATATCAAGATTAAAACTATGGTGAGATATATTGACGAATACTTATAACAGGGGTACCCCAACGGCCCAAGGTGACCAGCCAGCAACCTCAAGCACAGCTCAAGCCCAACAAGCCGCTTCCAGCCCACTACCGACCGAAGCACCTGCAAAGCCACACGGGACTTCCCTTCCCGACCGACCAAGGGGAATGTCTCCGACCAAGCTAAAGCTCCCGACCTCCTCAGCGAGATGGCCCCCCGGCTCCGACCAAGCAGGGCTCCCGACCCTCGCAGCAGGTCGGAATCCCCTGACTCCGATCGTGCCAAGACCACCCCTGCCAAGGGCCACGTATCGAAGCCTCCACCAGACAACCGCCACGCACTCTACGAACGGACCAATCAAAGTGACTATACAAGGCGGTGGCTCCTTCCCCGAAAGGTTTAAATGATCGACGAAGTCATGCTCCCGATCCCATCACCGGCCGTGATACAAGACGAAGACACGCCTCTCCCGAGGCAAGACCCACGTCAGCGCAGCGAACGCGTCACCCGTAAGGTTCGCAGAGGCGTGTACGCCGCTTCCGAGAAATACCTAATCGCCTCGACCAACTAAGCTACCGACCCAGCATGGGCAAGACTGAGCGATGATCAGTCAGCAGAACGAAGGACCGAAGCTCCTAGTGTAGGTCGTCTCGTCCTCTCCCAATTCCCGATGTAACCTGCCCCTTTCTTTCGTATAAAAAGAGGCAGGAACCCCCGTAGAAAAGGAGGAAGAACCGAGGGCGCCATCAAACCGATAGGGCTAAGTCATTGGCACTCTCGCTTGTAAACCTTGTGCAGTCATCTGTGCTAAAGAGAATACAACGCCACCACACGAACTGGAGTAGGGATCTTCTGCCCGAACCAGTATACATCTTGGACTTCTGAGTCTAACCATTCAGGGAGTGGAACGCACGACCCCTTAGACTTACAAATTTACTTGCCGGTGCTCGAAACGCCGACATATATGTCATCCTTGTGTTGTTTAATTTGTTGTTTCTCGAAGCTTCAAAGTTAGACTAAATAAATCAAGCGGTTGACACATGAATCTGCTCGAGCATGGTAATGCACATTCTTTAGTTTATATTCTTCAAGTGGCTTTAATATATCCATGTCCTCACGTAGCAAGAAGGACAAAATTTTATCTTGACCATACACATCTCTCCACATGTCTCGACCCATTCCTTAGTGTAACTAATATAATTATCATGTTACATACAATAATTAGTTACATCAAAGAATATGATCCTCATGTTGGGATTCATGTATGTCTCGGGTCATATAATCAATCATAAACATTGTACGAAAGCAATCGATGACACACATGTAATACTCAATACGGTGTTTCATAATGGGTCCATCCAAATAACATGTTCATCAACACGTTATCCATGTAATTATGTTTATACCGCATATCCATGATTCGTAAAACATGATCATCACGCAGTCATATGTGTTTCTACGTAATAAGCAATTGATATTCCAATCAATTAAACGACAAGATATAATTTATAATAATACCACAAACGTATTACAGAGCCTTACGATCAAGTCACATACTTGATGATCTATAACATGATGATATTTTTAAAGGAACATGGTAACATGAACATCTATTAATTATCTCCATAATTAGCTGCTAGGGCATATTTCCAACCATCCTCTCCTTTTTACGATCTAAGAATAATCTTTGGCTTTACTCCGTCCACGCCGTCTAGCGGTTAGATTCATATCACAAGCTAACCGACCAGTGACGGGCAGCGTCTTCGTCGTTCCTTCTCGGCGCTCTCCCCTCCCTCCCTCCCTCCCTCCTGCTTCCCGTCCAAAGTCAGACAGACGATAGGCTTCCGGACATATATCGATTCGCCCTCCAAGAAGGAGCGACCGAGACGTTCTCCGCCTCTTCGCTTCCACCGTTCGCGTCTCCCTTCTCCGGCGGCTGGCGCGGTGAGTTCTTCTCTTCCCCTTCCTTCGTTTCCACCGTTCTCCAGATCTCCCCCTCCCCCTTCTCAGGCGGCCGGCGCCGTGAGCTCCAGCCGGAGATCCCCTGTCAACGTCCTCGTGGGGGATTATTTCTTGCCTCTGAGCAACCTCATCCAAATCTTTCTTTCTGGGATGGATACTCCGATACATGCGGATTGTTGCGTGGTGGAGTACTAATAGCAGTTTATTTTCCAAAATTTTTGGGGGTTCAACCGAACCCCCCATGCCCCACGTTAGGTCCGCCCCTGCAAGATAAAATCTTCAAGGTTGTGCCACTTAAGCCCGATAAAAGACCCCCTTTGTTGACATATCTTGTACTAACGTTTGTACTAACCTAAATTTTTCTTTTTGCAGATACTGGAATTGGAGATGTGCTACAGGCAAAAGAGTTTCTGGTAGTGTAAGATACATGTTCACATCCGTGCCAATGCAATAAGTGCTTGTGTTGAATTGATATTGAAAGATGGGCGACGGAGTGGCTTTTGAGGCTGCCAGGAAGATCATCATGCACCCGCTTTATGCGCCGAGGTCTTCACCTTGGCTTGACTTGAAGGTGTTCTATGTAAGGGTGAGCAATTGCGAGGTGGATGAGTCTGCGCCGGAGCAGCTCACGCTCAATCACATCCCACTGTCTCCTGATACAGTTATTGAGGTGAATGGCCAACGGAGCAGCATGCACACTGAGTTCATATCGTCGTCCCTCAGAAGGGATAGGGTCGACAAAAAGACCGAGGAAGCTACATTTGTGAGCACAGATAGTATAAGGATGACAGGGAGCCTGAGGTTTCAGGTGTTTGATAAGAATGATCTCCTGCTAACAGGAGACCTAGAGTTATGCAATGCCAATGGAGTGGTTGGAGAATCGAAGAACAGTAGCAAGAAATGGAATATGAAGTGCCAATCGGCAACATCATGTAGTGGTTTCTTGAAGGGGAAGCTGTCCACAGGCTCGGAGTCTGTACAACCTGCGATCGAGGTTAATGTTGCTGGCACTTTCTGTGGCACACCTATTATATTAACAAAGACGATCCAGTTTATATCACGGAGGAAGTCCCAAATGAAACTAAAGCTTGACTCCATCCCTGAGAATGAAGCAACTGAACAACACAAAGAAGAGTCACATGAGGGCTCTTTGAAGGTACTTCTAATATGTACAATGACCATTCTCAAAAGTTCTTACTCAACTTTTGATATCACATTTGTCCCTTTAGCCTTACACTGCACGAACTTTCGTGCTTAAAAGGTATTGGGGGGAGTGCTGGACTATTTTGGGTTTAAGTGGTTTTCCCCTGTACAGTAGTGTGGTGACTATGGCATGCTCGCTATAGTAAACGGCAATGAAAAATGTAATCTGTTTGCAGTTATTTTGTTGTTTATCTGACCAATTTAGCCTTGTTGAAGCTGCATGCAACAAAAGAATTGTTCCTGCAAATAAGCACAATTAAATTTCAACTTCAAAAGCATAGATGAACTCCTATTTTACCTATGCATATGTATGTGTTCTTTTGTCGGTACTTTTAAAACTAGTATCACTGTATTTGTATATTTTTTCATGTTGATGCCCATAGCTTACATATGATATATTGATATCCATAGAAAACTAAGTACGCCTATTTGTCTGAAATTATTCTGATGCGTAGTAGTTGAAAGGATGTTTACCTGATATTGATAGCATGGTTCCTAGTACAAGTGCTATTTTTTATTTCTGAATGTTTTTGCTAGCTTGTTGCTTGATTTCTCTTTTACAAGCATGACTAGGAGATTATAAAGGACCTGATAACAGTCAATTATGTAAGCTCAATACCTATCTCATGATGAAACTCATTTTGTTGTGGTGCACATGTGGACAGACAGGTGCATCCATCATTTTTTTTTCTTGGGGCTTATTAATGTACATCTAATTGCTGATGTGGGAATAAAACAAACTGTAGAAGCAGTTGAACATTCACAGGTGCACATTTCTATTATTCTCACTATGTTGAGTTGATAAATGTATGTCCATTGGAACTAGGAACCATGAAGCTGATTGATATTGTACCTTAAGACATGTACGCCCAGTATCAACGAATCCGTCAGTTCAAATCTTTCGCAATGGAATATCATTTGCAATCTTGTAAAGATGCTACTGTTGTCTATTACAAGTCAGAATCACATTACATGCATATGGATGGAGGGTGTAAAGTTTGGTAGCTCTTGGCAGTAGTATGTCAGCATGGAGAAGACATTCAGTATAGTCATGGATTTTCACTTGGTGATATGCCAGTGCATATGGCATATTCTTCAAGCTAAATTGACCCTATTGATCCTAGATATAATATGAGGTTCACATTTCGATTCCTTGGATTATCCTAGCTAGGGTATCCTTGGCCCTATAGCTTCTAGGCGCACTACTTTAGCATTCTCAGATTAGTGATTAGATTGAGGATATTGCTGCTCCAAAGTACACATGCCAGTTTCCAAATGCTTGAGTCCAACTAAAATTGGTGAATTGTGATTGTACAGCAGGCAAAACTAGCCTTTAGCAAGAGAATGTAATAAGACTGTAAAAATGAAAATCAGACGGTCAATGTTCTTTGCTAGGAATTCATTGTTTGAGTGGGTTTGATGCCCAGATTTCTTATGCTTATGTGTCTGTTTTCCTGGCACTGTCACAGGTTAAATCTTCATTTTGGGTTACATGCTCTACTCTGCTGCTGATTTATGTCTGCCCTTTACTTTATCTGTGACTACACACCTCAATTCTCAGTTACATTGTTATTTTGTAAGTGTTATACAGGTGTATGATAGTATCTTCCTTTCCTATCACTCATTTCAGGTACCAGAATTCCAGGATTCCAAATCTGAGACAGATGTGGATGTTGACTATAACAGCTTGTACTCAAGGCAGGACTTTCTAGAGGGCGAGGATGGAGAGCTTTCATGGTTTAATGCTGGTGTGCGAGTTGGAGTCGGTATTGGCCTTGGCATATGTGTGGGTATCGGATTGGGTGTTGGTCTGCTGGTTCGGACATACCAAAGCACCAGTAGGAACTTCAGGCGGCGACTGCCATGATGGCCAAATCATCCCATCAATGTAGATGTGTATTTATCTTGTTCTTGTAGGGATCTGACTGTCCATCTTTCCTGTCCATGCTAGTGATAATAGATGAGTGAGGCTTTTTGTTCTTCCCTTCTGCAGCCACTCAGGGATTCTGGGTATCTGATGCTTTCCTGTTTGCTACACCGATCAGTTTTGCCCCCCTTCAGATGTATATGGGAGTCTATGGCAAAATAAGAGTCGAATCACCTGTGGTTACTGTGAGTATCAAAATGGTTTGGTCTGGAACTAATTGTGTTGATGAAGGAACTTGTGACCGACAAATGCAATGTGGTTAGAGGGTGATGGTACACCAAAACTTGTTGGAAGTGGTGACATCTTGTACATAGTACTCGATTTGGTGACCAGTTATTTGTGTCATATACATAATAGAACTCGATTTGGTGACCAGTTATTTGTGTCGTATGGTTATTTGAGCCTTTTCCTGATTTTGGGCAATGTATCTCTTGTGTGATGCACGGGTAGTTGTGATCACTTTTTTTTTTAACGGTAACAATAGAGGAGACCCCTATGGTGCGTGTGTGTATATGATGAAGTGGTATTTTAAGTTCGTTTAGGTGGTATTTTAGAGTAGAGGTGAGAGTACGTACTCACTGGAGTATGAAACCATTTTCTCATATATATATATATATATATATATATATATATATATATATATATATATATATATATAGCATACTACCTCCTCTAATATATCACTTAAATGAACGCTTTATACTTTTTATCACTTTTCGATATACTCAATAATAATTCTAAGATACTCCAATGCGATATGGTTGAAAAAATTTCATCGAACCCTTATTTTTTTGCTACATACCCTTTTCCATATGTAAAAGGAATATATAAACAAATTATGCTATAAAGGGTGGACTTTAATGAAATTTTTCATGGAACTCACTTTGGGGTATCTTATAATCGATATTAGAGTATACTCAAAAAGATAAAGAGGTATAACAACGTCATTTAAATGGTATATTGGTGGTGGAGTACGTACACCTGTGAGTATGGAATCATTTTCCTATATATATATATATATATATATATATATATATATATATATATATATATATATAGTTGTAGAAGTTACCTTCACTACGTATGGTACTTTTTTAAGAATTTTGAAAATTTTATATAAAGTTAAGGTTTTTGTTAGATGGAGAGGAGAGTAAATGTGAAAGATTAGTTCTATTACAATAGCCCATAGGGCAAATATATAGAGTACATAGATACACACAAGACTAAACCCTATAATACTAAGAAATACTACAAATACCCTTAACACCTCCCCCTAAATGCAAGGCGTATGCATAGCATTGTATTTGAAAGGGTACACACTAAAAGACAAAAATCCGTAGTCCTAGTCTTCAAGTTGTTGTCATACGAATGCGACAGCCCATACAGCATAAAGTGTAGGAGCTAAGAAAGCAGAGGCAAGCGGAAGCAAAGTCGACCTCGACAACACAACAAAGAAGATGATGAAGTCGACACAAATAGAAAGAGCAATCAAATCAAGTCAAAAGGTGCTGGATAGAAACATGGCGGCGCAAATCGAAGCCCAAGATAGCGGCAGTGCAGTGCACTAGAAGCGCGGTGTACGTAAGAAAAGCAGCGACCTTAGAAACACATGTTTAGGAATAAAAGTTTGGTGGTGGTTGTTGTGTTTAATTGCTAATGCAAGTTGGTAATCATGGTCTGCCCTGTTTATCAAACTAGAGTGCATATCCTACCATTTCTTCTCGTACACTGAAGCTGGTATAGTAAATTAGAATAATAGTATAACTGCTGTTTGTCATGCTAATAGAAAGCAAGACCGAAACCTAAAGGAAAAAAAAACGTTGTACCATGCTAAACGTAAGCATCTTTCCAAGCTATTTTTCAGTACTAGATATGTTTGTTTGCTTATAAGTCGCCTGTTAATTTACCCTCTCCTCTCTTAACTAATATAATACTCCCTCCATCAAAGTTTATAAGACGTGTTTTTTATTGACACATAGATCAAAAAAATATTAAAAACGTCAGCTTATAAACTTGAACTGATATAGTATATTGAGTTAATGAAATGATATTATATTTTTGTTGTAGAAAGATATGTTTAGAAAATCATGACCTATAGTCCTATACTGCCCACCACAAAGTCACACCGGACTTTCCACAAATCCACAATGGACAGGCCACCACCGTAGTCAAAAGAAATCACCTTCACTAGCACCTAGTCAATAGCTACAAGCCTACAAGCCTCAGAGATGATTCCAAATGCAAATACCATGTCTTATTGTGCCTTGCTTGGAATGGGGTGAACTGGAGATGCAAACAGGTGACATACATGTACTCCTCCTGTTTATTTTTATAAAGTGCTCACAAATTTCGAGATCTTAAGTTTGTAAATTTTGATCAACAATTAGTTCAATAATATATAAGATTATATGACACAAAAGTGGTACCGTTAGTTTCATATTTGAAAGTATTTTCGTATAGTTATGATTTTATAACTACGAACAAAGTATTATAAAAGAAATTAACGGTCAAAGTTCAACTTTAAAGATCACACCAAATCAAACCGCGTCTGGTAAAAATCAACAGCGAGTAACTTCCGAGGCAATCTTCCGCTCAACTGAAAGCATCTAGTGCATAGATTGACATGGTTGCTCCCCAGACGAGACACCTCACCTCCCTGCAGGACTCATTGAAGCAAAAGAAGTTGAGGATAACGAAAGCCTGAACACATACACAACACCTACTTCAGGAAAGGAAAAGAACACTGCACTGCATTTTTTTTTCAGACACCAAACTAGCTGACCGGTTTCATGGTGCAGGGGCGAGAGAGCATCTCTTCCTCAGCTGAGAATGGCCAAGGTGCCTGATCTTGGCTCGGACTTCGCTCAGAAGCTGCTGCAGGACCTCCACCGAGTAACGACGCCTGCCCGCACCGCCTCGCGCCGCTCTCCGAGGGCCGCCTCCAGTGCGTCTACCACGGCTGGTGCTTCGACGGCCGCGTCGCCTGCCAGTTCATCCCCCAGGCCCCCGCCCTCGGCCCCCAGTACGCCACCCATCACAATCCACAGCCTCTCTTCTTCTTCCTCCTCCGTTCCTATCCCCTCTTGTTGCCATCTCAGAGCTAATCGAAATCATTCTCTCGACCAATTAATCCTTGCAAACATCAATTTGCAGGTGCACGAGAACAGCAAGGCGTGCGTGGCGTCGTACCCCCAACAGGTTCAAAATCCCGACGAGATTTCCGAAATTTGGAACAAGGTTTCGGATTTCGGCAGTGGACAAATCCAGACCGAATAAAAAAATTCAAATTGCTACAGAAATATTGAAAATTTCATCAAATTTCACTAAAAGTTCGAGTATTTTGATCGGATTTCAAGTTTTTTTTGACCGGATTTTGGTCAAAACCTCATAAGAATGTCATCTTCTATGAAATTTTTATGAAAAAATCGAATTTTTGAGACGTTTTATAAAAATAATCAGATTTTTATAAAAATGTACAAGCTTATTATGATTTGAAAAAATTATAGTAACATCTTTAGCAGTCTAAGATCATACAGAAAATGTCCAAAAGAATTGAACATCATTTGCTATCTTTGAAAAATAAAAAAAAGAAGGAACATAAATGATACAGTACCCTTGTCAGAATTTTATAAATTTATTCGAGTATGATCATGATCCAAAATTTTTATGAAAGCTTAAGCATTGCCTCAGCACTCTTTCCTAAAATTTATAAAAAATATAAACCTTTTTCGGTTGCTCAATCAAATCTATGGAAACAATACATGCACTCAGCCGGGTTTTTATCAGGACAGTAGCACTGTCAGAATTTTTAAAAATTTCTCAGGCTTGATTATCATCTTAAATTTTATAGAAACATTAGTGATACGTCAAGATCATCCACAAATTTTTTTAAAATTTTCTAACATAGTTTGAACTTTATATTGATCTGCATGGAAATCTAGACATTGATCAAATCCCATAATTATTTCATAAAACAGTGTCATACAAGGGCAGTACGTATACTCTCAGCGTGTACACCACAATAGAGCTTTTCTAACAGCGTTCCACAAAATTTTCATGGGTTACCATGGTGCGATGGTGTTACTATAAAATTCAAACGACAAGCAAGTTGAAAACACCCTCTTAACTACAAAATGTGTTGATGAATACTGAATTCTTAATAAAGCTGGGTGCCTTTTTTTTCTGCTGGAGGCAGGTTGAAAATTATTGCAATAGCAAAAAATTGCTATTTAACTTATCCAAGGGAGGTGCAAGTCGAATCCCAATTTTGAAGCACATAGCGTCATCGACAAGATACTGCCCTTAGGCCCTGAAATGCAAAATTGCTTCAGCGAATTTATCAAGAATTTAGCTATCACAATACAGATGGCCATCAATGCAGCAGTCATCTAAAAAATAATACAGAACTGTATAGTTTGAGTAATTGAGATTTCCTACAACTTACCTCGTCATATATGAATCATCCACGGTACTGACAACAATGTTCTCACCCGCTTCGATAAAGGGTGGTGCCTAAGATAATGGCAAAAGGGTAATGGAGGTAAGAAATATTTCAGAGCTGCAATATCAAAGTTCATGATTTCAAATTTTCAATAATCATCATTTGGATGTCTAACACGAAATGTTTCAAAACAGAAGGAACTTATTTGAAGGTAAAAACACCAGATTTCCGCGCTCCCTCGACGGGGTGGTGCACCGTCCTCGCCAACCGGCGGCTGGTCAAATCAAGCCGCCTCCCCGCGGCACCGACGGCTTCTCCCACCTTCCCGGCAGCACCCACGCGCGCCTCGCGCTTTATGCTGCGTCTACTCCAGCGCCAAACCAGCCGCGGTCCCTCCGACAAGACACCGATCGCCCTGCGGCACCGGCCCGGTGCTCGGTGCCATTGCTTCGTAAGGACGGTTTCGCGTACCATCCTTGTACCATGTCGCGCCACGCCACCCCCGGCTCAAGACCTTCCGATCCCAATTGGCGGTCAAACACAAGTTCCACGCCGACGGTTCTCTGAGCGCTACAAGGCACGTTAGGTCCTTCAACGGCGCTTCACGTCAGGGCATCGACTTTGCCGAGACATTGATCCGGCCGTCAAGCCCGCCACGGTTCGCCTGAAGGTTCTCTCTCTCTCTCGCGCCAAGGCGCTTCACTGACTCCGATGTCAAGAACGCCTTCCTCCATGGCACCTTGACAGAGACCGTGTTCTGCCAAATTACTCCGGATTCGAGGATCCCGCCAGCCCAACTTTGTCCTGTCGTTCGAACAAGTCGCTTCTACGATCTCAAGCAGCTCCCGTGCTTGGTACAATGCCGCCGCCACGCGATCCGGTCTCTCTTGGTTTTGTGGAAGCCAAGTCGGACACTTCATTGCTTTGTCTATACCCGCCTCTACGTTGATGACATCGCCTCACCGCCTCGATACACCTCCGCGACAGTCATCTCAGCCTCCAAAGCAGAGTTTGCCATGAAGGATTTGGGCAAACCATCACTTCCTGGGATGCGAGGTTCGCCATGATCTTCGATGGTATGGTTCTCTCTCGCGAAGACATGATTGACATCTTGGATCGTGGCTGGGATGGCCGAGTGCAAACCATGCACAACGCCCGTGGATACCAAATTTCAAGGTCTCGCCGACGGAGCTCGGTTGTTGACCCATCCGACTACCGAGTCTTGCCGGCGCTTTGCGATATCGACCTTCACACGCCCGACATCGCTTACGCTGGCAAGGTGGTTGCATTGATCAAAACAATTTAATTAAAGAGGGAAATGAAGCAGGTACATAGTGGCTAAAATTTAATCACCAAAAGAAAAGCAAAAAAGGGTGGAGCATGACAAATTCAAAAAAAAAAAGTTATGTATCTCAACTTTCAAGTAGATCATATATAGACAAAACAGTGCTTATTCAGTAACTCCAAACAAGTTATATACATAAATGGTTTGATGACTGCTAACCGATTAATCTACAGCAAAGACACAACAGAGCAAAAGCATTTCAAGTAAACCAGTTTTCAGCTTCCCTAATCGTTTTAGTTTCAATTAAGATTGGTTAGGGCTTGTGGTCCATTGGATCTTGTGGGTCTACTTGCAATATAAATTATACCATATAAGACATAACAAAAACAAAAACATGTACACACAGTTCCACAAAGAGAAGGATATCCGAGTGACAATGCATATAACAACCATTTCCAGATGTCCTTGAAGCATTCATTACAAGACTAGGTAAATAAACTGTAGGAAATGGTGCCCATCAACTTACAAGCACTGTAAGACCATTATCCAGCAAGACCCTTTTATATCTGCATTTAGTACAAACACGAGCTTAGTTACCGCATGACTGAGAGCCTCAAACATCCGATCATAAAAGATTATGGAGCTAATTATATTAAATTTTGTGTTGTGCTTGTGAATAGTGGATAGATACAATCCCATAATATTGCAGGTCACAAGCACCAGAGAAGTTATGTTCTTAGTGTAACGTGTAAGGAGAAAGATATACAACGCTCAACAAGTCTTGGTTCTCGAAAATCCTCTGCAGCATTAGACAATGTACTTTTACTAAAAAAAATCTTTGTATCGAATCTTCTCAATACTGACAATATGATTTAGGAGGCAGTCATGAACAACATAATGTTATTTCTTAACAGTTCAGTGGGGATTTGAAACAAAAAAGAATCTCTTACAAATTGAATGGGTCAATGGAAGTTGTGAATCACTAAGTGCGATCCGGCACAGGATGCAGGAGCTAGCTGAAATGTAGGCACAAGATGGTCATGGCTCTAGTAAAGATGACCTACTGTTTATTGCTTTTGCAAGTTCTGCGTTACTGATGACCTACTGTTTATTGCTTTTGCAAGTTCTGTGTTACGGAAGCTGGCCTATTGCCATGCTCCAGCATTCCACTGCCCGTAACACTACTAGATATGCAGCCACTTCCTAGTCTCTTCTTAATTTGGTTTCTGCACCCCTGACCAGAAAGGCCACATTAAATGGCTAGATCACCATCAATACTCGCTCAAAGCAACATGCTCCAACAGGCAACAGCATGGAACCATATTACTATATTACCATAACCTTATTGCTGAACATTTGACAAGAATGCCAATTTTGAGCCACAAATAATAAAAACAGCAACCCAGCACATCCACTTGACCTATTAATATCAAACCCATAAAAGGTAATAGAGGCAACATATAACCCAAAAATTGTTAAGACGTCATAAACAAATATTACAGAAATAAACATAACATAATGATGAGATAATAACACAAAACTCACTGAGGTTGAGCAGTAAGCCCTTTCGTATGAGGCTGTGCTCCAACAACAGTGCAAGTCACACGAGGAGGCACTGAAGCCGACATTGGCCGGCCATCAAAGTACTGTAGAGTAACCTTCATTTCATCTGTTATAAGTGAGTAAAACAGTAGGGTGTCATGACATGAACAAAAGCATTATAAATCACAATTCCAAAAACGAGCCTAAAAAACCCAACATGGACACCGCCAATTCAAAAGTTGGTGAACTGCTTAGGCGCTGATATTTATTATGGCCACGAACAATGAAGAATGCACATATGCTGGATATGGCTATTGGCTAAGTGCAATAATACAAGGCAACTGTACAGATCACTATCATTTGTAAATATCTGTCTTCGGGCAAAACTCAAGTGTTCCATTATATTAATCTGAATTGAAATTTCAGTCAGGTATGATGTTATGAAAAGTAACTACTGTAGTAGCACCAACTTGCATATTATGTTCTCGGATACTTCAGAAAACTGACGTATCGGATACATATCGTATCCTACCCGTATCAGTCAATTTCTATGTTCAAAAAAATAAAATAACTCCTAATATTTGTCTGATACTTCCCAATTAGGGGTGCAAACGGAGCGGATACGGACGGATTTCACTCATCCCGTATCCTATTCTAAATTTTTTCTCGGATACAGAGTCGGATATGGACAGTGCCGGATTCAAATACGAATGCGGATTACCTCGGTCACGAATACGGAGCGAATACAGGTCGTTTCGAATACGGTTAGTCTCGGTCACGAATAGTTAATCGGATAATACGTGAAAACAAAAATCATATATGTCGCAGACGTGAGAATGAGGAGTCAGGAGAGACGGCTCAGATGGGCGAGTGGGCGACGGACGGGATCACGGATCCAAGCCTTCAAGGGAATACGAGCATACGGATACGGCCATACGGGACTAGATCCTCGCCTGATCGCCTCTGGCTCTAGGAGTCACGGCCTCACGAGAATACGGCCATACGGGAGTAACGGGACCATGGGCTTGCACTCTTGCCGTTTTGGCGTCTTGGCTCTTAGGCCTCTTGGGGACAGTTGGCCTCTTGGCCAATTGGGACAACACGGATAGTCAACGGATAGTATACGGATAGCTCCGATTTTATTTCCGGATATATCCGAATCCGACGGATACTTTTATCCTGTATCCGTTTCCGTATCTGAAAAAAAACTATCCGAATCCGAATACGATATCTGGAAAAAACCTTGGATATCCGAATTTTCACTCCGAATTACTATCCGAATTTATTCGGACGGACGGTCGGACGAGAACTATCCACTCCGTTTGCACCCCTATTCCCAATACCTCTCAACCATAATACCTCTACCAACTCCAAAGGAGATGCTAGAATCATTTATTCCCATCCCACGGACCCTTCTCTCTCCCATCTCGCTCCCTACACCACCACCCCTGCTCCTCTCTTCCCTTGGGCTCCCACGCTAACATTCCTCTCCCCTGTAGACACTGGCACGCGACACCCCTCTCCCTACCAGCATGATGTCGTCACTAATCCTCACGAATGGTGAGTCCTCCCACTAGTACTCTTCTTCCCTCTTGACTGTGGTGGTGTGGTATACTCCCAGACAGCTAGTGACAGCCATAATCTAGTGAGCGCGGCAGCGGCTAGGAGGCAAGAAATATAGCTATGGCTGGCAGGAATAGAAGCGTCCAATTGTGGAGACATTTAGGACAACAGTAGACTAGATGCCTTAAGTAGCTTGCTATGGGCTGATGGGCCTTTGAGATGATCTATCCCATTTGCTTCTTCATTTTCTTTATTATTGTCTCTTTTTATGTCTATTTTGTGTATGATATACCATATCTCATGTATGTTTCTCTATTATTTTATTTTTATAATATATACACACGTATCGGTGTTTTTGGGAAAATGGTGTATCGCGGTATCGGCGTATCCGGGCATCCTAGCTTGCATATATGAGGGAGGAACAAAAGACAACTGAGTATCTCACTGTACAAAAGGTAAAACATAAGTGTATTACTAGAATTTAGTATTGATAACAATTGGTGCTCCTTGTAAATTAACATTAGTTGGACCTTTCAGATACGCAGCAGCTTTGCCAAAGAGTTCCTTTGAAACCTCAAGTTGCTCAAATGTGTCAGGCCTAGCAAAAAAAGATTCCAGATGAAATCATCATTAAATGAATATGGACAGCATCAAAGCACAGCATGTGAATGGTTAAATGACAAGAAAACAGGGAAATAAACATACTCCATAAGCATCACAGTGTCTCCTTCCTGATACAGATATGTGAATGACTTCTCCTCAACAAAAACCCCTGAATGTACTTAAAAAAAAGGTATATAATGGTTAGAGTAGACTACCATTATGAACACAGTATAAATTTACAAATCTAAACAATCAAACCAATCTAGTGTTATCATGGTTGTGTTTTATCAAACTGCTACTGGACTGGATACTGTTGGGCAGCTAGTGCTGCTTCCTGCCCAATTACCACTAGTAGTAAGTCCAATACCAGGCTACCAGCCAAGGCTCTATTGCAAAGAAGTTGTGTAGCCAGCAACTCAGCCAAGAGTATGTCGAAACCAGATTATTTTGGCCAGCTTCTGGCAAAACCCAGTTAGATTTGGTGCCAAATTGTTTTCCCTCCTTCAAACATTATTGGTACAATGTATTTATGTGCAAAAATAATGTTCATTGTTCAAATCATGGCAGATAAATTCACAAAAGCATTAATTCAATGCAAATCAGTCCGGAGAGGCTCTTGGTTGTGGCTGGTATGTGAGGTGCTGGTCCCAAGATGACCAAACTGGCTGGTTAATACATATCAGTTTCTAGAAACCTTATCATGATTGAGTTGATTCTACAATATCTAGATGGTCATCATCTCAACTAAGTTTGTTTGATAGGTTATGACTATGTAACTCACTTGATGCATGAATGTAATGAAGCACCTTAGAAGAATATATTGCCTAGATCTGTAAACAGAAAAAAAGAAAGGGCTGCCACGTAAAATCACATGAATTATTTATGACTGTATAAAGAAAGTTGGGCTACCAAAATAAAAGCCCATATCTTAGTTCTAAAAATGTTTTTTCTATAACGAGCGGAAAAAATGTTCATACTCTCAAGAGCCTCGTCAGTACGGAATCTTTCTGTTATTTTGTTTCCAGTGTCAACATCTCTCAGCTCCACCTGCAACACTCAAAAGTTGAGAATGAAATTCAGATTGACAATAAAATTAGACAAATAAAGACATATCTTTAAGGTCCAAATTAAGTCAAGCATGTTAACAAAAAACTATGTGCCCCTAAAGCTTTCTTTTTTTTTGTGTGTGTGCAGATGTGCCCATGGGCCTGCAGACTCGCTGATGGGGTGCTGGTGAATTGTAGGGGTCAACCAGATGCCATTTGGACTATATTCATCTGTATTTCAGTATTTCTTGGGAGCATATCGGTTTACCTTACTGTCCTTGTTATTTTCCACCCGCATTTTGTTGCTAAGTTATCTTTTCCATGTTAGGTACTCTGCTGTGACATTAAAATGTGTCTGATGCCATACACACAAGGAAAGATCTGGCGAATTTTACTTTGGCTGTTACTTGCTAAGTTGCTATTACGATAATGAAGTACTCTTTGTCACGTGCTGCGGCAAATTAAAAGAATAAAACAAACTAAATGACCTGAATTGTGGCTCCTCCTCTTCCTTGATGTGAATGCTGTGCTTTTATTACCTGAACAAAACAGAAAGTTCTTATTCTTGTAACAAACACGGGTGATTATAAACCATGAAGTTCATGCAAAGAAGTAATTATCGATGGATGCAGAACACAAAAAGCAGTTGAACGTACCTGATAAATGTGACCTTGATTTTAAGGTTGACCAAAGAGATGGATAAGTAATAATCCAAATTACTTGAAGAAAAAAATAAAAAAAAAGAGAGATGTAAGCACACACCTCTTCTCTGTATTACATTTCCAAGTTTCACCTACAACATACGAAGATAGTCCCGAGTTAATGTAAGCATCGCTATGTGCTTCAGAAAAGAGAACAGAGTCCGGAATTGAAAAAAAGAATACTGAGAACCAGGCTAAGGATAGAATCAACATGTTATAAAATGTTCACCCGTAGTTGATTTTCCATGCATCTTTGGACCACGGGGAAGCTTTGCCATCCTGCTAAGTGCTAATTGCAGAATGCAACATCAATGACAAGGCAGATAACAGGAGACCTTTTTAAAGAATGCAACATTCATGACAAGACGACCGATCTAATCCTAAAACGGTCAGCTAATTCTGCAAGACACAATAGGATCTTTGCGCCCAAGTCCTGCACCAGCGGCACTACCACTATGTGTTGACATGGTGAATCCATGACCACGATTTAATGAGTTCGCTTTGCAGCGTGCATGGAGATGCCAAACTAGTACATACAATTTGCGCATTTTACAACGCATCTCCTTTGATTTTGATTGAGTATGCTATTTTTCCGCCTTTGCCGCGCAACTATTCGATCGCTAAGACGTCTATTAAGAACCACTAAACAAATTAGCGATGAACCACTCCGTTCGCGAACCAAATCTCCCACAAATTCGTTCCGAACTAAACGAAACAGCACTAACCAGACGCGAGATCCGCATCTAGCTTCCAAACCCAGCTAAAACCCTCGGTCCGTACGGATCGCGTGACCAGACGCAAGGAGGGGGCAGCAAGCGGGATCACCTCGGAGCCGAGCATCTTCGCGCCGCGGCGCTGGGTGGCGGCCCACGGGGCGGCGGCGAGGGAACTGGCGGGCGGGGCCCACCGGCCGGCGGCGAGCGTGGCGACGGCATGGGCGCGGTGGCGGTGGTGGGCTGAAGGTGGAGGGGAGGCGGGGAGGGGGAGGAGGCGGCGGGAAGCTTCGAGAAGTTTCCGCCGGAGGGTCTGCATCGCGGAGCCAAGTCGGGCGCGGCGCGGCGCGGGGAGGTCAGAAATGGCCGGTGGGGCTGTGAACATGGGCCGGGCCGGGCCTATTATGTAGGCTGAATTTACGACCTAAAATGAGGCCCATTTCTTTATGGTCAACCAACTTAGCTCTACTCACGCTCTACACGTACACACATGTATGCGTTTACTATGCACGCTAGAAAATTTTTGTAGAAACTTCACGATCTCGTGAAACTCGGATATATACTTTCCCACTGAACCCACACATGTTCAAGCATATGCTTTCTCATTGAACATACACGCACGTATAGCCTAAATAAATATAATACTGACATGATGAAACCCAGATAGGTCGGAACGAACATCTTCGCTTTCACCACGGGACATGCCCATCCGTGGTGCATTTTCCACCGTTTGATAGGCGGCGTGGTTGACAAGTACAGGTGCAATACCTTGTTTTTTCAGAATAAGGAGCTCTATCACTGATTATCTGCAGGGTTACAAAAATCTGCCCGTATGCACTTACAAAGAAAACCCGGTATTTGCAGCTACATACATGTACTACGTTCACTATTTAGTTTTGCACAAAGACGAGTGGCTTTATTTGCAGATCTTTGTACAAAGGACATGAAAAAAAAACACGAAAACCCTGCTAAGCTCTTCTATCTTAGCTAGCAACGGCACAACCTCAGCTCTATAAGTAAATCTTGTGTTCCAGAGGTTTACTAGCAACAAAGAATCCGTTTCCAAAACAACTTTGTCAAGCTGACCAACCACCGCTGGCCTGACTCCTCCCTCTACGCCAAAGCTTCAGCGTTGAGAGCACTCGAAAGGTGTTTGTACCAAATTGTTTGAGCTACTTGGAATCTCACCTCTACCGTTCCTGACCACGGCAGCTGATGCACCAGCTTGATCCGCTTCACTGAAGGCTCCATCTACATTAATTCTTAACATCCCATCCGCCGTTGGTTTCCACTTCTCTGTTCGTTCCTGGCTGAGCAACAGTGCTTGGAGCGCCAGCCACAATGCGATTCTCATTTTATCCTTGAAGGCATATCTCGATGTTCACAATGAGCTCTACAGTTCAGAAAGTGTAGAGAGTTCTCCCAATGTCCAGGAAACAACACAACTGACTGACTCAACTTATCCAAGATGAATGACTGGCTGCATACAGGCTACGTCATGTTTCTTTACAGCTGAACAAGCACTCTCTATCGGCTTGAGGGATACCCTGTATAAACATATTTTGAAAGTAAGCATTTGTGTGCAAAAAGTGTTAAAATTCTATGGAACTCTTTTTCCCAACATTGGAGAGATTAATCACAAGAAGGCGCTAGGTAGGCAAATCAAGAGCAACATGCTTTCCTGAGAAGATGGCCAAATTTGGCAAACCAAAGCCACTAAAATTTTACCCCTAAACACACATAATACTCATGTAGCATACACCATCTTTCCTACAAGTTCAAAATGCGTAGAGACAAAAAATAGCTTTGATGTCCAAATAGAAGTTACAATAAATAACTATGCCCCATCAATGCTATGGTGTCTAACATACTGGCCTAGCTCAGCAAAACTCTGTAAATGAAAACCTTGCCCCATTAGTTATATACAATTCTTTGGCTCCTACCATAAACCTGAATTGTCAAATACACAGCAAAATCATCTTACAACAGTATATCTAGTCAAAGGCACACACCATGTTGTGCCATAATAAACCGTTTATGATTTGACAATGGAAGTGGGCAATTATGAATTTACGTACACATGCATGGCATTCTATACTCGATGCCTCGTGGTATATTACAGCCTTAGAAGTATGGCGTTCATTAGTATTGCAGCTCGTACTTCATAAGACATCCCTTCAACTTTGCATGTATAATATGTAGTAAGTGCCGGCCTACTGCATATAAACACTATCACAGATCACCTGCCCCCAAAATCAAATGCAAAAATGAAAACACGAATATAGAGATAGATGACGGGCAAGAGTTAGTTACGGGGTGACGTTCCTGCAAAGCCGTTGGAGAGGAGGTCCTTTGTTGCAAAATGATGGCACTGGCGAGGTTACATCGTCCTCGGAATTTTTATTGCTTCAAACTTGAATACAATATTTATACCTAGGATTACAATACCCATGCTCTACTTTGGTGGCACTCCACCCCATGGGCAGAGCACAACGACAAGGCAAGTGGATGAAATCTTAACTTTGTGCCTCCTCTTTATCTTAAGACTGCTGGTATGATCAGAAATTTTCGGGATCACACTTTACCAATAAGAACACTCCACATGCATGATCGGAAAATATTCACTATGCCCTCTAACTTCGATCAGTTAACCGGTCTGTGAGCAAAAACAAAAGATACAGCTATTACTCACCTGGCTTATATGACATTGTAACATAAATTGCAAATCCAACGGAGGAATCAAGAACTAGCATTGTTATCGTGGCTTTGAATCACTTCTGGTCGTCAGGTCACGACAGTACCAAATATCTGCAAATCCCAAACCCAGCATTAGCATTGTACATTTACTATTCCACCAAATGCAAACACCAAAAGTATCAATACAAGTAAGAAATCTAGGCAAGAATTACATCGTCTTCTCTGGCAAGCTTGCCTCAACCATGTCGCCTCACACTTTCCTCTTCTCAGTCCAGATCTGTGTCACCCATCGTGATCTCCACCTTATCCCTAGATGCCAGATTTAATTCCCCAAATAGAGAAGGAAGAGAAGGCAATGTGGATCTAAAGGAGGAATTAGAGAAGCGAGAGAAGGCGATGTGGCGGTGCACTGGCAAGGAGGGAGAGGGGACGGCAGCAGGAAGCATTGGTGGCGGCGGCGGCGAAGGAGGGAGCAGTGAAGACTGGAGGAGACAGGCGAGAAACGCACGTGAGGTGAGGAGCGACGGTGGAGAGAAGCAGCGCCGCGGCGGTGGTGAGTGCCATGGCAAGGCCGTAGACAGGAGAGGATGATGGAGACGGTGGTGAGACTGAAAGCAGGGAGTGGGATATGAATATGGACAGCGAACTGCAATTTAAGCAGTCCAGAAGGACGATCCGATCGAAAATGATGATCTGGATTGATCGAAAAATGACGATCTGATTTTTTACTTGCAAAAACATTATAGTAGGTGCTATAGTAAAATATTGTATCAATGCACTATTTATTTATTCGAACCGTCCCTTGCTTAATGACTGTTTAAGTTACGGTATTATGCTATGGTGGGAAACAACGGGTCGATGATTTCAGGTGTTTAGCTTACTACTCGCAAGCCGCAGCAACTACAGGTGGGAGTTCGCCCAGGTACAACGGACTTTGGGCTGCAGCGTGTCTTGCTATGCCCGTCTAACTCTCCAATAAGACCTAGGTACGGCCTAAGGCACACCTCACCGCTATCGTGTCGTGCCAACCCGAGTCTTGTTCTGTTAAACATGTGAATGTCGTTGTTACCAGTCCGTATCCGTAGATGGTACCAAGAACGAGGAGCGAGTGCCGACCGTCAGTCGATACACATAATTATTTAGGAAAAATAAACTAAATTTTATTTATTTATTTAATACAGACACAAAGTTACTGGCTGGTTAAAAACCTTATGCTATAAAGTGAGGTTCCCTAGTAAGGAAAAAAAGTATAGTAACAACATGCATATATATATTAGGTACTCCTTAGTGTTGAGATCATTCATGCATTTCATATCTGTGCACATGATGTGGTGGTGTCAATGACCGCGTGAGCAAGCGGAAAGACGGCCGTGCACAGTGTCACGGGCGCACTCAGTGAGCGCCATGGCGGAACATCAGCTCGGTGCGTCGCTTAGTGTCGGTGAATATATACTTTCCGGTCTTCATTCTCTAACTTTTGGCATCTCTATTTGTCTCCCCCTTTTGTGTATGTGAGACCTCAATGGCGCCAACCGCAGAACGAGCCATAGCATGCCACAGTGTCGCGGCAAAGCGCCCTACCGTGTGTCATGCTTGTTTCGGACCAATCAGGCATGTTTCATACTGTGTCGCCCTAAGCACAGCCCATGTAGGTTTGTAATGTCGTGCCGTCCGCTATGCCCAATCGTGAGGCTCAACATAACCCTGTCATTCGAATCGTATTGACCTAGCCCATATGCATCTGTACCATGTATGTTGTGCTATGGGCCGATCCCAGAAAAAAAAAAAGACTAGTCCAATCCCAAGTGAAGTCGCAGGTCATCAGATGACTAGAGACAGGTGTGCAGGGCTGGGAACGCATTCGTGAGATAGGATACAAGACACCTGTTGTGATGGGTGTGGTCCACCTGTCGACGCGCGTGGACTAGGGAGATGCGAGCATAGGCACAACACTACCAACCGCTATTTTTAAGTGTAACTAGTCAAATACCTATGCATTACGGTGAAAACATATTTTTAAACCAAATAATCAAAGCATGCCGTGTATTTATAAGAAAATAAAATTACAATGTTAAGTTGTCAGTGGCCCAGCCAAGGGAACGAATGTGGGTAGAAAGAGAGAGATGCGGTTGATTTTATTTATTCGTGAGGGATGGTGAGCATATCGCGGTTCACGGCTCGAATGTTGGTGCGGTGCTTTTCTTAGAGAGGAAGAGAGGAATAATAGATGGCTGCCACTGACTCGTTTTTATATATTAGTAAAAATAAAGATAATATATATGTATAAGATATGAGAGGTGCTCCCATGTTTTCTTTTTGACAATTGCGTAAATATTAAAGTATGAATGAAAGGTAGATAGTGACTACTTACCCCTTCACTTGCTTTAAGATTCGTGCAACTTGTATTGAGAGGAAAAATACTGAAACACTGCTCATAAAATATTCATCCATGACACAAAAGCGGAGGAAGAGAGTCGCTGTCCTACGGGACCCACGCCTTCGGTCGGTGGGTCACAGTCACACTTGCCAGCAACCAACCGAACTGGTACCAAGGATTGAAATCTCGAACGTGGCTGGAGAACGAAATCTCGGCAAGATTTATAAATTTCGAACAAATTTCGGATGGACCACAAAAACAAAATTTCAAATCCGGAATTTTTTCTATCAAGAAAACCGAGATCTCGGCGAGATTTGCTGAGATCTGGTAAAATTGCACCGAGCGTCAAACGATGTCAAATTTTTTTGAATTTGTTTGGAGGTTCCTGACACATAAATTATGTTCCTATAAAAATTTCAGATGATTATCAAATCTGAGAAATTTTTAAAAAATCAAACATTGCAACTGTCCTCATAAAACTCTCACCCACAAGTTTGAACCGAAAGAAAAATAAAACAAAACACATTAGAAATTTTTTAAAAAAATTTTGCATGGTTATGATGAATCACTAATGTTACCATAAAAGTTTTAGATCATGATAATCCTTTATGAATTTTTAAAAATTCGGAAAGTGCTACTGTCCTGATAAAAGCCATACCAACAAAATTCAATCAAATGAAAAATGGTACAAACCACGTTATAATATTTTGATTTTTTTGTTGGATGTTCTTGATGTATCATTAATGTTTCTATAAAATTTTCAGATGATGATCAAGCTACAATAAGTTTCAAAAATTCTGAGAGTGCTACGTTCTGATAAAAGCCTGATGATCAATACATAGATTTTCTTTAATAATAAAAAAGTTAAAAAATTTCAAAATTTTGCAGAAAGGTTATAAGGAAATTATTAAGATCTCATAAAAATTTTGAATCATGATCACACTCCAATGAATTTATAAAATTCTTACAAGTGCACTGTACCATTTATATTCTTTCTGTTTTTGATTTTTGAAATATAACAAATGAAGTTCAATATATACATAGATTTGATTGATCAAACAAAAAAATTTAATTTTTTAAAAAAATTTATAGAATGTTACTTATGAAATTATTAATCCCTCATAAAAATTTTAGATCATGATCACACTCGAGAAAATTTATAAAATTCTGACAATGTTACTGTCCCAATTATGTTCATTCAGTTTTTGATTTTGTAAAGATAACAAATGAATTTAAAATATTTTTAAAATTTTTATGTATAATCCTGCACTTCTTAATATGGTACCATAAATTTTTCACATTATGATAAATCATGTACAATTTTACAAAAATATGACAGTATTTCTGCAGTTTTTAAAAAAATGTCTCAAAAATTCATTTTTTCAATAAATTTTCATAGGAGATGACTTTCTTAAGGGTTACTAGCCATTGCAGCGCGCTACGCTGCACCAGTGCGTAGATGTTGTACTGGTATACATGTATCGTCGAAAGCTGATGTTTTGATCATGCGGTAAAAGTTTGTATAGATAAAGCGCTAGGAAATGTTAGGAGGGCTAGAGTAAGATGTAAACGGTGTGGTATATCAAAAGCTGCACATAGATACGTGCACGTAGTTTGTGCTGCCCTGAAACAAACAGGTACAAAGATGGAACTTATAATAACATTGTTATGTTACACATGAAGGGTTCTACGTAATTAAGTTGTCAGAGCAGTTTGCCAAGTAGATTAACAATACATAGATATGTAGCTGAAGCGTAGAGAATATGTTACACAGGAAGGGTTCTACATAATTTAGTTATGGGAGCAGTTTGCCAAGTAGATTAAACCATATAGATATGCAGCTGTAGCATAGAGGACAGACTAAGATATAAGGAGGTAGAAGCTAGTCCTATGAGCCGCTATGGAATTCGCTACGGCTCATAGCGATAATACGGAACAAGGACCAAAAAAAACCAAAAGGTACAGACAGGTATACGAAAGTCTGAAATATAGCAAAATATTCTTAGGATGGGACGGTTGGAATTGTTTACATGGAACTAAACATCATCTAACCACAAAATATGTCGAGGACAGTTATTGTTAACGAAGAAACGAAACTGGGGTGTGATACCATCCTGAGGACTTGTTACCTAACAAGAGAAATCCTTCTAGATAAGTTGTTATTGAAATCAACAGAGCAGAACATAGGTAATTGTGAGGCCGATAGCATACGCGAAATACCTTGCTGGTCTTTAATCAGCTTGTCCTTATGGAAACAGCCTTCTCTTTACCGGTAGCCTTGTGCCACTCTCAGGAGTTAGCAAGTCTCAAGAGTTGGCAAGTCGCTGGGCGTGGTCTGCAGTACTCGTTTAAGCTTAGAATATGGCTCCGATAGTGTCTATCAGTGAAGGAGGAGCATAATCAGAGTCTGTTTGGCTTGAAAACGCACAATCTGAAAAGTAAACGTTGCACTGATCAAGGAATCTGACCTCTGCTAATGGCAATGTCCCTTTAGGGATAACAGCATGGGCTGGTTTGCTTTCCTGTTTTTATAATCAGATAAAGGTTAAGAGTCATATAATTAATTACACATGGTCTGTAACCGCTTGTTTCAGTAGTTGTTGAAACATGAAGACATGCATGAAGGATATGCGGCTGTTACTTATCAGCTTACCAATTCCAAGATATGCGGAAACCACTGTATTAATGTTCTAAAAGTGCGTAGGCTAGGAACATCGAATGTTCGATGTATAAGAAGTCGAAATACATTGGGTGTGCACGGTGTAGAACAGCAGGCACGGAAAACGTATGGCTATAAATAGAAAATACACTGGCTTTCTGTTATTGCGTGTGGACAAGTCTGTGCAACACAAACTGGGCATAGACATTGTGGAAACACTATTGCTAACAGGACACACAAAGTATTAAAATCTTCCTGAGTAACAACATGCACAGGTAGATAATTACATCTATAAATATGGGACTAAAGCTAATGCTCGTGCAGACAAATTTGTGTAGCACAAACTGGGCATATACATTGTGAAAACACTATTGCTAATAGGAGACGCCAAATATTAAAATCTTCCTGAGTAACAACATGCACAATTAGATAATTATATCTATAACTACGGGACTAAAGTTAATGCTCGGGAACAGACCTAGGTTGAGGCGGCTGCTTCTGGAGACTTGCGAAGTAAGGTAGATGGAGGTGGAACGACGTCGCAGGAGCTGGCGAACTGTATATGCTTTTCAGTACTTGGCAAATGTGTTTCTTCTTGAGAGGTAATTGGGAGATGGTGGTGTGTGGAGATAGACTGACCAATGCTTGATGGCTTAGTAATGAATTCAGCAGGGATAACGTTTGTCGATAGCGTACTCACTGTGGCTCCACTGTATAGCACCATCTCTTTCACAGCGGTAGTATCAACAAGAACAAGAACGTTTTTCTGTTTTTCTTGTGTACTCCCAGAGATGGACGCTGCTGAAGGCAAGATAGATAATATGGAATTGACCTGGTATGATATTCATATGTTGTAGCGTACGTCTTGGTACGGAGACTCTCAGAGTATGTAGTTTTCTATAAAGGTTTGATATCTGAGGGGGGATAAAGTCCTAAAGTCCTTTAGCAGCTGCAATAAGAGGCGTCACTGAAGAACCAATAAGCTCTTGCGCAACCTCGGCAAAGAAAATGAATTTCGTTGTTTTCGCATTTGGGTTGGCAATGTGCTCTGGGTTAATGCCATGTACCGTTACCCGATACCTACTGCAAGAATCAAGAGAATCAATTCTTAATATTCGATTAGCATACTGAAGGAAAAACCAATAGGGCTAATCTCTAATATACAATCAATATAGTGAAAAACTATGAGCTAGCACAAAATGAAAAGAAGCGCACCGTGCGTCGGCCGTTGTGATACCGTATCTAGGACATTTATAAGCGTCCCCTTCACGAGTGGTAGCTCTCTTGCAAGAAGAACATGCTAAATACCACCGTGGCTGCTCTGGAACAAGGCTCTTGATAGCAATGGTAACGGTGTAGTTGTTTCCCTGCAGTCGGTAACTCATAGCCTTTAATAATCAAGACATGTAGTATATTAAAAATATACGTAAAGTAGGCTTATGAAGATCAAATCAGAGAAAGAGTATGTACAAGTACGTCGTGGGGGTTAAGATCACATATATCAGCAGTTGTAGCAGAAACAATCTGGCTTTGGGTAGGGGTTTGGCCGGTCCATTTAACAACATGTGGCATAGCTGCAAAACTACGTCATGGATATTCCAGGGTAAGGGTTTTTTTAATGGTAACATTATATCATGATCATGAACAGAGGAATAAAAAAGATTAACGAATCTAGAAGGAGGACTCAGTCAGTCAATGTAAAGTGCGCAAATCACATAGCGTGGACATACTAAAAAAATACTATAGTTGTTCCGATGCATAGACATTATGAAGACAATGGGGACTCAGCGGAACAAACAGCTAGTATAAAAAATTAGCTAACAGAGCACGAAGGGAGATTTGTATATATTATGGATAGATTCTGGAGTCGAGAAAACACAAGACCTGGTCTGTAGAGCTGTAACTTCTGGGAGGGCAACATTTGTATACCACTTGCAATTTACAAATAGTACTCCCTTGGAGAGACAATTGGTCTGCAAGTTATTTAAAAAAAATTCAGAGGATGTGTGGAACATAAAGACAATACCAAACAAAAACGATAACTAAGGGCAACTGGGCAGATACATATATCGAATAGAGGGTAAAAAGGAAGGGCACGAATAGCACTTACCATTGTGTATCTTTACTATTAATCCAACCAGCAGCAAGACAATCGAAACCCGGCGTGACTCAACCTGGATAGCATCAGCATCAAACTGGATCGCATGCGGCCCCCATAGCGTGACCTTTGTGTTTTGGCTGTCATAAAAAACCGTGATTTCTGAATATGCAGAGACCATAGCGATAGAATTTAGCGTAGAAATATATTCTATAGAAACAAGGAAGAAACATCATCTGTATTTGAGATCGGATGTAAAAAATATCGTTGTCCTTAGAATAGCTCTACCAATATAGCGGAATATACCCTATGAAATGTATCGAGACAAGAAATCAGGAATACACAGAAACACCTTAGACAAAACATAAGTGCATCGTGGGAAGGTCACACCATGGGAAAAAATAGTAAGAACAACCTCGTTTCACAAGCATCCTAGAATCATTAGTAGCACGACTTTTAGCCCTATTCCCACGGGCGACAATTGATGATACAGATGGATAGAAATAATCTCCTAAAAACAAATATGACAAGAGGACAGCGAAAGTCCGAAAAGACGGATACTTAAGAGAATAAAGATTTCAAGAGGGCCCGAGGGGAGTACTGACTTAATAGGCCTCTACGCTGAGATACAGGACCAGAACCAGACGGTTGGTAATCGAAAGATGGGCCAACCTCAGAGCGAAGGACCGGTCTTGCTACAAACAGTTTAAGCAACAAGAAGGCGTACCTAATAAGAACAGGACAATGTACATATAAACCAGGCAAATTCAAGGAGGGCTAGAGGGCGTGCAAACATAGCCGTAGTCGGTTTCACAGGATCGGAAAAAGATCTATCACGGATTGAGCAGGGACTGAGGGATAGCACGAGAACTGCTACACAGTAAGAGCACGAGATAAGAAACACTGCACAAAGTCGCACGCTGTGAAGGCCGAAGAGCACGGGTTAGACAGAAAATAGACGACATTGCCAACGAAGAAGGCATACCTAAAAATGACGTAGGAATGGGTAAGGGTGGCATATGAGATGACGCAGGGAGGATCTGCGGTGACATAATATGACTAGCCGTCACCGGCAAACATCGATCATCTACTCCACAGAAATAAAGATAAAGACAACTAAAAAATAATAGAGCAGGAACACGACAATAATAATGACGAACGAAGTATGTCTACCATAAGCACCGTGCATCGTAATATGACCGGCTGAGCCAGCAGCACAAACATGTACCAAACAATAGCCTTTTTGCATACAACCATGTATAGCACAACACAAAGTAGGCAGATACAGATAAAAGATCGGCTGATGCACACAAAGAAACAACCATTTAGTATCTAGTCTAACATAATAAAGTCAATATAAGAATGGTGGAACATCACCTTCGGACGGCAGCAATGGAGGCCTAACTTCAGCACACAATGGAGACCGCCCAATCGGAGAACGGAAACCTGCATGGAAACAGCAGAATTAGTAAGGAATGTAGAAGCCCTTCGGCACACAGAAAAACAGGAGCAGAAATAAAGCAATGAGGAAACAATAGGAGAGGAGGCGAAGCACAAAAGAACTGGCGACATAGCAACCGAACGCGGTGCGGCGCGAGAGCAGGTGCCGAGCGACGCAGACTAGGGAAGCGCAACGGCAAGGACGCGACACAAAAGGATATTAAGAACAAAGAGCAAGACCAATCCTACATAGAACAAATTGGCAGCAACAACAAAACAATGATGAAATAGGAGAACGGAAACCTGCACGGAAATAGCAAAATTAGTAACGAATGTAGAAACCCTTGGGCACACAGAAAAACGACAGCAAAAATAAATTGAGCACGCAAGACCGGGCCAACGACCGAAACCACGGCAGGTCGACTGCGGCCGAAATCACCACGGGCCACGACCCAAACCAGATGGGGAACAAGGAGGGGCACCAGAAGAAGACACGTGAAGAAACATGAAACGAACGGCGAATAGCAAAGTAGGATCAAGAAGGCAGGCTGGAGAGCAACCGAGGCAGGAAAACCACTGGCGATCGAGCACGCAAGACTGGGCCAGCGACCGAAACCAGGACGGGCCAACTGTGGCCGAAATCAGCACGGGTCATGACCCAAACCAGATGGGGAATGACAGGGGCACCAGAAGAAGCCGCGCGAAGAAACAGAAGACGGAACCCCTTTCCCTGGAAGTGAACCACGAGCATACGGTAGGATGGAGCCGGCGATACGAACAAGAAGAGGCTGCCTCGGGGGAGAACCAAGGGTGGAGTAGGCGAAGCCATGAAGCGAACCAGAACTCATCATCTCGGGGGAAGGACCAAGAACGGAGTGGGCGAGGCGAGCTAACGACACACAGACTCCCAGCACGGCGCGAATGCGTGAGAAGCGAGCGGGCGTCCGAAGTGCACCGAAAGCAAAGGAACGGGACCTGTAGCAGCGAGAAATGACAGCAGCGAAAAACACTGAGGCGTTATCAATCATCTCCAGAGCAGTGGGGGGCAAAGGAACGGACGAGAATAGAGCCCACTAACCCGAATGGCGACCAGACGGTCACTAACCGGAGGACTTGCACGTATTTTCCATATGGCCGGAAGACCATTTTGCGAGAAACAGCGATGTGGCACTCCTGGCCGGGTGTGGATTCTCTTCGGTTTATATAGAGTTATACATTGATCAATTTCCAGTCAAATCTGGTAAAAAACATCAAAAACCTCAAGATATGCCGAGATCTCGCCGATATTTCCGAGATTACTGTAGCAATTTAATTTTTTTTTGAAATTTTTTAGTCCGACCGGTATTTCAAAACTCGTCCACCTCCTGTAAGCGAGTTTGGCGATATTTTAATCTTGACTGGGACAACACACGTTGCCCACCGCAACCACTGGTCACGCCCCCAACCTAGAAATAATAATAAGCTCGCAAAAATTAAAAAGAAAGATGCAAATCAAATCTACCACTCGCCTCGCCACACTGCAGTTTGCACACGGAGAAAACTCCAAGGCAAAAAAGAAAGAAAATCCAAGGAAAAGAAGAGAGAGAGGGGGGAGGGAGGCTACGATGAAATTTTTACTGTTCTAACCCAGCGAGAGTTTTTTTGCGTGATTAGCTGCTAATCCAACGAAATTACAAAAATGGCCGTCGCACAGTATAATCCAACGGACGTGGATCGCGGATTTTTTTAATCAATTTCCAGCGCTCCAGGTCCGCTAGAAAAAAAAATTATTTCGGATTTCAGCGGACTGTGTTCGCTGTTTTTTTAATCTAGAAAATTGGGCGCTGTACGGTCGGGCGAATCCAGCGCACTGGAACCGCTGGAATTTGGTGTGGGGGAGGGGGGTTGGAGGGTGTAGGACCAACAATTTTTTTATTTTTCTGGCCGATTTTTTATCGCTTATAAATGTGAAAAAATTAAAAAAATGGCCATAGACTGCAAATTTTTGAGTGTATTAGCCCTCTGCGTATAATTTTTATCAGAAATATAGTCGCGATGAAATTTCGGAAATTAAGCGGACTTAGTAGACAATATTATTTGAAGTGGTTGGTGGCTGACGGGGTATTATGCTTGGATCGTTGATAGGGCTTAATATAATATTATCGTCATAATTGGGAGGACTCCGAGGATGCAAGTTTCATGGCCTAGCTGGTATGAAATCGTCATCATCATCGTCATTTATATGGTTAGAAGCTAGCCCGTCTCTAGTGCTGGTTGAACGTCCTTTTGCATTGTTTCTTGAACGGTTTGCTACAGTAGTGCTTGAACGGCCTATTGTGGTAGTTCTTGAACGTCGAGATCTAGGTGATAAGAAATCGTCATCGTCATTGTCATTTGCATAGTTAGGAGCAAGCCCCCCTCTGATGGTGGTTGAACGTCCTCTTGAACTTGTTGCTACAACAGTACTGTGTCGATCTCTACCCCTCCAGTTAGATCCTCTTCTGCATCTTCTGCGCGAACCAGGCATTACACCCCCACCGAAGAGCATATATATTGCTAAGAATTCTATGATATATTTGTTCAACAACTCTTCATCCTCTGGGAATGACTAACACACAAGACGAGCATACGAAATAATGAACTTATGTATAATGATAAAAAGATTAGTAAGGTGAACAAATATGAAATAACTAATCTTAATATGCTCTGCATACTGATTGGGCAGCATCAGTACCCTGTAAGATCTTCTACAGAAACCTGTAGCAGAAGGGTGGTCGGCTAGTTCGCACACCCTTAAATACCTTTGACGCCACCCTTGCAAGTGCGCCTTTAGGTCGTCGGAGGTCACAAGGTTCAGGCCAGAGGTTGTCACATTATGCCTCAGTAATGTCGGACGCCACTCTTGTAATTTGGACACCACTTTACTTAGATTCTCCTTCTTGAATTGATCGTCCTTCCCACTATGCGTAACCTTCAACGTGTAATGAAGGGCTACGGTGCTCATATCTGGTATCCAGAAGAATGCTCTGCTAGAGGATACAGCCATGATAAAGTGTGAGTGGGAGATGTGGATGTGTGCTTACGGTTTGGCCTTTTATACACTCGAAGGGTGCATGGACTAATTGTTGGAAGGTAAGATTGAAACATACAGACGGATAGCAAAACGCCGGAGTGTGTAGTCAAGTCGGGCTGAAAAGGCAGTTATGCATGCAAGGTGTCAGTACTGACAAAATGTATTATACAATAAGTGGTCTATTCAGAGTTCAAAGTAGGCAGTGAGTGGTCACTTCGGACTGTGCAGTGTGCAGTTGGTGTGTACTGAGTGTGCGGTGTGAGTAAAATGTTAACTGTTGATCATTAAAAGAAGATAATATCCATTAATGATAGCGTGATCGTCAAACTGGTGATGTCTTTGAAGTGCTTGATGGTTTGATGTTCAAGGATAGTTTCCTGTATAAAAGGGTTGCTTCTCAAGTTCTCTTCTAGTCCAAGCAATAGAAGTTCTGCCGATGACTTGGACTTGGATCGGCCTGACAAAGTTGATGGTAGAGTGTTGTCAAATCGGTCTGATAGTAGAGTGTTGCCAAACCAGGGTTCAATAAATTTAGAAAAAGTGATGGATACTTTCTTTTTTGACAACCCGGCCTGACAAAGCTGCTACCTGTGACTTGTCTAATCAGCCTGACAAAGCTACACGTGAGAATCGTACAGTCCATAGCCTTTTTTAGGCCGATGTGGATTGCGGCGTATGTTTCCCGGTCTCCTCATTGAGCACTCTCCATATGGCCTCGAACTTCCGCCTCTAGTTTTGCATGCAGAGCCTCTTGAATGTCTTCATGACTTCCTTGCTGAGGAACCTCCTGTGAAAGTTTGCGGAAAGATGCCTCATGCACCAGCGATTGACGGTGTTATTCTATTGGTACGGTGGCTGTGTCCCTCCTTGCATGGTGCTGATGGCAAAAATTAACCCAACATGCCTGTCGGTGATGAGGTATACGTTTGGACGGTCTTGGACAACAGCTTGATTCACATTTGTTAGGAACCACGACCAGCTCTCCGTGTTCTCGCTTTCCACGAATGCATAGGCCACCGAGAGTAGCTGGTCATTGCCGTTCGCCGCGACCGCTATCAATATGGTGCCCCTGTACTTGCTGGATAGGAAAGTGTCATCCATGGACAGCATAGGTCGGCAATACTTCAAGCCCTGAATGGCTGGTCCGAATGCCTAAAACACACGGTCGAGGATGAAATAGTTGGGACCCTTCGTGGGGTGCGGCCTATCCATCTTGTTGATGTAGGTTCTAGGATTGGCTTCAGCAATCTGGTGAAGCATACGAGGAACAAGGTTGTACCCCTCTTCGTACGTGCCGTATATCATCTCTATAACTTTCTTCTTCGCTCGCCACATCTTGCCATGGCTAACAGGATATCTCACCATGTTAACCACATCGGCCATCAGTATCTTCGGTGAAACGGTCACGTCCGCTGTGACCAAGTGAGAAATTAGGCTGGCCACATATGAGGACGTGACATTTCTGTGCTTCTGCAGTGGCTCGGCAAGCACACAAGTGTGGTCCGTCAGGACAGTTATCTTGAAGCCCGAACTCCCGCCCTTGAATTTGTGGGCACGGATCTTCCCGGGACACTCAGCATCCATGCACTTCACAATGTAGGTCTTCTGATTTGACCTGTACACTCGGTATGTGCGGCTGATGTTTACCGCATATCTAGCAATTGCCTGTTGGGCGGCACTCTTCGTAGGAAAGCATTACCCTACTAGCAGAGTGTCCTGATCGAAAGCCAACTCAGTGTCGGCTTCGTCTGACAGCACGAGAGACGTCATTGCCATATCGTCCAACCTTGAAGATACGTACTCCACATCAGTCGACACAATGCCATCGACTGGAGCTGCACCATCGTCTCCGCTGCTATCCATGTCGACATCATCATCTTCATCAGATATTGCTTCATCTGACATACCTTCCAGGTGCTCGTGGCAGTCAATGCGCGCGGACCACCATCGTCCGATGTCTTCATTCGCCTGAAAGTCATCCGCACCAACGTCCTCATCGATGGCCCTAGAGGACACTTCGACGCCGCCGCCGCCACCGAGGGGACAAGAGGTTTGGCCTCTGTTCAGGAAGCGAACATACACCATCGGCCGACGGTGTATCAGTGCTTCAGGGTTTATCATAATTTGCATGTATTTCCCCTACATTGTGCTTCCCACGATCTTGCATAGGTCCCACACATAGTTGGTGGAACCCTCCACAACTCTGGTATGTACCGCCTCGATGACGAGCTTCTTTCGCGCAATCTCCCGATTGAATGCGCTTCTCACGCACTTACGTAGGTCGACCAGACTCATCTCCGTTAGACCCGGAGCCCGGATTATCTTCCTTTCGCAGTTCGAAAGGTACACCCCATATAGACCCTCTCGAACAACGCTGTCACTATAAAACACAGATAAATCTTGAATTTCTGCCATTTAGTACCTACCACAGCGAAAGACGCAAGCACGCGAATTAAGTACCAACGTACGATTTGCATGTGGTACTGTTAAAGTAATCATGCACCATTATTTATTCGGATACTACAAAAATTTTGTTACACCAAACTAATATTCCATTAATATCATACAAATACTACACTACACTGAATATTAAACTATTCATTTCATGATTTTACTAATTGTCCAACAAATTTTACGTCTAACACCATAATTTTACGTACCATTGATGTAACTGGTACCGCCATATTTTGTACTGTTAAATAGTACTAATTTTTTTACTATTAACAGTGGTGTCATTGTGCTATTTGTTCGTATAGTACAGCAATTTCGTTACACCGAACTAATATTCCATTAATATCATACAAATACTACACTCAATATTAAAGTGTTCATACCGCAATTTTATTAATTGTCCAACAAATTTTACGCCTAACACCATAATTTTACGTAGCACTGATGTTACTCGCAGTCATATTTTGTACTGTTGAATGGTACTATTTTTTTACTATTAACAGTGATGTCATTGTGCTATTTGTTCGGATACTACAGAAATTCCGTTACACCGAACTAATATTCCATTAATATCATACAAATACTACACTAAATATTAAACTATTTATTCTACGATTTTACTAATTATCCAAACAAATTTTACGTCTAACACTATAATTTTACGTACCACTTATGTAACTGGTACCACCATATTTTGTACTGCTAAATAGTACTAATTTTTTTACTAATAACAGTGTTGTTATTCTACTATTTCTTGGATACTACAGAAATTTTATTTCATCGAACTAATATTCCATCCATGTCATAGAAATACTACACTAAATATTAAACTATTCATTCCGCGATTTTACTAATTGTCCAACAATTAGTACGCCTAGCAAATTAAATTCTCCAACAGTAAACCGATTAACAGTGGTGTCATTTCATCTCGTACTCATTATACATTTGTCATGATTATTTCTATTTATCATGTACAACTACCGTGCTTCAATGTACTAATATTTACATTAACCCGCCTGAAGCTCAACTGATGATTGCGATAACCGGAGTATCGTTCAAATCAACCTTTCAGAAGCTCTCCCGACGGATGTACGAACTCACCGTCTCGAAGAATACCTGCAAAATACTGATCCCTCGTCAAATCATCAAAAATAAAAACTCCAACCACATTTCTACAAAATATGAATGTCGCAAAAATTCCTCCGGAAATACACTTCCAAATTTTCTTTTCACCTCGTTTTTCTCTCTGTTTCCCCCCTCTCCTCTCTTCTGCCTCTCGGTTAGCACCACTCGAACTCACTCACTCTTGCTCTACTACCTCTCACGTTGAATGCTCAACGCGGACCATCGCAACAAAAAATGGGATTTATAGCCGTTTTCTGTGCGAATGCAACGAAGAAGCGGTCGTTTGTCTCTGCTTTCGGCGCATGGACAAGACAGAACGACGCGACTAAAATTACTCATGGCAGCAGCTTTCCACAAACGAGTAAAAATTTTCTCCACGCGTCGATCGCACACGGACCGGATCCCCTTCAGTACAGTTTTGCCTTCAGCCTTTTCCATGCGCTGCGCGAATCCCGCCGATACTTTTCTTCTCCTTTTCTCTGCGCGTGGCGTTGTTTTCTTCCTCTTCTGCGCGTGCTGTCGATCGAGAGGAACTCCTGCGCGCGTGTAGAGCCTCGGCCCCCCTCCCCACGCTGAATTCCAGCAGACTGGAACCGTTGGATTCGACGTATTCCAACGGTTCCAGCATACTGATTCGCCCGGCCGTCATAACGCCGATTTTCGGTTTAAAAAAAAAAGCGGTAGCAATCGCTGAAATTAAATAAAAAAATTCCAACGGATCTGGAGCGCTGAAAATTGATTAAAAAAATCCGCGATCTACATCCGCTGGATTATACTGTGCTAGGCTATTTTTGTAATTTCGTTTGATTAGCGGCTAATCATGAAAAAAAAAATCCCGCCGGATTAGAACAGTAAAAAATCCGGCTACGAGGCGCTGCGTCGCCGCCGCCGCCGTGTTCCTCCTCTTTGCTGGCGCCGCCGGCGCGGGCCCCCCCGAAGCCGCTCGCACCACCTGCGAGCGGAGGGGCCCGCCGTTCCTCGACGTGCTCGGATCCCTCTGCCCCCACGTTCTGATCGAGCCCTCCCGTCCTCTCGAGGTAAGTGCTCTCCTCCGGCCCTCCCCCTCTGCCGCCGTCTAGTCGACCAATCCAACCCGTCCTCCTTCTAGCCGCGAGATTCAGCGCGGCTTATTCGTCGAATCTTCACATGCCAATGCGGCCAAACAGTAGGGACGTAGCGTGTTTCCCAATCACCGATGAGTTGTGTGGATTTGGGTGCAAAGCGGGCGCGATGTTAGAGTGGGACTGGGACAGAGAGCAGGGGGTGTTTGTTGTGAGCGAAATTCGCACGTAGATGCGTGTGTACAAATGCGTTGGTGCTTACAATCAGCAGATGAACGGGCGCAAACAAGGGGAGATTAAGGAAGGCCAACAAAACATGATCGGCGCAGCGAAGGAGAATCATGGAGATGCATGATGCGTCGGTGCCATGGTGACCAGGCGCCAGCAGTAGGATTCATATGTTAAGGCAAGCGTGATGTGAGTTGAATAACATGTTCTTGGGCAACAAGGACTTTGTGGGGTTTGGTGAGATTAAAAAAGGAAGGATGAGGCAACATAAATTTCATGATTATGTGCATTTAATTTTCGAAGCATCTTGCTTCTTTATAAATTAAGAAACAATAATGAAGTCTTGGTTTTGAGCAAAGCAAAAAAGCGATGAGGATATGAGGATACAGGGAGTGTATATAGAGGAGTTACAATAAAAAGTAAGCATGTCCGTTATGCTTAGTTGGAGTGAGTTGTTTGGACAGAAATGAAATGCGAAGAGAGAGCAACAACAATAGTGGCAATGACGCAACTGGCACACCGTATGCAGCTCCTCAGAATTGGAGGATTCCGTTGTGTGATGAGGCGATTGTTGAGATAATGGCATTAGGAGAGTTAGGAATTCATCCACAAGAGCCCTGAAGATTAGGCTTTCTCTGACACTCGGCTGATTTATTCTGGATGGCCCCAAAGCTTACGAAATGTTAAATATGTAGCTGAAAAGTGTTGCTAACTTGTTACCTTTTGTAATTTTGGTATTTTTTTAAAATAATAAATAAAAATAGACTGGTGCAGTGATGCTTCTTCAACATGTGTGAAAGACATCTTGTGGACTTGTTGATGTCCAGACGGAACTTTAGGTTCGACATACATTATACAAACCAACCAACGAGTTAATATTTTGCTTGAAGAGTGTCCATATGCAATGCAACAAAAACTAGTAATATACTTATGTGTTATGTGGGTTTGCTTGGTGCTAGGGAATCTTACTTGTTCATCTGTATCCAACATACAAAAGAGAGAAAAACTTTAGTTGGTTAGCAATCACTCTAGGGAAAAATTTAACATGATCCTTAAGATGACTGGGTAAACACTAATTTTGGCACTGAAGTGGGAAATATTTCCATACTGTTTCTGCAACCTTAAATTATTGAGATTGTGCAATGCATATTGAACATATACTAATTTTCTGGAGATCCCTTAACCAGCTTTAATGCCAGTCACTATTGATTTGCTTAACTGAAGAGTCTGCCTTCATTTAATTGTCTAGCAATGATAAGTGAAAACCCTGGCACTGTATAGGGTGCTGATAGTTCTTATTGCGAATTTTGCCAACTTCTGGTTTCTTTTGTAGCTATTGACTATCTGATAATGAATTAAAATATGTGTCTCCTACTGAAGGTGAGAGGAGAGGCTGTTGATAAATAGTTGAACCTTTGCCGTAGAGGTGCTTCGTACTCCATTCTCTTCTATGCTGCATGGTGTCCTTTCTCGAGCAAATTTCGACCAACATTTGAAGCCCTCAGCGCTATGTTCCCTCAGGTTCATCATTTTGTTGTTGAAGAATCTTCTGCGATGCCTAGGTATGTGAATGTTGAACTCTTTTTTGTGTGCCTGCCCTTTGAAGTGAGGCATCCTGTCCTTTTTTTTATTAACATGTCATTTGACCAGTGGCTTACTGCTCATCCTACTGCTTCTGCTTACTGTAGTTTGTTTTCAAGATATGGTGTCCACGGTTTCCCAGCCATTCTTCTGGTCAATGAGACTACAATGGTTCGATACCGGGGCCCAAAAGATCTCAAGTCTCTGGTGAATTTCTATAAAGAATCTACAGGTACAATCATTACTCGTATCTGTTACTTGCAGACATAGTTTGTTGAATGGTCACAGCTTCTTTCGAGTATGTCATATTTGAAACTTGAGGTAAACTCAGAATTAAGAATGTAGCCTTGGGTTCCCTTCATTGGAAGTTAGAAAATTATTTTCCTTTATATGTTTGCTTCGAATTGGTTCAGTGCTCTTTTACATTGGAAACTATACGGTTACCTAGTGGGGAACTAGTTGCATCCATGAATGACGCTAAGAGCCTCATGATACTCTTGATCCCGCACACCAAGATTGGCATCTTACTAGAATGTTATACTCTTTGATGCTTGTGAGTGTAGATGAGCAGCACATTGTAATTACTTATGAGCAATTGGGCACATTCATAAATACCTGAAATTATAATATGGACTGGATTCGATTGTCCAATCAATTTTAAACAGGGATATGCTGCACACCACAGCTATTGATGATTAGATTTTTTTGGTTGTTTTTATTACTTCAAAGCATTTTTGTGAAGGACGATTTTTCCTGCTGCAGACCTCAATCCAATTGCATATATTGATGTTGATCAGCAAGAGAGCACTGGAAGTTTGCGATCAGTCATGCCAGGAAACCGGTCTCTGCGTAAATTGGCAAAAGACGGACCCTTTGTGTTGTTTGCGGTGATTTTTGTAATCCTGAAGGTCGTGGCAGACTTCGTCCCCATTGTCATCTCCCATCTGAGGGCCTTCTTGGTTGTGCGTGTCCGGAACTTGAACTTAGGGATCCGTAGGGGATCAAGCCAACTCATGGAACGTGTATTGACTGTGCTTGATGTTAAGAGGCTTTGGAACAAGCTTAGACTGAGCAATAAGACAGGGGACCTAAGGAAAGGGGAAAGGGGCAAGTAATGCTCGAGCTTGGACTTCCTCATTTGCTTCTGTTTCACTGGGTGAACCGTCCTCCTCAAGGCAATGTTAAGAGGCTTTTTGGAGAAGTTTGTTAGTGTAGCTGCTCATATGATCCAAAATTATTTATTCTTGCTTCCCCATCCTGCTATGTATGATATGCTTCACCCTTCTGTGCATTCAGGCATGTGGGAAACCTCACATGCATGTAAATTTTGAGGTTCTCATCTTGTTGTATATTAGGAATACCTTTTGCGTTGCTGACGCAATGCCTAATCGTTCTGTCAATTAACTAAAGTAAAATTGCGATGTATGGTGAACATTTGAGTAGTTTTTAGGATGTCTTTCTGTTGTTGGTACCGTATTGGTAATTTACAGTGTTAATCTCCATCAAAGAACTTGGCTTCACTTTGTCATCGTTGTCTGCACCTGCTTAAAGCTTGAGCTGCTGAGTCATTCTCTGATTAGTAAAACTGTCTTGGTTTGTTATACACATTATGCTGTTTGAAAGAAACAAAACAATGTCCAAACTGAAAGGTTCCCCTTTTTATGTGAATTTTATTATTTACTCTGAATATCTGTTTCAAGTTCTCCCAGTTTACATTACCCTGTGCACGGTTCTGCTCCTACATGATTACCCATCTCTATCTTGGGTCTGCATCTCGACTTTTCAGAGTTAAAATATCTGCAGAAGCTTCTTAACACGCGTCTTATTCTCCTATGCCTGCCGTGTTTAACTGGTGTGTCCCTATCTTTATTTAGTTCCTGTTGGTTTCGTTTGTCAGCTGCTTTGTTTGTCATCCACGGTGCAATAACTTTGACCTTCTCCATTATTTATGTCACTCTTACTAAGCAGTTTTCCGTAAATTTGACGTGTATACAATATTCTGGTAACATTCCTCATAACTTGTTTGAAAATGATGGACGTCGAGAGCCTTTTCGGATTAGGTGGTACCCTAATCCATGACAGCAATCGACAAGACAAATTTAATAAATAAAAGTTTGTTATGCCGGCCAAGTAAGATTACTAAGTTATGCCGTCCAAGTAAGATTACTAAGTAACGCAGTGCTGGTGCAGGGGACTATTTCTAGAATTATTGGGGGTTTTTAAGTGCTCCAGCTAACTCGAGAGACTAGTACACTGAGAGCAACCTCAACCTAAACCCCTATATTTCACCCCTAAATCACTTATTTAGGGGTGGTATAAAAAATAGGGTACCCTATATTAAATTTGTCTCCAACCCACTGTTCCTATTACTCACTCCTATTATTTATTAAAATATTATTATTACTTTGCATTCATGAATTAATATTTTTAATACCAATTATAGTTTTCAATGGCTGCGAATTTTTTATGGTGCCATGAGCTAGTCGTGTGAATTAGTATTATACAACGTGCTGTGAAAGTGAAAGATATAACATCAAAGAGAGACAGGACTAGTCTTACATAAAACGACCCACTCAAAGCAACAGTGCACGGCCAGCAACAGACAAGCTTGAAAGGAGAGCTAGAGATCACGAGCACTCTAAAATTACTATTGGTGAGTCACTGGCCTGTTCAAATAAAATACAGTTCTTATATCACAGTTTATTATTGTCTAGACGGTTCTATTATTACGCTACGAAACTGTAAACCATAAATATTACATGAAAAATGTTATATGAAGAATCACAAAGACTAATGAAGACCAAATATATCAACTATATTCATAGTGCAACTGAACATCTAATTGTGTTGTGATTAAAAAAATTATTTAAGAAATAATAGAGGGAGGGAGGAAGCCCCCAGATGTAGGGTTCTAAAAGGTCTCCCTAAAATAGGAGCATCTAATAGGGGGTGGGTTGGGGGTCTATTTTTTTTAATTGCCTTCAAATTTTAGGATAGGGCTGTTATCTGTATCTCCTTACATTATTAATTTCTAATTATGGATTGCTCCGAACAATTCATCTTTTCAGTCTGTTAATCTCGCAGAAACATGGAAAGAATTGAGTAGAAAGGAAGGAAGGAAGAAATCCCCACTGGTAGGCCCCAAACAACATTTTCACTTTGTCACTTAGCTGTGAAGCCTAAGCTGACAAACACACAAACTCTTTAAATTGTTTTGCCATCTCCTTGGTGGTTGGTGCAACAAGTGTTCCTGTTCCCACTAGCTTCTACTTCAGTTGTTCCCCTCCAGAAAAAAGAAAGTATACTTCCAAACCACCACTTGTACTGATTCCTGGGGCGCATCCGTTCTTGACCATTCCATAGTATCCTGGTGGCAAGAAAGTGAGCAGCTATATAACTTCCAGATCCAAGCTTGTTCTTGCACTGGTTTGCCATGAGCAGAGGGGCTTCCATGGATGCAATCAGCCTGGATGAGTGGGAGCTCCTGCCTGACCAAAAGAGCTCCTTCTTCATGAAGGAGTGCACCACTGGCCATGGCACTGTTGGTGGTAAGGATCAGCTCTTGTTTGGCGCCAGGTTGGTCATGATCGACATGGACCACTTCACCTCTACATCTCAACCTTCTCCTTATGATTGCATCCTAGACGAAGAGGCCAAGAAACCACTCCTGCCACCGTTAGAAGATGCCTTCGTGCAGGATCCGGTCATCGAATTCAAGGACATCGGTGTCGTGCAGACCGAATCAAAGCGAGGGGAGTCCATGTCTAAGGTGACTGAGATCCTGATCTCTGATGCAAAAGAGGAAGAAGACATGATCAAGTGCCCTGCTGGTGCAAAGGAAGTTTACGAGGATGAGCTGATGGTTGAAGCAGCACCTGATCTATGCGTTAAAGAGGAAGAAGGTGTCAAGAAAGACAGGAGAGGGTTGGAATGCATTGGTTTCAGTGTGGGAAAACTGAGAGTGAATGGTGTTGGGGCACTGTGCTCATTTGGGGTTGCAGCTGCCACCTTCTGCATCTTCCTGCTTGGTGGCAGGCAGCAGCAGCAGAACAAGCAGCAGCAGCATAATCAGAAGATCCAGTTCCAGATGTATGCTGACGATGAGGTTGGCTGCTCTTTCCTTTTATTCTTTGGCTTAATTCATCGTTCTGATCTGTGCACTGTTCCTAACGGCATGTTCTACCAACTAGCTAACTTAACTTCACTCATGCTTGGGTGCAAAAATTTGCCAGTGGATGAGGTGGGCAACTTTACATCATCCTGACCAATCAAAAAAATTACATGTTTTAATCTTTGGATTTGTTGACTGGATCACAAAAATGGAATCTTGGAATAGATTAGGCTAAAGCAGTAAAAAAATTGGGGGCAAATGGCCCACTGCTTCTGATTTATTTTGCTTGTTTGATCCGCAGAGAATTCAGCAGGTTGTGCAGCAGGCCTCCAGATTGAACCAGACCATGTCATCAGTCATGGGAGGTGCATCCACAAGGGCAAGCATATCATCTGGTGGCTACTATGGCGGGTTTTGACGTGTTCACAAGCTTTTAGAATCCTTCTATGAATGATCGAAGTACTAGATGCAGTGTTCTACGATTGCCATGTAGACAATTCTTTATATGGCCTCATGTATACTATAGCACCTTGCACTTGTCGCCTGTACATTCCCAACTAGATGCGTGTGAGTATTTGAGTTGATTAAATTGAAAGAACGTTACTATGCTGAAATGAATAGATATTAGATGCAGAATTTTTTGGTTTGGTTGTGCCTGACTGTTCATTGAATCTGGTCGGCATGTGGGACTGTTGATTTGTCGATTAGTACAACACCGTGAAACCGACAGTGATTTCTTCTTATTCTTCTTCCCATAATCTAAATTCCAAGAAAATGTCAAATTAATCGTCCAGGGGGAGGGGAGGAGAAAGAAAAAAAAATCTTGCATCCGTATGAGATGATCAGAAGAGGCCATCTCGGAGCAGTGTTCTATGACAGCAATGGCCGGGGACGCATCCAGGAAGACGAGTTTGGCTTACACCGTAGTTTGCTGATGCTGACACAATGGAGATCGGAGGGCTTCTCTGGCCGGCCCATTTTGCAAATTGGGCTTCACTTCCATGGCATTGTTCGATCATAGACGGAAAAACGAATTTTTATTTTAAATAATACAATTTTTTATTCAAATTGCAAAAATATACGTCCATCTCAAAAAATTACAAAAATATACTTTTTTTCGCCCGTACATGGGGCAATCGCCCGTATATGGGGCGATCGCCCCATACACGGGCAATCGGTGCGGCTTTCAACGCGCGATATTTCCTCTGTCTGCGGTCAGTTCCTAAAGAAAATCATAACTTTTTCATATGATGTCGGATGGAGATGAACTTTATATGAAAATTATAGCTCTCGACGGGATTTACAACTTTTGTATACAAATTTTTTTCATTTGAATCCATTTAGATAGCCAAAAACAGGATAGAAGTTTCAGATCTAAAAACAGATTTGTTTTAGATCTGAACATTCTATCCCATTTTTGACCATCTACATGGATTCAAATTGAAAAAGTTTGTATACAAAGGTTGTAGATCCCGTCGATAGCTACAATTTTCATATAAAGTTCATCTTCATCCGACATCATATGAAAAAGTTATGATTTTTTTTAGAAACTAACCACAAACAGAGGAAATATCACGCGTTTAGAGCGGCACCGATCGCCCGTGTACAGGGCGATCGCCCCATATACGGGCGATAAAAATATATTTTTGTAATTTTTTGAACGTATATTTTTGCAATTTGAATAAAAAATTATATTATTTAAAATGAAAATTCCGGAAAAACTGACGAAGGAATTCCGATCGATTCCAATTCCTACAGCGTGATTAAGAGCCCCTTTGATTTGCAGCATTCCAAAAACGTAAGAATAGAAAAAAAGCAGGATGGGAATGTCATGACTTGTTAAATCTCGCTGGAAATAAAACCAGTGGAATCGATTCAAAAGATGTGTTTGGTTGCCTGACAGCAAAAAAAATGCATGATTTTTTAGATAAAATGTTAATTGAATAGAAAGATAACCGAGAGAGGAAGAGAGAAGGTGCATTGGAACTCTCAAAGGGATAGTTAACACCAAGTTAGACCTTTTGCTAGATTTTCCTACAAAATCTGTAGGATTTTTTTTTCTATCCTATAAAATTCCTTTTAAGCAATCCTACAAATCAAACTCCCCTCCTGGAATTTTTTTCTTTGGATTGAATTCCTCCATATTTCCTTTAAAATTCCTTTGAATCAAAGAGGTCCTTAGTGGACTTCCAATTCTGCCATTCTTTCAGATCCAATTCCATTGTATCCAAAGCTCCAAATTAGGGAAATTTTACAGTACATTTTAGTGGTAGTAAAGGGTGGTAGCAGAAATCGAATATAACCATTGAATTGTCAGGAGAATAATAGACTTTTTCTTTATAATTACAATTTTTCATGAGGGTATTATAGACTTTCTACTGAACCACCCAATAACCCTTTCCCTGATGCCGCCGGCTCCGTATCGTATGAACGCCGCCGCCTCCGTCTCCTAAGCGCGGCGCCGCTCCACCTACCTACCACTGCCGCCAAGGAAGGAGCTTCGTCGGACCACCGCGACGTGTGCAGTCCCGTACCTATCCGCAACAGCAAGTGCGACTACGACTCCATCCTTCACGCAGGGATGCAGATGGTCAAGTCATCTTCGACAGGATGATATTTGATTGAGTGTATCTAATTTGTGATTGTGTGTATCTAATTTGTGATTGCGTGTATCCAATTTGGAGAAGGGTGATTGATTTCACTATTCCATTGTAGTGCTCCAGCTTCCATTTTAATTTGTTCTTGTGGAAAGATGGTTATGCATCTTATTTGAGCAGCTTGGGAGTCGATTTCAGTGCGAAGATCGTGGTGAGAAGGCTGTCAACGTTGAAGCTAGTGATATATCATTGGGAAGATTGGCATGTAATTTATAGTCCGTAGATTTCTAGTGCTTTCTTGAAAGAATGTGGAAGAGTTTATGCTATTTGAAAAATTGATAATATTGCAACGGTAGGTACTTGTATTTATTTTTGTGTTGTCCCTAAGACTTCTCTTATTAGTTGTAAGCTCCAGGATGCTTGTCTGAAATTTAATCTTCCGTTACTTCCAATGCAATCGATCAATTGATCCTCCAAGTACTTGTGAATGGTAAGTGCACTTCAAAATATTGAATAGCTCATAATGTGAATAATACCAGTTCCACACTGAGTGTTTTCAGGTGGATGCGGATAGTATTAGGTATATGCCACACCCGATACACTTTCAGGTGTATCCGTGTATGTTTTCATGTGCTTCTGACATACTAAGATTATTTCAGGTGCTTGTGAATACTGAGATGGTTTCAGGTTTCATAGCCATTCAAATGTGCTGGTTGCAGGAGATAGTGAGTAAAAAACATGGCAATAACATTTGCTTGCTTGCAATGGGGGCATGATATTGTAGCAGTGAACTTGTATTTTGCAAGAATGAATTGGTGCTTGATGCTCCAACTTATGGTTGTTTTTCTTGATTTTTTTGAATTATTGATGCTTGAATGTAACTAATGCTTCATGTATAAAAACTAAACAGTAACAGGTGCTTGTTAATTGTATTGGGAATCAATGAAACGAGAGTGAATGCTACTTGCACTTGAATAGTATCAGGCCCTTGTACTTGCTTGAATACTGCTACTTACTCAAAGTTGGAAACTAGAAAAGATGAAAAAAGAGAGGAGAAAAACAAATGCTTAATTTGGACAACGCATGAAGGCATTTCCCAGACTTCTATGTTACCAACCTGATACTAGTCATGCCTTTTCATTCAACAATAACTAACAACTTACAAAGATGCTTAGATTGGTACAAGCAACAGGTACAAGACCTCACGGAATCATGTAGTTGACTACCATCTAGATTTTTCATTGCTCATGTAAATTTTCAGGCAGGCATCATTGAGTGGAAGTCTTATGAAATTACATTGTATTTCAAGCTCAAAAAATATATACAAGCTGGTACACTGGAGGGCTACTCATCTAAAAATACATTGTAGTTTGTTTCATCTCACAGAAAAAAATTCCCTAACTTTCACAGACTTGTCTAAAACTCGAAAGCCCTTTAGGTGACATTGGATGAACTATCACGATGCTTCGTCATGTGGTGCTACATTGACCACCCAGAAAAACTAGAACAACCTATAGAGACTAAGCTAATGTCTTCAGTGACTAGTACGAATCTCCCTTGAAACACAACTTCTACTTTGTACATGGTTTCAGTATCTGCAAAAAGAATTTAAAAGAAAAAATAATGACCATAAGATGGTGCAATCCGATAGTGCATAATTGTTTTGAAATCGACTCAACCTAGATTGTAATCATGCCTAACATCAATCAACGCCGGGAGACGAACATGGAAGATGGTGAGTTAGAGGAGGACCAAGAAGTGGTTGGGAGGTTCCCCATGGCTGCTCGGCCGGAGGCCATGGCGTTGTCCTGGTGTCACTAGCCGCACATGAAGTGGAGGCAAACATCAGCACTATCGATTGATACTACTGGCCACTGCGGCCGTCGGGACACGACAGCGATGGCACGCTTCTCAAGCTCCTACGCCAACCCCTCATCACGCCGCGCCGCCACGCTTCTCACACCGCTACCCCGTTTCTCACGACACACCCCGCCTCGTCACCCACTAACCGGACCCCCCTCCACAGCCACCCTAATCATGCCACGCTGCCACGGCCCTCATGCCACCGCGCCACCACCTCATCACGCCGCCCTGCCAGCCCATCGTGGATCCTATTGCACTCTCGCTACGAACCCTAACCCTACTAGGCAGCGGCTAACACATACCAGCGTGAAACCAACTTTCACCCTATTAGGTTGGCGAAATTACTCTAATGTTGTGTGTACCTTTTACAATTTTACCCCCTACAAATTTTACTTCTTATACTACTATGAGTAGTATGACTAAATTCAAACTAATCTAAACCATTAGATTTAAGAGAATAGACGTTTCATATTAATTTTAGTATATCGTAAAAGAGCTCCCAAATTAAGGGTGTAAAATTGCATCCTAAAAAAGATGAAAAACTGCAAATGGTATTACGATGCGTAAATGCAAATGCAACTCCTGGGTACTGCAGATTAAAAAAAACACACATACTCCAGGGTACTACTAGTCAGTAATCAGTAAAGAGAGAGAGAGAGAGAGAGAGAGAGAGAGAGAGAGAGAGAGTGTTCTTCTCCTAGACAAGAAGGCAAGAGAAAAGAACTGACAGATTGACAAATTCCGATGGTCCAGTGGGCTGAGCGGTGACAAACTTGCAGCAGCAGCAGGTGCAAGACGCGAATCTTCACTGCGTCTGATGGTAACATTTTCTGAATCTTGGCAAATTCAGAATCTCTCGGCCGGAGATGGCGCCTGAGCCTCCCTCGACGGCAGCGCCCTACGCCCCCTTGCACCATTAGCTGTAGCACCCTTGGTACGGTGGCGGCGAATTTGTATTGCATGTGTAACATCTCAAAATTCAGCTTAATTAAGTTTTATTTGCTTAAATGTGCATTTGTGATTTTCTGGAATTTATTTGGATTTTTCTGGATTTATTTGAATTAAATCTTATGTCAAGTTTATTGCTTTTTATCCAAAAGTATTTAAATCTATGCAAAGTTAAAATAAAGTTTTGGCAAAAATATTTTATTTGAGTCCAGAATGTCTCAAAGTAATTTTGAGATTTTTCTTGGATTTTTCCTGATTATTTTATTGCCTAAAGCAAATTAAATGAATTTCGGAATTATTTTAATTGAAAACTCTTTTAAAAAGCGTTGAACAGTCTTTGGGCGGCCCATGAACCGTGCAGCCCAAGTCACCCCATGCACCCTTTTGGAAACCAAACCCTAAACCTAATCCGATCGTTGGATCGAGATCCAACGGCCGAGATTGCGCCGCGTGTGGCGGCGCTCTGGCCGTCGGATCGGCGCGCGTGTCTGCTGCGGATGCGTCCGCGTCACCTCTCCGAAGTCGCCGCGAGTCCGCCGTCGCCACGATGTCGTTCTCGAGTCCGGCCGACACGCCTCCCGTCAGACTATTTAAAGCGCGCCACGCAGGCGTTGGAATCCTCGCCCCGCGCGCGTCCGTCGCGCCTTCCGCACGTCGAGACGCTTTCGCTGCTCGTGCGAGCTCGCCGAGTCGCCGAAGCCCGCGCGGTCTTCGTCGCATTTCGCCGCCGTTGCCGTTTGAGCCGTCGCGGTTCGGATCGGAGATCCCGTACCTCAACGCGTCGGACCCGTGAAGCGATGGCGGCGTTTTGTCGCTGAACGCCGTCGTCGAGTCATCGTCCCAAGTCCGGTGAAGTTGCGCGCGCACCGCCATTGTCGTGTGGAAGCTTCGAGCCGTCGGATCTCGTGAAGGCGAGATTGTGCCACGCCTCGCGTAAGCGATGAACGCCTCAGTGCGTCTTGGCCGTTAGATCTAAATCCGCGGTTGTCGTCTTTGCCACGTGGGGTGAGATCGGTGGCGTTAGATGTGATCTGTGCGGTGGGATTCCGCCGCGCGCAGCGGGCAAATCGGGCGCCGCGTGTGTGGCGGTGCCGAGGCGCCGTGAGCCGAGTCTACCGTAAGCGGTAGCGAATCGTGGGCCGGGTCCATGGGCCGAGGACACGCGTCGACTTCCGATTGGCTCGATCCGATCTTGGCGTCACGCGGCGTCATGCTTGCGTCATAATCATATTTTCAATTGGAAAAATAATCCGATTGGAAATTCGGTGAAGATGACGTCATCATGAGGTCACGCTGACGTCATAAATCATCTTTTCAGTATAAAAATAAATCTGTTAATTTCGAATTTACGATTTTACGATTTGATATTTATTTCAAACTTTAAAAGGCTATATCTTTTGCATCGTAACTTCGGTTTGAGTGATTCCAGTTTCTAAAATTTGTAAAATTGAGATCTATTTAATGGTGAATTTTATTTGATTTTTGGAGTTCAATTGCTCTCTGTTTTGGCATTTATTTGCTTTTCTCTTTCTGATGCAGCGTGACGTTGAATTGTGCGGCGCTTGGAGGAAGATCAAGCAACCCAAGAGCAATCTTCAGATCAAGATCAGGACCTATTCCAAGACAAGTTGTGCTTTGATCATGTTGAACCCATGTTTATAAAATTGCTATGTTTGATTTACGCTATTGCATATATTTCAAATATACAATTGTTTCAAATTAGTTTGGGCTTAGCTAAAATACAGTTGATCTATACCCTACCTTGTCATTGTATGCCATGATCCATTGTCACCTTAGATTGGTTTAATATAGTTGGTTAATAATTATAATCAACATTGGAGGTTTAGTTCGTATTAGTTGCTTAGCCATGCCACGTCATCACATGTGTCATCACCATTGATAATTAATCTTGATTAATGGAATATGGAACAATGTTATTAACTTGTGTGTCATGTGGGATCACACGAGGAGATTGAGTTGTTGTGGCGAGTCATGTCACGCAACGATGTTGAATTGTTGATGGCACGTGGTGCTTGGTAATCAACGGGGTGATAATAACTTAGATTGGGGCAAGTGGCAAGGGGCGAGGAGGCCAAGGTGGGCCCAATGGGCAGATGGTATGTGGATGTCTTGCCTTGATCACACTAAGGACTTAACCTTGCAAGCCTTTGACCTGAGTCAATCATGCAACCACATGTCTGGTATGGGCCAGCCTAGCTGAGTAATTTGCAAAGTCTTAATGTTGATACTATCGTGGTCGGTGTGAGTTCCGGGTCGAGTGTAATTCACATGGCGCAAGAGGGGGCCACGGGCGTGGTTTTCGGACTACTTGATGTTGAAACCTTAGCGGGTAGTATCGGGTTAAGATAGAGCATTGTAAAGGCTTTGTTATAATCTTTCGCCTTTGTGGTGTTTGGTTGTATCACGTGGGTAAAGTGCATAACCTCTGCAGAGTGTGAAACTATTCGGATAGCCGTGCTCGCGGTATTGAGCAATGCTCGGGAATTACAGGTTAAGGGTTAGATTAATAAATTGGACAACTTGGTTGGGATGGCAGGATGGCCATATGGAAGATTGGAACTTGATTTAGGATTGGAAACTTGGTTTACTTGAGAAATATTGAATTTATTTATTATTGCTATTTGTTTTACATTCTTTACAATCTATTCACTGTATTTGTTCATAAATGCTGCTTATTGCAAAATAGCCATGATAGCCTATCCTTTGGAATAAGCCTTACATATAGATAAATAGAAGCGCATTACATGCACAACTTGTTGAGTGCTTTAAGTACTCACCCTTGCCAAACAACAATAATCAACAGTTGAAGAATCTACACTGTTTGGAAGATGAAGTTCATGAAGACACGAGTCATTAGGTCCGAGCCTTGTCGGTTGCTGTGGTGAACTGATGAGCTATCTACGTTTCTACTTTCATTTGCTTAATTATTAGCTTATATTCTCGGTCTTGCCTGCGTGGCTTAATAATGTAAGTTGGTCATAAGATCATACATTTAGCTATATCAATAAATGAACTATTATTCTATTATCGTTGTGTATGATGTGATATGTACCAATGTTAAGTCGTGTGCACTAAGCGTTGATCACAGAATAGTGCGATAAACACGGTGGGTTCGAATCGATGGATTCGGGTCTCTACAGAGGTGGTATCAGAGCATATTGACTGTAGGTCTTGGCCCTAGATAGTGGGGAGGTGTCTTGTGAGAGTCCAAAACTATTTTCTAAAAGAAAATCCAAACTTGACTAATAAAACACTCTCGACTCATCTCATTCTCTACTTCTTGCCTTGGCTGAATTTACCGTTTTACTGGCCGTTTTGGATGGAGCACTTATTTCAAAGTTCTTGTGGAGCAGATGCCGATCGTTCCGACCTTTGAAGAGTCAGCTGGCGGCTACGCCATGGAGTTGTGGAGAGTACTTCAGACGCTTGGAGGCTTCTATCGTCCACTTTACCGAGGAGGCAGCTGGACAGTGAATGGTGTTCACCGAGGGTTCATTTGCAAGTTGATCATCTACGCTCGGGAGAACGAGGAAGCTAGCAGGCCAATCAACATCTCTGCCAGAAGATTCTCGTGCGAGTTGCAATCCAGAGGTCGCCGCCTTGCTCTTCGCCGTGTCGCGCGACTACGCCGACGAGCTTCACGATTCGATGTTCGACTTCACCCAGACGTTCAAGCGTGCGAAGACGACGGATTGAGGGGAGCGAGTGTGCTCTCGCGACGCACCTTGCGAGTTCGCCCTTGCCGGGAGGATCACATGAGAGATACTACCCAGAGCCGGAGATCGTATGCGAGGCACTCAGTGGCGAGCAGAGCTCGAGGTGACCGTGCTTGACCATCGGGATGATCATCGGCCGAGAGGCCACAGGCGATTGAGGACGAGTGGGCGCGTGACTCGGGGAGTTCAGAGCGGTGAGAGTCCGAGGAGGATCCAGAGGAGCGAGAGGGAGCCGAGAGGGAGTGCACCCGTTGTTGCGGAGGATCTAGTAGTAGGTCACCGGGATAGGTTCGCTCCGATGCCCTCATCCACCGGTGTATCGCCGGATCGGCCTCGGCGGTGGTGGTGGATGAGTGAGTGTCGACCTTGGAGCGTGTTGAGACTCGAGTGTGAGTCGCGTCTTTAAGTTAGTCTTTACCTTTTAGTTGGCGTTAAGGTTTAGTGTTTAGTTTGCTTCTTTGTATTGCCGAGTGTGCGTTATGTGTTGCAAAGCTTGTAGGCTTAAATAAGCACCATACCAAGAATAAATAAAGAATTGTTCGATTGGGTATAACCTATCTTCCCGCTTTAGAAATTCTTACTTCTTATCTATGCTACATCTACCTTTCCTAACCTAAGAGGCAATCATCGGATGGTGAATACTGAGAAACAACGGTGCTTGAAGTGGATCACGTCGAATGACAACCCCAATGATGGAGGCGACCCTCAACCACCGACGATGAACATGCGAGAATCTAGGAGCATTTACGCGTGCAGACTCAAGCGATGCGGATAATGATCACGGCGGATCAAGCAGATGACCAATCAAAGATAAATCACAACAACCACGCAACTCGGAACAATCATGGTGGACCTCGACCTATGTCAAAGCTATCGATTTTATGAGGACTAGGCCACCAACTTTTTCGAAATGTGAATCCTTTGGAAGCCGATGGTGGCTTAGGACAATTGAGAAGAAGCCGCACATCACTCGGTGTGAAGGAAATGAGAAGGTGCTCTCGCCTCTCATCAACCTGGAAGGGACCGCCGCAGAGTGGTGGGAGAACTCTTGTGCCGCTCATGGAGCCCCACAGAGATAACACAGGAGGAGTTTACTAATGCTTTCCGCCGATATCATGTCCCGGAGGAATGATGGACCTTAAGAAGGAAGAGTTGAGCTTTGAAGCAAGGAGGCCAACGGTGGCGAATACTTGAACAAATTTACTCGATTAGCTCGCTATGCCCACAAGGCGTGGCGACAGATAAAGCGAACAGTCTCGTTTCATGAAGGGATGAACTCGGGACTCTGGTGGGGTGATTACCCACAATTTTCTAGATTTCGAGGAGCTAGTCAATAAGGCTTTGATCCTAGAGGATAAGCGCAAAGAGCTAGGTGAAAACCGTAGCGCTTGATGAACAATCGGGGTGGGCGTCCAAATCATCTACGTTTGAGGATGTCACCACGACAATTTGCTAGATTCCAACCACCACCGCAAATAAGACATCAACTCCTACACCTCGCCATGCCAATCGAATTTTCAAACTCGGACAAGGCAACAACGCACGGAGGAAATCAAGATCCGCGATGAAGAGATGCTATACTTGCAATGAGCCGGCACTTTTCTAATAGGTGTCCACGAAGGAGGCATCACGCCGATTCGTTTCAACACAGGAACAACACCCGCTAAAGCACCAACATCGGGAGAAATCGTGCACCAAGCCAGCCGGAGCAACCCGCAATCAACCGTGCGTGGAAGGATCAACCACATCACCGCGGATGGAGCTCAAGAGGCAACAGACGTCGTCTTGGGTAAGTTCTTGGTCAACTCGATTACACCTTTCGCTTTGTTTGATTACGGAGCTTCGCGTTCGTTCGTTTCTCAAAGTTTTGCAACCAAGAATGGATTTAAAGTGGTAAATCTTAAGTGTGTGCTCTTAGTCCAAGCCCGGGATCGAGCTTAGATCTAGCCTTGGGTGTTTGGGAGCTAAGTTGCTTATGGATGGGATAGAATTTCTAGCGAATCTTATCTTGATAGATCGCAATCCTAAACGTCATCCTTGGAATGGATTGGTGTCAAAGCATAAAGTCGTTTTGGATTGTGGCGAAGGATCGTGACTTTGGAAGGCCCTAGTGGCAAGAAAGTGGAGTTTCAAGCGACCGCATTCGAGATGGGCGATTAATGGTCAACAGCGTGAAAGCCATCGGCATGGAAGATGTGCGATGGCGAGGAATACCGGATGTGTTTCGGAAGATTTGCGGGATTGCCACCGGACCGTGATATCGAGTTTGTTATCGAGTTAGCGCCGGTACAAAGACCGATATCAAAGAGACCATATCGGATGCCTCTTGACGAGTTAGTGGAAATGAAGAAGCGATTGAGGAACCGCAAGAAAAAGGTTTCATTAGACCAAGTTCATCACCGTGGGGAGCCGGTTTTGTTTGTCCGCAAGAAGGATGGAAGTCTTAGAATGTGCATTGATTATCGTGCCTTTGAATGAAGTAACGATCAAGAATAAGTGTCCGTTGCCGGGATCGATGACTTATTTGATCGATTAAGAGGAGCTGAGTTTTCTCAAGATAGATCTTCGTTCGTGGATACCATCGATTGAAGATCCGAGCGAGGATGTGCCTAAGACTGCGTTCTCTACGCGATATGGACATTATGAGTTCACATCATGTCATTTGGATTGACTAATGCCCCAAATATTTCATGAACATGATGAATAAAGTTTTTATGGATTACTTGGATAAGTTTGTGGTAGTCTTCATAGACGATATTTTGGTTTACTCAAAAACTGAAGAAGAGCATGCAGAACATCTAAGGATGGTTTTAGGCAGTGCGAGCATCGACTATATGCAAAGTTTAGCAAGTGTGAATTCTGGAAGGAGAAAGTTGAATTCTTGGGTCATGTAATGACTACTGAAGGAGTGGCGGTCGACCCGACAAAGTGGGCCTTGATGTTGCAATCGGGAACCATCGAAGTCATTACCAGATCCGTAGTTTTACGGGAATGGCGGGATATTACCGTCGGTTCATAGAAGGATTCTCGACAATTGCTAAACCCTTGACGCGATTGTTGAAGAAAGAAAAGAAGTTCGCATGGGCGCCAGAGTGCGAGAAAGTTTCATGGAATTAAAGAAGCGTTTAACAACGGCCCGTATTAGTATTGCGGATGTGCGTAATGGATTTGACATTTCTTGCGATGCTTGAAGCAAGGCTTGGGATGCGTGTTAATGCAAGAAGGCAAAGTCGTTGCTTATGCGTCGAGACGATTAAGACCACATGAAGTGAATTACCCAACACATGATTTGGAGTTAGTCCGTAGTGCACGCTTTAAAGATATGGCGTCATTATCTCATAGGAAATAGATGTGAGATATATACGGACCATAAAAGTCTGAAATACATATTCACTCAAGTGACTGAATATGAGGCAATAAGATGGCTTGAACTAATTAAGGATTATAATATGGGAATCCATTATCACCTGGAAAAGCCAATGTGGTGGCGGATGCTCTGAGTCGAAAGAGCCATAGCGCAAATACATTGTCAATGGAGGATCAACCGAATTATGCAAGGAATTTGAAGCTAAGATTGGAAGTCGTTCGCAAGGAATGATAGGCTGCGCTAAGTGAAGCCAACACTAGAGGATCAGATTAAAGAAGGTCGACAAGATGACGATAAAATTTCAAAAATCAAGGCTAAAAGGAAGAAGGCCTAGCCTTAGATTTCACTCTGGATGAGCAAGGAACCATGTTCTTTAAAAGCGAATTTGCGTCTGGGATAAAAAGGAGCTAAAGCAATTGATTCTTGAGGAGGCTCACGATTCTAAGTACTCAATTCATCCAGAAGTGCCAAGATGTACGAGATTTGAAGGAGAGATTCGGTGGCGAATATGAAGCGTGAAGTGGTGAGCATGTTGCATTATCGACGTATGTCAAAGAGTAAAAGCCATGCACCAAAGACCACTGATGCATTGCGGTAGCTAAAAATTCGAAATGGAAGTGGGAAGAAATCGGAATGGATTTTATCACCGGTCTACCTAAGACTCGAAAGGTTACGATTCCATTTGGGTTATTGTGGATCGTTTAACCAAGGTCGCTCATTTCATCCCAGTAAAGACCACTTACTCCGAGATCGTTTAGCGTAATTGTACATGTCAAGGATTGTATGTTTGCATGGAGTGCCCAAGAAGATTGTGTCGACGAGGTACCCAATTTACCTCGAGATTTTGGAATAAGTTGCGAAGCAATGGGAACCGTCTGAATTTTAGTCTGACATATCACCCGCATGAGCGGATGGTCGACCGAGAGAGTAAATCAGTTTTAGAGGATATGTTGAGAGCTTGTGCTTTAGCTTATGCTACCTCTTGGGATAAATGTTTGCCATATGCGAAATTGATTATAATAATAGTTATCAAGCTAGCCTCTGAGATGTCACCATTCGAGGCATTGTATGGGCGTGCTTATCGTACCGTTGAATTGGAATGAAACGGAGAACGTTTGGTTTTGGGCGGATGTTCTCGAAGAGGCGAGAAAGTCAAGTTGCAATGATCGAGAGAGGTTAAAGATAGCACGATCAAGACGAGAAAAGCTACGCAGATAATCGTCGTCGAGATTTGAGTTTGAACGTAAGATCATGTGTATCTCGAGGTTTTCCCTCTTAAGGCGTTAAGAGATTCCACGTTAAAGGAAGCTTGCACCAAGATATGTCGATGCTTCAAGATTACGAGCCGTCGAGGAGAGGTGGCTTATCGATTAGAGTTGCCTCGGTCTTTGGCGAGTGCATGATGTATTCCATGTGTCGCGACTTAAGAAGTGTCTCGAGTGCCCACTGAGCAAACCGTTGGATGCAATAGAACGCAAGAAGATTTGACTTATAAAGAGCAACGATCGAATTTTGGATGGTATGGAGCGCAAGACCGAAACAAGTCTATTCGCTTTGCGAGTTCAATGGAGCAATCATTCCAAAGTGAAGCCACTTGGGAGCGAGAAGAAGATTTAAAGTCGAATTCCGAACCTATTCTATAGTTAGCCCCGAATCTCGGTTGAGATTACATTAAGGGGAGGTTTGTAACATCCCAAAATTCAGCTTAATTAAGTTTTATTTGCTTAAATGTGCATTTGTGATTTTCTGAATTTATTTGGATTTTTCTCGATTTATTTGAATTAAATCTTATGTCAAGTTTATTGCTTTTATCCAAAAGTATTTAAATCTATGCAAAGTTAAAATAAAGTTTTGGCAAAAATATTTTATTTGAGTCCGAATGTCTCAAAGTAATTTTGAGATTTTTCTTGGATTTTCTGATTATTTTATTGCCTAAAGCAAATTAAATGAATTTCGGAATTATTTTAATTGAAAAACTCTTTTAAAAAGCGTGAAACAGATCTGGGCGGCCCATGAACCGTCTGGCCCAAGTCACCCATGCACCTTTTGGAAACCGAAACCCTAAACCTAATCCGTGATCGTTGGATCGAGATCCAACGGCCGAGATCTTGCCGCGTGGCCGGCGCTCTGGCCGTCGGATCGGCGCGCGTGTCTGCTACCGGATCGTCCGCGTCACCTCTCCGAAGTCGCCGCCGAGTCCGCCGTCGCCACGATGTCGTTCTCGGTCCGGCGGACACGCCTCCCGTCACGGCTATTTAAAGCGCCGCGCGGGCGTTGGAATCCTCACCCGCGCCGCGTCCGTCGCGTTCCGCCGCGTCGAGGCGCCTTCGCTGCTCGTGCGAGCTCGCCGAGTCGTCGAAGCCCGCCGCGTCTTCGTCATTTTCCGCCGTCGTTTGCCGTTTGAGCCATGCCGGTTCGGATCGGAGATCCCGTACCTCAACGCGTCGGACGTGAAGCGATGCGGCGTTTTGTCGTCGAACGCCGTCGTCGAGTCATCGTCCCCAAGTCCGGTGAAGTTGCGCGCGCGCCGCCATTGTCGTGTGGAAGCTTCGAGCCGTCGGATCTCGTGAAGGCGAGATTGTGCCACGCCTCGCGTAAGCGATGAACGCCGCAGTGCGTCTTGGCCGTTAGATCTAAATCCGCGGTTGTCGTCTTTGCCACGTGGGGTGAGATCGGTGGCCGTTAGATGTGATCGTGCGGTGGGATTCCGCCGCAGCGGGGGCAAATCGAGCGCCGCCGCGTGTGTGGCGCTCTTGCGAGGCGCCGCGAGCCGAGTCTACCGTAAGCGGCGCGATTCGTGGGCCGGGTCCATGGACCGAGGACACGCGTCGGCTTCCGATTGGCTCGATCCGATCTTGGCGTCACGCGGCGTCATGCTTGCGTCATAATCATATTTTCAATTGGAAAAATAATCCGATTGGAAATTCGGTGAAGATGACGCCATCATGAGGTCACGCTGACGTCATAAATCATCTTTTCAGTATAAAAATAAATCTGTTAATTTCGAATTTTGATTTTCCGATTTGATATTTATTTCAAACTTTAAAAGGCTATATCTTTTGCATCGTAACTCGGTTTGAGTGATTCCAGTTTCTAAAAATTTGTAAAATTGAGATCTATTTAATGGTGAATTTTATTTGATTTTTGGAGTTCAATTGCTCTCTGTTTTGGCATTTATTTGCTTTTCTCTTTGATGCAGCGTAGACGTTGAATTGTGCGGCGCTTGGAGGAAGATCAAGCAACCCAAGAGCAATCTTCAGATCAAGATCAGGACCTATTCCAAGGCAAGTTGTGCTTTGATCATGTTGAACCCATGTTTATAAAATTGCTATGTTTGATTTACGCTATTGCATATATTTCAAATATACAAGCTGTTTCAAATTAGTTTGGGCTTAGCTAAAATACAGATTGATCTATACCCTACCTTGTCATTGTATGCCATGATCCATTGTCACCTTAGATTGGTTTAATATAGTTGGTTAATAATTATAATCAACATTGGAGGTTTAGTTCGTATTAGTTGCTTAGCCATGTCACGTCATCACATGTGTCATCACCATTGATAATTAATCTTGATTAATGGAATATGGAACAATGTTATTAACTTGTGTGTCATGTGGGATCACACGAGGAGATTGAGTTGTTGTGGCGAGTCATGTCACGCAACGATGTTGAATTGTTGATGGCACGTGGTGCTTGGTAATCAACGGGTGATAATAACTTAGATTGGGGCAAGTGGCAAGGCGAGGAGGCCAAGGTGGGCCCAATGGGCGATGGTATGTGGATGTCTTGCCTTGATCACACTAAGGACTTAACCTTGCAAGCCTTTGACTGAGTCAATCATGCAACCACATGTGCGTATGGGCGACCTAGTGAGTAATTTGCAAAGTCTTAATGTTGATACTATCGTGGTGGTGTGAGTTCCGGGTCGAGTGTAATTCACATGGCGCAAGAGGGGGCCACGGGCGTGGTTTTCGGACCGCGGTGTTGAAACCTTAGCGGGTAGTATCGGGTTAAGATAGAGCATTGTAAAGGCTTTGTTATAATCTTTCGCCTTTGTGGTGTTTGGTTGTATCACGTGGGTAAAGTGCATAACCTCTGCAGTGTGAAACTATTCGGATAGCCGTGCTCATGGTATTGAGCAATGCTCGGGAATTACTGATTAAGGGTTAGATTAATAAATTGGACAACTTGGTTGGGATGGCGGGATGGCCATATGGAAGATTGGAACTTGATTTAGGATTGGAAACTTGGTTTACTTGAGAAATCTTGAATTTATTTATTATTACTATTTGTTTTACATTCTTTACAATCTATTCACTTGTATTTGTTCATAAATGCTTATTGCAAAATAGCCATGATAGCCTATCCTTTGGAATAAGCCTTACATATAGATAAATAGAAGCGCATTACATGCACAACTTGTTGAGTGCTTTAAGTACTCACCCTTGCCAAACAACAATAATCAACAGTTGAAGAATCTACACTGTGTTGGAAGATGAAGTTCATGAAGACACGAGTCATTAGGGTCCGAGCCTTGTCGGTTGCATGTGGTGAATGATGAGCTATCTACGTTTCTACTTTCCGCTGCTTAATTATTAGCTTATATTCTCAGTCTTGCCCTGCGTGGCTTAATAATGTAAGTTGGTCATAAGATCATACATTTAGCTATATCAATAAATGAACTATTATTCTATTATCGTTGTGTATGATGTGATATGTACCAATGTTAAGCTGTGTGCACTAGCGTTGATCCTGGGAATAGTGCAGTAAACACAGTGGGTTCGAATCAGTGGATTCGGGTCCCTACAGCATGCAGTATATCTTATACTCGCGTCAGTTTTTTTCGCGCGCATTGTAATGTTGTTAAATTTTGTAACAATTAGATTCACAAGGAATCGACGCAAACCGGAACAGAACCAGAATGACAACGACTGACAAGTCAGGAGCAGCGCACCAAAGCCACGAAGTCCAGGTCAGATCAGACAGCTGATCTCGTCTCTGAACTGAGCAGCTAGCTTCCATCCAATGCATCTCCATTTTCAGCTCATGCTCAGCATACGATTGCCCTGGCGGCTCAACAAACTGACAGCGTTGCTCCTTCAATGCAAGAAGCGTTAGACCAAACCAAACCAAACCAAATTTCAGGAGCCACTGACATGTTTGCTCGAGCAATGAATGCTGCCTGAATCCTCCACAATTCGGTTACAACGGTAGTACAACGTTTGCCCGAAGATGTATGGATAGTATCGGTTCCAGTCTCTGTCTAGCTCCAGCTAGCAATATTCAATGGGGATTTTCAGAGTACTGGTTTCTTATCAACCACTGGTTACAGAAAAATGGCACCTGAAGATCAAAAGCAAATGCATCATGCACAAAAGAGAAGACGCTACTAATAATTCAAGTGTCCATCGCACCAAATCACCGATCAGCATCAGGCAATTAGCTAGGTTTACGTAAGAACAAGGAATCCTCCATGCGCCCTTCGCTTCCATGAGAGAGACAAATTCCAACCCAACGCGTGCAGCTGCAAAAGGCACACCATGCCGAACGAAGCCAGTGGTATTTGGATTTGATCATGTCGGTTGTTACAAGAATCAAAATAACATAGCAACCCAGAGCAGCTGCCATGATACCAACAGCCATTTCTTGCACTCGGTAACTAATCCATGAGAGGAAAAACAACCACTACCAAGTCAAGATGAAACATACGCATGAAAGAGAGCTGAGTGTAGCTCGGCTGGGAGGAGCGGGCGTCGTCCTCTCCTCCACCTGCCCGGGTTCGAGTCCAACACTCGCCCGTGGTGCTCATTTCCTTCTTCTTTCTTAAGTGCATGCAGAGCTCCTGGCCAAAAAATAAAATAAAAAACAAAACAAAAAAACATACGCATGAAACACAAGGTTGCGCAGTCCGCGTTATATCAGGTTTTAACGGAGGATTCACCACCGCTATTGAATCGAGACGAAGCATACGTATGAAATACAATGCTACGCAATTGCGAAATCGGCTGGTGGATCTTGCCAACAGAAGATCCAATCTCCCAACAGACAACCTCCCAATCATGCAACAAGGTGAAAGAGAACAAAAGGCACCTCGATATGCACCCGGATTGGAACGGATTTTGGCACTTGAATGCGAGTCATCCATCCATGGCAAAGGCTACATCTATGCTGATAGCTAGGATGACAGGACTGAAGTGTGAGAAGCCGGGTAAAAGGGAGACCAAGCAATGCAGTCGAGAGGCTCCTCTCCTAGATGCTTGAAAAGTGCAGTTTTTTTTAATCTTTGATCTATTTGGTCCCTTTGGATATATATTTTGTTTTGCATCTTTGGTTTCCTCTCCGACCGTAGGAGTGGTATATGGATCTGTTGCAGCCTTATACCGTAGCAGGTGCGCGACAGGTGACACGTGTCATCTGCTGTTGTGTTCGCGGTTTAGAACAGGGATTAGATTTGCAATTTTGTTCAAACAGGACCAAACATAAAAAAAAATAGTTCAAGAGGCCAAATAAGCTAAAGCTTTCAGGTTTTTCCCATGCCCATCATTTCCTTGCACTCTTTTTTGTTTTTTCTCACTCAGTTTTTCACAAGTTATTGCACGCGCAGTTAATTAGTCGTAGCGATTACATATACGCATAGGCAAAATCCCATATATATATATATATATATATATATATATATATATATATATATATATATATATATATATATATATATAATCCACATATAAGTACCATCGTATAAGCAATGGACTCTCCTCGGTCCTCTTGGCGCCGCCGGTCGCCCCGACCCCGACTGCCACCACCAGCCACTACGGACCCTTCGATGGAAGTGGGACTCTCCATGTCACCCCTGGTGTCCTTGGACGCGGCACCCACCTCAGATCTGCCGCTCAAGGGTTCTTTCGATGAGCTCCCTTCGTTTAGTCCAAGCGAAACATTGCAATACCTGGATTGGGGATCTCTAGAAGATGATGATGACCTTAATTCACAAGGTTCTGCCTCGCGTGATGCTGGCCCCTGCGTCGTCCGCGTACTGAAGGCGTCGCCCCAACCTCCGGTCTCTCTTCCCCCACCTCTGGAGCCTGCAGATCTTGCCGGATTGAAAGTGTTCCAAGCACCGAGCTAGGCTTTTGGGGGTGACCAGATGGTCTCTGCGAAGGCGAACCAGATCTCGAGTGCCTTGGACCTCACCCACGTCTCGGAATCGCTGACGACTAAGGAGCACTCCCCTTTCCCTCTGATACTCCCGTCACCTTCCCAGCACCTTCTGCACCTGCCAGGGAGTTACCCCATTCACCTACCCCGGCTCGACATCACAGCATGCCATTACTGCCCGGACTGCTCCCCTCAGTGATGCACCACCACCGAATCTTCAAAAGAGATCTGCTAAGACCGTTTCAACTCTGCCTTTAAAGTCTGCAACAACCAATCCTATGGAACCTAAGCGCACTTGTACTAAAGGCGAGTCTTCAGCCTGGCAGACTGTGAGACCAAGATTCTGGTGGAGGAAGCGCAACACCTCTTCCGTAGCCCCACATTCAACCCACCATGACTGCTCCCCACCGGCTGCTCACTCCACAAAGAAACGCGCCTGCATATCACCTTAGGATGCAGCTCTGAGAGGCAAATGCTTCCGCTGCCTCGCCTCTGATCACAAAATAGCCTCCTGCCGAGACCCTATTAGGTGCTTCACCTGCAAGCGAAGCGGTCACCAAGCTAGAAGCTATCCCCGTCGTGTGCTTCCTCCTGCACACCGTCATCTTGCGATGGCGGTCTCTGTAACCTCAGCAAATCGACCATTGTGCAACACCTGCTCTTTCTCTACCATGCAGACCATGTTGCACGAGGCTGCCAGGCTTAGCTAGCGTGCCGTCCTTCTTGTGGTCACTGGATACAGGTCTCCAGCCGATACTGTCAACACCTACAAGGCGACCAAGGTGATTGAAGCAAAGCTTGCTATCCCCTGGGTTGACACGCGTGTCACACGCCACAGCCCAGAGGATTTCCTGGCGTGCTTCGACTACCCGGCGCAACGGAATGCAGCTGTCCATGCAAAACACATTGAACACGGCGGCTGTAGATATGACATTGCACCTTGGATTCCCGACAGTGCTGCGGCGCATAGCTCTCTTCTCATCAGGGCTCGCATTGGGTTGGAGGGGCTACCCCTCAATGCCTGGAACCACAGCGCCGCGGCAGAAGTACTCAGGGGATGGTGATGTTTCGACCGAATCGACCGGTAGACGCGTTGTCGCGAAGCCACCAACATTTTCTGGGCTTGGGTCTGGGTCTCCAGCCCGGACATCATCCCCAGAAATATCTCTTGCTCGGTCTTCCCTAAAGACCGCAGCGGGAGAGCGCCGCGGAGTTGGCATGGTGCTCCAGACGCCCTGCCTCCTCGCTCAGAACCGCCAAATGGCTCCACCCATGATGTTCTTGTCCACCTGGACGTCACTGAAGACTACTGACCCCATCTTCGCATAGACGGGCAAGCTTGGCCAAAGACCTGCTCTTTTGACTGGACGCTTGGCATCGTTGATGGAACAGCGCCGCCACGGCCTCCTCGACGACCAGACATGCGTTGCCGTTTGGGTGGCCACCGCGATGACGATCGTCCTGACGACGATGATGACAGGGAGGACGCGGACTGCCACCTGTGAGGTCAGCACGACCGCCATGGGAGCCATTCCTGGGTGGGCCAGTCCAAGATGGCTTAGGACCTGCTTGCTCATCGCCTTGGGTTTTGTTCGCCAAGAGCCAAGGAGGTGCCCCCACAAGCGTTGCAAAGATTCATTAGGCTCTTCGATCAGCCGCTCTCTGATGACATGATAGCGGCCTTGAAAAATATCTACCGCATTGACGATCAGCACCAGCAGGTCTTCGAGGCGGTCGGGTCCTTACTGGGGGGTGACCCAACCGTGGGTGATGTCTGAATGCATGCTTGCTGATCTGGTCCGCATCAGACGTACTGCGCTCCATTGTCAAAATGCTGCTCAACTTCTATATGTCTTTTGTTTTAGGTCTCCCATGCCCTGTACCTCCGTGTCGGCTATGTACGCATGTGTGTCCTTGGGTTCAACCTATCTCGCAGTGCCGTTTGTCGGTTCGTGCCCTACGAGGCCCTGGCTCATGTGTCTTTTGGTTCGTTGCTCCTTGTCTGTCCTGAGTGACTAAAAGAATTGTCTGTCTTTTGATTAGTGCAACTAGTACCTTGTTGGCCATCAACAAGGCTTCGCTCTACTCTGCAGCCCTTCCAGTGCATCATGTGTGATTGTTCCATACTAACTTGGAATGTGCAAGGACTGAACGCTCCGGCTAGATGCGCTACAGTCCGCCAAATTCTTCAAGCCTCCCGACCTACTGTTGCTTCCTTGCAGGAATCTAAGCTGCAATGTGTTGACCAAACCTCCATCCGCGAGATTGGGGGCCATCGCCTTGCCTCGGCTAGTTGCCTGCCGACGCAAGGGGTTAGGGGCGGGATCCTATTGCTATGGGACGATGACATGGTCCAAGTGTCAAACTCGATCGTCCGCACCTTCTCGTTGACAACGCACGTCTCTCTCCGGAGCAACGGCAAATCTTTCTTGCTCACCACAGTATACGGACCCACAAACGACCGAGAAAAGGTCACATTCCTAGATGAGCTCACATCCCTCGCCCCGACAGCCCAGATGCCCTGGCTCCTCCTCAGCGATTTCAACCTAATCTTCGAGGCGAGAGACAAGAACAACTCTAACCTGAACCATCGATCTATGGCACAGTTCCGAGCTGTCATCAATCGATGTGCGCTCCGTGAGGTACCTCTGCAAAACCGTAGGTACACTTGGAGTAATGAGCGGGACGAACCTACCCTGGTCAGACTTGATCGTGTTTTTTGCAATCACGAATGGGACACCCTCTTCTGAAACCATATGCTACAAGCCCTCTATTCCTCAATGTATGGCCACTGCCCGTTGCTGTTAACAAATGACAATGGACCCCCCAAGCTGTGGACGTTTAGGTTCAAAAATTTCTAGACTCGCCTTCCGGGCTTCCAGCAAGTCGTTCAGCAGGCTTGGAATGCACCTAGCTTCCACACAGGCCCTTTCAAGCGATTGGCGTTTAGGCTTCGTGTGACTGCAAAGGCGGTTCGCACCTGGAGCAACTCCTTCTTCAGCGTCGCGGATCAGCAGTTTCACTTGGCAAACGCCGTCATTTTGCATCTGGATGTTGCTCAGGAATCTAGGGATCTGTCCCAGCCTGAGCGACTTCTTCACAAAGCACTCAAACTCAAGGTCACTGGCCTGGTTGCGGTTGAAAGGGCCCGCAAGGGGCAGACCTCTCGGATCACTTGGCTTAAGGAGGGAGATGCCAACACTCGTTTCTTCCACTTGAGGGCCAACGGACGTCGCCGTAAGAATTTCATCCAATCTCTGCAGACTGACCAGGGTGCGGTGACTCTACATAGTGACAAGGAACGGATTCTTTTCGAGTATTTCTTCTCACTACTAGGCACAAAGAATTTGCACTCTCAGGACATCGTTTGGAAACCATCTACGCACCTCGACCAATGGAATCTTCACCACATAGCCAACCGGTCCACCTCCCGGAAAGGCATTAAATCTCTCATAATCCTGACGTGCTGGCAATGGTGGAAAGAGTGCAACAACAGAATTTTTCAAAGGAATTAGGCGATTCACAAACAGATCCTACAGTCGATCGAAGACAAGGCCGCGAGCTGGGTTTCCGCGAGAGCACCACACCTCGAGAAAATTTTACAGCGACATCCTTAGAGGCTCACTGCTCCTTTTTCTTTTTCATTTTTTCTTCTCCTTTCTCTATCTTTCCACCCTTCCCACCCCTTGAGGTACAGTCTCCGCACTTTTGTCCCATGTAATCTTGCAACTCTCCTTCTAATCAAATCACAAAAAAATCCCATATATATGCACGTAAAACATGTTTAAGTTTACGAAGGGGTTTAAAACTCTTGGGCCTAAACCTGAAATAAGATGCTTATTTGACCCTCAACTTACGCTTATAAAGTCCACGAGCTAAAGCCAGGCAGAACAGACTGGTCAGCTAATAAAGTATCACTACTACGAGGTTAAGTCTAGCACAAGCAAATGTCTCACATTGGAATCCTGACAAGATATGACAGGAGGAGCAAGCATTTTGTCCCCTGAGCTGGGTGCTCACTGTTGCTAGCTCTACTCTATGACATGTGTTAATCATGGTGACACGTTTGTAGTCTTTTTAAGATTTTTAGATTTACAAAGATGTGTTATATGAATCCTAATAGTATTAGGGTCTGTTTTGGAGAGCTGTAACTTTTCTGAAACACAGTTTTTTGATTTTCTAGTCTAAAAAGCAACTGTATCTTTTTATAAGAGACCATTTGACAAATAGCTAATTTTTCTCAATAATAAGCTACAAAAGCAGGTCCAGCCTACTTTCAGCTTTTGGCTTTTACTAGTTTTTTTATAGCTTCTAGCTTATATCAAAAGTCATTTAAAAGCTGAGCTGTTTGAGGGGCTTACTAGTTTTTGGAAGCTGAAGCTGGCTTAAAGCCCCTAAACAGAGCCTTAGTATTACTACTTTCTTTCAAAGTTGAATTACTACTTGCTTTGAAGGAGGACTAAATAAACCTATAGGGTGGACATGGAGAATCCAAGTAACAAATAAGTCACAAACCAACTAGTCCAAAGAAAGAAGTACACGAGAGGATTAGGATCTAAGTTATACTTTAGTATTAGATTCTTGTAGACGATAAGGATCCGATGGTTCTAAAAGGTTCAAGAAGTCGTGAAAGAGCAACAATCCCTTGTACACTTTTGAGGTTGTGCTTAAAGAATTTGCGATCGGCTTTGCCAAATATTTCTTCTCTTGTCGTGATTGCTTCAATATCCTTATTTTAGTTTTCTCTACGGGATTCATCTTTTTCGTTCTTAAGACCGTACACACTCGTGATGTATATCAAAAAACTCTGATCCGATCTAATGGGTTGTTGCGCATAAGGAGTATTGAAGTGTAACACCATGCTATGCAGCTATAATCTCCAGCCTAACAAAAGGCCAGAGCTGTTAAAAGTGAGGAAACCATTGCTTATCTAGTACACTATACCTTTTTTTTTTGCAAATCTAGCCCCTCCATACATGGATTTGCAAATTTAACCATCTTCCCTACCACGGAAGGCGCGACAACAACACATGTCCCCCTACCACTCTCAGGGAGCGTGGAAACTGGTGGAGCTTGGTCGACCACTAGAGCAGCGTGGCCCACTGCGATAGGGTAGCTTCCGCGCTACCCAGGCACAGCACTGGGCTCCTGCCACACTCGTCGCTGCGCTGCCGTTCTCGCCAGCATTCGCTCTTTCGAGCTTGCCCGCGCTCAGTTGCCTTGCTACGGCGCTGGTTGGTTTCTGCGCTTCCTGGGCGTAGTAGGGGACACATCTCGCATACCGCACTTTCTGCGTTGTGGAAGAATGCCAAATTTGTAAATCTACGGACGAGAAGCTAAATTTGTAAATAAAAAAAACGAGGTACACAGCACTTGAAAAGCAATGATTTCAAAGTGGGAGGGATAAGTGCAGATCAAGCAACCTGTTCTGAATGTCTGCATGAATGCTAGCTCCATCTCCATGACACTGTGTTGTGGCATAATGAGTTAAAACGTTTCAGACCGACCGTGTGCGCGTGAGTGCCTGTTGGGACAGTGTGGTGTCTGCCTGGCCCACAAACTGGTGTCCCTTTCATGGTGAGTGGTAAATGATGCTTAAGGCCCGTTTAGAATTCGGGAGTGCTATAATAGTTTTGGTCGGTTTGTATTATTAGCTGCGAAATTTTTATGAAATTCTAATAAAATTGTTTCGTTCCAAACAGTCCCGAAGAACAGGTGTGTTCCTCCGGAAGAAATGAAGAAGTAAGCGACAATCCGAAGACATTCCAATGTGCATAAGCATTAAAACATATTTCGGGAGATTTTTCCATGGAAGAGAAAAGACTTAATCGAGCTAATAGACGTTGTTTCAGATATAATCTGCTGTGTTTTTTTAACCCTAAACAATTGCATTCTTAATTAGCAACGTCTGGTACTCCTTACAGCTGCTAGGAGTGCACCATCAGTATCATAACAAGTTATTATTAGTTGTGCCTGCACTTCTTATCCCCGACAGATAGGCTTTTGCCTGTAAGCTGTAAAGTTATTACCTTGAACCTTTTCCTGTGATTATTGCCACCTAATCGGGAGCAAAGCTTATTTCGCTTACAAAAGAATATACCTTTCTAAATGGCTGAAACATGCAAGGAAAATATGCATAATTATTTTATACCTTCAGTCCTCAGAAAATCCATAATAATCCTTTCAAAAGAAGAATAAGAAATTCGCTTGAAAAAGGGGAAAGCGATAGATAAGAATTTCATTATGATTTTTGTTCCTTCTCTTTTAGGGATAAAAGATTGTTAGATTGTGGTGGCCATATTGTCATAAATCAATCATGCTCTCCATTATTTCAAGGACCAAATACCAAAATTAAAAGGACATGCATAAGCACGCAATATTCCTGCCATCACCAAAGTATTCCTCTCTCCCTAACTTTTCTGGATACCAGTATCCGCCATGCCCAGCTGCACACAGATTTTCTGGGCTGTGCAAGCAAAGCTTGGCATGCATGCATGGACATGATACTAGTATGCCAAAATTGCCAGCAGGTCAGAAAACAAAGTGACAACCAGAATGGACATTATTCTGCTTGGAACAGCACATTCCAAGATTAACATGATTTGTATTGATCTGAAGCTTTGCATTTTATAATGCTCAGGTAAGGTAACATAACCTCGTAACAGCAAAGCACATTCTGCATTGTGAGTGTGTGTAAAGATCTTCCTGGATGGGCTTGGATCCAAGAGAAATATATCTTAATTTACAATGCAGTTTTGTGGTAATAAAATGGAGAGGAAGAGTGGAACTGAATCTCTCTCTCTCTCTGACTTCCCTCGGAACTGAATCTCTCTCGTATTTCTGGAACTAACCTATGAATGATACCTCCCTTTCCCATTGCTATCTGATAGTGTAGGAGTAGCAAAGGCTAGGTCAAATTCCACTTATCGGCTAGCTCACAACTCACAAGGTACTCTCCCAGTGCTTTTACCTAATAAAAAATGTACTTTCTTTCAGGTTTGAGTCTGTACAATCGTATTAACACCCTGTCAGAGAAAAAGAATTGGCCACTGAAGTACTGAACACCACCAATACCTACCATACTATGTTAGTTGGCTCTAGGTGAGTAATTGAGATGGGGCCATAAACAAATTTGTTCTTCGTGAACAGCCAAGTTTGTACCCTCTAGTCAGGTGTCAGTGTGCTACTCCACATGAGTACTAGTGTTGCTTTAGTTCAAGTGAAGTGGGTGCAAGGCTCACACTTTTCACTTTAAAGATCACACAAATTTGACTAATCAAAAAACGAAGTATACATTAAATTTGTGAGTTTAAATTTTTAAGTTTGTACTAGCGGATTTTACTTTTCGACGAACTCTCCGAAATGACACTAAAAATCAGTCAGCCAAATAAATAGAAGAGGAAGATTTATTGTTTAACTATATATATACTAACAACTGTAAGTGAATCCTCTAAAGTAGGAGTGAGGCTAAAAACATTAGGCAACTTTCCTATGATCCTGTCAATTCTAATGTATGAAAAACTAGAATGTTACTACTCCCTCAGTCATAGTATATAGGGCGCATAACATATTTCGCAACGACCAACGCAGGCTTAGAGGAGCATATCTTGGACTCATTTGCCCCTCATGAATTTAATCCAGCCAGCCATTCATTAGCCTTGCTCGCCGTGTAGACGATTCGGTATGCAAATCTTGTGCCCACTCTCTCTCTCTGCATGGTGCATGCAAATCTTGTTCCCACGCTCTCTCTCTGGATTTTTCGAGCTCATGATTTGGCACCGGCGCAAAAACTGAGAAATGGCGCCATCCAAATTTTCAGAAGCCAGCCGGTCCCATCCAAATTTTTAGAAGCTCACTCCCTCTCTACACTCGTCTCTTCCTATAAGGACTCAATGAACACTGAAGCCCTCTTAACCAGATCGAGCAATGGCCGGTTTAGACCTTAATATTCCGATAAATTGGGAGGAGGTTGAGGAGTATGAAGGACCGGTGGTCGACTTGAACCATGATCTAGAGTGGGATGAGAGGGATGAAGGTGAGAGAAGTTTGCATGCTTGAACCATGATCTGTCGAGGATACCGACTAGAGAGGGAGTGAATAGGCGGTTTTTAAAATTCTTCTTACTAAATACACGCTCTATTTAACCTTATGCCAAAATCTTAACAAATAATAATGCGGAAGCGATAAACCAATGTTTTAACAAATAAAGCCTAAATCAACTAGGCTATCACTATATGCACTAACTAATTATGTTTCTAACAAAAATTTGCAATCCTAAAGACAAGCAAGCAATTTAATTCTAGAAATGTAAATTGCAACAAGGTAAATATAGAATTGCAAGCATACACAAGGAGACACAATACATTTTACCATGGTGTTGGGAGACTTGCCGGTCTCCCCTAATCCATATTGAGGTTAGTCCAAACGAATTGGATCGGCTCCACGAATTGAGCATCCACCTTGAATCCACTAGTGGTTGCTCTTTCCCTCTCTGGGTAGGCGAGCACCGACCTTCACAACTTTGCTGGGGCTTCTCATAACCTCCGTTGATAGCTCCCGCGCACGACGCTGCTATGCCGTCTAGGTATTGGCAAACACCAAGATTAACAAGTCAAGCCCTCTAGCTTGAACTTCACCAAGTGCAACACATGCACTCCAGTGACCTCCTAAGTGCAACACATGCACTAGGATTCTCCTCAAGTGCAACACATGCACAAGAGGCTCTCAATCCACTTTCTAATTGCAACACATGCAATTAGAGCTCACTCTTAGCTCAAGAGACAAATGAGAAAAGGCAACACATGCACTTCACTCCCATAACACCCAAGAACAACAGCCCACAACCATTGCCCCCAAGGCCTCCTTTTATAGTCTCTAAGCCAAAACTAGCCGTTGGGGGCAAAATCTAGAAAAACTCAGTAAATCCGGTGCTACCGCCCTACTAAGCCCGGTAGCACCGGCCTTCAGGCCAACGGCTAGAAAAACTAGCCGTTACAGGAAATCCGGTAGCACCGGCCAACTAGGAGTGGTGCTACCGCTCGGGGGGTAGCATCGGCCTTGGACCCCGGTATCACCGGACCCGAGCCAACCACAAAAATACCTCATCTGGAATTTTCACACCGACCAGAGGAGCGGTAGGGCTACCATGGGCGGTAGCACCAGACTTAGCCTTATGATGATCAACACATGATCCAATCACAAGCTGAAACACCAAAGCGTGAGCTCTCTATTTGCAACACATGCAAATCTTAGCTCCATGCAAACCACAACTCAAACTCAAGTGCATGAGTTCTCTATTTGCAACACATGCAAATCTCTAGTTCCATGCAACCACTTTAAATCAAATAGCTTGAGCTCTCTCCTTTTGCAACACATGCAAAACTTAGCTCCAAACAATAACCATATGAACAACATTGCATAAGCTATCTCCCTTTCGCAACACATGCAAATCCATAGCTTCATGCAAAAACCAAATCAATTAAGATTCAATAAAGAAGCATACATGAGCTCCCTTATTTGCAATGCATGCAAATACTTAGCTCATGCAAAATCCAATGCACTAGTTTCACCCATTCGCAACACATGCCAAATGGTTAGCTCCATGCAAAAACCAATCAAGAGAGTGAGCTAGAGTGAACCGGATTGAGTTCATCAACACATGATGAAACTCAAGCAAAATGACTCAACCCCTCTTAATAGTACGACACCTAACTAGCAACCCGGTCTCCCATCCAAATATCGAGACCGGTAAAAGACTAGGAACACATCCTTAGCCCTAGCTAGTAATATCTTTGCCTCTAACGATCTATTTGGAGTTTTTATGATATCCAATCATTTTCTCTCCAGGATCGAATCTTCTTCTTCTTGTTCATCAATACACGATAAACCTTCTCTAGCCCTTCTCTTTACTTCAGGATCACCTCTTGAAGCTCGTCAACACATGATGACTTCTCATTCCCGATTCTTTTATTTATCTTGGACTCAACCTACTTTACAACTCATAGAAGATTGTTAGTCCAACAAACACGATTGTCTCAATCATCATTTGCACTCTATTAACACATAATAGATGCCTCCAAGATCGATTGAGCACAACCCAAATCAATTTGAATGATTAATTGTGTCTTGAGTACTTTGATGCAACTAATGCTTTATTATACTCAAGAACTTCCCGCTTATCCTTAATCAATAAAGAGACACCATTAACACATGATGAAGTGTTCTTTGATTTGATTAAAAGACAACCGAACTCAATTAAATTTTATTTAAATTGACATGAGTATATATAACTACACAAATTTGATGGTTAGTAATGATCTATATATGTTTGAGTGATGGAAATGGGATCAATACATTTAGACCATCAACTATAGAACAAACTCCATTAAGTATGTGTATATAACTAATTGAACATGGAATCAATATGCACATAATCAATCTTAGATTGCATATGAGTTTTGACGAATACTCATAAAACAGGGGTGCACCAACGGCCCAATTGCAACAAGCAAAGCCCAGAGCAGCAAGCAGGCGGCCTCGAATACAGCCCCAGCCTAAACAGGCCGTCCCCGGCCTGCTACCCAAATGCCTACGAGACCATTCAGGGAGACCATTCCCGACCGATCCCCCAACTCCGACTCAGCAGGGTTCCCGACCCCCGCAGCGGGACGGGATCCCCCGACTCCGACTCAGCAGGGTTCCCGACCCCCGCAGCGGGACGGGATCCCGCGACTCCGACTCAGCGAGGTTCCCGACCCCGCAGCGAGGCGGATCCCCGGCTCCGACCGAACCATGATAATCCCGCCGAGGGCGCGTGCGCGCGCCGGAGTCCGTGTCAACCTAAGGCCACGTGCCCCACGAGCGGTCATTCGGTGGTGGCGAGGCGGTGGTCCCTTCCCAAGACGATTTGATAGGCTGCTGAAGCCACGTCTCTGTCCCATCGACCACCACCCACGGTGCAAGGACACGCTCTCTCGAGGCAACTCCAGCGTCACACGCGACTCGTCGGCACCCACATGGATCACGAGAGCGGCTCGCCACTTCCGGAGGATTACCTAACCGCTCGACCGGCTAGACCACCGACCCAAAGATAGGCTCGCAGGCGGCGACGATCGGCGAGCAAGCGACCGGTCGCGAACGATTGGCCGACGGCGGGCAAGACCAAGCCCTAAAGTAGCTCGCTGGTACTTCGCCAATTCTCGATGTAACCTGCCCTTCAGTCTTGAATAAAAGGCGGAACCTCCTAACAGGCAGAGAGTAAGAGCTACAAGAGAGCTTTTCCTCTTCTTCCTCTTCTTTTTTTCTTCTCCTTCGAGAGCTAAGTTTAGATCATTCTAGTGTTGAGGCTCCACCTCTCGCTTGTAAAAAACTTCGGTGCGATCATCACTTTTGATGAATACAACACCAACGCACGAATCGGGTAGGGACCTTCGCCCGAACGGTATACATCTTGGACTCGAGGTCTAACCATTCAGGAGCGGAACGCGCAGCCCTTAGACTTACAAATTTACTTGCCGGCCAAACGCCGGCGGTACGCGCGCCAGTAGGGGCTTCAGCGCGTCTTGGCAAAGATCTCGGATTCCCATTCGTCTCCTTGATGGCATTCTTCTCCAACGACGCATGATCGTGTTCGGGAGCCGATCCGCCGGCTCCCTCGGCTTCACCGTCACCTCGGAGAGAGCTCACGCTCATCCCGCCGCCACGGGCGGCGCGCTATGGGAGCTGGACACCATCTCCGTGACCGTCCCACTCGGCTTGAGCGCCTCGGCCCCAAAGCCGAACACGAGGAGCGCTATACCTCCTTTGGCGAAAGCCCCTCGGGCTGCGCAGAGATCCCGTCACCTCCCCGCCACGACTTGTAGCTATGGTGGCTACATGCCAACCTCCGTCCACGAGTTCTTGAAGACTCTTCCGACCACGGCTCCAGCTCGACACGGAGTATCCCGCCCACAGGCGGCACTCTCGCGAGTGCAACGTGGCGGGCACAATCGATTTGGCCGTAGCCACCGCGGCTACGACGGTCCCCGTCCGCGACCGAGGCACGGGAGGGGGAATACCAGCCAGAAGCGCGCCTGAACGCTTCGGGCTCGCTACATGAGCTCCAACGCAACGCGGAGAGTGGAGGAGCGAAAGGTCGAGCTCGACCGGCTCGAGCCAACTGAGCGGGGCGAGCCCGAGCCCGCAGTCTTTGGCGGGCGACGCAGCGCGCGCGCCAAGAGCACCACAAGTTGGGGCGTAATCCGCGCCCCGCTTTTCCTCACGCAAGCCAAAGCGTGGCTGCGGCGCAATCTTTGCTCGAGGCCTTCCGAGCCCGCAAACCCGAGGCGAGCTACCTACGAGAACCTTCGGGTGGTGGAAGCGCTTGCCGCCGTCAAGACATGCAGAGCCTCGGCTCCTACCACACCGGCGCTACTTCCGCCACCGGGCCCGTCTGCGCATGCGAGCCGGCCGGAGTGCGGCCAAGACCGCACCCGCCATGAACCACCCCAGCCTCACGCACCCGGTGCGCGGCGCCTCGGTAATGCCTACGACATCCGCGCCACCCTCGGCGCGAAGAAAGATGGCGGAGGGCGCCGCCACTCACGTGTTGCGGATGGTGGCGCCACTCTCGCGGCCGAGCCCCGATGGTCCCGACCACGGGCTTTTTGCCAAGGGATCCGCCAGCGGATTTCCCACCCGATTCCGGCGCCTACCAACATTGCCAAGTACACCGGCCACCAACCCAGTGTCGGCTCGAAGATTACCGGCTCGCGTCTTGCGGGTGGGAGCGACGGATGATCTCTTCATCATCGATGCCTCCCCATCTACCTCGCGGACTCGGCTCGAGCTGGCTCAGTACCGCCTCCAAAACTATCGAATCGGGGTGACTTGAAGAATCTCTTCGTCGGTAACTTCCGTGGCACTTATAAGCGCCACGTAACTCTGACACGAAGGCTGCAGCGCAGCCAGGAGACTCTCGGGACTACATCCGAGGTTTTCCGCCACATCTGCGAGCTCCCGACATCTCCGACGCCGATGTCGTGGAGCCTTCATCTACGGCACCTCTGCAAGGCCTTGGTGCACAAGTCGGGCCGCCTCAAGCCCAGACCACCAAGGAGCTCCTCGACATCGCCACCAACCACGCCTCGGCGAGGAGGCCGTGGGGCTATTTTCGAAGGAGGAAAGGCCCAGCAGAGCCCGGCGTCAAAACGGGTCTCCTTCCGACCGCTTCGACAAGCAGGCGGCGCGGGAAGCGGTCCGTGAGACCCAAGTGGTCGCCACGGTCGACCGCCTCGCCAGCAGCGGTAGCGCGCGCGACCGTCGCGCCACCACTTCGAAAATTGATGGGCGGCCCTTGCCCAACCATGGGTTCTCCGTCAAGCACAAATCCGGATCGCGAAGTCTGAGCGCTATCTTTCTAGCGTCCCCACCACGCCGCGGCAAAGGAAAGAAGCTCGCCGCGGCCCGCGAACAGCGGAGAAGAAGGCGACGACGAGTTCCCGAGCCCGACGGCCGCCTCATGATCTTCGGAGGATCGGCTTGCTACGCCGACAAGCGTCGGCTCAAGCTCGCTATCGCGAGGTCCACACCGCCGCGGGCGTCCCCAATATCTTCGGTGGTGGAGTTCCGATCACCTTTGATCGGACCGATCACCCGATCGCGTCCACGGTAGGGAGGTACCGTGGTGGTCGGCCCGTCGTCGAACGGCGCCTCACGAAGGTCTTGATGGATCGAGGCGGCGGCCTTAACATCCTCTACGTTGAGGCGTTCGACGCTATGGGGTCCGCGCTCAAGCCTCCGGCCAAGCAAGGCACCTTTCCATGGCGTCATCCCGGGCCAGCAAGCCCATCCGCTCGGGCCGGTCGACCGGCCCGTCACCTTCGGGGAGCCGGGAAACTTCCGCGCCGAGACCCTCACCTTCGAGGTCGTGGATTTCCCCGGCGCCTACCACGCCATCCTGGGGAGGCCATGCTACGCCAAGTTCATGGCGATCCCCAGCTACGCCTACCTCAAGCTCAAGATGCGGACCGCATGGAGTCATTACCACGGCATCGTCTTTCCGGCTTGCCTTCAATCTGGCGAAGGCAACGCGAGCTCGCCTCGGCGATCGTTGCCTCTGCGGAACTCAACAAGCTCGGGAGGGAAGCCGAGTCCGTCCCGAATCCAAAGAAATCGTCGGCGGGATCCTTCAAATCCGCCGAGGACACGAAGGAGGTCACGGTCGATCCTCGTGATCCGACCAAGACCGTCTTGGTCGAAGCCACGCCCCGCCAAATAGGAAAGCGCGCTCGTCGACTTCCTCCGCACTAACAAAGATGTCTTCGCATGGAGGTCCTCCGACATGCCGGGCATTCAAAGGAGGTGCCGAGCACTCCTTGAGCGTCCGACCGTGCTCAAAGCCGGCCGCCCAACGCCGCGCCGCTTCGACGAGGAAAGGCGCAGGTTATAGGAGGAGATCGCCAAACTCTTGGCGGGGGTTTGTAAAGAGGTGCGCCACCCCGAGTGGCTAGCCAACCTCAGACTTATAAAAAGAAGAACGGGCAATGGAGAATGTGTGTTGACTATACGAGTCTCAACAAAGCATGTCCCAAGGACCCATTCCCCTTACCTCGCATCGACCAAGTCATCGACTCCACCGCTGGGTGCGAGTCTCTTTCCTTTCTGGATGCCTACTCGGGCTACCACCAGATTGCGCTAAAGGAGTCCGACCACCGCGACTTCCTTCATCACTCCGTTCGGCTCGTTCGCTATGTCACAATGCCCTTCGCTGAAGAACGCGGCGCTACATACCAACGATGTATGCAAACGTGCTTCAATGACCAGATCGGCCGCAACGTTGAGGCGTATGTCGACGATATTGTCGTAAAGACCAGGAAGGCTGACGACCTTATCGCCGACCTAGAAGAGACTTTCGCGAACCTTCGATGGTTTCGCATAAAGCTCAACCCAGAGAAGTGCGTCTTCGGGGTCCCCAAAGGAAAGCTCTTAGGCTTCATCGTCTCTCGGCGAGGCATCGAGGCCAATCGGAGAAGATCTCGACGATCGCAAGATGGGCCCGGCCAACCTCAAAGGGGTCCAGAGGTCGACCGTGCCCGCGGCTTTGAGCCGTTTCGTCTCGCCTCGTGAACGCGAATGCCGCTTCTACAGTCGCTCAAGAAATCCGACCGCTTGCTGGACACCGAGGCTCGGGAGGCCCTCACCCGCAGAAGGCCTTCTGTCCTCGCCTCGATCTGATCGCCCGGCACGGTGAACATTGCTCCTCTACATCATTGCCACTACCCAAGTCGTCGCCGCGGCCCTCGTGGTGGAGCGGCGGAAGAAGGCCGTGAGCTCAAGGTACAACGGCCGATCTACTTCATCGATGAGGTACTTTCCGAGTCCAAGACTCGGTACCCACAGTGCGAAGTTACTCTGCGCGGTGCTCATCGCAAAGAGGAAACTCGTTCACTACTTCGATCGAGACGCCATCACCGTGGTGACCACGTCCCACTGGCGAGATCATCCACAATCGCGATGCCTCGGGAAGGATAGCCAAATGGGCGCCGAGCTTAGCGGCCATGGCATAATATACGTCCCTTGACGGCGATCAAATCGCGAGCTCGCCGACTTCGTTGCCGAGTGGGCCGGCCTGAGCACCACCAAAGGTCGAAGACCCCGAGCATCGGACAATGTACTTGACGGGTCTTACGCCAAGAATGGCGCGGGCGCGGAGTCGCCATCATCTCCCCGCTCGAACAAAGCTTCAATACGCCATTAGGTTGCTCTTGGCGCGACCAACAACATTGCCGTCACGAGGCTCTCGCCAACGGTCTCGGATCGCCGCCGACCTCGGTGCCCACCGCTCTCGTCCACGGGACTCCAAGCTTGTCGTCGACCAAGTCATGAAGGCTGCGGAGCCCGAGACGCCCGCGTGGCCGCCGTCATCGTCGAGAAGTACGCCGGCTCGAGGAGCGTTCAAGGGTTTCGAGCTTCACCATAGCTACCGACGCTACAATGGCGAGGCCGATCACCGGCCAATCTTGCCTCCAGCAGAGCCCGTCCCGCCGGATCTTCGTCTCCGACCTCCTGCGGCCTTGTCCACCGGACTCGGCGGTGGCGGCCACCCGACCAATCCAAAGACGGTCGCCCGGCCGACCGACGCGGTCGGGCGTAGACTTGGCGGATCGCCCGCGGTGTGCTAGCACTTGAGTCCGACCGAGGAGGCCCTACATCGACCGCTTGACTGGACGGGTCACTTCCAGACCCGACCGAGGCCCGGCGCCTCGCCCGGAGCAAAATCTTCGTCTGATCGGCCCGGACCTCTACAAAGGAGTCCCTCCGGTCCTCCAAAATGTATCTTGACCGACCAAGGAAAATAATTTCTGGACGACATACACAAATAGTCTGCGGTCACCACGCAGCACCCGATCTCTTGTGGGAAAGGCCTTTCGACAAGGTTTCTCTCGGCCAACTTGTGTCGACGCCGAGCATATCGTGACGCTTTGCGAAGGATGCCGCTTTGCTCGTACAGACGATCGCCAAATTTGCTTTACTGACGATCCCCATCACGTGGCCTTTTGCCGTCTGGGGGACTCGATTTGGTCGAGCCTTCAGAAAGCGCCGGGGCTTCACCCACCGCTCGTCGCGGTAGATAAGTTCACCAAGTGGATAGAGGCCAAGCCGGTCGTGGCGTCACGCCGGTACAAGCGGCCATCTTCTTCCGCGACATCGCTTTTAGGTTTGGAGTCCCAAACTCCATCATCACCGACAACGAACACGCTTCACGGGAAGGAATTTCTCGAGTTCGTGGCGACTTCAACATCCGTGTCGATTGGGCGCGATAGCCCATCCGCGGACTAACGGCGGTCGAGCGCACTAACGGCATGATCCTTCAAGGACTCAAGCGCGGATCTTCGATCGGCTCAAGCATTTCGCAGGCGCTGGGTAGCCGAGCCGCCCTCCGTCCTCTGAGTCTGCGGACCACGCCGACCGGCGGCCGGGTTCACACTCTTCTTTATGGTGTTCGGCTGAAGCCATTTTGCCCATCGACCGGAATACGGCTCCCGAGATTGCAAGCCTTCGATGAGGCTCGGGGCTCGCCTGCAACAAGACGCCATCGACCCACCGACGAGCGCGCGGCGTGGCGATCTGCGGTCGGCGGATATCAACAAGCCTGCGCGCTACCACGGCCGCCAAGTTCGAGGACGATCCTTCAACAAGCGACTTGGTTCTGCGTCGGTCGGACAACCAAAGATAAGCACAAGCCGACGCCACAGGAGGGTCCTTTCACCGTCGTGGAAGTTCTCCGACCGCACCTTCGACTCAAGGACGCCGATGGTCGATCCTCCTAATGCCCGAACATTGAAAAGTTAAGGCGATTCTATCCCTAAGCTCTTTTCTTTTTCCCGTATAAGTCTTTACCTTTCTCCCAACCGAGCACCAGTCGCCACGTGACGACTCGGGGCTGCCCGTGGCGCCCGTTCGAGCCGCTCGGATGGTGTCTGTGTGGTCGGTGACCCAAATAGACCACGCAGGTCTATCCCGAGCGGTAACCTCTCGACCCGAGTGCTACGGCCACGCCCGGTAGGCTATGGTTGCCCAAAGAGCACTCGCGGAAGAAGGAAGCACCGAGTGGGATGACCTTCAGTCGATTGGGAACAATCTTCCCCACACGAACTCGGCTAACTCACGTACTCATGTGGGTCGGTGACCCGACTAGTCACAGAGTCTATCCCGAGCGGTAACCCTCTCGACCCGAGCGCTACGGCCCTCGCCCGGCCGCTATGGTTGCTAAGTAGCACTTTGCGGAAGAAGGAAGTGCCCGAGTGGAAAAACCCTTGGCCGACGGAACACTCCGAACCCCATGAGTGCGCGTAACTACCGTGATAAACAAGACTCCTATCCTCTTCGCCCTCTCAAATTGACCCGACCTACGCATAAGCGACCCTGTAGTCCTTGAGGCTATGGTCGGTCAAACCCAAACGCAAAGGAGAGCAAAGAGGCAAACCGAGCTTACAATTACTTACGATCGTTTACACAATGTCTTTGCAAGAAAAGAAAAAAGGGGGCTAACTTCTTTCTTCCTCTTCTTCACGGTGGCCGACCAAGCACGGAGGAGGAGGACTGCATCTTGGAAGGCGACCTCGGTGGGGCGTGGTGGCGATCTCCGAGCATGCGGCTCGACACGAGCTCGAACTGCCGACCTCGTCGTCGGTCGGTTCCGGCGATGCCGCTACTCACCACTGCGAGGTCGATACCGTCATAGTGCGAGACGGTGTTGACCAGTGCGGACGAAGCTCCCAGGTGCTGCGCCCGCAATCACAGCCGCCTCCACAAGCCCCGCACTCGGGCGGTAGCAGGCAAGCAAGCGCCGGGCTCGCCTGCGCCCCAAGACTTGGCGCGAGACCTCTGGCGACCCCCCGAAGGCTTCGCCTCGGCGCCCATCTCGGCCCTACCATCCTCGGAGACCCTCAGCGCCGCCAGAGCCTCGTCCCTGGCCGCGATCGCCACGTCGCGGGTCTCCGCCGCCGCATTCCGAGCCTCCATGGCGACGCTCAGGTTTTTCTGCACCTCTGCGAGTTTTCGGCGTCTCCAGATGAGTCTCCTCTACGGGTTACCCCAACCAAAGAAATCAATGGAGGAGTTGAGATACTTACCAGTCGCAGAGTCGATCAGGCTGCCGACTTCCCCTCTGAGACTCTCGTAGGACGTCCTCAAGGAAGCCGCTCCTTCCGAACAGTCTCTGCTCGGATCGAGCTTGTTCGGCGTCCTCCGGGCTTGATCCCGCTCCGACCGCAGATGGGTCGCTTCTGCTTGTGCCACCCCCTCAGCGGTGACGGCGGCGTCCTTGGCCTCGGTGACCTCCGCCAGGGAGGATTCAAGCTCCACCACCCTTGCCCTCAAGGCCTCGGCCCCAAGGCGCTCGTCGTAAAGGGCCTTTGAGGCCTCCTCCAGCCCTAGGCGGAGTTTTTCGCCTCCGTCCGCCCAATGTTCAAAGCCTCTTGGGCAAGACGAAACTCAAGCCGCAGCCGACCACTTTCTTCCACTGCGGCGGCCCGCTGAGCATCCGAGCGACGAAGGAGCCCGCCGGCGCTTCGGGCCCGCAAATGTCGCACAACACGACATTTCACAACCGCGAAGCATATCGAGAGTTACAAAGTCGACTCCTTCGCTCGGCTTACCAAACTTACGGGTTGAATCCCAGACCATCACCTCCAGCGCCCTGCTGGAAGACTCTAAGGCTAGGGTCAGACCCTTATGGATCAGCCCTATCTCCTCCTCCGCAACCGTGGCGCCCTGCCGAAGGGCAGCCCACTCTCGCTCCTCGGCCGGGTCCATGGATCCCGGCCCTGGGGCCACATCCGGCAGCAGACCTTCGCCTGTCTGCTCGGAGGGAGCGGCGCCCGACCAGAGCGCCATGGCCAGGGGCGATGAAGTCGGCCCCTCGAGCCCCCTGAGGCGGGGTCTGACGCCTCGCATCGGCGCCGCCCGGCCGCGCCGCCCGCCAGCTACTGCCGACCCCCTCGGCAAGACTATCTCGGCCGGCACCGCCGGTGGGTCGGCGATCGCTCCACCTCTTCCGCCACGCCCTTCGATCGGGCGCATGGCTGGCCGTCGCCGTCCCCTCCTCCGAAGACCGCTCGCGTCGCGGCGCCCCGGCGGGGCGCGGAGCTCTTCGCCGCCTCGATCTCTCCTCCTCAAAGGAGGCGCGTCCTGATCGCGTGCTCCATAGGCGCCGACCGACGGTACCACCGGAGCCGCCGTGACCGCCACTTGAGAAGTGGCTGCGGCACGCCCCACCGTCACGCCCGTGTAGGCGCTGCACGTCACGATATTTAAAAGTCGCCCGAGCGGCTTTGCTACAAAAAATGTTCCAGCAGAAGGGAAGAAATACTTCGAAGCGGAGGCGAGTCGCGGCGCGCGCTCTTTCGTCGGCCCCCACCAAGGGGCGGTCGGCCGCCGCTTCCCGCTACCACCCGGTCGAAGCGCGTCGACAAGCTGCGGCCGCAGACGCTTCTTCGCTGAGGGATCGCGGCCGCGGGGCTCTTTGTCGGGCCAACTCGAGCCACCACTTACCGGAGGGTCGGGAAGGAATGCGCTGTAGTCGGGGAAGCTCCCCCCACTATCAGTAGAAGTCGTCCCCACCGCGGTGGACTCCGATACGTCCTCGCCGCGCGCGTGCCTTGCCGCGCGCTCCTTTCGCTTCTTCTTCCTCCTCTCCTCCTTCTGCCTTTTGCGGGAATCGGCCTCGGCGGTCTTCGCCCGAGAGGCCGCCCTCGCTTCTTTCTCCCGGAGCAAGGTGCGGGAGGACATGCTGCGAGCCCCTAGAGGATACAAAACGACCGACAGTCGACGCTAAGAGCGAAGAAGAAAGAAGCAGAAAGAAAAATCCCACAAACTCACCAGATTTGGGGAATGAGCCGACGAGAAAGGCCCCGGGGGGCCGCCCGCGGCCACCGTGGCGCTTCCTCCGATAACTGCCGCCACCCGGGCCTCCACCTCGGACGCGGCCAACTCGGCCACCTCCATCCTTGCCCGGTCGGATGGCCCCTCATACTGGAACATGGGGTGCGGCCTGAGCGCGAGGGGCTGCACGCGCATCCTCATGAAGGCGTGCACGACAACATCCCCTCGCCCCGTTTCCTCGAGCCACGATCTCCTCCACGATCGGGGCCACCTTGTTCTTTTCCCTCTTCTACGCGCCCAGTCCATTGCTCCATCGCGACGAGAGCTCGCCGAGAAAAGCTTTGGGCGCTGCTTTTTCAACGTTCGGACATAGATCCATTCGAGCGCCATCCCTTGTTAGAGGACTGCAGCTTGATGTCCAGTACTCGAGCTCGGCCGTTCGAAGCCGAGGCGAGCCGCCCATGGGCGCCGTCGCGTCGACGGCTGTCTTTCCAAAGTCTCGCTGGAAGAAGTGCGCACACATACCAATGCGGCTCAATCCTAAGAAGGCCTCGCACGGGGTAATGAAAATGGCGATGTGAAGGACCCGTTAGGGTTGAGGTGGTGCACCTCCACCTTGTAATGGAAAAGAAGCCCCGGACGAAAGGGTGGAGCGGCAGCCGGCCGCTCAAAAAATGAGGCGGGACCACAACCTCGTCGCTCTGCGGCGGCGGGATAACGGCCCGGTCGGCACTCTCCACCAGAGGTGCCTCGGCGAGGAAGCCCTTCTTCACTAGGCCGAAGCGCGACTCTCTCTCGTGCGAGCACTCCGTCCCACGACATCTTCGCGGGAAGCGACGGAAAGGTGAGAAGAAGAGGGCCGAGGTTTCCTTCTCCGGCTCTCTGGCGTTTTCTTGCTTTAGGGGCGGGAGACGAAGAAGGCGAAAGCGTGGCTACCCGAGGCACCCCAACAACGTACTTATAGGAGGCGGCGGACGCCGACCGAACGGCCTCCTCGAACGAATCGTCGCGTCCGCCCTCGTCTCGCTACGCCCGCCTGGTAACTCCGATTTCCAATTCCACTCGCATTTAATCACGTCGCATCGGGTTGCAGAGTCATAAAGACGCCGCCCGAACAGCGTGTCCGTTACCTCTTGGTCTCGCCTTTTGGCCGGGCGGTTGTTCCGGCGCGCGAGAGGCCCATTGGGCGCTGCGGTCCCAAGATGGCAAAGCTTTGTGGCTTGCGCCAGGCCCACCAAAGTCGTGGGTTCAAAAGGCCTAACCCACCGGATGGGCGTAGGGCGCCCAATGAAACTTGAGCGAGGGCAAGTGCGAGTGAGCCCCACGGTGGGTCCCGGTTGGGTCGGTGGACGACCAGTCCACCTCTACTCGCGTCGAGACCATACTTCACACTCTCCCGGGAGCTCATCGATGAGCGACAGCCAGCTGTGCTCTGGGTCGGCTGACGACCCAGGGTCCATACGGGATTGAGTAAAGAAAGGTTTCTTATGGGTCGCCCCACAGCAGGGCCAGGACACCCTACTCTGGGACCGTCCGCTCGGAAGGGTCCCCCTTGGGCGGGACCTCCCAGGACCCACTCGGACTACCCGTTACTAGCTCCAAGAGCACGGCGTTCAAACCAACGCAGTAAACGCGTCGCCACCCTCCGTGTCCCACACTGCGGATGGGGTAAACTTGTGGGATAGACGGCAGCTACTCCTCTCGCAGCTTCCCTCGCCGGACGGGGACTCGGGATGGATACCCCGCGTCCAGCTACGACGTTAAACGAGCACTCGGACATCGGAACCTCGCGGAGGCATCCGGTCGTCCTTGCCGACCAAGGCACTCGGACATCGGAACCTCGCGGAGGCATCCGGTCGTCCTTGCCGACTAAGGCAGCGTCCAGCTACGACGTTAAACGAGCACTCGGACACCGGAACCTCGCGGAGGCATCCGGTCGTCCTGCCGACCAAGGCACTCGGACATCGGAACCTCGCGGAGGCATCCGGTCGTCCTTGCCGACTAAAGCGGCGTCTAGCTACGACGTTAACGAGCACTCGGACACCGGAACCTCGCGGAGGCATCCGGCCGTCCTGCCGACCAAGGCACTCGGACACCGGAACCTCGCGGAGGCATCCGGTCGTCCCTGCCGACCAAGGCACTCGGACATCGGAACCTCGCGGAGGCATCCGGTCGTCCTTGCCGACTAAGGCAGCGTCCAGCTACGACGTTAAACGAGCACTCGGACACCGGAACCTCGCGGAGGCATCCGGTCGTCCTTGCCGACCAAGGCACTCGGACATCGGAACCTCGCGGAGGCATCCGGTCGTCCTTGCCGACTAAGGCGCGCCGTCTAGCTACGACGTTAAGCGAGCACTCGGACACCGGAACCTCGCGGAGGCATCCGGCCGTCCTTGCCGACCAAGGCACTCGGACATCGGAACCTCGCGGAGGCATCCGGCCGCCCTTGCCGACTAAGGCGGCGTCTAGCTACGACGTTAAGCGAGCACTCGGACACGGAACCTCGCGGAGGCATCCGGCCGTCCTTGCCGACCAAGGCACTCGGACACCGGAACCTCGCGGAGGCATCCGGTCGTCCCTGCCGACAAGGCACTCGGACACCGGAACCTCGCGGAGGCATCCGGCCGCCCTGCCGACTAAGGCGGCGTCTAGCTACGACGTTAAACGAGCACTCGGACACCGGAACCTCGCGGGGCATCCGGTCGTCCTTGCCACCAAGGCACTCGGACATCGGAACCTCGCGGAGGCATCCGGCCGTCCTTGCCGACCAAGGCACTCGGACACCGGAACCTCGCGGAGGCATCCGGCCGCCCTGCCGACCAAGGCACTCGGACACCGGAACCTCGCGGAGGCATCCGGCCGTCCTTGCCGACTAAGGCGGTCTAGCTACGACGTTAACGAGCACTCGGACACCGGAACCTCGCGGAGGCATCCGGTCGCCCTTGCCGACCAAGGCACTCGGACACCGGAACCTCGCGGAGGCATCCGGCCGTCCTTGCCGACCAAGGCACTCGGACACCGGAACCTCGCGGAGGCATCCGGCCGTCCTTGCCGACTAAGGCGGCGTCCGCCTACGACGTTAACGAGCACTCGGACACCGGAACCTCGCGGAGGCATCCGGCCGTCCTGCCGACCAAGGCACTCGGACACCGGAACCTCGCGGAGGCATCCGGCCGTCCTTGCCGACTAAGGCGGCGTCTAGCTACGACGTTAACGAGCACTCGGACACCGGAACCTCGCGGAGGCATCCGGCCGTCCTTGCCGACCAAGGCACTCGGACACCGGAACCTCGCGGAGGCATCCGGCCGTCCTTGCCGACCAAGGCACTTTGGACACCGGAACCTCGCGGATGCATCCGGCCGTCCTTGCCGACTAAGGCGGCGTCCAGCCACGACGTTAAGCGAGCACTCGGACACCGGAACCTCGCGGGGCATCCGGCCGTCCTTGCCGACCAAGGCACTCGGACATCGGAACCTCGCGGAGGCATCCGGCCGTCCTGCCGACTAAGGCGCCGTCTAGCTACGACGTTAAGCGAGCACTCGAACACCGAACCTCGCGGAGGCATCCGGTCGTCCTTGCCGACCAAGGCACTCGGACACCGGAACCTCGCGGAGGCATCCGGTCGTCCTTGCCGACTAAGGCAGCGTCCAGCTACGACGTTAAACGAACACTCGGACACCGGAACCTCGCTGCCGACCAAGGCACTCGGACATCGGAACCTCGCCGGGGCATCCGGTCGTCCTTGCCGACCAAGGCACTCGGACATCGGAACCTCGCGGAGGCATCCGGTCGTCCTTGCCGACCAAGGCACTCGGACACCGGAACCTCGCGGAGGCATCCGGTCGTCCTTGCCGACCAAGGCACTCGGGCACTAAAACTTCCGAAGGCATCCGCTCATCCTTGCCGACCAAGGCACCGACTAGCTACGGCTGGCCAAACGAGCGCAAAGGAAGATTTCTTGAGGAACAAACCGCGAGTTCGCACGTCCACCACTCGGAAACCGATCGCGAACTTTCTAGCGCCGAGTGATCAAAGCGAAACAAGCAAAGCTAACTCCTTCATGAAGTCATTCATAGAGAGAAAAAAGGATTTCATTAAAAGCCGGCAGGCTCAAAACTTTACACCACTTTACATGAGGCACACGCAAGACTCTCTATCTACACCTGGACTCTAAAAACTCCCTACGACAACGCCGACGGTAGGCCCTTGCTCGCCGACGGGCGGACTTTGGGGTCGGTGGACTGAGGTCGTTGGAGATGACTCTTTGGTAGGCCCTTGCCCGTCGTCAAGGTGAAGCCACACCGCGAATGGCATGCCGCCGCTGCTCACGATATCGACGCGGCCGCGCTTATCGCAATCGGCGCCCTCGCGCCATTGCCTCTAGAGGGCCCCTTGCCACTCCAAGCCTCGGATCGCTGAAGTAGCGCGTCAACGGCAAAGAACGTCGCGAGCTACTTCTTCTCTCTTTGGGAGTTCGGCTATCGCCTGATCATACTCAACCCAAAGCTCGTTCAAAGGGTCTTCCTCTTCCACCACGATGTCATCACCGAAACTGAAGACTAAAGGGTGTCTTGAACACATTTCAAGAAGGAAAGGATTCTCGTCTAAGAGTCTGCCGCTCGAGCAACCCGTGGCGCCCTTATATACCCATTCGAAGGAAGATCAAACGACTCAGGAATAAATGCCGACGCAGGAAAACAAAGCGCCCACCACCGGAACCCGAAGCGGTCAAGAAGACGAACGAGCAAAAACACACCTAGCCGTGCGCGGCGCACACAACGAAGCAATGAAGAGGCTCCCGGCGGTTCGCATACCTCATGAACGTAATCCCGCGGACGTCGGATGCGCTGGGGGACACGCCCGGCAAAAATCGTAGGTCCCGTTGGCCCACCTAGTTGAACGGATCGATCAAGCTCAACCCCAATCGAAGTCCGCCAACTCGATTGGAGGTTCGGGGCTCTTGATTTAATACTCATAAAACAGGGTGCACCAACGCCCAATTGCAACAAGCAAAGCCCGGAGCGCAAGCGGCGGCCTCGAATACGGCCCGGCCTAAACAGTCGTCCCGGCACGCTACCCAAATGCCTACTGAGACCATTCAGGAGACCATTCCCGACCGATCCCCAACTCCGACTCAAATAGGTTCCCGACCCCGCAATGGGGCGGGATCCCCAACTCCGACTCAAGAGGTTCCCGACCCCGCAATGGGCCGGATCCCCGACTCCGACTCGCCAGGTTCCCGACCCGCAGGCGGGGCGGGATCCCGCGACTCGACTCAAAGAGGTTCCCGACCCCGCAGCAGACGGGATCCCCGGCCCGACCGAACCATGATAATCCCGCCGAGGGCAGCGTCGTCGCGCCGAGTCCCGTGTCAACCTAAGGCCACGTGCCCCACGAACGGTCATTCGGTGGATCGAGCGAGGCGGTGGTCCTTCCCAAGACGGTTTGATAGCTGCTGAAGCCACGCCTCTGTCCCATCACCACCACCCACAAGCAAGGACACGCTCTCCCGAGGCAACTCCAACGCCACACGCGACTCGTCGGCACCCACATGGATCACGAGAGCGCCACGCCACTTCCCGAGGATTACCTAACCGCTCGACCACCTAGACCACCGACCAAAGATAGGCTCGGAAAGCGGCGACCGGTCGGCGAGCAAGCGACCGATCGGCGAAACGATTGGCGACGGCGAGGCAAGACCAAGCCCTAGAAGTAGCTCGCTGGCACTTCGCCAATTCTCGATGTAACCCGCCTTCAGATCAATAAAAGGAGGCAGAACCTCCTAACAGGCGTAGAGTAAGAGCTACAAGAGAGCTTTTTCCTCTTCTTCCTCTTCTTTTTTTTCTTCTCCTTCTGAGAGCTAAGTTTAGATCATTCTAGTGTTGAGGCTCCACCTCTCGCTTGTAAAAAAACTCGGTGCAGTCATCCGCACCCCAGTGAATACAACACCAACGCACGAACTGGAGTAGGGACCTTCGGCCCGAACCAGTATACATCTTGGACTCCAGGGTCTAACCATTCAGGGAGCGGGAACGCGCAACCCCTTAGACTTACAAATTTACTTGCCGGCGCTCGAAACGCCGACAAGTTTATTCTATATTTGCCTGAGTATACTACAACTACACAAGTTATATATATATACTCAAAGGGTTGTTTCAAAGTCTTGATCCTTTATTTTATTTTGCAAGAAGATATGGATCAATACTATTGAAATATCAAGTTAAATTATAAACTCCCCCTAGATGTGTGCATTCATGTATATATAGATTTGCAAACATAATGCACATATTTAGACTAAGACAATGGAAGAGTTCATCTTTTAACTTGAATCCTAAGTATGCTATAGGATAAAAAGGTAAATACGAGTGCATATCTTGGGTTTTCTATTTTCCATCCAAATTTGAGACTAATAAGAATAAAGCTCAATAGACATATTAGTCTCATAATGATTAGATTTGTCATTAAATAATGATTAAGCATTAATCTAAAACCAATCACCAAAACCAATGGAGCTTGAACTTACATCTGTTCCCATTCCTTTACATTTAAGCTCGGATTGATCATCTCGTCGGCGCTTCTGCTTGTATAGATGCAGAAGGAGATGGTCGTGTTGATGATGCGGGAGACCATGCACACGGTGACAGTGATGGAGGTGGTTCCCGTGAGGAAGGAGTTGATGCCGGAATGAGTAAGCTCATTTTTCGTCCGCTCGCACTAGTGTCAGAATTTTTATTGTCGGATTAGTAACATTACAAAGAGCTACAAGTATTTTGTGAGCCGTGTACATATGTGGCTCGCACAACTAGTTTGTTCAAATGTGTTCGGCTCGCATAAGTACTTTTGTGTACATATGTGTTCTGCTACAAGTATTCGTTCGCTCACATAAGTAGTTTGTTCGGCTCATCTACATATGTGTACTTAGACCATGCATTGTTTTTGTCGGATTAGTAAATAGTACAACGTTACTTATGTGTTCTTAGAGTATTTGATGAAGTACAATTGTGCTTGTAGATCAAGATGGCAATGTCAGAAGGAGGAAGTAGTACACCGATGATCAACGCCGAGCCATATATGCCATGTTTCTAGAGAGAACATCTTTTGGCATTTTGAAGCGTGATGTGACAAAGTCCGTTTCTATTGAAACGGGAATGCCTTTGAGAGTTGTGTAGCAGATATGGTGCAATGGAAAGCAAGGTGGTGGGGTGCATGCAGTCTTGAGCAAGAAGGCAAAGAACTGTGGCCATAAGAGAGTAGCCTTCAACCCCGAAGCCATAAAAGAAGTTCCTTCGAGAGAACGAACTACTCTCTGAGAGCTAGCCAGTGCTTTGAGTATGTCGAAGAGCACGTTGTTTAGGCGGATTAAAGAAGGGAAGTTTAGGCGACACACAAATGACATAAAAATTACATTAATCGAAGATAACAAGAGAGCATGGGTTCATTTTTGCCTCTCAATGCTAGACAGCATTAGCTTGCCTCATGAACCCACTTTTGAGGGAATGTACAACATCGTGTACATAGATGAGAAGTGGTTCTATCGCACGAGGAAGTGTCAGAACTACTACTTGATGCCAAATGAGGACAAACCGAAAAGAACTACACAGAGCAAGAATTTCATAGAGAAGGTGATGTTCCTCGCGGCAATTGCGAGGCCTAGGTTTGACGGGGATGGTAATGTTACATTCGCAGGAAAGATAGGCATATTTCCTTTCACTTTTGTAGAGCCGGCGAAGAGAAGTAGTGCGAACAGGCCTGCCGGTACCTTGGTAACGAAGGTAATGGCATCGTTTACCAAGGAAACAAGCCGTGAGTACCTTGTAAGCAAGGTTTTGCCCGCGATCAAGGAGAAATGGCCAGCGAAGGAATTTGGTGCCCCTATATTCATCCAGCAGGACAATGCTAAGACGCACATTACAATCGATGATGACGAGTTTTGTCGTGCGGCAACTGAAGATGGTTTTGACATAAGGTTGATGTGCCAGCCACCCAACTCTCCCGATCTCAATGTCTTAGATCTTGGTTTCTTTGCGGCCATTCAATCCATGTTTCAAAAATCATCGCCAAGTAACGTTGAAGACATTGTCGCCAAGGTAATCCATGCTTTTAACGAGTATCCAATTGATAGGAGTAACTGTATTTTCCTTACTCACCAATCATGCATGCGAGAAATTTTGCGTCAAAAAGGAGGGCAACACTATGCAATTAATCCCACAATTGAAGAAGCAATCACTAGAGAGGAGTGGTGTTCTTCTTGTTAGGTTGCAATGTGACCTAGAAATTGTGAACGAAGCAATTGAGTACGTCAATTAGATTATGTTCTTGCAAATGTAATCGAACCATGCATGGAGCTCTGAATTTCTAAGTGAACTTGTACTGTTTGTCTTCTTCCCCTAGCTAGATTCATCGTTGTTCTTGGAGATAGTGTCCTCCGCAGTGACATCGTGTACCTTGTTGATCCCGGGTAAGAGTACATTGCAGTCGAACTCGTCGAGGCCGTAGATCCAAGCCGTAACCATGTATTCGTTGTGGACGAGACTGCAGCGAGAACACGGAGTCTTGCGTTTGCGCCTATTGGGCCGGATCCTTTTTTTCACGCACGTCGGTTTTGTCGGCATCGTCGTTGCCGACAAGGAGGCTGTAGTTGTAGTCCAGCGCGCACTTCTTGCGGTCGCTGTCGTCGGTGTCTTCGTCGTCGTCGAGCCCAGCTAGGAGGCTGTAGTTGTAGTCGTGCGTGCGCTTCTGCTTGCGGTCGCTGTCGTCGGTGTCGTCGAGCCCTGCGAGCGCGCGCTTCTGCTTCTTGTTGCCGCCGTCGACTTCGGCGATCCCGCGCTGATGCTTCTTGTTGCCGCCGTTGTATTCGGCGAGCCCGCATTGCTACTTCTTGTCGCCGTCGTCGACTTCGGCGATCCCGCGCTGATGCTTCTTGTCGCCGCCGTTGTATTCGGCGAGCCCGCATTGCTACTTCTTGTCGCCGTCGTCGACTTCGACGAGCCCGCGCTGCTGCTTGTTGTCGCCCTCGTCGACTTCGGTGAGCCCACGCTGCTGCTTCTTGTCGCCGTCGTCAAGATCATCGAGTGCTGCTCCACAGGCTCGGACGCGCTCTGGAACCAGCACATGGCACGACGTTGCCATTCCTCTGAGCGTCAGACCAAGCGTCCCGGGCAGAAGCTAACAAAGCGTCGCGCCTGCGTGAGCTCATCTCCCGAGCGTCGCATGCCGTTTTAAAACAACCATGCATGCAGATGGTGGGAGCATTCTGGGGACAACACACTGCAATTTGATAGAACACCTTGTATTATGGGACGGAGGCAAATTTTTTTTAAAACGCCCTGTATTGAGGGATGGAGGGAGTATTTCTTAATGAGATAAAAATGTGTCATAGATCAACTTTAAAAAATGTATTAAAAAATTGTGGGTACCTTTGCTCGGAGACGAAGCAGAATGGAAGAGGAGATTATTGATCTCCAGGAGGTGAATAAATGCGCCCTCGTGGGCGTGCAGTTAACAGATGAGATGAGAGGGGCCCGGATCCAAGAAAACAGTTGTCCTTCTCATTGATTTCAGTTACTTCACAACTTGGCTTGCTGCACCTGCATATGAGTATTTTTTTATTTATTTGTTTTTACCCGTACATTCTTTACTTCCATAAGCAGACATGGCATAAAAATTCCTAGTGGTGCTACTGTACCTAGGTTGTAAAAAAAACTCAAGGATCGAGAGTTAGCTCACTTTAAACTCGATTCGAGCTCCAAACGAACTGAACTCGAGTTTGATCTCGAACTTGTGAGCTTCACCGAGCTGAGCTTAAATAACTTGTGAGCTTAGTAAATTTACAAATTACTTATCAAATATTACTATATGTTAATTCTTACCGAGCTTACTCGAGTAGAGCTTGAGCTTCAATATTTTTTATTATTAAAAAATAGTGCATATTGAATTGTTTATTATTACCGAGCTTAATCGAGCCTACTCGAGTTTAGACCGAACCGACCTTTAGCCTAAGTCTAGATTCGAGCTTTTATCGAACTCAATTCCTTTCTCCTCTGTTTTTTTAAAGACTATTCCTTTCTCCTCTTATTGATCAAGAACATTTGGTGAGAGGAAAATACTTTTTTGCAATGAGTTTTTGTATTTGTGCATTCTCAATCAAACAATGTATATATGAAGGCAATAACTGAGAAAGCATGTGCCATCTTAATATATATATATATCTCTTTTTCTCTAAAGAAAATTGAGGACATCATCACCTACAAAGAATTAAGGCCAGCATATACCCATTTTTCAATTGAACAACCAAAATATTTTTTCACAACTCTTTGAAAGAGAAACCATGATCCCTTTACACCAAGCAACCGCAAGAGATTTGTCCCATGGGGTTTCACTGGAGTACATGTAGCAGGGCACATGCTCCAGTCATTTTCCACTGTAATGCATGTGAATTGGTCCTCCCAAGCAAGAAAAAAACACAGGAAGAGCCGGTATTCTCATGGCAAAAGCAGTTGTAGACTCAAGACTCAACAGAGAAAGTAGTACCACTACTGGGGATGGCAGTAGGTCTCAGTCCACGTTCCCGCTGGGAATTCCCATATTAGGGGCATGGACATAGGGGAGGTTTTTTTATGAAGCTGCTAATAAGGAAAATTTGTCTCTATCGGAGGAAGAGATGTGAGGGTGTTATACTGCTTCCCGTCCTCGTTATCCACACGGGTTCCGGCATGTCTATGACAGATGGGTCTATACTCTATGATATATATAATATATGTCATCGACTCATTGCAGACAATTTTTCTTGATATTATTTATACAAATTAACCAGCTCATGATATTATTTGTACAAATTAATCAGTTTATGACTACATCTTCGATTTATGAATCATCTTGTTGTTTCGTTTTTTGTTTTGTATATACCATGTTATCGGGTGTAGCTCTCCATGAGGACCTAATACCCCGACAGGGTCAGAGAACGGGCGAAGCAGCCCTCGATGCTGGGATCGGGACCAGAGAACAAGGGATTTCTTTCCTTTTAGGGACGAGGATGTTCCACCACTCTTAGTCGAGAAACATCCCCTAACCGCTACCCCTACCATTACCAAGTAGAGTCCCAGAGGCATACAAATTCTGTGCAACCTCTACAAACAACAGCAACAGTTACAGGCAGCAGGAAAAATACTCTACGTGTGACAATTATCTCTAACATAAGAACTTGTTCACCTCTCTTTGAGTTTGTTGAACCAATGATAGTAAAAGACCAATCCTATGAATTGACAAAGATAAAAAGTCAAAGTTTTATCCCAATGTGCTTCAAGTGAATTTTTCTTGCTTTTGTTTTAATAGTATGATTTCAATCTTGAAGAAGCTATTTTTCAAAAGCAAATCCTCAGGAAGTTCGCAAAAATAGTAGCAAGTGGTAACAGTGGCAATGGGCAATGGCAGCAGTTACAAAAGAAAGAGGGCAGAACAGCCAGCGACTGCTCCTCCTGCCCTGCCCTCCCCTCCATGAGTTGGCTGGCAGTGTGTGCGTGTGTATTGATCCCCCAAACCATTTCTCTCCTTTTTCCCTCACCTCGCTACTTCTTCTCCACTTCTTTGCTGCTTCTTGCTTGCTTCTCCCCTCCTCTCCTTGCCTCTTGTGAGTTGTGACACATAGTACACTTCTTGCTATTAACTTGCTCCTCTCACTCTCCTCCCCTATGTCTCTGCATCTCTCTTCATCTTCTCCATCTTGTGATGGTTGCCTGGTTCTTTTTACCTGAAGCCTTACCTGGGGAAAAGCTTCCATTTTGCTTTGCTGTTCTTGGTGCTGCTTCTGTGGTAAAGGTGGCACCTTAGGGCCTCTCCTGAAGAAACCTCGGTGGAAGGTTCCTCCTCTGCCGCGGTTTCGCGGCAAAGCTGGGGGCGTCTCGCCGCATCCGCGCGCTTGATTGCATTGGAAGTGGGCGGCTTCGTGAAGAAATCTTTGCTTTGGGATCGATCGATCTGCCCCCTCTTTCTTTTTGGTGGTTCTTGGTGCTGCTTTTCGCAGTAAAGGTGGGATCTTGCGGCCACTTGCGGTGGCATTGCTGGATCGAGAAATCTTCTGCGGCAATCTGTATATCTGCGCGAGCGATCTGTGCGCAGCTGCTGCTCCTCTTGGCCGGCATTGCGGGGGCGAGCTCGCCGGTTTCTGATTGATGCGGTGAGTGGAGGAGCGGAGCTTCGCGCTGTGCTCTCTGAGTGGGCTGCACGCCAGGTGTTTTCTGAAAAGCGCGAGCATGAGGGACTTCCCTTCCTGCTTCGGGGAGAGCGGCGTTCAGATCGCGGACGCTTCGTCGTCGTCGTCGAGCGCCGGGAAGGGTGCGGCGCAGAACCTGGTGACCTGCCTCTATCGGACGCAGTTCTCGTGCCGGCCCTGCGTGATCTCGGTCACATGGAGCAAGACCCTGATGGGGCAGGGCCTCAGCATTGGCGTGGACGACTTGTCCAACCAGTGCCTGTGCAAGGCGGACATCAAGCCATGGCTCTTCTCCAAGAAGAAGGGGTCCAAGAGCCTCGACGTCGAGGACGGCAAGATTGAGATCTTCTGGGACCTGTCGGGCGCCAAGTTTGGTGCAGGGCCAGAACCACTGGAGGGGTTCTATGTTGCAGTGGTGTTCGACCTTGAGGTGGTGCTCTTGCTCGGCGACATGAAGAAGGATGCGTACCGGAAGACGGGCGCCAACCGGCCCATGTTGAATGCTGCGTTTGTGGCGAGGAGGGAGCACATATACGGCAAGAAGATTTACTCTGCCAAGGCACAGTTCTGCAATAATGGCCAGTTCCATGATGTTGTGATAGAGTGTGATACTGTCGGCCTCAAGGATCCATGTCTTGAGATACGTGTTGATAAGAAGCCCGTGATGCAGGTGAAGAGGTTGGCATGGAAGTTTAGGGGAAACCAGACAATTCTTGTCGATGGCTTGCCTGTGGATGTGTTCTGGGATGTCCACAGTTGGCTCTTTGGATCGACGACAAGCAATGCGGTGTTCATGTTTCAGACATGCCAAGCGCCTGAGAAGTCGATGCCGTGGTCATACTCGCAGATTTTTAGGGAGTCTCAGTTGCAAGGTCTTGGTTTCTCGCTGATCCTATATGCATGGAAGGTTGAGTAGGTGTTTGCAGGATCATAATCTGCTTCTGCATCTGCCTCTCTGTTAGTGCTAACAAGATGTTTTATTGTCTGTTCTTTGGAATGTTATGGAGGATATGTTCTTTCTTCTTTTTTTTGGTTGTTTTGCCATATTTTATGAACGCTGTGTTTGAATAGTTTGGCAAGATTCTGTGATATTCCAGCAATTTTTGTCACTCTCTTTCCCTCCGTTGCGCCTTAAGTGAGGTTGGTTCTAATGCTCTAAATAGTTTAACTATGGCAATGCTCTAAGAAAGAATGTTGTCATGATGTAAAGTATATGTCAAAGTTCGGAAAGTGTTTGTTAATGATAATATTGTCTAACGAATTTATTTAGTTGCTACTTGTTGTTCTCCCCCATATACTTTCTTGTGATCAGTCACAATTGTTACTCGGAGAATAATAAACCTATAAAGTACATCAAAATATAACTTTGATCCCTGTGGAAAAGTTGAGGTTTTGAGGAATCAAGACATATGGAATACTTGAGCATCAAGGTTTGTTACCCTGATGACGGTCCTTTTTGTGCTTATTTGTAGACATCTTAATATGCATATCTTTTTCAGGAAACAGATCACCCTGATGAGAATCCTGAAGTTCAAATGCTGCGATTTAATGAAGTGGCATCAAGTTCAGTGCAATTTGGCTTATATCATTTTAAAGATCTTCCAAAGTGATCATTTTGTGACTTCCTTCGGTATTTCAATCATCTGTAGTGTATGGCTAACAAGTAAGGTGGGTGTAGCCCTAGTATGTTTTATGAGGAGATTGCATTGGCATTGGCAATGTACAATGAAATTAAACAGCTTTTCCAACTGCTGGCCCACTTCAGCTCTGATGTTTGAAATATTAAATAAAGCATTATCCTGAGTCATCAACAATAAATTAAAATCTCTTAGCATCATTTTCTTCTTCTTTACTGATTGGGACACTACTTTATACTCGTTCGTTTTTGCTGTTTTCCTCCTAATTTTAATGAGTGTATTTAATTCAGTTGATGCTTCCCTTTCAACAGAAGATTGTGAGAGCTCATCATTGGCTCTATACAAGAATTTGTTGATACCGCTGATCGATTCATGGGCCTCTTAAATGGGCTGGGTAATATTAAACAAAGCATGACATGGGTTAACTGTGCTGTAGGTGGGCAGTTTTGCTCATTGATTTGTTTTATGTGAATACTATAAAAGAAAAAACCTGAGCTATCGCTAATACCAGAAAACTCTTGACCTGCAACTGATTGGAGCTTTAAATTTTTGCCTAGAGCTGATTTTGAGATGCTAAAGTACTTCTTTGTGTTTGCTGCTTTCGTCTCTACTCCGTGTGCAGCCCAACCTAGACATACCTGAGTTGAGCTCGCTGTGTTAAGCAACATGAATTGGGTTGCAAAGCTGCCTTGTTTTTGGCTACCTTGCTGTACTTGTCTGAATCAAGCTTCAATACATCAATTTAATCTTTAAAATTCAAATAGAACCTTCCTACCAAAATTTATCTAACCAGCACTGGAACCATTCATATAGAAAGTTTTGGGTGTCATATTCAGCTTGCGGATAATTTGTTTTTTAGAAAGTATGTTGTGTTTTAGTGCCTGTCCATTCATTCAGTAATTTATTGTAGCTACAACTTGGTTAGTTGCCTGATTTTTGGAGCTTGATACAAGCTTGCATTTCTGGTCAATGCAGACAACGTATACGGCTTCCTTGGATATTGACATTTGAGAAGAACCTCACAACTGATGGTAGTGATTGCTACCATATGGGAATGCATTTTTTTTCCCTGTCAGGGCTACCTGATTGCAGCGCTAGTTTTTAACAAGAAATTATTCGAGGTTTTCTTAGTGAGGTATGGTAGTATGGAGGGAGGACTGAAGTACTGCAGAAATTTTTCTGTGGCCAGATACTGACATTGGAAAATGGATCATGGAGTTTGGTTACAGTGACATAGCTGAATAGCTGTTATCTTGTTCCCTCTATAAAAGGAAAGGAAAGGAAGCTGAAATATCTGAAAGGGAAAAAAAAAGAAATTGCATTTGATACCAAAGAAGAAGAAAAACTGTCACTAACACTTGCCAATACTATTTCAGTATTTTTAATATATAATCTCCCTTTTGGCTGGTAACTTGCTGAAGAAATGAATCTTTCTTTAAAAAGGTGTCTCTGAAATGTCGTAGAGAAACCCCCATATTGGAGTTTCTAGGTCAGGCAGACTCTATATCTATATGCTTGCGTTCAAATTACAGAAGATTTAAATATTTTTTTCTTTAAACATTGCCATGTATTGTGAGAAGGAGCAGTTTAGGAAATGACATTTGTCATCAAGTTAGTGAGTTATACTGTGAAAAGCTGCCTTGCTTCATGGGAGTTTATATATTAAGGAGTATCGGACTACTTTGATTGTCATTTATTCATGGTTTACAACTCTTGCTGTTGCTTCAGATTTCAGATTTTGTACAAGCATGTCATCAACCAAGAAGGCCATTGACTGATGGTAACAAGGAGCCAAATATCTCTGGCTTCACTGCGTTAAAAGAGAGGTTTATATACTGACATAACTTGTATGTGATTTAAATCCCTTTGATGGCTCTAGCCCATTGTGATTCTGCATACAAACACATCAATACTGAGGTTGAGGTTTGTGATTAGTACTCATTTTAAAGTTGATTGCTTGAGTTCTCCTGCATATTATCGTTCATAAGTTGGGGAGAAGAGACTATGAAGAGTAGCTTTAATGGTAAATTTTCTAAATTATATTGTTCTTGTTGTGGCTACAGACCAAACAGGATAAAAAGATCCCTGGGTCCACTCTCTACGAGGAGGGTACCCTCGAGGTCTCACCTCGAGGTCCCTAGATGTGAGGGAGCCCCTAGATGTGAGGGAGCTTAATTATGTAAAAACAGGAATGAACAATGTTTTTTATTTATTTGAAATCTTTTTTTCTTATGACCCCTTAGTACATAAGCCTGGAGATATTTATAAGGCTCCTCATGGTAAGGGGCGAGATTACAATAATACCCTAGACGGATCCTAGGGCTATAGGGGTCTTGCGGTCCTTCCCTTCTCCGCTAGCTATCCTTTTCGTGCAATGATCCTGACACGTCTAGGCTTCTTTCCTAAGATGTTTGACCTCTCATCAGTGCCCCTTTGGGTTGTCCGAGGAGAGTGACCAAAGGGACTGATCGCTCCTTTGGTTTACTGCCGAGGCCTTCCTTATGCTCTCTGGAGCTTTCATTGTATCTGTACCCCTTTGGAGTTTGCCGAGGGGATACGTTCCTCCGAAGGCTTCTCCCTGGTTCATAAGGGGTGGTGGGCAGTTCTCTTTCTTTCTATAACTAAAAAAATGGTTATAAATTGTGAAAAAAAAATATATGTCCTACATTTTGCTTGTGTCCTATGGTAAAGCTTATCGTCAGCCGTTATAATTCTGTTGCTAACACTTGTCCCTTCAGGACTGGAACGGCCTCGAAGCTAAATTAATTCAATCCAACATCATCTTTTCACTTTGTCAACATACTGTTTGTGTTTAGAAACCTGCTAGTTTTGTACACATGTTGTTTCCTATCTAAAAAAAAAAACATTATCTTTGCACTTTTATAGGATTACAGATAACTGGCTAGAGGGGTGCATATGAGTTTTTTTTTTTAAAAAATCGCTCTAATACAATAATTAAGCAAGAATGACAAGAATTGTAATTTTTCAACTATCAAGGTCTAAATGAGCTAAGTTTCACTAAGTGCACTAACAAGCTATGTCTAATCAAATATAGCAATCCTGGGAAGATAATCAATCAATATAGTTACTATGAATGTCAATTGCACCAAAGTGAGTAACAAGAATGCAAACTAAAAGATGAACACAAACGGTTTATCTCGTAGTTTCGGAGACTTGTCGGTCTCTCCTAATTCACGTTGAATTAGCTTGAACGAATCAAATCGGCTCCTTGCACAATTGAGCATTCTTCGAATCACTAGTTGTAGCTCTTCCCAACTCTGGGTAGGCGAGCTCCAACCTTCACACTAATAGCGGGTCTCCTCACAATCTCCTTTGAAGAGATCACCGGTTTCTCCTCCAAGCCATCTAGGAGTCGGCAAACTCTAAGAGAAATGAACCGATGACGCTTACTTGAAGGTGATCAAGTGTCACAAATGGCTCTAACTCAATGAATGCACTTGAATGCTCTCTACACTCTTAAAATGTGAAATAAATGCTCAAATGGTGAAGAGAGGTTTGCTAGAGCTCAACAAGTATGCAATGAATATCCAAGAGTTGCTCTAGCTACAGGAGAGGGGGTACTTATAGCCCTCAACCAACCAACTAGTCGTTTGCATCAAATACATAAAAAAATTAGGAAAGTCGGCACTACTACCATGTAAAGTACGGTAGTGCTGGTCCCCTTTGAACGGTCGATTTCGGGCATTTAATGCATAGATACTAGCCGTTGCTACAGTACCTCTGGTACTACCAACATGTAAGTTGCGGTAGTGCCGACAAATGATCTCAGAAACACCCAAAAAGATGCCTTCTCTGTAAAATAACTACCAACATAAAAATTGTGGTAGTACCAGCATTTAAACAACGGTAGTGCCGGCTTCTGAAATCCCAGAGAAACATCATAAAAGACACTCTCTATAAAATAAGTATCTGCCAAAAGTGCTGGTACTACCGATCCCCGTTAATACCAGCTTTAAGCTATCGGAAGCTCCGACCAGAGAGATACATAAAAAGAGTACTTTGTGTAAAAAGACTGTAGCCAACAATAAGTCGGTACTTCCGCAGGTACGGTAGTATTAGCCATACTACTACGGTAGTGCCGGCCCAGAAAATCAAAGGTTTCACAGGAAAAACGCATTCTCTAGAAAAAAGACAGTACAACCAACTTGCGGTAGTATCGACCTAACCATGCTTATGCACTGAAACTTTCAGAGATGCATTTCTATATGTAAACATGGGTAGATATGAATGAGACTTTGAGCCATGTGACCGTTAATCAATCTCAAGCTACTAGGTATCACTCCCTTTTGATAGTACGGCGCCTTAGTAATCCTATCTTTTCTCTAAACTTTGAAATTGGTAAAAGCTACGAAAGGTTCATATGTTTTTATACCTTTTCCTTGAGCCTGATTTATCTAAGATTTTGCTTTTGTCTCTATGTAATCCTTTCAATGATGAGAACCAATAATCTATTTCATCCGCTCAACAAGATGCGTTAGTCCTTTAACCTTGATTATCATTAATTACCAAAACTAAACATAATTTTAGGGGCTAGATGCTTCAACTTTGCCACCATACTGTTTGTGCTTAGAAACTTGCTCGTTTTGTACGCTTGTTGTTTGCTGTATCAACTGATTTTTTTTTTCTATTCCATGTTCTTGACAATACTGCATTTGTTGAAGTCATACATCGAACAGTACTAATCTCGAAGTTGTAAATATTAGTTTCAGTGCGAAATGGGCTGGGTCAGGAAGCATTTGCCTCAGCATATACCACTCACTCCTCAACTAGACATTACCAAGGTTTCACATCGATCATCAGTCAATTAGGACAGGCTGTGCATGTTCACGTGGAGAAAACTAGCAAAATATACAATACTTGTAAGTTGTAGCTAGTAAATAAAACAACTATATGGTAAAAGTTGGGGTTTAAAGATACAGAGCAATTACAGATAGTATTCGAACGGTATAGCATCCAATTGTCCATCTCGACTCTAGGTCCCCTTTCCTCTTATTCCTCCTTCCTCCTTGCTCTTCTGCACCTTCGTTGTCTCCCTCCTCCGTCACTGTCGCCGCAATATTGGTTGTAGCTCCGCACGACACCTCCTCCGCCCCTCGTCACCGCCCTTCACCTGCCAGCGCCCACCATCGGGCCACTACCGTCCCGGCCTCCTGCTACAACTGGGAGGCACGGTGAACCCGTCGACAATGGTGACATCATCCCGGCAGCCATCGATGTGGAGAGCGGGAGTGAGTGAGAGAGAAGAAGATTTTGAGAAAATTTCAAGACCAAGTTTCTACAAGTTCTAGATTTTTGGGCTCAAGTTTCAATAAGTTTCAACCTAAAAGTTTCAAGAAATTTCAGTAAGTTTCAGCAGGTTTCATCAAGTTTCAACCCAAAGTTTCGAGGAATTTTAGCAAGTTTTAATAGGTTTTATCACGTTTCATAAAAACAAAACCAAAAAAAAGAAGAAAAAAAAATACTTGCATGCTAACTTGCGGCCGCCGCCCTCGCCTTTGCCACTCGCCACTACCACCGCCTCCTCCCCTGTTAGAATTAATTTTGTACGAGTAGGAAACGGATTTGTTTCTGAGTTAGTTAGTAATACTACTATATAACCAAGGCACTGTTTGCTTGGAAGCTATAAGAAAAATAAGAGCAAGAAAATACAAAAAGTAATGATTGTGTTGTACTATAAATATTTTTCTATGTGTGCTATTATATTCTTCCTTGTGTTCATGTACGTGTGTTCATGATCCAAGGCTAAAACCATTAATTGGTATCGGACAGAGGTTCTAACCTTGGTGTCAAGCTTGCCCTAGGGGAGACTACCATTGCTGTGTCTCGAGGCATACTATCGTCGCTGAGCGATGTAGTGTTGAGCGGGATCTGACAGAAGCGTGGGTGCAGCGGTGCTTTTGTCTCCACAGCGAGGTAGAGAGCCGTCGTCGAGTTGAATTTGCATCACATGCGAGAAGAGCCAGCGAGAAGATATGGCGGCAAAAGGTGGAGAATACGTGTCTCTACGATACTTGCTATCGACGAGCATCATCGACAACCTGTGTGTCAAAATATCATTGGCGGCCATTTGCATGTCTCGTCGAGAAGACGACCAAAGCTACGTGTTCTCATGTTAATTGTGTCCACTAGATATTATGTGTGATCACATGAGTTCTTGTGCGAATTGTGTCTGTAATATAAACGTGTGCGAGTTTACTTAAGTCAAGTATTGAGGACATGCGTTCGTCATCCTGAGTCAAGTAAAAAAGTTGAGTCTAGGATGTTGAGTAGATGTGTTCGCCATCCAGTGTCGAGTAAAAGTTGGATAAATTGTAGTTGAGACTGATTGCCTTAACAAGTTAGAGTTGTGTCAGAAATTACAGCTAGTTGACATTACAAAATTAAGGGCGTGAATGTTAGAATTAATCTTGCATGAGTAGAAAACGGATTTGTTTCTGAGTAGGATTCGTTTCCTAGTAGGTTAGTTAGTAATACTACTATATAAATAAGACACTAGTTGCTTGTAAACTATGAGAAAAATAAGAGTAAGAAAATACAAAAAATGCTAGTTGTATCGCACTACAAATATTTTTCTCTTTGTGCTATTATGTTCTTCCTTGTGTTCATGTGCATGTGTTTATGGTCCAAGGCTAAAACCATCACCCCCTTGCTCACCCAAGGGCACGAAGCTAGAGCTCGATGTTGCCCGTGGCGCGTGCGGTAGCGATGTGGAGCCACGAGGCGACGTGAGGTCATGGGATCTAGCGGATTCTATTGCCGGTGACAAGGAAGACAACCGAATCTGGTAGATCCTGTTGCCGACATCCTCCTCTCGTCATGCCTGCCGTGCTTGCCATGTGCTTGGGCTCTACGCTGCATTCACTCTAGCCTTATGTACTGTGCTCGACATTCACTCAGGCCACGCCGCCACACTAGGCACACAATTGTCGGTGCACCACCCAATGTGGCGGCCATGTGCTTGGGTCGCACTGCCGCGCTCAGCCCTACTCATTTGCTGCTAGCTTGGCAAGGACATGGAGAGAGAGAGAGGCAACAGAAATGGTCGCATGCGAGTGACGCATTGAATAGATAAGGTTGACATGGGGCTAGATGTATAAGATATTGTGTGGTTGAGGATCGAATTGAACCAATGTAAGTTATACCGTACTGTTGAGTTTGGTTGGATGGTAGAGATGTATCCCACCGTGATGGGATTCAACCGGATAGTACTTCCTAGCTTTTGAATTAAAGATAGTGGTGGAGCTGGCCTATCTTATTGCTGCTGTATAATGAGTAGTCTTGGATAGTTGGATGCTCGTATCATTACGATGCCCATATGCATGGAGTGTTCAGATTACAGCGTTTTCTTTCTAAACTTCATCTAGTACATGGGGAAGGAACGACGGTTCGAGCTCGCAAGTATCAACAGGTTTACTCCATTGTACATTTGTACTGACCAGGAAAATGTATGTGAAGTCTTAGATAAGAGTATAGGTTGCTTTTATTTCCTGTTAAATGGCAATGGAGGGATTAGCCCACAATGTGCAATGACTTTAGCTCTTTGTGCATCCACTATTTTAGCTGATGAATAAATTTGCCCGCTCACACTTACTATTTTTCACGTGTTTTTGCCCACTCTTCTAATCAATGGCATGTATGTAAGCTGAAACATGTCATTTTTTGAAGAGAAAATTCCTTATATGCCACGGAATGTTTCACTTATCCCCGGATACAATCTTCCCCTTCTGCATCTGGAAGAAGCCAGTGTCTAATAGTCAATGTTGTCTGTGCTTATTGACAAGGGCGGCATACCAGCAACAGATCAGACAGTAGAGAAAAGGTATGGCTACTAGTCGTCGCACATAATCTATTCAAAAGCTCAATGATTACTTTAATGCAGGATTAATTATTAATACAAAAGTGCTTTGTTACTTGTATACTATGGGGTTAATGTGAATTAAACCCCACAGCAAGGTATGAAACTCCTAAAAGTAACTAGTTGTAGTCATGTACCATCCAAAATCAGCGATCGTTTTCTTGTGCTAAAAGCTAAGAACACTGAACTACTATGCTATACTAAAATCTGCAAGCGAACTCTTGTGCTATAAGTTTAGCAGAATTAGTTCATGCGCTACATGTCTAAATATAAGTTTGCAGGTAAGTCCCCTCTTCCTGTCTAAATATCTGCATCCAAATAATCTAGTCCCTGTAGTACAGGAACTTAATACGCTGAACTGTTATGGCATGGAGTTTGGATGCGCTCTGCTGTTTATGAGTCCAAATTGCAGTTCTTCTCTAGAAATATTAATTTATGTGCATCATGTATCCAATCAGATCCAAAGGCTGTAATCAAGCTCATTTTGTTTTCTTTGAAAAAAAAAGGGCTCCAGAGCAGTATTGAACAAAACAAAACACACATGTATGAGTGCAACTTCAAGTGAAAGAATTGACCAAACGACCCTCAAATTTGGTGTGCGGATTTCAGAATTGGCAGCTCACAGATATCAACAAGAGAATGCTATAGACGTTACTGTTGTCATGTACCTTGCATTATTCTTGTATGGTTAGGTTTGGGGGTAAGACATGGCCTCTTCAAATGGAGAAAGGCCGTAGGAAGAGTAAGAAGTGGAAAGGGACAAGATACCAGAATAAATTGCTGAAAGCACTATGATTGGGTTGCAAGGAAGCACAATGCGGCAGGAGAAGGGTACAGTGCACTAGACTTCACCTCGTGTCAAACGCAAAGCTGATGGTTACTTCCTCGCTAACCCACCCTTTTTATTTCTTCTCCTCTGCATACCTTGCTCCATTCCTCCCTTCACCTTCCCCATGAGGCCATAGCCAAAGATCTCTGAAAGGCTTCCTCATGGGGTGGCTCCACTCCCTCTTCTCCCCTCTGAGGAAGCTCTGGGTTCGCGCACATTCCGCGCGCAAAAACAGTAAGTTCTTTCTCTCGATCGGTTCTTCTTCCATCATACATCATCCTCCTTGGCGTTCTTGCAAAACATTTTCTTGACCATTGTAGACAGTGGCAATGAACTTGCTTCTGTTCCATCCAACATTGTTAAGCACTGTGCTTGATGCTTTCTTGGCAGGGAAGGGAATGCACATCCTGTACAAGGATGTCAAGTCTTGCCAGGATGAGGATGTGCATGTCCTATGGTCGATCCTGGTCGACTCGCACCGTCATCCGGCTCTGATGAAGCTGAAGCTCTAGGGTTCTCGCAAGCTGAACCTCTGGTAATGGCAGACATGGTGTGTGATTTCGCCGTTTAATCGGCCATTATCTTTGTATAGAACTACAAAAGTGCAATGGCATCAAGAAAAAGAGGAGGGAAAAAGAGAGAGAGAGAGAGAGAGAGAGAGAGGCAGATGAATATATGCTTTCCTTGTGTATCGATGTGTTGAGTCTTTGTGACTTTGTGAGTGAGGTTGAGATGTCACCTTTGCTTGATTTGAGTGAGGTTGAGCTTATGTATTTGTATATAGATGCTCTAGCGCCTCACCTAATGGTATGGAGTTTGGTGGTACGTATTTTTCTTTGCCTTTTCTGTTCATTTAATTAATAGGTTGATTTGTGTATTTCTGGTTGTATTATGTCCCGTCAATTCCATTCTCTCGCGCACGTGTTGTTAGTGCCCGTAAAGAACTCGGATAGCTATATTATTATATCGAAATGTATACGATACGAGTACTAGATATATATGAATGTCAAATGTGAAAATTAGTACATTAATGTAGTAGTTCTTAGCAAAGGATATCTCATATGAGGAGCAATTATAATTCTAATATCTAACTAAGTAACCAACTAATTGACCTAAGTGTCCTAAAGAACCTGAAAAGTTGCAAAAAAAAAAAAACCAAAGTGTGAAGAGCTTTTAAAACCAAAACAGCACAACAAAAACAAGTTTCAGGACCACCACAACAAAAATCATGGATTGCGATTTTGCTCTCGTTTTAGAGGCCAGGCCAACTGTAATCCTCTAGGATAAATTCTTGAGGAAATTCACAATCCACGATTTTTTAAGAAAAATTAAGAACAGAAAATTCATTGTCAACTTTTGTCTCCTGACTTAGAACTGATGTTACCTTAAAAAAAACGCATAAAAAATAAGGGAAAAAAAACTAGAGAGTAGGAACTAGTGGGCCCTATTGCTGCCTCGGCCCATTTTCAGAAGATTCCTTACGACGCCGGCGGCCCAAAGCCGAAGCCACAACCCACCGCCGCTTCTCTCCCACAGGAGGGTGGAGGGGAAGAGGAAGCGGCCGCCGCAGCAGAACGAGGAGGATCGCCGCGCCGCGCCGCGCCGCGCGATGTCGTCGATGCTGTCCGCGCTGTCGCAATGGCTGGTGAACCCGCGCCGCAACCCGCTCGCCCGTCTCCACATGCACGCTGTCTCCGCGCCCCTCCGGAAATACGGTAACCATCCGATCGATCTTGGATACGGTTCCGAGGAGCCTGCATTCGATTCGCGTTCGCGTCTCCCTTCTTGTCTTCTTGATCTGAATTCGGTGTGCGTGTGATGATCCAAGGCCTCAGGTACGACGATCTGTACGACCCGTACCATGGTCTGGACATCAAGGAGGCGCTCGCGAGGCTGCCCAGGGAGGTAGTCGACGCCCGCATCCAGCGCCTCAAGCCCGCCATGGACCTCTCCATGAAGCACCAGTACCTCCCCGACGACCTCCAGGTCCGCTCCTTTCATTTCCCCCTGACTTCCTCTGGATCTCTCGATTGTTATGCGTGCGGCTTGTGGATGAGTGGCTGTTGTGGCGGATTTTCTGGGATGTATTCTTGAAAGCCCCTGCAATGACGCATTTTCTGTGTAATGTGGTCGATGATTGTGTGTCAACTGTCATGTGAAACGTTCGGGCGGAACAAGAAGGGCGTAGTGCATTTGGGTTGCACCTGCGATCAGTTTGTGGATTTACCGTTCGGTTAATCGATGTTAAAATACAACGTTGTTAGATGCTGAGAAACCAGTCGACATATGAGGTGAGCTGTGCTGAAGAGGGTGGGGATGGGGATTCCAATCAAGTTTGGATGAGAGAAGTGGTATCCGGTAAATTGGCAATGCACATTACTGCACTAGAATGAGAGCAATGATGGTTAGGTTTGATAAACTGTTTGAAATGCCTGTAGAAGTTTCTCGCAGGATAGGTGTCACACTAGTGGGTCAGATTATTTCAGACGTTCTTGCTGATAATCCTATTAGTATTTTTCACATGTTATTTTCCGTTTGTACTATACATCAGTTAGGGTGGAGTTGGTTAGATTGTTTCAGATGTCCATACGCCTTTTCATATGTAGTTTAATATTTTGGACTGCAAAGTTCTATTCTGGCTTTCCACGTACCTTTTAGGCTTTAGTTTCAATCTGTTTAGATGGATGCTCAACCTACAATTTTTTCTTCATCCTTGAAGATGTTCCAGAGTAATTCATCTGAAGCCATCAAATCATTAAACCTATGAATTGGTGATACGTTAACTATGCGCTATTAGCTATGCATTCTTGAAATTATCTTCTCACCATGGAACCTGAATTTGTAACTGGGGCATCTTTCATCTTCAGCAATGCTTACCATTACGTCTGTTATTCTCTGATCTAACTTTATACAGATCTTAAGAAACATTTACTTTCTTTTGCACAGGCTCTGCAGACACCACTCAGAGGCTATTTGAGTGATATGTTGGCTCTGGTAAGGGTATTTTCTGATGTTTGTCTTTGTTTGTCATTTCACTTGTTCATTGCATATACAGCCACTTTACATTTTCATGTGTAAGCTATAGTCTAAATTATGCCGTTTCTTTACCCTTATCCACACTTCTAAGTATTTGGCCACGCTACTTTTGACTATACATTAGCTTGTCATAATGTATACTACAGCCCTTGTAATTTTCTGGATCACTGGCATTCGGTGAAATTTACAGGTTAGCTTCAAGTTCAAGTCGTAATCAATTAAGTTCATTTAAAACAGCTCCATTGATCAAGTTCCTCTTGAAGCCATGCTGTCTTAAGTTCTCTTGTGTGGATGTAATAGCCTTTACTTATTTGATCGTGACCTTCAAAGGGTGCATGGCAGCATCAATATCAATCTCACTCCTTACTTTTCTTGGCCGTTATCTTGTCGAGCATTGTCATTATTAATTTTTTTGACAACTGAGTACAAGATGGTCTTCTCATAAAATTTGCAAATTAATGGTCAACTTATGCAAGGTGTGTGACTGATACTCTCCGTCATTCTTTTTAACTCCATCAGGAATTGTGTACGTCTTTGTTAACTTAATGTGATATTTATTGCAACTAAATTACTTGTACATATAAGCAAAGCTAATGTCACTACCTAAGAAAATTCTGGGCTTCAAGCTGATGATTTGGTTTTACGCTGTGAAGCTATTTTCCTTTTGGATCTTGTTCAAATCTGTGCCGAATTGTTTGATATCACCTTTGCTGCAGGTGAAAAAGGAGAGAGCGGAGCGTGAAGCACTGGGAGCCCTTCCCCTTTACCAGAGGACCAATCCTTGTAACCTTTTCTTGATATGCAGCGTCGTTTTTCTCCTTATCACATCACAATGCATGAAATAAAATGCAGTGGATGATAATATTTACTCCTTTTTGAAACTCCATTCGTGTTCATGTAGTGGTGCATTGGCCATGACCTGTAGCTGTTCTTCCTTTGTGTTCTTTTTTCCTAATTAATGGTAACAATTTTTCTGTTCCATTGCTGTTATAAAGCCATCAACTCTTGTGCTTCGTCTGAGCAACTGTTTGTCGTTTGCTCTTGGTTTTGTATTACCATTTGGACGTCTTTCATGTTATCCATCCATGTTTACAAAGCCGTGCTGCTATGAGATCCGCTATGACGTGCTGAAGTACCCGTTGTCTGCATTTACAACTTTTACCCGCACTCAGTCTGCGCTCTCCAATGTAATCTTGCACGATGTTTTGTACAGAAGTACATAAATTGTGGCACGTTAAAACATGTCAATTGTAAGCAACTTTTTATACCAAAGATGCCAGTCCGTACATATATACATAGGCTTCGTACTACCTGATGGACAATCCGATCGATCGCACGGGAGGGGAGGCCGCCATGGCTAGGGCGAGGAAGAAGACTACGACTACGAGGCCTTCTTTCTGGTTCTTATTAAGGCGCGATGTCCATGTCTTGTATGACATACCATCGTGCAACTACGCAAGAAGATTAGACTAGAGATACAAAATTAGCCGAATTTTCACCGAAATTTTGGATTTTAGGCCACCACGAAATACAAACTAATGGCTGGATAAAAAAAAGTTGAAATTGTTATAGTAAACCGAAATTTCGCTTTTTTCGCCGAAATTTCGTGATTTTTGGCCGGTTTCCAAACTTTTAGCGCCGGATTTGGTCCAATAACCCTTAAGAAAGTCATCTTCTATGAAAATTTGTTAAAAAAACAGAATTTTTGAGACATTTTAAAATTTTGGCAGAAACACTGTCAGATTTTTATAAATTGTAAAAGCTTATAATGATCTGAAAAAATTTATGGTACTATTTTTAGTAGTGTGGGATCATACAGAAAATGTTTCAAAATAATTGAACTTCATTTGTTATCTTTAAAAAATCAAAAATTGAATGAACATAATTGGGACAGTAACCTTGTCAGAATTTTATAAATTTTCTCAAGTGTGATCATGATCTAAAATTTTTATGAGAGATTAATAATTGCCTTAGTACCATTCTATAAAATTTTCAAAAAATTTCAACTTTTTTTGTTTGGTCAATCAAATCTATGTCAGCATTGAACTTCATTTGTTATATTATATTTCAAAAATCAAAAAGAGAAAGAACAAAAATGGTATTGTGCTCTTTAAGAATTTTATAAATTCACTGGAGTGTGATCATGATTCAAATATTTTATGAGATCTTAATAATTCCATATCACCCTTCTGTAAAATTTTCAAAAAATCTAAACCTTTTTTGATTGCTAAAGCAAATCTATGTATTGATCATGAGGCTTTTATCAGAACGTAGCACTGTCAGAATTTTTAAAAATTATTTAAGCATGATCATCATCTAAAAATTTTATAGAAACATTAATCTTACATCAGCACTTTTTAAAAAAATTCAAAATTTTCTAACGTGGTTTGAATTATTTTTTATTTTGTTCAAGTTTGCTGGTAAGCCTTTTAACTGGACAGTAGTACTGTTAGAATTTTTAAAAATTCAATAAGTATGATCGTAATCTGAAAATTTTATTATAACATTATTAATGCATCATAACCATGCCCAAAAACTTTCAAAATTTTCTAACGTGGTTTGAACCATTTTTCATTCGGTTCAAACTTGTCGGTCAGTGTTTTATCAGGACAGTAGCAGTGTTCAAATTTTTTAAAATTCCTCAGACTTGATAATCATCTGAAATTATTATGGGAACATCACTGATGTATCAGAAACCTCCAAAAAAATCAAAATGTTTCGACATCGTTTGAACCATTTATTGTTCAGTTGAAATTTGTCAAAATTTCGGATATTTCGCCCGAAATTCGGTCCAAAAATTTCGGATTTGAATTTTGCTTTTTGAATTTCATCCAAATTTTGTCCGAAATAACGAGATTTCACCGAAATTTCGGATTTTGATCATCGGCGAAATTTTATCCAAAACGAAATTTGAATCCCTGGATAAGACCATGGCATGCGTGAGCAAATGATCCATCTGCGGTAGCGGCGAGTACGCCTACTCGTCCCGGTGGGTTCTGCGGGCCATGACGCTGGACGCCCACCTCGCCGACCCTCGGAGCTCTCCGCCTTCTCCGGGAGTTTATGACCGGAGGGAGTACCATTTGGACGTCTTTTTTATTTGGGAATTGCTAAAAATCTGTTGTTTGTTTGTTTTTCTTTAATTTCAGTCACTTTTCTATCCATTCATCTGTATTTAGATAGATGGTTTGATTCATTTATTTTCTATTGGGGTTCACTAACCCCATTTTTCTTTGTCTAGTTTAGAAAAATTATTTTTTACTTTTCTCTGTGATTCATTTATTTAGTGTTAGGATTCACCAATCTTATTTTTCTTTATCTAGCTTAGAAAAATTATTTTTTATTTTTCTCTGCATAAAAAGTGGCATGTATTGAGAGAGGAGCAGTGCTTCAATGCTTTCCCTCCTAATACAAATTGCACAAATCTTGAAGCAAGCGATGGGGTAAGTAATCACTATCTACCATTTATTCATGCTTTAATATTTGTGCAACTGTAAAAAAGAGAAGCATGGAAGCACCTCTCATTAAGAGAGAGAGAAAAGATATGTGAGTAGCAGGGACACGCAACGATGAATGCATTCGACGACCATTAGTTTTCGGCACCGTCCTTAGGCAGCGAGCCCATCCACGTCGGCTGCAGCATTTTGTACACACCGGTCACCTGTTGCAACGGGCCAGCGCTGACCTCGCCGCCGTCTACAGCGCCGTTGCTCCAGATGTTGATCTTAGGCTGTATGCCGCTGACTGTGCCGACGTTGATGCGCGCCATCTCTTAGTACATGCCGCCGTTGATCATGAGAAATAAGAAATCTGGGTTTTGATTCTATAGTCCAAAATTTGACTGATGTATAAAAAAAATCGGTCGAATGTTAGGTAGATATTCCCTTTTATTTATGTTATGCATCCATGTTTACAAAGCTGTCGTACCGGGGGATCTGGCTCTGCTGTGTTGTGTTGAACTGTTGATCCGACAATATCTAAGAGATACCAGTCGTCAGCGTTTACAGCTTTTAAGTCTAAGCTCTCCAATTTGATTCTGGTATACAAATTCTCAGACATGTATCAGTCTTTAAAAATTGCCAGTGTAGCTGTGGCAAATTGTGAGCAGCTTTTTATACCAAAGATACCAGGCAAATTGTTTCTGCCGCTGTTTTCCCAGTCCGGCCCGAAGGTTAAAAAGCTCAGGTCTGTGAAACAATGGCGGCTCAGGTCTGGGTGCGCCATCCTCGTGTTCCTACTTCCTAACGGAATTGCAAGATATAGGAGTATGATTGTGATACGGATGCAGAGAGGCCCAATCCGATCGAGCGGAACGTAGAGGAGGCCGCCATGGCTTGGGCCTCGACTGCGACGACTACGAGGACTTCTTCCTGGGTCTTGCTTAGGCGCGAGGTGCGTCACCTGAACTGCGACGAGAGCACGCAAGAAAATGCGGTCATGGGCCGCGCGAGCAAAGGGCACATCGGCGGCCTCAGCGGCGCCGGCAAAGTCGACCCGTCCGGGGTGCTGATGGCCGTCACGCTCGATGCCCACCTCGCCGATCCCCCGGAGCTCTCCACCCTGTCCCTCCGAGAGAGATCCGGCATGGTCGACTTGGGCGACTGCTCCGTCGAGGCCGCGCACGAGAACCCCGTCGTCATCAGGCTGGAGGCGTTCGCCTACCGCGTAACCGACTGCTACTACCTCGTCTACGACGCCATCAAGAACTCCCTCACCTTGCTCCCCGATGTCCCTTATTTCACGCACTTCCACTCTGATCGCAGTCCTGTCGTCCTGCCTCGCAGCGACGGGTCCTGCGTCCTGGCCGACTTGGCGTATGGATATGCGCAAGGCGCGCCGTCATCGGCTGCTCTCATGCTGTGGCCGTCGTCAGCGTCGGCTTCCGAACCGTGGCGGCTTAAAGCGGCGCGCTTCCCCCCGGAGTACTTGCGCGAGCGCGAGCGCCTCGACTACTTCATCGCAAATGTTACCTTCTCGTTCAAAGGATTGTCTTTCTGGGTCGATCTCATGCGTGGCGTCCAAGTCTGCGACCTGCTTTCTGCGTGCGACGGAGGCCGTCGGAGTTCCGTTCCATCAACCTGCCCTCGATGTGCCGGTTGCAGTTCGACGACAGGTACCCGTACCAATCGGCCGACCCGGAGGAGTCCCACACCATGGGCAGCGTCGGGGGCTCCATAAGGTTCGTCTCCATCGACGGCTACTGCGACTACGTCGCCGAAGCCACCAACCCTCGTGACATTGTCGTTAGGAGTTGAACTCTGACACCAGATCTCCGGGAGAGAAGGAGCGACGACGACATGACCCTCCCCCCTACCACACCTTTGGTAGTTGGCGGCCGGCCTTCAAGGAGGGTTGCCGTCGAACCCCGTCCTCAGCGCGCATGAAGATGGCGTCCTCTACCTCGTGCTGGGTGATCAGTGATCACTACAAGAGGGACGGCCACCTGCGAAGCAACAACGGGGAGTACGTGCTCCGCGTCGACATGCGCAGTAAGAGCCTACTGTCCTACAGCCCCCTCCCTGACGACCAACAGCACCCTACCACAAGCTACAGCCTTAAGGGCATTACCATCATAACTCGCTTCAAACTCTAACGGTACCCGCAACCGCACCAGGTAAGCTGCTAAACGCCGAATGATGAACCCGAAACTAGCGAGAGGCCGGCCTAGGTCTCGGACAGGTCGGGTACCTCGATGAGCGATACCTTCACTGCAGGACTGACGGCACCTCTCAAATCCTTACATTTTAATTTTTCTTGTCTAATCATGTTTTCATTGTTTAATTAAACTGATAACCCCTGAGTTATCACACACAGGGTTCACAAAACCGAATTTCGAAATTCGCAGTACAAAAACCGCTCAAAAACTGTCAAAAACCGAAGGGCTAAGAAATCAATTTTTTTTTGAAAAATTCAAAAAATAGAAAAACCGCTCGGTTTTTGCGAAAAACTGCTGCCAATTGAATGTTCATCGCAAAACGGTTTTTGTGAGTGGTTTTTGACAAAAATCGCGGTTTTTCACGAAAAACTGAGCACATAATTTTTTTCAAAATTTTTAATTTTTTTTAAAACAAATTTAATAAACCGGTTTACCGAACGGTTTTTGATTTCGAACCGCAGCGGTACGCACGAAAACCGCAGTTTTCATCGGTTTTGTGAACCCTGATCACACATCCCCCAACCCCACCCCACCACCACCACCACCACACACACAGAGGACAGGACAGTGTAAGGAAATGTATCTATCATCTTGTCATTTTTCAGCTATAATGGAAACCTTTTGCTGTGTGATGGATTAAAGCTGTGCCCTCTGCCATGTGTATTTCTGAGCAAAGGCATGCTTCACGCTTTCTATAATACAATCTGTTACCCCTAGAGGTGGGCGTCGTGCGTCACGTCTTTGGTTTGCTAAGACGGTCCATCGATTTCGTCTCGAACCGCGCGCCGCGCGATCGCCGTCATGCTCGCCGTGTCGTGTCGTGCGCCGTGCCGCTTCGCCATGCTTCCAGCCCATCATAGCCCATTTGCGCTTCGTGCATGCTTCGTGTCGTACCGGCTCAGGCCCGACCCATTTGCACTATTGCAACAAGAGGAAAGTAGCCGGAGACGCATGGAGTTGAGGTAGTAGATGCAAATATTATGAGAAAAAGAACTAAAATTTATTTATTCTTGAACAGTTAAATAGAGCGAGGGAGATGTGCTCAACACGGACGAGAGAAGGGGCAATGGACGAGAAAGAGAGTGAGCGAGACAGGCGAGAGAGATTGAGAGAGACGGGTGAGAGAGAGAGCTGAGAGAGATTGAGAGGGACGAGCGAGAGAGAGCAACTTCTTGCAACGTCTCTCAATCTCTCTCAGCTTTCTCTCTCCCGTTTTATCTGTCTTTCTCAGGTGTCGACGATAAAGGTGGCGTTCATGCTACTGGGTGCATCCATGGCGGTCATGCTCTGTGAGTCGGTGTTCTTCATGCTAGGTTTCTTCCTCACGTTCTGGGTCATCGGGCCCGGTACAGCCTATTCTACAGTATCGTGTCGGGCCGTGCCGTCCATCATACCCGATTCTCAGGTCCGACACGGCCCGTGCTACAATATCGTACCGGTTCGACACGACCCACTTCGTACCGGATCGAGCTTCGTGTCGGACCGTAACATCGTGCCTCGAGCCGACCCAAAAGAGCCCGGCCCGAGTGCCTACCTCTAAACGGGAGTAGATGACAAGTCCTCCTCTTTCATTTGTCAACAAATGATTTTCTGTAGTTGAAATGTAGCCCGCACATTTCTAATTAGCTGCTCAAATGAATTAGAGGAAGAGAGGCCTCATTGTGATTGTGTGGCACTGTGACCAACCTAGGCACATGAGTGTCCTTATGGACCTCTGCTCACCGTGGAAAGGCTAGTGCCTAGTAGTAGTAGACTAGTAGTACATAGTAACACCAGCCTTTTAGTCATGGCTCCGTTATTGCGTGTCTGCCACTCTGCCAAGACCACTTCCGGTCGAGTTCTTCGCTGTTTTTTTTCCAAATATGGTCGTATGTGAACAAATTTATGTAACTAGCTGTGTGCTCGATTGCATAGGACTACCGTATATCTCAAGCTCGACCGCAGGTGCTTAGGACCGGTGGCTTAGCCGATCTCTACTTAGCACCTCCCTCCGCGTGGCTAAGTGATTAATTAAGTGACTAATTATAAGATTAATTAGGTAAATAAATTCATACATGATATGATGCCGAGCAAAGAGAACTCGACAGGCCAGTAGGTAATGCCACGTTGTCAGCGGCATTTTTCATAATCGAGGGCGAGACTAATTTTGTAAATTCGTTTGTAAAGGAGGGTAAATTAAAAAAAAAGAGAGGGGAGGGTAGTTTGTGGGTGTGGGTGTTGGTGGTTATTAGTCAGCGGCAAAAAAAAATCATGGCTTCCTTCTGGTCTCGTCTCTCGTGGACAGCAGTCATTAATATCTGCTTTGGAACCTTGAGGAGCACTGGCCGGTAGCCTACTAGGCAACAAATTGCTTCACGGGCAAGCGATATATTTGTCCCAATAGGGGCGCTGTCGTTCTGGCCTTGGATCTTTTATAATTTACTAGTATAGTGTTCTGTTTTTCGGTTTTCTTTTTCCAGCACGTAATATATGATTTTTTTTTTCTAGAACGTTTGTTTCCTTTTCCTTAATTCCAGGATATTTGTTTCATTTTCCTTGAGATGATGCTGGAGGTGGGGGGAGATCTGTTGTGGGCCATAAGGATGAGTTAGACATATTAAACAATAGCCATCGAATATGGGTGAGTAAAGCTGAAAAAGATCTGAGAGGTTAATTTTGATGGAGGCAAGTTTCTGAGGACGTTTCTCTGGGTGCATGAAGGTTGGGCCATCTCTAATGGGGTGTATTATTTGGGGTGGACGTAGAAAAGAATGCTTATGTGCATTATAAAGGGGTATAGATGATGCAACAGAGATCCGATACCTCTTTGAGGTAGCCTGAAGCGAAGAGTCGTGACTCGTGAGGAGGAACTAGGGTCTAGGACCTATAGGTCCAATGATCTCATTGTATTCAACAAGGATTCAAATTTCGTTTTCAGATAAAATATCGCTCTGGACTGGAATCCGAAATTTCACCGAAATTCGGATATTTCAGACAAATCTCGTTCAAAAACAAAAATAAAAATCCGGTTTGTTTTCTACCGAGAAAAACGAAATTTCGCCCAAAAAATCCCGAAATTTCGACGTTTTTGAAACTGCAAAAAAGTGGGTCAAACGATGTCGAAAAATTTTGAAATTGTTTTTGGAGAGTCCTGACATATAGCTGATATTTCCATAAAAAATTCAGATAATTATGAGTTCTGTGGAATTTTTAAAAATTCAAACATTGCTACTATCCTGATAAAACGCTGACCAGAAATTTTGAACCGAATGCAAAATGGTTCAAACCACGTTATAAACTTCTGATTTTTTTTGCATGGTTATGATGTATCTCTAATGTTCTCATAAAATTTTCAGATGGTGATCAAACTTCATGAATTTTTTATTTGAACAGTAATACTGCCTGTTAAAAGGCTTACCAGCAAACTTGAACAAAATGAAAAATTATCTAAACCAGTTAAAAAATTTTGTGGATGGTCCTGATGTAACATTAATGTTTCTTTAAAAATTTTATATGATGATCATTCTCAAATAATATTTAAAAATTCAGACAGTTTTACGTCCTGATAAAAGCCTGATGATCAATACATAGATTTGTTTTAGCAATAAAAAATATTTAAATTTTTTGAAACTTTTACAGAAGGGTGATAAAGAAGTGCTTAATATCTCATAATAAGTTTGAGTCATGATCACACTCCATTGAATTTATAAAATTCTTACAAGGCACAGTACCATCTATGTTCTTCTCTTTTTTATTTTTGAAATATAATATAGCAAACGAAGTTCAATGCTTACATAGATTTGATTAACCAAACAAACAAAGTTGAAATTTTTTGAAAAATTATATAATAGTACTTAGGAAATTATTAATCTCTCACAAAAATTTTAAATCATAATCACACTCAAGAAAATTTATAAAATTCTGACAATGTAACTATCCCAATTATGTTCATTCTGTTTATGAATTTTTTAAGGATAACAGATGAAGTTAAATTATTTTGAAATTTTTTATGTATGATACTAAGCTATTAAAGATAGTACCATAAAATTTTAAGATCATTATGAAGCTTGTACACTTTTATAAAAACCTCACAGTGTTTCTGCCAAAATTTTAAAATGTCTCAAAAAATTTGTTTTTCAACAAATTTTCATACGAGATGATTTTCCTAAGTGTTATTGGACCAAATCCGGCCCTAAAAGTTTGAAAACCGGCCAAAAAAACACGAATTTTCGGCGAAATTTTTTATCCAGCCGGTAGTCTATTCGTGGAGGCCCGAAATTTCGCCGAAATTCGGCGAGATTTAGAACTCTGGTATTCAAGCATAAGTAGAGACTGTAGTGTAGATTCTGGCATTCTTCAGTAGCTTCTTTCAGTTGGAAGTTGTGGGCAGTGTTCTAAAAATCGGACCGGCAAGCCTTATATTCGTCCGAATACCAGGACCAGGTCTCCTTCCGCGGGAGACTACGGCAAAACGAGTAAGGTTATGTATGATGGTGTATTGTCAACTGTTTATATATTTTGTCATGTAAGATTTTTGCTGATACAGAGAAAAAAGAGTATAACCTATAGACAGTATAAAATACCATTGTATAACTTATTGTTTATAATAAATACTTTTTCATGCTATAATTAAAAGATCGTAGGATGTAAACTTAAAGCATCATCTATCGTAGAAGTTGTCTTTAGTTTTATCTTTGAATGGTATAGAAAAGTATATAGACAACAGTCGTCTCTACTATTACACATACTCTGTGTTAACAGATCAGGTTAAGCTGGCCGGTTATTCAGATATGCGGTCCGGTTACCGTATATCAGGCCGATGAACTTGGCTACATGTGACGTATTACGGAGCATATGGGAAGCTAGCACGCATGTGATGCTATATCATTACGCCCTAGTGCCATCATGCCATACAATGACTTGGAACTTGCAACTATATAATATATGAATGTACATTTGTAAATTTAAATTTAAAATAAGAAAACATGTTACAAGGGTTACAAGGCCGAGTACAACGATCAATTTCCGTATACTCCGTGTAAAGTGGGGTATTCGATTGAATACTGCATACTGATTTTTGGAACCTCAGTTGCGGGCATGCGAGTCGACTTTGTATTAGAGCATGGAACTCATGAACTTGACACGTACTTGGTGCAATTTTGAGAAAACAATATTTGTTGAGGTTTCAAGGTCCAGCGGTGACACGGGGTGGGCAAGGTCTTAGACTAGTCTATATTAATACCACATTGTGTTTGCAGTAGTACGGGAAGAGTGCATGTCTTAGCAGGTTACAGGTCTCTTTGATTGGTAAGATTATAAAAATGTAGCAATAGAAAACCGTAGGATTGTAATGTTATAGACTCTTGAATCCTATAGGATCGAAGACCTTAAGAATTTACAACAAAGAGTGTTTAATTGCACCATAGGAAAATATAGGAATTTCGAGATTAAACATTAATTGATTAGAGAGAGTTTTAATTGCACCATAGGAAAATATAGGAATTTCGAGATTAAACATTAATTGATTAGAGAGAGGTAGAGAGAAGGTGAGTTGGAACTCTCAAATGAATTTGTAACGTGAGGATAGACCTCAAAATTTTTCTATCCTATAAAATTGCTTTGAAGCAATCCTACAATCAAACATCCCTCGTAAGAATTTTTCCTTTGAATTGAATTCCTCCATTTTCCCTTGAAGATTCATTTGAATCGAAGGGCCCTAAAATTCTTGGTGTGAAGGATGCATGCATGAGGTAGAATGTGATAGAATGGACCCATGTCCAACCCGCACTACAAATTCTGTTGGTGCCTGCCTGGTACAAGGCAGTGGGCACGGGCTATCATTTTGGTGAGACAACTGATTTAGCAACTCAACCACACTCAAGAAACCTCTCAAATACTATTTTCGTCCTGTAATATAAGTCCAAATCACTGTATACACAGACTAAGGAAACATTAATTCAAAAAACAAGAAGTAAATGTTATTGAACCATCATATTACCCATATTAAATGGCATACTAGTATACTACAACTACCTAATCATTTTTTTCTATATTAGTAAAATAGAGGTATACAGTGCAAATATTGCAATAACTATAATTTCTTCAATATACTTATCCTGTCCGACGTCGCTTCTCACAAATTAGGGATTGCATTGCAGGACGAGGGAGTAACTGAGCTTACAGGCGATAGGCCGTGCAATCCCCTGGATGCTGCTGCTCAGGAGAACTGTGGCCGTAGAGTTTGAGTTGTAGACCAATGCATGTTCTTGGTTGGTGATTTGTTTTTTTGTTTTTTTTTTGGGTGGAGAATGATTAGGACGGCATAGTATCAGATAAATACAATGAGATCAATTCTGTCAGCTTGACAGTGATTTGCATTTAATACATCTCTGTCAGGACAAGCAGATTTCAGCTGGTTAGCACTTAGCAGTTGTTAGAAATATCAACAATTCAAAGCATGACCATATGTTAGATATGTACGTGAATCTTTGCTCGCATGCGAGCACGCGTACTCCCCTATTTACGCGTGCTGAAGGAAGTTTGATCTTAAGCATGAATTAACGATGGTAGGAAGATAGGGACAGACGTGGCTTTATATAAGAGATAGTTTGATAAATAGCTAATTTTCTAAAGCAATAAGTTGAAAAAAAACAAGTTTCATTCAGTTTTTAGCTTTTTCTAATTATACGAGACTTCTAACTTCTATCAAAAGCCGTTTAAAAGCTGAGTTGTTTAGAAGGCTTAGTAGCTTTTACTTATATCGAAAGTCGTTTAAAAGCTAAGTTGTTTAGTGGTTTTCTAGCTTTTTCAAAAGTTCAAAAAAAAAAACATTGCTACGCCGGTGTGTGTTCGCGGTTTACTTGTAGATTGCTTTTGTCTCCGTGACCTCACGTTGGAAAAGGCTACCTGCAGTTGTGTTGGGGATTACAATTTAAAACGTCGTATCCGGTCTTATGACCGTTAGATTGTGGCAATGAACAAACCAGATCGTTCAGCGATGCTCAGATACTTCCGTTCAACTATGCTCAGATATAGTGTTTACTACCAGCGAGGCAGGTGCGGGGATTCAAATTTTGTTTTGGATAAAATTTCGCCAATGAACGAAATCTCGTTATTCGGACAAAATCCGGAATTTCGGGCGAAATTGCAGAAATTTTGGCAAATTTCAACCGAACAAAAAATGATTTAAACGATGTCGAAATTTTTTGAAATTTTTATGGAGGTTACTGACATATCAGTGATATTCCCATAAAAATTTCAGATGATTATCAAGTCTAAGGAATTTTAAAAAATTCAAACATTGCTACTGTCCTGATAAAACACTAACCAAAAAGTTTGAACCAAATGAAAAATGGTTCAAACCACGTTAGAACATTTTGAAATTTTTGTGCATGGTTATGATGCATCACTAATGTTCTCATAAAATTTTTAGATGATGATCAAGCTTCATGAATTTTTAAAAATTCGAATAGTGCTACTATCCTGTTAAAAAGCTTACCGACAAACTTGAAAAATATGAAAAATGGTTCAAACCACGTTAGAAAATTTTGAGTTTTTTTGTGAATGGTATTGATGTACAATTAATGTTTATATAAAATTTTAGATGATGATCATGCTTAAATAAGTTTTAAAAATTTTGACAGTGCTACGTCCTGATAAAAGCATGATAATTAATATATAGATTTTATTTAGCAATAAAAAAAGGTTTAAAATTTTAGAAATTTTTACAGAAGGGTGATAAGGAAATGCTTAAGATCTCATAAAATTTTTGAATCATGATCATAATTTAGTGAATTTATAGAATTCTTACAAGGCACATTACCATTTATGTTCTTTCTCTTTTTGATTTTTGAAATATAATATAACAAATGAAGTTCAATGCTTACATAGATTTGATTGATAAAAAAGTTTAATTTTTTGAAAATTTTATAGAATGGTACTGAGAAAATTCTTAATCTCTCATAAAAATTTTAGATCATGATCACACTCGAGAAAATTTATAAAATTCTGACAAGGATATTGTCCTAATTATGTTTATTCTATTTTTGATTTTTTAAAGATAACAAATGAAGTTCAATTATTCAGAAATTTTTTTATGATCCTACACTACTAAAGATAGTACCATAAATGTTTCAGATCATTATTAAACTTATACAATTTTATAAAAATCTAATAGTGTTTCTGCCAAAATTTTAAAATATCTCAAAAATTCAATTTTTCAATAAATTTTCATAGAAGATGATTTTCTTAAGGGTTATTGGACCAAATCCGGTCCTAAAAGTTTGAAAACCGGGCAAAAATCATAAATTTTCGACGAAATCTGGCGAAATTTTGGTAGTGCTGTATCAATTTCAAAAAAAAAATCAAGTTTTTTTTATTATCCGACTAGTAGTTTGGATTTCTAGACCAAAATCCGAAAATTCACCCAATTTCAACAAAATCTGTATCCTGGGCAGGAGGCGGGAGATCAAGCAAGTGCCAGGAAGTATGTATTATATTAAATTATCCGAGCTAAGTTAGTTTACTGCTGAAGCTCGAGGCTCTATGTGGAACACTTAAGAAGTCTTGTGAAATTCCTGTATTCCTACATCTATCGAATCTACCCTTCGAAACAGAATAGGAAGAGAATGCGTGGCACTTGACCAATTTGTGTGGTTTTGCCTCTCGTGTCGTGTGCAGCCCGAGAGTGAAAGTCTTTTTACTGCTTGCAGTGTGGTGCACCAATCATATACCGAATCCACTCAGTGGGTCCTAATGGAGGGTGGGGGATCTATTGACAGGTGGGCCCCCGTGAGATAAGGACCGCATGTACTACCACTCCTGTATAAAGTTTGTACCCTTCTGTTTAGCACGTCACTTTTACCTCTTACCAAGTCTTTAAGATCCGAGAGCTGAGCGGGTGTTACGCTCGAAGCCCACCGGGCTCGAAGGAATGTGCTCACCGAAATAACTAGATGAGCTACCGCGGCATGTCACGTCGTGTTCATCGCTCCCTATATAAAAAAATGGCTAAAAAGACTTAAATATTTTTTTCTCTTTAAAAAAGAGCTAAACATATTTTTTCCCGAAAAAAAATCTAAACGTAATGTTTAAAAATACTAAAAGGACCTAAATGTAATATATCTTTTTTCCCAAAAAGGACCTAAACATAATTTCTTTTACCAGCTCGGCTCGATCCGGCACAAGCCGCGAGCCGAGCCGAGCCGAGCCGACTCAAACATATTGAAGGCCGCGATTCCTTCCATCTTTAATGGAGGTATGATTAGATTAATTTGTTCAGCGGAAAAGTACCTATCTATATTCTAGATTTTGATGTCTCCTCCCTAAAATTTTTAGGGTACGTACAGAATACATACACATGTGTATACATGTGGGGGTGTGAGTGAGGAATGCTTTGAGTGTGTCCGCTTATACTTAAAAAATGTATGTAATCATAGCGTGTTTTTTATAAGTTACCACGTGTTGTTACTGCTTCCACGACGCGCTATTACGAAATCATCACTTTTCTAGCTCCTTAACAATTTTTTTTTGTAAATCTAGTACTTTTCGAAACGTAATTACAAAAATAACACCCTTTCTTATCGTGAAAATACTGACAGGTTACACGTGTTACCTGGCACACTCCCGTACCACGAAATAGGGTACCGAGCTTTCATAGCACGACAAGCTATCATAGCTATCGAGGTCCTATAGCTCGATACCTCCTTTCGCAGTTTGAAAGTGTGGCAGGTGACACGTATTACTTGCTAGCACTTCTGTGATTGAAGAGGGAGCTATTTTTATAGTTATATTATTGAGCGGATTTAAAAAAGAAAAATCACCGGGAGACTGAGAAGTGCCGACTTCCTCAGTCGCCAACCAAGTAACCATGCAACCAAGCCCGTGGCGGTGGCAGGCAGCGCAAGCACTAAGATTACTGTGTGCAGGTTTTTACCAGGCTTGTTTACTTTTAGTTACTTAAAATAATCTCCTTGGTTGAGACTGATATACTCTACCGGACACGGAGTTAAAAACAAACATCCGAACAATGTCTGGACTCTGGAACAAGCACAGTTTTAAAATATAGAGTGGTGAGTGTACGGACAAAGTTTGTTTCATGGAATAGTACGAACATTTGCCGGTAAGTGGATCCTACCATCGAGTGTAATTCAAAGACACCATTAGGTAACGATTTTATGAGAGGCACTTCTTATGCAGAGTTGCATACCCTTTCCACTGCAAAATCCTAGGTAGTTTGCGTGCTGCTCGTAAATATACTGTCAAGTTCGTCTAGAAAAATACAGTGTCACTAGTTTCTACGATGTTGATTTCTGAAGTCACGTGGCAATCGTGGCTAGCCATCACTCATACATGATACAAAATCGAGAGCGCGTTTGGCAGGAACTATCATTACACAGGATAATGCGAATTCCGGCAGTGATCGCATGATTACAGTTCACGTTCAGAGTTTGTGTTTTTTCCCGTAATAAGTTATCATTTGATAGGCTTCCATTTTCATACAAGATCAACCGGTTCTCTTAAAATATGTATACACACGTTAGAGCAGCGACATTGTCTTTCTGTGCAGAGTTGCAGACGATGGTAGAAAAAAAAACCCATTCACAGTACTCCTAGCTAGCACTGCAAAAAAATTAAAACCTAGTTTGAGATAGCTGTTGATCGTGTAGATTTTAGATTCTCTAATAATCAGTAGGTGGTAGCTTCTCATTTCGTTTACAAATATATTTTTGATTATACGAGAAGCTTCTCAAGAAGTTTATTAAAAAATCTAGAATCTAGATTCTCTGAGAATCAAAAGCTGTCACTCACCTGATTTTTAAAGAATCCAAAATATACACAATTAAAAGCTGTTCCAAACCGGGTCTAAGCATGGTTTTAACGCTCCTTTTCTAAAGCTCCCGTACCGTAATCACCGGTTAATTACTTTACCAAGCGAGCCTTTTTAGTTTTCACACTACAACCTGCCATTAGGCGCTACATGCAGACGTGCGTCCGGGTCCGGCCGAATCCAATGCTACGCTCGCGCCACGACACGCTCCCCCTCGTCGTCTCACACGGCCGCAGCCGCTCGCACGCACCAAAAGCGAACAAAGCTAGCCAAAAAGCTTGCGCGTCCGACCGAGCCTGCGACAATGGCATGTGGGTCCCGCTCTGTCCGAACCCACACACACATCACATCAGTGGGTGCGGTTGGGTCGAATACCACGCGCGCGAGGCTGCTCCCACGTGCCGCGGGTGGGGCGACGGGAGGAACGGAACGTGTCCCCGGGCCCGAGGTGGTGCCGCAGTGGTGGGGCCCACCCCCCAACCCAGACAAAAATTTTACTAACCATACGCACGCTTTAGCCCCGGAGAAAAAATAGGTCAGCCGTTTCGGAAATAGGTGCGGTTTAGTTTTCGAAACTTTGAATGTCGTTATGTTTTTAAAAAATTAGATTGGATATAAAAAGTTATATATATAGATTTTTTAAAAATTACTTTTACAATATTGTAATTTTATTAGGTTTTATAAATATATAATAATATAAATTAGTTATAAAGCTATATCTTGAAGACTATTGATATATAAAAACAACAACTATTTGTCATTATAGAGAGAGAGTATGGTAAGGATAGTCTCAAATCTGAATCATTTATTCAGTATGTTAACCGTATTGATTGTGCTATACAAGGTAAGTCTAGTTATCTCGAATTCGCTCTTGTAAAAATGGTTTCATGATTATATGAAGTGATGGGCAAATAATTATATTGACATGATTTACTTTATTAATTTTGTGCTATACAGTTGTGTTTCTTAAATTTTTTAAGGCGTGATTTTTGGTCAACCGACCAAATGGACAATGTTAGGGTTTTGACAAGCGGAGCAGGCCATCGTGGATCCCGATGCTAAGTCCTGGTTTACCGTCTTGTGCCGATGGTTGGTGCCCAAAACCAACGAGCGTAGAGCAAACAAATGGAAAAATCTTAGTGCGAATGGTCAAAAAAAAAAAGTGCCCTCTCCGATATCAATGAACCCCCGAGGTCTAGGGCTACGGTTCTACAACCAGTTCCTTTGCAACCCAATCTTAAGTATTATTGTATTAGCATATCTAGAATCAATGTTCTAAATAGCTACGCTATAGCTCTTTTGAACCTCAAACGTGAAGCTACGAGTTAATATTCCGCTATATTAACTACAAAGCGCTATAATTAGCAATAACTCTGCTATTTGATATAGTTTGTAGCTAGCAATCGCTCATCTATCATATATAGGTACCTATGGTCCAAAACATTGGACCCATTTTAAAATTCAACATTACTAAAAGACACAAATGCATCTGTATTAAGGCTAAACTATGAGAAAACATAGTAAAAGACTATGTCTCGCCCTTTTTCAATAATCCAACTTTCATATTTCTCAGTGATTAAGTATTTATTGTTAAAGATATTATGATATATAGTTATTATTTATGTTCTTTTGGACATGCATAGTATTTTGTTGATTTTGAATTTGACTCATATTCTTATTATAAAAATATTAGTACCTTCTAAAATATCATATTTTTATAATTTATTTGGACATGACTTATAGTACATACATTTTTTTATTTCTAATACTAAAAACGCGACGAATGATAGCTTCCGCAATAGTTGTTCGAGCTTTTTTTAGGATCTTGCCGTGAAGTCGTAAAAATCTTGATTTAAAACCTTGTATAGAATGTACCGTGTTGTATGTTTTATATTTCAAGATTCTGTGCCTTCAAAACTCGTTTATACATGTCATCATCCTAGATATCAATTTTCACGTATTAATACTATTGTTAATTTATTATGCATATTAGCTGTTTGTGATGTGCTAATATATTTCATTCTTCGCTAATTGGCGTATATCTTGAATGAAATATTTATTTTTATTATCAAGGTTGCCTATTTTTATTGAAGAAATTGACATTATATTGTTATTCACAAAACTCATTGAACCGTTGAATTCGTGCTCCCTCCGAGCAGTGCATGTTAATCTATACCCCTTTATAATATACCTAAGCAAATTTTCCTACGTCCACCCTAAATAATGCACCTCATTAGAGATGGTCCAATGTTCGTGCACCCAGCAAAACGTCCCCAGAAACTTGCATTCATCAAAATGAACGTCTCAGATCTTTCCTCAGTTTTACTCACCCACATCCGATGGTCATTATTTAGTGTGTCTAATCATCCCTGTGGCCCACAACAGACCTCCCCCACCTACATATTTGGAAGGAGAGCGAATCAAACAAGGAAATAAATAAGGAGGATCCGCATGCAAGGAAACCAGATTTAAATTTTTTACTGGCCAAAATTGTACGTACTACATATTTGAAAGGAGGGTGAATCAAACAAGGAAATAAACAGGGAGAATCCGCATGCAAGGAAATAAGACTTGAATTTTTTATTGTCCTGGCATTGTGATCGTATTTTTTTCTGAATATGACCCTTCTCGAGACATTTTTACGGATCTAGCCCTATAGAGCCTAATTTCAGCGCACGGAGAGTGCTGAATTTTTGTTTTCATTTTTATCTAAGGAACCAAGCATGCTGTGAGTCTTTGCTTAATTTTTCAATTTTTCTCCGGAACCAATGGCGGCGAAAGCACTTTATTTATTTTATCTTTTTCCTTGCGGATCCAAATGATTACGAGCGCAGATTTATTTTCCATATTTTTTCAAATCATCCTCGTGGCCCACAATGCACCTTCCTCACCTTCAAAGATCAACAAGGAAAAGGAAACAAACGTCCCGAAAAGGAAAGGACCATACATTACGTCTTTGAAAAGGAAGCGGGAGATGGGCGTGGCAAGGAGAACGCAGTCCGCAATAGCTCCACGATCGCCATCGGTGGCTTTGTCGACGCGCATGAGGTTCTTGGTCAATGACCTACATGGCCGTCGTGCCTCAACAAATTTATAATTTAATTTTTTAAATAATTTTATTAAGTACAAAATAATCGAAAGTTTTTTGAGAATTTTTCTAGAATTTTTAACTTTGATGTGCTATCTTTTCAAAAATCCTTCTATATTTAAAAAATGAAGGCAACTCACCAGTAGCTTCTTTTAGTCAGCAATTGACTGAAGAAGCTTCTTCTCTTCCTCCTCCATTAAAGCAAGAAAGAAGCTTCAAAACTCCATCAATCCCGCACCAAATCTCCTCTTTCATCTATGGTGTTAATTCCCAAATTTTGTGCTCTATTGTCAAAATTTCCTCCCAATCTGATTTGATCCCAAATTATGGTTTCCATAAATATGCTTGTTTGGTGCTATAAAAGTCAAGAGCTCTCATCCACCCCATCGCATTGCGTAAATCCCCAAGTGCTCCTCTTGTAAAGATCGTCGAATTTTGGAGGTAACCCAAGCCATCACCGTCATCTTTCCCGACGAAATTCACCGCAACCGTGACTCTCTCTCATGAGCGTCGGTGCTTGACGATCTCGCCACACCGATCTTGACCATCTGCGACCGGCGCCACCCCGCCTTCCTCCCCTTGCCTGGCCAAGCCTAGAGTACTGTTGTGCTCTCTGTGGAAGCTAAAAAAATAATTTAAGATCGAAAATTCTTTTTTCTTTCTCTTTCTTGATTTAAAATCTTTTGGGAACCCGTTTTCGCCTATTCGACCTCCATTTAGTTTCGTTTTTCTTTCTAAATTCATTTAAAATTCTAAATTTCTCTTTTATTAGTAAGTGTTGTATTCATACTTATCTTCTCATTTAATTGATAAGCGGATGTACTGCCGTCGTAGCGTTAGCACAGACACTATACTAGTTTAATTGATTTTCCAACCATCACAGACTTATCTGTTCACTCCATGAATTTATTCATCTGTAGATTTTTGAATAAATCCGCATTTATGCATTAACTTCCTCGTTTCTTGTCATTCCAAAGGAATTATGGTGGTGAACTTAGGCCATTTTTTTTTCTCAAAGTCTTCTCAATTTTTCCACTTCGTTAATCTGTATATAAAATCAAAATACGTCACACGATGAATATTTTCTTCGCATACGCAATAAAACTCAAAGTAATGTTACGCAGCCATATATATTTTACCAAACCAAGCAGACGACTACACGCATAAAACTCTGAAACCATCTCCTTGGACCCACAGATCAGTGGGCGTTGGTCCCCGGCTAGACGTCGTCCGCCCGGTGCCCCTAATAATTTTCGAATCATGCAGGGGCATTTTGGTCTAGAAATCCAACAATAAAGTTCGGAAACGGCAAAAGTTTCAGCAAGAGTGCTCTCTCTCTCTCTCTCACATCCCAGTAAGTAGCCGGACACCGGACTGACCGGACTCACTTCACTGCCCCGGCCCCCGGTGCCCCCTTGTATCCTCGCAGTCGCAGCACTTGCGCTCCGAACCGAGCGACGAGGCGCCCAAGAAGCGAAGAGCGAGCCATCACTCCCCACCCCGCACCCGCATTGTTTCGAAATAATCAAATCGACCCTCGGAGCCGGCCACGCGGTCACCGGCGACGGCGAGGGGCTTCTTTTTTATTTTTTTGAACGGAAGCGGTAGGGAAGACCCCTACGGCGAGGGGCTTCTTTGATAAAGAGGGGGCTTTCTTGCGATTCCGCCGGAGGAGGGGGTGGAGGGGGTGAGAGCAGAGGGGAGGCGGAGCAGCGGTGGAGGCGTGAAGAGGCGCCGCCCATGGCCACCGCGCGCGGCGCCGCGTGCCTGCTGGTGGCGGTGATTTGCCTCTCGTGCGCCGCGGCCGCCGCGGCGAGGTCGCCGGCGGCGAGGATGCACCGGCACCTGAAGCGGCTCAACAAGCCGGCGGTGAAGAGCATCGAGGTGCGTCGAGCTGGTTGCTTTGGTGTTGTCCTTGTGGAGATTCGAATTGCTTGTTTGAAAAAAAAAGAAGCTTTTTTATGGGGTTCTTGCTAGTCAAAGTTAGCGATTTTAGCTGCATTTGGGAGGGTTTGAGCAAGGTGGTAGGTGTAGTTCTTGGCTAGTGGTACTCTGATTAAAAAAAAGACGGCTTTTTTGGGCGTCTTTTGTTCTTGTTCTTGTGGCAGTTCGCTTTCTCGCTTTACAATTGTGCGAAAGTTCTCATTTTCCTTTTGGATACACTAATAAAACTTCAGCAAATTTTGCACGAAAGATCGACCTTCCTGGGGATGGCACTTTGTGCTTGTTCTTGTGTGTGAAGTTTTGCCTTGCTCAACTTTGGGCAAAACTTTAAGCTTCGGAGGATGACAAACTAGTCCTTTTGCGATAGTGCTTTCTTCCGATTCTTACCCAAACGCAACTATTTCTGTTATTTGCAAATTGCAAATCCAGAGCCCAGATGGAGATATCATAGATTGCGTGCACATCTCACACCAGCCAGCATTTGATCACCCTTTCCTCAAGAACCGCACTGTCCAGGTAAGTTTCTTGGATTGCTCCCCTCCTTTCAGCTGCAACCATATACAGTTGGACTCAAGGCGGTTTACAGTTTTTTTAATACTTCTGCAGATGAGGCCGAACTATCACCCGGATGGCTTGTACGACGAATCCAAGAGTGATGTGGCCTCCAGCAGCGGCGACGAGAAGCCCATGCTTCAGCTGTGGCATCAGAATGGCAGGTGCCCGGAGGACACCGTCCCAATCCGGAGAACGAAGAAGGGCGACCTACTTCGGGCGAGCTCCATGCGGTGGTACGGCAAGAAGCGGCACACGGTGGCCAACCCGATGTCCGTCGATCCCAACCTGCTCAACGAGGGCGGCCATCAAGTACGTGCACGCAGTGTCTATCTCGTGTTGACTGTTGAGGTGGAAGGAAGAAGAATGCTACTGATGTGCTATGATGTGCCGTGCTGCTAGTAATAGCTAGCTCATAACTGTTGTGAATTTCAGCATGCGATAGCGTACGTTCAAGGCGACAAGTACTACGGTGCGAAGGCGACCATCAATGTCTGGGAGCCCAGGATCGAGCAGCCTAACGAGTTCAGCTTGTCCCAGCTCTGGATCTTGGGGGGATCCTTCGGCGAGGATCTCAACAGCATCGAGGCTGGATGGCAGGTAGGGAAAATGCCCACAGCTCATGAGCTGAACATCACATTCATAGTCAATGTTTAGTAAATGCAGCACCGTTTTTGCGGTTGCGACGCAGCGCGTGGTGTCACGAGCTCTGAATCGCTTATGCGCTTTTCTCTCTGATTCATTCGTCAGGTTAGCCCGGACCTCTACGGGGATAACAACACCAGGCTGTTCACATACTGGACTGTAAGTTTTGCACATTCCCGTATAGAATCAACAACCTTGCAACTTGTGATATGTGCTTGCATTGATGTTTGCTTCATTGTCTCGCTATCCGGCGTTCTGCAGAGTGATGCATACCAAGCAACGGGGTGCTACAACATACTGTGCGCAGGGTTCGTTCAGATTAACAGTGAGATTGCCATGGGAGCCAGCATCTTCCCCACCTCAAGCTACTCTGGCTCCCAATACGATATCAGCATACTGATCTGGAAGGTGAGCAAGTAATAAGACTAGTAACTCACCACATGCCATGCCTGGTACGCTCAGGACTGTCACGAACATGCAGGCCAGAGAATCTTTGCCCACTTGATACTGCTCTTACTCGTGCTCCTTGACTGAACCCTGGGGCTTTGAAAATTAGTTTCCTCTTCACCCTTTCTTTTCCCTAATGATTACTCTAGTTGCGTTTTTTTTTCCAAAAGAAAGATCCATTACTACTTTTTACCTCAACAAGCAAGTGGTATTCGAAGTGCGGGATAGAAAGTGAAGTGTTTTTCATTTCCATTGAGCACGGGTAATGAGTGTATAAGTTTGCTTAGTACAACATAAACGCATGGTATTTCGATGCTAGACCAGCTACTGTTCCCCTTTACCGAAGTTTAGATTATGTATTATGTCAATGTTAATGATTTTGTAATATGGATACATCAGATTCTCTAATGCATGGCTTGTAACGATGTTTGCTGTATATGTTATGTGAGCAGGATCCGAAAGAGGGGAATTGGTGGATGCAGTTCGGCAAGGATTATGTTCTCGGCTACTGGCCATCGTTCCTTTTCTCCTACCTTGCCGACAGTGCATCCATGATCGAGTGGGGTGGCGAGGTGGTGAACTCGCAGCCCGACGGCGTGCACACATCGACGCAGATGGGCAGCGGGCACTTCCCTGAGGAAGGGTTCAGCAAGGCAAGCTACTTCAAGAACATACAGGTGGTGGACAGCACCAACAACCTGAAAGCACCAAAGGGGGTGGGCACCTTCACTGAACAATCAAACTGCTATGATGTTCAGAATGGTAACAATGGTGACTGGGGCACATATTTATACTATGGAGGCTCTGGCAGGAGCTCAAACTGCCCATAACTAAAACATCATGAGCAGTGTAACCATTCAAGTGTAATACACCATCTGCATCAGTTTTTTAGCCCTAGATAGTGTATGTCATGTGAATGGGTCCTAGACTCCCAGTGTTGTTTTCTATTTTTTTTCTCTTGATCTTTTTTTTTTCTATGTCAGGCTTCTGAAGAGAAGCATGGCATGTGGTGGTGGACCTATGGCCTATCTCCTTTCGGGAAAGAGATCCAATACCATGGTGCTATGATTGCAACTTTAGCCGTTGCCTCAGATCTAAAAGCGATGATCTAGATTCGTGTAGTATTGTAGCCTCTTATACCAAACTTTAGTGGTCTACTTAAGTCTATACAAAGTTTTATAAACTTAAAAATATTGTTTAGATACTTGGTGTTTTCGAATTCTAGAGGCTACTTGACATAAACCTATTCTTTAATATACCTATTGAGGAATGCATTGTTGATATCTATATGATAAAGCTTGAAACTCTTAGATACCGAAAATGCAAGTAGGATCTTAATAACTTCTAGTCTAGCTACAAGAGCAAAGATCTTCTCAAAATTAAGACATCAACCTGAGAAAATCCTGTGCAACTAGTCTAGCTTTGTTTCTAATGACAACCTCTACTTGTTCTTGAATATTCACTTTCCTAATGACATTATGATCAGATGGGGGTTCGACAAACTGTCAAACTTTATTTCTCGAATAGCATTAATTCAAGACTCATCGGATAATGCATAAGAGATATACTTTGACTCAAAGGAGGCAACAAAGACAGAGTTGAGGCAGAAAAGAGAAACCAGATTTTGAGCGTGTGACTCGCTTAAACAGAGATCGCCAATAATCTAATCAGGTGGATGACGCTCTGAATATGATGGGGAGGTCCAGAAGCAGAAGTGTTATCTACCTCATGAACAGAAGATGCAGGATCAGAGTCGCTGCGAGTTTGAAGGTAAGGACTGGTCTCCCTGAGGTGCAGAGATAGAAACAGGAGGCACCTCAGGTGTAGAGGGTCTGGATCAGGTGGATCATTGTTATCTCCATCATTCTCATCCTCTACAAAGATGGTCTCGGAGAGGTAAGAAGAGCTTGATATGACGGGTCTAGCTCCTGGACTAGCTTCATCAAAGGTCACCTCACAGGTCTCTATAATTCTATTCGCCTCACTGCTCCAGACCTTATAGCTAGAGAAGAGTTCGAGTAACCTAGAAAAATGCTATCAGAAGAACGAGACTCAAACTTATCTAGGTTTACAGACTTCAAAACGAAACACTTGCAACCAAACACATGAAAATGAGAAACATTGGGATTTCGCCTATACCTCAACTCATAAGAAGTGTGGTGCAAATGTGCTCTAAAAAATACTCGATTAGACACATGACAAGCAGTAGCTATAGCCTTAGCCCAAAACTTCCTAAGAGTACTGTACTCATCTAACATCACTCTGGCCATCTCGACCAAGGCCCTATTCTTCCTTTCCGCTACGCCATTTTACTGAGTGACGTATGGAGAGGAGAACTAATGCTCTAAGCCTAACTCCTCACAAAAGCTCTCAAAGAAGGAGTTCTTGAACTCCGTGCCATTGTCACTGCGTATAGCTCATAAGGCACTAGGGAGCTCAACAGACAACCTACGAATCAAACCCCTAAAATGGATAAAAGACTCATCTTTCGAGGCAATGAAAAATACCCAAGAATACCTTAAAAAATCATCAATAATGACAAAAACATACCACTTCCCACCCACTGACTACACTCTAGCTAGACCAACAATGTTCATATGTAAAACCTGTCTTGGTGCATAAGTCATCGAAACAGTGACTAGAGGATAAGAAGCAGCAACCATCTTGCCATATCGGTAAGGAGAGCAAACCAAGTTTTTAACCATCTTGAGTTTAGGTAAACCACGAATGAGATCATAGTTACTAACTCGGGTCAAATAATCAAAGCTAATGTGACCAAGTTTCTTATGTCAAGAGGAGAGATCATGGGACTCAGAAGCAATCAAACACCGAAGAGATTCTCCAGAAGAAGTAAAAAAATTAGCACGGAAGACTCCTAAATTTAGAAATCTCGCAAACTAACCTCCTAAAAGAATCGAGTATTTTACAGGCATTACTCTTAAAGCTTACATCGAAATAGTCATCGATAAGCTGAGAGACAGAAAGCAAATTGTATCGCAGCTTACTCACCAAAACAACGTCCTTAAGTATAAAATTATCATTAATGCAAACAATACCTTTAGCAATGCATCTACCTGACGAAGCATCCCCAAAAATGATCAACTCATCACCGGGAGCTCGGACTAGGGAAGAGAACCAACAAGAATCTCCGGTCATATGACGAGAACAATCGGAGTCAACGATCTATATCTCTACCTTCCCCATCCTACAGACCTATATCAACACAAAAGAGAGAGATGTGACTCAGTACTGGGAACAACAAGAGCAGATCTGGGAACCCAATACTGAATCACATGACGCCCCGAAGTGCCAGCCACAGGAACAAAATACTCGAATCTAGTGTCTCTTTGACGCTCAACTCTCACAAATCCAGAAAAACCACCAGCAGAAGATGTGGGAGCTAGAGCTGGGTTGGCCCGCTGTCGTGCAAAGGTCGGACCATCCCAGTGAGGCTGCTCAAATCTCCTACTAGAAAACATCTCACACCGCTGATATCTATCTCGATGGAAAAAACGAGGAATATCAAAAGGACGGCGGAGAGACTGACCATGAGCAGCTCCAGGACGAAAACTCGACTGAACAGCATGAAAACCGAGTTCTGAATACTGCCCAAAAACAGGTGACTCTCTAACCTGTCTAGAGGTAGTGTGTGCCTTAGGAGCACTCAGAGTTTGGGGATGACCTTGAATATCCCTAAGGTTACGAACACGCTCGCGCATTGTGATCTTGGCATGCCTGAGACAAAATCTGCTAGAAGTCCATCTTTCTGACAGAAGGTGCATGTATACTTCATCTTACTAGAGGCAGAAATAGCAGAAGGAGCAATCTTCTTATCAGAGATCCTATGGACAACCCCAATAGACCTAAACACAGTGGTGCTCGTCCTGGGAGCTACCACAATCTCTGCACTCTTGGAGCCATGCACAATTGTGGGAGGATGCGCCCAAGCGTGTTCCAATTAGTCAAATCCTAGACCTTGATTGAATCTACTAATCTTGGACTGGTCTAGTATGAGATTGAGCTTCTTCTTGCCTCCTACAAACTTCTCAAGAGTGCTTATGAGGTACTCACACTCCTGGAAGAGGGAGGCACACGAAGAACATGGGAAAGAAGAAGAAGAGCAGATAGAGAAGAACTACCAGCACGTGTATTTTTCTCCCTCAGCACGGCTGCCTCAACTTTGAGAGACTCACAAGAAACGCAATGAACATTTCTAATCCTAAGGGTCTAGGCCTCTAACTTCTTTCTAAGTTTGACTTGGATTTTATCGAAATCCCCCTCAATCTCAGCACATCGTAAGCAACTTTCTAGTGACTTAGCTAGTGAGTCCTTGGTAAGTTCAGCAGATTTGACATTTAATGATTTATTGTCAAGTTTTAGTTGCCTACAGCCCTCACATGAGCTGATTGAGTCCTTAGAAGCATGTAATTCAAGTTCATTATTTCTAGTAAATAGCTTCCTAAGGTGAGTGCTCATAGTATCAATTTTAGATAGCAATTTAGAGCAATTTTGACAAGATGTGTTAGTGCGAGCATGAAGAAAACTAGCATCTACAGGAATAGTGTCAACAGAACTAGTGCTAGCATTCTTCAACCTAAGACCTTCAAGCTCAAAAAGCACACCATCATACATTGTCCTTAGGTTCTCAAGCTTCACAAGCAAAGCATCGCAAAGAGTACAATCATCATAGGCTCGAGAGGAACAAGATCTAAGTGAAGCTAACTCTCGAGTTAAGGTACCTACTTCCTTCTCTAAAGCTAAACACCTATCTCTGGCTCTAGTATGAAATTTTTCTAACTTGCAGAAAGCTTCATTGAGCTGGTCATAGAAGGGTACCTCGTCCGAGTCACTGTAGAGCTCAGAGTCGCTAATGCCGTTAGCGTCCGCTATGAAACACATCCCGGTGAAGTCATCACCGCCTTTGTTCTTCTCTTGTGGATCATCCTCGCCCTCATCGCTCCAGGTCTCCGTGTCGGAGAGGCTGATGTCGTTGAAAGTTCAAGCTCCATTAGTTTGGTTTTGGTGTTAATGACAAATCTAATATTGAGACTAACTATTTTGATAATCATAATATCGATAGTCTAGATTGTTAATTAATGACAAATCCTTTATGAGACTAACTCTTTTGTTAAGCTTAACTCTTGTTAGTCTCTTTTGGATGAAAAAGATAGAAATATCAAAGGTATGCATTCGAATTCATATTATTATTATACCTTGTTGCATTCCTTAGATATAATATTCATGATCATATTGATAAATCTAAATATGAGACTAACTCTTTTATTGAGTATATCTTTGATTAGTCTCATCTCATTGAAACATAGAAATCCCAAAGGTATGTATCCAATACAACTCTATTATTTCTAGATGCATTCCATGGATTCAAGATAAAGGATGAACTTCACCATAATCTCAATCTTAAAATGTGCATTTTGTTTCCATCTCCATATATACATAATGCACACATTTAGAGAGAGTTCATGCTTTACCTTGATGTTTCAATAGTATTGATCTAATTAATCCTTCTATATCAAGGATCATTACTTTGAAACAATCCCTTGAATATATTTAACTTGTATAGTTGTAGTATACTTATGGCAATATAGGATAAACTTCAAAGCAATCTTAAATTGAATAAATGCATATTGATTCAAGTTCAATTTTATATGTGCACACATTTATGAGAGTTTATTCTATGTTTGATGGTCTAAAAAGTATTGATCCATTTTTACCACTCCATATAAATTGGATCATTACTTTTAGATTCCATCAAAATGAGTATATGAAACTTGTGTAGTTAATATATACTCATGACAATTTAAATTCAATTTAAATTGAGTTCGGTTGTCTTCAATCAATCAAAGAACGTTTCATCATGTGTTGATGGTGTTTCTTCATTGGTTAAGGATAAGCGGAAAGTTCTTGAGTATAATGAAGCATTAGTTGCATCAAAGTACTCAAGACACCTTTAAATCATTCAATTTGATTAGGGTTGTGCTCAATCGATCATGGGGGCATCCATTATGTGTTAATGGAGTACAATTGATGATTGAGGCAACCGTATTTGTTGGACTAACAATCTTCCATGAGTTGTGAAGTAGGTTGAGTCCAAGAAAATAAAGAATCGGGGAGAAGAAGTCATCATGTGTTGATAAGCTTCAAGGATGAATCCCGAAGTGAAGTGAAGCTAGAGAAGGTTTAATCATGTGTTGATGAACAACAAGGACCCGGCTTGGAGAGAAGATGATGGAAATCATAAAATCTCTAAGTGGATGTGCTAGAGCCAAAGGTATAACTAGCTAGGGCTAAGGATGTGTTCCTAGTCTTTTACCGGTCTAGGTGTTTGGATGGGAGACCGGGTTGCTAATATAGGTTGCCGTACTATTAAGAAGGGTCGAGTCTTATAGCTTGAGCTTCATCATGTGTTGATGAACTCAATCCGGTTCACTCTAGCTCACTCTCTTGGTTGGTTCTTGTATGAGCTAAGTATTTGTATGTGTTGCAAATAAGAGAGCTCATGCTTACTTCTTATTGAATCTTGATTTGATTTTTGCATAAAGCTATGGATTTGCATGTGTTGCAAAAGGGAAATAGCTTATGCAAGTTGGTTTAAGCGGTTGTTTGTATGGAGCTAGATATTGTATGTGTTGCAAATAGAATGCTCATGCATCGGAGTCTTAGCTTGTGACTTGATCATGTGTTGATCATCACAAAGACTAAGATAGGTTTATGTTTTGTGTTTCCAAAATGAGTTTTTGCAAAATATGGTTTAATTGAATCTTATCTTGAAGCATGTGAATAGGGTTTGCAACTGTGTTTGCAAATTAGTTTGATCATGTGTTGATCATCACATGGCTCAAAGATATAATCTTGATTGCTCTTGTTTGTAAGATTTATATTTTCAAATGTGTTTTGCAAAATATTAGTGTTCATGTGTTTGATATTGGAGCATGTCATTAGAATTTACAAATATGTTTTGCAAAATTATTTTGATCATGAGTTGATCATCACATGACCCAATATTTGATCTTATTAACTCTCTCTGGATTGTAGTCACGCTCTTGATCAAATCTATGTGTGGGATTTCGAGAGATCAGATTTTAGACTTGAATGACTACATTAGAGTGTTTGTTTTTGTGATATTTAAAAATATCTATAGTTGCTTAAATCTTGAAATGGGTGGAGATTGTAGTCCTCGTGATAAGCTTTGTATAGAGTCCAAGATCACCTAAATCGAAGTTCGGAGTAAAAAGTTACGAGCGTTTTGGTGGCAGAGGGGGCGGTACGACTAGACCCCCTCCGGTCATACCGTTCGGCGGTTTGACCGGGAGCACTTCGGCCTGAAAATTTCAGAGGAGTATTTTGGCCGAATGGCAACTTTTGGGGTCCGGTATGACCAGACCCCCTCCAGTATGATCGAATTTTCTGAGTAACGGCTAATTTTTACTAGCCGTTGGACCGGAGGTCGGACATACCGGCCCCATCGAGTGCGGCGAGGACGCTGTGGAAGAGCTTCTTGTTCTTCGAGAAGTTATGGTACTTCTTCTCACGCGTCGGATCGCGAACTGGAGGCTTCTTGTTGCGGTTCTTGTCAGTGTAGTCGTTCTTTCCCGAACCGCCGGAGTTGTTCTTGCCTTTCTGCAGCTTGGGGCAGTTCGCCCGAATGTGGTTGGGGATACCACATTCGAAAGAGGTGATTGTGCCACCTCTCTTCCTCTCCCTCACCCTCTTGGAAGCATGAGAAAATTTACGGGCTAAAAGTGCAAACTCACTTTTTGGAAATTTTTCCAGTTGTTCATCACTTAGCTCAGAAAGGGCAGAAAGAGAAAGGAGAAACTAACTGAAGCCTCTGAACAGGATCCAATGGACTCAGTGACCAAGGCCATCGACTGCGACTTCGTTTTATGAGAGACGACGTCAATCTCATGAGTCTTGAGTCGGGAATAAAGCCCGTCAAGAGTCAGAGTCAATAAGTCTGTGGTGTCCTTGATGGTGGTCACCTTCATTTCCCAAACCTAAAGATCATGTGCGATCAAGAAGTGTCGAGTATTTTTCGAGTTAGAGTATGTGCAACCAACTGCACGAAGATCACTCAAGATCTTTGTGAAACGACGAAAACACTCATCAAGGGTATCATCAGTGTGCTATTCAAATTTGTTGTAGTCATACTTGTATTGATCCTGTCTCGCCGTCTTGATCTTGGTGGTGCCCTCATGGTATGCATCGAGGGTCACCCAGATCTGCTGAGCAGATCATAGGTGAGAGATCATGTCGTACTCACTGTGGTTAAGGCCCTGTATGAGGATGTTCCTTGCCTTAGCATTCGCCTCAACGTCAGCCATATTGCTGGCCGTTACATTCTCATCGACAGGAACCTCATATGGGAGCTTCACTTTCTGCCAAATCAGGAAGCCCTGGGCAGTGATGTACGACTCTATTCTTGATTTCCAAAAAGAAAAATCAACTCCAGAAAAAATCGAAAGCTTGGTGGAATACTTGTCCATTGCCATGGCTCTTGAGACCTGTCAAGATCTATAAAAGAGCAAAACTAGCTCTGATTCCAATTGAAGGACCGAAATAATGATCAAAGGGGGGTGAATGATTCCAACTAAATTTTCCCCCTTTGAAATAAATCCAACCAAGACCTCACTTGAAACACTCACGCGTAGAAGAGCAAAAACAGGAAACCCTTTTTTGGTCGGTACTACCACAGCATAGAGTGCATCAAAACCAAGCAAAAATCAAAATCTTGATCTTGGACTTGCTTGTGGGGTTTTGATGATCAAGGTGATCTTGGATAACCTCCCACTTATCACAGCAAGTAAGAACACAAGAACCTCAAACACGATCTACAAAGATTTCTCAAAGAAAGAGCAAAAAGATCAAGTTCTTACGAAAGATTACCTAGATGATGATGATATGATCTGAAGAAGATTCATCCATCAATCATACATCCTCGGCACAAGAAGCACAAGCAAGTAGAAGGAGGGGAGGCAAATCCAAATGTACAGAAAGTAAATTGCAAGAATTTAAAGTGCGGAATTTAACTGCTGAATTTAAATACTGAATTTAAGACATAATGTAAATGCTGAAATTAAATTCAGAAAAGTAAGAAAGTAAAATTTTATTTCTTGGAAGGAAGGTTTACAAAGCCTCACAACAAGGTGGGCAAAGCTCAAAGGAGCACACAAAACCTTCAAGAACGGATTGAGCACAACCTTGAATGAGTTCTACTTGGCCCTCAAGTAACCTTATCGAGGGTTGAGATTGATTCATCCTCCACCCTTGGATGAGTTCTGCTTGGCCCTCAAGAAACCTAATCATGGGTTGAGATTCACTTAAGCTAACTTGACAGCTACTCTATCCTATAAATCGCAATCCAACGACTCTCCTCGATCCAAGCAACCTCAAGTTAGCATCTCAGTCGTTCACTTATCTTCTAGGCTCACAGCGACTCTATCTTTGGTTATCCTCTAGTGATCCTCGACTGTCTGGACCTCCGGCGCAACTCGCCTAGTCCCGATCAACCTCCACCTCACCAAGACCTAGCACCGTCATCCTGCAACCATCAAAAATAAGAAAACCCATCACATAGCAATGTCCAAAATGATATACAATAATTCCTAACTCAAATACTCATCAACATGGTTAGAACTCCACATGGTCTTTCAATAATGATGCAATCTTGTGATCTATAAAATAAGGGGTTACAATATCGCAGCGCCTAGAATCGAGTCTAGATCGATTGGCAAGGAGCGGTGCCAGTCCCTCAGCCCAATTAGGTTCAAATCCTTCATTCGCCTGAGTACTCATCTCTCTTTTAAACAAATGAATGACAGAGCTCTAGGTTATTTTTTTGAAAAAAAATCGTAGTACAGGCTGATCGTAAGTGATGTGACTCAGTTCTCCAGAGAAAAGAAACTCAGTTTCAAGTAAGTCAGATTTGAGATGATGCACTCACCGTCGCAGATATAGATACAAACTGGAGGTGTTCACATGCCCAACAGACAACAGTGCTCGTCTTTGTTTTGCCTGGAATCAACACGGCAATGCCAATGTGATGGCAACAGGGCCGTAAGAAAAACCGAAGGGATGCGATACTCAAGCTTGGCTTACTTTTATATAAGTTTCAAGTGAACTGGTCGAGCTGGTGAACTTTAACGAGTCGCGCTCGAATAGCTCATGAGTCTCGGTGAATTTATAGATCATTTTTAATTATTATTACATGTTAACTCTTATCGAGTTTACTCGAGTTGATTTCGAGCTTAAGTTTTTTTTATCGGGGGAAATTAGTGCATGTTGAATCTAGACTCATACCCTATTTCGAACTCGCTTGAGCTTGGCTCAAACTTTTACCGAGCTCGAGCTTTTGAGACCCTATATGCCAAAACCCAACATGGCACATGTACGTGCGTCGGAGATTTGAGAAGAAAAAAAAACTTGTGTAGAGCACCGTTAGTCCGTGACCAACGAGCCTGTGCACTGCATGCATGGCGCCGTATGTTGGAAACTCAGACTGTTCAGATCAAGGGAGGAGAAACGATCTTGTTTTCGTGTGAAAGAAAAGAAAACTCATCGATCGTATCACTAGATATAGTGGCGGACGCACGGGGTGCGCGAGGAGGTTAGCGCACCGTCACTGCCCGTCGCACCCCCCGAAACCCCCAAGACTGTTGTTGTTTTTTTGGTGCTATCCAGTGGCGGAGCACCAGCTGACTAGTGGAGCTACGGAGGGCGAGAGCCATCCATTGGATGGGAGGAGGTAGGGCGACAAGAAGTGTCACTGAGCCCGAGCTAGGGAGGAAGGTGGGCCGAGATCAGGTGTGATTGCACCAGACCACACTAGACAAGTAAGTTGAACCAAACTCAATCCTCAACCCCCAATTCCCTAATCCCTAATCAAGTCTCAGGCAAAGCCGCAAAGGGGATGACTCACCGATCACCACCAGACAGCAGACGGAGGGGGTGAGGGGCCCTCGGCGATGAAGGAGGCGGGTGGGCAACGCGTGGCGACGGAGTGAGCAAGGCTGCGAGCACACGAGATGTCCCTTGTGCGGCGAAGGAGAAGGGGATAGGTAGGCGGCGCGCAGCTACCGAGCGAGTGAGGGGTCCTGGGTCCCTCGGGGCTCGAGCGGCGACTAGCCGACGAGGTGGGGGCGGGCGACTAGGTGATGAAGTGGGTGCTACGAGGTCCCTCGGGCGACCAGCCAGACACAGAGGGGGCGAGAGACGATGGTGCGCCAAGTAGGGGTGCTGCGCCAAGTCAAGAGCCGGGAGGAGCAACCGGGGTCCTGAGGCTGGCGAGGAGACTAAGGAGTCGCTGAGTCGATCACTCCTTTAAGCTTCAACCAAGAGGCAAAGGGCTAGAGGGTAAGGCCGTCGGTCGATGGCCTAAAGGTAAGAATGTGTCATTTTTATTTTAATTATTAGTTGATCTGTAAATATTAAAAGCAATATAATGTCATCATATAGTCTAAATTGTTAGTTAATTAGTAAATTACAAAAACGATAAAATATCATCGTATAATTTCAATTATTCATTCATTTGTTCTCTAGTATAGTCTCAACTTATTATAGGCTCTAAAAAATTTATTGTAAATTTATAAAAGATGAATACACAAATTTTGCATAGCTATTTCTCAAACAATCCAAGTGCAAGTAACCCTTGAACCAACAAAAGCACAACTCAACCAAAGAAGCCTTTGATTGATTTTATTCCAGATGATATCATCGTCGATCCAGCATGTCATATACCAATTGAAGATTATACCAATGAAATTAGAAATCAAGTGAGGAGGGTATATTTGTTGAAGGGTCCAACTCGATCATTCGGCTATATTTTTCCAAAGAAAACAATAGATTATTCGAGATCTTTTCAAGAATCATGGTTTAAGGAATTTGATTGGTTGGAATATAGCGTATCAAAGAATGCCACCTTTTGCTTCTATTGCTTTCTTTTCAAGTATCCAATACGTCCCAAATATTTTGGCAATGATGCATTCACAAAAGATGGGTTCGTTAATTGGAGGAAGGCTAAGAAAAGTTTAAATAATCATGTTGGTGGGCCAAATAGTACTAACAACTTTTATAAGCAAGCATGTGAGGATTTCAATTATCAAAGATTAAGTGTGTCATGTAAATTAGAAGCTCGTGGAAAGATGGACGAAATTGCATACAAAATTCGTCTAACTGTTTTTCTAGATTGCACAAGATTTCTCCTAATGCAATGTGAAGCTTTTCATGGACATGATGAATCTTCTACTTCTATCAACACGGGCAATTTTAGAGAATTGGTGGAGTCGTATAAAGATAATAAAGAAGAAGTGAATAATGGCATTTGATGTAGCTTCTAAGCATTGTACCATGACTTCTCCATGAATTCAAAAGAACCTTGTGAAACCCTGTGCAGAAGAAGTCACTGAGGTGCTTATTGATGAATCCAAAGATGTAAAAATAAAGGAGCAAATGTCTATGATTGTGATATTAGTACTTGGTTTTATATTTTTAGTGATACCATTTATGCATCGTGTTATTGTCCTAACTTGTATATTTTGTGGCATGTAGGTTTGTTAACAACCAGGGGAAGGTCATGAAAAGGTTTCTTAAACTTGTCCATGTTAAAAAGTGTACTTCTGCTACACGAAAGAGTGCATTGCTTGATGTACTTGAAAGATATGATTTACCTCTTTCTATACTTCGTGGGTAGGGATATGATGGAGTTTCAAATATGAAAGGAGAATTTAATGGCTTGCAAAGATAGATTCGAGATGAAAATCTGTATGCTTCATATGTCCATCAGTTGCAATTAGCGGTTGTCACTGTCTCAAATAGTATAAAAGCTATTGCTTATTTTTTTTCAATTATGTTCTCTTGATAGTGAACACTGTTAGTTCATCTCGCAAGAGGATGGATGTTTTGATTGAAAATCACCGTGAAGTCTTATTGGAGAAGGTGGAGAATGGTTTGGTTCTCACTGGAACACGGTTGCATCAGGAAACTAGCCTAGCTAGACCTGGAGATACTAGATTTGGCTCACACCACAAAACTTTGCTCCGTCTGTATCAAATGTGGGAGGCAACAAAGGAGGTGCTAGAAATTGTAAGTGATGATAATTGTCAGTCGTCTAATTCTGGTAGGGCGTATGGTTTGATAAGAAAAATGGAAATTTTTGAATTTGTGTTCATCCGACATTTGATGTTGGACTTGTTGGGCATTACAAATGAGTTATCACATGAATTCTAAAGAAAGGATCTAGACATTGTTTATGCCATGGTTTTGATTATGAACGTGAAAGAGAACTTGCAAAATATGAAGGATAATGGTTGGAAGCCATTGTTCGAATGAGCAAAAAGCTTTTGTGAAGCAAATGGCATCATTGTTCCAGATATAGCTGAAAGCACCCCAATTATGGGCGAATGGCACGTCGAGGCCATACAGTGACTCATGATCAATTCTATAGAGTTGATATTACGGATGAAAACAAATCGAATGTGGACAGATAATATCTCTGCCATATTTGTGTTCATATTTTTCTCAGATGCGATACGAATACGAATAACTCAAATATGAATACAAATATGAATAATATCAAATACATATACGAAGCGAATATGAATCAAAATAAATACGATCACGAATATTTATCGGAACATGAAAACCCTTTAAATTGTACACATAAAATAAAAAATGTAACTACTTTATTTGCTCTAAATATTCATGAAGAACAAGTAATAACCTAAGATTTGTATTCTTTGACTAATTATGTTTAAAGTAATAAATTATGTATTTATGAGGTTTTATGCATTTTTATTTACTTATTAAAATATTTTCCTATTAAGGACAACAACTTTTGAATTCTTGAGAAATTTCAAAACTGATAAAATCTTGAAAATAATTTTTAAAAATGTTAGATTGTACCTGGAACTTCCTCATAAAATTTTCTAATTTTTGGATTTAGTTTTCTAATTTTAATAATTAAAATTTGATTTATGGATTAATTAAATTAGAAAACAATTTTGAAATTTAGAAACCTTTTTGAGCCAAAAGAGTAGCCTTAGCCCAGCCCACGTGCATATCTGGATAAACCGACCCATAAATATCCGGATTATCCGGATCTGTATCCGTATCTGACAGATAGTGAGTTGCCGAATCAGTATCCGGCAGAAAAAATCCACATCTGTTTTCGATCTGATACTATTCGGCAAATATTCGATCCGACAAAATTCGTATCCGAAAATTATCCAGATCGGTCGAAAACTATCCGATCCATTTTTATCGTTGGTTGTCATCTTCTATGCTGCCATTGATGCCACTAAGCCAGAGAAAAATCATTGCTTTAATAAAGTTTCTACGAAGCTATTAGTATGCAAGTCGTATCATGACCCACGGAACTCATTCTCTAAGTTTGATATGGACAAGCTTATGCAACTTGCTGAGATTTATGCTAATGATTTCATCATGGGTGGTTGTATATTGTTAAGAACTTAGCTTCAAAACTACATTCTCAATGTTAGGAGAAGCATAGAATTATGTGGATATCGTGAGCTTGCAAGACTCGATGAAAAGATAGTTGAAACTGGAAAAGACATAACCTTTCCATTAGTATATTGCCTCGTTGAGCTAACATTGGTCCTTCTTGTGACAACGGCATCAATTAAAAGAATCTTTTCCGCAATAAAAATTATCAAGACAGACTTACGCAATAAAGTCTCCAATGATTGGCTCAATGACTTGATGGTGTGTTACACTGAGCGAGAAATATTTAAAAGTACTGATGATAAAACAATCATGGACACTTCTAAAAGATGGAATCTCGTAAAATGGACTTGACTTCTGGTCCTAATTATAGCTAGCGGTTTTGCGGTATGTTGCATTTCATTTCAATGTCTATAATTACTCACGATTTTCTAATTGTCTCACTAATTTAGCTATTTTTGTTCTACAGATTTCTACTCACATGCATATATTAGCATTTAGGATGTTATATTCATTGCCAATGTATCTTAAGTGTATTTTACATTCTTACTTTGACTCTTGTCTATTTACATATGAATTTCGATTACCCTAAGTATTTTGAACTGCATGCAATTTAGTATGGTTTTCTTCTATAAGCTACCTCTGACGAACACCTCCTCTATTTTTATCATGCGTACGCCACGACGAGATAGCCTTTGTAGTGACCTGTTTATGGTTAAGCATCTAGGCTCACGATCTGTGTAGTACACATGATGAGTATGCTAGCCCTGTCCAAACGTTTGAGTCGTGGGTCGTGGCGGAAAAAAATTAAACGGCATCACATGCTTCATAGGCCGGAACCACCCCACGCGGGATGAGCGCGGGGACGGCGAACGGCCAGCACGGCGTGAGGAAATGGAATCCGCAGGAGACATAGTTCTCCGAGCACGAGTCATGCGTGTGCTGCGGCAGCCACATCCAATAGGTAGGGGTGGAATATGAGCTGAGGTTGGGTGACACCGATACTCTTCAACTTAGCATTTATTTATTTAGTATATAAATATATAAGCATCATATTATAAGTTACAAGTTCATATTAACTCCGATGATCTTCTTCTCTAGATTTGTCCCTACCGCTAGGGATGCTATACGATACTGATTTCGAATCAGAACTTTCAAGATACCGACTTTCTTTCCCGAATTTGCTCCGAACTAGTTCGATCGGTTGATCGGGAAATATCTGACCCGATTACGCCCCGAACGTCAACGAGCCGCGCAAGCCCAAGGCTCAGGAGCGGAGGCGCGTCTGGGCGAGAAGGGCGACGGGATGGTTCGCGGCGGCCGTGGAGTTGGGATGTGTGAAACAACATCTGTAAGTTCAAGCGACAAGCGGGCCGTCTCGTTCGGTGCCGGCAACCCCGCCGAAACGCCGGCGCTGGAGTGTAGCACTGCTAAGGTCGCCGACGCCCGGCACCGGCGCGGGCAGTGGAACAGGGCTGGGCAGAGAGCTTGCGAGGGGGACCAGTGGTGGTGCGGTGTGGCGCGTCGGGCGTAGGGCCGGTAAGAGGATTGAGAGCTTGAGACGTCTCCACGCCCGCACGGCACAGCCGAGCTGAACGACATCGCCGTGGTGCAGCCACCGTACTGGCTTTACTTACTATGGAAATATTGAATGAAAATATGAAATGCAGCACTTTACCGAGAGAGAGAGAGAGAGAGATAACAAATAACACAACCGTTGAACCACCTTACATAGTTACATGATGGAGAGTTCCTCGCTGGTAGAGCTAGGAATCACTGGACCAGGAATTCAGGATCATGCCTTGTATATCTCGTGCTCTTGCAGCCTCATCCGATCCGCCTCGATTGTAGTATTGCAAAATCAGCAATCAATTCAATGACCACAGGTTTTTTTTTCCAAGTTGATCTTACTATTACAACAAATGAAAATCATACTCAACCTCCAAACTTCATCTTTTTTTCAAAAGCAGAATATTCTTCCTCTCATTGAGGACACAAGCTGTATCTTGTTTTCAGTAGCTTTCAGTACTACCCAAACAGGCGTCCTAAAGGCTTGAACTATTAACTCACTTGATCAGGAATTCCAATATACTCGATGTGCATTCCAGAAGACAATTTCTTTAGAACAACAAAAATAAAAGGAATGGAGATACAACAAGGGTGATTAAGGAGAGTGGAACATCCATTGATCCCCTACTACATTAGCTGCTGAGGTTTATCTTAGTTAAAGAACCAGCATTACTACCTAACAAGAGATTTTTGCCTCTAGCAAAAGTAAAAAAAAAATTGATCCCCTTCCACCTGTCTATTCCGAATCACTCTCCATGCACAGAGCCTTCAAGCCTCTAGCCCTCTGCAGAGTGTTTTGTTCATAGTAGCAACCGACAATAATACACCGATAGTTAATTAAATTCATACTAAAAGCTACAATATATATATTACTTGCAATCAGAGGAAAACAAATGAAATCTACGTTACCTTCCTGGAACTCTTCTTCTCTCTAACTTCATACCTCTCATGTGACAAATCCGACAACCATGCTCCTGGGCTCACCATCTATAGACATGCACAACAATGACACAGAAAACAAGAGGGTTAAAAATGAACATGATCACATCTATGAAAAGAACAGAACTTTGTAGTTGACTTTAAGAAAGCAGGCATTACAAGCAAGCACTTCTGCATCAACTTTGGCCTCTTCTTTGGCCTCTGTGGGAGCTTGCAGCCCTTCATCGCCATAAAGTCCTCCTCCTTCTCCTTATTTGACAACGAGATGAAGAACCTAGTCAGCACGGTGGTGCCCCTCTCTTCCATTCCACAACCAAAACCAAACCCATTTCCCTCAAAAGGAAATGGGGAACCTCTAGTGGAGTAATACCAGTCCTTCTCTGGTGACAGAGATATCGACTGCCTGTTCTCACACACCAGTGGCTCAGATTTCCTGCTGACAAACATTTTGTTGAGACACCCTATTAGATCATTTGTTGATATTTTCCACTGTAATGAGAATGGGGGGTCTGTGCATACTCAAATTACCTTCGGTGAAGGGTGCTAGGGTGGCGTGGTGAACGAATTGGTGTGACATCTCCTCCAAGAAGGGGCCGACTCACTCGGGTTATGGCATGTCTAACAACTTCAGACCGTGCTGGTGATGGCGAGCCATCATCGCGTGTCTTAACACAGCGAAGCCGCTTCCGGCTGCCCCATTGCAGGAACAGGTTTGGCTGGCTGGGAGACCTTGAAGGTCTTGAAGGAATCTCCTGGTCCATCTGTATCCTGAAAGAGCCGGAAGCCGTCGGTGCCTGTTTGGGGGGCTTCTGAAAAGCCAACAACCCCCCTACCCCAACACCTCAGCTTTTAAGCGGATTTTTACCTAAGCCAAAAACCACCTATAACTAAAAAAGCCAAAAGATGAAAAGCTATGCTGGACCTGATTTTGTATCCTATTGCTGAGAAAAATTAGTTATTTATTAAACGATCTCTTGTAAAAAGATACCGCCGTTTTCCAGCTCCCCCAAACAGACCCTGAATCCCAGACTGAAGGTCAGAATGTACTGATGAAAAAGAACCATCAGCAGAAAAGATATGCTAATTGGAGATTCATCGTCATCAAATAAATCCTCTCTAGCTAGTACTATAAGGATGGTTGGGTACAAAGTAGAAATTGAAACTAAACAGGGCAAACGAAGACTTTGAACTAAAGTTCCAGTAAAATTTTAATAAAGAGCGCAGGGCAAGCACTCAAACCCTCATGAGAGCAATATTGCCAATTAGCGTCCTCTTACCAGCTTGTAAGGGGAAAATCAAAAGAGAAAAACGCATCTATTTCGCCTAAAAATTCTGAATATGGGCAAAATCCCACTCTTCCCATCGATCTACTAAGGGAAAACAAAACATCCAGTAGAACTAGCAATTGCAAAACTACCCCATTTTAACCCAAAAACCTACTACAAGTAAATCAGACGCACATGAAAACAAAAATCTAAAGTACCAGATATTGCTACGAACTTCCAAAGTTACATAAAAAACTAGACATAATAGTTCCTTAGCGCTTCTTACAACAGAAAACAAAATCGAAAAAGGGGAGAGGGGGTCGGGAGCAGAAACCTACCGCCTAACTCCAAAACACAACCCAGAGACCAAAACCAGATCGGAAAACAAATCCCTAAAGGGGGAACTGGAAGCTGCACCCTTCGAATATACCTACACGATTTAGCACTAGGATCCAGATTTATAGGAGGAATGGAGTCCATCTGAGTCCATAAGACATAAAAAAATCCCGCAAAATCCCAGAATGGTGGAAAGGAGGAAGAGAGTGCTTACAGATATGCTGCTCCACCGCTGATTCGCTCCAAGAAACCTCTCAGAAATTGGGGAGGAAAACACTAAGAGTTTGGAGCATAGGAGACGGAGTAGTTCTTGGGGATTAGGCTGTTCCTTCCTGGGCTGCGTTTTCTTCGAACCAATGCGAGTTGAGACTCGAGACAGGGAACCTCATCTATAAAGGTCGCTGCTCTTTGCCTCGGGAAGGTCTCAGCCGTAGGATTGGAGATGCACGGTTCAGAAGGAGGAGAGGTTTTCTTTTATGTCCAATTTGGCTTTGGCTGCGCTAGAAAAATTCCAGAGAATCGAGATGGAGAAAATTAAGGAAGTTTTAGCCTCTCGAGAAGGAGAATGTGCGGCGAGGCCGAGCTAAAGCCACGTCGATCAAGAGGCTGTTTGCAGGGATGTACTTTAACTATACTTCACCTTTAAGCTAAAAACTCCCTTAAACAGTATAACTGTAAAGCAGCTGGGAAGTTAAGCCACAGCAGAAGCACTCTTAAAAGTTGCAGCCACTGAGGAGGAGCTTTTCAGCTGTGGCTTCGTTTGACCGTCTCCTATCTCGCTCGCTCCGTGTCGGTGTTTCGAGCACCGTGAGTAAATTTGTAAATCTTAAGGGGCCACGCGTTCCCTGTCCCTGAATGGTTAGACTCGAGAGCCCAAGATGTATACTGGTTCGGGCCGAAAGTCCCTACTCCAGTTCGTGTGATGATATTGTATTGCTTTTGGTGCAAATGACTGCACAGCGTTTACAAGAAAGAACTCGTCCTTCCTCTTTTCTCTGTTCCCCCCGTCAGGGGCTCCTGCCCCCTTTATATAGTAGGAAAGGGCAGGTTACATTGAGAATTGGGAAGGGGGAGGTGGCCTATGCTAAGAGCTTCAGTCCTTCATTCTGGCGACTGGTCACTGCCTGCCTTGCCCACGTCGGGTTGGTAGTCCCGTTGGGTAAGGCAGTTAGCCGCTTCGTCGGGAAATGACGCACCTGCCTTCTGTGAGCCTGACGAGTGTTGACGTTGCAGTGTATAACGTTGGTACTGCCTCGGGAGGGAGCGTGCCTTCGTATATCGTGGTGGTGATGGGGCCGGAAGCTTGACTTCAGCACCATTTATGTCATCTTGGGAAAGAGCCACCGCTCCGTCTGATCCTTCGATTGTCCCGTCCAGTAGGGCACGCGTCAGAGACCGGTGGAGGCTTTGACACGCGGCCCTTGGCAGAGGTTGCCTTAGTTGGGTCGGTCGGGGATCCCGACCGCCATGGGTCGGAGCCCTACTTGGGCGGGGCGCTTGTCTGATCGGTCGGGAAGGGGCGTCCTTTGTGGTCCCACAGGTCCTTTGGTCGGTAATGGGCTTGGGGCAGCCTGCTTGTTACCCTGGGTCGTTGTGGTACCCCTGGTATGAGTATTCGTCACTCCGCCTCCTCGACCTCCGCCACCCTACCTTGCCACCTCCACGTCACATCTCCACTAGTCCGCCACTGTGCTTCGCTAGGTTAATGCCTCCCCGCTCGGTTGCCCCCCAAAAGCTACAGCAGCCAATTTGCCAAACGACATAACAAAAAGCTACAATCTGTCGGTATATAGGCGCTTCTGACCCAACAAACCAAAAGCGACTTTTCATTTTCAACCACATTTCAAACAGACCCCAAGACGTACGCTCGCCTCGCGTTGACCCGCCACGATCGAGCTCGGTCGTCGCCGCCCTGACCTTGCTCCGCCCCAGCTGAGCTGCCTTTGCCCGGAGACCTCTGCCCTTGTCGCCTCCGCCCAACCGATCTTGGTTGCTGCCTTGCCGTCCCCAGTTCGGTCATCGCCTCGCCATTCGCCCGACCGTTCACCGTGTCACCTGACCCTTCGCCGTCGGGATAGAGGCCCATCGAGAGGGGATTTGGGGAAAAACCACAGCCAGTTTACCAAACGGTATCTCAAAAAAAACCACAATTGTAGTAGTTTTTTAGCTCAGCCACACGCTCCCAAATAGGCCCTAGCTAACTTTTGTAGTAGTTATCTTATTTTTTGTGTTTGCCTTTTGACTTGGTATTTTGTGGGGTTAATCAAGGATAATTTAGTCCATTCTTAGAATACATATTTTTTTGTCTCCATCATTTATTTGTAGGAGTTCGCCAAGGCTATGATATTTTTGTCTAGGTTAGAATTTTTTTTTCTCTGTCTTTTGTTTTTTGTAGGGGTTTATCTAGATTTTCTAGCTTAGAACAATAGTTGCTTATCAGACTCTGGGGGAAATAACTGGATCTAAGTTTTTGTCCCGCATAAAAGATCACACATCATTGTAGAAATTTCAATTTACAATTAATGTGCGGATTTATTTATCTTAAATGTCATTTTTAGAGTTGAGAACTTGATATGCCTTGTTACTTTTTGTCAACTTTGGAAAATTATGGTATTTTTTGTCCAAAATTAAGGAAGTGTATATCTCATGTTGCCTTTTTGTAACATGCTCCTATTTTCATATTGAAGTTAATCTCTTTTCTTGTGTCTCAGCCGGACAGAAATCATTTTATATTAGTTGCAACTTGCAGTATTTCAAATTGTATGTATGTGTGTTAAACCCTACTTCTTTTTTTTGTCTCATACCATTTTTTTCGTAAATATTAGGCCGATCTCTGTTATTTTATATTTTTTACTACATAGTTAACGGTGGCAATGATTTGTTTGTGTTTGGTTTGTTCGCTAAGTCAGATGGGCCACTGTTACTTACATGTAATTGGTGCAGTCTGGGTTGGGCTTGTTTCGAGCTTATTGAGTATTTTTGTGGGACTTGTACGGCCAACGCGTTGATGTATTATTTTTAATAAGCGGCCCAGCAGCGAGGAGGCCCTTAACAGGTCAAAACTAAACACTTGCGGACCCGTTAGGCAATACAGAGCTCAAGTGCTCAACCCAACTAAAAATAACACAGAAAACATCAAGCACAAAAGATAATATATGAGTTGTTGGATGTTGATCCAACGTCCAAAAAAGTGACACGAAACTTCACAAAAAACCAATCGCCTGAGGAACAGACATGCCAATTTATGTATCTCTATTTTCTGAAGTCACATATCTCGATCTTGCTCTCCCCTTCTCTCTCTCTCCTCACATCCAACAACGGTCTAGCAAATTCGGCCATGCCGTCACGTCCGTCGACGCCACGCTGAGCTCCACCGTTGGCCCCGCTTCTGGTTCCGACCGCCCCCATGCCGAGCTCCGCCGCCACCGCATCCAGTTCTGCACGCTGCCACGCCGCGCCATCCGCTGCTGGATACGCTCGGATCCAGTGGTGGCGTGGTTCGGACGGCCAAAAATCCGACGGCGGCACAGCCTTAGATTTTCGGATTTCCGGCGACAACGAGGTATCCGGTGAGGTTTCAGCGGACGGCGAGATATACATACGGCTGCGTCTAAAATATGGTAGGTATTGCTCCATATTGAGGAAATAGGAGCATGAATCTTGAAGCACTTTTGACCGTGGATCCAGTACGGGCAGAAAATCCACCGTGGAGAACACGCGCCCTTTCATTGCCAGCTGCCCCTACGTCTGACTACCCGTCTGCATGACACTTCACCAAATACTGACAGTGTTTCGGTACTTTTCTTCCTAATACAATTTGTATATATCTTAAAACAAACGAAGGAGCAAGTAATCTAACATTCATTTATATTTTAATATTTGTGCAACTGTCAAAAGAAAAAGCATAGAAGCACATCTCATAATCTAAAAAGAGGATTCAAGATTGCCCTAAAAAATTAAGGGAATTGTTAAAAATATGTCGTCTATCTTTTTCTTTGATTTTAGTCACTTTTCTGTCCATCCGATCTGCATTTAGATAGGTGATTTGATTCATTAATTTTTCTATTTAGGGTTCATCAATTCTATTTTTCTTTGTCTAGTTTAGAAAAATTATTTTTCATTTTTCTCTGTGATTCATTTATTTTCTATTAGGGTTCACCAATCCTATTTTTCTTTGTCTAGCTTAAAAAAATTATTTTTCATTTTTCTCTGCATAAAAAGTGGCATGTATTAGAGAGAGAAAAAGATATGTAAGTAGCAGAGGACACGCAACAACGAATGTATTCCACGACCATCAGTTCTCGGCACCGTCTATAGATAGATGTTAAGTAGATATTCCCATTAATATATCTAGGGACAAGATACTTGAACCCTACGTGCTAACCAGTGCAAATACCAACTCCTGCTCCACACTAATTATGTCTTAGGCGCAGGCGGGAGCCTTGAAGTCGGTGAACTTGACGAACGCGTGTGGAGCCGCAGAATTTGATTGATTTGAAGAAGAAAAAAATCGAATGTTAACGCAATTTTCTAAAAAAAAAGAAGGGTTAAGATGACAAGAGTTACTCCATGCGTGTATAGCCAGGAGGAGCCGCCGTTTTCCCCGGCCGCCGTGCGCGCTGGATTCGTCCATCCCACCCCACTGCTGTCTGCTCTCGTATGATATAACGCGCGCTTGAGCGTGAGATGGAGAGGTCGATCGGTGCTGTGTTCAAAATCTTGTCGAGATCTCGATGAGATTTTAGTTTTCAGCGGGAGACTGAGATAAAAAATTCGGTCGGATGCAATGCGAATACGAATCAATACTTGTTTGGTTGGTAAACTGCACGTGCCACATGCGATCGATCGGGGATCGAACCATAGCTTCGTCAATTGTTTACCCATGGCACAAATTCGTTTTTTTTACCGTTCGCCGTGGCGCCGCCCCCATTCTCATCACCCTCACGCCTCGCCCGTCCCCATTCTCCGCGTGCCATACCCCTCGCACGGTCACGCCGTCCTCCTCCGCCAGATCCTCGTGCCCTCCTCTTGATCCGCGCGCCCCCCGCCAGATCCACGCTCCCCGGCTCCTCTGAGCCGATCGCCCGAGCCGACTCCGCGCGCGAGCACCTGGTGGGGGCTATACGGGTGGAGGTTGTGAATCAGGGTGTGCCGTAGTTGCAAATCAGGAGGCTCCGAGCTCCTCTGCGTCCGAGCGCCCGAGGCCTGAGCCGACTCCTCCGCGTCCGAGCCGAACACGCGTCGGCATCCGAGCTCCTCCATGTCCGAGCGCCCGAGCCGACTCCGCATTGAGCACCACGTCCGCGTCCTCCATCCAGCGGTTTGAAACTTTCCGAGATTTCGCCATTTTCCGCCGAGATTTCGGTAGTTTCCACCGAAATCTCGTTTAAAGAAAGACCGGATTTGAATTTCGTTCGAAATTTCGGATTTCGAAGAGTGACGACATTTGAACCGAAACGGGATTTAAAACCTTGGATCGGAGGAGCCTGATCCTACGGGTGAATCTACTTTGCTCACATCAAAACCATCGCTTAGCTGGTTTTCTCTTTTTTAAAAAAAATCTAGTCTTCTCATCTATATATTCGCAAATTTAGCTTTCCCTCCCGCTGCAAAAACGCAACAGGCGATACCTATTAACTGCCGCACATGGGGAGGTCTGTTGACTGCGATAGCAGGTGTATGACCCATTGCAGCAGAATTCCTGTTGCGCTACCATGGCTCAACAACGAGGTGCCGCACTAGGGTGCTGGTTCCCGAGACCCACCTGCCGCGCTGCTCGGCGGCACTTTCCTCCTGTGCTTTAGTTTCCACTCCCATGGGCCACGGTCCCTCGCCCTGCCGTGACGCCAATCATTTGGCAAGCTCCCCAGGTGCAACAGATGACATGTATTGTGTACTGTGCCTTTTGTGGTAGAAAAGATGATCAAATTAGTAAGTACATAGGCGAGAGAGCTAGAGTTGAAAAAAATTCATGTCTGGATAAGCTAAGGTTTCGCCCACGTCATAGGCAAAATCTGAAATTTCGGTCGAAATCCGGTTGAAATTCAAAAACCAAATTTCAAATCCGGTATTTTGGCGCCCGACAAAGCCGAAATGACCAAGATTTCAGCTCTTTTCAACCCCCTGTGAGATGATCTCCTGAAGCTAGAAAAAATCATGCAAGCATTTGTCTATATTTTCTATATGTTTGAATGCAAAATACTAAGTATTAGCACATAAAAAAGATTTGGAAGTTAAGAATTATGGCAACGAGCCACACTTCTGAGTTATGATTATCAGTCAGCTCACCTTATCCTCACTCCTCAATGGCATTGGTCCAAACGATGGATCCTGTGCAAGCTCAATCTCACCAATTGCGGCATTATTCACCTTAAGATCAGAGCAACCAGTGGTCATATCATATCAAAGCAACAATAGATTCCTGACTATCAACACAACCATAACATTGTTGCTGGCCACCGCAGACATACCTCAGTCCGATTCCTTCGTTCCCTCCGGTAACTACAGCAATCCTATGAAATAACAACGAGCAGGATATACTAAATGAATGGTAATTAAATTAAATATCAATAGAGAGTAACAGAAACATACAGTAGAACTGTCAGCCTTGTTGTTGTTGGCTGAAGTGAGAGGAATTGAACAACTACCTCAATTTCATTAAGAGTTACATAATTTGTATATATATTTGTTTTACAAAATTTTCATATGTATTAATCAGAAAAGACATCACATCTTCATAAAAAAATTGGTGCTATATTTGGTTCTAAAAACATGAAAACACGTCGAATTTATGATTATCTCGATAAAAAAACCCCCGAAATCTTAGTAAAATTGACCAAAATCTCGTCAAAATATCCCAAAATCACTATATTAATTTGAAAATTTTAAATATTTATTCCGCTAAGATTTGAAATCTGAGGCCTAACGAAAATCTCATATTTTGAACCATGGTTGTGGCACATGACATGATGGCCCCGCCCCCCAGGCGCGCGCGCGCTTGTGCGGATGCGCGGGGTCTCGACGTATCAAAATCCGCGCTCCCCATTGGCCGGGCTCATTTCCCCTTATCCACTTTCCCACCCTCCCCCCAAACCCGTTACTTCTTAGCTAGCTAGCTCTTCTACTCGTCGCGCCACAACACTCACTCCTGCCCGATCTTGCACAGTTGCACTCCATCTCCTTGCCGCCAGGAAGCCATGGCCATGGCCACCCAAGCCTCCGCCGCCACCAGCCACCTCCTGGCCGCCTGGTCGCCGTCCAAGCCCCGCCAGCTCGCCTCCTCCCTTTCCCTCCCCTCCAGCTCCCGCGGCCCCGCCGCCCTCAGGGCCGCCGCCGCCGCCGCCGAGGCGCCCAAGGGGTTCGTCCCGCCTCAGCTGGACCCCAGCACGCCGTCGCCCATCTTCGGCGGCAGCACGGGCGGGCTGCTCCGGAAGGCGCAGGTGGAGGAGTTCTACGTCATCACGTGGACGTCCCCCAAGGAGCAGGTGTTCGAGATGCCCACCGGCGGCGCCGCCATCATGCGGGAGGGCCCCAACCTGCTCAAGCTGGCGCGCAAGGAGCAGTGCCTCGCGCTCGGCACGCGACTGCGCTCCAAGTACAAGATCAACTACCAGTTCTACCGCGTCTTCCCCAACGGCGAGGTGCAGTACCTCCACCCCAAGGACGGCGTCTACCCGGAGAAGGTCAACGAAGGCAGGCAGGGCGTCGGCCAGAACTTCCGCACCATCGGCAAGAACGCCAGCCCCATCGAGGTCAAGTTCACCGGCAAGAACGTCTTCGACATCTAATAACTCATTATATGTGTGAATTAGTTCATGGATCGGTAGTTACGTTATTGGTGCATGGGTTGCCATGATGATGATGATGATGATGATGGACATGTAATTTTAATTGTCAAGTTTTAATGATGATGGTGATGGATTATATGTGCACGATGTTTGGTGATGTTGTTGTATGTCGAAGTTTTTTGCATCATGATCAAATTCGATGTTGATATACGCGCGTTTGTTAATTTTTTTTGGTAGATATGTTCTTTTTTTTAAAAAAATCACATTGTGACTGGTAAACAAATTACTATGCATGAAGAATGCATATATACCCTAAGTTTTGGTTAGTTTGTGTTGCGCGTAAATGTGTAATGCATTGTATGCAAATCTACACAATGATCAGTTCATTTGTGTACACTAGCATACAAACAAGACGACTGAAGACCGGCCATTATACACATAAGAAAAACAAAAACAGATTTTTTTTATGGCTATTGCTAATTTGAGGTTACCTTCACCAAAGAATTGGTGAGGCGCATCTATGTGTTGCTACATGATGTCTCTCCCTTCACTCCTCCATCTCTTCCCCTATCCCACTCCTTCCTTCTTCTTTTACATAAAAAAATTCGTTGCGAAGCTTTCAGGTGAATTCAACCAAAACCATTCCGTTGAACAGCTTTTGATTCAGGAAACCTTCGGTTTGAAAACTTCCGATTCAAGAAACCTTCATTTGAAATTTTCGATTCAAGAAACTTTCGGTTCAAAAACTTCCGATTTAAGAAACTTTCGTTTCGAAATTTTTTGATTCAAAAACTTTTGAAATGTTGAAAAAATGCTTTCTATCAATAAACTTGGGGGAAATTGAAAAAAAAAACTTTTTTGAGTTTGAGGGTAAAGGAATGTGTGAGGAAATGTGGATGATAGGGATGCCGCAACGTGTTGCGACGAGAGAGAGAGTTTGAGGGGAAAGAAAAGTGGAGGAAAGGAAGAAGGTGCCGTCATAATACATCCTCACATTAGCAAAAACCGTTTTTTATTAGGAACTTGGGTTTGAAACTTTCTTTTTTCTGCTCACCCCTAATTGGACGCAATAAACAAAGCAGTTGGTCGTCCAACTTACAAATAGCAAACCCAAGGTTTTGATAAACATCATCCGGATGTTTTCTTAGCAAAGAAACATCCAAATTTTGGAGCGTTGGATCTGCGGTGAGATCCGTAAGACGTGAAGGGAGGTGGGATTGTATTTTGATGGATGACTTGTTACTTTGATCTAAAGATCTAAAATTTGGATATTTGTAAAAAACAAAAACATCCGGATGAAGGCTATATACTCCATACACACAACGTCAATGAAACTATATGTGTGAAGCATGATAGCTTCCTGTTACCCGCAACCTTCCTGTTCTGGCACAATTTGGTGCTAATGCACTGATCTGCACTCTTGTTACTCTACGCATGCGCATGGCATGCATGGCACCATGGGGCAGGCCGATGAAGTGTAAGTCCATGACGCCAGAATCGCCGCTGCCGGAGACGAAGGACAGCAGGTCAAGGTACAGAACGCCACGAACTTGGCTAGCGCTAAGGGTAACAGCAAATTAGTGGGCTATCCCAACAGTTAGATCAGTGGGCGCGGGATCTGGAGCGCGGCCTCCGCACTCAACTGTTTTAATTAACGACGATGATCTAATTATTTATTGAGAGGTGCTTCAATATTTTTCTTTTCTAAATAAAGATGGCTATACAAACTCAACGCGCAACATACGCTCACACCACATCCGTACACACCGAAAGTGCATAAGTATATATATACTCCTAAATTTGGTAGACATCAGCGTCTAGTACTTGAACAACACACGGGTCAGCTTATAGTGATGCGTTAATCATGCCTTATATGTGTCTTATATGTGTGTGCACGTTTGGTGTTGGTGCGTTAATTGTAACGTGCTGTACGTTTACACTTACATGCGTGCTGTATGTTGTCGCTAGTTTCCAATAATCTTGCAAAGCCTCTGACACTCACAACTGTGATTAAAATACTGTTGATTTTAATCCTGTAAAGCCTCGATCTTGTACACATCTATGTCACTTCGGATCAGTGGCGGACCCAGGATATAAATTTAGGGTGTTCTAAATCAGCCTCTAAATTTCAATCATCTGGCCAGTTTCTATAGCGACGGCATGATAGCGCCCCACGATGGGAAGAGGGTGCTACGGGGGGTACCCATGGTGTGATCGGGGTAGGGGGTGCCCTAGCCCCCCTGGCCCCCGGTCGGTACGCCCTGCTTCGGATCGTTTCCATGCATAAACTAAAATTTAATCATACGTACGTGCAGGCCTCATATTATTCCATTTTCTCATAATTATATAGATACATCACATCTGACGATCTGAAGGAAGAAGAAGAGGAGGAGGAGGAGGAGAAAGATCTGCCTACACCAACAGATGGATCAACTACAGCGCATGTATGCAATTGCTTGCTTCTCTAAAAAGAAAAAGATCTCCAAAGAACTGGAAAGCACGTACCAGCAGAATCCACTCATGGCAGCACAGACCTAACGAACAACCTCATAAAGAGCTTTTGAGTTTGCTTTACTCAAGGAACAAGAGATCAGCAAAAACAACAAAAAATTAGAACCCTGCCATCTCCAGGAAAGAACAATATATATATAACAGATATATCAATCGGAAGGAACATGCATAAGGGCAAAATGGTCAGAACAGAAAATGAGCGAGACATTATAAATGATGCTCCTCGGCACAAAAATGGTGGAAGCAACAGGGGAGTGCTACACTGCTACTAAATTCTTTTCGTCTGCTATGCTCTTAGCATCTCTTCTCTTCTTCTCATTTTGCTAGCTTTCAGACAATCAGAGGGTGAGCCAGGACAGGAGAGGTGGTGCGGCAATGGCCATGAGCATGAAGAGCGTGCTGGTGCTGACGCTTGGGCTCGCAATGGCGGCGACCTCGTCGGCGGTCGTCTACAAGGTCGGCGACACCTCGGGGTGGACCATTCTCGGCAATGTCAATTACACCGACTGGGCTGTGAAGAAGACTTTCCATGTTGGAGACTTCATAGGCAAGTTCTGTCTTCTCACTGTAGTTTGAAGTACTTGTCAGTCTATCTTAGTAGCTATTTACTAGCTAGTAAATAAAAACAGTCCTCGTTTCTTGCTGAAATCCATCCTTCACATATTTGGAAGAAATCCAAGACAAATGAAGTATTTGTTTGGCTATATATGTGGAATGCTTGCGAGGCTAGTTAATTTTCCTGGTTTAAAACTTTCAGTAGTAGATCCAGTATCGGTCACTTCTTCCCTTTTGGGTTTTTGGTCATTATCATTATTTGCTACAGTGTACTAATTTCTCCTGTGTGTAGCTTGATTGGTGGCTAGGAGCATGCACTTCTATATAGCCTCCATGTAACCTACTTAGTATATAAGAAGATGTTAGTATTTTCATGGTGTTAGTGAAATGTGTGAGAGCTTGTATTGTTCAAGGGAAAAAAAATTAAGTGACATATGTTGAGCAGGCATTTTCTGTTCTTCCCTTTCGTTACTAGTGCAAAGATGAAGTGCTAATGGTTTGTCACCGTCAGCGTGTAACTTTTACCACGCATCTTCCATGACAATGAAATTCGGGTAAAAATAGGCCATTTTATCTCCAATTTCTTTGATTTTACTGCACACTGTGTAGTACATATCTGCAAGCTTTATGTAGTCTTAAAGGCGTTCCCAGAGGCTTTGTGCACAGTACTAACATGATCCATAAATTTTTCTCGTGGACCACGGGAGTTCTGAATCACAAAATCCAGCCAAGAATTCAAGAACTGGTAAGGCTGGTGTCCACAATTACTAGACCATGGCATATAAGGCTGTCCCATTTATTTTGCTCATTGGCTGCTAGATCCATCATCAGTGTACTGCCTGAACTTTTAGAAGAGAACAGTAAGTAAGAAACGGTATCTGCACAGCATTATGCTGTGCCTGATCCAGCATGCTATCTGCGTTTCAGTCTTTAATTTGATGTTGTTTCTTCAGTTGTTGCAAATCTGATAGCGCGTTCTTGCATGTTTTCTTCTTCTCGAAAACATCTTCATGAATATAATTAAGGGCTATATTTATATGATTGTTCTAAAACTCCTGGTACTGGGAAATGATTACATATTGTCACACAATTATCATATGACCTTTCAGTAAAATAATTTCAACTCCTCATTAGTTGCAAAGGGAAGCACTTCGGCACTTTATATTATCAGTAGTAGAGAAGCACGTTTTGTTCACAACTTGCTTTGGTGTCAAAAGAAGTGAGTCTTCTATATACTTCATCCTTTTACAGGTAGATATACCTTATGTAGCACGTTTTGTGTTCCTTGCTGCCCCCTTTCTTGGTGCTTTTGCGTGCGTGATCATTTCATTTGGTGTGAAAAGTTGATGGAAAAAAAGCGAACACAGTTGTATTGCTTCTGTTCTTGTGGTGACCATGGCGCCAATTTGCATGGCCTGCTTGCAGAGTTCCAGTACCCGCAGGGCATCCACAACGTGCTGGAGGTGAAGAAAGCGGACTACGACAGCTGCACCAACTCGTCGCCGATCGCCACGCACTCCACCGGCGACGACAAGATCTCCATCAAGAGCCCCGGCCACCGCTTCTTCATCTGCGGCGTGCCCGGCCACTGCTCCGCCGGGCAGAAGGTCAACATCCGCGTGCTCAAGCAGCGGACGCCGTCCTCTGACGCCCCTTCCACGGCGCCCACCGCGGCGTCCCCCGGGGTCAGCGAGCCCGGCAGCGCCTCGACGCCGTCCGGCGCGGCGTCGACGGACGGTTCATCCGCCGCGACGACCGCACCCGCGCCGAACGCCAACGGCGCCGGCGCTTACGGGGGCTACGGCTACCGGGCCGTCGTCGCCGTGGCATTGGCCGTGGTCGCGTCCATGGCAATGCGACAGTAGATCACAGCTTTCTAGCGGTCTTGTGCATGCATCAAACCGTGATCGATTCTTTTGCCATGATGATGTGTGGAGTGTTAATTCCATTTTTTTCTCGTCTTCTTGATTTCTGGTGTGGATTGTTCAGACAATGTACTCCTCCCCGGAGAGCGTCAAAACTCCGCCTCTGTTTTGTTCTTTCGTTCTTGACTCGGATGGACATTTTGTACTTGAATTAGTAGCCGCTGAGTTGTAACGCTTACTGTTAATGATTTCTATCAGCTAAGCTATGATTCCACTTGGGAAGTTAACGAGTACATTATGCAAAAATGGCACCAGGGTTGTGATTTCTGATCACAATAAACAGGTGAACCAAGACCATTCCAAGCCAGGGTAGAATCAAGTGTGCCAAGCATATATTGACTACAGCTCCTGACACGTTTTGTTGCCAAGAGATGGTAGAATGGCAACTCCAAGTAACAGGACACCACAAATATGTTTATTTCAAGCCTGTGATCTCTAATCAGTTATTCAGTACAGTACAGTACAGTACACAAGTTGGCCTCGGAACGAAACGACGCAAATCTTCCACGTTGCAACACTTCAGTACGGAACAACATGGCCATTATTCTTAGCTCTTACGTACAACAAACACAATACTTGCGACGTTATATATAGGTAGGTAGGAACCGCGGTTTCAGCCATGCCTTCAACTCAAAGATCGCCTCCAACTATTTCAGACTCCTGCAGAGGTTTGCGACCCAGGACGAAGAAGGTCGGAGTGAAGATACGTTCCCTGAAATCATGTGGTTTCCATTATTTTCATGACATTGGAATTTGGCTGTTGCTAGCAGTTTCTTTTTAGTGAAGGAGGACATACCGGCCGCCCTTTAGAAGGCCGTGGGAGGCCGTCGTCAGGAAGTTGAACACCCTTATGCTGCCTGGCGGTGCAATACGGAGGAATTCCAGAGTGTAAACCTGGAACACAAGATTTGACAGAGAGTAAAACACCTCTGGACCAAAAACTGCAAATCACATAATTAACTAGAAAGCCATCTTCAAAACGGTGCCTTTTAACTTACAATTGAGCGAGTGATGAAGTGCCCGACACGTGTGCATCGGAAGCTATTCAAGGACAAATGGCTAGGATCCATAAACCCGTACCATGGTAAAGGAGAATCCTCAGCAAGATCCTTCACCGACATAACCTTCAACAAGAGAACAACAAAATCGTTCAGGAACCATTAGAGTGCTTGCACATGGAACTTTGTCGGTAAAAAGCTCATCAAGTGATGGTACGAGTATTTCACCTCGAATCCTGCATCTTTCATAGCTTGGATACACTGGCGAGTGCTACGGATGTCAGGCAGACCATCACCGAGCTCAATCTCAGCCTTGATGGTCCTATGTTTAGCGATGTTTGGATCAAATCGATCGGTCGTGCACCATTCATCTAGTGCAAAATACTGGCCAGGTTTCAGCACTCGGTAGATCTCTCTGTAGGCGCGTAGCTGTAAAACCAAAGAGAAACAAACAGCAATACCGCAACTGTGTTCGTGTTAAAACTTAACTGTAATTTGGACGGAGTAAGTTGTGAGTTATACTGCATCAGGTGCATGGCATGTTGCTTGCAACGCGTAGGCTGCATCGAAGGTGTCATCAGGGAATGGCATGTTCATGTAATCCCCCTAGAATTGCCAATAGAATATTATGTTTCTTCTTCACTAACTAGCACTAACGAAGAGAAGGATCCAAGACAACCATAATAGGAATTAAGAATGCATCTGTACCTTCACAAAGTTGCACTGTTCATTCAAACCTGCCGAATGAATGAGCTCCTGAAAGGCAAAAATCCGTATTAGATGCTGTATTTCTGATATATAAACATTGGTAAGCTTTTGTTTTGTGTTCGAAGAAGGAAAAGATCAAATGCAGAAACCTGGCCCCTTGATATCTGGTAATCATTGTTGTTCAATCCAGTTACCAACGATGAGCTACAATAAGTAGATTGAAACGGTTATATAAATGCTCTGCACGATTTTCATGCCTGAATTAATTTAATGGGCAACAGAATTTCATTTCGAAAGTCGTATCATTACCTGAATCTGGCAATTTCTATTAAGGGTCCTCCAATTCCACATCCCACATCCAAGACCTGAAATACAAAAATGCTACTTGTATTAGTTTCTTAGGGATGACATAGTGCAGGCTTCAAAAAAATGAAGAGCTGAAACATTGATATGTATTAATCCTTTAGTAACTACAACTCTACAAGTGTTTCAGAATTGCCTTCAGAATATAGGAAATTTTCTTTTGGTGGTAAAAGGACAACTCCCCCTCTATTTGTTTTTTTTTTGAAAAAGTACTTGGTAATTCTAGATGAGAAAATAGTATGGAACAAGAAAAATTCCTTTTTAAAAAAAAAAGCAATAAGCTAGTCCGAAGAGCTTAAAATGTTTTTGCACCTGATATTCACTATCCAAAACCAATCCAGCATGTCAAACCATTAAACCAATTCACTATCCAAAACTAAAATAATTTTCAATGTAAGTAGCCACATTTTGTACATTTTTACAAACTAGGTGTCCCAATTTTATTAATATTTTTTGTTCAATTGGACTTCATGGACGGAACTGCATAATATATGCAGACAGATTTTATCGGATATATTCATTTGGTACTTGTAAAAGTTGTGAAAAATCTAGAAATTAAACTCTTTTTTCAGAGAAACAAAAGTTTGCAGTGAACTTTGTATGGATCTAATTTAAACAACGCCATCTCTATCTTAATATCATTCTCATCAACAGGACTTGACAATAGGATGATTGCAGTTTTTATAGACTATCAAGGTGACCCATGCACTTGTGTGTGCATCATTCTTAAAGCATCATTAAATAACTTGGTAATGCTTATGTGATTTTTCTTTTGGGAAAATAGATCATTGCAGAACTCTATTTGTGATATTTTAATATTATATATTATAGAAGAGAATATATTTAATCCGTTTCCCAATACTTATCACATGTGATCGAAGCATTCTTTCCCAATACCAAATACTTGCATAGCAAAATAATATGCGTAGCATAACATAACATTTTCCATTTATAACATCATCTCTTAATTTCATTATTGCAATGGTTGACGCTTTCTTTCAATGCTTCTTTTAATGCACATTATATTGCTTATACCGGTGTAGCCGAGTAAACATCTTCGATGTATCACCCTCTTAATCCCTCCATTCCATAGAGATCCACCAAATAAATAGTCAGAATATTTTCTTTTCGTTTTTGAGAATTTTAGCATATTATATGTTTCCTTAGCGATCGTAAAAAAACTGCCATCGACTTTTATTACATACTAGTGTTTATATATATATATATATATATATATAAAATTCCTTAACTCATTTTATTTTTTCTCGAATTAGCACATTTCTAGAATTTAATTCTGACTAGAACCAACAATTATATTTTTCACCTATAGGGGATTAAAAATAATCCTTATTTTTATTTTTATTATTCTATCATATTTTAATTAATATCAAATTTCAATTTTAGGTTAGAATTTGTATACAAATCTAACTACTAATTTTCATCTAATTTTTATTCTGAATTTCAGCTATGTTCAGGCTTTAATTTAGAATTCGTATGAAAATCAAATAGCGAATTTCCTTTTGTTTTTTTATTTTGAATTTATGTACATTTTTATTGTTATTTTCAATTTAATTTCTCATATCAGTTTATAATTCGTTTTCAAATCCAATTGCAAATTTTAATATAATTTTTATTCTAAATTTCAGCTATGTGCATGTTTTAATTTGGAGTTCTTATGAAAGTTAAATAGTTGATTTCCTTTTATTTCTTTTGTTATAAATTTCTGTTATTTTTTATTGTACTTGGTATGGACTCTTTCTTCTAATATAAGCCATTAATTGTATTATTATTTAATTTTGAATATTAGTTTTAGGTTAGAATTCATATACAAATCCAACTGCTAATTTTTCATCTAATTTTTATTCTAAAAGTTAGCTATGTATGGGTATCAATTTGGAGTTCGTACGAAAATCAAATAGGTAATTTCTTTTCTTTTTTACTTTGAATTTCTGGCATAGACTCTTTTCTTTTAATCTACGTTGTTATAACTCAAGACCGCTAGATAGACGATATAGCCGAGAGAATGCCTGTCGATGTATCACTCTCTTAATCTCTCCATCCTATGGAGGTCCAACAAATAAAAGGTCAGAATAGTTTATTTTTTTGAGAATTTTTAGCATATTCTATGTTTTCTTAGCGATTGAAAAAAAAAACATGTCATCGACTTTTATTACAAAATAATTAATAATTTATACATATACAAATCAAATTGCTCACCTTATTTTATCTTTTTCTTGAATTAGCATATTTCTAGAATTTTAATTATGATTAACATGAAAATTTATACTTTTCACATATATGAAATTAAAAAACAATCACTAATTTATTTTTATTTTTTTGTTATCATTTTTAATTACGAATTTCAATTTTAGGTTAAAATTTGTATGCAAATCCAACTTCTAATTTGTATTCTGAATTTTGGATTTGCATAGGTTTTAACTTAGAGTTCGTATTAAAATTGATTGGCTAATTACTTTTATTTTTATTTCAAATTTATATCAATTTTCATTCTTAATCTTAATTTAATTTCACACATCAGTTTTTGGTTAGAATTGTATACAAATATAATTGCTAATTTAAATATAATTTTTATTCTGAATTTTAGCTATGTACAGGCTTTAATTTGTAATCCCTCCGGTCAAAAATAGTTACCATTTTGGACATCGACACAGTCCTCAAAACTCAATTTTGATCACTAACTTCTATTATAATAAATTTAAAAAATCCAATAAAATTATAATATTATAAAAGTACGTTTCGAGATGAATCTACACGCATGATTTTCATGCATCCAATAGAAATATTTAAAAAGATATCGATAGCTAAAGTTTCAAAAGTTTGACTGCATGTATTCTAATCCAACAAGTTTTTGTGAATCGAAGGGAGTAGTTTGTATGAAAGTTAAATGGTTGGTTTCATTTTTATGTTTTATTCTGAATTTCTATTATTTTTAATGTACTTGGTATGGACTCTTTCTTCTAATCTAAGCATTAACTTTGTATTTAACTTTGAATATTAGTTTTTGGTTAGAATCCATATACAAATCCAACAGCTAATTTTTATCTAACTTTTATTCTGAATTTTAGCTATGTACAGGTTTTAATTTGAAGTCCATACGAAAATCAAATGGCTAATTTCTTTTCACTTTTTATTCCAAATTTATGTTATTTTTTATTGTACTTGCACAGACACTTTCTTTTAATACAAGCCGTTATAACTTGAGTCTGCTAGATAGACGATTAGTTGTTTTTCTTTAAATAATAGCATTCAATGGCTTCTATAGTTTAGCTTATTTAGGGTTCACCATATTAAAGGCAAGATGTTTTGCCTTTTGTGAGAATTTCTAACCTATTTCTCTTTTTTTCTTAGTAACTTTAAAAGACATGCCATGAGCTTTTAAATATATAATAGATGTGGGACCCATTGACAAAACCAAAATGACAGGGACAAGTACAAATGAAGTAAATTGCACTAAAAATTAGTTTTAAATTGTCTTATTTTACATTTTTTTTACAATATTGGTGCCTCTAAACTCTAGCCTGAATTCGGTTTTCAACCCTAAACTCTGTAACCGTTCGAATCAGGGCCTTGAACTTACGAAACAATTCACTTTACCCCCTCGGACCCAAACCATGGTGATTTTGTTGATGTGGATGCAACATATATGCCACATCTTATTGACGTGGATGACACTTATATACCACATCACCAAATGAGGATTTGGTCCACCCGGATGGACCTCCACCACAAATCTTTGCAGCCTTGTGTTTATCGATATATGTGTCAGTGAGAATACAAAATAGGAATGCATTCTCTCCTATCTCTCTCTCTCTCTCTCTCTCTCTCTCTCTCTCTCTCTCTCTCTCTCCCCGACTGGCAACGAAGAGGTTAGGTCCAACGACGGCATGAGCTTGGGTCTAGCGACGGCGAGCTCATGTTCGATGGAGGCATCAAGGTCGAGTTCGATGGCGGTGACAAGCTTGGGTCCAGCAACGACAGCCCCCTCTCCTCCACTACCCGTGTGCCGTAGGGCTAGGAGTAAGGGAGGAAAGGGAGGGCCAGGGACTCATGGAGGAAGAAGATGGGGAGGAAGAGGGAGGAAAAAGGTATGAGGGGACTGACATGTGGGCCCTCATATTCTTTCCCTTAATTTACTAACTCATTCATTTATTTGTGTTGCACTAGTGCCATATCATCTTTTTTTTAAGAGGATGACACATGATTCCAACTAGCATTGACATGGACGCCATGTAGGCGAAAACCAACCAAGGGTTGGGTCAAGGGGGTAAAATGGACGTTTCGTAAGTTTGAGGTCCCGATTTGAAAGGTTAAAATCGATCCGATGCTAGAGTTCAGGGTTGTAAATTGGACTTTTTCCTTTCTAATTTTATTTGTCACCAACCTTCATCCCCTTCTTGAGGCCCAATTGTAGTGCAATGAAATGTTGATGCCGCTTGATGCTTTCGTTTAAAGTTTCTCCATGCCATCTAAAAGATATATATGGAAACAAGGAAACTTAGCACAGTTGTGATCTAGAGCTGCTAACAAATTCATTTTTCTGTGTGTTTGATGAAGCATTTAAATTAAGACAAATGAATTATTAGCAAGATGCGTATCTCACCTATTGGCAAAATGGAAAGAATCACCCCAACCATACTCGTAGAAGCCGGTGGAAAGATCGTAGTACTTGTTTACCTAGTTCATGCAGTAGGAATAGCACATATTTGATCGCCAAATCTCAATTAATAGCCCATTGAAGCATGCACATAACTATAGTTAAATCGAAAAGAATGATGGATACCAAATCGGCATAGTTGGACTTCCTTGATTCTTCCTCACCTCCATGAAGGTCGTGATACTTTTCGTACCTGATGAAAACAAACACTGATTAGCTAGGAAGTATACAAGCTAGGAGGAAGACATACACGCTATTGTGGGAACGCCGCTCTCCCCAAAACAAGACAAGTTCATGTTCTGTAACAGTGGCGGAGGGAGGCTTTGCCTGTGGGGTCAATTGACCCCACAGGTTTTTGCAGAGCACCTCTATTTCTCTTGATTTTAGAGATTTCGCAGAGCACATAGAAATCCACAAAATATTAGAGATTTTGAAGGGATTACCACACAGGGTTTTGATCCTAGCTACGCCAATGGTTCTGCTATATGTTCCTCGAGGGCTTCGTTTGGGATAAACCAGAGCATTCCGTCAGGGCGTACGTGGGCAACTAGTCTCCAGCATGATCGACCAGAGAACTCGCCGGCGGCGACGTTCAGTTGGTCTGGGCAATTCATCGAACGAGTTCCGTGCACCCTGGTGCAACCACGAACGCAAGGGGGGGAGGCGACGCTGCCTGTGAGCCTGCGGCAAGGCGGGCCCGGCTGGCGTGTTCGCTGTCAGCAGGCGGCCGCTGCCCTCGAGCGGCCACGGTTGCGCTCGACGTCCTAGCCGACCGAGCACAGGTTCACAGTGGATGCGTGTTGGCTTGGTAGGAGCAAGGTGACTGATGACGTGACCAAGAGACGGACGGACGCGCGGAAGAGGCCGACCGGAGGAGGAGCGCGGTGGCCGGCCATGGAGTGACGCGGCGCGACGATGGAAGTTGAGGAGCAACAAAGGTGCTCGAGGGGCAGGGGCAGGGGCAGGGGATGGGATGCAAGGCCATTTTTTGTGAATTTCCATTCCGCTTTTGAACCTTTTTTGCAAAGTCTTTTGATGTCCCGGCCTGTTTTCTAAAGGCTACACCCGATTGCACATTCAATTTTTTTTAAGAGCTCTTGTACACTCTTTAGACACCGTCACCGTGTGTGCTATAGGTAGTGGGCGAAACTAAAAAAATTTCGTTTAAGGTGTACATTTCACATGTACAACTCTGTAGTCTTTTATAATTATTTCATAACATCGTAAATCCAACACATATATTTGAAATTTGCTAAAAAAACAATATAAATAGTTCTAAGGTTTTAAAAATCCCAAACCATCAAAATCAGAACCAATTCAATAAACAAATTTAGCACATTAAAGAGGTGATCTTATATAACTTTTCTAAATTTTGGAGGTGTCAGGGTATACCCGACACCCCTAGTACCGCCCATGAGTGCTGGGAGTTAGTCATGCCTTGTTGCCACGATCGGCCACCAGCGAGGTCTAAGCAAGGTCGAGACATGCAAGATTGTCTTCATGCCGGGCCAATAGAGCATGGCACATCGATGAGAGAGCTATGGGTGACAGCAACAACGGTAGAATGCCGTTCACTGGACCTGATTTTCAGACCTAACACGGCTCACTATACCATGTCGTACGGTCCAACCCGCTAGATTTCATGCTAAATTGTGTTGGCCTTTTACGGGCATGGCCCAATTCCCATTCCTAGTGCTATCCCAATGCATCACACCTATGAATATAATTAAAACTTTGTTGAAAAACGACTATATACCATAATTAGTACCGGTGTCCCATCACTGAGACTACGTACACAAGCATAACTCCGAACTCAGGGAGTACATGTCTCCACGTAAACCGAAGGAAAAAAAACAAGAGATGAACCTTCAGTAAGCTACAACATAATTTATAAAATGTTACGAATAACTAGTATTCACATTTTTCGTTTATTTTAAGTTGTAGATTAAATTACGTACAAAACAAACTCTAACCGCTAATCCGAGAGGATAGTGAGACTAAACCATGCAATTGCTTGGCAAGTTTGGAGATAAGGAGCGATTCTCCTTTTTCTCTGCGGACTAAAATTCTACCATAAGAGTTAAATCGATTGGCACATGAAATTCAGACAGAATTCAAAAACAAATTATTCCAGTAGTAATGAATGAGAGCCAGAGGTGCTATCATAGTACTGTTCTACGGTCGATTTGACTTGCTGCCTGTTGAGCTTCCCTCCCAAGCCCGAAGCAAGATCCAAAGCACTCGTCTTCAGCATCACTTCACTGTCTGAGAAAAACAAAACAATTGACACCTGCCAATCGTAACTTCACTGTGTGAAAAAACTTGTCATGTGAAATGTGAACTAAAGCTTTCGTAAGTTAAAGGTCCATGCAGTTACATAAAAAAGAAATAATGTGAGTGTTCGAATACGCAAGCATAACATTCGGAACTTTCGTGTGCATTCGTGTAAAACAACATTTGTGTACATTTGAGTATGTGCGTCTGATACCTGAGAAAGATAGTGGCTAGTTTGCTCTTGCTCGATTCTTGTTCCGGTAGTAACTCAAGCGATCGAGTTCTTCACGGCAAGGTGGAAGCTAAGATAGGCAAAACCTTTTAAAAAAAGAGAGAGGTTTCGGGAGGGTACTTATACATGAATGCAAATGCTTTAAAAAACAATTTATTCCTCGAAGTCCTTGACCTATGGCATTTAGTAACGTCAAAAAAACTAACGACGTCAAGATAGGTTTCGGGAGGGTACTTTACGACACGAATGCAAATGCTTTAAAAAATAATTTATGCCTCGGACTCCTTGACCTATGGCATTTAATAAGGTCAGAAAAAATAACGACGTCAAGATATTAATGGCACAGTTGGCCGTAGTATCGACTCTGACGGAGGTGATGGTACAGTCGCTGTCAGAGTTACGACAGATCGAGTTACATAGTGGTTGTTTATCACTTGTCGATCCGTATGCACGATTTTTACCTGTTACGTACCTGCGTTAGTCGGAGTATCAATCGAAATACTGTCGAAAATTTTAAATTATACCTCTTCTTACAATTAGGGTTTAAAAACGGTTTTAGACTGTTCGTTACGATTCGAGATTCAAAACCGATCGAGCTAAAAACATTTCAAAATATTTGAAAAATTTTATACAATGTAAACCAGTGAAAACCGCTCAATTTTCAAAAAAACCGAGCGAAAATCGCTCAAAGGAACATTCAATCGATGAAAACCGAGCGGTTTTCATTTTTTGAATTTTTTTGATTTTTTTATTTCTTAACCCTACGATTTCTAACGATTTTCAAGTGATTTTTGACTCAGTATTTTTTATTTTTGAATTTTAAGCGATTTTTTAAAAAACCGTTTTATGAACCCTGCTTACAATACATACTGAAAGTTCGCCTAGCTGCTGCGGGACATAAACTAAAAGGAGTACAAACAAGCGCATGAGATGAAGCATGATGAGATCATTGTCAATGACGCGACGGTAGAGGTTGCACTATACACGTACTACTACTCGTAGGTACGTCAATACATAGTTGTCCATACTTTACATGTGCATACTCCTTTAATTATGTCTCTTCTTGTAATACATGTTCATATTCATTTAATTATGCTTTACATATTCTTGCGATACATGTTCATACTCCTTTAATTATGCCTCTTGCAGATGATTCTGGCAGACCGGTGGGTTGCGGCGTCATCCATACTTCAACAGGTATTTCTCTCGTCTATTATGTTCAAATTGACTGTGATGGATAAAATACCATGGATGGAATGTACAGCGTGATATTAAAGTTGTAATTTAACAGGTTTTCAAAGGTGTTTATGAATTGTGAATTGTTATGTAATGGGATGGGCGCAACGGCATGATGTTGGTGAATGTGAATGTCATTTGTTTCAATTTTATGTTATGTTTATCATTTGTGATCACAATATATATTGATCGTTGTTAAATTTAAGTGTTAGAATCCGAAAATCAGTTAAAATACTGCCGAAATTTCTAAATTTAGGGTCTTTTATGTTCAAATGCTGAGTATTTTGCATTCAAACATATAGAAAATGTAGAATAGCATTTTAATGGTCAAAGTTACATCCTGTTCGCTTTTTTTTCTTAAAAAAAACTTAAAGCATCCAAATTATAGTACTTGGTCATACTACCGTATATAAGCTTGGGAGTTTTTCCGTGCGCTCAGGGCCTCCACGTCGATTTGCGCACAACGTGGCCGCGCCGCCGAACGCCGCGTCGCGAGCGTCCACAGGAAACCGGTCGTCCGTGCGTACGGCTGCGTCACCGTTGAGCCACGTCGCCCACATGGCTCACGCGCTTGCCCACCTCAAGTATTTCGTCGCGGCCAATTTTCGCGTGCGAGGTCCCTCGCGTACAGCCCGGCCACCCGCGTTCGAGTCTTCCCCGTGCGTGCCTGGACTTGATTTTTTTTAGATGGTCGACGCGTGGTGGCCTCGGTTGCTTGCACGGTGTTTTCTTTCGTTTTTTTGTCGACGCGATCGTACGTGTCCATCGTCGATGGCTCGTCGCCGGTCATGTCCTACACCCCACCGGAGGCCTCGACCTCCAGCTGTCCCAGTCGCTTCTAGAGCTCTCTTATTTCGATCCAGCGCTGCCTCGCTTTCTCCGTCCCCGTCCAGTCCTCTCGTTCCTCGCTCTCGTGGGCAGCGCCCACGCTGGTCGCTCGCGGGGCCCTCGAGCTCTCCGCGCCATGGAGTCCCTTCCTCCACCGTCGGAGCCGTGCCCTTGCGGCGCCGCGAGATCGGGCCTCATTCGCCTCGCGGAGCCCTCGAGCTTGCCGCACCATGAAGTCGGGCCCCGAACGTGTCGCCGAGCCCTCGAGGTGGCTCTCGCGTCGTAGTTACTTCGCTTCACTGAGGTTGCATCATGATGCCCCAACTACGCCTGCTGCTCCTCACACCGCTGCTATCGCCTGTGGCGGTCCCGCTTGCGCCGCAGCTCCCGGTGTTCCGCCACTTCCTGCTCTTCCTCCTCTGCCTTCTATGTCCCCCGAGCCCAAGATGGGCGACGAGATGCCGCGGCTGGTGTTCCGCCTGCCCTTCCCCGATGTGGAGGTGCTCCCTCGCGAGGCCAGCAAGGTCCACTTCCTGCTCTTCTTCCTCTACATTCTATGTCCCCCGAGCCCAGGATGGGCGACGAGATGCCGCGGTTGGTGTTCCGCCTGCCCTTCCCCGATGTGGAGGTGCTCCCTCTCGAGGCCAGCGAGGTTGCCGCCGTCGAGGCCGGCGCGGAGATAGAGGCGCGGAGGACGCCCAAGCGGGAGCGCCATGGTGACATCGGGTGGACGTGGAGGCGGCAGCTCTGGCTGGTCATCCTCACGGATCTCGTGCTCTTTGCTGCCTGACTCACAGTGTGCTTGAGCGTTCCAGCTTCTCCACAAATATGTTCATAGTGGTTAGAGGGCAGGACGTTGGTCCGTCTCACGCTTTCAAATTTCCTTTCTGCATTACGTGATGATTTCTTTTCTTTCTCTGATCAAATCGATATCTTCTTTCTACATCGGCTGATGATTTCTTTTTTTCTCTGATCTCGACAAATAAGCTCATTAGCTGCTGATCCGAGCTCCAATTCCGGAAAGGGGGTGAGGTGCTCAAGGTGCAATTTTTCTTTGCCAATTTTGGTAATGAATTAATTTGCCAAACAAATAACCTCTTTTTTTTGGTGTTACAGGAACTATTTTACGCGTGAGCGACATAAGATTCGACAAGGTTCGGCACCTGTGTGTTGTTCGCTCCTTGGAGCCATCACTTAGAGCATACCTATGATGATTGTTTATGAATTCCATCTAGATGTAATAAGACCGCCTGCTGCTTCTCAAATACAAATATGAATATGCCATTGTCTACCTTACAAATGTATGACCCTTGGATGGACTGCCATCTGGTTATTCTTAAACTCAAGCTGATTTGTCAAACTATATGCAGAAGAAAGGAACTCAAGTGTCGATGCTTTTGCATTTGGTTTCATCCTCTATGCGGTCAGTACCTTTCCATGCCTAACGTAGTTACTATACACAAAGCAAAACAAACAATATTTTCTGATTTCAGACTTGTCAAATCATTCCTATGATGAATTTTGGGAGACCTTGCATTCCTACGACCGCTCATTCTTAATAGTGTAATCAAATGGTTGAAGGATCACCCCCAGTTCATGTGAAAACATCAGTGGATTCAGTCCACCCAATTCGGTACAATAGGACCCAACCACCACTGAAAAAAACAAGATCAACGGCTATTATTCGAGTTCAAATCGTGAGTTGTGAAAAAGCAATTTCTTCATGAAACGTCATGTGTATCATTGTCTTCGCTTAAGTTCAGTAGTGTGTGCCTCTTTTAGTGCTTCCTCACTAATATTGTTGTCTCCTATTATAGCTGGATTATTTGTCAGGAATATTTTTCTTATTGCCTCCATCGACTATGCATGAAAGAGCGTAAGGAGTGTTGTATTCAGTTTGTCTAGTTACTCCTAAATGTGCATATCGATTACTAGGCCATTTATGCACAATCTTGCCCCTAAGTGTGTTTTGTTGATGTTTATGGTATTAGCTAGGTTAATAGAAGTTGCGACCGCACGAACGTGTAGTCTGATTTCTAGCACCTCAGAGAAGAGCATTTGATGAGTACGTCCCGTACTGTTCCTTGACCAGTTGATGGATATCATGGCAAGTAGGCAAACTGGATGATGCCTTTCTTTTCTGGATTAGTGCTTCTTCAATGCGGAAAAAAGATTTGTATTGAGCGTGTACAACCCAGCAGTGGCTCCTGCTTATTGACGTTCAGTTTTTCTTTAGTGACATAGTATGTTTAGTTATATGGATGGTATGTCATTCTATTGACTAATATATCTGAGCCTTTCTTGGTCAACCAATCTTAAGGTGCGTACCACATAAACGCCTTCGTATTGGCAACACCGATGTATTTGATATATAGTATTACTTGACTTTACAAGAATAGTTGTTTGTGCATAATTAGATACACAACTACAATTTGTACAACTTATTATTCCTGATTACTTATATTTTTCAATAATACCATATCTGAACAATATGGTAACTAGCGCCTTGTGAGGGTGGCTAGCTTTTTGGATGTGAATAGCGTTGGCATATTCTCTCCTATGACTACGCTCTTTTGATCTACACCGTATCTTTGGCTCCCTAATTATCGGATATTAGCGTAAAAGAAAGAAATGAGAGAGAAGACATTACTTTGACTTCGCCTACTCGCTTTTCTTTCGCTTGCGCAAATCAAATCCTTTCCTATTGAAGGTTTGCTTACTTTGTACTGCAGACTAGACGAAGCTTTTGTTGTTTGTTCTCCACAGGCATTGCACAACGGAAATTATAAGGTTTGTTCTCCGTGATCCACAAAGATTCCCAATGTAAACGTAGTCCCACCATATACATCTTTTATTATCGCTGACAGCCGCTATTCATTTGTTTACTTTATGTCAAACTTATCTTTCTCGATAAAATACACGCTGCCTCTCGTTATCTTCTGACCATAACGCACAAGTTTTCTTTTTTGCACATCGTAAGCCAACTAGAATTCTCTTAGTTTTTCCTCTGCTCGAGATCAGGAACTTCAGAAAGATATATCTATTTTCTCCCGATTAGCCCCTCCAAACTTCTTATACTTTTTTTAGTAGTTCTTTTCTTCTGTCAGAAATATCCTTCGACATACCTTAAATTCAACGTCTAACTCGGTTCTCTGTGATAGTGCAGTCCAAAAAATTCTCAGATTTTTTCTCCGATTCTTTTCTTCGACCGGCATCTATGCGGCACGGCGTGCCGCCACGCAAACTTACCTAGTTACTACTATTGTTGGCAGGTTTCACAAAACCATTTAAAAAAACCAATCAAAAATCGTCAGAAACCAAAGAGTTAATAAATAAAAAAATAGAAAAAATAAAAAAATTGAAAACCTACTGACCAATTGAATATTCCTTGGAGCCGGTTTTTGAGTGATTTTTTGCTCGATTTCATCGAAAATCGAGCGATTTTCTCCGATTTTCGACCCGTTTACGTCGCATAAATTTTTTTTAAAAAAAAATTAATTAGACCGGTTTACTGATTGATTTTAAATCTCGAACCAGCTAGATAAGATCGAAAACCGGTTTTGTGAACCTTGATTATTGGTGTTGATGAAAAGTAAAGCGCACCTAGACGATAGTATTTGTTGGTGGTTCCGCCATGTGGTTCATGTTCCCAAATGTAAGTCAAGAGTTCAGATAGTAGTAACTCAAATGTATTTGTAAAATTGTTTTTCAGTTATTCTATTTATCGCATCCACTGCAAATACTTATATTATGCTATTCTGATATGCACATCTTTTATTAAAGAAAGTCTTTACCAGGTAATGAGAAAATTTACATGCTACTAAAGGTAATGACGTACGTGTCGTCCACGCACTCTCCCTACGGTTTTAACGGAGAGAGAAGGGATGAGACCCCATGGTTGAAGCAAATAATGGCACACGGATTCCAGGAATTGATGTAGAAGGGGGCAACTATCTTACGGTTATCCTAAGCACGACACGTCGAACTTCGGCGGTGAGCGGAGTAAGGATGAAAACGAATCGGATACTTTCTGTCCGATCCGGAATCGGATCCGGCTGGATTGGATCCGGGATTGGATTTTATTATCCGGTCTGATCTGAAACCTGATCCGGATATTTGAATCCGGATTCGGGATCGGATCCGGAGCATCCAATATTTGGTAAATACGGATGTGATCCGGATATTCAGATTTTTCCTATTCGGATATCGGATCGGATATTCGGATATCAGCAAGGTCCAGCCCGTTTTTATCATATTTTTTCCCTATCAGCCTATTATTTTAACAATTAGTTGGTTATATTGATCCTCATGTAGCATATTCTTTCTACGATGTTTATTGAGTTTGATTGATATATAACTTGTTATTATAGTCATGTACTCATATAGTTTTAATTCAATATATGTTACTCCATACATACGTGTATTATCCGTATATCTTTATCCGTTTTCAACTCGAATCCGTCGTATATCCGTATTCCGAATAACCCGAATCCGTATCCGTATCCGATTTCGAATCAGAAAAAAAAAATGGATTAGAATACGGAAAAGCAATATCCGCCCGTATTCGATCCGTTTTTACCCCTAAGCAGGAGTAACGTGCAAGCACTCGTAGGTGTAGCGATTCTCTGCTTTGCTGGTTAGACAACTTCAACTCAAAAAAATTCGACTTAAAATTTTCAACTAAAAAAATTAAATCAAAAAATTACATATTAGAAAATTCAACTAAAAAAGTTTCAAATTAAAAAATTTCAAGTTGAAAAAAATTTCAAATTAGAAAGTTTTAAGTCGGAAAGTTTCAACTCGAAAAGTTCCAAATAAAAAAATTTCAATTTGAAAAGTTTAAAATAAAAAATCTTTAACTCAGAAAACTTTCAACTCGAAAAAGTTTCAACATGAAAAGTTTTAAATCAAAATATTTCAAATCAGAAAAGTTTTAACTGGAAACTTTCAGTAGGGAAAATTTCAACTCGAGAAACTTACAACTGGGAAAAATTCAAATCAAAGACTTTCAACTAAAAAATTTCAAATCGGAAAAGTTTCGACTCGAGAAAACTCAAATTGAAAAGTTTCAACTCATAAACTTTCGATTCAAAAGATTTCGGTTTGAAAAGTTTTGACTCTAAAAAATTTAAATTCAAAACTTTCAGATTTTAATTAAAAAACAACTAAACATAGAGACACCGAACGGTGGTGCGTAAGCCGAAAATGTTTTTTTTTTACTAGAAACACCAAACTCGTTCCGAAGCTCCATTCACCGGAAATACCCTCTGCCCTTTTCCATCACACGTGTCATCACCGGGACAAAGGAGCGCACACAGGGCTTGGAACGGGGACTTTTTTACTGCAGTGGCCCCCTGCCTGTAATTTTTTTCCGGAAATGGTCCTGATGGCGCAAAATTTGCGTATCTACCCCTAAGCGCCGGATCCAGCGATCAGTTACCGCTGTTTGTTTTTATTCAATTTTTTTTGCTGCGAAACGAACGGTCGGCGAGGACAGTTTAATTTTTTATTTTTATTTCAGAAATTTTCAGCGGGTTGGCACTGTTTGAAATTTTTTCTTTATTTTTGCGCACAAGAAAATATTAAGTGGTCTGGTACTGTCGGCGTTTCGAGCACCGGCAAGTAAATTTGTAAGTCTAAAGGGTCGCGCGTTCCTCTCCCTGAATGGTTAGACTCAAAAGTCCAAGATGTATACTTGGTTGCGTAAGATCCCTACTCGGTTCGTGTGGTGGCGCCAGATTCTATTATGCATGATGATCGCACAAGGTTTACAAGCAAGAGTGCCAATGACTTAGTCGGATAGGTTCGATGGCGCTCTCTCTTCTTCGCCTCCCTTTTCTACGGGAGCTCCTGCCTCCTTTTATACGAAAGGAAGGGGCAGGTTACATCGGGAATTGGGAGAGGACAAGACGACCTACACTAGGAGCTTCGGTCCTTCGTTCTGTTGACTGATCAACGCTCGGTCTTGCCCATACTTGGGTCGGTAGCTTAGCCGACAGGCGGTTAGGTATTTCTCCGAAACGACGTGCACGCCTCTGCGAACCTTACGGGTGTTGACGTCGCTGCGCTGGACGTGGCGCCGCCGGGAGAGCGTGTCTTCGTCTTCAGATGTGACCGGTGATGGGGTCGAGCGTGACTTGGTCGATCATTTAAACCTTCCGGGAAGGAGCCGCCGCCTTGTATAGTCACTTTGATTGACCCGTTCGGTAAGTACGTGGCGGTCGTTTGGTAGAGGTGCGACACGTGACCCTCGGCAGGAGTGATCTTGGCACGATCGGTCGGGATTCCGACCTCGCGAGGGTCGGGAGCCTGCTTGGTCGAGACACTTCCTTGGTTGGTCGGGAAGGAAGTCCCGTGTGGCTTTGCGGTACTTAGGTCGGTGAGTGGGTGGAAACGGCTGTTGGGCTTGAGCTGTGCTTGAGGCCTCCGTTGGTCACCTTGGCCGTTGGGGTACCTGTTATTAGTATTCGTCAGTAGCCCCCGAACCCTTGAGCGATTTCGGCAGATTCGGTTGAGGGTTGAGAATAGTGGCCGGGCCCATACGGTCAGCTCGACCGATTGGGTCAGCGATTCCAGTGTACCCCAACGATCCGACGGCGCCTTGGAATTTTGCAGGTCATTCGAACCGCGGTCTTTGAATCACCTGTCGCACACGCAGCAAGCATACCTTAGCGCGCTTCGCGCGCTTCGTCTTACGGATCGCTTGGATTACAGTGAAGGGCGCTTTGTTTTCCGACGCTTGCATTTATTCGGGAGGCGTTCAATCTTCCTTCGTCCGGGTATATAAGGACGCCACGGTTTGCTTGAGTGATGAACCCTTAAACGAGAATCCCTTTTGTTTTCTTAACTATGGCTTCGAGGCACCCTTTAGCCTTCGCTTTTGGTGATGATGTCGGACAGAAGAAAATGATCCCTTGGCTGAGCTTTGGGCTGAGTTCGACCAGGCGATAGCCGAACTCCGGGAGGAAGAAGCCGCACTGTGATGTTTATTGCCGTCGATCTGTTGCTCGAGGTCGCCCCGAGGCTCGAGGTAGCAAGGGAGGCCCTCCTAGAGGCGATGGCGCGAGGACGCCGACTGTAGTTGGTGCGGTTTCGTCGATGTTGCTGAACGGCAGAGGCGACGGCGCACTGCTCCACATCTGCGCGGCCGCCCCGTCGACTGTGCAAGGGCCTACCAACATGTCGCTCGGTCTTTATCGGATGTTAAAAGGCTTTGGAGCAGAGGAGGCCTTGCCGTAGTGTAGCGTAACGATTTTTGTACCGCCGAGTACTATATTGCAAAATTGTGTAAAGTTTGAGCTGTTGGCCTATAATGAAATTTCCTTTATGGATATCTTCGCTTCGTGCTCGCTTAACGTCGTAGCTAGACCGCGCTCGGTCGGCAGGACGACCGCGATGCCTCTGCGAGGTTCGGTGTCCGAGTGCTCGCTTAACGTCAGTAGCTAGACCGTGCCTTGGTCGGCGGGGACGACCGCGATGCCTCTCGCGCGAGGTTCGCCTGTCGCGAGGTTCGGTGTCCGAGTGCTCGTTTAACGTCGTAGCTAGACCGTGTTCGGGTCGGCAGGGCGGCCGCGATGCCTCTGCGCGAGGTTCGGCGTCCGAGTGCTCGCTTAACGTCGTACCTAGACCGTGCCTTGGTCGGCGGGACGACCGCGATGCCTCCGCGCGAGGTTCGGTGTCCGAGTGCTCGCTTAACGTCGTAGCTAGACCGTGCCTTGGTCGGCGGGACGACCGCGATGCCTCTGCGCGAGGTTCGGTGCCCGAGTGCTCGCTTAACGGCGTAGCTAGACCGCGCCTTGGTCGGCGGGACGACCGCGATGCCTCTACGCGAGGTTCGGGTGCCCGAGTGCTCGTTTAACGTCGTAGCTAGACCGTGCCTTGGTCGGCAGGGACGACCGCGATGCCTCTGCGCGAGGTTCGGGTGTCCGAGTGCTCGTTTAACGTCGTAGCTAGACGTAGGCTCGTTTTACGTCGTAGCTGGACGTAGGCTCGTTTTACGTCGTAGCTAGACCGTGCCTTGGTCGGCAGGGACGACCGTGATGCCTCTGCGCGAGGTTCGGGTGTCCGAGTGCTCGTTTAACGTCGTAGCTAGACGTAGGCTCGTTTTACGTCGCAGCTGGACGTAGGCTCGTTTTACGTCGTAGCTGGACGTAGGCTCGTTTTACGTCGTAGCTAGATCGTGCCTTGGTCGGCAGGGACGACCGCGATGCCTCTGCGCGAGGTTCGGGTGTCCGAGTGCTCGTTTAACGTCGTAGCTGGACGTAGGCTCGTTTTACGTCGTAGCTGGACGTAGGCTCGTTTTACGTCGAGGCGGGGCGGGGCGCCCATCCCAGTCCTCGTCCGGCGAGGAGCTGCGAGAGGAGTGGCCACCGTCTATCCCACACGTATACCCCATCCGCAGGTGTGAGACCTGGAGGGGGTGAGCGACGCGCGTTTACCCGCGTTGGTTTGAACGCCGTGCTCGTGGAGCTTTATAACGTAGTTCGAGTGGGTCCCGGAGGTCCCGCCAAGGGGACCCTTCCGAGCGGGCGATCCCGAGTAGGGTGTCCCGCCTGCGTGGGCGATCCATAAAAACCTTTCTACTCAATCCAGATGGGCCCGGGTCGCTCACGACCAGTGGCACACCGGCCGTCGCTCATTGATGAGCTCCCGGGAGAGTGTTAAGTATGGTCTCGGACGCGAGTAGAGGTGATTGGGTCGTCAGCCGACCTAACCGAGGGCCCACCGTGGGGCTCACCTCATACTTGCCCCTTGCTCAAGTTTTGCTGGGGCGGCCCTATGCCCATCTGGTGGGGTAGGCCCTTTGAACCCGCAGCTTTTAGCTGGGCCCCTGGCGCAAGCCACGGGGCTTTTTGCCGTTTTTGGGGCCGCAGCGGCCCAGCGGGCCTCTCGCGCGTGCCCCGGAGCAACCGTCCTGGCCTCAAGGCGGAGACCGAGAGGTTAGGACGCACTGCCCGGGGGCGGCGGCTTTTACGGCTCTGCCGTTTTGTCAGGGTTTAAATGCGGAGTGGAATTGGAAATCGGGAGTTACCAGGCCGGCGTGAGTGGGCACGACGCTTCGCTCGAGGGGGCGCCTGTTCGGTTGGTGCCTTCTCGTCTTCTATATATACGCTGCCGGGGCGCTTTGAGTAGTTACGCTTGTCGGCTTTCTCGTCTCTGTCCCTAAGACAAAAAGATCGACAAGGAGCCAAGGAAAAGAAAACTCAACCTTCTCTTCTCCTTGCCTTTCCGCTGCCTCTTTTGCAAGGATGTCGTGGCGGAGTGCTCCGCCAGAGCGATCGTGCGCTTGGCTTGGTGAAGAAGGGCTTCCTCCCGCGCAGATCTTTCCGGTTGGAGGGTGCCGACCGAGCACCGCCTGCCGCTCATGGGGATGACGAAGTCGTGGTCCTTGCCTCCTTTTCGAGCGCGGCTTGCTTGCCGTTGCACCCGCTCGTCCGGGCTGCTCTTCCATTACAAGGCGGGCGCACCATCTTAACCCCAACGGGTCCTTCACATCGCCATATTCATTACCCTTTGCGAGGCTTTCCTCGGAATCGAGCCGCGTTGGGCGTTCGAGGCATTTGTTCCAAGCGAGGCTCGAAGGACAAGCCGACGGACGGCGGCGCCATTGGTGGCTGGCCTCCGGCCGGTCCGCCGAGTAATGAGTACCTCGAGGTCAAGCTGCCGTCGTCCAACAAGGGTGGCTCTTTGAGTGGTTCTATGCTCTAACGTCGGAGATGCGGTGCCGCCCTTCACCGGCAATCTTCCCATGGCGGGAGGAGTGGAACTGGGTCTTGAAGCGGAGAAGAACAAGGTGGCCCTGATCGTGGAGCAGATCAGGGCCCTAAGGAGGCAGGGACTCACCGGGGACGTGGTCGTGCGTGCCTTCATGGGGATGCGCGTGCAACCTCTTGTGCACAGACCTCGCCCCCTGTTCCGCTACGAGGGAGCGTCCGACCAGATGAGGATGGCGGAGCCCAAGCTGGCCGCGATGGAGGTCGAAGCCCGGGTGACCGCCGTCATGGGAGGAGGCGCCACGGAGGCGGCAGGCGGCCATCCGGAGCCATTCTCGGTGGCCCGCCCTCCAAATCTGGTAGGTCGGCCGGACCTCTTCCCGCCCCTGTTTTCCCTACGTTTAACACTTGGTCTGACCAGTGCTTTTTACCTTCCAGGGACTCTTGGGCATGTCCTCCCGGGCACCGCTCCCGGGAGACAAGGAGGCGAGGGCGGCCGCTCGGGCGAAGGCCGCAGCGTTCGACTCCTCCCGCAAGAAGCGGAAGGAGGAGAAGAAGAAGAAGAAAAAGAAGGAGCGCGCGAGGCGCGGCGTGGCGAGAGGATGTCGGAGGCCACTGCTGCGGGTGCAACCTCCATCGACAGCAGTGGAAGTACCCCCGGTCACGCGTACTGTGGGTTTCCTTCCGACCCGCCGACCGGTGGTGATCCGGTCGCGGACCCGCCAGAGGGGAACACCACAGGCACCGCGCCCGAGAGGCCTCAGGCGGAGGGTGTGGTTGCTGCCATCGTCGCGCCTTCGGTGGAGGCAGCTTTAGGGAAGCGACCGGCAGATCTGCCCCTTGGAGGGGGACAGGCGAAGAGAGCGCGCCTGTCGCGTACCCGCTCGGCTCAGTAAGTACTTTTCTTTTGTTCAAACATCTTTGCTGAAAAGTCGTTCGAATCGCTTTTCAGAATATCGCCATGTGCAGCGCTTATACTGGTGTGACCGTGGGGCGTCTCGTGGCGGTTCCGCAAGGGACAACGCCGCAGGAAGTTCCAGAGGCGCCGGTCGGGTCGGCGCCGATTGCGGTGCTGGCGACCGAGGGCACGCCTGCCCACGAGGTCGAGGCTGGCGAGGAGCTTCCAACGCCTCGGTTGGGGACACCGCCGTCGATGTCGTGGCCCCTGCGGAGGAAGAGATGGCGGCGCCGCGGCGATCGTGCCACCAAACGGCGCTGGTACTGGCGTGCGACCACGCCCATGGGGCGGCGCCGACCGAGGTCCCACAGAGGAGGTCGCCGAGGGACCTGGGGACCGATCCTATCATCGTTGCCGATGGTACTGACGGGCGGAGTAGCGCCCGCTGAGCAGACGACGACGAGGCCCGCTCGGGAGAGGTCCCCGAGTCGGGTCGGTGGGCGGAATCGACGAGCGAGTGGGTCGCTCTTGGCAAAGGCGTTACGGGCCGAGCGAGATGGAGCTGGTCCGAAAGGGCCTGACTCTTTGTCTGGAATCCTCCAACCGAGCGTTGGACGCGATAGTCGGGGGAGTCAAGCCGATCAGTCTTGCAGCGTTTGCAGGCTGGCTCAGACAACTAGCGGGCGGTTGTCAGGGAAGAACACGACCGGCTGCGCCTGGCTCAAGAGGCACTGAGCGTGAGGCGATCGGAGGCGGCGAAGGTCCGCTAGGAGCTTGAGGGGGCAGCCAAAACTCTTTTCGATGAGCGCCTGGGGGCCCAGTCCCTGAGGACGAAGGTGGCGGAGCTCGAGTCCTCCTTGGCAGAGGCCACCGTTGCTAGGAATGCCGCCACCACCGCCCAGGGGGCGGTGCAAGCGCAGGCGAACCGTCTGCGAACCGAGCGAGATCAAGCTCGGAAGGACGCCGACCGAGTCCGCTCCGAGCGGGAGGCCGCTCGGAAGGACCTGTCCTCTTTGAAGACTTCCTACGAGGCGGTCAGGCAAGAGGTCGGCAAACTGGCAACCTCCGCGGCCGGTAAGGGTCTCAGCTTTCTATTTAATTCTGCGGGGACTTTTTGTGAGTCGTGATCATCTGGCGCCGTTGCCATCTGCAGAGACGCAGAAGAACTTGAGCCTTGCGGTTGAGGAGCGGAAGGGCGCTCGGCAGTTCCCGTGACGGCGCCACGGCGCGGACGCTTTGGCGGCGCTGGAGGTTGCCGAAAAGGGTCGGGCTGAGCTGGCCGCGGAGCTAGAGGCCCTTCGCAGGGCCGGCCAGGACGTCTGCGCCCTGGTCCTTGGAGCCGCAGCAGGTCCGAGTTCTTTAGCGCCCTCGCTAGCCCGAGTCCCGGAGCGCATTGAGAAGGCGGTGATCGCGGGCGCGGCGCTCGGAGCTTCTTCCGCGCTGGTCAACACCATCTCGCACTACGATGGTATTGACCTTGCGGTGGTGAGCAGCGGCGTCGCCGGGAACCGGACCGACGGAGAGGTCGACAGGTTCGAGCTCCTGGTGGAGCCGCATGCTCGGGAGGTTGCCAGCCACATCTCGCCGCAGGTCGCCCTCGAGGAAGGACAAAATAGTTAGATTTAACCTTTGTAATTTGTAAAGACTTATCATGCTCGTAAGCAATTTTTAAGTTTAACAAGTTCCAGTACGCCCTTGCCCCTTCTGTGTTTTTGGCGAACGTTTGACCGGCCATAGCACTAAGGACAGCAAAGGTCACTTATGCGTAGGTCGGGTTGCCTCGAGGGGGGCTAAGAGGATAGGAATCTTGGTTACTCAGCAGTTATGCGCACTTGTGAGGGATCGGAGTGTTCCTGATCGACAAAAGATCGCTCTACTTGGGCGTTTCCTTCTTCCGCAAAGCATTAGAACCATAGCCGGGCGAGGCCATAGTACTTGGGTCGGAGGATTACCGCAGGGAGGACCTCGTGACGGTCGGGTCACCGACCGCATAAGCGTGAGCTAGCCGAGTCTGTCTTTGGGAGGAGTGTTCCGATCGACTAAAAGGTCATTCCACTCGAGCACTTCTTTCTTCCGCAGCGCTACTTAGCAACCATAGCCGCCGGGCGAGGCCGTAACGCTTGGATCGAGAGGTTACCGCCGGGATCGACCTCATGGTTAGTCAGTCACCGACCGCACGAGTCTGTGAGCTAGCCGAAGTTCTTGCGGGAGGAGTGTTCCCGGATCGACTAAAAGGTCATTCCACTCGGGCACTTCCTTCTTTCGCAGCGCTACTTAGCAACCATAGCCGTGGGCGAGGTCGTGCGCTTGGTCGAGAGGGTTACCGCCGGATCGACCTTATGGTTAGTCGTGTCACCGACCGCATAAACGCCGACTAGGCGGCAGAACGGGCGCCAAAGGCGGCCCGAGCGTCGCAAGGCGACAAGGTGCTCGGAAAGATAAAGATAAAGAGTACGCCAGGAAAAAAGAGTTTAGGGATAGAATCGCCTTAACTTTTCTATGTTCCAAGCGTTCGGAAGGATGCGACCATCGGCATCCTTGAGTCGAAAGGTGCCAGGTCGGAGAACCTCTACGATGGTGAAGGGCCTTCCCGTATGGCGATAGCTTGGGCTTGTCTTTGCCGATCCGGACCGCCCGAAGGACAAGGTCGCCAACAAAGGATCGCCTCGAACTTGGCGGTGTGGTAGCGTCGCAGAGCTTGTTGATATTTTGTCGATCGTGGGATGGCCACGTCATGCGCCTCGTCGAGCTGGTCGATGGCGTCTTGTTGCGAGGCGAGCCCCCGAGCCTCATCGAAGGCTTGTAGTCTTGGGGCGCCATACTCCAGGTCCGTCGGCAAAACGGCCGGCCCAACACCATGAAGAACGGGGTAAACCCAGTCGCTCGGGTGGGCGTGGTCCGCAGGCTCCAGAGAACGGAGGGTAGCTCGGCCACCCAGCGCCCCGCGAAGTGCTTGAGCCAACTGAAGATCCGTAGCTAGAGCCCCTGAAGGATCATGCCATTTGCACGTTCGACCTGGCCATTAGTCCGCGGATGGGCCACGGCTGCCCAATCGACACGGATGTTGAAGTCGTCGCAGAACTCGAGGAACTCCTTTCCTGTGAACTGCGTACCGTTGTCGGTGATGATAGAGTTGGGGACTCCGAACCGAAAAACGATGTCGCGGAAGAAGATGGCTGCTTGTATCGACGTGATGCTCACGACCGGCTTGGCCTCTATCCACTTGGTGAATTTATCCACCGCGACTAGGAGATGAGTAAAGCCCCCGGGCGCTTTCTTGAAGGGCCCGACCAGATCGAGTCCCCAAACTGCAAACGGCCAAGTGATGGAGATAGTCTGCAAGACTTGAGCTGGCAGATGTGTCTGTCGGGCAAAGAATTAGCACCCTTCGCAGGTGCGTACGATCTGCTCGGCGTCGGACACAGCGGTCGGCCAATAAAAACCCTGTCGAAAGGCTTTTCCAACGAGGGATCGGGGGGCGGCATGGTGACCGCAAACCCCGCCATGGATATCGAGCAGCAGCTGCTTCCCTTGGTCAGCCAGAACGCACCTCTGGAGGACCCCCGAGGGACTCCTTTTGTAAAGGTCTGGGCCGACCAGGACAAAAGATGTTGCCCGCCGAGCGAGGCGTCGGGCCTCGGTCGAGTCAGGGGGGAGCGACCCATCTGTCAACCGATTGATGAAGAGCTTCCTCCAGTCGGATTCAGCTGCCAGCACGCTGCGGTTTGATCCGACCAAATGTGCTACCGACCGGGCGGCGGTCGGGGTGACCGAGCTAGGTGGATCGGGAGACCGCTCGGCCACCAAGTTCAACGGGATGGAAGGTTGCAGGAGGTCGCAGACGAAGATTCCGGGTGGGACTGACCCTTTGTTGGAGGCGAGATTGGCTAGGCAATCGGCCTCACTGTTGTGGCGTCTGTAGCTGTGGTGGAGCTCGAAACCTTTGAACCGCTCCTCGAGCTTGCGCACTTCCGACAAGATGCGGCTATCTGAGGCGCCTCGCGGCTCGAAGCCTTCATGACCTGGTCGACGACGAGCTTGGAGTCCTCATGACGCAGAGTCGGCGAGCCGAGGTCGATACGATCCGGAGACCATTGATGAGAGCCTCGTGCTCGGCTATGTTGTTGGTCGCGTCGAAGAGCGGCGATGGCGTATTGAAGTTTGTTCCGAGTGGGAAATGATGGCGACTCTCGCGCGCGCCGTTCTTGGTGTAGGATCCATCAAAGTACATTGTCGATGACTCGGGTCCTCGATCACGGCGGCGCTGGGCTTGGTACATTCGGCGATGAAGTGCGCAAGGACTGCGACTTGATCGTTGTCCGAGGACATACGTTATGCCACAACCATCGAGCTCGGCGCCCACTTGGCTATCCTCCGGGCGTCGCGGCTTCGCGGACGATCTCGCCGAAAGGATCACGGTCACCACAGTGATGGCGTCTTTGGTCGAAATAATGTACGAGCTTTCTCTTGGCGGTGAGCACCGCGTGAGAGCGACTCTCACACTGGGTACCGAGCCTTGGACTCGGAGAGAACCTCGATGAAGTAAATTGGTCGTTGTACCTTGAGTTCACGGCCTTCCTCCGCTCGTTCCACCACAAGGGTCGACCGACGACTTGAGCGATGGCGGCGACGTAGAGAAGCGATGGTTCGCTGATGTAGGGGCGACCAGATTGGAGGGAGGACAAGAAGGCTTTCAGCGGGTGAGGCTTCTGAGCCTCCGGGTCCAAATTGCGGTTGGTTTTCTTGAGCGACAGTAGGCGGCATTTCGCTCGAGGCGAGACACGAAACGACTCAAGGCGGCAAGGCATCCCGCTAGCCTCTGGACCCCTTTGAGATTGGGAATCGGGCCCATTCTTGCGATCGCGAGATCTTCTCCGATTGGCCTCGATTCCCGTTCGAGATGATGAAGCCGGCGGCTTCCTTGGGGACCCCGAAGACGCATTTCTCGGGATTAAGCTTTATACGGAACCGTCGGAGATTCGCGAAAGTCTCTTCCAGGTCGGCAATAAGGTCGTGCGCATTCCTGGTCTTTACGACGATGTCGTCAACATAGGCCTCAACGTTGCGGCCGATCTGGTTGTTGAAGCACGTTTGCATACATCGCTGGTATGTAGCGCCCGCGTTCTTTAGGCCGAACGGCATTGTAACGTACCAGAATGAGCCGAATGGCGTGATGAAGGAAGTCGCGAGCTGGTCGGACTCCTTTAGTGCTATCTGGTGATAGCCTGAATAAGCATCCAAAAAGGAAAGAGACTCGCACCCCGCGGTGGAGTCGACGACTTGGTCGATGCGGGGCAAGGGGAACGGGTCCTTGGGACACGCTTTGTTGAGATTTATGTAGTCAACACACATCCTCCATTGCCCATTTTTCTTTTTAACAAGCACAGGGTTGGCCAGCCACTCGGGGTGGCGGACCTCTTTTATAAACCCTGCAGCCAAAAGCTTGGCGATCTCCTCCCCTATGATCCTGCGCCTTTCCTCATCGAAGCGGCGCGGCGTTGAAGCGGCCGACTTTGAGCCCTCGGATGCTCAAGGAGTGCTCGGCGACTTCCTCGGATTCTGGCATGTCGGAGGTCCTCCATGCGAAGACGTCATTATTGGCGCGGAGGAAGTCGACGAGCGCGCTTTCCTATTTGGCGGGGAGCGTGGCTCCGACCCGAACGGTCTTGGTCGGATCGCGGGGATCGACCGCGACCCTCTTCGTGTCCTCGGCGGACTTGAAAGATCCCGCCCCTGACTTGCTGGACTCGGGGGCGGACTCGGAGGCTTCCCTCCTGAGGTTATCGAGCTCGGCAGACGCGATGACCGCCGAGAGAAGCTGGCAATCACTGCGTTCGCGAGTAGAGAGCTGAAAAGATGATGCCACAGTGATGACTCCTCGTGGCCCGGGCATCTTCAGTTTGAGGTAGGCGTAGCTAGGGATTGCCATGAACTTGGCGTAGCATGGCCGCCCCAAGATGGCGTGATAGGAGCCGGGGAAATCCGCAACCTCGAAAGTGAGGGTCTCGGTGCGGAAATTCCCTGGTTCCCCAAAGGTGGCGGGCGGTCGATCCGCCCGGCGGATGGGCTCATGGCTGGGGATGGCCGTGGAAAGGAGCCTTGCTCGGTCGGAGACTCGAGCGAGGAATCCCGTGGCGTCGGCGTCTCCACGTAGAGGATGTTGAGGCCGCTCCGCCATCCATGGCGCCTTGGTGAGCGCTTCTTCCCATGATGGGTCGACCACCGCCGGTATCTTCCCTACTGGGGGCGTGGTCGGGTGATCGGCCGATTGAAGGTGATCGAAATTCGACCACCGAGGTATTGAGGGCGGCGGTGAAGCGATGTGGACCTCACGGTAAGCGAAGTTTGAGCCGCGCTTGTCGGCGTAGCACGCCGTCCGCCAAAGATCATGAGGCGACCATCGGGTTCGGGAACTCGTCGTCCGCCTTCTTCTCCGCGGCCGTGGGCGTGGTCGCTTCTTTCCTTTGCCGCGGCGTTGCGGGGCGCAGAAAGGAAGTGCCTCGAGACTTCGCGATCCGGACTTATGTTTGACGGAGAACCCGTGGTTCGAACGCGGGCTGTCCATCAATTTCGAAGTGATCGGTAGCGACGGTCGATCGCGCCCATTGCTGATAGGGCGGTCGGCGATGGCGACCACACGAGCTCGCGGACTGCATTTTCCATGCCGCTTAAACTTGCCGGAGCGGTCGGAAGGATCCGATTCGGACGCGGGCTCTTGCTGGGCCTTTCCTCCTTCGAAGATAGCCCCACGGCCTCCTCGCCGGAGGCATGGTTGAGTGGCGATGTCGAGGAGTTCCTTGGTAGTCTGAGCTTGAGGCGGCCCGGTTTGTGCACGTGGCTTTGCGGAGGTACCGTAGATGAATGCTCCCACGACATCGGCGTCGGAGATGTCGGGAGCTCGTTGCATTGCTTGGAAAACCGTCGGATATAATCCGGAGGGTTTCACTGGCCGCCGCTGCAGCCCTTCGTGTCCAGGGAGTTGTCGGGCGCTTGTAAGTGCCCTGGAAGTTGCCGACGAAGAGGGTCTTCAAGTCGGCCCAGTTCCTGACGGTTCGGGCGGGCAAGTACTCAAGCCAAGCTCGGGCCGAGTCCGCAAGGTAGATGGGAGGTCTTGGATGATGAAGAGATCATCCGTCGCTCCCCGCCCGCATCTTGCCGGTAGTCTTCAAGCGGACACCCGGTTCGTGGCCCGGTGTACTTGGCGATGTTAGTGGCGCCCGACGGCGAAATCCGCTGTCGGATCCTGGCGTAAAGCCCGTGGTCCGGACCATCGGGGCTTGAGGCTGCGGCGGTGGCGCTGCGATCCACTATCTGCGAGTGGGCGGCCTCCTCGCCTTTCTTCGCGCCTCGAGGGTGGCGCGAACGTCGTAGGCGTCCGTGAGGCGCGGGGCGCACTTGCGAGCACAGGCGGCTCGTGGTGTGGCGTCGCCTTCGCGGACCCGATCGGCCGGGCGGCGGTGCGGGCACAGTGGCGAGGTGGCGCCGGCGATAGGAGCGAGGCTGCGCATGTGTTGCCGGCCGCGCGCTCCACCACCCGGAGGTTACGGTATGTGGCCTTGGCCTCCGGGTCGGCCGGTTCGGAAGGCCTCGGCGACATCGCGGCCGCGCCACGCTACGCTTGCATGGGAAGAACCGAGGACCGTCGGATTCTTCCGGCTGGCTTGTGGTGCGCTGGCGCAAGTCGCGCGTCGTCGGGCACCTCTCGAGTCGCGGGCTCATCTGCTCCTGAGTTGGCGAGAGTTGGTCGAGCTCGGCCGTTGCCTATCCACTCTTCACGTTGTCGCCGGAGTTGGCGCGACGGGCTTGGCGCGTTCGGCATGATCGGGTGTTCCTCCTGCGCCTCGGTCGCGCGGATGGGGACCCCGTGTCGCGGGTTATGATTAAGTCGGCCGTGCCGCCATGTTGCACTCGCGAGTGCGATCCGCGGCGGTCACTGCGTGTCGGAGCTGGAGTCGTGGTGGAAGATTCTTCCAACAAACGTGGATAGAGGCCGGCATGTAGCCGCCATAGCCACAAGTCGCGAGCTGCGGGGTGACACGATCACTGTCCGAACTGCGGAGCTTCGCCGGAGCGTGGCGGGCGCTCCTCGGCTCGGCTCTGGGACTCGCGAGGAGCCCCAAGCCGGCTGGGCGAGTCGTTGGAGATGGCGCCCGAGCTTTGGGTGGTGTCGGAACTCGTGGCGGCGGGACGAGCGTAAGCCCTCCTCCGTGGTGACGGCAAAGTTGAGAGCCAGCGGTCGGCTTCCAGCGCGACCATCTGCGTCGCGCAGTGGAAGATGCCATCGGGGAGGCAAGCGGAATCGGAGATGATGATGAAGACGCACGAAGACCCTACAGCGCGCCAGCCGCCGGTGTTTGAGCACGGCAAGTAAATTTGTAAGTCTAAGGGGTCGCGCGTTCCTCTCCTGAATGGTTAGACTCAAAAGTCCAAGATGTATCTTGGTTGAGCGTAAGATCCCTACTCGGTTTCGTGTGGTGGCGTGTATTCTATTATGCATGATGAGTGCACAAGGTTTACAAGCAAGAGTGCCAATGACTTAGTCGGATAGGTTCGATGGCGCTCTCTCTTCTTCGCCCTCCTTTTCTCACGGAGCTCCTGCCTCCTTTATACGAAAGGAAGGCGAGTTACATCGGAATTGGGAGAGGACAAGGCGATCTACACTAGGAGCTTCGGTCCTTCGTTACATTGGTGATCGGTTCTCGGTCTTGCCCATGCTTTGGGTCGGTAGCTTAGCTGGTCGAGGCGGTTAGGTATTTCTCCGGAAGCGACGTACACGCCTCTGCGAACCTTACGGTGTTGGCGTCATGCGCTGGCGTGGCGCCGCCTCGGGAGAAGCGTGTCTTCGTCTTGTATGTGACCGGTGATGGGGTGGGGCGTGACTTGATCGATCATTTAAACCTTCTAGGAAGGAGCCGCTGCCCTTGTATAGTCACTTTGATTGACCCGTTCGTAAGTGCGTGGCGGTCGTTTGGTAGAGGTCGCGACACGTGACCCTCGGCGGGAGTGATCTTGGCACGATCGGTCGGGGATTCGACCTCTGCGGGTCGGGAGCCTGTTTGGTCGGAGCCGGGGCCGTCTCGAGGAGGTCGGGAGCTTGGTTCGGTCGGAGACACTTCCCTTGGTTGGTCGGGAAGGAAGTCCGTGTGGCTTTGCAGTACTTAGGTCGGTGAGTGGTTTGAAACGACTGTTGGGCTTGAGCTGTGCTTGAGGCCGCTGGTTGGTCACCTTGGGCTGTTGGGGTACCCCTGTTATTAGTATTCGTCAGGTACCGCTTGATATTTTGTTTTTTTTTTAGTTTTAAGCGGTCCGATACCGCTCGATTATTTTCTATTTTTGTTTTTTTTGCAGCAGTAAATCAGTGGAGCTGCAGCGCTTGTTTTTTTTATTTCTTTCCTTCCTTGTCGACCACCCGCTGGATATTCGAGGGGTTGCGGGAAAAAATATTTCAGCGGATGGCGGGTGCCGGATAATTTTCAGCGACTAAATTTTTTAAGTTACTAAGCCCCTGGCTATTTTTTTTTCTTTCGAAAAAGGCCGCTGTCACATCCTGCGCTCGCGTTCCGTGGAAAAAACAACAAAAAAATTCAGCGCTCCGCAATCGTTGGGAAATTTCCACCGCAAAAAAAAAACAGTTCGTCACGCCCACGAAAAAAACAAAATATCAAGCGGTTTGGCACATTTAATATTGAAGATTTTGCTGTTGTAGCCTATTGCTTCGCATTTTGAAATTTTTACACCCTGTGCATGTTACTTTTTCAAAAAATCACCGCTGTCGCGACGGAATCACGGAAATAACCCATAAATAGTAAAATAAAGCATGATATTAAAAAAAATCTAATTAGCTTTCCTCAATATCGCCGTAAAGTAATGTTTGGCGACATATTTATGCCGTATTCTAACATGTTCCAACATTTTGTGCATCTTCATGTTTAGTACGTGTACATCGGTTTGATTATAGTTACACAATTTCAAAGTACAATAGTCAACAAAAAAATTAAACAACTATCCAATAAAAATTCACAATTTTACAGTACATCACTGAAACAAAAAAAATCAAAATTTGTTGATCCAAAAACCCTAATTTTGCAGTATATCAGTGAACCAAATAAATTCAAAGAATGTCGATTTAAATTCCCCTAATTTTGCAGTGCATCACTTAACCAAAACAAAATTTAAAGATCTTAGTGATAAAATAGAAACAGTGATGATAAAAAAGAGAAATAAAAAAAAGCAGCAACACCGGGGGCCACACCGCTGCAGCGCCTCCGGATCGCCGGATCGCGCCGGGTGTAGTGCTCCCTAGACGCTGCACTGAGTGCAGCACTCCGCCCACGCTGCATGAGACCAATCTTGCAAATAAACCAGCGTGAGAGCTACAAACGGGAAAAAAATCGAGTAGCCAAATGTAGGATTGATTCGAATTTTGCCAGGAATTAATACAAAAATAATTATCATGGATGATAATTAAGCGCCCTGGCTCTGCTGCATGATATTTAAATAAAAAATACAACGATACCAAAACGTTTTGAATGTGTGATGCTGGTGCAGGTTTGCCTTAGAGAAGAGGCGGATATTAGTGGTGTGGATGAGAAGCGTTACATCGACTCTGACTAAACAAGTTCGAGCGGTGGTGCGGTTGAGGTAGCGGGGGGATGATAACAGGATCAAACAAGCGCAAAAGTCGGGCCGATGAAGGGGAGGAGATCGAGCAATTTATTTATCATTTGGAGTAGGTAAACGGTATGACGATGCAAGATGAAGCTGAAATGTTGGAGTGTTATGATGGCATCGGCGAAGATGAGGAAGAGGGATGATGACGATGAAATGCATAGTAGTACTAGGGTAGTAGATGTACCTATTCCTGACGAATGGAACAGGTAAAATAAAGCTGGTATGGAAGTTTTGTGAGTTATGAGTCGTGTTGGGAGTATGGTACCAATACCATTCGGCCGAATCAAATATTCTCGAACAATTCTGAATTGAAGTTGACAGTGAGGCTATGGGCACTGTCGCAGCAGAGAGATTTTTGGGTTAACTTGCCTCGGCTAGATAGGTACACAGTAAAGTACAATCGATGGATTTGGATTCCGAGTTCATTCATACAAGCCGAAGTGTAAGACGTATTGAATTATATCACGAGTAGAGGAGCACATATAAAGACTAAAAAATATTTTAGTGAAATATCGTAACTTGAATGTGGCTCTAATTGCTAGACAACGATGGGATTGGAAGCATGCGACGTCGTTGTAAGGGTGGTTCGTGGTTTGTGCGCGAGGCGCGGCGTTGCACTAGTGTGTATGTGTAGTACATGGTCACTCCACAATTTATTTTGCATCGATCAGGGAGCGAGGGAGACAGTGATTAATTAGTAAGTAGTGTTCAAGTCTGGGCTTCCCCTTCGGTTCGGACACACCGGTACGTGTTCTTTTCTCCGTAGATACGGTGAATGTGTTTTTTATTTTTCGAGAAGTTACTCACACGTAGAATCACGAGCTAGATTCTGGTTATGGTTCTTATCGATATAGTCGTTCTTTTCTAAACCGTCGGAGTTATTCTTGCTCTTATCGATATAGTAGTTCACTCGAATATAATTGTGGTCACCACATTCGAAACAGGTGATCGTGCCATCTCTCTTCCTCTCCCTCACCCTCTTGTAAGGATGAGAAAATTTATAAGTTAAAAGAGCAAACTCACTTTCTGAAGAAAAAAAATCTAACTATCCATCGCTTCGCTCGCAAAGGGCGGAAAGGAAGAAATCAACTTTAGTCCCATAACAGGATCCAATAGAATCGGTGACTATGGCCATCGACTGCGAGAGATGAAGTTAATCTCATGAGTCTTAAATCGGGAATAAAGCCTATCAAAAGTCAGAGTCGATAAATCCGTGGTGTCTTTCACGGTGGTCATCTTCATCTCTCAAACCCGAAAATCAAGTTTAGATTATGCTAATCTAAGACATATTCAAGTGTAGAATGTAATATCTTGCTAGCAAGCACAAATAAGACTATGTCATTTTTGCATGATTTTAACAAGTGAAACACTTAACATAATCTCTAAACTAGAAGCAAAACGCCATAAAATAGACCAAATGGAAGACCTAGAGTTCAACCTAGTCAACACTTTGGGAAAGCTAGATATGTATAAAAGATCATTCGTACTCAACCATATTTAATGCAAAATTTTATTTTTAAACTTTAACGCACATAGTAGGGTGCAAATGTTTGACATTATTTAAATTCTTTACCTATTTTTCTCTTTTTCTATTTGCATTTTTTAAGTGTGATTGACTCAAGTCATCGTCGACCATCTCAAGGACTCTTAAAAGAATGATCTTGGTCATACAAGATATATTCCAAGTTAATCCCAAGTGCAATGGGAAACAGTCTCGTGAATGTAACATGTTGAGATCAATTTGCACACAAAGTTAATTTTTTATCATTTTAGCACTTCGATTTATGAGCATGTAAAGGACTCTAGTATAGATCAATCTAGCTTCACTCAAGTGGGTATAGGGACTCTAGTAGTAATCCAAGATTTCACAAATCATGGCATCTGCATCTAGAGAGGAAACATAGTAAGTAAAAGCTACAAATTTCATTAAGTTTTCATTAAAGCTCAATTTTTATTTTTAGTAAGCTTAGCATGATGAAGCAAAATTAAATTGGACATATCTAAGGTAGCAATGATCTTTAGAAAAGTAGCAAGGTGCATAGCATGAATGATAGCTCATTTGTATAATAGACAAAGCTCATTAAAACAGAAAATAAATTCTTATGTAATGCATGAAACAACTCCTCAAACTCTCTCTCAACAAGTGAATCAATTTTAAACATAAATCTGGTTCAAGTGAGTTATTAGAAGAATTAAGCTAAAACAATGTCCAAATGAATCCAACAGAAACTAGAAAGACACAATGAGGAGAAAAAAAATCGAGAAACTGCAAACTTGGTGGCTATAGAGCATAGAAAAGATGGTAGAGAACATTATAGCTCAGATCTTCCTCAATGACTGACATAGAAAAGCTGACTCTAAAATCCAAGCTAGGAGTACATACAGACTCTGCCTACCCAGGGGTCCAACACCTGCTAGATCTATAAGATTGCGAGGAAACTCAACCTAGAGAGAAGAGAGGGTAGCTAATTATGCATAATAGCAACCTATAGCATAAGATAAGAGGTCCATACAAAACATATCAGAAAGTCTAAATGAAGTTTACTCAGAATTCTAAGAACTAGAAGACTTACTCGCACAATTAAGTGTCTAAATATTATGATACAATTATCTTTGATATACAACTCTATTTCTAATGATTAAAATACTGCACCGTTATAATCTGACCACACTAAAATAAGTGATGGAGATCTTTTCTTTGATATACAACTTTACTTTTAATGATTGAAATACAATTATATTTGTTATATATGATTAATTTGCACTATTATAATCTGGCATCACCAAAATAAGTGGTGGAGATCGTTCTCTTTTTCTTCCGATTATTGTGAGAATTTCTACAATTTAGGATTATTGTAGGATTTCTTGCTCTTAAAATGGAGGTGTCTTGAATATGACCGATTGTTTTTATATATATATAGATAAGCCTAATATCATCAGAAGATGCAAAAGAAAGAAAATACTAGAAGTAAACATATATAATAATAATATACAAAACCAACACTCTCTCGAATACTCATCACAAATATAATTAGACATTCGTATGGTCTATCATTTATAACATCATAAATTCAATACATAAGTTTAAAAGGTTTAAAAATACGGTATAAATAGTTTAAATAAGATCTTGAATGAATAGAAGAACTAAACGAGATATCTTGCACATAAATAATTCAAATCTACCAACCGAATAACTAAACCCCACATTTTTTTCGATTTTTTGGTGCCGGTGGATGCCCAACACCCCTACTAATTCTGCCCATGACCACCAGATTAATCAAATCACCTTCTCCAGTCCCCACTAGCACTTGAGAGTTGAAGATAAAAAGCATGGGCATATACATCATACTTGATTGATTGATGAGGTAGTAGCTTTCAGATCTCCTTTTGGCGAGCAAGGTTTTCGAGCCAAGACGAAGAACATCGGCGTAAATATCCCTTCCCTGAAACCATGCATACATATGCATGCGGTGTTGGTTCAGAACTTCAGATCAGTAGATTTCTTCTCACTTCTGACCTCACTTTTAGTTTGCAATCTATTCTGTAGTATGTACATTGAGATGGCTGATCGAGTGATTGACTACTTACCTGCCGCCCTTGACGAGGCCGTCGGCTGCCTGGCCCAGGAATCCTGACACTCTCGCGCTGCCTTGTGGCACAACTCGGAGGGCTTCTAGCGTCTTAACCTACAAACCAAGTGCAAGAACGCACAAAAATCAAGGACAACATGTGAGGAATTTTCAGTACTAGTGGCTGGAAGATCAACTGCGCACTTCCTCTTAGAAATTAGATCAGCTAGTAGTAGCATACTAGTACATCTTTAATTTCTTGGAATTGCTAATTGCGTACCATTGCGCGAGTGATGAAGCGCACGGCACGGCTGCGCCGGAAGCTAGCCCAGGAGACTCCGCTGGGATCCAGGTGCGAGTACCATGGCACAGGAGAGTCCTCGGCAAGATCCTTCTCCCAGATCACCTTCAAGAATTTAGATCGAGAGCATGATATTAATATCTGAGGATGCACGCACGGTCCAGTGATGATGCTAGCTTTCATCATGTGGAACTAAGCATTAATTTGCTTTTGGGTGGATAATTGGACACAGTACATGTGCGGTGGATGTCTCATTTGGTTGAAGATGGTCTTTCCATTCTTCAATATGCGGATGGCACAATTCTGTTCTTGGATCATAACCTAGAGCAAGCAAAAAAAACTTGAAATTTTTGCTGAATTCTTTTGATCTCTTATCTGGTTTGGAGATTAACTTTGACAAGAGTGGGGTCTTTCTTTTTGGTCTGGCTGAAGGGTACAAACATGTTTATACTCAGAATTTTGGTCGTGCTGTTGGGCAACTGCCCTTTAGATATCTTGGTATCCCAATTAATTATAGAAAAATCAGGAATTCTGATTGGGTAGGGGTGGAGGATAGATTTGAGACAAAGGTTAAGTTGATGGAAAGGGAAACACTTATCTATAGGGGGAAGAGTGATTTTAATAAATTCTTGCTTGAACACACAGCTTCTCTACATGTTTTACTTTTTTTTCAAGCTCCCAGGGGTACTCTGGAAAGAATTGACTAATTCAGAAAAAGGTCTCGTGGCTAGGTGGAAGGTTGTTTGTCTTCCTAAAGATTAAGCAAAGAATTTATTAAAGATCCCAGGGGTACTCTGGAAACATTACCTAGTTAGGTGGGAGGTTGTTTGCCTTCCTAAAGATTAGGGAGGAATGGGCATCCTTGATTTGGACAAAATGAAACAAAGCCTCTTGTGTAAGTGGATCGTTAGATTGCACAATGAGGATGGGATCCAGCAACACGTTCTCAGAAATAAATACTTGAAAAACAAACATATTTCCCAAGTTTGGAATGGGCTAATGGAAGTAAAAAAAAAACTTGGTTTTTCCCTGTTGCTCAGTAAGAATTGGTAATGGTAAATACACTTGGTTCTAGGAGGATTCATGGCTAGGTAATGTTCCTATTACTCAACAGTACCCTCAACTTTATATTATTGCTCTTAATAAGAATATGACAGTGTTTGATGTTTTATCTATGGGGATCCAGAATATTCCTTTTAGGAGAACTTTGGTTCATGATAAGTTGCAGGCTTTGTCTCATTTACAATTTAGATGTGACGCATTTGATTTGGGTGATCTGCAAGATACTTTGAGGTGGAATTTGAATGGCAAGGGTCTTTTCTCTGTTCATTCAATGTGCACAGTTTTGATTAATTCTGGGTTACATTTTCCTCACAAGATCCTATGGGAGACTAATACCCTTGAAAATCAAAATATGTTTTGTGGTATCTATCCAGGGCTGTGGTCTTGACAAAAGATAACCCCTGCAAAAGAAATTGGAAAAGAAAAGACAAGGTTGTGACTTTTGTGTTAACACAGAAACAATTCAACACTTGTTCTTTCGATCTCCCTTGTCACGCTTTGTGGGCAGGTGGTCAGTGCTACATTCGGTTTTACCCCTCCAAATAACATTTCCCAGATGTTTGGGGGATGGTCAGAGTTTTGGGAAGCTGCTACCTGCTGATCTGTAGCTTGTCTTTTGTCATTTACTTTTCTGTAGCAGAAAACTATGGGTACGTTGGTTATCTATTTGCAAAAACAGAAGCCGGAGATTGTATAGTCTAATCTCCTTAATCCAAAAAAAAAATTGGATACAGTACGCTGATAGAGTATTGCGCTATATAATTGCCTGCAAATTAAAAGGAAGAGTAATCAACTGATGATATAAATCGAACTATACCTCAAACCCTGCGCCTTTTAAAGCTTGGATACATAACCGGGTGCTTCTGATCTCAGGCAGGCCGTCGCTGCTCTCGATCTCGGCCTTGATACTCCTGTGCCTCTCGTTGTCCGGGTCATACCGATCTGTCACGCACCATTCGTGCAGCGCAAAATTCTGGCCGGGTTTCAGCACCCGGCAGATCTCGCTGTAGCAAGCAAGCTGCATGCCATGAACTCACCAAGGAAAGAAGAACAAAAAACAAACGGAGTGTTAGTGCTCGGCCATAGTGTTGGTTAATCTCGACAACACAAGTAGTACGTGATTGAATCGTACGTACCGCGTCAGGCGCATCGCACGTCGCTTCTATCGCGTAGACCGCATCGAAGGCGTCGTCAGGGAATGGCATGGTCATGAAGTCCGCCTGCATTTTTCAGAGAATCAAGCAAGTTCTTCGCTAACCGACCAGAGCTCTCTGCTTTTTTAGCTTTTCTTTTCCCCGTTGCAAGTGACCCTAGAGGAATGGTTTACCTCCACAAAATTGCACTGTTCACTTAGACCGGCCAAAACATTGAGTTCCTGCAGAGTATAAACTAACCATGTTAAATTCTGCCCTGCAAACATGTTGACAAGTTTTCGTTGTTTGGAGAAGCAAAAGGTGGAACGCGGAGGAGACCTGGCCCCTTGATATCTGTAACCCGTTGATGTTCAATCCAGTCACCGATGCTGAGCTACAGTGAGAAGCATTGGAACAGTCAACAGTACTAGTACTTACTCAAATATCCTCACAAAATCTGCATGATTTTCATGTCTGAATATGCGCAATGACCAACTACTAATTTCCATCCAAGATTGCTACCTGAATCTGGCAATCTCTCTTAAGGGCCCTCCAATTCCACATCCCACGTCCAATACCTGCAGCATTTATACAGGGAAAAATGCTGAAGCAAAGCAATTCCTACTAATTCTGCATATGCTTTGTACAATACTAATGTCGTTGGTATTTTCTGTTCTTAACCATGAAATTTAGCTTTTGCCACAGACCTTCATGCCCTTCTTGAGGCCTAGTTGCAGGGCTACAAAATGTTCGTGCCGCTTAATGCTTTCGCGTAGAGTTTCTCCGTTCCATCTAAAGATAAATGGACCACAGCAAAATTAGCGCAATTTCGATCGATATCTAGTTATCTACTGTCGAGAGAGTTTTTTAAGAAGAGAAATGCAGTTGATAACCTGTTGGCAAAATGGAATGATTCTCCCCAGCGATTCTCGAAGGTGCTGGTGGCGAGATCGTAGTAATTGTTTACCTGATTATTCATGCAGGCTAAAACTGTAAGCTCTTGGCTCCCAGTTACTCCGTATATACCAAATGAAGCACGCATAGTTGAATATTGGTAAAACATGGAAAGATAAAAGAGTTCTTTTTAAAGTACACTAAATTAAATATGTACCGTTCGTTATTTTCGATCCCAATAGATTAGATTAGCTAGTAGTTATTTATACTTCCTCTGATGATATAGTAGTAGAAACACTGTTAACAAATCAATGACTAGATTTGATTTCTACTGCGCACTATATGCTACCAGTATAATACACCGTAAAATTTACCAAGATAAAAGGAGCGAATATTACCGAGTCAGCGTAATTGGGCGTTCTTGATTCCTCTTTGCCTCCTCCATGAATATCACGACACTTCTCATACCTGACAGAAAGAAAGAAAGAAAGAAAGACTTTACCATTTCAGTACGAGCAGCAGTACTGCGAGAAACACTTGCGAATGGCAATCTATGATGCGCTGAGAGTTTAGAGCAGACTGTTGGACGGCGGCCGATTTAGGTTGCTGTTTGCTGCCCGAAGCTGCATGATCCAAACCCGCCGTCTTCGACATCACTCACCGGCCGGCCGTCTGATCACCAAAATGCTAGCTGGATATGTAGTATTTGCTCGATGCTTGCTTCAGTTGCTCAATTCGATCCATCGGTTCCATACCAGTAGTTGAGGCATCACTTTCGTGACGTGGACGTGGATGTCTGGAAAGAAGATAAGTGCCCTGTGACTCTGCAAATGTCGTGTTCCTACGTTGGATATTAGGGACACATAGTTTAGCATCTATCTATTATATATTAAAAGCTCAATAGAGTCGCTAAGAAAAAAGAAAAATAGAATAGAAATTCTAACAAAAAAAAAAAGCAAAATATCTAGCCCTTAATTTTATGAGCCTTATTTACAATTGCCATTGGATCTTTAAGAAATAGACTAGAAATAAAGCCCATGAGAGTTAGACTAGAAATTCCCACAAAAAAGCAAAATATCTAGCCCTTAATCTGGTGGACTTTATTTACAACTGCCATTGGATCTTTGAGAAATAGACTAGAAATTCTCACAAAAAAGAACAATATCTAGCCTTTAATCTAGTGGACCCTAATTAAAAATGCATCATATTGACCATTAGATGTTATTGAGTAGATATATATATTACTTTGTAGTATAAAATCAAAATAAAAGAAAAAACTTACATGGTAGGGGCGGATCGATACATCTGGAACTCATGCGTGATTAAGCCTAATTATAATTTTGATTAGTAAATCATAACCAACAAATCAGCACATGAACTCTGACATTAAATTGGATGCACATTGGTCTTATACAGACAATACACACCGATGTGACTAAATGCATGCAATTAAAGAAAATACAAATGACCTCATATTGATTCAGCCATAATATAAAAGTCATGTAGCCCCAAAACTAATTTCTATTTGATTTGGTTTTTCTAAGAACTCCCTAAAAGCAGATCGGTTTTGTCAAGAAACAAATAAATCAAGATATTTACTGTATATAAACTTATCCCCTAGACGCCATGGTGTCTGCTGGTGCTCCCCGTCCAAGTGCTCACGAGGAAAGAAAAGAACGGGAAAACAATAACATTGCACGAGCTCGATCGCCCTGCGAATCCTTTTACTTGCGTAGCCAGAAAAAAAATAGAAATCACTGCTTCTTTCTTGACGTGGAAGAGTGCGCCTTCTGATCTCCCAATCTAACTCCCACAAAATCAGGATTCCTTAAATTTGTTCTTTTTTTATCTCTTGGTTCGTCTATGATAGATTCAACACCAAGTATGGCACCGACCTGATCAAAGGAAACAAATGGATGTGGTAATAGTGTTCTGGGCTTCATCAGAAGGCATTACGTCCATCCTATACTGGGTCACAGGGTCAAGACCAGGTCCTACGACGCTTCAATAGCATATCATGTAGAGTTGTTAAGAAAATAAAATGCTAGAAATTCTCATAAAAAAGCAAAACATATAACCCTTAATTTAGTGATCCTTAACTAAGTTGAACTATAATAGCCATTAGATTTGATGTTACTATTTCAAAAAAATGTCTAACCGTCTATCTAGCGGATCCGAATTATAACGGCTTAGATTAAAATAATGAGTCTATGTGAAGTACAACAAATTTTTTTTAAAAAAATTTGGAATAAAAAAATAAAAATAAATTAGACATTTGATTTTCATATGAACTCTAAATTAAAACACGTACATTACTAAAATTCAGAATAAAAATTAGGTAAAAATTAGCAATTGGATTTGTATTATCAATTGTAATTCAAAACTAATATTCAAAACTAAATAAAAATAAAATCTATGGCTTAGATTAAAAGAAAGAGTCCATACTAAGAACAACAAAAATAACAGAAATTTAAAATAATAATTAAATGAAAATCAACCATTTAACCGTAGAGATAAAGATACCACGCGGCTAGGCCATGGTCGGCATTTGGGTCGCAATGAGATCGCGTTTGGGCGGTCTCGTTCCGATTGCTTCCAGAGCATTGGTTTTCCCGAATCCTTTTCTGTTGGGTCATTGCGACGTCTTTGCTTTGGAAATGGGCTATCGTGTAGTTGGAGTTGGGTAGGGGATGTTGGAAATAGATGCAATATTTTTATTCTAGATTTTATATTGAGGCAAATATAAGAAAAGATTAGAGATGTATAAAACAGCAAGTAACACATTGTACTTCAGAATATGCGATTTATCACACGAACGACTTACAATTGAACTTGCTGAAGAATAGGAAGCAGTGCAGCGCAGACGCGATTGTGAAAGTAGTCGACGTCGAGGAAGAAACAGAGCGGTCGCATTGATGCACTGCTCAAAAACCTTATTGCCGCCATGTGCAGTTGAATTATACAACAATAGTTCAGAGATATCGCTTACCCTTCTTCACGGTGCACGCCGAGGAGGAAGGCCGGCGAGGTTCAACAACTCAACACAACAGTACAACAATTTAGAGATGAGGAGGAAAAATAGATGAGGAATTCAGTATCCCTATCTAGGACATCTCCAGAAGTTTGTATACATGCACACCAATAACTGATAATATTATGACTGTTGAATGCGGTAATTAATAGTAACTGACTGCATAATGTCAATTAACTCACTAGTAACTGACTGCATCATGACACCGAATTAAAACAAATATTTAAATCACATTTAAATATATTGAATGGAGAGATAATTGTAAGGTTCAGCAAAATAAAAAGTGAATTCAAAGTGACAGGAGACACATTACGACGCGGCACGATCGCTCGTCGCTAGTCACAAGTCACGCAAAAATACGCAAATGCGCGCGCGTATTTAGCCACAGCCTACCTTATGCCATTCTCATATCAAGTGTAATTAATTATGAGGTGACAAGGACACCATCTTTTAAGTTTACTTTTCTTTATTTGACTAGACAATATGGTACTAAACTATACATGTTTTGAAATTAAAGAAAATAGGGCACCAATCGGCCAATTTCTAACAGGGAATCCAAGATCGATCACAAGAGCACATGCGCTGTATCGTGGACAGAGGAAGCTGCACAAGATTCTCCTGGTAAGCCGAGGAAGCTGAACAATAACACCGCGCTGCCGCTCGAGTCCGTGCCGCGGTCCGGCGGCATTATCTTCGCTGCGCCGCACGGTGCGGCGTACGTAGGCGCACGCGCTCCGCTCCGCGCGATGGAACGCGTCCTTGCGCACGGGCCGGGCGTGCTTCTTCTGTGGTCGATGAAATGTCAGTAGCTGGCCATGGTTTATATATCTACCTGAGCTAAGCTATTGCTTAAACACTAGTAATTGGAGCAATCATTCTACGCGCCATTCTTTTAATACAAATTACATAAAGTCTAAAACAAACAAAAAAGATAAGTAATCATCATTTATATTTTATTAATATTTTAATATATGTAATTTTTAAATAGTAATGTATAGAATTACCTTCGGAGTAATTGGTGTTAGGTATTTCAGGACGCGATACTATGGAGCACTTCGCCTTTATTGTCATCTTTTTAACGAGTTGTCTTTTTTTTCTTCTCAAATATGTTTTCCCCTTGGGTAACTTCTCACATCAGATTTCTTGGGCAGGGAAAATGGAAATGGCCTTCATTTTATAGGATGCGTTTAGTGAAGGGTTCATAGTACTAACCAACTAAGTTAGTTTAATCTAATTTTCTAAGCCTATCGACAGACCTAGTAGGTCTAACACTATTTGGATTGATTAGTTGGATTAGCACAGTTGACCATAGATACACAGAATGTAGGATGGTATTCCTATGGTTTATGTGCTTGTTCCAGATTTTTACTGGCTATTGAGCTAGAAGTGTTAAAATATTTTTTTTCTTGAAAGATCCAGCGAAGCCGGCTTATATATATTAGAGGAAAGAAAGAAACAATTACAGCACCGAGATGGCGCAGGGAAACAAAGAGATTAAATTACACAAAGAGGAGTACTACCGAAAAACGAAAACAAGGGAGAAGAAACAAAGGACCAGGCGGCGCACGAGTGTCGAAATAATTTGACCAGGTTAAAGATCTGTGACTCTGTGTAACCTATTACCAGTAGTGTGGAGTACTACACTAATACTACTGTACAGTACAGTTCAATAAGAAGTAGCAAACCATATCCCTAACCTACGTCTAATCCTTTACCGAACACAACGAAGCAGACACTCTCGGTCAAAGGTAGTACGGAGCTTGTTATTTCTCTCTGAGAAAATTACTTGTGTAGAATGGAGTGCAGCTCCAGCGTTGGATAGGGTTTGGCCAGTGTTAGGTAGAACGAACTGCTTAAGCACGCTTTTAAGTGCCACAGCATTTGCACTATTTTTAAGCTCCCCTTCAACAAAGAACACTGATAAATCGCTTTAAGTAGCTGCGATATTCGAAAAAAAAACCCGCAAGCACGCAGAAACAATTACCACTAGGTATTAGCTAACTTTTGATCAGGATTAAATCAATGTGTTGTGTCAAATCGAACTGCAAACTGACGGTGATACACACTCCCCCCTTCCTCCTTTTTATTGACGATGATGTGCTATGATATAGAGATAGCTAAATGGGTCGGCCCGCGGCCTGGTACAGTGGGCACGATCCAATAGGTCAAGCTATGCTTGGGCCGTCGCCGCTTCCTGCTGGGTCGACACAGCACAACACGCATAGTACTAGGTCAGCACAGTATGATCTGTGTTAGATTTTTTTAATATATATATATATATATATATATATATATATATATATATATATATAGGAAAATGATTTCATACTCACAGGTGTACGTCTCCACCTCCAAGATATCGCTTAAATGACGTTGTTATACCTCTTTATCCTTTTGAGTATACTCTAATACTGATTATAAGATACCCCAAAGTGAGTTTTATGAAAAATTTCATTAAAGTCCACCCTTTGTAGCATACCCCAAAGTGAGTTTTATGAAAAATTTCATTAAAGTCCACCCTTTGTAGCATAATTTGTTTATATATTCCTTTTACATATGGAAAAGGGTATGTAGCAAAAAAATAAAGGCCCTGATGAAATTTTTTCAACCATGTCGCATTGGAGTATTGTAGAATTATTATTGGAGTATACCGAAAGTGATAAAGAAGTATAAATCGTTCATTTAAGTGGTATATTAGAGGTGGGAGTATGTACTCCTGGGAGTACGGAAAAGGCTTCATATATATATATATATATATATATATATAAAGTTTTTCTATATTTTTTTAGTTTTTCTAATTATTCTAGATTATTTTCAATTTTTTTCTGCATTTTTTTCTTCAATTTTTTACGATTTTCCAATTTTCTAACTTTTTTGAATCTTTTTATTTTTTTGAATTTTTGGCGTCAAACAGACCAACCTCAGCCCTGCACGGTCTGGGAGCCACTCGGGTCATGCTTAGATCGTGGCCCCGACACATGGGCCGATATGGCACGACCTGTTTGCTAACTAGGCCTAAATAAGCCGTGTTGTGATTTAAACGGGCCATGTTGTGGGCTTATTTGGCCATCACTGCTATGGTCTATACACAACCAACAATCTGGTAGGGCATTTCCTCTATCGTCATTATAGCATCTTCTCTAACAAGGTCCTCAAGAATTATTGTCCAATGGGATTGTTGGCGTTGAAAATTATGATAAAGGATTGATTGGCTTAAACACACGTAAACGTCGAGTTTAAGCTTGGTTCGTGGCATACCAGCCGATTTGATCCTGCAATCGGCAAGAAAATTATAATCTAAACAGCTATTTCAGCCTATTAGTTTTTCAATAAATATCTGAACCAAACAGCTATTTAGCCGATTAGATCGCAGGTAAAGATAAATCTAAATAGCTTGTTATGGCTAATTAGATGATTTGATATTGACAGATTTTCTCAAAAAAGACGATGCACAACAAGATCGGAGAAAATCAAACCTGAAATAACTTGGCGTAAATCAAAGATGATCAATAATCGGTGATGCATAACTTTATTGATCAAAAACTAATCACAAGGAGATTCAAGTTGATTGATTGTGTTGTTGTATCCTTTTCTTCTCGCCTCATACCCTTTTATAGTGTACAGATCCATCGTATCCTTCTTTGATCCGTTACAAACCATACACCTCTATCTTTTGAATTTCTTGTTTAAACTGATATCGGCTAGATATTTAATTCTAACTTAACCTTACAAATTAGACATATAACTTAAATTTTAATGCTAACAAGGATAAATCGATTTGTCTTGACGACGACAAAAGATCAAATAAATGGTCAGAGGGTTAGTTAAGATCGATTTGTATCAGCAAACAAGGGGATATCACAGTGGCATCCTGTTCTGTCGGACAGCCTCCAGGGTTTTGTAGTAATCGTTATCTAGTCTTCTCTTTGATCACATCAGTGGAAATTAAACTGGACAGGAAACCTAGAGCATCACAGTGGCATCACGACGAAGTGAGGATGAAAAGGCAGGCAGGCAGGCAGGCAGGGCCACATGACACGAGCAGTGGTGCCGGCCTGCGTCGCTGCGGCAGCAGAGAGTAGAGAGAGAGAGAGAGAGAGAGAGAGAGAGAGACACTGCACCCTGCCGCGGGCAACGTGACCGACGACGACCCTTGCCCTGTTTCTGCTGCGTGTTGTCCTTTCCATTTTCCCGATGCCACCACCACGACCTTTATTACCCCTCCTTCCCTCTTTCTCTCACTGCTGGCCAGTTCCCCTTCCTATATCCTGTGTCCCTCGAGACCATGAAGATGAGCGAGCATCCAATGCGCGTGACACATTAGTCGAGCAGCAGCCTCAGCGACAGCGCTGTAAGTACCACCACTCGAGTGGTGCCCGTCGTCATGCTTAGGCAGTTAGGCCTCCGCACCGGGCCGGCCGCGGTACCGTAAGGATAGCACACCTTAAGGCACTGCATGAATGACGATGGATGCCACGGTAAGATACATCCGTGTAGGCTATGTCCGGGCGGATACGGTATAAAATAGGTTTAAAGCAGGCACGGTGTCCATATTTTTAAAATTTTCCTCCTATTTTTCTTCCTTTCCCTTACTTCTTTCTTTTTTTTATCATTCTCGGCTCGTTCGGCTGTCCCCTTCTCTTTCCTCAATGCGAGTGGACCCAAGGTCCTCGACACCAACAGAAGAGCGGAGAGTCGCCCATCTCCTTTGCCGCCCTAATCCATAGTCGTCGCCCTTTCCATTGTCGACGGCTTGCCATCCTACTCCCACCCACTTCCGTCGTCCGCTCGCCACCCCCTCCAGCTCACATCAGTCGTCGGCCTCCTTGATCACCCCTACTTCCATACTGTCGTCGATCTCTGCTCCTCGATGATGGGCTAACGACACTTGTGCTCCTCGATCTCTGAAGGCCGTCATTAGTACCGATGGATTTGGAGCCTACCGACCTCCTAGGTAACGAACTAATGATAGCCATGGCGCATCCGCGCAACTACTCATCCCACGGCGACGATGCTTGCCCTCTCCATATGATCACATCATCAGGATGCCTCACATGTCAACGGCTCCCTTCCTCTCCTCTGCAACAATCTAAATGGACCGGGCTTGGACCAACATGGCACAGAAACAACACGACATATCAATGTGATGTGCTTGGACTCGCTATAGACGAGACGATCCATGTCACGACAGACTACCCCAGCTATGGCGGCACGATACGATTCAGACCCATGACCTACGAAGCTCACGCTGGCCTAATGCCCAGATATGGTCATGCTTGTTGATGCGATTATAACCGCTTCGTCAACGCAGCCGATTAAGTTACAAATTAGATCGGCATGGGTTTGTTGTACGTATGACATAATGTTTGTTTGTTTAACTCGGTACAGTTACTATGTGTAGTTTTGAACTGCCCCAGATCAATGAAATTACAGGAATGAAAGTTGAGCGAGTCTCCTGAAGCAAATTATCTGAAATCAAGTATACATACGGACACGGTCATAGAAGTAACTGTGTACAATAGCAAGCTTGATGTGTGTGTGACCTCCCATTCGTAGCTATACTACTAGTAGTAGTACTACTACTAGTAGTAGTACTAGTATTGGTAGCTTGTTTGGTTTCACTCATTTATGGTGAAGCTCGCACTGAACCATGGAGATTTTTATTGAAGGACGGTGCCGATCGAGCAGGATGGTGGTACGCCAGCGACAACGCGCGGGAACTACTTAAAAAAACGCGGGAGCCATTAGTGTGGGCCTCGTACCACCGTCTACATTCATTCGCTTCATCGGTGGTGGTCAAAATATAGTCAATTAGTGATACATAAATTATGTTCTGGCCATCCTACTTCTTAAGATTGACAACCTAACACTTCTTTCGAAGATCTCTAGATAAGTTTGTACATTAGTAAAAAAAAACTCGACCAGACTACAGTAAGCACATGTAGCTTAGGATTCAGGAGATTCAAGAGCATTTTACTCCGGTTCTCTTGATCGATGTCCAAAAAGTCCCAAGGAACTTATGGTTACACTTCATTTCCTACGGTTTGTTAACTCAGGGTGGATTTGTAATATCTAAACTGTGGAGGTTCTGTATTCAATTGTCCCACTCACTTTAGTCAAAAGCGAGGACCCTTGCAAGAAGCCCCGGAAAGAAAGCAGAAGAGAGCTGAACTAACTGCGCCTAGCAATGGAGCTTCCATTTCCATGGAGTGTGTTGCTGCTGGCGTTCCTCTCCATCTCCTCCTCCGCGGTTGCTACACTTGCCGTCAATGCTCCGGCGCCTGCCCCTCCACCTCGCCAAGCTCAAGATGCTGAAGGTAACAACACTCATTGCCTCTCATCTCACTTTGTTCTCTCTCCATTACTGTTTTTCTTGTCTCCTCCATTTCTTGGTTTTTTTATCTCCTTTTCTTGCAAATGCAAGTGCATCACACTTAGAATGGTCCAAGTTTGATACTCCAAAAAAGAAAGAAGGGATTGGACAAAGTTTGTTGCTCCATTTTTGTTTTCAGTTGTTTCGCTGTTACTACATCACGTTCTTTTACCTTTCTTTATGCATCATCCAGTTTATATCTGGGATTTAGCCCCTTTTTTTATTGTGCGTTCTTACAAAAAAAATGGTGTGGTTCTCATGCAAGATTAGAACAAAACAGTTGGTCGTATTCTTTTAGTTGTTGAGTGGTGAAGAGGAGCAACACTACGACAATCCTCGGGACATTTCAAGCTATGTAGTGCACGAATCATTACACCACGCAAGCGAAGAACCAAAGCGAAGAACCAAAGTGATTTTTTTGATGTTTGCATGGCGACCCAGGTCTGCTCATCAATGGCAACTTCGAGACGGCACCGAGGAAGCTGAACAAGACCCTCATCGTGGGCCGCCACTCGCTGCCGGGGTGGACGCTGCGCGGGCACGTCGAGTACGTCTCCGCCGGGCCGCAGCCCGGCGGCATGTTCTTCGCGGTGCCGCACGGCGTGCACGCGCTCCGCCTCGGCAGCCGCGCGTCCGCGGCGCAGAACGTGTCCGTGCGTCCGGGCTCGCTCTACTCGCTCACCTTCGCGGCCACGCGCACGTGCGCGCAGGACGAGGCGTTGCGCGTCGCCGTGGCGCCGTCGCTCTCCGCGCCCGCCGACGTGCCCGTCCGCACGCTTTACAGCGGCGACACTGCCGACACCTGGGCGTGGGGCTTCCGCGCTTCCTCCCCCGTCGCGCAGGTGACGTTCAGCAACCCCGGCGTGCAGGAGGACCCGGCGTGCGGGCCGCTGCTCGACGCCGTCGCCATCAAGGAGCTCCCCACGCCGTACCCAACCAAAGGTGATGATTCTTAATTTATTCATGCCCAAAATGGAGCGCCTGTCATTCAAGAACGATGCCGCAGATAATCCGATAGAGAATGATGCACTGTGCTTTGCATCGCTGCAGATAATCTGATCAAGAACGACGGCTTCGAGATCGGGCCGCAGGTGTTCAAGAACTCCACGGTCGGCGTCCTCCTGCCCCCAAAGCAGAAGGACACCACGTCACCCCTGCCCGGCTGGATCATCGAGTCCCTCAAGGCGGTGCGCTTCATCGACGCGGCCCACTTCTCGGTCCCCTCCGGCCAGTACGCCGTGGAGCTCGTGGCGGGCCGGGAGAGCGCGATTGCGCAGGTCATCCGCACGGTCGCCAACCGCGCCTACAACCTGTCGTTCCTGGTCGGCGACGCCAAGAACGGCTGCCACGGGTCGATGCTCGTGGAGGCTTTCGCCGGCAACGTGACGCAGAAGGTGCCGTTCGAGTCCGCCGGGAAGGGCGGGTTCAAGCTGGCGAGCTTCAGGTTCGTGGCAAGCGGCATCAGGACCAGGGTCACCTTCTACAGCTCCTACTACCACACCAAGGTGAGCGACGGCGTCTCGCTTTGCGGCCCCGTCCTGGATCAAGTCAAGGTCCAGCCCATCAAACCGTATTAATCGGGATTTGGCTCTTAGATCAGATGGAGTGTGTGATGGTGATTTGGTATCGGTTCTGTATTGGTAATTTGGAAATGGTGGATTGCGAGAACTCTGAATCTCTGATCATGAAGTGTGAAACGAACTATGCATGAAGTTGATATTGTCATGTGTTGTGATCTAATTGTGAGGAATTTGCTTAGCTATCTCTGCGATGAAAAATGGCGGCACCGGTAATTCGTGTCCTGAAGCAGGAGGATCGACATGCATCTGAATTTGCTTGGGTGTTTCTGTTGCTGCACTACAAGATTCTTTGAAGCAATTTTCTCTTACAAGTTTTTCAATGAGGTGTTTCTCCACTGAATAGAGAGACACGCAGATTCCACTAATGCTTTGCAAGAGTTGTTCTTTGACCGTCTGGCATGTGAAACATTGGCTGAAATGTATAAATATGGACTCAATGAAGTGTTTCTCCAGTCAGTCAGACCATCTCGATGACAGCTTCTTCATGAGCGGGCCGGCAAGAGGAGCGAGGCACTAACTCTCGAGCTACTCGAAGAAATCGGTGCCGAAGAGATGGGGCAAGAGGAGAGGGTAGGTCGATGAGTAGAACTGGACGCGCTCGCGTTCGTCGGTGAGCAGGTCGCTGCATGCAACTCAATATTTGCTGCAAACCCTCACGATGAAGCCTCTACCCGTGCGCCGTGGCCATGGAGATGGCGGCGGCGACTACACCATGGTCCTCGTGGTGTCAGACTCGGGTTCTAACAGAGAGGACAACGACAACCGGGATGCTCTCTGACTGTGGACGCCGTCGTCGTCGTCCAGCACAGAGTGGCGGTGGCTCAAGGAGATGCCAACGCCCTCAGAAGACGGCTTCGATGCGCGGTGTTCTTGTGGGGTCTCGAGTTCAAGATCTGGTTGGCGTAATTAAAAAAATAATTGCAGTTCACTTTTATTCACATTCTAGATCTGAGGGAGCCTTATACGTGAGGAAAGTGTTGAAGTATAAGTGAATTATTCATTTTTCCTCATCAGTTTAAGTTTTTGGTGAAATTGGTTAGTGTATGTAACTCAATAGCAAGGAAATGTCCGGCAGGTGGGGATCATGACGAGCGACGTGTCGTTGGCGTCGTAGAAGAGGTAGTAGTCGGAGGCAACACGATAGGGGAAGGACACGGTGAGGGCGACGAGGTTCTTGTTCGCCGTGAGGATGTTGGCGCACAGCATGCCCCCTCTCGCTCGGAGCACGCCGTCGCTCAGGCGGATGGACAGAGCGGAGGGATCCAGGGGATCGGCGACCCGCGCGAGGAGCGTCAGGGCCTCGACCAAAGCCTGGCCGTCGGCCCCGCACCCGTACGCGGTCCTGCTCCCGCACCGCACGATCGCCCACTCCGACTCTCCCTGGACGGCCACGGCCTCCTTGTCGACGAACACGACGCTGTCCAGGACGACCCAGGAAGGCAAAGAGTGAAGAACCGTAGCCATGGCTCACGATGTTGGTAGACGAGGGGATCGTTGTGATTTGCGTGGATGCATATACAATTCGATTCGGCTTCTGCCCGCCTTGGATCTGATACTACACCGCTGCTTAATTCGGCTCTATTTGGTAGAGATCTAGATCCTAGTTCTACATCAGATCTGAAACTTATAGACTAAAATAAAGTAAATTAAATTTATATTTTTAGTTTAAAATATAAACAAGATTACCCACCTAAACACTTTTAATATACTCACAGCTCTAACTCTACGGATCTGTCCTAGCTCCACCAAATCCACGAATTTGATTGAGCTGGAGCTGTACCAAACACAAGCTTAGTTTATCTAAGCAAATTCCTAATTTGGATAAGTGAACGGTTTTTTATTGTTTGACCTAGTTACTTACTAAGGGTTGTTGGTTGTTTGTACAAGTGGTATATTTGGCTCAAAAAAGTCATCTATGTGTTTGATTGCTTGAATGGAATCACTCATCCTGAATGATGGGATACAAATGTAAAGAATATTCTCTATAGATGTTGAATCATTTTATTCACCCAAAATAATAGAATCAAATGGTATAATTCAATCTCATCCCATTGAACCTCACCCACCAATCAAATACACTGTAATGGATCTTTACAATACTTTCTCTGTCTATTTGAGAACTTTATCCATAGAGTAGTCACATAGACCATACTTTCTTCTTATTTTGATTTTTGGGAAGTGTCCTTCTTTCCTACGTTGATAGGGCAAAATTGTTATTTGGAGGATCTCTATGTAGGAAGCTCTTTTTTAAGTATTTACTAGAAAATTTGATCTTCTATTTTAATACAATTTTTTTTCATAATTCTACAAAAAAAATTGATCTGTTTTAAGTGAAAATACTACCAAATTCCGGTGAAATTCTAAACGGGCACATGCTTTACAACATTATACGACCCAAGAAACTCCAAGGGGAAAAAGGAAAGGCAGTTTCGCTTAATGGGCCTATCAGCCAGCCATATGCTGGCCCACGGCCCAGCCTACTACCTCCGCGGCTCCGCCGCATCCTGTCCTAAAAACCCTAGTTATAACCCTCGACACCTCTATATAAATACCCCCTCCCGTCTTAGCTTCCCACTGTTCGCGCCGCCACAGCCTCAAAACCCTCATCTCTCACCCGAGCAACCCCCCGCCCCACCCAGCCATGGCGGACCGCGGAGGCGAGCGCGGCGGCTTCGGCCGCGGCTTCGGACGCGGCGGCCGTGGGGACCGTGGCGGACGCGGGGATCGTGGCGGTCGCCGCGGTCGCCGCCGCGGCGCGCGCCAGGAGGAGGAGAAGTGGGTTCCCGTCACCAAGCTTGGCCGCCTCGTGAAGGAGGGCAAGATCCGCAAGATGGAGGAGATCTACCTCCACTCGCTCCCCGTCAAGGAGCACCAGATCGTGGAGCAGCTCGTGCCGGGTCTCAAGGACGAGGTCATGAAGATCACGCCAGTCCAGAAGCAGACCCGTGCCGGGCAGCGCACGCGCTTCAAGGCCTTCGTCGTCGTCGGCGACGGCGACGGCCACGTTGGGCTCGGAGTCAAGTGCGCCAAGGAGGTGGCCACCGCCATCCGCGGCGCCATCATACTGGCCAAGCTCTCCGTCGTGCCGGTCAGGAGGGGCTACTGGGGCAACAAGATCGGGAAGCCGCACACCGTGCCCTGCAAGGTTACCGGCAAATGCGGTTCTGTCACCGTGCGCATGGTGCCCGCCCCAAGGGGTTCCGGCATCGTCGCCGCGCGCGTGCCCAAGAAGGTGCTGCAGTTTGCTGGGATTGAGGACGTGTTCACCTCCTCACGTGGATCAACAAAGACCCTTGGCAACTTTGTTAAGGTACAATCTTTGCCCTGCTCTTGTTCATGTTTTGTCATGCTTCTCTTATACTAGATCTTTCCAATATTACTATGGATGACTAGGCATATAACTGTTGATGTGTGAATGGTTTGGACTTTGGATTCAACACTGCCTCTTGAGCTTAGTAGATATAAGCATATATTGGGGGAAGATTCTTTAGTTTATTGGCGCTAGATGGCATTTAGTGTCTCTAAACTGACTGGTTCGGAAGCGGTTTGCATAATAGCTGTGGTGCTACTCTTATCTAAGTATGCTCACAAATCTGTGAGATGTTAGTTCTGCTTTATACATCCACGCATTACTTTCTATCGCTGTTACCTTTGTTTGGCCTTCTATATTGTTTGAAACACCAGCCAGTTATTTGCCGAATTCTAATCTGCCTGTTTAGTGTATTGTTATGATAAGTTCATATTTTGATCCTGTCCATGTACATCTTGTCAGTTATAAGAGGTTGAACATTTCTGGTTTAGCCTCTTTCCTAATAGAGGGTGCCCAATGGCATTGTGTTTGTGGCAACATTTTGGATTTCTAGCTTTGTTGTCCGCTCAACATCATGAAATTTTGATTTATTTTGTATGCCATTGGTGGTAAAATGAACTAGGCTTAGTCTTACAACTCTGCCTTGATTGTTTTGATTTGCTTTTTCTGTAAGCATGTTGATGCATCAGGTCGAAGTGTTGTTCAAATTATCTATTCTGGTTGATGATGACATGTTGAAAATTACAAGCTGATTAATTTGTTGTTTGCAGGCAACCTTTGACTGTCTGATGAAGACTTACGGATTCCTCACTCCTGATTTCTGGAGGGAGACCAAGTTCGCCAAGGCACTGTTCCAGGAGTTCACCGACTTCTTGGCAAAGCCGACTAAGGGTCTTATGCTTGAGGCACCTGTTGAGAAGATAGAGGCTTAGGATGTTGGAGTAAAGAGATTTACTAGCTGGGAGTTGTCTAATGCACTTTGCTTTATTATAGTTAAGAACTGGGTGTCATCTTTGGATTGTGCTGTGTCTGGGTCTCTATTTGCTGTCTTGGATTATGATGCTACTCTTTTTATGAATTAATGCTACATAATTATGTCTTGGATAAATCTTTTTTGTGATCATAGTTTTTGTTGACGACTACTGGTTCCTACAGATAATATTTAATTGAAAACAGCTCAGATAACTGTGTATGTTTGTCCATGTTTTCGCTGTGTTGATGTCGAAAAACCATCTGTCTTGGTGTTGTTCCCTTCACTGTCAATTGCTGTGCTGCAAAATTTAAACCCGATTGGGAACTTGGCTGATTGGCTGCCTGCTGGGTTCCCAACGGTCATTGGTCATGGATTTTATACTGACCTCCTGGGGATTCTGATAGTCAGCTTGCCGGTCAGTATTTCTCTTAATTTACTTAAATTTGAAGAGATTGTTGAACATAGCTAGTCTGCGGATGATTAAGGGCCTGTTTTGGTAGGGCTTCAACTCCTGGGTTGGGTTCTCGTCCAAAGAAGCTGAAGCCAAATCAAATGCCATAGCTCTAGAAAAGTGATCTATGGATCAGGGGGAGGAGTGGAGTTGAAAATGAACTGTGCGCGTGCGTCTCGACCTCGCATTGGTAGAATGTAAACCCTAATCCCTAATTTGGTTTTCTGTACAGTTCATCCTAGGTAGTGACTTTTTCACTACAAAAACAAGTTGATTATGATTAGCATCATCCATTGAAGTTTCTAACTAATGAATAAAACTGGCATAAATTTTTCTTTTGAATCCTCGGGCTGAAAGGAGAAGGAAACTTGGATTGCCCCCAGAAGACCCAGCTGCTGCTAAACCAAGCGCACCACCTCCAGTTGAAGAGCAGAAGGTATTTTTCTTGTGAAATATCCTTGCATGATAACCAGTTGATCCAGATTTGGATCATCTGCTGCCAGTTTAAACAGCACACCATACTGTCTTGAATACCTGAGTTGCCTGACTGGAAATCGAATGACAGAGATGAATGTGAGCAAGATTTTTATGTGTACTGCCAGCTAATTGAAAATGGGTATAATTGGAGGATTGAAAATGGGTTACATATACAGTAGTAACAATGGTCAATGGAGGATGCATGCAGCTATGTTTTTGTTGAAACTAGAGTAGAGATTGAACTCGAGAATGAGAGATCACTTTTTATTGCACATATATTACATATTTATACAAGCTAATAGGTGAAAGTTGATGGTGTTCAAAAGACACTCATTCAATAAAAGGCACCCATTCTAAGATATGGCGGTTAATTGCCTACTTAACTCCTTAACACTCCCCCTGGGCGAATAACACAACCTTCATGTGCTTCGATAAACTCCTCCAAAAACCTTGTGAAAAAATACGAGGAGAAATTCGTTCTCATAATTATATGCCATCTAAAACTCCTTTAAAACTCAATGGAAAAAATATAAGGAGAAACTTTATGGCGTAAGTTCACATTCAATGTTGCCTCATTAAAAACCTTCTATGAGAAACCATTTATGTATAACTCATGAAGAAAAAGAGTGCAACATGTTCTAGTTCAAAGGTAACCCCCTGAACCTTGCAATTCAGAAGCCATCTCATACCGATCCCCTAGACATATATTTGAAACAAGGACGTCGGTAAAGACTTAGTAAATAAATCGGCTAGATTTTCACATGACTTCATTTGCAAGACATTTATGTCACCACTCTTTTGAAGTTCGTGAGAATAAAATAGCTTAGGAGCAATATATTTTGTTATATTACTCTTTATATAGCCTATTTGCATCTGAGCAACACAGGCAACATTATCTTCATAGATAATGGTAGGAGATTCCAATGGATTAATACCACATGACCTTTGTATGTGGTTAATCATTATGTGAATCTATACACATTCATGTGATGCTTCATATAAAGCAATTATTTCAGAATGATTAGTGGAAGTGGCTACTAAAGACTGTTTACAAGACTTGCATGAAATAGCCGTACCACCATAAAAGAAAACAAATTTAGTCTATGACTTGGAACTGTGGGGATCATACAGATAGCCATCATCTGTGTATCCAATTAAAGTCGTATCTTCATTTCTTTGAAATATCAAACCAAGATCTTTTGTACCATTAAAGTACCTGAGAACTTGTTTGACACCAGCCAAATGCTTTTTTGTTGGTGATGCGTTGTATCTAGCCAATAGATTGACTGCAAATGCAATGTCAGGCTTGGTGCAATTTGCAAGATACATTAGTGCTCTGATGACACTAAGATATGGAATTTCCGGTCCCAATATCTCTTCATCCTCTTCCCTAGGTATGAATGGGTCTTTATCCACATCAAGGGATCTCACGACCATAGGTGTTTTCGTTGGATACGATTTATCCATATTGAATTTCTCCAATATCTTCTGGATATATGCAGACTGGTGTACAAATGTTCTTTCGAAACATGCTCAAGTTGTAAACCTAAGAAAAATTTGGTCTTACTCAAATCTGTCATCTCAAACTCCGTCACAAGATGGTTACTTGTCTCTTCTATGTCCCTTGTAGTTCCAATGATATTTAAATCATCAACATATACTGAGATGATACAGACCCCACTTTAGGATTTCTTTATAAACACACATGAACAATCATCATTATTGGAGTATCATTTCTTCAAAAGAAACTCACTTAGTCGATTGTACCACATCTTTCCCGGCTGCTTTAATCTATATAGCGACTTTTTCAACTTGACGCTATACATGTTGCGATTTGCATTAGGATTCAGAATTTTAACCCATACAAATATGCGGTCACTACATCCATTAACTGCATTAATTCTTTCATATTAACTGCCAGAGATATTAGATATCAGAACGTTATTCCACTCATAACAGGAGAGTATGTCTCATCATAATCGATACCGGGTCTCTGCGTGAACCCTTGGGCTACAAGTCTCGCTTTGTATCTCACCACTTCATTGTTTTCATTCATTTTTCGAACGAAAACCCATTTGTTTCCCACAGGAAACACTTTAGGAGGAGTTGGTGTTACTGGACCAAATACCTCTCTTTTATTAAGCGAGAGCAATTCTATTTCAATTGCTTCCTTCTATTTGACCCAATCTGAGCGCTTCATGCACTCTGCCATGGTCTTTGATTTGGATCCAGTTGAAGGCTCTGAGCAATCTTTGAGGCAAAATGTATGTCGATAATTGTAGTATCTCTTTTATATAATTCTCCCGAATTGACATAATTCGTGAAAATTTCTTCATTTACATCCTCTAACTCCTTGTGATTCCCAATAACAACGGAGTCTAGGGGTTTCGATGTTCCAGCATCTAAATTTTTGTGCACTTTGATGCCAGGTTTACTATTCCTTCGATGGTTCTCAACTTCATATTGAGTTTCTTTTACTGATTCAAGTACTGTACCTTTATCGTTAGAAGAATTCTGTTTTTGCGGATATCTCCGCGGAACTAAGTTCTTTTTATCCAGAATTCCCCCTCCTTTTCTTATTAGGGTAAGAGTAGCTTTCTGAGGTACCTCTACTCTTTCTGGTACATTAACTGCGGGTATATATAATTTTGTAATACCCTTGTAATCAGTAAATGCATTTGGCAGATTATTTGCAAGTTGTTACAAATTTATTATTCTCTGACCTCCAGTTCTGATTCTTTAGTAAGTGGATCTAAGGACTGAACGCCAGTGGCATTCCAATCTATTTCTCGGCATTCTTTGTGGTACTTATCTCCCCCTAATGTTGGGAAATTATCCTCATCAAAAATACAATCAGTGTACCGAGCTATAAACAGATCCCCTGTTAATGTATCAAGGTATTTTATTATTGACGGAGAATTATACCCCACATAGTGTCGGTGTTTCGAGCACCGGCGAGTGAATTTTTAGTCAAGGGGCCGAGCGTTCTCTCTCCTTGAATGGTTAGACTCAGGGAGCTCAAGACGTATACTGGTTCGGGCCGAAGTCCCTACTCCAGTTCGTGCGGTGGTAATATATTGCTTTGGGTGCAGATGACTGCGGGGTGTTTTACAAGCGAGAGCTAAGAAAACGAGAAGAGGATGGTTCGATCCCTCTCCCCCCCTCCTAGAGGACCCCCGCCTCCCTTTATATAGTCGGAGGGGGCAGGTTACAGGGGAAGTTGGGAGAGGAAAGGAGGAGGTGTCCTACGCTAGGAGTCCTGGCTCCTGGTCTTGGCGATGTGACCGGTCGTCCGCTTACCCCACGCCATGTCGGTGGACTCATCGAGTGGCGTAGTTTTCCATGTAGTCAGGGAATGGCGTTCCTACCCTTTTGTACGCCTGTCAGATGCTGATGCCATAATGCGTGGCTCCGGTGCTGCCTCGGGAGGGAGCGTGTCCCCACACTGTGCATGACTGGACGATGAGACTGGAGCCTTGACTTTGGCGACCCCTTGTCGCTTGGGAAAGAGCCACTGCCTCGCACGGTCACTCCGCTGTCGTGTCCGTAGAGGCGGTGACCAACAACTTCGGCGACTGGCACTCGGTCCTCGGCGGAGATCGCTTCGGATTGGTCGGAGCTCGCGGGGTCCGACCCGCGGCGGGGGTTGGACGCCCCCTTGTTGGTTTGGTCGGGGTCGAGTATCTTTCGTGGCCCAGCGGGGGCCTTTGGCCAGAGCCGGTCTTGGGGCAGTCCGTTCGTCATTCCGGGCCACTGGGGGTACCCGTGGTGAGAGTGTTCGTCACATAGATCCCTAACTTCTGTGAGGATCCATTGATGTATGCTGTGGTGGTGAAATCGATATATATACTGCGCAACCGAATTTTCGCAAATAGAAAATACTTGGTTCATTTCCATGTACTAATTGCAATGGGGAGACCGTATGATAACAATTGGTCTTATTTGGATTAGTTCTGTGGCGTGCAAGACCGCATGGCTCCAACAACTTGTTGGCAACTTACAATTTTGTAAAAGAGTTCTAGCAATCAGTTTGACCCTCTTTATCAAAGAATCTGCTAGGCTATTTTGTGTGTAGACATATGGCATAGAATGTTCTACATTAATGCCCAAAGCCATACAATAGTCATTAAATGCCCTTGAGGAGAACTCAGCGGTATTATCCAATCTAATGGATTTGATCCTGTTTTCAGTAAAATTGGCTTTAACTTAATTATTTGGGCTATTAATCTAGCAAAGCCATGGTTCCGTGTGCTTAATAAACACACGTGGGACTATCTTGTAGAAGCATCTATTAAAACCATAAAATATCTAAATGGCCCACTTAAGGGCTGAATAGGCCACAGATGTCACCCTGAATTCTGTCCAGAAAATTGAGCAACTCATTTTTTTTACTTTGAGGTATGATGGCCTCAAAATCAATTTCCTTTTAGCACAAGCAGTGCACATGAAATCATCTGATTTCGGGGAATTTGAAGTTTTAATATTATGGCCAATAGAATAGTTTACAATTTTTCTCATGATGCCCAGACCAGGATGACCTAGGCGATCATGCCGAATCTTGAATTTATCAAGATTTTGAAAATTTGTTTTGAACGCACCATGTGGTTCAGGTTTGATGTACGTGTAGTGCAATTCAGATGAATATGAAGGAAGTTTTTCAACCACTTATTTTCCATATCCATCAACTTTAATGAGGAGAATATATTCATCGTCTCCCTCACTAGTAGTTTCCACATAGAAACCATTAAGACAGATATCTTTAAAACTTAGTAGGGTACGATTTGATTGAGGATACAACAGAGCATCTTCAGTCGTCAATTGTGTACCCATAGGGAGAACTATGATGGCTCTTCCAGTGCCAACAATCAGATTATCGCTTCTAGCGATAGTCATTATATTATCACTTTTCTTTGTTAAAGTCTGAAAATATTTTGTTTCCCTTAATATTGTATTTGCGGTACCACTGTCAATAAGACAGATTTCGTCCTTCATTGGATTATGCCACTAAATTCTATAATAAAGAGCATGATTATTAACTCAAATATAGAACAAATACATCAACATATATATATATTGTATGTGCAAATACAATATGTGCTTATACAATACAATTACAATACCCATGTTCCTACAGAACTTAGTTAACTGAAAATATACAACAATATTATGTAGAACAATTATGACTGATTATTTACATGAGGGGATAACTAGGAGACTACACGGTGTCTCCAAACTGATCTTGGGAAGCGTATTCAACCAACATATCATCTGTTTTCATGAAGTCATCTTCCTTCAGTTGGACCATCTGATGGTGCTCAGCATTCAGAGCAATATCCTCTGATCCCATTTCCAGATCTTTGTCTGGTGGTGAAGTGAACTTCAACATTGTCCCCTTTAAGCCTCTTGCCTTTGTCCACAGATTGTTGATATAGCTCAATCAAATGTGGAGCAATGCGACATTCTTTTCCACAATGTCCTTTGCAGCCACATTTATGGCAAAGGCCTGATTTTTTCTTAGAAAAATTCTTCTTGAATTTTTCCTTGCCACATCCTTTGCCTTTGAATTTCAGCATATCATTGGATTGCCACTTTCCTTTTTTCTTATGGCGCCTCTTACGCCTATGGCTATTGCTAGCCCCCTGAGTATTAGTGACGAATACTAACAACAGGGGTACCCCAACGGCCCGAAGCGACGAGCCAGCGGCCTCAAGCATGTCTCCACCAACAGCGCGCCGCCCGCCACCGACCGAATCGCTGCGAGACCACAAGACATCCGCTCCGACCGGCCGGGAGCGAATCCGGCGAGACGGCGCTCCAATCCCTTGGCGGGCGGGATCTCCCGACTCGGCCGGACGGTGCTCCCGACCCCCTTGGCGGGCGGGATCTCCCGACTCCGACCGGACGGTGCTCCCGACCCCTTGGCGGGCGGGATCTCCGACCGACCAAACCAAGGTGACGGACGCCGAGGGCGCGTGTCGAGCCCTCGTCGACCTACCGCCACGTACCCGAACGAGGTCAATCGGAGTGACTATACAAGGCGGTGGCTCCTTCCCAAGAAGGTCGGTGATGGCGAAGACAAAGCTTCCGGCCATCAACCGATCGCGTCTGATCTGACATACGCTCCCCCGAGGCGGCGCCAACGTCACGCACCGCAACGTCGGCGATTCGTAAGGATCACAGAGGGCAAACGCTATTTCGGGAATACCTAACCTCCCTGATCACCAAGGCTACCGACCCAGCATGGGCAAGACGGGTGGCGATCAGTCCACAGGACGAAAGACCGGAGCTCCTAACATAGGTCACCTCGCTCTTCCCCCCGACTCTCGATGTAACTCGCCTTCCTTCATACGTATAAAGGAGGCAGGACTAAACGATTCAAAGAAAAGAGGAACACATAAGAACACGAGGAGACTAAGTCATTTAGCGGCCTCGTCTGTAAAACATTGTGCAAAAGCAATACAATACGACCATCCGAACTGGAGTAGGGACTTTCAGCCCGAACCAGTATACATCTTGGACTCACGAGTCTAACCATTCAGGGAGTGGAACGCGACCCCTTAGACTTACAAATTTACTTGGCGCTCGAACGCCGGCGGTTGGCGCGCCAGGTAGGGGCCCTTCAGCGTCTTCATCTCGGATTCCGTTTATCTCACGATGGCATCCACCATCGCGGCGGCATGATCGCACCGGGAACCGGATCCGCCGGCTCCTCGACTTCGCCGTCACCCGACGGGAGGGCTCACGCTCGTCCCACGCCTCGGAGGACAGCGCGCCCGAGAGCACAGGCGTCCTCTCCGGCGACCGCTAAGCTCGGCAGGCGCCTGCAGCCCGGCCGGAACCGAGAGTGCTCCGCCACGGTGGCGAAAACTCCGTAGGCGGGCGGTGACCATGTCACCCCGTAGGCTCGCGACTTGTGGCGATGGTGGCTACATGCCGCCTCCATCCACGAGTCTTGGAAGACTCTTCCACCATGACTCAGCTCCGACACGGAGTACCACATGAGCGGCACTCTCGCGAGTGCAACATGGCGAACACGGTCGATTTGGCCAAGTGGCCCTCGCGTCGCGGACCTCCTATCCGGCGCGCTCGGTAGCGAAGGAGGAGTACCAACGCGAGCGTCTTGAACGCCTTCGAGCCCTTGGCAGAGCTCCAACAACGGTAAGAAAGTTGGAGGAGCGAAGAGTGAGCTCGACCGGCTCGAGCCAACTGGAGCGGAGGAGCTCGAGACCCGCATGTGCTGGCGGCGAGCAAGACGCGTCGTCGAGCACACCCAGCAAGCGGAAGAGTCCGACGGTCCTCGATTCTTCCCCACGCCACCAAAACGCGTGGCGCGGCGCAATCTTGCCGAGGCCTCCGGAGCCGATCGACCGGAGGCCAAGGCCACTTACCAAAACCTCAGGGGTAGAGCACGCGGTCGTGCAGACATGCACGCCTCGGCTCCTATCGCTCGGAGCCACCTCGCCACCGGGCCCATCTGCGCCAGTCTGGAGCCGGTTGGGTCCGGCTGACAGCGGCGCCGCCCTTGCCGCGAGCCACACCAGTTCGCGCGCCCGGTCGCGCCAGCGCCTCGGTGATGTTTCGACATTCGCGCTACCCTTGAGGCGCGAAGAAAGATGGCGAGAGGCCGCCCACTCCACAGTGCGGCGGCGGGCACCACCACCGCGGCCGAGCCCGGCGGTCTGGACGCGGCGTTACGCCAGGATCCGCCAGGCGGACTTCTGCGGTCCGGCGCCTACCAACATTGCCAAATACACGGGCCACAAACCCAGTGTGCGCTCAAGATTACCGGCTCGCATGCCGGCGGGAGGAAACGGATGACCTCTTCATCATCCGGTACCTTCCATCTACCTCGCGGACTCGGCCGAGCTCGGCTCGAGTACTTGCCCGCCAAAACCATCGAGAACTGGACCGACTTGAAGGCCTCTTCGTCCGGCAACTTCGAGGCACTTACAAGCGCCACAAAACTCCTGAGACGAAGAGGCGCAAGCAGCGGCCGGAAACCCTCCGGGACTACATCCGGCGGTTTTCCCTTGATCAACAGAGCCCCGACATCTCCGACGCCGATGTCGTGGGAGCATTCATCTGACACCTCTGCAAGGCCTTGGTACACAAACTAGGTTGCCTCAAGCCCGAACTACCAAGGAGCTCCTCGATATCGCCACCAACCACGCCTCCCGGCGAGGCTGTGGGGCCATCTTTGAGGAGGAAAGGCCCAACTAGAATCCGGCGTCCACATCGGTCCCTTCGACCGCTCCGACAAGCGGAGCGGCACGGAAGCGGATCCGCGAGACCCAGTGGTCGCCACCGTCGGCCGCCTGCCAGCGGCGAGTGCGACCGGCCGTCGCGCCCGACCGCCGAAGTTGATGGGCGGCCGTGCCCAAACCACGGGTTCTCCGTCAAGCACAAATCTCCGGGGCTGCGAGGTCTGGCGTTACCTCTCCGGCGTCCCGCAGCGCCGCGAGGCAAGGGAAGAACTGCTGCGCCCGCGGTCGCGAGAGAAAAAGCGACGACGAGTTCCTCGAACCCGACGGTGCCTCATGATCTTTGGAGGATCGCACGCTATGCGGCAAGCGGCTCAAGCTAGCTTATCGCGAGGTCCACACCGTCGCGCCATCGTCCCCAATACCTCGGTGGTCGAGTTCCGATCACCTTTGATCGGACCGATCACCCCGACCACGTTCCACACCGGAGATACCCCGGTGGTCAGCCCGTTGTGGGAAGAAGCGCCTTTCAAAGGTCTTGATGGGCCGAGGCGGCCCTCAACATCCTCTACGTCTCGGCGCCGGCGCTATGGGGTCCGCGCTCGACCCTCCGACCCGAACAAGGCGCCTTTCCATGGCGTCATTCACGGCAGCGAGCCCATCCACTCGGCGGATCGACCGCCCGTTACCTTTGGGAACCGGAAACTTCCGCACCGAAACCCTCGCTTTTGAGGTCGTGGATTTCCCGGTTCTTACCATGCCATCTGGGAAGGCCGTGTTACGCCAAGTTCATGGCGGTCCCATTTCGCCTACCTCAAGCCGAAGATGCGGGCCACGAGGAGTCATCACCGTGGCATCATCTTTCCGGCTTGCCTACAATCGCGAAAGCGCAGTTGTGAGCTTGCCTCGGCGATCATCGCGTCTGTCGAGCTCGACAACCTCGGGAGGAAGCCTCGAATCCGCCCCGAGTCCGACAAGTCGGGGCGGGATCCTCAAGTCCGCCGAGGACACGAAGGAGGTCGCGATCGATCCACGTGATCCGACCAAGACCGTGCGGATCGAGCCACGCTCCCGCCAAATAGGAAAGCGCTCGTCGACTCCTCCGCACCAACAAAGGCGTCTTCGCATGGAGGTCCTCCGACATGCCGGGAATCCCAAGGAAGTCGCCGAGCACTCCTTGAGCATCAGACCGGGCTCAAAGCGGTCGCCCAGCGCTGCGCCGCCGACGAGGAGAAGCGCAGGATCATAGGGAGGAGATCGCCAAACTTACGCTCGGGGTTAGTAAAGAGTGCGCCACCCGAGTGGCTAGCCAACCAGTACTTGTAAAAAAGAAAAATGGGCAATGGAGGATGTGCGTTGACTATACGAGTCTCAACAAAGCATGTCCCAAGGATCCGTTCCCTTTGCCCCGCATCGACCAAGTCATCGACTCCACCGCAGGGTGCGAGTCCCTCTCTTTTCTGGATGCCTACTCGGGCTACCACCAGATTGCGCTAAGGGAGTCCGACCAGCTCGCGACTTCCTTCATCACTCCGTTCGGCTCATTCTGCTACGTTACAATGCCGTTCGGCCTAAAGAACGCGGCGCTACATACCAAATGATGTATGCAAACGTGCTTCAATGACCGGATCGACCGTAACGCGTTGAGGTGTCGTCGGCGATATTGTCGTAAAGACCAAGAAGGCCGACGACCTTATCCCGACACGGAAGAGACCTTCGCGAACCTTCGGCGATTCCGCATAAAGCTCAATCACGAGAAATGCGTCTTGGGGTCCCCAAAGGAAGCTCCTTGGCTTCATTGTCTCCGGCGAGGCATCGAGGCCAACCGGAGAAGATATCGGCAATCGCAAGAATGGGCCCAATCAGCAACCTCAAGGGGTCGGTGATCGGATGCCTAGCGGCTTTGAGCCGTTTCGTGTCTCGCCTCGGCGGCGAATGCCACTCTACAAGCTACTCAAGAGATCCGACCGCTTTGGACCCGGAGGCTCGAGGCCCTCGCGCTTTGAAGGCCTTCTGTCCTCGCCTCCGATCCTGGTCGCCCGGCACCGGTGAACCATTGTTTCTCTACATCGCCGCCACTACCCAAGTCGTCAGCGCGGCCCTCGTGGTGGAGCAAGCGGAAGAAGGCCGCGAACTTAAGGTACAACGGCGGTTTACTTCATTAGCGAGGTCCTTTCCGAGTCAAGGCTCGGTACCGCAGTGCGAAGCTACTCTCGCGGTGCTCATTGCGAAGAAAGCTCGTCCACTACTTCGATCGGCACACCATCACTGTGGTGACCACGTCCCCGCTCGGCGAGATCGTCGCAACGCGGCGCCTCGGGAAGGTTAGCCAAGTGGGCGCTCGAGCTCGTGACCCACGACATCACATCGTCCCTGGACGGCGATCAAATCGCGAGCCCTAGCGACTTCGTCGCCGAGTGGACCGAAACCGAGCATCACCCGGTGATCGAAGACCCGAGTCTTGGACAATGTACTTCGATGGGTCTTACAACAAGAATGGCGCGGCGCGCGGAGTCGTCATCATCTCCCGCGGGAACAAGCTTGATGCGCCATCGGTACGCTTTTCGCGCCACCAACAACGTCGCCGAGTGCGAGGCCCTCGTCAGCGGTCTCGGATCGCTGCCGACCTCGGTGCTCGCCGACTCCACGTCCACGGGACTCCAAGCTTGTCGTCGACCAAGTCATGAAGGCGCGGGCCCGAGACGCCCATATGGCGCGTCTTGTCAAGAAGTGCGCGGGCTCGAGCGGTTCAAGGGTTTCGAGCTTCACCATAGCTCCAAGCCTACAATAGCGACGTCGACTACCTAGCCAATCGGCCTCCAGTGCCGGTCCCGCCGGGATCTTCGTCTGCGACCTCTGCGGCCTTCCATCCGGTGGGCCGGTGGCGGCGGTCCCCCGACCTACCTAGCATGGTCGCCCGGCCGCCATGTGATCGGCGTGAACTTGGCCGGATCGGACGCGGCGTGCTAGCGACCAAGTACAAGCGGAGAAAGCCCTTCATAGATCGTTTGACGGACGGGTCACTTCCCCGACCGAGGGGCCCGCGCGCCTCGCCCGTGAGCAAAGTCTTTCGTCTGGTCGGCCCGGACCTTTACAAAGGAGCCGTCAGGGTCCTCAAAAAGTGCATTCGGCCGACCAAGGGAAACAAGCTGGCTGGACGACATACGGTGAATTTGCGGTCACCACATTGCGCCCGATCTCTTGTGGAAAGGCCTTTCGGCAAGGTTTCTATTGGCCGACCGCCCGTGTCCGACGCCGAGCACATCGTGCGCACCGCCAAGATGCCAATTCTTTGCCGCGGACACATCTGCCGACTCAAGCCTTGCGACGATCCCCATCACGTGGCCTTTTGCGGTTTGGGGACTCGATCGGTCGGGCCTTTCAAGAAAGCGCCGGGGCTTTACCCATTTGCTCGTCGCGGTGGACAAGTTCACCAAGTGGATAGAGGCCAAGCCGTCGTGGCGTCCGCGTCGGCTGGCGGCCATCTTCTTCCGCGACATAGTCTTTCGATTCGAGTCCCAAACTCCATTATCACCGACAACGGACGCAGTTCACCGGGAAGGAATTCCTCGAGTTCTGCGATGACTTCAACATCCGCGTCGATTGGGCGGTCGTGGCCCATCCGCGGACCAACGGCCGTCGGCGCGCAAGCGGCATGATCCTTCAAGGGCTCAAGCCGCGGATCTTGATCGGCTCAAGCGCCGGGCGCTTGGGTGGCCGAGCTACCCTCCGTCCTCTGGAGTCTGCGGACCACGCCGACCCGGGCGACCGGGTTCACACCGTTCTTCATGGTATACGGTGCCGAGGCCGTTTTGCCGACAGAGCTGGAGTATGGCGCCCCAAGACTGCAAGCCTTCGAGGAGGCTCGGGGGCTCGCCGCACAACAAGACGCCGTCGACCAGGCTCGACGAGGCGCATGACGCGTAGCCATCTGCGATCGGCGGTATCAACAAGCTCTGCGACGTTATCACGGCCGCCAGAGTTCGAGCGATCTTCGGTCTTGGCGTCCCGGTCTGCGCGGGTCCAAACCGGCAAGGATAAGCACAAGGTATCGTCCCCACAGGAAGGCCCTTCACCGTCGTGCGGATCCTCCGGGCACGGCACCTTCGGCTCAAGGGCGCCGCGGCGCATCCTTCCGAATGCATGGAATATTGAAAAGTTAAGGCGATTCTATCCTAAACTCTTTTCCTCTTCCTAGCATGCTCTTTACTTTTTCCTTCGAGCACACGGTCGCCATGCGACGACTCGGGGCTGCCCTTCGGCGCCCCGTTCAAGCTGCTCGGTCGGCGCTATGCGGGTTGATGACCCAACCGACCACAAGGTCCTTCCCGGCGGTAACCCCGACCCAAGTGCTCGACCTCGCCCGTGACTATGGTTGCTAACACTTCGCGGAAGAAGGAAGTACCGAGTGGAGTGACCTTTGGGTCGGCGAGAACACTCCTCCACTCACGAACTTCGGTGTCCCCACGCTTATGAGTGCGTGACCCGATGGTCATGATGTCCATCCCGGCGGTAACCCTCTCAACCCAAGTGTTACGGCCTCGCCCGGTGGCTATGGTTGCTAAGTAGCACTTTGCGGAAGAAGGAAGTGCCCAAGTGGAAAGATCCTTGGCGGTCTAGAACACTCCTATCCCTCACAAGTGCGCCTAACCTCTGCATAGCCAAGTCTCCAATCCACCTCGCTCCTCCCAAAACGACCCAACCTACGCATAAGTGACCCCTGCGGTCCTTAAGGCTATGGTCGGTCAAACGCTCACCCTAAATACGAAAGAGGCGAGAGGCGATTACGGAACTTGATAAATTCAAGGCTTTACATAGCAGTCTTTATAATTTAAAAGGATAAAGCTAACTATTTTTATTCTTCTTGGTGGGCGACCGGTGGCGAGACGGAGAGTTGGTCGCCTCGCTTCTGGAGGCGGCTGCGGCGGGATGTGGTGGCGATCTCCCGGCGTGCGGCTCGACGAAGCTCAAGCCGGTCGATCTCCTCGTCGGTCGGTTCCGCTCGCCGCTGCCCACCACCGCGAGTCGATGCGTCGTGGTGCGAGGCGGTGTTGACCAGCGGCAAGCTCCAAGCAGCGCGGCGCGGTGATCACCGCCTCTTCTACGAATCGGCACTCGGGCGGCCGCGGGGCAAGGGCACTCGGGCTGCCCGGCTCAAGGATGCGATCCGCGACTTCCGGCCGGCCTTGCGAAGGGCCTCGGTTGGCGCTCATCTCGGCCCGACCGTCCTCCGCAACCTTCAACGCCGCCGGGCCTCGTCGAGCCACGATCGCCACGTCGCGAGCATCGATGCCGTTCTTTGCGCCTCCACGGCGACGCCAGATTCTTCTCGCCTCTGCGGATTGCGGCGATTTTGGATAAGTTCGCCTGTGGTCGCACCCCAGACTTAATTGAAGAATTGAGACACTTACGCCGCAGAGTTGGTCGATTGCGGCTTCCGACTTGACGCCTCGTGTGAAGCCCTCACCACGGCCGGTTCCTTACGGCGATCGCGCTTCGGAACGAACTCGGTCGAGATCCCCGAGCCTGGTTTCGCTTGGTCGCGAGCGTGTTGCTGCGTCTGCGCGGTCCCCTCCGCGGCAACGGCATCCTTGGCCTCGGTGACCTCCGTCGTGGAGGACTCGATTCCACCACTTTCGCCTCAAGGCCTTGGCTCCTGCGCTCATCATAAAGGGCCTTGGTGGCCTCTTCAAACCTCGCGGATCTCCACCGCCTCAGGCCGCCTAATGTCCATGGCCTCTGGACTAGGCGCGCTCAAGCGCACCGACCATTGCACTCCTCCACCGCAGCCTCGCCACCGACCGTCGGGCGTTGCGCAGAGCTCAACTCGCGCGCCTGGCGAGCCCGCAAGTCTTTGCAAAACGTGGACACTCCGTTAGTCGCGCGGAAGAACTATAAAAATGTGCAACAAGTCGAACTTTTCTACCGACCTACAGGCGATCGTGGACTCCCGACCATCGTGCCCAGTATGCTGGTGGAAGACTCGAGCAAGAGCGGACCCTTACGGATCGCCTATCTCGGCCAGTCGTCAGTAGCGCTTGCCAAGGCGGCCCACTCGCTCTCCTCCGATTGGCCCATGGCCCGGACCAGGGGACTACACCCGGCGGCACGCCCTCGCTCGCCCGTTCGGGCGGGATGTCGCCCGTCCAAAGCACCATGGGCAAGGGTGATGAGGTCAACCCTTCGAAACCCTCGGCGACTGCACTGAGGGCATCGGTCGGCACCTCCCCACAGGACAAGGGTCAGCACCTCCGTCGCCAGCTCGGCCTCGACTGGCGCGACCGCCGGCGGCACCGTCGTCTCATCCTCCGAAAGGACGATCACGTCGTCCGGTGGGGTCCCCGCCGGAAGCGGCGGAAGTTCTTCTTCGGCCACGACCTCCGGGTGAGGCCCCGTCCCCTCGAAGGCGACCGCGCCCTCGGACGCCGACACCGCGACCGCCACCGACCCGATCGGAGTCGCCGAAATCACCGGCCATTACTTGCGAGCGGCAAGCGGCCATCACGGTCACGCCCTGTAGGCGCCGCGTTACAAAGATTCAAGAGTCGCTCGGCGGCTTTGCCAAAAAAATGCTCCAATAAAGAGAACACTTACAAGGCCGCGGGGTACGTGGCACGCGCGCCCTCTTCGCCGCCCCCGCCAGTGGGCAGTCGGTAGTCGCTTCCCGGCCACCTCCTCCTCCGTAGGCGCCTGCGACGATCCATGACGCAAGATCACCCCTCGCCTGGGATCCGCGCCACGGGCCCGTGGTGCCGCCTCGGGTCCACGCTCGGGCGCCGCCGGTCGGCGGTCGAGAAAAACCCACCATAGGGATGGTCGGGCGCGCCCCGCCGCCGATGGAGGTTGTCCCCACGGCGGTGGTCTCCGACATCTCCGCCTGTTGCAGCCACGCTTCGTGTTCTTATGCTTCTTCTTCCTCCTTTCCTCCTTCCGCTTCTTGCGGGAGGTGTCGACCTTGCCGTCTTCGCGGGCGCCGCCGCGCTCCTTATCCCCCGGGAGCGGCGCCCGGGAAGACATCCCCGTGAGCCCCTAAGAGGATGCAGGAATGCCGGTCGGACCAAGTGCTAAGGACAAAGAAAAGAGAAGCAGAAAGGAATTTCACCGACTTACCAGATTTGGCGGAAAAGCCGCCGAGAATGGCTCCGGGTGGCCACCCGTGGCCACCGTGGCGCTTCCGCCCGTAACAGCCGCCACCCGGGCCTCCACCTCAGACGCGGCCAGCTCAGGTTCTGCCATCCTCGCCCGGTCGGACGGCCCCGCATACCGGAACAAGGGGTGCGGCCTGTGCACAAGGGGTTGCACGCGCATCCCCATAAAGGCGTGCACAACAACGTCCCCGGTGAGCCCCGCCTTTGAGCCCCGATGCGCTCCACGATCGGGGCGGCTTGTTCTTCTCCTCTTTTGGCGCCCAGTTCCACCGCTCCTCCGTGGAAGCTCGCCGGTGAAACGAGGGGCGCCGCCGACGTTCGACGTAGAGCCATTGAACGCCACCCTTGTTGGACGAGCGCTTTCACCTCCAGTACTCCGTGCTCCGACCGGGCGGCCGGAGGGCCAGCCACCAGGGGCACCACGGCGTCCGACGGCTGTCTTTCCGAGCCTTGCACGAAGAAGTGCCTCCACAACGCCCGGTCATGCGGCTCGATCCCAGAAGGCCTCGCACAACGTGATGAAGATGGCGATGTGGAGGACCCCATTGGGGTTGAGATGGTGCACCTCCACCTTGTAGTAAGACAGTAGCCCTCGACGAGCGGGTGCAAATGGCGAGCCAAAGCAGCTCGAAGAACGAGGCGGGCACCACGACCTCGCTGCCACATGGCGCGGGGGTGACGGCCCTGTCGGCACCCTCCAATAGGAAGGTCTGCGGCATGAGGAAGCCCTTCTTCACTAAGCCGAGCGCCTGGTGTCTTCGCGCGAGCACTCGGCCACGACATCTTCACGGAAGAGGCGACCGAAGGTGAGAAAGAAAGGTGGGGTTTTCTTTCCTTGGCTCTCTGTGCTTTTCTTGTTTGAGATAGAGACAAAGAAGGCAAGAAAGCGTGACTACCCGAGCACCCTAACGGGCGTATTTATAGAGGACAAGCAAGCGCCGGCGGCGAGCACCCTCGCAGCGGCGTCGCGTCCACCCTCGCCTATTGCGCCACTGTAACTCCCGCCTCCAATACCACTCGCTTTTAATCCCTGTCATGTCAGGCGACAAGGGCCATAAAGACGCCGCCCCCGAACAACGTGTCCCGTAACCTCTTGGTCTCCGCCTTTAGGCCGGAACGGTTGCTCCGGGGTGCGCGCGAGAAGCCCACTGGGCCGCTGCGGCCCCAAGACGGCAAAAGCTTTGTGGCTTGCGCCAGGGGCTAGCGAGAAGCTGTGGGTTCAAAAAGGCCTACCCCACCAGATGGGTATAAGGCCGCCCCAGCAAAACTTGAGCAAGGGGCAGGTATGAGGTGAGCCCCACGGTGGGCCCTCGGTTAGGTCGGCTGACGGCCTAATCACCTCTACTCGCGTCCGAGATCATACTTCACACTCTCCCGGGAGCTCATCAATGAGCGACAGCCAGCTGTGCTCTGGGTTGGCGGACGACCCAGGGTCCATACGGGATTGAGTAAAGAAAGGTTTTTTATGGGTCACCCCACGCGAGGCAGGACACCCTACTGCAGGACCGTCGCTCGGAAGGGTCCCCCTTGGGCGGGACCTCCCAGGACCCACTCGGACTACCCGCTATTGGCTCCACGAGCACGGCGTTCAAACCAACGCAGGTAAACGTGCGTCGCTCACCCTCTCCAGGTCCCACACCTGCGGATGGGGTATACATGTGGGATAGACGGTGGTCATTCTTCTCGCAGTTACCCTCGCCCGACGAGGACTCGGAAGGATGCCCCACGTCCAACTACGACGGTAAACGAGCACTCACGCCCAGCCTACGACGTTAAGCGAGCACTCGGACACCGAACCTCACAGAGGCATCCGGTCGCCCCGCCACCAAGGCACTCGGACACCAACCTCACAGAGGCATCCGGTCGTCTGCCGACCAAGGCACTCGGACACCGAACCTCACAGAGGCATCCGGTCGTCCCTGCCGACTAAGGCACCGTCTAGCTACGACGTTGAGCGAGCACTCGGACACCGAACCTCTCGAGAGGCATCCGGCCGTCCCTCGCCGACCAAGGCACTCGGACACCGAACCTCGCGAGAGGCATTGGGTCGTCCCCGCCACCAAGGCACCGCGTCTAGCTACGACGTTAAGCGAGCACTCGGACACCGAACCTCACAGAGGCATCCGGTCGCCTCGCCGACCAAGGCGCCGCTTCTCGACGTTAAGCGAGCACTCGCGGTTGTTCCCGCCGATCAAGGCCCGGTCTATCCACGACGATTAAAATCAAAGCAAACTCATCGCGAAGACATTTCATAAAGAAAAAGAAGATTTCATTATAGGCCAACAGCTCGGACTTTACATGACTTTACACACGATGACCGACAGACACAAGAGTGGCCCGCCGCATCATGGCAGACTTTACCCACGCCTAGAACCTATCAAACATCCGTGCGGCGTCGGTGGCACCGACGACATCTTCGGTAGGCCCTTGCCCGTCGACGGGACACCGCCGCGCCGCTGGCGACACGCCGATGCCTCACGCCCGCTCACGACATCGACGCGCCGCACCAACTTCGGTCGGCGCCCTTGCGCCATCACCTCGAAGGGCCCCCTTACCACCTCGAGCCTCTAACGGCCTCGGCGGCACACGTCAACGAGGCGATCACGGTGCAGCCTTCCTCCTCCTAAGCTCGCCATCGCTGGTCGAACTCATAAAGCTCGGCGGAGGATCTTCTTCTTCCCGCGATGTCATCGCCAAAGCTAAAGACTAGAGGGTGTCTCGAAGCCATTTGAAGGAGCGAAAGAAAGAACTCTCATCTAAAGGGTTATCCTTCAAGCAAGCTACGACATACACATATATACCCGGACGAAGGAGGCTAAGCGTCTCGAGTAAATGCGGCGCCGAAACGGCGCCCTTCACGTAACCCGGCGGTCAAGAAGACGAAGCGGCGGGCGCGCCAAACTATACTCGGCATGCGCAACGAGGCGAGTAAAGCCTCCGGCGGTTCAAATGCCCCGCCAAACTCTGTGGCAGCCGCCGGATCCATCGAGGCACACCGACGGAAATCGCTAACCGGATCGGCCGACCGACCAACCGTGCCCGCCACCACTCATCCAAGTTCAACCCCAACCGAATCAGCCGAAATCGCCGGAGTTCGGGGCTACCGACGAATACTAATAACAGGTACCCTAACGGCCGGCGACGAGCCAAGAGCCTCAAGCATGTCTCCACCCAACAGCCGCGCCCGACCGCCACCGATCGAATCGCTCGAGACCACACAAGACATCCGCTCCGACCGGCCAGGGAAGCGAATCCGATCGACAATAGCCCCGGCCCCTTGGCGGGCGGGATCTCCGACCGACCGAACCAAGGTGACGGACGCCGAGGGCCGCGTGTCGAGCCCTCATCACCCTACCGCCACGCACCCGAACGAGGTCAATCGGAGTGACTATACAAGGGCGGTGGCTCCTTCCCAAGAAGGTTTGGTGATCACAAGACAAAGCTTCCGGCCCATCAACCGATCCACAGACAAGATCTAACGCACGCTCCTCCCGAGGCGCGCTAACGCCACTCACCGCAACGCCAAGATTCGTAAGGATCACAGAGGGCAAGTACGCTATTTCCCGGGGAATACCTAACCTCCCTGACCACCAAGGCTACCGACCCAGCATGGGCAAGACGGGTGGCGACTAGTCTACAGGACGAAGGACCGGAGCTCCTAACATAGGTCACCTCGCTCTTCCCCCCGACTCTCGATGTAACCTGCCCCTTCCTTCTGTATAAAAGGAGGCAGGACTAAACGATTCAAAGAAAAGAGGAACACATAAGAACACGAGGAGACTAAGTCATTTAGCGGCCTCGTCTGTAAAATATTGTGCAAAAGCAATACAATACGACCATCCGAACTGGAGTAGGGACTTTCAGCCCGAACCAGTATACATCTTGGACTCACGAGTCTAACCATTCAGGGAGTGGAACGCGTGACCCCTTAGACTTACAAATTTACTTGCTGGCGCTCGAAAACGCCGACAATTAGCATTGCTTCAGGTACTGCCATTGCCCCTGTAGGGCGAGTATGATGATTTTTCATAAGAATTTCACCATGTTTCTCTGCTTGAAGTAGAGTACAAATCAACTCAGAGTACTTTGTATACATCTTTTGGCGATATTGTTGTTGAAGTATACGCATATAAGGATGGAAAGTGCACAATATTTTTTCTATTAGTTCGGCATCACCAACTCCGTGGTCACAAAATTTCAGCTTGGAATTTATTTTATGTATTGCTGAATTATACACTGCCACGGACTTGAAATCCTGGAAACGTATAAGTAACCATTCTCATTGAGCTTCTGGTAACATGACCGACCTCTGTTGGTCATCTCTCTTTTAAGGAGTTCCACAATTGAAATGGATCTTCCTACATCAAGTAATTAGTTTTTAGATCTGAGTGGAGGTGATGCTGAATAAAATGCAGTGCTGCATATTTTGAGGCTTGTAAAATTTATAGATTATTTTGTTGAGGTTCAGTGATGGTTGCACCAAAACCTTGAGCTATCAAATTTATCTTTAGATCCATCGCCCAAATCAGATAATTGCTGCCATCCAAGGCCAGCTCTGCAAACTCCTTTTTGGAGATGTTTGCCATATCCTACAATTTGTTTTTCATGCAATTGTAATGAATTTACTTTCTCAAAGTAAAATTAAGGCATGAAATTGTTGTAAATCAGTAAACTAGGGTCATTGTATAATAATTGCATTTCCCCAAAAAATTAGGGACTAAAATGCAATTTTTACTTAATTACGATGGCTAAAATTTGTGATTTTCCTAAGTTCAGAGGGCTGAATTGCAAACTTTATATAACAAGCCCATTTATTCATAGTTTTACATTTTCTTTAGGTGTCCTTTTGCAAATTTACTGGGACCCTTAAATAGGCCGACGGCCTATTTTGGCCCATTTAGACTCGGTGCTAGGGTTTCCAACCCTAGCACCATGGCCGCTGTTGCCCCAACGCCAGTGAGAGGCTCGCCGACCGCCGCACTCTTGCCATCTACCTCTGCGCGTGGGAACCGAAGTCCTCAATGTCACTTGAGGGGCGGGCCGGTAGCGTCGCCGGATCCACCGTCGGATCCAGCTGTTTGGGGCGCGTCGGGGAGCACCGCCACTCCCTTGAGTGCGCCTGGCGCCTCTGTCGCCTTGATGCCGGGAGCCGCCAGCACACCGTCGCACGCCGCCTTGGGCGCGTTTAGTGGTGCCTCCACCTCGCCAGGCGTCACCACTGCGCCAAGCGGGGTCATGGGGGCATGGCTGCAGCTGGGTGGCCAATGCTGTTTGGCGGAGGCCCTCCCTGGCCTTATCCTGCACGCCGCCGTAGCACCAGCCGCCGCGTCGACCTCGCCAAGTGCGAACTAAGTTGGTTGCTGTCGCGGTCTTGATCGCGCCTACCACACTATGGGGCACCTCGGCCCCTACGACTTGTGCTGTACCGAGGAGCACCATGGCCCCCTCGATCGCTGCGGCCAATGGTGGTTCGCCAACCATGTCGCGATAAGGCCGAGCAAGACCTCGCCGGCGTTGATCATATCGTGCACGCCAATGGCGACGTCCCGGCCGATGGTGTTGTAGAGGCAGGATGCGAAAGATCGTCGTTTTCAAGTTCATGATGGAGGTAATTATGTTTGAGACATCGTCGTTGTTCTGCGCCATTGTACTTATCGTGTCCGGGATGTGGCTAGTGATCCTCCCGTCTGTTGCCGGTCTCTATTTGTCCGTGCTCAATAGCTGCCGTGCTCGTGGATTAGAGCAGTGCCGATAACGTGTTGAAAGTAGAGTAGAGATTGAACTCAAGAATGTGATATTACTTTTCATTACACATGTGTAACATATTTATACAAGCTAATGGGTGAAAGTTGATGGTATCCAAAAGACACCCATTCAACAAAAGAGACCCATTCTAAGAGATGGTAGTTAATTGCCCACTTAACTCCTTAACAGTTTTAACCATAGTCTATGTTTTTTAACTGCTGAAAATGGAATAATGCAAATGGATAGTGCTAAGTGGAATGACTACAACACTAGGATAGTGTGTGAGCTTTTCTTTGAACAAATAGCAACCGAGAATCATCCTAATACCCATTTATACAACGCTAGTTATGATGCTATCATAGAGAGATTTGTGGAGAGAACCGTTTTACGTTATACCAAGCGACAAGTTAAGAACAAATGGGACAAACTGAGAGAAGTGAGTACCACACTTGGAAGAAACTAATGAAACAAATAAGTTTAGGTTGGGATGAAGAAAAAAAAACAATGCAGTGCTCACATGAGCGGTGGCAGAAACTTAAACAAGTAAGTCATTATTTTTTTGGATTAGCTTTCAGTTTGCCAATTTGCCTTGCATGTTCTAATATGTGATGTTTTATAGGAGTTGCTTGGCTATGGCAAGTTTTAGAAGGCTGGACTGCAAAATGAGCCATTGTTGTCTAGAATGTTTGAAGATATTCGCAATAGCGGTGCAGACCATTGATCTCTTTCTATGGGTACCATTCCTGAGAGCAGTTCATAGACATTCCCTATCATTGACGCTGATGAGCATGAAGACGGCAACGACGACAAAGAAGACAGTGAACATGAGGATGAGTCACCGGTGAGCACTAGGAAAGGAAAGAGAGCTCGTTGTCCTAACAATGACATGCTAAAAAAAGGCTAAGAGTGGGTCTTTGGTAATGCAAGAAGAAAAGTGTGTTGTTGAGTTGAGTGAAAAGTCAGTTTCATCACTCGAATCAATTGAAATAAAGAGAGGTTTCATCGGGTTGTACTATCAAAGATGTGATAGACTTGGAAGATAAGAGTGGGGCTGTTGAAGGGGGTAATGAGCAATTCGTTATGACTAAATTTTTTGTCAAGAAGGAACAAAGAGAGATGTTTATGACTTCATTGCGCGGCCCTTCAACACGTTTTGAATGGCTTAAAAGAAAGTATGAATTAGTATGGCAAGTAGATGAACGTGGCTTGTACTTTATTTGAGAACAATTTATCTGGCTTATACTCTTTATTTATGTAATGTTTAACTGGCTTACACTCTTTATTTGATAACAATTCATCTGGCTTGTACTCTTTATTTGATAACAATTCATCTAGCTTGTACTCTATATTTGATAAAAATCATCTAGCTTGTACCTGTATTTGAGAACAATATATGCAATGGATTGTTAATATTTGTGTTGTTTGTTGTCATGCACGGATGTACTCATGTGAAAAGTGAAGGGACTGATTCCTTTGATGATGAACATGAGTATGATTTGCATATGATGTGCCTATATTATCAAATTTCAACCAACCTTCTTGTGGCTGCAAATATTATGGAGAAGTATCACTCAACCTACTTGGACAAGAATGAGCCTAGGACTTCACATCTCAGTGGAATGGGTTGTATGAGGAAAACTTTGACCACTCTAGGTGAATGTCATCGCATGCTTCGTATGAATTCTACAATCTTCCAGAGTCTACACAATCTATTGGTTAGTACTTATGGCTTAAAATCAACTACACATGCATTCAATGGAATCATTTTCTATGTTGCTATACATTTGTGGGGGCTGTGAATCTAATCAAAAAGTGCAAAACCGGTTCAAGCATTCTGGTGAGACAATTGCAGTGTGTGGTACAAGATGTTGTCTAGCCTTGTGAATCTGAAGGACCCGAACTTCTCTACAGTCTATAGCAGAATTAGAAATGATCGTTGTATGTGACCACATTTCAAGGATTGTATCGAGGCTATCGATGGAACTCACATTCTAGCTATTGTTCTCACAGAAGAACAAGTTACATATATTGATAGATCACGGTCTACAACTCAAAATGTAATGGTAGTATGTGACCATGATATGAGATTCACATATACATCTATTGGCTAGCCAGGATCAATGCATGACACAAATGTCCTATATCATGTATTGGAAGCTGATAGAGATACCTTTCCACAACCTCCTCAAGGTAAGTTGTACTTGCTTATTTTCTTTGTATTTTCTGTACATTGAGTACTCAAATGACATCTACATTGCATGTTTTAGGTAAGTCTTATCTTGTGGATGCCAGTTATCCTAACCGTCGAGGATACTTAGTGACATACAAGGGCCAAAGGTACCATGTGCCAGAGTTTCGAAGAGGTTCTGCACCAAGTGGTGAGGAAGAGAAATTTAACCAATTGCACTCAAGTTTACGTAATATCATTGAGAGATGCTTTGGTGTATGGAAGATGAAATGGAGAATTATTCTCAAAATGCCAAGTTATCCAATGTCAAAGCAAAAGATGATTGTTACCGCAACTATGGGACTGCACAACTTCATACGTGACCATGATGCGCCATACAGAGATTTCTGAAGGTTTGATCAGGATCCAAAGTACGTGCCTACAATACCATCAATATATGCAAGATATGTCATTTCTCAAGATGCATTGGATGCATCAACATCGGATAGGAGTGATACATCCATAGACGCATTTCATGATGAGCTTGCCCAAGCAATTGCAGGATAATGGAGATATTACTTGTGACATTTTGTTGTCTTTTGTTAACACTTCATTATTAATGGAATAGTTATAGTAGCATAGACTTGGACTTTATTTAATTAGGTTATCGTTGAACAATTATGTTAAATTTCAACTAATGTTTCACAAAAGAGATGAACAATTATGGCAAAAGTACTCAGATACTATCCTCACTATGTCCTTTATTTGTTATTGCAAGTTTGCCGTGTTATTGGAAAAATAAAAAATATAATAGATAAAAATTAGTACACAAATAGAAAGAAACAGGAAATAAAGAAAAATAAAGAGTTACAACCAAGGGTGGCATGGTCTATTTGTCTTCATTCCTCTCGTCAAGATCTCTGGAGTTAACCTCTTAGCCAAACGCTTTTGTCAGACGAATCTAGCTCGTTAGTAAAGTAGATCCTTTAAAAGCAAGATCTAAATCTGAAAAACCAGAATCTAAAGCTCTACCGAAGAGGCCTTAAGTCAGTGAACTGGAGTGGCTACTGACGTTTGTTGAAACTGGTACCGTCCCTAGGCGGTGGTTGTCTATCTCTGCCCTTGGGCTGAATCTATTTTCAATTGATGACAAGAAAAACGGGGGCCATGCGCTCGTTTGCTGACCATTTTATCTGCCGGTTCCTTTTGCTTTCTGGAACATGGGGAAACCTTGACCTGAAACGCCAGGTTTGGTGCTTGTTCCTGCAAGAAACTCTCTATTCGAGTGTATGTACAATAGTCATTACAGTTTGCGTACCGTGCAACACCAAGCCATGGAATCCGTGGTGTTGCACAGTATTTTTAGAATATTTCTCCCGGCCATGCCAAACCGGCCTTTTTAGAATCTTCGCCGGGACCATCGTGTCCAACGCTCGCCGCCGCGTGTCGAGCACGGAGCTGAAATACCAAAACGACGTGTGCAAACGTGAAATTTTCCTGCTGCTAAGCTGGAAACTGCATGCGTCCTGGGCCTCAGAAAATTTGGTTGGTTAAGAGTTGCCGCGAGGTCAGCCAGGAGGAGAGGGTCAGAGGAGGAGGAGAAGAAGAAAAGGGAAGGCGAAACAACACTTCAACACCACCTCCTCCTCCTCCTCCTCGCTTCCTTGTTCTGCCACTTGGTTGTTATATACGATATTACACAGGCCAGGCTGAAGCTGAGCTTGATCAAGAAGACACCAGCGCGCTGCTGCTCCACTGGTTGCCTTGAAGAAGAACAGAAGCATGAGCATGACCGGAGTTCAGCTTCAGGTGATGCCCGCGGTCGGCGCGGTCACCACCGTCGACGTGAGGGCGGAGGGCGGCAAGGCGGCAGCGCTGAGGAAGAGGCGTGTTGGAGCTGCCTCCGGGTCAGGAGGGGTGAGCAATACTAGCTTGTTCGTCGGGGACTGGAGGAGGAGGCCTCGCCGGCCGGCGTGCTCGGTCAGGCTCAGGCAGTGCCGGAGCAGGAGCAAGAGGGGCCTCGGCATCGTCAACAACCTCGGGGGCCAGTACGAGGATGGCTTTGAGGACGTCCACGTGGTAATTAGCTCATTAATTCCGTCTTCCCCTTGCTACTTGGATCTTAGAGTTCTCGCATACATATGTTCTTAACATGTCTTGCTTTTCTATAATGACGTATTATGCTAATATGCTTGTTAGTTAGTACTAGTGGTAGCACTATATTACAACTGTCAGATGTGGGAAGGAACATGCCGAAATTAAGTTCTTTCAACATCTCCTAACTAAAGACGAATTTCTCGGGTTTAGATGTGTTCTTGGCTGAAGAACTACTGAAAACAACAAACTGGGTAGCCTATTTTGGTTAAGTTTTCTGAATCAACGTGAATGAGGAAAATTTCCTGGTCATATTTGTGCAGCAACTGGTGAATTTCTTCACCTACAAAGCCGTGAGGACCGTGCTTACCCAGCTCTACGAAATGAATCCACCAAGCTACCGTTGGTTCCACAAGTAAGAATCCATTCAAGTCTAACGAGGTTAAAATCCTTCTCACAGTTGTGTAATTCTGTTCTTGTTTCCCTGACAGCTTTCTTGCTGTGAACAAGCCCACTGATGGCAAATTGTTCCTTCGTGCTCTTGGAAAGGTAATTGCATCCACAATCGATTCACTTTTGGGACGCCGCAAAATAGCATCTTCTTCTAGTACTGCTGCAACCTGCAAAACTTACATGGATGTTTTTGCTCTTGTCACAGGAGAGGCACGAGCTTGCAGAGCGAGTGATGATAACTAGGCTCCACTTGTACGGGAAATGGATCAAGGTAATTAATTGGCATCAGTTTGTACTGTGGTTGTCTATCACTCCATTGGGCAACCTGCCGAGTGCCGACATTAGCTAAGTTCTGAACTGAAATCTGCTTCTGTTTAATTATCAGAAATGCGACCATGCAATGATGTATGAGAAGATATCTGACGAGAACCTGGCGCTGATGCGGGAGCGTCTCATGGAGACCGTCGTTTGGCCAACAGACGACACGAACACAGAGAAAATTGGTTGATGCCTCTGCCTGCCTGCGTCAATATACAATTCTTTTGGCTTGGGTTGCTAAACTTAGCTCATTAATTAGGTAGAGCACTGTGATTTAGTCAGATGTATATAAACTGTATGTACCATGATGTACTAGTATGGCGGTACTGAATCAGTACCATGCACGATCTGAGTCAGATATATAAGTCAAGATATAGCGTATAGTACGTTCACTTAATTTGGTCTTTTTGGTGAAGACACTGCAAACTGTTTCGTCCTTTGCATCACTTTGACAGTGTATAATGTACCGATTAATATGCCAAATCAAATGAATTGATCAGTCACCGGTGCAGTGGTGTGTCGTTTTGATGAGTTACAACCCTGATGTGCTCTCTCTAGGGTTGATGTAGGGCCACTGCTACAAAAAAAAAAATCATTTCTTGTCGGTCTATCACCTCCTTTCTTATCGGTCTATCACCGTCGGTTCGACTAGAATCGGGAGTAATAACACTAGAGCGGTGCTTCAATGCTTTCCCTTCCGATACAAGTTATACAAATTTTGAAGCAAACGAAGGAGTAAGTAATTACTATCTACCATTCATTCATACTTTAATATTTGTACAACTGTCAAAAGAAAAAGCATTGAAGCACCTCTCATAACATTATCACTGCCGGTTCTTAAACTAGACCGGCACAAATGCTCGACTGAAAAAGAACCAGCTCTTCTTAAGAACCGACAGTGATAAATTATTATCACTACCGGTTCTTAAAAAGAATCGGCAGTAATAATGGAGGAAGTATCACCGCCGGTTCGGAATCCGAACCCACAGTGATAATATTTCTCAAAAATCATAACTTTTTCATACGGAGTCGGATGGAGACAAAATTTATATGAAAATTGTAGCTCTCGATGAGATCTACAACTTTGTAGTTGGCAACTTTTTTATTTGAAGTCATTTAGATGTCCAAATAATCATTGAAACTTTCGGATACGAAGGGATAAAAGGAAAATATATCTTATAGTAGTTGAGAAATGCATGTTAGGTGAGATGGTAAGGAAGCATCAAGCGAGGTGAAAGGTCCCATGTTCGAGTGCCACGAACCGCACGCGCACGAAAATCTTGTGACTTGTGACTTGCGACGCGTGGTTGGTCCAGGTGCAAATATTTTTTTTTAATTTTACCGAGTGATTTACGAACCGAACTATCACTGCCGGTTCCAATATTCGGCCAGTTTGGAACCGGCAGTGATCTGGTGTTTTGTAGTAGTGGGCAAGCAAACACTTGTACTTTGTATTTTGTATGCGTAATGAAACTTTGGTTCATTTCAGATTGTCTTGATTCATTTTGATTTTCTTAAATGGATTGGTTCATTTCGAAATTTTGTCCTCATGACAATGTATGCATGCCAAAATTGAGATGCCGGTGACTCAAATAATATCACAGGGGGCACCTTTTGACATATTTGTTGTCACTTATTATAGCTCTCCTGTTTTCTTCCGAGTCATTTAAGCTTGGGATTATATACTTGCTAAGTTTACATGCACATTAATTTTGTCCATAAGCTAGCTAGCTAGCATCATACCGGTGATGCAACCCGCGAGGTTCAACATGGAGTTGTCTGCAGGTGACGGAATCTTCTCCCTCCAACTATAAATACATGTCATTTTAAACATCCACATAGTTCCCAAAATACGATTTTTATCACTAATTTATATTGTAATATATTTATAAATCCAATAAAACTATAATATTATAAAAGTACCTTTCGAGATAAATATACACACATGATATTTATGTATCTAATCTAAATATTTAAAAAGATATCGATAATTAAAATTTTAAAACTTTGACTGCACGCATAAAAAAACAATACATATTTGTGACCGGTGAGAGTAATGTTCTATGCAATATCTGAAATCCCTGCAACCAAATTAAGAGTAGTACAGTAGTACTTGGTATCCTTAAAAAGATAAACCGGATATATAAATCTTGAAGCAGCATCATTAGGTGTTGTGCAAACTAAACCTTGATTTCATTTCTAGAATTTTGTCCATTTTACACTTGAAGCATCTTCCATTATTTGTCCAAATTTTAAGCATGTAAACAAGTATATAGATTATAGGATACAAAAATGATACGGTTAGATTCATATTTGAAAACACTTTTCTATAGTTATGATTTTCTAGCTATGAACAAAGTATTATAAAAGAAATTAGCAGTTAAAATTCAATTTAAAGACCGCTCCAAGTCAAACCACGCCTTACAAAAATCAACAGATAGAGTATATGCTACCAAATAGCAGCAGCTAGCCAGCCTCCTTTTATCATCTATCGTGCACGCATCTTGATGTAGATGGGCGGAGTGACTGTTTTGACAAACTCTGGGTCACTAAAACACTTTTCTGTAGTAATGATTTTGTAGCTATGAACAAAGTATTATAAAAAAAATTAACGGTTAAAATTTAGCTTATAGATCGCATCAAATCAAATCGCGTCTTACAAAAATCAGTATATGCTGCCAAATAGCAGCAGCTAGCCAGCCTCCTTTTATCATCTATCGTGCACGCATCTTGATGTAGATGGGCGGAGTGACTGTTTCGACAAACCTTGGGTCACTTGCCGGGCCAAGGCTTGCCCTTCTTGGCAAAATTAACGTTGTACTATAAGCTATTGGAAACATGTACAATATTTTTATTCTCGATTTTATTTTGAGGCAAATATAATAAAAAATTAGATATGTATAAAACGACAGGCAACACGGAGTGCAGACATGATCGTGGAAGTAGTCAACGTCGAGGAAAAAAGCAAAGCGGTCACGTTGATGCGCTGCCTAGAAACCTTATTACAACCCCGTGTAGGTGATCTCTGCGGCCATAGCTCAGAGATATCGCTCACCCTCCTTCACAGTGCACGAGTACTGCAATCTAGAGGAGGAGGAAGAATTCGATGTCTCTGGCCTAGATATCTCCAGGTGTTTATATACAGCACGTCAGTAAATGACAATATTATATCAGTTGAATGCGATAATTACTTGTAATTGACTGCATAAAGTCAATTAACTCTCTAGAAACTGACGGCGTAATGACACTTAAATCAAATTCAAACAGATGTTTAAATCGCATTTAAACAGTATGAATACAGAGATAATTGCAAGATTCAGCAAAACAAAAGATGAATTCAAAATACTAGGAAACACTCTATGACGTGACGCTGTTGCTTGTCAACAAGTCAAGCGAAAATATGCGAATGCGTGCGCGTGTTTTTAGCTGATGTCCACCCTATGGCATCCTCATGTCATGTGTCACATTATTCAAGGAGTTGTAAGAACTCTACCTTATAAATTACTTTTACTTCACTTACTAGGCAATATAGTACTAAACTATGCATATTTTAAAATGAAAGGAAATAGTGCTTCCATGAGCCGATTTCTAACATAAGCTTCCAGCCCCGGCTCTTGTGCATTGTATGGACACGATGCACGCATGATGGATGTAGTATCAATGAAGTAGTATATGGCACGTTTTAGTTTTGCATGCAGTTCGCATGCTCACGCCATTATTTTTAAGGGAATAGCAATCGGACGTTTGATCACTGTTTATTTCTCGGACATGTCGGTGCAACATTATTTCTCAACGTCTACAGTATTTTTTCTCAACGTCTGCAATATTTTTTTCCGCGTAGACATTTCTACTGTTATCGAAGGAAAATATTGTATGCGTAGGAAGAAAATATCTAAAATAATAACTATTTATGACGGGAGGGAGTAATTGGGCTTAATTTTTGCCATGCGCGCAAAACCTGCAAGGAATTGAACGATGGACGATATGATTTCAGGCACATCACTCACCTGACCTTGCCATACCTGAAGAATGTCCGGGATCTAGCTAGCCACCTGCGTATGGGTGGGTGATGATGCGTTGCAGTTTTTGCACACTCCACAGCGCATACCTACCAACCAAACTCTGCCTCCTCCACAAGCAACGCAACCCCGGCCGACCTCCCAAATCCATGTCCTCTCTCTCTCGCAGCGAGCTAGCTCATGTATACAACAAATACGCCTCATCAACACTCCATCCTCTCCATCGCTCACATCCATCGACCATTCTATCCATCCAGTCAAACATAAACTAACAACTCTCCTGCTAGATCTTGCCTTGTACTTCTGACTTGTGATGACTGATCATAAGCATTCATTTCCGTGTGCACATTAATGGCCTCGGGTGCGCCTAAGCTCGTGTTGTCCCCTACTCGTGCTGCTCGTCCTGTCCAGTGCGCATGTACTGGAGGCTAGCTGTAGCCGTGAGCAGCAATGGCAGCTCGGCCAATGGGATCGAGAGCACGCCTGCCATGTACAATGCGAGCTCCTTGGACAGCTCTGAGGATGGATCAGCTGTAGCTTCACTTAGTGGCAGGTCCATGGCGTCGACGCGGAGCGTGTTCAGCCTCGATAGCTACGGCGCCCATGGCGATGGGGAAGCACGATGACACACAGGTTAAATGTTCTGACAACCCATTGCCTCTCTGAATGTTATATATATAGTTGTGCTTTAATTTGCACTGATCATCATTATTCATAGCGTACAAATGTTGTTAATTTTGTACATGCGTGCCACCTATTGGTTTTAGCCTAGATCGGTACACACGTATGAAGCACAAGCACAAGAACTCACAAACACAAGTATTTTGACGGTACAACACAACTAGCATATTTTCTTATTTTCTAGCTTTCTCATACTTGCTTGCTTCTTGCTTACAAAAAAAAGGCTTACATAAGAATTTATACCTAAATATGCAACTCTAAGAATCAGAATAGAATTCAACAAACCGAATCGGAAAAAGATTCTTTTTCCTTGTTTGATTCGGATCAGACTCATCTTCCAAAATTAAATCGAACACTACCTTCTTGATGCGTGCAGGCATTGGCCAAGGCATGGAATGCAGCCTGCTCCTCTTCACGGCCGGCCGGCCTACTCGTTCCCAAGGGCAAGAGCTACCTGCTCAAGTTTGTCACTCTCTCCGGCCGATGCAAATCCAGCATCGTCTTCATGGTGAGATATACAGACAGATCAGCAACTCTTGACATTGCTCCACTATGGATTACATTTCTTGATTGGTGGAAGCTAATCCACGCAATGTGCCTTCAGGTGAATGGCGCGCTGGTGGCTTCTCCAAACAGGTCAGACTTCTAGCGAGAAGAACAGCAGGCATTGGATCGTGCTCCGAGCCGTCAGCGGCCTCACCGTCAACAGCGGCGGCACCATCAACGGGAACGGCGAGATCGGCTCTGACGTTCCATTTCTGCACAAATTTGAGGGTCTGAAGATAGTGAACAGCCAGCAGATCCACATGTCGGTCGAGGACTGCACCGGCGTGCAGCTGTCCCGCCTGTCGATCACCGCGCCCGGCACGAGCCCAACACGGACGGCATCCACGTCACACGCAGCAAAGGAGCTCGAGTCACAGACTGCATGATCAAGACCGGTAAAATTTACAGTTCCCAAGAATTCAAACTCGTATGAAATGCTGTTGTATGTTTGGATTTTTGTTAAGTTTTAGTCGTTTTTTGTACTGGATTTTGTTAATTTTGCAGGGGATGACTGCATGTCGATCGAGAACGGGACTCGTGATCTTCATGTCGCGAGAGTTGTGTGCGGGCCGGGGCATGGGATCAGCATCGGGAGCTTGGGAGATGACAACTCCAGAGCAGAGGCCTCTGGCTCTGGCATTTACATAGACACGGTGCAGTTGTACGGCACAACCAATGGAGCCTGGTTCAAGCCATGGCATGTGAGTACAGGTTTCAGTTGTACTACAATGGATCCTATATCGGTCCAGAAAATTCATCTATCCATTTTCTACTACACCTATAATTTTTAGTTTATTCTATCTCTGGCTAAAAATATCTATGCAAATGCAGGGAGGAAGTGGTTACGCAAAGTATATCGTATTCCAAAACATGATCATGGATAATGTCAAAAACCCAATAATCATTGATCAGAAGTATTGCGACTCGGCTAAGCCCTGCAAGGCACAGGTATGAAAAACACTGTCCATCTCAGCATCAACCTTTTTATGTGACATGTGTGTGTATTCACCAATCAGCAGGTTGCATATAACACTGTATTGTCATGCTCTCGCAATGTGGTCTTCGATAACATCAGAGGGACAACCATTTCTAAGGATGCCATTAAGCTCAACTGCAGCAAGAATGTCCCATGCTATGACATTGCCTTGCAGAACATAAACCTAAAAATGGAGGGTGGTAAGGATGACACAGAAAGCACCTGCCAGAATGCAAGATGGAGGAAATCGGGTACTGTCGTTCCACAGCCCTGTACTTCCAAAAGCTAAGGGGAGACTTGGAATTGACAAGTTTACTAACATGTATAAAGGGTTTACAGAGAAAGTCAGAAAGAACTAGTCATACTTGTGCATGCATAGTTCAAACACTCTTGGGGTTTCTACCAGGAACCTGCAAGACAGTCTGCCTACCAGTGTATTTGTCAATTGTTTCAAGTTTCATTTTGTTGGTGCGAGTCGGATTAGAGTCGAGTTGAAACAATGTCAAAATAAAGGGTGTAGGGGTCCTGTAAGACAACACACAATTATTTTCAAAACAACATGGCATCAAAGCCCAACCCTAATTCATGAACTTGTCTTTTAGTCGTCGCCGTCTCCGATCCAGATCCAATCCTATCTGTTGTCATTGTCTGCCGCCACTTCCTTTCACTGCCGACCAGCACCACTGCCATCACTGAGGGTCTTCACACCCCTGCGCTCGAGGGCGTCAGGCCACCACCGATGTCGCTTGAAGTTGAGAAATGGAGGATTAACAGATTGGTTGAGTAGTATTTGCCGTACCTCCAATCGAGTGCAGCTCTGGTATTTATAAGCATCAGATTACATATACAGATTAGTTACAACAATAACCAGATAACAATCACACCATAGCTTTGGTGGTTGACGTAACAGAACCTTCAGTTCGTGCAGCAGTGACTCCAGCCACACAAGCTCTGCCGTAGCATTCGCGATAGCTTTGTATTATGCCTCCGTGCTTGACCGCGAGACGGTTGGTTGCTTCCGAGAGCTCCATGACACCAAATTTGTTCCACAGAATACTGCGAAGCCACCAGTTGAACGCCGATCATTAGGACATCCCACCCAATCGGTATCAGAAAAGGCACTGAGATCTTGAGAGGAAGAATGCCGTAGTTTCAACCCTACATAGCATGTGCCTTTCAAATACTGGAGTGCCCCCACTGTGCTTTTGTACAGAAATGCATCATGAGCAGTGAGAGCCTTGCCATCCTCTTTTGACAATTTTTTAGTATTTGACATTGGGTGCTTACTGGCTTGCTCAGCTGCATGTTGGTTCGACGCAGCAGGCCCTGAACATATTTCCCTTGTGAGATTACTACTCCATCATGACAATGAGAAGCTTCGATTCCCAGGAAGTAATGCAGTGGCCCAAGATCTTTGACAACAAACTCACAAGATAGCTGATGAAGCAGCTGATCTGAAGCCTTGACATTAGATCTTGCAATAATTATATCGTCAACATATACCAACATAGATTGACACTGTGGGCCGATGCAATATAAAGGGCGATGGGTCCGATTTTGATGACATAAATCCCAGTGATAGAAGTTTCATACTTAGCTTAGCATTCCATGCACGTGGAGCTTGCTTGAGGCCATACAAGGCTTTATCAAGTTTGCATATATAATCTGGATGCTGAGAGCTCTTATAACCCGGCGGTTGCTACATGAAAACATCCTCAGTAAGGTCTCCATGGAGGAAGGCATTTTGTATGTCAATCTGCTGTAGATGCCATCCGCGAGACACTGCCAGTGATAGCACCAAGCGCACCGTCGTGGGCTTTACCACAGGACTGAATGTGTCCCCATAAACAACACCTTCCCGCTGTGTAAAGCCCTTGGCAACCAATATGGCTTTGTACCGATCTAGTGTTCCATCTGCCTTATGCTTGACCTTGAAAATCCAGCGAAAACCAACCACATTGTGATGGTCTTGGTGAGGAAAGAGTCGCCATGTATTATTTCGCATCAAGGCCTCATATTCATTGTCCATTGCAGTTCGCCATTCAGGGAATTTGACAGCCTCCTCATGCGACACAGGTGCTACAGGACATGCACTAGTAGACGCCAGAAAAGCACGCTTGTTTAGTGGGTACCTGATCGTTCCATCAATGAATTTATTTAGTGTGCTGATGCTGTAGCTTAGCCTTATGCGTACCCGAGGAGCTGGTGGAGGCAATGAAGCCTGAGGTAACACACCAGGTTCAACAGAAGAATCATCAGGTGTAGCTGGAGATGATGAAGCAGCAGTCAAGTCCGGTTGGACTGCAGTCTGATCACCCACAGGATCTGCAAAGTCAGGAAAATCTACAGCAGCATTGTCAGTCGGTAAAACGACGGGATTGCTTCCCAGTGCATGATCACTATCTATTCTTGGTTCAAACGGGGAAGATGCAAGAGGCGGAGTCGAGGAAATGATGACAGAAACATTGGACACAGGAGAAGGTTCAGGTGCAGAACTTTGAGACATAGTGGCAAAGGGGAATAACTTCTCACCAAAGATTACATCTCGTGAAATATATATGCGCCCGATAGACATATTTAAGCATTTATACCCCTTGTGCTTGCCACTGTAACCCAGAAAAACACATCGGTTGGATCAGAATTCAATTTTTCGAGCATTATATGGACGCAAATTGGGCCAACACGCACAACCAAAGATTTTGATCAAGGAGTAGTCCACCGGTTTCTTTAGGAGCCGAACAATGGGTGTTTGGTTATTGATCACTTTACTTGGCATTCTATTGATGAGATAGCATGCGGATAAAAAGGCCTCGTCCCAAAAACGAAGAGGGACAGAAGATTGAGCCAGGAGAGCAAGCCCTGTATCTACTAAATGGCGATGTTTCCTTTCGACAATGCCATTTTGCTGGCTAGTGTGAGGACATGAAATCCTATGTGAAATGCCGGTAGAATCAAAATAAGGACGGAGTTTTATATATTCTCCACCACCATCTATTTGCACAGATTTAATTTTGATGTTCAACATGTTTTCTGCAAGTTGTTGGAACTGAAGAAAGGCATATTCCACATCCAATTTATGTTTAAGAAGATAAAGCCAAGTAAAGCGACTGACATCATCAATAAAAAGAGCATAATATTTATGTCCATTTACAGATGATAAGGTAGGACCCCAGACATCTGAGTGAACTAATTCTAAGGGAACTGTAGACACTCGAGAAGATGGTTTATATGGTAACCTATGAGTTTTGCTTGCTGACACGCATCACATATATGCGTTTCTTTATTCAAAGGAAAAAGTTTAAGTGAAGTTAAGATAGATGACATAATAGATGACGACGGATGACCGAGTCTACGATGCTATAGATCTGGATCGACTCTGGTGGCTGAAAGAAGAGTTCTTGGTAGTGATGTGGACGTCGAGCTTGCAAGGGGATAAAGACCTCCCTTACACGGTCCTTGGTGCAGGATTTTCTTCGTGGTTTGATCCTTGACAAAGAAAGAATTGGGATGAAATTCAACAAAAGCATCGTTATCAATGGTTAGTTTACGAACAGACACAAGATGCTTTCGAATATTGGGAACATGTAAAATATTTTTAAGTTTCAAAGGACTAGATGAACCAGAAAGAGATGTATGACCAATGCATGAGATAAACAAACCTGTTCCATTAGCGACATGGACTTGCTCAGTGTCGTTGTAGCGATCCCTAGTTGTCACCTTGTTTAAGTCGGCGGTGATATGATCTGTTGCCCCAGAGTCCATGTACCAGTTGGTGTCTACCTGATATGCCTGCGTGTTGCTAGAGTCCGGTGGATAATCATCAGAATAGCGATTCTAGCAGTTGAGGTTGTCATGCCCTCACTTGGAGCAGATTTGACATATAGGAAGTGGTGGCCGTCCCTGTCCAGAATTGTTGCTGGTGCGGTACTGCTGCTGTCCATTGCCTCCGCGTCCTTGGTTTGGTCCGCAACCGCCTCCACGTCCACGACCACGTCCACTATCGTTGCTGCGTTCGCGCCCACCACCTCCTTGGTAGTTGCCACCACCGCGTGAAGCTTGGTTTGCAAATGACGAGAACTACTGCTACAACCCCGTCGAAGCATTCTGCTCAAGCAATGCCTCATAACTCATGAGATATCCATAGAGATCTCCGAGCGAGATTTGATCTTGTCGAACAGATATGGACGCCACAAGAGCTTCGTAGCGTGGCCCTAGGTCGGCGAGGACATAGGAGACAACATCCTCCTCGCTTAGTGGATTTCTTGTAGCCGAGAGAGTATCTGCCAGACCCTTGATCTTGTGGAAGTAATCAATGACAGGCATGTCACTGCGCTTGAAATTGGTGAGCTATATGCGAACTTGAACGGTCTTGGCGCGGGAGCGAGTCGCGAACATACGTTCGAGTTCACTCCAAATTTCCGCCGCTGTGCTGTGGAAGAGAACGTTCCCAAGAACATCCTCTGAAAGTGATGACAACAGGCTGCTCACGACAACCTAATCTTGCTGCTGCCAGGTCGTGAACACAGGGTTTGGAAGGACTTGCGCTTCAGCTCCTTCAGTGGTGGCAGAGACGGTGACAAACCGCGGCGATGTTGTCTTGGACCCATCAACATATCCCATGAGATTGTAGCTCATGAGATAGGGCATCGACTGAGCCTTCCACAGAAGATAGTTCTCTCGCTTGAGTTTGACCATGATGAGTTGGGCAAAGGACAGAGTAGATGGTTGCGGCAGGATCCCGGCTAATGTGGGCATAATGCTGGCTACCGCAGTTCTGAGCGAGAGAGAACTGCTTGCAGAGGTCGTCATGGCTCTGATACCATGAGAAATGGAGGGTTAACATATTGGTTGAGTAGTATTTGCCGCACTTCCAATCGAATGCAGCTCTGGTATTTATAAGCATCAGATTACAGATACAGATTAGTTACAACAATAACCAGATAACAATCACAACTGAATCATAACAACTCTATCTATAACTAACACGGTTTATGATTATCTTAACAGAAGTCGCCGCACCTGGGGCGTCGCCACCTCTCGAGGTCGTACTGTGTAGGCAGCAGTCACCATCACTCGGGTCGCCTGATACCGCTGGCCATTGCAGCCACAAATGTCAGATATGCTCAGTCGCGTCTTGAGGAGAGAAGAGAAGAGAAGATAAAGAGAGAAAAGTTGCTGAGAGAAAACGAGAAGAGAAAGAGGGAGGTGCCAGCTCAAAGGAAAAGAGCAACAACACCCGTGACAGCCCTAGAAGAAATGAAGGGTATCAACGAAGGCGCTTTGGGAAAATGGGGGAGAAACAACAATCGTAAGCACTACCAGAGAAGCAACAACAGCAGGAATAACCGCAACCTGAACAACCAACCGTTCTAGTTGATCCCATCCAAATTCCTCCTCGAGTCTCTATCCATCAAGTTCCTTGCTTCACCTGGGGCGAGTGGTAATGTTCTCTGATCTATTTCATTTAGAATAACCTCTTGCACAACGTAGGGTAATTAGAGCTAAGACTTAAAAGTCTCCACCTTGGTCTGACTTTGAGCATGACATTACAAATTTAATCTCATATTCCCATATCTCACCTATATACAAAGCATTCATCGTATCTCTCCAGACAGTGCCTGTTCCAAAGGATTGCCGAGTTGCTAAATAGGATCCTAATGGGAGGATACCATGAAAGAAGAGCTCGGTTCACTCCAAAAGAACAAGACGTGTGATCTTATTCCGTTTTCAGTAGGAAAGAGAGCAGAGGGATGCAAGTTGTAAGATCAAGGATACCGACTAGAGGGGGGTGAATAGACGGCTTTAAAAATTTCTTCTACGATTAATTAAAATCTCGACTAAGTACCCTTATGTCAAAACCTAAATGATAATAGATACGGAAGCGATAAACTAAGGTTTTGACAATTAAAATCTAGGTCAACTAGGGTTACTAAGTGCACTAGCTAATTATGTTTCTAACAAGAATATACAATCCTAAAGATAATCAATCAAACAATCAATTCTATGAATATAAATTCCTTAAGTATAAATAAGGACTAAAATGCAAATCACAAGAGACACACCGATATTTTACCATGGTGTTCGGAGACTTACCGGTCACCCCTAATCCACGTTGAGGCTAGCCCAAACCACTTTGGATCGGCTCCACGAATTGAGAACCCGCCTCAATTCCACTAGTGGTAGCTCTTTCCCTCTCCAGGTAGATGAGCTCCAACCTTCACAACTTTGTCGGGCCTTCTCACAATCTCCTTGAGAAGGTCATCGCGCACGACGCCTCCACACGCCATCTAGGTGTCGGCAAACACTAAGAGTAACAAGTTAAGCCCTCTAGTTTGAGCTCCACCAAGTACAACACATGTACAATGGTGATCACCGAGTGCAACACATTCATAAGGCTCTCTTAAGTGCAACACATGCACAAGAGGCTCTTAATCCTCTCCTAATTGCAACACACGCAATTAGAGCTCACTTTAGCTCAAGAACTAAATTTGAGAATGCAACACAAGCATAAGACCACACAAATGCTCAATAAGGCCAACAACAATCAAATGCCAACCCCAAGGCTCTTTATATAGCCTCCACAAGAAAAACTAGCCGTTGGGGGGTAAAATATGCAAAAATGCCCAGGAGACCCGATCATACTGCCCTAGGGCCGGTATGACCGGCCTCTGATCCAACGGCTAGTAAAAACTAGCCGTTACTCAGAAAACCCAATCATATCGGAGTGGGTCCGGTCATACCGGACCCCAAAAATTGCTCTTCGGCCAAAATACTCCTCTAGAAAAAACGCACCGAAATGATCCCGGTCATACCGGCCCCTCCGTCATCAAAACACTCATAACTTTTTACTCCGAACCCCGATTTATGTGATCTTTGACTCTATGCAAAGTTTATCACGAGGGCTACAATATCCACCCATTTTCAAGATTTAAGCAACTATAGATATTTTAAATATCACAAAAACCAAACTCTAATGTAGTCATTCAAGTCTAAAATTTGGTTTTTCGAAATCCCTCAAATAGACTTGATCAAAGGCATGAATACAAGCTAGCAAGAGTCAATAAGATCAAATATTGAGCCATGTGATGATCAACTCATGATCAAAATATTTTTGCAAAATATATTTGCAAAATCTAATCATATGCTCCAATATCAAATGCATGAACACCAATATTTTGCAAAACACATTTGCAAATATAAATATTGCAAACAAGAGCAATCAAGATCATATCTTTGAGCCATATGATGATCAACACATGATCAAACTAATTTGCAAATATATTTACAAACTCTATTCACATGCTCCAAGATAAGATTCAATTAAATCATATTTTGCTAAAACTCATTTTGCAAACACAAAGCATAAACATGTCTTAACCTTTGTGATGATCAACACATGAAAGTCACAAGCTAAGACTCTGATGCATGAGCTCTCTATTTGCAACATATGCAAATATCTAACTCCATACAAACAATCACTTAAACCAACTTGATAAGTTATCTCTCTTTTTGCAACACATGCAAATCCATAGCTCTATGCAAAAACCAAATCAAGATTCAATAAGAAGCAAGCTTGAGCTCTCTTATTTGCAACACATGCAAATACTTAGCTCATGCAAGAACCAACCAAGAACGTGATCTAAAGTGAACCGGATTGAGTTCATCAACACATGATGAAGCTCAAGCTATGAGACTCGACCCCTCTTAATAGTACGGTAACCTATACTAGCAACCCGGTCTCCCATCCAAACACCGGGACCGGTAAAAAACTAAGAACACATCCTTAGCCCTAGCTAGTTATACCTTTGCCTCAAGCACATTCACTTGGAGCTTTTATGATTTTCATCATCTTCTCTCCAAGTCGAGTCCTTTCTTCTTGTTGAACCTTCTCTAGCTTCACTTCACTTCGGGATTCATCCTTGAAGCTCATCAACACACGATGATTTTTTCTTCTTCTCAATTCTTTATTTTCTTGGACTCAACCTACTTCACAACTCATGAAAGATTATTAGTCTAATAAACATTGTTGCCTCAATCATCAATTGCACTCCGTTAACACATAATGGATGCCCCCACAATCGATTGAGCATAACTCTAATCAATTTGAATGATTTAAATGTGTCTTGAGTACTTTGATGCAACTAATGCTTCATTATACTCAAGAACTTTTCGTTTGTCCTTAACCAACGAAGAAACAATATCAACACATGATGAAGCGTTCTTTGATTGATTGAAAGACAACCGAACTCAATTTAAATTTCATTTAAATTGACATGAGTATATATTAACTACACAAGTTTCATATACTCATTTTGATGGAAAGTAATGATCTAAATATATTTGAGTGATGGAAATGAATCAATACTTTTGAGGCCATCAACTATAGAATAAACTCCATTAAATATGTGCATATAAATAATTGAACTTTAGAATCAATATGCACATAATCAATCTTGGATAGCATCTGAGTTTATCCTATATTAACATGAGTATACTACAACTACACAAGTTAAATATACTCAAGGGATTGTTTCAAAGTAATGATACTTGATATAGAAAGATGAATTAGATCAATACTATTGAAACACCAAGGTAAAGTATGAACTCCCCTAAATATGTGCATTCATGTACATATGGAATTGAAAACATTATGCACATCTTAAGATTGAGACTACGGTGAAGTTCATCCTTTATCTTGAATCCAAGGAATGCATCTAGAAATAATAGAGTTGTATTGGATGCATACCTTTGGGATTTCTATTTTTCAATGAGATAAGACTAATCAAAGATATACTCAATAAAAGAGTTAATCTCATATTTAGATTTATCAATATGATCATGAATATTATATCAAAGGAATGCAACAAGATATGATAATATGAACTCGAATGCATACCTTTGATATTTCCATCTTTTTCATCCAAAAGTGACTAAAGAGAGTTAAACTCAACAAAAGAGTTAGTCTCATAAAAGAATTGGCATTAATTAACAATTGAGACTAATCAATATTATGATTATCAAAAGAGTTAGTCTCAATATTAGATTTGTCATTAACACCAAAACCAAACTAATGGAGCTTGAACTTTCACAAGTGGGTCTTTACAGTGAAACAAACTCTTGAAGGCAAATGGACAAACTCAAGACGATGTTGGTTGCAAAAGGTTATAGTCAGACTTATGGAATAGACTATAATGGGATTTTTGCACCAGTAGCAACGATAAGCACATTAAGGATGTTGATTTTGTGTGCTATTAATTTTAGGTAGCCCCTGCATCAGTTGTATGTGAAAAATGTGTTTCTACATGGAGATTTGCAAGAGGAAGTGTATATGAAGATACCTCCTGGCTTCAAGAATAAATAGATGAACTCTTTATATGGTTTGAAGTAGTCTCTATGAGTATGGTTTGACGGATTCAGACATGCAATTTATAATATAGGCTGCCAAGTATAATGGGGATCATACAGTATTTTACAAGCATAGAGGATCGCATATCACCATACAAGCAGTTCTTTCTCAAAGGAAGTGTGTCCTTGATCTGTTGACATGAATAGGTATCACACTTGTCAATACTGTACTAGAGGCTATACCGGTTTGGCTCTTGGAATGGTACATTCCGGTACCGATCCATACCGGAGTACTATTTTAGTTTTAATATACACTACTACATAAAAAGCTATAATAGACGGTTCAAAAAGATCACCACATACGATTTTCTGAACCGTCTATGCCAGTGATAATACGACGTATGATAGACGGTTTCTGAACCGTCCATAAAACGTCTATCACAGACAGTTCTTGATACAAACTGTTTATGGTAATAAGCTATCACAAGAGATTGTTGAAACACCTATCACAGACGTTCTTAATACAAACTGTATGTGATAATAGGCTATCACAAGCGGTTGTTGATAAGAACTATATGTGATCCACATTTGTTTCTTTCTCTTTTAGAAGAACTTCTATGATTAGTATTTGTTGTTGGAAATTTTCTTCTCTTTAGATATTTTTGTAACTATATTTACAAGTACAACTAGTTATAGATTTTGTAATTGAATATCTAAATATCCGAGATACTTCGAGACACAGCTTGTCTGATTAGGATCATCTTAAAGTATGAATCTTTGTAGCATTTTTATCTATTTTCGTATTTTTAATGTTGATGGATTCCAAAGCAAAATCCAATTCCATTCACAATTCGTTCTAAAAGTTGCCATGCTCTGATTTATATTCCACTTCATCCTCATCCCTGAATGAGAATACAATGTGCAACCTATTTTCAAATTGGTCTTACGTAGGAACATAATCATTTTGATGTTTCTCCATTTGATGAACTCTTTTCCTTAGGCTCTGAATTTCTCCTTCAAAAGATCCTCTTCAATTCTTGAGGAACCGAAAGATCTTATTTTAGGGTGAAGCTCCTACGAGTTTCGTCCAAGCCGCACGGTTATTCTCATACTTTAAGGGTTTGTCTGAGAAACCCCAAATCCTAAGGGCATGTTTGGGGGGGGGGGGAGCTATAGCTTTTCTAAAAAATTGTTTTTTGGTTTTCTGGACTGAAAAGTAGTTGTAGCTTTTTATAAGAGATCGTTAACAAATAGCTAATTTTCCTCCGTAATAACCTGTAAAAGCAGGTCTAACCCAGTTTTCATTTTTTATATATGACTTCTAGATTATACCAAAAGCCGTTTAAAAATTAAACTATTTAGAGAGCTCGCTAATTTTTCAGAAGTTGAAGCTGATTTAAAACCCCGAACAGAGCGTAGCTCCCTCACGTAGATGGGATGATATTTGGGATAAAATCGAGAATTTGGGGTTCCCAGACAAAACTAACGCTCTAACCAACTCTCGGAGGCGACCGGCACAAGGCTCCACGACTTTTCTCCGTGCGTTTCTGCAGTGATCATTATCTTGACTAGCTCGCACGTCATCGCAAGTTGAAGGAAGAATTCGCCATCCACGGTGACCATCTCCATCCGTTCCGCCTGGACTCCGGTAAGTGCCAGCGAGATCCGGGTAGCAGCTCGTCATAGCCGATGTTTACAGCTACGAATAGAATGATGCCATCGATCTCCCTTTCCTTGTCGACGCCAAGCCCATCACTTCTAGTTCGGTTATCCCAGTCAGTCTATCAATCACACCAGTCCTTTTCGTGATTAGCACTGTAGAATGACTCCACGAATTAAAACGGTGTTCTCACAAGGAAAAGGGCAAATGTATTTGTATTGACTGACGTGCAGCTCAGGGTAGCAAGGGCTCTCTCTCTCTCATGAGGCTGATACTGCCCTTGTCCATCAGTCACGGTGAGGTGATTGGTATATGACCACAAATGCAGTATTCACAAACTGACATACATACATGCATACATGCAAGAACACATGTGAGTTCTTGAAGATAGCTAACATACTAGATTCTGATTACTTTGAGCTAGATACAACGACTCATCATGGAATGAGATGAATGAATGTGGAAAAAGCCAAGAAAACCTTATTCACATCTTGTAGTCCTCTACAGGGGGAAAAAGTATAATATGTAGCTTTTTACAGTGCTGTGTTCAGAATGTTTGCAAGATTGAGCAAACAAATTCATTTTTATCCCATATGGATACATGCCAACAAAAAACAAGGGCCACACTGTGATCACAAGTAGCACATGGCAACAGTACACATACAACTTTTAAATCTCTTTACAATTCGGTTATCGGATGCAGCATACACCATACAAACAACTATAGCTACGATGGCCATAGGGAAAAACAGATTTAGCACACGAGTACTGGGAACAGATGAGAGGGACGAGGTGTCAGGAAGGCTAGAAGAAGGAGCGTTTCGTAGGCACCCTTCCAACTGCCTTCATGAAGTTCGCCAGATCCAGCACCTTGGCCAGCTTCAGACCTCGCTTCGACTCCGCCGACGCCCTCTTCTCCTCCGCCTTGCGCCGCGCCTTTGCGATGTCGTTCTGCGTCTTCTCGAGCGCCTTGGCACGCTGTTCATCCAGCTTCCTCTGTGTGTGATGGAGTCACAACATCTTTAAGTAAGTCACATTTGGAACAAGGTGGCATGGATGCCCATAGAGGATGCTATAGATAAGCACTGTTTTATATATGGTGATCAAAATCAAGAATGGACGTTTACGAGAACAAAATTGGAGCATATCTAAGGCTGATTTGCAGAAGAGAATAAAGAAAATGTCAAAAGCCACATGCATAGTTCTCCCGGACAAAGACCATTCTCCCAACACTATGAAATCAACGTGTTCACCATCCATGATGGTCAGAACAGTCGCCTTTCGCTGCGGAGGGCAACAGAACGTTGCATGATTGAGTTGTAACTAATCTGATGTTACATGCCTGCACCCAAAAAAGGCCCTTCTTTACAGCGGCAAATCCTCAACAATTCCAGGGAGAAACTTTGATGTTACATACCTCTAACCTCGAGCGCTTTTTTCCTAACGGATATACTAACTTTTTCCCTATAACTTTTGTCAAAGCAAGCCTATTTCAAAAAAAACTTTGGTCAAAGCAAGAACAGATAGCTGCCACTCCAGTGCTGCAAGCTGAAGTTTTTTTAGTGAATAGAACTGAATATGTTATGAGTTCTGGAGATACTTATACCCCCTCTGATTTGTTTTGGTTAATTTGTTCATCACAATTCAGACGTGTGCTAATTGCATGGAGAATCTACTTAAAACCATGCTAATTGAAAGGATTGTCAAGCTATGTTGTTGTTGTTAATTAATACTTGATGCGCACAATTTAACAAGCAAAGATTATAGACAGCATGTACACATGAGAATATGCAAATTAAGACGCAAAGGCAACTATTGCGTGGTGCAATTTTCATTAGAAAAATTGAAAAAAAAATGTTTTGTCGTGTCTGTAGTTACCTCAATCTTCTTGAGCCATGCGGAGGCTTTCTCCACCTGCTCTGTCTCCCAGCCATTGATGATGACCTCCTCCCTCTTGAACCGGTTGTTGATCTTGGCCATCTCCGCCGTCTGCCACGCCGTGACCTTCGTCTCCACCTCCTCCTTCTTCACCTGCCGCGCCTCCACCGGCGGCAGCGCGGGCCCCGCGGGGACCACCTCGAGGGGGGCCCTGCTCCTGGCCGGCGTGGCGATCGGGTGGCTGTCCGGCACGATGGCGAGCGGGTTGGTCTCCTCCAGCTCGTCCTCGCCGATGCTGGTGAGCTGATCGGCGCCGTTGTTGTTAGCCCCGACGTCGTAGCTGCTGCCGTTGTCGCTGCCGGGGTTGCTGCTGTTGGTGTTGGTCTGCATGGTCGCCCCGGCGGCGACCATGGCCGTGAACTCGCGGCTCATCGTCATGTACTGCTCCTCGGAGGAGAAGGACCGGTGGCTGGCGGTGTCCCAGGACGCGGAACCAGCGCGCGTGGGGGGCGTCGGCGCGGTCGTGGGCGTCAGAGGGTGGATGTCGCGGAACGTGGTGACCTCGTCGTCCTCGACGGCGGCATCTTCGGAGGCGGGCGTCGATGGTGGTGCCTGCTGCTCATGCAACATGTGCTAGCCGCGCGGTGGTCGTCGCCGGCGGGAGGGCGCCACCATGCATGGGAAGAGCCGCCGTGTTCTTGCGGTGTACGTGTTGTCAATTGCGGTGTGGTAGCGGTGCGCGGTGATGTATATCAATATGCGCGGGTCAAGCGAAGGCGATGGCCGACGGGGCCGGCTCGAGCTTGTCCATTGGCGCCAAGGGATGACACGTAGTTGTCGCGGGGAGAGGGTGGGGGGGGGGGGGCAGCGCAAAGCTAGTACTTTTTCAAATCTATCTTCCATGCCATAAAAATAGTAAAAATAGCCTTTTCCTCGAGTGTAGAAAAATGTGTTTCTTGCCACGCTATGCAACCATGATAGGACGCTGCTATCGGCTGACAGCTCCTATCATAGAGTCATGTCCTGCTGTGGCAGGGGCTGTCGGCTATTCCGTGCTCAACGAAGAAACTACTTTTGTAAAAAAAATTGTGCGGAGGACAGATTTGCAAAATAATGAAGGCCACGGGCCATTTCGGTTATCAGTTCTATCCCTAATGGGTGCTTCTTTAATCCAGAATGGATAGGGGAATGTTTCTTGATGGATGGACAGTAGTTTCGCCTTGTGAGTAATTAGGAGCAGACTGTAAATTAGTTACGTAAGTGTTGGTAGGGTCTAGTAGCGGTGCGACAGCTGATCAGTTTCTTTTGGGAGGATAAGAGCTTTTTTTAACAAGGAAAGACGGGGAAGGAGAGCATCAGTTCAGTCGAGATAGTTCTCGGGCTGTAGTCGTCTAGCTTAGGTTAAAAGGAGTTAAGCTTGACTAGTAACAGAGTCTGATCAAAAGAGTAAATTAAAAGATGCCCTTGTATATGTTTGGAGCTTGAAAGTTCCGAAGAGTTTTGAGCGATCCCTGGAAGGATAATTTGTGCATTTCGACGCATGACGTTAGAACATATTTCTCACGTTACACGCATGGAGCTGTGTTTACATGTTTGTGAGTAGCAAGACAAGAGTGGACAACACAATTCCCGACCAAAAGCAGGTGTTAGCGTTTGAATGAAAATCACGGGTGTTCCTTTAATCGCAGAATCACGATGGAGCAGGCACCAAAAGAAAAGACCAACCTTCTCACGTCCGTATTCTTTACTAGTAATAATCTTCATCGATCGAACTTACCAAAAAAGTCGACGGGATTAACTAGTCTTCCGAATCATAATACTAGTTTAATTCGTGTTCACGTATGCTCCTGCATGATGTGGAGGAGGAGGATTGGACGCCGGACAGCTAACATGAGAGTGGTGGTCGTGGCGAGGCATCGCTTTCTCTAGGACAAGGAGTCGAGACCCGCTCGTCCTGCAGCCTCCGCTTTCGCCTAAAGTTTTGTGTGTGCGCGGGGCGGCCAATGGCCGCGCCGCACCTGGCCCGCGCGTCGCTCGGCGGGCGCTTTCGCGGACGTGTTTTTTTCTCGGGCGGACGGACGGGCGGGCGGGCTCAGCTCACGTACGCACAGGCGCGCGGACGACGCGACGGGCCTTGGTTTTCTCTGCGCTCGCGCTCCGTCCATCGGCCGGCACGTGTGTGTGGGGTTTCGGGTTTTCGATTTGCTTATTCGTTCGGGGTGGGCAGTGGGACGTGTACTCGGCGTCTGATTCACGGCTTGCAAGGCTACAAGCGGCGTGGGCCAGCCGCTGCCGTGCTCACGTCGGCCTCATGGCTCACGCGGAAGCCTCGGAATATTTCCTCTTCACATTTTTTTTATCATTGGCTCACTTTCAAACAAAAATACAAATATAAATTTTTTTTGACCGCAAAAGCACTAGCAAATGAAACGTGTCACTTATCGCACTCTCGTACTGCAGCAAGTATCTGTTGAGCTTGGATACCGCGATAACTCGTCTGACGGGGTCGATGTGATGATGGTGATCTACCGCGGTAGGAAGAGCAGTGGCGGACCCAGGACATAAGTTTAGGGGGTGTTAAACTGGGCTTCAAGTTTTAATTTTCTGACTAGCTTCTATAGCGATGGCGTGGTGGCGCCCCACAGTAGGAAGGAGGTGCTAGGGGGTATCCATGGTGTGGTCAGGGGTAGGGGGTGCCCTAGCCCCCCCTTGACCTCCCGGTCGGTCCGCCCCTGGGTTGGAGAGAGCATGGTAGATGACATGTATCGTCTGTCGATGTTTTCGTGGTTGGAAAGAGGGCTAGATTTATAATTTGAGAGGTGCTTCAATCCTTTTTCTTTTTACAGTTGCATAAATATTAAAGCATGAATGCAAGGTAGATGGTGATTACTTACCCTTCGCTTTCTTCAAGATTTGTGCAACTTGTATTGGGAGGAAAAGCATTGAAGCATTGCACTTATAATTTTGTTCGAAAGAAATGCAAAGATAGAGAAAAAACTGTGGCCATGGTGCTTTACCTGGCGAGGTGGAGGAGCGCGGTGGAAGGCTGAGTTGTCTCCTGCATGGTGGGCGGTGGAGGGGCGCGATGGAGAGACGTGGTGGTGGCCGGTGGAGAGCCGCAGTGCTAGGGTGAGGGTTGCGATGTTGGAAGTCTCGCGCCGGCGAGCTAAACGCCCTCTACGGGTTGGTGCGTTGTGTCGTGGACGTCAGGGGTGTCTCCGGCTCTTGGCATTGTTGTTGTAAAGTCTCATGGGTTATGGCGGCGGCGGGTGAGGGCATCCAAGAGGTGTTGGTTATGTTGGTGTAATTGGTGTCTTAAGGGAGTTTCTATGTTTGGGACTCATTATCTGTTATTGGTGTCTCTCCTGTTGGGGCTAGTCATAGGTATCGTTGTAATTTCCTCTTCGAATGCTTTTATTCTACTTTTTTTCTTCTGAAATGAACAATAGAGTTTTTGCCTTTAGTTTAAAAAAGAAAAAAACTGTAAGAGAGGACAAATAGACGAAAGCTGCGCTCATGCGTTGGCAAAAATTAAGTAACATTGATTTGCAGAGATGCTACATTCGCATAAAGTGACCTACCGCCAACGATTTTAACAGCTGGAGGTTAATATTTGAGCTTCAGAGTTCCTTGTTACGAAGGTTTGCAGGTTTTTGGTGGAATTTGGTTATATCATTATATGTTTGGTTAGAGAACGGAGGCAGGAGTATGATTTATTATCTAAAAGTGAAGGCTTGCAGGTAGGTGGCCTCTTTGAATTTCACTCAGGCTGTTCAACTTAAATATACCGCGCCAACCAGATGTTAATCCCAAAGTAGCGTTCAAAAGGTTGTTTGGCACTGCTACAGAAAGGAGTATATTAGATCTTTTATCACAGATGATTTTAAAAAATTGTCTGTATTAAATCTAATTACAAACGATTTTAGAAACGCAATCATCAAAATTACTAGTTTCGCTATAGTAATGTTATATCACAGACAGGTCGTGGTTAAAACCGTCTGTGATACAAACTCAAACCACTATAAACATACCGAGGTTCCTCGCACAGATCTTAACACTTAGCGCATTTCGTCTTCCCCAAACCCTAGCCCCTGGCGTCCTCCTCCCGGCGACCTCCTCCCTAACGACTGTAAGGATCAAGTTGGTCTAGAGGGGGGTGAATAGGCAACTTTAAAACTTTTTAATTCTTATGGAAAAACTTTTCTCAATAAAAATAGTTATAGAAATAATTAGTATAAAGATCAGCACAACTCTGTTTCAGTAAGATTTGTATAGAGAAGAATTTGAATGAGAACTGACAATAAGAGGAACAAACAAAGATAAACCAATAACAGGAAGACTCAAAGATTTTTCACCGAGGTTCAGAGCTCAAACTCCTACGTCCCCATTAGAGCACTTCTTCAGAAGTATAGCTTAACCAAAAACACTTCTTCAGATGTATTGCTCCACCAAATAGCCAATCACAATGGATTTTGGTTTTCCCTTAGCTTGACTCTTCCACCACTCCGGTAAGGTGAGTCTCAAACTTTCACAGCAATGGTGGCCTTCCACAATTCCCTTTTGATAAGCCGCACCAACAACTTCTCCAACCGTCTAGGAACAGCTAGTTCCAAGAGTAATAGACTATCCACAAGCCCTGTCTCTTGGTTCAGTAGCTAGATGTAAACTAGACTCAACTTGGAGCAAGAACACTAAATGTTCAGAATGAGTATTTTGGTTTTTGAGTTGAATTTCAAACTCTTTGATAGAATGAAAGCTCAGAGATTTCTAAAGATTAAAGAGTTGTAATTGATTTGAAAGATGTCAACGGTGTTCAAAATATCAAGGATGTGTAAGTGCAAAGCTCTCTCGTTTTTCTTTTTGTGAACTCAAGCACTGTATATATATAGAGCCTGAACAGAAGTAACCGTTGTATCTGCCATTTGCCCGTTGAGGGTTGGTAGGATGGATGAGACAAGTCAACTACTGCCTCTTTTATAAGTATTTTAAGGTGTATGAGTCACATGTTGAAATATATACACGCGCCGGACTGAAAAAGTCGGTCCGGCATACATAAGATTTGAGAAGCGTTATTGTACCCAGTGTGACCCATTTGCGTCGGACCGAAAAAACGGTCTGTTGTATACATGTACTGGTAAAAGAAAGTTTGTGCCGGACCGACAAAATTGGTCCGACGTACACATGCTTTGATCTATTTGGATACCAGCAAAACAATATTTGTGCTGGACCGAAAAAGTTGGTCTGACGTACACATGCCTTGTTCCATTTGAGTACCAGCGAATAACGTTTGCGTCGGACCGAAAAAGTTGGTCCGGCGTATATGGGAAAACAGCTGGTTTTATCTGAGTGAAGCATGTTTGCGCCGGACCAAAAAAGTTGGTCCGACGTACACATAGAATTCGGTCTGCCGTAAACAGCATGTTCTTGGTTAAGATTAGAGTTTAAGAAACTCTTAACGTCGGACTAAAAATAATGGTCTGGAGTGAAAGGACAACATACGTTGGACTGAATATAAGTCTAAATTCAGATCGGTCCGGCGTGAACGGTGTACGCTCGGTTGAAATACATCAGAAGATATCTCTTAGCGCCGGACTGAAAAAGTCGGTCCGGCGTACATGGAGTGCGCTAGGTTTAAAAAGAATAGGAAGAGAACTCTTAGCACCGGACTGAAAAAGTCGATCCGGCGTACATGGTGTGTGCTTGGTTAAGATTTGAACTTTGATTTCTTGAGCGCCTGACAAGATGTTTGGTCCGAGAGAGAACTCTTTTTAGCTAAGAAAGGGAAGATCTGGATTTTTGAATGAGAGATATGAAATATCCTATGCTCCAAGTAATCTTAGTAATTTTGCATATGAACCAAGATCATTTCTTTTGTATAATCCCTCTTAATAGTACAATGATTCTAGCTATATGGCTTGAATCAACTCCCAAGCCAAAACTAGAAACAAACACTTTAGCCTTGATCTTCAAAATCGGTTGTTGTCGGCTTCTACTTAGTATCCTTATTGATCATCAACACCAAAACCTACATAATAAGCATAATTGACAAAAATAGGGGGTCTAGATGCTCTCAACAACCTCCTCCTACTCCCCTCGAGCCCGTGCTCTGTTTGATTCGGTAAGTCCCCTTGGGCCCATGCTCCATTTTTGTGTCCATAGCCACCAGATGAACATGTAAGTAAATCAAACAGATTGTGGGCGAGTTCTTGCTTGGTTTCTTGGTCTTTGCTCGTGCCATTTGGTGCGGTGTGGTTAATTGAAATGGAGTTTGATGTGATATTTACTAATGTGTGCGCTATTTAGTGTGGTGCGGTGTAGTAATATCTTTTAAGATGATCTTGGTAAGTAGTGCGTCCTAATGTGTGATTATGCGATTTAAAGGATAACTAACTAATCGATGTGTAGAATTGCAGCGCACTGTAATTATTAACATGGGAAGTTGTGGTAATGAGAAATATTTATTGACATCTGAAGCTATGGTGATGAGAAATATTTAGGATGAAGCTAAATAACTGCACTACATTGTGGGGAGGAGTTATAGGTCATAATGTACTTATTCCAATTGTAATGTCCATGATAAAAAAGAAAGATGCTGGTGTAGATGTTTTGTTGTTGTAGGAGTTTTCTAGGTTCATAAATGGATTATGGATCAAACATTTTAGAGCACAACTGACCTTATTTTTTATCCAAAATGCAGCATTTTCAAGTGAACACTTCGAACATCCCTAGTAGTAAATTCCTTGTAAATCTATTGTATGCAAAACATTGAAATTCTCATTGCCACTACTTTGATCAGTCCATTATTATGATTTGGTAAGATAGATGATATGGAAAAGCTGTGGATGCAAAACAAAAACTTAAGGTATAAATAGAACAACTAAAGTGAAAGTCTGAGTTAGCCGAAAAGATTTATAAGATGAAAGAAAAATTGAAAGACATAGATGACAAATTATAAGATATTGAATGTCTTAACACGGCACTCATCATTAAGGACCACAAGGCAAATGCAGAGCTAAAAGAAGTCAAAGCTGAGCTTATAGAGATAATATAAAGGTTTCTAGTATTTAGTTTGATATGGTTACTGATAATATACCAAGACATTCTTTTTCACAACAACATGATCGCTTTTGTAGGGATTAAGAGATATGATTGGAAATCAATTAGTTATTAATGTCAAACAAATGGGAACTGTGTCGGAGTTGTGGAACTTTAGAGAGAATTGAAAAGCCTCTGTTGCGGAAGCTATGACAGATATAAAAAATCCCTAAGGTCTTCTTGTGTTGATATATCAAATAATGTCGATTCTCAATGTATGTTTGTTGATATTTATGATATCATAGCTTGTTAGTGTATTGTCACCTAACATTATCCTTAATATTTGTGATATGGACCTCGACACGAATCAATGGGGTAGTTCTTTGTTGGTAGGCATAGGGAACTTCCACATGATACTATTCATACTCTGGACATTGCTATTAGAGAATGTCCAACAACAAAATTAAGTACCTTGTCGCATATGTGAGAGCAAATATTGATGGATTCTAAGGCAAAATCGAATTTCATCCATAGTTCGTTCTGAAATTAAGTAAGCGAACTGTGGGATGGAATTAGATTTTACTTTGGAATCCATCAACATTTGTTCTCACAGATGTGAGAAGGTACTTAACTTTGTTAGTTGTTGGACATTCCCTAAGAACAATGTCCAGAGCATGAATAATATCCTGTGGCAGTTCCCTATGCTTGCTGGCGAAGAACTCCCTAAGGCTATTACAGACGGTTCTTAATACAAACAGTCTATGATTATATTATCACATACGGTTTTTACCACGAACCGTCTGTGATAGTTTGGTATCACAGAGCGGTTTTACGATGAACCGTACGTGATAACAGGATAGCACATACGGTTTTTACCACGAACCGTCTATAATATTTGTTTCACTAACGGTTCACAAGCCGTCTGTGATATTCCGTTATATTACTGACACATGGTTACAAACGGTTCATAAAACTATTTGTGATGATGATTCGAACTGTCCGTGATGTTATAATCTGTAGTAGCGTGGGAATTGGGAGGACTTGAGCTTTTGTTGAAGTGTGGAAAATATGTAAAACACTGTCAGAGGGAGTGATCACTACTTAGATAAGTTTACACTTCATAATCCATGTGTTGAGAAATCGAAATTACCTCTCTTTTTTCTAGCATATAGTATGGCCTCATGGATCAGCTGCCATACAGCCTCAAGCTAGCTAGCCCTTTCCAACGTACGACGGATGTATGAGTACATCATGAACGAATAGAGTAGCCAAACGAATAAAACCTTTGTGCAAACTGCAAAGTGATACCGTCTCGCTTTAATTATGCCCGGGAGTTAGCTAGCATCTTTAGAGCCTGTTTGTTTCAGCTTTGGATTCTCTAAAAGCTGATTCTGGATTGTGATTGTACAGAAGCTGATTCTCCAAAAACTAGAATCCAAAAGCACATATGAAGTTGATTGTGGATTCTAGTGTATATGGGTAGGCTGGATTGTGAGAATCGGAATGTTTATTTTTTATTCTGCTTTTGAGATTAGAATCTAGAATCAAAAGCTAAAACAAACAGACCTTTAGAACCAGACCGATTATTGTACCAACCTGATATTTATACACTAAACTGGTTAATTTGTTCTAGAAGCTGGAACACACGCTGATCGACAATTTAGTCCTGTTTGTATGGCTAACGGCTAGTGATAGTGGCTGATTAGGGATGGAGCACCACCGGGACTGAGGAAAATTAAAAAGAAGATGGAGATGCTTGGCCATTGGAAGTGCATGGCTGCATGACAAATCATGCTCCCCGTTAGTGCTAGGCTGCGGCTGGCGCTTTACTACTCTGTAGCTTTTCTGGATTTTTTCAAATTAATCAATCCTTGCTACCTACCAAAAGCAATCGTTAGTTAAGCACAGCACAGTCGCTTGAAATGAGTGGATGCGCGGAATCCTAGCTATCACAAAGTTTTTTTTGTTTTCTATTTTCCCCCTTCCATACTAACCCCTCTTTATTATCCTGATCTGAAATAAGTTTTCCATTTGGCATAATATTGTTCACACCCTACCAAACTTCAGGAAGTATTTTTTATCATGCTCAAACAATGACTGCAAAGTGCAACAAGCCGTCCATGCATGCTTGGCAATATTTCTCGAACAGTAACTCTAACCGATGGTGTGGCGCTCCATGTATACGACCGATTACAAGCTGCGTTATTATTCTCCAAGGCATACGCTACGTCTGTTGCAGGGCGAAGCTATCGAAAGCTTGCAGAGCTAATCAACCATTCTAACCATGGGTGGATGACGATGGATCATGAGGTGTCCGGCCCCTCCGATTACGGATCACTGCCCTGTCAGTCAGACAACCACGCCATGTTTGTGGTGGTTGATGGTTGGCATAATGGTCGTCGATTCTCGTAACGGCTACGAGTTGATGGTAGTAATGGCGGCTCTGCCGCTGCATGTCGCGAGGCTATATAAGGAGAGCCACGGTGTGCTTTTCTAAACTTGCGAGAACTCTCCCACGCAGACTCCATTCATCCTTTGTTCTGCATTGTCCTTTGCATTCCCGCCTCTGTTTTTGCGCACAAGTAACAGAGGGAGCAGGCCTCGGAACCTCGCCCTTCTTGAGATCTTGCTCGAGATAGAAGGCCGATAAGGTTTTGGGGAGCGACCACGCGATCGCCGAAGGTGTTCTGAAGCGCATCTGCGACGCAGCGTCTGCCCGCATCGCCTCTTCACTGCACTGCGCTTCATTTGCAACAACTGTGATCGTCTACTTGACCGTCATGGCGAACGAGAATGTTACTGCGCGCTGCCAGCGGTGGCACCGCTCAAGGGTATATTAACTTATACCGTGTCTTATTCATGCTGATTTCTTGTTCATTAGTCTTTGCGTATGAGATAGATAATTTGTTATCTAGTACCTTTGGCTTTGAACAAAAATGCATCTTTGTTTAATCATGATTTACGTAATTACGTGGATTAAAATATTGAGAAAATTCCTAATATTTCCAACAATCCAAAACCTTATGCTAGGAATTTTACAACTCTTTGGTTTATTTGCGCTTAAGCCAACCTGTATTTGATGGCGCAAATTACAAGCGTTAGCGCGCAAGATGATTTTGTGGTTGATTGCCATGAGCGTGTATCACGTTGCGCAAGGCAAGCCACGACTGAGTGGGCTCTCTCTGGCGGGAGAGTGCTTTCACTACCGCGGATAACTTGTTTAGAGGCGCCGTGATTAGCGTTTGGGAGAAAATCTTGTTGATGTATATATGATTTTGCCAAGTGGTAAAGAAATGTGGATGCACTTGAGGCAAAATTGGAGTATCTGACGCAGCGATGAACTCTATGTCATGGAGCAGTTTCATGACTACAAGATGGTCGATGACCACTCTGTAGTAGAACAGCTCATGAGGTTCAAGCCTTTCTGAAAGAACTTGAGAATTTTACATGTGCATTACAGACAAGTTTGTGGCGGGATGCATCATCGTGAAAGTGCCACCTTCTTGGAGGATTTTGCCACTACTCTAAAACACAAGAGACAAGAGTTCGGCGTTCTTTGGTCTCATTGGGTCTCTAAATGTTGAGGAGAAAGCAAGGGCAAAAGATATACGTGGGAAAGAAAGTTCTAGTGCCAATGTGGTACAAAGAAAATCTTTCAATTCAACAAGAAGAATAAAAATAAGTCCAAAAGCCCGAGAACAAGAACAAGGCCGCTCAAACTACTAGCTTCAAGAAGAAGAAGAATAAAGGAAAGGGAAGCGCTTTATGCAGAATGAGTGCGATCATTGGGCAAAGGATTGCCCGATCGTAAAGACAATAAGCGAAAAAAGTCGCATAGCGTTGTTATTGGCAATCTTGAGGAGGAACATCCGGTATGTTTCAATACCTACCGTTCTATCGCATGTCGTTCACTTTGATTGGTGGATTGACACGGGGCCAATATACATGTTTGTCTTGTGATCCTTATTCTCTTTTACCGGTCGCGAGGGCTACCTCCGTGTTGATGGGAATGGGTCGCAGCATTTGTGCGTGGAGTCGCACGATTGACTTGAAGTTTACTTCAGAAAAATCGTCACGGCGAGGCGTGCATCACGTGCCCGCGATAAATAAAAACCTTGTCGGTGGTCTCTATTGTGTAGAGATGGTTTTAAGCTAGTTTTGAATCCAATAAATGTGTTGTTTCTAAAATTGGAACTTTTATTGGAAAAGGCTATGAGAGCGGAGGCTTGTTCGCTTGTCTTTAACGGACATGAATAAAATTGTGAATCATGTTTGTAATCATGAGGCTGATGTTTGGCATTCACGACTTTGTCATATTAATCTTGGTTGCATGATGCGGTTAGCGAAGATGAATTTAATCCCAAAATTTACCCAAGTCAAAGGTTCTAAGTGTCAAGTATGTGTGCAATCTAAGCAACCTCTTAAGCCTCACAAAGGCGAGAGGCGAAACTTGGCACCGTTAGAACTAGTTCATACCGATTTATGCGAGATGAGCGGGAGTTGACAAAGGTGGTAAGAGGTATTTCATGACTTTGATTGATGATTCTACTAGATATTGCTATGTGTATTTATTAAAGTCAAAAGATGAGGCTTTTCACTATTTTAAGATCTATAAAGTGAAGTGAGAACCAACTTGAGAGAAAAATCAAGCGGGTTAGGTCGGATCGTGGTGGAGAATACTTTTCTAATGAGTTTAATTTATTCTGTGAGGAACATGGAATAATCCATGAGAGGACGCCTCCTATTCGCCCCAATCAAATGGGGTTGCCAAAGAAAGAACCGTACTCTAACGAGATGGTTAACGCCATGTTAGAAGCAATGGGACTTTTCAAGGAATGGTGGGGTGAGGCTATATTGATCGCTTGTCATGTCCTAAGCAGGTTCCTACAAAGAATAAAGAAATCACACCATTCGAGGAATGGGAGAGGAAAAGATTAAATTTCTCCTATTTACGTGCTTGGGGCATTTGGCTAAAGTGAATGTGCCTATCCCAAAGAAGCGTAAACTTGGACCAAAAACCGTTGATTGTGTCTTCATTGGTTATGCTTTTCACAGCATTGGATATAGATTCTTAATAGTGAAATCTGAGTACTGATATGAATGAAGGTAAAATTTTGAGTCCAATGATGCCACATTCTTTGAGGACTTATTTCCTATGAAAGAGACACTTAGCTCATCGGCCAAGAATCTATCTTCTCTCTAAACCTTCCACTCCTATACAAATTGAGCCCATTTTTGAGGAAAATCCAATAGATGAGGGCAATGAAGTAACTCGTAAGAGTAAGAGACTAAGGACTACAAAGTCTTTTGGTGATGACTTCATTGTATATCTAGTGGATGATACTCCAAGAACCATTGAGGAGGCTTATTCATCTCGGGGCCGACTATTGGAAGGAAGCGGTCCAGTGAGATGAATTCCATCTTGAGCAATGGAACTTGGGAAGTTGTTGAGCGTCCATATGGGTGTAAACTCAGAGGATGTAAGTGGGTGTTCAAGAAAAAGCTGAGGCTGATGGTACGATTGAAAAGTACAAGGCAAGGCTTGTGGCCAAGGGTTATACCAGAAAGAAGGCGAGGACTTCTTTGATACTTACTCACTGTTGCGGATGACCACTATTAGAGTACTCTCGTCTTTGGTTGCCTCCTACGGTCCGATCATTCATCGGATGGATGTAAAGACGGCTTTCCTTAATGGAGAGTTGGAAGAGGAAATCTATATGGATCACTGATGGATTTGTAGTAAAGGGTCATGAAGGAAAAGTGTGTAGGTTGTTGAAGTCTTTGTATGGCCTTAAGCAAGCACCTAGCGAAAGGGAGAAGTTCGACAGAACTTTAACATCTACCGCTTTGTTGTGAATGAAGTCGACAAATGTGTGTATTACCGCTATGGTGGGGTGAAGGAGTGATTATGTGTGTGTATGTTGATGACATCTTGATCTTTGGGACAAACCTTAATGTGATTAAGGAAGTCAAGGACTTCTTGTCCAAAACTTTGAAATGAAAGATTTGGGAGTAGCGGATGTCATCTTAAACATTAAATTGTTAAGAGAAGGTGACGGTGGGATTACTCTTGAGCGGTCCCATTATGTGGAAAAGGTGTTGAGTCGCTTTGGCTATAGCGATTGCAAACCTGCTCCAACGCCAGTATGATCCAAGTGTGCTATTACGAAAGAACCAACGAATAGCAAAGGATCAATTGAGATATTCCCAAATTATTGGTTCATTGATGTATTTAGCTAGTGCAACAAGGCACGATATCTCGTTTTCGTGAGCAAACTAAGCCGTTGTTTCAAACCGGGAGATAATCATTGGCATGCTCTTGAGAGAGTAATGCGCTATCGGGACATCAAGTTATGGAATTCACTACACCGGTACCCTAGGTACTTGAGGGTTATAGTGATTCAAGCCGGATATCGATCTTGATGAAATAAAAGCCACAAGTGGATATGTGTTCACATTGGGTGGTGGAGTTTGTTTCTGGAAGTCTTGCAAGCGAGACCATCTTAACGAGGTCTACAATGGAAGCAGAACTCACGGCGTTAGATCGACCTCTCGTGGAAGCCGATAGTTGCGTGAACTTGTGAAGGACTTACTGGTGGTTGAGAAACCGGTGCTGCTATTCTTTTGAACTGTGACAATCGACGGTGATTGTTAAGGTGAATAGCCTAAGGATAACATGAAGTCATCAAGGCACGTTAAGAGGCGGTTGAAATCTGTCAGAAAATGAGAAACTCGGAGTTATAGCGTTGGACTATGTCCGACGGCTAAAAACTTGGCGATCCTTTTACAAAGGGACTATCACGGAATGTGATAGATGAAGCATCGAGGAGATGGGCTTGAGACCCACATAAAGTCATGTCTTAGTGGTAACTCATCCTATTTGATCGGAGATCCGTGAACTAGGATGTTGAGACAAGCTAGTGATTGGTCGAGAGGAGAGTATTACATACTTAGTCCACTCCGTTTGAGATGCAATAACTCTCCTATTCTCGTATGGCAGGTTGGTTATACCTTAATGTATTAAGTGGCTTTGATAAGGAGAGATGTTGTCCTCTGTAACATCTTATGAGGAATACACCTATATGAGTTCGATTTGCTAGTCACAGTCTATGAGATTGGGTGATCTCTAGAGGCTCATGAAAGGCTAAGGAGTATGACTTATAAGCTCCAAACCGAGGGGATGCATTTAGCAACCTAGTATCGATAAGGACTTTGGTGAAACTTGTTCGCACAAAATGTCAATTCAAGGCATAGTCCATTGTTCAGTTGTGGATGAGTGTAACCTTTGTTCTAGATGGAAGTTCAACTTAGTCTCCATCGAAAAGCTGGTATATCAAACTACATTGGGCGAGAGTATTTCAAATTGTGGTATCAGTAGCAAGCACGCATTGTCCACGCTTGGTGAGGCTATGATCTCTACTTTTGATTAGATGTGTGTTAGGACGCACCTACGTGTACGTGAGTGTGTGCATTAGCATTACCCCTGCTCCGTTTGCTTTCGTGCATGGGAACAGCATGGAGCACAGAGATCCCCATGTATGATGGATCGTTCGTTCGTTGCATCAGTTACTCATCAGATAGTCAGGCAGGTTGCTACTTGCAATCTCATGGCATATACAGTGGTATAGATAATATATCTTCATATTATCTACAGACAACTCTAAAAATAACTTATACAATGGATCGTCTATATAGTTGTCTGTAATGATCTCTCATCTAATTAACAGATTGTCTATACAATGGTACACAAAATAGAAAACTGTCTATAAGACCGTTTGTTAAATAGTAGACATCAGCTTTTTCTCTCTTTCTTCTCTCTTCTTTATATCACCTAAAATTCTATGTGACGTAATTTTAAAGACAGTACGTACCCTTATGATGTACTCCCATCGTGCATCCAAGGACACATGCAGTCTGTGCATACGAGGGAATCTGTGAAAGGCCGCAAGCCCATCAAGGCAGGACCGGCCATGCAGTGCTGGCCTAAGAAACCTCTGTCTGGTCTGGACTTGAATTCGGCCTAATACACTAGCAATTCCCAGTCTGACTTGTATTTTCGCAAGCATGTAATGGTAGAGATGGACGACGGATCACGGATACAGCACTCCAGTTCTTTAGATCTGTTTATGATTGTTCTGCACAGCATGTCCCTCGTTAACATGCCGTCGTGGAACCTACCTACCTGCCGGCGGACAAGCTCCGGTTTGAGGCCACAAGCAATCGAAGATGCGTCGCTTCAGCACAAGATGTAAGTCGATCTCAAATATTTTTTGAGGGTATTTAATAAACGGACACCAAACGAATGAAGAACAAAATGACACCGAAAACTGGAGAGAAACGGAAGAAATTAGGCATAGGCGTTTCATGGACAAAATACAATGCAAAAGACCAATTCTTCGTCTCTCTCGCGTAGGGATCCTCTATACATGTGTCACCCTCCATGGCTTTACACCTTACATCGCAGCCCAAAATTCTGCATCAGCTTGGTCAGTATAGAGGTAGACGTTGTACTGCGCTGGGCTTGATCAGGTTAGAGGTAGGCATCATGCCGTACCATCATGGCACGGTTGGCTCAGCCATGCCACCTCAAAACTATTGCAATGAAATGAAAAGAGCCAGAGACGCACAAAGCCGAGGCAATGGACATAAATATTAGGGGAAACTATTGCGATGAGCGGAAAAGAGTCGGAGACGCACAGAGTTGAGGCAATGGACATAAATATTGGGGGGGAAAGAAGTGAATTTAATTCATTCTTCAATAGGTACAGAGTTACTGTTTCATTAAAAACCTTGCACCCCGATAAGGAAAAGAGTACTGTAACTACGTATATATACATAGACTACTCGAGACCGAGATAGTTAAAGTCGGCTAATGTGTCTGTGATCTCTGGATCCTCGTCTGATGTAGTGTCCCTGCACACTTTTAATCTTTAAGGCATGTAATTGGCTCAACCATCTCAGGTGTAAGAGACAACATCCTCGGCTCAAGTATCCTCCCCACCAAACTGAAAGTGGCTTCCGATGAAACAGTGGACACCGAAGCCACAAGTACGTCCCGTGCAAAATGTGATAGTATGGGGTAAATATGTTAGTGATTATTCCATCACAAGAGCAAGTTGAGTTCATTGCCCTCGTCTATGTCAAGCTCAGTCTCCGCGAAAGGTGTGTCGAGGTAATGGTTTATCTCTACTTGTGGATTATGTTTTTTGACTTGCTCAGCTCTTGGAAGACAAACTAGACGTCTTGTCTTTTAGCTTCTTTCATATGTTTGAAGTGGTTGAACTGCCTCGTGCTTATTGCGTTGTTGAGGTAGATTTTCATTCTTCACTTGTGCAGCCAAAATTTTCATAATATTTATTGAAAACTCTAGAAAAACCCATTATAAACAACAGTATAGGTCTCAGAAAAATCAAGATCGAATGCTTCACCTGTTCCCTTGAAGGCGTCTTGCAAATCACATAATTTTGTTCGAGGATCAAGAATAGTAGTAAAACAGTAAAGATTTAGAATAGCTTTAAAATATTTTAATTGTTTTTCCCCATTGGTTCTATAATGTATTGTAAAATATAATTATCTTTGTTTTCTTTGTAAGTATTAGCAACAGTCTAAAACCACTCGATGACTAAGCAAAAAGTTATGTAGTACACACCAGATAACATCTTGGTTGCATTATAATTTTTTTTTCAAAAAATGACGAAAATCATGGGCAACTTCTTGGTGGCTTATTGTTGGCCTTAAAGTATTCAGAGAACTGGGTGTACTTTACAGTTGAACCTATAACAAATCGGATAGCCTCGTGCATGTTATACTAGGTTTCATTACATGCAAACCTATATGCACAATGAGATTAATGATGTGGCATATGCATCTCTGGTAGAGTATGGAATCTCCAACATAAGTCTCCAGGTACGATGAGAGATGCTACATGGACGTCGTGTTAGTTGACGCATTATCAACAGTGATGGAAATAATTCTACTTTCTATTTTAAAGTCAGTAATAACCTCAAGTACATGTGCAACGATAGCCTCTCCGATGTGTGTCTCATCGATTGGCCTAAACCCTATAACCCTTTTGTTTAGGACGTAGTCACTGTCCAAGTAATGTATGACAACACTAAGATATGCTGCTCTTTGATAGGATGAAGTTCACATATCTAAGGTCAAGACAAAGGAAAAACTAACTCTCGTGAAGTTCTCTTTCAACATCGCTAGTTTATTTGTGTACATTGCATATATGTCACGTATAGTTGTTTTCCTACTAACGTATTTGTATTGTGGGCAAAAATCATGTTGTATCATCCTTTCAAAACTAAAACTCACACACATTCTAAGTAGAAGATCTTCCGTAACTATATAACGTACAATTTCGTCTCTAGCTACCTCGGCGTTGTATACCCATATATTTACCGAACCGTTGGTATTGAAGTTGAACTGTGTCTTAACGCCCTCGCCTGGCCTTCGTCCAGCCAATATCTTCTTCAAGCATGTATCCGCGTGTCGCTTGAGATGACATGTTCCTCCACATGTACTTGTAGATAATTTAGCTTGATAGTATTTACAAATAGCATACATTGCCTCACGCCCATCCATAATTTTGATGGTTCTATCCATATGTTGACATGCCCGTTGACTGTCAGATATTGACGCCCATCCCGAATGCACCGATGTAGTGGCATCGGAGCTCAATGCGGATACCAACGTCCGTCTTGGATGCACCGATGTATCGACATCAGAGCTGCTGGGAGAGATTTGGCACGGATCGATCTCTTGATCCCGATGAGGGGACTAGGAGAGCGAGCGCGCTCTCTCCTACTCTTGTTCTTGCTAAACATTTTGTTTCGTGTTGGAGAGCTAATTTAGAGCAAACAGATAGAACAAATGAGAGAGCAAGGGGGATTTGTGTATTGAACTCAAGAGAGAGAGAGAGCGGGATTCGTGTGCTGAAAAAATGAGAGTGCGAGCAAGATTTTATAGCGAGGGGATTTGTCCGTTGGGATGCTTTATTTCTTTCAGTTGTCACATCGTTGTCTTTTGTCCATTGGAAAGCCCGTTTTGCTCACCCGTTTGTTCTACTGAATCTAACCGTTGCGCTCACCTGGAATCTCCTTTTCCCCTCTCCCTTTTCCCCGCTAACCCCATGCCCCTCTTTCCCCTCTCTCTTTCCTTGCCGACTAGCACCCCCCTCCAGCCCTCCCTCTCCCTTACTAGCCTTCCCCATCGCCCTCTCCCCCACCGACCTCCCCTTCCCCCCGCGTTGGCCGCCCCCTCCCCTTACCCCTCTGACACCCGCACGTCCACCCTGCCTCGCGCCAGTAGCCCCTTCCCCTTCCCCTCTAGCACCCACACGGCCCCCTTCACCTTGCCGCCTCCTGACGTCCCCTCCCCTTCCCTCTCTGGCACCCGCACGGCCACCACCCTCATCCTGCACGGCCACCCCTCCCTTCCTCCAACCCCGCCGCCCCGCCGCCCCCCACCTCTTTACCGTCTCCGACCTCCATCCCGGTCCCCCTCCTATCCAACCTTCTTCACGGCGCGGACCACAACAGGTACCATGCCCTCGTGCCTCAGGTCGGCCCAAAAAAGCCCAGCCCAATGCCCACCTCTAGGCAAGTGCCTCTTCGCTCGTGACTTGCGGCATTTCACGCCGCCACCACTTTCTCTAGAGAAGATTGCTCGAAGGTGACCGAAATGCGAGGGCCTCCCCTCATACGCCACCGCTTCCGGATTCTCCTGAAATCCACAGGAAAAGATCAAGATAAGAACAACACGCATCCCAACCAAATCACTAGGAAGGGATCAACATCACAATCAATGAAACACATCCCAGTATGTAGCGCTTACAGTCGGCTTCCTTGGCGACGACTGTTGGAAATTAATCTTGCTGTTTAAGTGTTCAACATGTTTAGTTATGTTACATAGCATTGTTGTTGCATCTAGTAGGAGTCGTAGGCTAAATCTTAGTTAAATACGTGTGTGTTTTATAGCGTAGTGGGCGGATCAGTAACATAGAGTGATAGTGGGTGCTTAAAATGATCGATAGGCAGTAGTTGAGTACGCGCATATATGTAACAGGAATTGGTCTTAGCATGCGTATTAGAAGCCAGGTACATGCGTTAGTTTACTTGTTCAAATTTGCAATAGCTGCATGTGCATGTGCGTGTGCATGTTCTGTTGTCTTGACCGGGTCATCAGCGACGTGGGGCTTCATTAGCGGCATCATTAACATCATGTGAGTTGTTGCGTCGTCAGTTGTAGTATTTACTAGAAATCTATACGTGGCGTGCCACGCCGCGGGCGCCGCTCTCCACAAGAGAAAATCGAGAATTTTGTTTTTTCGAAAAAAAGGGCTTAAACGTAATGGTAAAAAAAGGGGAAAAAATGTATGTTTTTTTCGGGGAAAAGAATCCCAACGTTTTTTCTCCGAAAAAGGACCTAAACATAATTTTGATTTTATGGAAAAGGACCCGAGCGCAAGCCTTAAAAACGCATAATATATATTCTTTTTCGGGAAAAAGGACCTAATCATAATTTTTTCCCGGAAAAGGACCCGAATGTATTTTTTTTCCTGAAAAGGGACCTAAGCGTAAATATTTTTTCGGCTCGGCTGGCGAGCCGCGAGTTGAGCCGGCTCGAGCTGCCACGTGGGGGTGCTCCCCATGCAGGAAGTCTTCAGGCTTTAGTAGAAGGAAAAAAGGACCTAAGTGCGAGCCGAGCCTGCTCAAGCCGCCACGTGGGGGTGCTCCCCATCCAGGAAGTCTTCAGGCTTTAGTAGAAGGGATTATTTGTACTGCATCTTTGGTTTATGTGAGGAGAGAGGTGTCAACAAAATATCATAGCACAAACATGAGTGCGTGTGAATTTGTCTCTTCTTTTTAACTTTGACCCTTTCCTGTACGTGTGAGTGTGTTTATCTCATACGCATGTATGTGTGTGTCTTTGTGAAAGAGATTACCGATTGATTTCAACTAGACACTGTGATAGCCTGTGTGACACAAGTGAGGGTGTGATTCCCTAGTGAGAGAAGAAATCAGTGATTGATTTTCAACATTTGGTACCAAAGCCTGAGTTCTTCATCCTGATATGTCCAAGATCATGCCACGATCACCGATGAGTGGAGCCACTGGTGACAGCGAGGCCTCGTCGATGGCGCCAACGAGGGAAGGCAGCGTGAGCCTCCAGTACCCGATGTTGACCGAGAGCAATTATGGCTCTTGGGCGGTGAAGATGAAGGTTTTCATACAGCACAAGGATTGTGGACGGTAGTGGAGGCCAACAAGCTGGTCGACGAGCGCAAGGACCAGATGCTCTCGCTGCCATATTCCAAGCAGCGCCCAAGACCATGGTGGTGTTCTTGAACGAGAAAGAGACTGCCAAGAAGGTCTGGGACACCTTGGAGGATATGTACGTTGGCTCTGACCAAGTCAAGGAGGCCCGCGTACAGACCCTCACTTGAGATTTTGATGACCTGTACATGAAGGAGACGGAGTCCATCAACGACTTCGCCATGAAGCTGACCACCGTCGTCAACGAGATACGAGAACTCGGAGACAACATGGAGGAGTGCACTGTCGTGAAGTTCCTTCGTGCTATCCCCGATAAGTTCTTGCTGATCGTCTGCACTCTCGAGCAGTTCAGTGATTTCAAGACTATGAAGATGGCGGAAGTGGTCGGGCGTCTCAAGGTGTTCGAGGAGCGTGACAAGGGCCGACGGCGAGTGGAGGAAGATGAGAACCTCCTACTTACCTGTGCTGAGTGGGAAGCTAGGGCCAAGAAGAAAGAAGCCAAAAATACTCACAAGAAGAACCTCACCTTTGATAAGGCGAAGGTGCGCTGCTACAACTGCCAAGAGTATGGGCATTACGTTAGGGAGTGCCACGAGCCAAAGAAGGCACTCTTCATTGCAGCAGATGCGGATGAAGGGCCTGCGCTTCTTTGAAGGTCAGCTAGGAGGTGGTCCAATAAAGCCAACAAGATTAAGGGGGGTGATTGTTCTCTACTACATAAAGGTTTATATTAGATTTCTCTTCACAGACGGTTCCCTAGTGCAACCGTCAGTGATTTAATCACGGACGGTTCTCTTTATGAACCGTAAGTCATATCACAGACATTTTAGTTAAAACTCATATGTGATCATATCACAGACGGTTTTAAATATAAACCGTCTGTGATAAGATAATATCACATACGGTTCTAACTACGAACCGTCTATGATATAACCTTAAACCCCTATATAACCATATCGATAGAGGTTCGTAGCGCTAGATCCATGCGTTTCGTCTCCCGCAAACCCTAACCCCCTAGCAATCCTCCTTCCCGGCAACCTCCTACTCAACTAACTCCTCCCCGGCGACCTCCGCGAGCACCTGCTTCTCCCCGTCGGCTACCTCCTCCGTGATCACCTTCTCCTCCGCGAGCACCTTCTCCTCTACGAGCACCTTCCCTGTTGGCTACCTCCTCCTCCTCCCTATCGGCTACCTCCTCGTCCGTGAGCACCTCCTCCTCCTCCCCGTCGGTGAGTTTTGTATGAAACCGATATAATTGACTAGGGTATTGTGTTTGTGAATGATGTTTAGAAAGAGTGAGGCTGTAACTAAAGAATTGTAGCTCAAATGCTTGACTAGGGAAACCGATATGCTTGACTAGGGAAATCATTTTGAGTTTGTGAATTAATGATATTTGTGAATGATGTTTAGAAAGAATGAGGTTGTATTTATTTAGACAGTGGAAATTAAACCATAATAATGAAAGCTTATTTTCTCAGTGGAGAGCATCTTATGGAAGTCATATATCATTCTATACGCATTTCAGTATTTGGGAAAGAGAGATTGATCGTGCTTAATTTTTACAATTTATCTTGTTGGTTCAGTCCACGTTGTAGGTTCTAAGAATTCATCAGGATGAGGTATGGATCAAGCATCGTGATCCATCAGCATCAATTAGCATCGCGTGAGTTGTTGCGTCATCACTAGTAGTATTTATTTGTATTGCATCTTTTATGTGAGGAGAGAGGTGTCAAGAAAATATCAGAGCAGAGACATGAATGCGTGTGAACTTGTCTCTTTTTTTTAACTTTGATCCTTTCCTGTACGTGTGAATGTGTTTATCTCATACGCATGTATGTGTGTCTTTGTGAAAGAGATCAGTGACTGATTTCAGGTAGACACTGTGATAGCGTGTGTAACAGAAGTGAGGGTGTGATTCCCTAACGATTGAAGAAATCAGTGATTGATTTCCAACAACGACAACCCGGCGGCGGTGGTCGTAGCTGAACCGTGGGTGGTTCTTGATCCAGCTCATGGCCTCGAACTCGTGCCGGAACTAGCCCCGCCGCCGCTGCAACTCCTCGACGGGGAACCCGGACCCCACGTTCAGCTCGGCGCGGATGGTCGACCAGTCCTCGCCGGTCAGGTCGCCACGTTCCGCTCGCCGCTGCCCGTGTGGCGCAGCAGCAGGTCGAGAAACCTGGCGTCGTGCTGGCTCGTCCACGCGTCCACGTGCAGCCGCGAGAGGATCTTCCGGAGCGATTGCCGCGATACTGGCTTCCTCTTGATCTCCTCGCCGTCGTCGTTCACAGCCTGATGGTCATGGTCATAGATATGCATCTGCTGCTGCTGATGCGATTCTAGCTTCACGTACGGTCACCGATTCTGACTGCATTTGCACGTTATGTGTCTCCTGTCTGGCGAGTAGATCGATCAGTTGAACGTGTTATTAGCCCAGAATGCCAAAACTGGCAGTATCGATCGTATCATAGCTGAAGGGAAAATATTGACAGAACAGCGCGTACGTACTGATCATAGGCGGTGGTGTCGGCGCGGAGGCGGAGGCTGAGGCTGAGGAAGACGACGGAGTCGTGCTGCACCGCCTGCACGCCGTAGTGGGCGAGCCACCGTTCGTCGTCGTCGTGGTGCCTGTTGAAACAACCTCCCTGCAAGTTGTCTGATTTCTTCTCTGAAATAGCCTGAACAATACTTCGTATTGTCGGACTACTATGTTACGTTGCCGGAATACAGCACGGGAAAAGTCGAACTACTTCCTTGCGATGCTTTGTCTTCAGGATCTATTCTCCGCAAGACAGAAAACCAGCGCACAACAGGCAAAACAACAGACGGCAAAGCAATATACAGCAATGAACTTGTTCAGAGTATTGGTGCTGCAAAATCTTCCCGCAGCTTTTCTGTTTCTCACCTTCATTGCTTATATTGCAAACGTGGCGGCCTGGGCTGCTGCGTGCACGGCCATAGCCTGAGCTGTTTCGTGCGCGGCCTGGCCGCCGGCAGCAGCCGAGGGAAGATCTGATGGGAACTGGTCTTCCATGGAAAAGCAGCGGAAGAAAAAACAAAAGACGCAGGTAAATCAGACCTGCTCTGATACCATGCAAACGTGGAGGAAGATGAGAAGAATTGACGCAGCTCACAACACAATGGTGCTGGCTGGTTCAATGAAATAGCCAGAGCAATATCTGGGAAAGATTACAAAGAAAGGAAAGTGATAGGATTGGTTTCTATACAAATCCTATGCACCAAAAATAGAAGATACATGCTATCTTTGACATATATAAGTTAGAGATTACAAACTATAAACTGAATTCAGTTACAGATATCAATCCGGCCGGATTGCTTCAACTCAATCTTCAAAGTTTCAGCCGAGACAACTCTGCTGTTCCTTGTCCGACAAACACAAAAACTAACAGAGACTCTGCATCATGTTTCAGATAATACAAACACAACCAAATTAACTGGACTCCTAACTCTAACTGGACTTCATGCACAAGATTAAACTCAACAGTGCCGGCCAGCAAAGAAGAGCCGTTGCATGGCCACCGGGATGCGCTCCCGTCCCATGACCATGCTCTTGACCTGCGGCACCGGCGTGGCGCCGTCCACGTCCAGCGCCACCCGGTCCCCGTACAGCGTCCGCACCATGATCCTCGTTGTGCTACCAAATTCACGGCACCTCGGCAAACGGTGTGCGCGATAGATTTCATGCGGCAACGCGTCCAAGTGATGCTGTGAATGAGAGATTAGGACTTGGATAAAAATAATGGAGACAGATCAATCAGATGGGAGTGGGATGCGCACGAAGGGTTTGGCTGGCATGCGTGATCGTTGAGAAGGAACAAAGCGGTTTGATCGATGATGACTTGGGGCGGCAACGTGAAGTATATCGAATAATAGATAGTCGCTAGAACAATCCCAACGCCGATCAAGAATACTAAAAAAATAATCACAATAGAATAGTACATGATATATGAGATTTATACATCTGAACTCTTTTCTTATTGATTGGTTTCTCTTGTACAACGAGGTCTATACTTATAACCAAAAACTTCTCAAGAGTAAATCCGGGATTCGCCTGTAAATCCTTCAAATTAGTTAGTGAGAGGTGCTTCAATGCTCTTCTTTTTTACAGTTGCACAAATACTAAAGTATAAATGAAAGGTAGATGAAGATTACTTACCCCTTCGTTTGATTCAAGATTTGTGTAACTTGTATTGAAAGGGAAAGTATTGAAGCACTGCTCTTAGTTATATCTTAACAAAGTAAAGTATTTTTTTTCTCCATTAGGCAATGCAGACTTGGCGTGTAGGCTGCGCAAGCCGAGGCCATGGATGGTTGTTGGATTGCACGGTTCCAGTTACAGCATGGTGTTGGAAGATCTGGGCGGTTCGTTGACCACGTAGGTAGAGTATTAAATTTGGGCAATGAAAGCCGATGAGCTCAGATGGAATCATGTGAAGGCTGAAGAGAGCTGCTGTGAGACTCTGATTGAAAACACGGATAGCAAGAATGCGATTTCAGGACCTGTTTGAAACGCAAGAATTTTTCAGTATTTTTGCATACATTTTATTGAAAACAGTTCCAAACGAGGACTTAGATAAGATCACTCTGGAGGATCAAATCACAGGATAGTGATGCACCTGAATGCCAACACGGTCGGTTCATTCAGTGATGACTGGTGAGTAGGCGCCGTTTTTCCCGCTCCGAATTTATGCCTGCGGAGTTCGCTACGATAAGAGTGCCCAAAGCGGCAACGAGCACGCTGCAGTTGCAGGCCGCATTCAGGTGCATCACCAACCTTCTTGACCTCCTCCCGCTATATATACACACAAGCTCGAGCGCATCGTGCATCGTTCAAGGCAAGGAGCACAATGGCCAGTAGTACTCGCAGGGGCAATGCCGTCGAAGTAGCGATGGTCCTCGCGGCCGCCGTGGTGGTGGTGGCGGCCGCCGCCGCGTGGAGAGCCGAGGCGGCGGTGACGTGCGGGGACGCGGTGAGCGCGCTGATCCCGTGCGGGTCGTTCCTGGTGGGCGCCGCCGGCGAGGCGCTGCCGAGCGAGAGCTGCTGCCGTAGCGCGACGCAGCTGCGCGGGATGGCGGACACCAAGGACGCGCGGCGCGCGCTCTGCAGGTGCCTGGAGCAGTCCGGGCCGTCGTTCGGCGTGCTTCCCGAGCGCGCGCGGCAGCTCCCAGCGCGCTGCAAGCTCGGCCTCGCCATCCCCTTCAGCACCGACACCGACTGCGACAAGTAAGCGCACACGCATGCAATTCATTAGGCACTTACACCACGTACGTACGTACGTATGTACAGCAATTGATTTGTCCATTGATTCGTTCTCTGTCCTAGCTCGACCTAATGGTGCATTTGCATGTTTGCGCTTGCTCCATGGCAGGATACCGTAAGTGGCGACCGAACGAACATGCATGGTGTGCACACCCGCCGGTGGCATAATCCGTGGGACAAAGTGATTTGTCTTTCGTATTTGATTTGATCGAATTCATGCATGTTTGAATAATACTACTACTGCATGGGTATATTTCATCGTACGTGTCTTCGTCTCATCAGTGATAATTCAGACATTCTTGCAGCACTGCCAGAACGAGGTTACCACTTGGCAGAGAAAAGCCCCTGATTTGTTTGAGAACGAGCAGACAAAAACTTGCGCATGTATAGTTTCATCGAAGATTAACTCCACCCATTTCATAATCGTGAAGAAACTGCCGGTTAATGGTTATAAGATAATTAATGCCCAAAACACGCACAAATCAATTCGCCAGCCTAGCTTCAAACCGGAATCCACATGGCAGGCCAAGAACCTGAATCTAATTCACCAGATCTATCACCCATGAGAAACCGCTGGAGGCCTGGACTCTGGACCCAGGAGAAATCGGTTGATCGATTTCTTAGCGAGGACGGTCTGAAAAGGCCGGTTGTTAGGGCTAGCACGGCTCGTCGGGTTGAGGCGTTGAGCCCAATTTCCTGCACCCAAAATTTTTGAAAAGTTGTATTAAATCATCTCTTTAATATGCTAAATTTGTTTATTAAATTGGTTTTGATTTTGATGGTTTAGAATTTTTTAGACCTTAGAACTATTTATATTATGCTTTTAGCAAATTTTAAATATATGTATTGGATTTACGGTGTTATGAAATAATTGTAAAAAAACTACAGGGTTGTACGTGTGAAGTTTACACAACCAACAAAAAATTTCTAATTTCGCTACTGTGCCCGTCAGGACCAGAGTCACACACTATGACGTCAGTGCCCGTCAGGACCGCAGAAGGCAGGTGCGCTGTTTCCCAATGAAGTAGCAGACTGATCTACTCGATGAGCCCATCAACCCGATATGGGCAGAAGAGGGGATCGACCAACAACCGAGATCAAGGGTCAGGGCTAGCATAGAGATCTTCACCTTTCCCTCTCTCAACTTCCCATGTAGCTTGCCCCCTCCGACTATATAAAGAGAGGCAGGGTCTTCTAGGACGGGGGGATATTCTCTTACGCTCTTGGACGGTCTCTCAGGCTTTCTTTCTCTTAGCCTTTACGAATAGACAGCACGCGTTCTCGTGCTCGAGCTCCTAGCTCCCGCTTGTAAATACTGTGCAGTCTTCTGCACCTAAAGCAATACGATAAACACCACGCGAACTGGAGTAGAGACATTCAGCCCGAACCAGTATACATCCTGGGCCTTTAGGTCTAACCATTCAAGGAGAGGAAGCGCGCGGCCCTTTAGACTTACAAATTTACTTGCCGGTGACACGAAACCCCGACAAATAGGTACCCAACATCGGCGTAGCCATCCAAATTCAATTCATTGTTTCTTCTGAAGAACAAACCGAGATCTTTGCTTCCTTGGAGGTAACGGAAGATGTCCTTGATCCCTTTTCAATGCCTTTTGGTGGGTTCTGTACTGTACCGGACTAGCAAATTCATAGCGAACGCAATGTCCGGCCTGGTGCTATTCGCAAGGTACATGAGCGCTCCAACTGCACTCAGATATGGGAATTCTGCTCCCAGGACTTCCTCCCCCTCTTCTCTAGGTCTGTATGGGTCTAGGTCTACTTGGAGTGACCTTCCGACTATTGGAGTCTTTGCAAGATATGTCTTTTTAAAGCCAAATCTTTCCAACACTTTCTGCGTGTAGAATGATTGGTGTACCAAGATTCCTCCTTGGACACGCTCAAGCTGCAAGCCTAAACAAAACTTGGTATTACCCAAATCCTTCATTTCAAACTCAGACTTCAAGTATGAGCAGCTTCTTCAATCTCTTCTTTCGTCCCAATGATGTTCAAGTCATCTACATAGACAGAGATTATACAGAATCCATTCGGGGATCGCTGTATAAACACGCATGGACAATCTTCGCTGTTTTGTGTAGCCTTTCTTGCAGAGAAAGTCACTCAAGTGATTGTACCATATTCTTCCTGACTGTTTTAGCCCATACAGTGATTTCTCCAATTTCACACTGTACAGGTTTCTATTTGCTCTGTCTTGGTTCGGGATAGGAATACCTTCTGGTACTTTCATGTATATCTCCGAATCCAAGTTCCCATACAAATATGCTGTGACAACATCCATTAGCTTCATTTTCAACTTCAAGTTGACTGCCATTGAGATCAAATATCTAAAGGTAATTCCTCCCATGACCGAAGAATAGGTTTCTTCATAATCAACTCCAGGACGTTAAGTGAAACCTTGAGCTACTAGCCTTGCCTTGTACCTTACAACTTCGTTGTTTTCATTCCTCTTCCGAACAAAGACTCATTTGTGACCTACAGGGTTTATATGGGGAGGTGTGCGGCATACAGGCCCAAACACCTCTCTCTTGTTCAGAGAGCCTAACTCTGCAGTGATTGCCTTCTTCCATTGTTCTCAATCTAGCCTTTTCTTGCACTCTGCGAGAGATGCAGGCTCGAGATCATGTTCAATGATCGAGGCAATCTTCTTTGCAAAGTATGTATCGACATTGGCTGTTGCTCTATTCAGGGATTCTCCTGTTATTACAAAGTTTATGGTCATTTCACCATGGGGTGCTTCATGCACTTCTACTTGCTCTTCGCTGCTATTTCCTATCGCAGGAGCAAGTTCCTTTAGCTTTTCATCGCCTATGTGTGCGCACACATTATTTCCGACGGCTTCCTGCAGTGGAAGATTCAAGTCTGGAATTGCCTTTTCGTTGGCCTCTTTCCAAAGCTGCAGTCTCAACCGCTCCCTTCTTTCCTTGGGGTATTTTCGTGATTGGTTGTGGTAAGTCCTCTTGCCCGCTTTTCTCAGACGTCTCCGGTACTTTAGGTTTGAGGAGCAGATTTCTGTTCTTTTTTAAGGCCTCAAGCAGGATGAGGATACCTACATTTTCTTTGTGTAAGATCATGTCTTTGAAAAATTGGCTTAGTGATGAAATTGGCATTGCAAAGTGGTTGTGCTCATGGCATGTGTGGTGCTTTGGCATGTGCTATTTCGGATGTTTTACTTGATATGCTTGTGATAGCATGGTAATGGTTTTGCTTTATGCAATGCACTCGTGTGAGTGGTTGCATGGATTGATGTTGAGTCAAGTCGTGGACTTGTGCTCGGAGTTGTTTCTTGTTTACTCATGTGCAGTGTTGCTTGAGGGCTAACGTGGTCGATGACGGGACCGAACTAGGTTCATGGAGGAACCGAGGTTCGGACTAGGTTCGTGGAGGAACCGAGGTCTTAGTGGTCAAGGATGTCATGCGGGACGTTCGGGCTAGAGAACGGTGCACATAGAGGTGGTTAGTCACGCGAGCGCGCAGTGGGCCGTCCGCGTGCGATTATAATTGATTGGGGCGCTTTGCATGTATTGGGCTATGTTGGGCCGATGGATATGCATGCGAACTGTTGCTCATTATAAATAGGAGAGGGTGTCTCTGTTTAGATAAGAGAGCTAGGTTTTAGGGTTTGTACTCTTTTGTTTGGAGTACTCTAACCAAATTAGACAAAAGAAATAAAATCAATTTCTTCTTGCGCTGGAGTTCCTTGCAATGAGCGCACGAAGCGAAGGAAAATCGCGAGGCTACAGTAAACATCCACGCTACAGTGATTCGCTTTTGCTACTGTTCATGCGCGTTACTGTTCATACGACCGCTTCGGTTTCGGTTTGTTCGTGCGTGGTTTGCTACAAGATTCGAATTTTTAGTTTGGCCGCGGTTTGATTTAGTAGATTGATTCATTGTCTCTCTTGATTTAACGTGTTTAATCTTGATTTGATCCATCCAAAACCTTTCTAGGTATCAATTTAGAGTTCCTGAAAGTTTCGTTGGTTAATCTTTTGTAGATTGTGATTAATCACGAAATTAGGGTTTGGTTAATTCTCGTCATAATCTATCACAGCATGCTTGTGAGTTTAATAACTTTTGATCTGTATGTCCGATCGAGCTGATTCTTTTTTTGTTAGATTCGTATTGGAATCTAGTTTCTACAGTTCAAATTTCAGGTCAATCCGACGGTTGGATCTCCGGGTATTAGCGATTTACCGAATGCATCTACTCTGTTTTGTTGAATACGAAGCAATTATTTGAGTCCGAATTGGGGTGAATTTTTAGTAGATCAAAATTTTAGTTTTAGCTTCCGCGCAATCATTCACCCCCCCTCTGATTGCTAGTTTAGTGTATATCGATCCTACAAGTGGTATCAGAGCACGGTTTTTCTAATTTATCTTAATCGGTGATTAGATCAATGGATCGTTATTCGACAAAACCGTGTGTGTTCGATGGTGTTGATTTTCAGTTTTGGAAGGCCAAGATGGAGGCGTACATCCAAGCGCAGGGCTTCGCAATTTGGGAGAAGGTTTACAAGCCGCACGGTTCCCGAGAACGACAACGCCAACGACGCCAATCGCGCACATGTTGAAGCAAACGGCAAGGCGCGCAACTTGATCATCCAGGGCTTGGGCGTGGCGACTTGATCGAGTAGTTCATCTTCGATCCGCATATGAGGTATGGAAATCTCTTTGTGACTATCATGAGGATCAAACATCACAAAGAGGTTCGCCAAGATATTTACAAAAGAATATATGCGTTTGAGATGAAACTCAGTGAGTCTGTAGATGACTTCTTTGCACGCTTTAATAAAATTCTTAGCAATTTACGTCTTGTTGGGGTTAGCTATGACGATGTCGCTAATGCTAGACAATTGCTTGGTGCATTAGACATGTCTATTTGGGAGATGAAAGTTACATCCATTAGAGAATCAACCATCATGAGTACACTTACTTTAGATGTTCTTTTCTCTAAATTAAAAACTCATGAATTGGATGTTCTTGCTAGGAAGAATGATCACAAATCAATTGCTTTGACCTCCCAATCTAGCATGTCTCATAATAATGCTTCTTCAAGTTTTGCTTTGTCTTTCTTATCTTCACTAACCGATGAATGATTGAGGAATTTCCTAAGAAGACTTGGCATCACTCTCTCTCGCTTTAATAAAGCTTTGCGAGAATGTGAGAATGAGGAAGAGAGTTGATGGTGGCCTCCAAGATGCTATCGGTGTGGTGATCTCAACCACATTCGTCCAAATTGTCCTAAACTTGCGGGTAAATCATCGAAGGAGGAGAAAGAGACAAAGTACAAGCGCCCATTCAATGACAAGAAGAAAAGGAGCTTCCTAAATAGCAAAGTTGTGCATCGAGTTCTTTCAAAGACTTGAACAAGTCAACTTGAGTGATGTAGACTCAAAGCGATGATGAAGATACAATATCCAAAGGTAAGACGAGACAAGACTTGACGAGCTTGTGTCTCATGGCAAGTATGGACAGCTCAACCAAGATGAACTTGATAAAGGAGGGAAACGAGGTAAATCCTTCTTACGATGAGCTTTCAGATGCTGTTGTTCGTCTTGGTACGCTTTTAGAGAAAAGAAACAAGAAAATTAAGAAACATGATGTTTTGATTGAATCTTTGAATGCTGAAATTGCTAGACTTAAATCCTTGATTCCTGATGATGATGCTTGCAAATCATGTGACTTAATTTATTCCGAGCTTACTTCACTAAGAAATGTTCATGCTTCAACTCTCGATAAGCTTAGAGATGAAATTGAGAAGAATGAGAAACTTGTTGCTTTGAATTGCAAACAAATTAAAGATGCTAGTTCCTCTACTTCTAATTTGGATGAATCAACTTCTTGTTCTAAATGTTCAATTCTTGAATTGAAGTTGCATGATGCTAATGCTAGAGTTTCTCAAATGACAAATGATTTGCTCACGAATGAGGTTCTTTCATGCTCAACTTGTTGCAACCAAAAGGAAAAGTGGACGTTTCTTGTAATAATTGTTTAACTCTTTCTCGAAAGGTTGATTACTTGAAAAATCTTTAGAACGTTTCACTAAAGGAAAGAAAAACCTAAACATGATTTTGGATCAATCAAGGGTTAGCATTCATAACAAAGGTTTAGGTTTTGATTCTTATACTCATCATAAATCACATGCTCCCATCGTTGTTAAGGCTCTTGAAAGTGAAAATTTTGAAATTGTCAATGAGCCTAAGAAAACTGCTTTTAAGTCTCTTTGAATTTTATCTTCTACTATAATGAATGCAAATGTTGCTTCCACTTCTAAAGCTAAACATCGTGTTAAGTACACTTGCACTCATTGTGGTAGAGATGGACACTTAGTAGATTTTTGCTTTAGACTAGCCAAACAACAAAAGAAAGAAAATGCAAAGGCTAGGTCTAATTTCGACAGTGCACGCTTTACTCCTCATTATGTGCCTAGGGTGATGCAAACACCTTTTGTTGCTAGAAACACGAGAAAGGGCAAATTTGATTTTGTGCATAAGAATACTCGTGTTGTGCCTACTACTATGTGTCGTGTGTCTCAATCTCGATCCCTAAATGCTTTATTTCTAACCCTAGTACCGAGGCCTCGACATCTTCTAGTGCTATGTAGGTTTTTCAGATGCGGGTTGGAGAACGTGCTTAGTGGATCTTGGTCTTTTGTAAGATGTGATCAAGACTTGGATGGTTCTCACCCTTGAGATGGCCTTCAAGAGGCATGTGCGATAATTCTTCACCTACTTTGTGAGCTATTTTATACACTCATATCTTTTACATTCACAGATATCTAATTGTGGTATGAGATGAGATGTTTGCTTATATGCTCATATGTATCCCCGGCATGTTCAATTATGTTATATCTTAAATCATGCCTTTTCATGTTCAAGATTTATTTATCATGATTCATACTTATGCTTAACCGAACATACCGTGATAACTCAAACACATGTATATCATCACCTCTCTTTTGATTTCATTGGTTATTTGTTTGAGGGGAGTTAATGGACTTTTGGTGAAAATTTATTTCGCTTGCCTAGTGAGAGGACTGTTCTTTTAGACTTTTGTTTATAAAATTAATCCCATTGGGTGACAATTTTGAAGAAAGTTTTAAGATGTTGTTTTGAGGGGAGTTTGTGAAAACTTTGTAAAATTTTGTTAACATACTTTTATTTTGTGTGTTTCGTAAATGAAAAACAAAAAAAATGAAAAACAATGAAAAAGTAATGAGCATTATATATCATACATATATGTCATTTGAAGCCATGTTTATGCTACAAGGTCATTGCAACTTCATGTTTATGCATATATGGTGTAGTTTATGTCATGACTATTTAATTGGAATGACAACTTGAATTAAATCTTGTCATGGTTGAACCTTCTTGGCTATCTTGATTCTGCTCAAAAGTGCTAAATATGAAATTTATCAAAATTAAGTGCTAAAGCTCAAAGAGTGATTGTTGGTAAATGCAAGATCAAGGTTATGTACTATCGCACTTCTTCTTTACGAGACTGCTTATCATTGCACTTTGATATGAACTTGGAAGAGGTTGTGTATGACCGAAACTATGAAACCTTAAGCTTATGAAATGAGGCTTGGCATAGTTGAAAAGTAAGGCCGATGGTGCATATAATTCCTTGTAATTGTTATTGTTGCAATCAATCAATGAATCAGTTTTTCAAGTATCAATAAAGTGCACAAAATTCAATGTTTTCAGGTTTTGAGATTGTTGAGAAAGGGAGATCATGCCATGCAATAAATTGTTAATAATACTTAATTTCTAGTTATGCTTATTCTACATTGTCTATGTGTAGATTTGAGGGTGCAAGTATTTTTGATAGCATGACTTGGTGATGAATTTGCAACATTTGTGGATGACTTAGAATGCTCATTACATAAAAAAAATTGTCAAATTTAAAAAAAAAAAAAGATTTTGTTTTCTCTCTTTGTGTTCTTGATGAATCCATTGTCAAAGGGGGAGAACTTTGCCACTTTGGAGAACTTTTTACATGCACTTTACACATGCACATGTTCTTGTATAAGTGATATTCAATCATTCACTCACATTATTCTTCTTAGGGGGAGATTTTTCTTATTTTCACCTAGGGAGTTTTTCACTTTATGATTTGTCAAAGGGAGATTTTGTGTTTTCACTTTGGCTTTTGATTTTGAAACCTTTTGATTTCAAAACTTTTCTTGCGAGTGAATGCCAATGTTCAATTTAATTGGTGTTGCCAATGTTTTCATCAAGGGGAGATTGTAAGATCATGTCTTTGAAAAATTGGCTTAGTGATGAAATTGGCATTGCAAAGTGGTTGTGCTCATGGCATGTGTGGTGCTTTGGCATGTGCTATTTCAGATGTTTTACTTGATATGCTTGTGATAGCATGGTAATGGTTTTGCTTTATGCAATGCACTCGTGTGAGTGGTTGCATGGATTGATGTTGAGTCAAGTCGTGGACTTGTGCTCGGAGTTGTTTCTTGTTTACTCATGTGCAGTGTTGCTTGAGGGCTTAACGTGGTCGATGACGGGACCGAACTAGGTTCATGGAGGCCGAGGTTCGGACTAGGTTCAGGGAGGAACCGAGGTCTTAGTGGTCAAGGATGTCATGCGGGACGTTCGGGCTAGAGAGCGGTGCACATAGAGGTCGGTTAGTCACGCGAGCGCGCAGGTGGCCGTCCGCGTGCGATTATAATTGATTGGGCGGTTTGCATGTATTGGGCTATGTTGGGCCAGATGGATATGCATGCGAACTGTTGCTCATTATAAATAGGAGAGGGCTGTCTCCTGTTTAGATGAGAGAGCTAGGTTTTAGGGTTTGTACTCTTTTGTTTGGAGTACTCTAACCAAATTAGACAAAAGAAATAAAATCAATTTCTTCTTGCGCTGGAGTTCCTTGCAATGAGCGACGAGAAGCGAAGGAAAATCGCGAGGCTACATGAAACATCCACGCTCATGTGATTCGCTTTTTGCTACTGTTCATGCGCGGTTACTGCTCATCGACCGCTTCGGTTTACGGTTTGTTCGATGCGTGGTTTGCTACATGATTCAATTTTTAGTTTGGTACGCTTCGGTTTGATTTAGTAGATTGATTCATTGTCTCTCTTGATTTAACGTGTTTAATCTTGATTTGATCCATCCAAAACCTTTCTAGGGTATCAATTTAGAGTTCCTGAAAGTTTCGTTGGTTAATCTTTTGTAGATTGTGATTAATCACGAAATTAGGGTTTGGTTAATTCTCGTCATAATCTATCACAGCATGCTTGTGAGTTTAATAACTTTTGATCTGTATGTCCGATCGAGCTGATTCTTTTTTTGTTAGATTCGTATTGGAATCTAGTTTCTACAGTTCAAATTTCAGGTCAATCCGACGGTTGGATCTCCGGGTATTAGCGATTTACCGAATGCATCTACTCTGTTTTGTTGAATACGAAGCAATTATTTGAGTCCGAATTGGGGTGAATTTTTAGTAGATCAAAATTTTAGTTTTAGCTTCCGCGCAATCATTCACCCCCCCTCTGATTGCTAGTTTAGTGTATATCGATCCTACACTTTGATATTTCCACCCTCTCTGCTGCATTTCTTGCGGGTACATGCGACTTAACCACGCCCTTCTGATAGCATCTAGGCACCCCTCAATTCTTTTCTATATTTTTATAGTTTTGGTATTGATGACTAAGTTAGTAATATTCAAAGATTGAAGAAAGTGAGCTGGAACCTATGATGAAATAAGCTGGGATAACAAGATTAAGGCTTTCAGTTTATAGCTTATGTCTTGAGAGATGTTTTTAGTCGAATAGCCTAGGTGTGTGTTTTTTCTATAAGAGGGACTTTGCACAAGGAAATAGTTTGTTAGGCAAAGGCAAAACTAGATTACTTGGAGCAAAAGACACTTAGTCTTTACCCTTCTAAAACTATACCTTTCAGTACAACGGACAAATCTTTACCTATCTATATTCTTCAGTCCATTGCGAACCTTGAATCTATTCTATGTCAAAACTCCCTGTGTATATCTGATCTTCAGATCAAAATATACTTGCTTTCATATCCACATTCTCAATCAAATATGCTTTGAAAATCACCTTCGTCAAAAGTCTGCCTATGTATGACGGACCAAAATATTTGGTCCGGCATATATGCAATTTTTCAATCCTTCAGTATCGGACCAAAGATGTCTTAGGTTTCCTACCTTCAGCAGACCAAAAATTTGGTCCGGCATCCCTTTCAGTGTATAAGTTTTTGGCCGGACTAAATCTTTGATGTTCCTTTTAATCGAAACCTAAAATAAATATTCTCTATCTTCAAAATAGGTTTTTACTCGAGGAATCGCACAATATATTTGTGTCTAATTACTTTAAGTCCTTTGCTAGATTGAAAAGCCGGGATAAAATTTATCTTTGTTGAAAAAGGTCCTTGGCACGAATCCTCTAAAGTCCATGTATGACGGACCAAAAATTTGGTCCGAAGTACATGTGTTTCCATGCCAAACCTATCTCCTCTGAAGTCCATGTATAACGGACCAAAAATTTGGTCCGAAGTACATGTGTCTTCGTGCTAAAACCAATCTTCTGTGAAGTCCATGCATAACGGACCAAAAATTTGGTCCGAAGTACATGTGTCTCTAGTCCTGGCAAATCACTTGCTTTGTCCATGTATGACGGACCAAAATCTTGGTCCGACATATATAGGTCTCTATGCCTAAGCAAAATCCTTTGAAAGTCATGTGTAACGGACCAAGCAATTTAGTCTGATACTCATATATCTCTCTCAGTTGTATGCCAGACCATCTTCTTGATCAACCCATGTACTACGGACCAAAATATTTGGTCCGTCGTGAACTCTGAAATTTGGTCCGACATACACATAACCAGTATCGCTAAGCACTGATACATAGTCCATTGTACGTGTGTATTTCTGTTGTTTCTGACATCTGACACGTCCAACGGCTACTGTAGCAGGTGTAACGGCTATTTTCACCCAAAATGGCTATATAAGCATTTTCTAAGCCATCTACCAAAGAAATAGATGAACTCCTTACACTTTGGCTTTGACATATAGCTCTCATTCTCAACAAGGAGTCTGTGCTTCATTTTCACACAAAAATCTTCATACATCCTTAAGTATGTAAGCTCCAAGTCAATGTCTAGTTGTGTGATTTGCAAAGAGAACCAAGAGACAGAACTTGTGCAAGGTTTATTACTCTTGGATCCTGGTGATCCTAGACAGCTTGGAGGAAGTAAACAGTGTGACCTGTCCAAAGGTGTTTGTGGAAGGCAACTGTGTTTGTGAGAGGTTTGGAACTCACCTCACTAAAGAAGTGTAAGAGTTACCTGAGTGAACACCAGAGCTACTGCGACTAGCTTTGGAGAAGCTGAACTTCGAAAGAAGTGCTTCAACGTGGATTAGGAGTGCGGCTCTGAACCACGGGATAAATCTTTGTCTCTCCTGTATCATTTCTTTATTGCTTTCGCTGTTCTTATTAGTTGCTTGAATTCTATTTTATTCTTGCTATAAGTTTCTCTATTTTAATTAAGTTAGTTGATTAAAATTGCTAGAATTAGAAAAACTGCCTATTCACCCCCCCTCTAGGCCATATCGATCCTTCACCTTCAGATCACAAAAATGATCAGGCAGTTCATTTGCTAAATTCTGCAAATCAATTATCTTCTGGACTTCTTGATTTGCTTCATTAGTGCGGGGGTCATGCGCGGGGATCCCAGTGGAGTGCCATATGATTTCCCGGCATTTTTCATCCAAAGGTTGATTTTCTCCCCCTAATGACGGGAAACGATCCTCGTCAAATATGCAATCAGCGAATTGGACTGTATGCAAGTCTCTAGTCATGGGTTCCAAATACCTGATTATGGATGCACTCACATAACCAACGTATATCCCAGACTTGCGGAGAGGGCCCATTGCAGTCCGCTAAGGGGGTGGTATAGGAACATATACCATACACCCAAATTTCCTGAGATGGGAGATTTTCGGGATGATCCCATGCACAAGCTGCATAGGAGAATGGATGTTGTAGGCCGAAGGTCTGAAATTGATGAGAGCTGCTGCGTGCAGGACTGCGTGTCCCCAACAAGTGTTGGGCAAGTTACAACTCTACAAAAGCGGTCTGGCAATGAATTTAATCCTCTTTATTAGTGCTTCAGCTAGTCCATTCTGTGTATGGACGTGCGGTGGAGTGCTCAATCGCTATCCCCGTTCTGCGTGCAATAATCATCAAATACCTTTGAAGTAAATTCTTCGGCATTGTCCATTCTAATGGACTTCACGCGATGATCAGGGAAAGCATTCTTAATTCTTATGATCTGCGAGATCAGCTTTGCAAAAGCATGGTTTCTTGTTGACAATAAGCATACATGCGACCATTTCGAGGAAGCATCGATGAGCACCATAAAGTATCGAAACGGCCCTAACAAGGGCTGAATCGGGCCGCAAATATTCCCCTGGATGCGTTCCAGGAATGCAGGGATTTCACTTTGCACTTTCATGACAGAGGGTCTAGTTATTAATTTCCCGGTGGCACAAGCAGGGCACACAAAATCTTCATGATTCGGGAAATTCTTAACATTAATGCGATGACCTTGTGAGTTATTCACTATATTTCTCATCATTCTAAGACCAGGGTGACCTAATCTACCATGCCATAAAGAAAATAACTCAGAGTTTCTAAAGACAGTCTTCAAGGAAGTATACACTTCGAGTGCATGAATATTCGTGTAGTACAACCCAGATTCATATGAGGGACATTTTTCTAATACCATTTTTCCACATACCGTGTGCTTCACAATGCACAAGTATTTTTTGCCATTTTCTTCATTGGTTTCTACGTGAAAACCATTGGCGCATATGTCTTTGAAACTTAAGAGAGTGCGCGTTGATTCAGGGTACAAAAGGGCTTCTTCAATTATCAAAATTGTACCCATTGGCAATATAATTGTGGTTCTTCCAGAGCCTATTATATAGGAATTGCTTCCTGCGATCGTAGTAATCTTTTCAGCGTTCATCGTGATCGACTATAAGTATTTGGACTCTCTTAAGATGGTATTTGTTGTGCCACTATCAACAATGCATATCTCTTCAATTTGGGCACTACACGATTTCTAAAAAGGAAAATAATAGCAATCAAACAGTGGCAAAATAATTCAAACATTGCTTGTAAATTAAAGAATACTGGAATAAAGAATAAATTGCATATTCATTCATGAGAGAAGTATGCTCTTCTAGAGCTTACAATTTATTATTCAAAAGAAATTGCTAACAACCATAAACTAAAAAAATGTGCTTCATGCATTAAACGGAATCTGTAAAATATGTATTAATTTCTGCTTCTATGTCATCGACAGAAGTTTTCTCTTTATTTGCTATAAGATTGGCTGCAGCATCGATGTCCAGGCTATTCTGTGAGGATGAGACAAGTGGGGTATCTTCATCCATGGCATCATCATCACCCATCTTGGTGAAGTGCGCCTCTGCTGGGGCATTTTCTTTTGCCTTCCTCTTAGCCTGATATGAGTTGATCACTTCTTTGGATTCCCGACATATCTTCGACCAGTGTCCCCAAGTGCCACACCTGAAGCATATTTGGTTCTGCTATCCATACGGCTTGGCGTGTGTCTTTTCCTTGTCATCTTTTTTCACTGGGGCTTTGGACTTTCCCTTGGCCTGAAATATCTCTTTTCCACTCTGCTTGCCCTTCTTTCTATGAGTGGGCTTTTCACCTTATAGCTATTGGCATTGACTTCTGTGCCAGTGCCCCTTCCAGATGGCTGCGAGACATAGTTCTTGCGTAGAACATCGTCTTGCGATTCCGCAACTTGCATTACATCAATCAGTTCACTATACTCATTGTATGCGTCCTGACGATAGCTGCGTGCACTCTGGATAGCATTTGGGTGGAAGGTAGAGAGAGTTTTCTCAATCTTCTCCTCGTCAGTGATCTTCTTGCCACATAGGGAGAGATTGGTACAAATTCATGCAAGGCGTAATTGTACTCGCCATCGCTTTGTAGTCCGCAAACCTCAGCGTACCCAATCTTGCTGTGCTTGGGGCAAGATGTCAGACTTGAGCTTCTCGAACCGCTCAAGTGCGGTCCAAAGCTCAAGTGCACTCTCCTCAGCCATGTATTCATTCTTCAGAGTGGCTGAGAGGTGGTGCCTGAGGAAGTGCAAGGCTTGATCGTTCTGCTCGGCGATAGGTTTCGCGTCCTACGAGGACCCTAGACCAATCGCAGCACGGAGCTTCTTGCCCCCAAGAACGATCTTCACGTCCAATGCCCAAGTGAGGTAGTTCTGACCGTGTGGGGCCAGTTCTTCAAACTCACGATTCACGATGCCGAACATCTGCATGATTTCAAAATTCTGACATTAGATTACTGCGTGTAATCTAATAGAAAATGGTTGCAAAAAGCATAAAGTGCAGAAAATAAATTTCTAATATACTAAATAAAGCAATGAATCCAAAATTCATAAAGAATATTCATAACTTCAGAGAAGAAAGCTAGAAAATTAAAAATAGAGCCAAATCATTTTCTGGAATTTTCTAGCAATTTTTCAAATTTTCTGCTATTTTTTTCTTTTCTTTTCTTTTCTTTTCCCGGCCGAATGGCCTTCGGGCAAGAGGCCTTCAGCCCATAAGTGCGCGTGGCGGCTAGGGTTCCCACCCCTAGCCGCCATTCATCTCCTTCCCGCACGAGCCGTGCGGCGGCCGGGTGACGCGGGGCCGAATGGCGGCGGCGGCGGCCGGCCGGCGATTGCTTGCTTCGGCGACTTCGGCGCCTGGCGGGAGGAGGTGCGAGCGCGAGGCCGGCGTCGGCCGAGCCGAGCCGACGCGTTTAGTCTGCAAGGTCCCAAAGCGGCGACGGCGGTCGGCACTCATCGGTGGTGCCGCACGCAGGCAGCGCAAGCGGTGAGGAGACGGCCGGGCCGAGCGGCTGCGAGCCGGGGACGATGGCGCTGCGAGGCCGGGGTGGTGTCGCACTGCGGCGTGAAGACCGATGCGACGGCCTCCTTTTTTTCTCTTCTTTCGATGTACGAATAGTAACTACGTGTTACTGACTCATGTACTGTCTGTAGCTTCATTCCATGCGACGAAGTACTGATGCATAGGGTAGATGCATGCATAGAAAACACCAGCGATTAGATTAATCACTGAAAAACCCACCTTTCTCACCTTTCAATCTGTTCACCGGTAGAGCTTCGTGCTGATAACGTGTTAAGAAACCTCGCTATCGAATAGTCCGGGGTTCCCGAACAGATCTGAAGTGGAGAACAGAGAGAGAAAGTGAGACACAGGTTTAGGGAGGAACGGCGACAGAATTCTTTATTGCTTTTATGATTGTTTGTACAATAGGGGGACCTCCTCCTCCTTATATAGTAGTTCCCTAGGATTTTGGCTAAGGCACTATCGTGAACCTTCATGGGTTACGTGGTTTCCCAACCGTTACCTTCTAGAGCAAATCGTTGGCAGATTCATTTCGCCTGTTCAGGACCCATTTGGCTATTTGACGTACCTCGGCAGCTTATATACCCTGACCGAACCGTCTCATTCTTGACATCTCGTGTCTAGAAACATGGAAGGCAGCAAAGCATGTTCATATACATGCCTGCAAGTTTCTTCTGGAAGAGGAGTATGCGACCAACTTGCCGTCAGAAAAGGAAAATGGAGTTTCATTCAGTGCAGTGGATCCTCCTCTTGGAAGTTAGAATAGAAAAACATTGGTATGGGGTTTATGCATGTGCTTAGGATCTAAGGTAGAAACCAAATCACAAACATAAAAAAAAAAAAGACCCTTGATATAAACTAGGGACAGCAATTTCAGCAGCAGCAACACTCTTCTTACTAGCAATTAACTACTGCAGAATCTGAAAGGTGAACCTCTGAATTCTGAAGTCTTTTATTTGAAGAGCGGGTAAACTCTGAAGCTACTGTTTCCTTCTAGTTCTTGACCTTGTCAGGTGAAGTCTGAACTGAAGCTGCTGTTTCGCCTCGTTGATCCTGTAAAGCAACGCAACAAGTCAATGACTGGAGATTAGAATAATCAACGACTCCATGGCAGTACTAGTACTAAATTCCAACGAAGGGCGTTAGGTTTTTTTTTCTCCTTTTCTCCGTGTCATTAATGAGGGCTAAAGGAGGAACATCACTTTCTTGCTTACCAATCCCACCCAAGCTCGTCTTCTTCGCCGCTTGTCGCCTTTGCGTTCCACTCGAGAACCTTCACTTTTTTTACGATTGCATAAATATTAATTTATAAATAAAGAGTAGACGATGATTACTTACCATTTCGTTTATTTTAAGATTTATACAATTTGTATTAGGAGAGAAAACATTAAAATCCCATTCCAAGGACCTCATCCGGTTCCAAATGTAAGCTGCAGTCTAATCTGTGTTGTCTTGACCAATAATTTTTATTATAGTTTATTCTTAAAAATTTACACTTTGTTAAAATATATAATTCACAATAAATCTTGTAATATGAATTTCATGTGGGTTCACATCTGGACTTAGAGAATAGCATTGCTATTTTTTTGGACAACAGGCCAACATCATCAACTTCCTAACTCGATGCATTTATAGAATGGGAATGGCTAAAAATCTATCATTTTTTTATTTTAGTCACTTTTTTATCTATCCGATCTGCATTTAGATAGGTGATATGAATCATTTATTTTCTATCAGAGTTCACCAATCTCATTTTTCTTTGTCTAGGTTAGAAAAAATATTTTTTATTTTTCTCTATGATTCATTTATTTTCTATTAGGGTTCACTAATCCTATTTTTCTTTATCTAGTTTAGAATTTTTTTTTCTTTATATAAAAAGTGGTATGTATTAAGAGAGAAAAATTCTTGTAGAAAAAAAAACGCACACACATACTACTCCATTTCTTGCGGCATTATCCTTATAGCTTATACCAATTCCGCTAAAAATCACCACTACTTCCACAAAATCTTCCAAGAAGATTGCATCTTTATATGAAAATAACCCATAATTCCCCACAAAACTACGAAAAAGATTGCATTTTGTACAGCCTGTGCTGGTTTTTATTGCCCGTTTCTAGAACGCGTCCAGAATTCGTGCACTCCCCGACCCAACTCACACGCTAGTCCCCAGTATAAAAGCACACAGAAATCCTCCCAATTCCATCTATTTTTCTCGATTTTTAATCGCCTCCTTTGTTGAATCCAACTCGCCATTTCGCTCGCGTCGGAATCCCGGTTCCCCAATCCGCTCTAGGCTCTCGCCATGGGCAACTGCTGCGGAACGCCGTCGTCGCAGGGCGGCAAGAACAGGAGGAAGCAGAAGCCGAACCCCTTCAACGTCGCGTACAACAGCGGGCCGGCGCCGCCGCCGGCGCGTCCGGGGCTAGTGGTGCTGCGGGACCCGACGGGGCGGGACCTGGGTGCGCAGTACAAGTTGGGAGGGGAGCTGGGGCGGGGCGAGTTCGGCATCACGTACCTGTGCACGGAGGCGGCCAGGGGGGCGCGGTTCGCGTGCAAGTCGATATCGAAGCGGAAGCTGCGGACGCCGGTGGACGTGGAGGACGTGCGCCGGGAGGTGGAGATCATGCGCCACATGCCGCCGCACCCGAACATCGTCAGCCTCCACGCCGCCTACGAGGACGAGGACGCCGTGCAGCTCGTCATGGAGCTCTGCGAGGGTGGCGAGCTCTTCGACAGGATCGCCGCGCGGGGGAACTATACCGAGCGCGCCGCCGCCGCCGTCACGCGCACCATCGTGGAGGTGGTCCAGGTGAGAGAGCAAAAATGAAAAAGGCTGCTTTTCTTTCTTGGTTGTTAGCTTATTGACCATGTCACTAACTGCTTACAAGTACAGCTGTACAGTTTCTAGTACCGGTTGTTATGTTCATAGATCGGTTTAGGTGAAGATGTTTTGGTTATTGCTCAATTTGTGTTAGTTGCTACCACTAGCTGTTTTGGTCATGAACTCATGAATTTGGTCATGACCTGGTGTCTTAGATTAATGACGAGTAATTCTTGTTAGTTGCTTTCAGCTGATCTTCAGATAATCTTCTGAACGAAATTTAATGGTTGAGTTATTAGGGTTTGACAACCTGTTAAACATTGGGGCTTGTTTGTGTCGGCGTTAAATGTTTAACAAAACTGGTAATGATTTGGCTTTAAGGAGCTATATATTAGTCAAGCACAATGTGTACTACAAATATGGTAACATCCCAATTCCTAAGCATTAATGTTATTAAGTCGTAAAGTAGAGTCGAGTCGCCCGAGAGGTGACTTACCGACTTGGTCGACTAGTCGCGACTAATCTCCAGAGTAGGAAGTATGTTAATAGGACATGTCACATACTAATTAAACACATATACATATTGTAAAGTATGAAATGGACTGAGCAATGAAGAACAGAGCATTACTACAGCATTATTACTTGCTAGTACTAGAACAAAGCTTCAAAGAATTACTAGTAGTCTAGTACCCGACCTGGACTGAAGGCACGGAGCAGGCACCTGACGGGCGGAGGCGGAGGGGCGCACTGGCGCAAGCTCAGGCGGACGGGCGCAGGTGGAGGCAGTTGGGCACAAGCGCAGGCGGTTGGGTCCAGGCGAAGGTGGAGGGGTGCACTGGTGCAAGCGGAGGCGGATGGGCGCATGCAGTTGTGGCGGCGCACGGGAGGAAATCGACCCGGACTGGAAACTTCTAGGGTTCAGCCAATCCAGTCCTTTGTTATATATGTTTCGTCTCATCATCTCTCTGACTGTGGGCCGTTAGTCACCCGGCTAGGCAAGCGTGACTAGTCGCCGATTAGTCGTCCAGTCGCGCGACTAGTTGCTCCAATCGAGTCGACAACCCTAGTCATCCTCAACATACCGACTGGTCGACTAATCGTGGATTAGTCAATAACTTAATAACATTGTAAGCATATATTCTTGCCGCCTCTAGGATGTACATTGGCAATGCTGCATCATGTGTTTTGCATCTTAATTTCTTGCATTATTGGATTGTTTTGTGACATCTGACATATATTGTTGTCCTTTCTACTGTGACAGATGTGCCACAGGCATGGTGTCATGCACCGGGACCTTAAACCAGAAAACTTCTTATATGCCAATAAGAAGGAGAGTTCTCCTCTAAAGGCAATTGATTTTGGGCTATCCGTGTTCTTCAGGCCTGGTATGCTCTGCGGACAACTGATGCTCAAGCACATACCTTTGCAATAAACTTGCATAAAATAAGCAAGCAAAGTGTAAATGTGATTGCCGACTGTATTTTGCTTCATTTCCCTGCAAAATGGAGCTAATTAATTCTTACAGTTTATTAAAGATATGTATTATATTCTTTTCGGCAAAACTGAATGCTTGTTCATTACTAATGATGACTTCTGTTTGCAGGTGAGCGGTTTACTGAAATTGTAGGCAGTCCATACTACATGGCCCCAGAGGTTTTAAAGCGAAACTATGGCCCTGAAATTGATGTATGGAGTGCAGGAGTGATACTTTACATACTTCTTTGTGGTGTGCCACCATTTTGGGCAGGTACTTTCCTTCCCTTGACTAGACTGCATGTATGTGGTGGGAAAGTTATTGCTCACCATCGTGATTACATTCCTGTGATGCCGTGCAGAAACTGAACAGGGAGTAGCGCAGGCAATTATTCGTTCTGTGGTAGATTTCAAAAGAGACCCATGGCCCCGAGTGTCTGAGCCTGCTAAAGATCTTGTCAGGCGGATGCTGGATCCAAATCCAATAACACGGCTTACTGCAGCACAAGTACTTGGTAAGCATCGCCAATTCCCTGTCCTAATGCATAAAAGCATGCATAATGTTATCTCACTCTCACTTTATAGTGAATTTAATCTTATGTGGGGATATGCCTGTGTTATGTATTAGCTGTGCCCGTGATGCAATTGATGAATAATGAATGCGCATGATTATAAGCTGATTTAAAATTAGATAATGGCTATTTCTCATTCAGGGAGCATCACATAAGACTAATCCCAGAAATGTGTAGTTTTCTGTGCAAAAAACAATTTATTTAGGGGAGTTATTTCTATTTATCACTGTGTGTTTTTCATCCAAAGTGTTTTTCAAAGTTCATCATCATTCTGCCAATCGCGTGCCTCATGATTTTCTCATTGCTTTTCTGAAAATGTTGATTGCATGACCAGAACATCCATGGTTGCACGATTCCAAAAAGATGCCTGAAATTCCTCTTGGTGACACTGTCCGAGCGAGACTGCAGCAATTTGCTGCAATGAACAAGTTAAAGAAGAAAGCCCTAAAGGTAAGAATTATTACACGGTGGTTCCATAGTACATCAGCATCCTTGTTGAACAAAAAACTTCTACATAGAATTCATGACATAAAAGGCGCATTTTAAATGCTAGTCGAGCAGATGGATTTCTCTAGTTAAATTAACTTATTTTATGCTTTAACCTTTGCAGGTGATTGCTGAGCATTTATCTGTAGAGGAAGTAGCTGACATAAAGCAAATGTTTGATAGCATGGATGTGAACAAGAATGGCAAACTAACCTTTGAGGAGTTCAAGGCCGGCCTGCGTAAACTTGGAAACAAAATGCCTGATTCAGATCTTCAGATATTGATGGATGCTGTGAGTTACTTACCATAAAAGGTCTACACTGTAGAAAAATTAATCTGGTTCTTGGAGAGATATGCTTATGTTACTTTCACTGCTTTGCAGGCTGATGTTGATAAAAATGGGACCCTAGATTATGGAGAATTTGTTGCAGTGTCTATCCATGTGAGACAAATAAGCAATGATGAACATATCCAAAAGGCTTTCTCATACTTCGACCAAAACAGGAGTGGGTACATCGAAATTGAAGAGCTTAAGGAGGCTTTGAGTGATGAATTGGAGGGAAATGATGAAGACATTATCAACGGCATCATCCATGATGTAGATACAGATAAGGTGAGCTCAATCTTACCTTCACAGCCCACTAAATTGTCAAACATTTTTTTTTTGGACCATACGCTAATGACTGAACTGTCAGAAACGAGATTGAAAGCAAACTGCTGCTGAAAACTGCTTTGAATATAAGTTTCTGGAACAGTACCACATGCATCACCACGGGGCGGTCAGGGTTCAAATGTTGCTACTTGCAAGGCATGGTTTTAATTAATTAACGGACTGGTGATTGTTATCATTGCACCTGTAATATTATAAAATACATGGCATACCCGACAGAGAAGGATAGTCTAATTCGAAATTATAAAATAAACGGCGTGCCAGCCAGACAAAGATAGCTTAATTGAATAATATGACGTAATGCAATTTACTTGTTTAAATTCCCCTTGATACAAGACTAGTCGACAGGGTCAGTCCTAACAACAAGGTGTGACGTGATCTTTGGATTTCTCAGGATGGGAAAATAAGTTATGACGAGTTTGCCGCCATGATGAAGGCCGGAACTGACTGGAGGAAGGCATCTAGGCAGTACTCCAGACAGAGGTTTAGCAACCTCAGCCTGAAGCTTCAGGAGGATGGATCCATCGTTGACGACACAAAACAGACTGAACAGAAAAAATGATGATGCTCATATCTTGAGCGTGGGTGGGTATTAAGCGTTCTATCCTTTGTTGTACTGTGCTGGTCTGGTCGTCAGATTTTTGGAGAGACTGGTTATTTTTTTACACGGTAAATCAGCTACAATTCTTGGCTTTGTAAAGGTGGTGTTTTTGTTGGTTATGTATCATCTATTCAGCAGCATGTACCGAAAAGAGGTCGGCGAGGAGTAGCAGAAGCTATGTTTATCAGCTTGTAAATAAAATTGTTTGTAGTGTAATATATATAAATGGCGTGAAATGCCTAGGGTCATGAACTCATGATCCTGCATATCAGAGCCTGTTACTCCGTACAACCGGGTTCCTGCTGCTCGTGGTTTGCCGTCGTTGCCGTGCTCTTGCCCCAGCTTGTGGAATGGAATAATAACCGTGCGCGCGCGGTACAACTCGGTTGAGAGGGCGCCTGCGTTCTCAGGTGTATCGGCTCGATTGCTTCCGTGCCGGGCGCTGCGCGGCGAGAAGAGTAGCGCTTGTATGCAACTATGCATACACAAATCCTGAAGTAAAAAGTAGGTTAGTGATGATCATTCACTCTTTATCTATATTCTAATATTTATATAATAATTTTTAAACAGTGATGAATTCGAGGCTGCCTAGAAAGTCCCTTCCGACGGGGCCCACTAGTATCTTCCGCCTCCGCGCGGCCTGGTTTCTCAACAAGTTTCAGACATTGGTTTTAATCTGTGACTTGCTCTACCTAAAATTAGTCTCAAGCTGTACAACCTCACTGAAACAATATTTAGTATCATTCCAAACCTACCTACTCCAAATGCAGCTTAGTAGCTTACTCATCCAGCAAAGGTATCACCACATGATGTCACAAAGTACTTACTTATGATGCAACAGCACACAATTATGACATGTTTGCATAATTTAAGTATGAGTTTATGGTTAGGTTCAAATTAGAGTTATTGACAGGGTGGCTCTGTTGGTAGCAATGGTTTTCATGGTCAGGGAGGCGCCACTGTAGGTGATGGCAATGGATATCATGGTCAGGGGTTGCACAACCGGCGACGAGCTCGATGGCAACCTCGTTTCTCCGGCTGTGGCAGGGGGTGTTTCGGTGCAAGACATAGCACTGTGTCTAGTGGGTGCGACCATGGTACTCCTGATGGCGCCTTGATGCCACCCAAGATGGCTAACACACGATCTGAAGCGGGACCTGGTGCTGTGCAGATATCGGCATTGGCGGCAACATCATCTTCGGCGGCTCAGGTACTGAAGCTCTCAGAAGCTGTGGACAACACCAAAGCTATTTGTTCTCGTTGTCAGAAAAAAGGTCATTCTCACACAGATTGTCAAGCTATGGTGTTGTGTGACATTTGCGAGAGTGATCAACACATTGCTACTAAAGCCTACTGCAAACTTGTGTGGATATGCGGCGAATGGTCTTGGGTTTTACCAAATTCCTTTTTCATGCTGGCTCACATTTAGCAGCAGCACAAGATACTTTTCAATGGCATCTCCATCAAAATAGACAGTTTTCTGTTTAGTCGATGTATACAGTCTTAATGCATCAAGAGGTCCCAGTTACAAACCGACAATTGTGTAAGCTTAAGGTTCCATTAAAAATAAAAAAAAATTCTTTGGTACTTACGTCTAGGGTGATATTAACAAAAGATAACCTATCAAAAAGAAATTGGCATGGTAGCAAAAAATATTGTTTTTTTTGTAACAATGAAGAAATTATTCAACACCTCTTTTTTTACTGCCATTTTGCTTGCTTTGCATGGCGTGTTGTACAAACGGCTTCTAATAGTAGCATACCCAATATGTTTGGGAATTGGTTATTAGGGTTTGGGAAAGATTTAAGGGCTCACTTTTTAGTTGGGGCTACGCTTTGTGTTGGTCACTTTGGCTATGTTAGAATGACGTGATTTTTAATGTGAAAAAAATCTCTAGCCCGTTGCAAGTTATTTATATTTGCACCAACTGGTTGCGATCATGGTCTGTACTGCAGCGACAAGATGACATAGAAGGGGTGTTATCGACATGCAGAATGCTGAAGATCGTGGTTAGGGATCTCTTCATCAGCCATGGATGGCGTTTTAATAACAGGCTATATGCGGATTGAGGCTTTTGGTTTCATGTTTGTAATAGCTTGTTTAAAATTTCATGTTAGGGATTTCTTTTTGATTTCTTTTTGTTTTTTCTTTTGTAATAAATGGTTGGCTATGTGCATCTCATGATGTAGAGGCCGGGAGATGTATTCTTTCATTATCTAAAAAAATTAGGGTTAAGGTTACATAATTTGTATATGTATTTTTTTAAAAAAAATCACATGTATTCCTCAGAAAAGGCACTACAATTCGCCATAAAAAAATTGATGCTAAATTCGATCCTACGAACATGAAAACCGGTTGAATTTATGATCATCTCAGTGAAAAATCCCGAAAACCCCAAAAAATTTAACATTCCAACCTATCCCAAAAATTATAGTTAACATGTTTGTATAATTTAAGTTAGACTTTAGGGTTACATAATTTATATATATATATATTTTTTGCAAAATTTTCACATGAATTCCTCAGAAAAGACATTATAATTCACTGCAAAAAATTTGGTGCTAAATCCAGTCCTACAAACATGAAAACTAGTCAAATTTGTGATCATATCGGTCAAAAAAAACAAGAAATCTCGCTGAAAAAAAATCTCGAAATCGCTATAGCAATTTAATTTTTTTTAATTTTTTCTATCCCGCCGAGATTTGGAATCTCAATTTCGGCCGAAAGCTTTTGAACCCTGGGACCATGGCCTGTTGGGAAGGGTAACTTTCGCCGGCGAGGCATATAGGGGCTATTTGGTTCATAGCTAAATTTGATCATACATCAAGTTAGACAAGTTTGACCGAGTTAGACATCTATTTAATTTATAACCACATCTATGCAAGATTCTTTTTTGCCATCCAAATCCTACACGTCATTTTACTAAAAAAAATATAGCAAAATTCATTTTAGCAACCAAAGCGTGGTTTTTGGGTCTTCATATATGAACGAAACAAGCCATAGTCGTGCCCCCGGCTCCTCGCTTCCTCTCAAAAGAAAGAGGAAAAAAGTGACGGTGCTGGCCTCTTGCCCGCCCGTGCCGGCAGCGCCAGCTCCGTCGCGGCGGTGAATCTCCCGTCTCACGCGTGTGCGCGACGTGCGGCGCAGCACAATCGGCCTTGGCGTGCTCCCTCACTGCGACGCGCGCGATGCGTGTGGCCCAGTTTCCTCACCCGCGTGGGCCTGCCAGTCCAACTCGCCGTTTGGCTGTTTCCTCAGACGTCAGACGCGGGCGTCCTACTCCTACACACACCGCCCGCGCGGGCCAGTAGAGCATTGGGGGCAGCTCGGCGCCGGCGGCATGGCCTCCCTACCCCTAGCTAAGAGGCCGATTCACGCCAGGGATGGAGGAGCTGTGGGCTTCGGGTTCGCCCTTCATCCGAAGCAGAAAGCTGGTAAAGCTTTAGGTCAAGTATCTGGGTCTACGCCGAGAAAAACAGGTAAACATTCTCGAATGATCTGGAATTGCCGCTAATCTTCCGAGGATCACAGGAGGGGCAGAAAGGTCAACAAACACTGTCCAAGAAAAGTTCTTCAGCACAATGCAGCACGCAGACAAGCAAAGTAGGCACAAGATGTGTGGTGACTAGGATTCAAATTTCATTTTGGATAAAATTTCGCCGATGATCGAAATCCAAAATTTTGGCGAAATCTCGTTATTTCGGACAAAATCTGGATGAAATTCAAAAAGCAAAGTTCAAATACGGAATTTTTGGATCGAATTTAGGGCGAAATTGCCGAAATTTTGGCAAATTTTAACTGAACAAAAAATAGTCCAAACGATGTTGAAATTTTTTTATAGGTTCCTTACATATCATTGATGTTCCCATAAAAACTTCAGATGATTATCAAGTCTGAGGAATTTTTAAAAGTTCGAACATTGCTACTGTCCTGATAAAACGCTGACCGGCAAGTTTGAACCGAATGAAAAATGGTTCAAACCACGTTATAAAATTTTTAAATTTTTTGCTCATGGTTATGATGCATCAATAATGTTCTCATAAAAATTTTAGATGACGATCAAGCTTCATAAATTTTTAAAAATCCGAACAGTGCTACCGTTCTATTAAAAGGCTTACCGGTAAACTTGAACAAAATAAAAAATGGTTAAAACCACGTTAGAAAATTTTGATTTTTTTTTGAATTGTATTGATATAACATTAATGTTCCTATAAAAGTTTTAGATGATGATCGTGCTTAAATAATTTTTAAATATTCTGACAGTGCTACGTCTTGATAAAAACCTCATGATCAATACATAGATTTACTTTAGCAATAAAAAAATATTTAATTTTTTAAAAAATTTTACCGAAGGGTGATAATGAAATTATTAAAATCTAATAAATTTTTTGAATCATGATCATAATCTAGTGAATTTATAAAATTCTTACAAGACACAATACCATTTATGTTCTCTCTCTTTTTTGAGTTTTGAAATATAATATAACAAATGAAGTTCAATGCTTACATAGATTTAATTGACCAAACAAAAAAGGTTGTTTTTTTAAAAAAATTATAAAATGGTACTGAGGTAATTCTTAATCTCTCATAAAAATTTTAAATCATGATCATACTCAAGAAAAATTATAAAATTCTGACAAGGTTACTGTCCCAATTATGTTCATTCAGTTTTTGATTTTTAAAGATAACAAATGGTGTTAAATTATTTTTGAATTTTTTATGTATGATCCTACACTACTAAATATAGTACTTTTTAGATCATTATAAATCTTGTAAATTTTATAAAAATCTGATAGTGTTTCTTCCAAAATTTTAAAATATCTCAAAAATTCGGTTTTTCAACAAATTTTCATAGAAGATGGCTTTCTTAAGGGTTATTGGACCAAATCCGGCCCTAAAAGTTTGAAAAGCAGCAAAAAAAATCATGAAATTTCACTGAGGAAAAACGAAATTTTGGTTTACTGTAGCAATTAAAAAATCAATATTTTTTCATCGGGGTGGTAGTTTGAATTTTGTGGTGGCCCAAAATCCAAAATTTCGACAAAATTTGTATCCCTGGTTGTGACCCAAGTCACCCAATAGATGAGAGCACGGTTCTCAACCAAGACATGTGAGCAGGGCTCCAAATCTCAGCGAAATTTCAAATTTCGATCCGGAGATGAAATTGCAAATCTTGTCGAAATAAAAAAATGAAAATGAGTGTTTGCTACAGTATTTTTTGGTAAATTTCGCCAAGATTTCGACTTTTTGGACCGGATTTAGCACCTATTTTTCGTAGAGCATTGTAATGCATTTTATGAGGAATACATGTGAAAAGTTTGTAGAAAAAATACATATACAAATTATGTAAACCTAACCCTAAACCCTAACTTGGATTTTGACCTTAAATTATAGTTCGGCATAAACCAAAATCCTGATTTTGCCTTAAATAATGTATTTCGGTCTAAACCCTAACCCTAACTTGGATTTCGGCCTTACATGATGTATTTCAATCTTAAATTGTATTTCGGCCTAAATACTAAACCCTAACTTGGGGATTTTATGTGCAAATACTTAGTATTTTGCATTCAAACAGATAGGAAATGTAGATAAATGCTTGCATGATTTTTTTTTATTTTTCCTAATTTTTTCTATAGCCTTGGGGGACCATTTCACACAGGGTTAAAAATCACCAAAAAATTGGACAATTTCGCTAAAATTTCGGTGATTTCGGTCGAAATTTCAGTTTTATCGGTTTCAAATTTACTAGATTTCAAATTAGCCTTTTGAATTTCATTCGGATTTCAGCCGCCTCTGAGATGTGGTCAAAAACGAAATTTGGAACATTGGATGTGAGTACCTAAGTCTAAGAGTCAAGAAACGTCAGCACCGTCGATCTATCGGCCACGCCACCAAGTGCGTGTATCAGTCGGGTCAAGTGACATCGATGACCTCTAGTCCTGCACACTTTGTTCCTTTAGTATAGAAGCATATTATCGTTTTATTACAATTACAAGTTCGTAACGACCCTGACAACCTTGGTGACCATTTTCCCTAGATCCGCCCTCGTGTGCCATCATTTCAAGAGAGAGAACTGTTAGGACATAACCAAACTCTATGGTTTGGTCAGCGAATTCCGAAACTAACTATAAGGATTTTCATTATAAATATAGCACATCATTGTGTAAGAAAATTAATTATCAATAAAGAGAAAATCGTTTGTCTATCTATATTCTATGTGTTCTTTATAATTGTTCTATTTATTCCATCAGTACATTGTGATTAATCTACGCGAATTATCACCCCTGTTTCACGATAATCACAGCGCAACAAGCTTCTAGGAGGTACTTGCCAGCCCCGTCAGAGAAGCACTGCAAAACCATAGATTCCGTCCGTCCTCCTCGAGTGACTACCGACTGCGATGACCGATGCTGGTAGAAATTTAACATCGAAGCCGCATTGAACATCCCTGCAGCCGTCCGTTCTTTAATCCAATCATCAGAGCAGGATGGAGTGTCTCTGACTCCGAGGCTCCGAGCCTAGCCTCCACCGGTTGTAGAATGAAAAACAGACCACCGCCAGATCACATGGGCAAGACATGCACTTGTCCTGTTCACCGTCTCTTTCTCTCCCAAATTTAACGCACGTTCGAGGGCCTGCAAAGCACTCAACTAGAGCTGTTTGTTAGTTAGTGATGGGAAGCCACTAGATGTGCTGGCTCAAATTACTATTTTTTTCTTTACTAGCAGTACAATGCCGCGTCGTATGATTCCAGATCAAAGTTTAGAAGATGCTATTGAGAGCAATACCGATATAAGATAAATGAACTAAATATAAATCAGACTATCTGAAAATAGTGCTAGGGAATAAAAAGTGGCACAGGCTGACCCCTATTAGTCTGCCACCGGTGCAACGGTTGTTCTTACCAGTTACTACCTGCTAGTTTGCTACTTCAATCTTCCAGGGATGACAACACTTCAATTTCATCTTGTAACTCGGTGCAGAGTTGAGGACAAAGCAAAGTAGGCTTCAGATTACACATGAAGAATACACACATATGTACTTTAGCGTCTTTTTTTTAGCTGCGATTTTTCTTAAAAGCTGATTTTTTTAGCTTTCTTGACTGAAAAGCAGCTATAGTTTTTTTATAAGTGACCATTTAACAAACAGTTAATTTTTCTCGGCAATAAGTTGTAAAAGCAGATCCCACTCAGCTTTTTGTTTTTGGTTTTTATTAGTTATATGTGGCTTCTAGCTTATATCAGAAGCCGCTTAAACACTGTACTGTTTAGAAGGAATTTATTACTAGTTTTTTTAGAAATTAAAGCTGACTTTAAGCCTCTAAACAGGGCAATGGGGAATTGTCAAGTGGGAAACCACTGGATGCTGCCCAAATCTAGACACCTCGGCATCGTCCAATCGTTGGCGCGTATAATCGTGGTTCAGAGAAACAATCCACAACGCAACAGGCTTAATTTTTTAGCTTTTTACAGTGGATTAAAATCAATATAAGCCGTCCATTCCTTTGAATCTAATAGTTGAAATCAATTTAGATCTAGTTATATTACCACATGTAGTATTGATAGTAAAATTCAAAGATGAGTAAAAAGGTAAAAAAATCCGTCATATTATTTATTCTCTACGGTAAAACACGTCCTGTGATGCTGATGAATGGTGGATGAATGGATAAGAAGCCTCTAAAGATCACCAGGTATTCGGTGAATCCAAAATTGTGAACAAATTAGAAAAATCTAAAATATCCCAATGGATGGATAGAAAAAGTCTAAAATACTCTTGAGGAATGGAAGGTTATATTTAATTTCTACTACCATTATTTACTACTTATATTATCCACTATAAAAATTTTCAGTCTTCTTGATGGGATCCCCTTCGTGAAGAAACAAATCGGAATTTCGTACGGTGATAAATATTGGCACGATCAGTTAATCTGTTTACGGCATCGTATTACGTTGACTTTTAATCCTTTAATCATGGCTTTAGATGCCTTCCCAAGCAAAACTTCTCAAGCTTTCAGCTTTCTTACGACACCGATTTTCGTGTCTGACGTGTATCTGGCTCACCAAGGCCCAAACGCATGATTCCACTGCCAATGGACAGGTGCAGGTATGTTATTTGCGACGTGTCATATGATTGCAAAGTTTAGCATCAGAAACGATCATTCAAAAAAGAAATGGGGGATTGAGAATCAGAAACCGACTGCCCAATCCTTCACGGAATTGAGATTCAATACGGCCTTATTGGGACTACAATTTACACAATTACACGTGAATCGCTGATCAAAAAAGTGACAGTCCAGAATCTTTCAGGAATTCTGGTAAAAAACATTGTGCCGATTTTTACCTAGCATACACTGTAGTAACATGCTGTTAGATGATTTAGATCGTTTAGTCGTATAGTAACTATACAGTATCTTTCCATCCTTCGTGTGTTTGTGATGCGCTACTACACATGCGCAACCAAACTAATCGGTCGGCAGTGCGGTGTGTGCGTGTGCGATGTTACAGCACCACGTTCCGAAGAGAGCTCGTTTTACAGCACATAATACTGCTAATATTGTAACTTTTGAAGCTAGTATATTATATTTGGGAAATTTTTTATATACCACTGTAAAGTTTATTTATATTAACTTTTTGACAGTTGTGAGACCTTGCACAGCACAGCCCAGTGCCTGTCTTGCTTGTCCTGTTCGCATGCATGGTTCCTGAACTGAACAAGTGATCGTGATCTTATTTGGCACTAGCTATTATAGCTTGAATTAGCAGTAGGTGTTCTAGAAACTGCGAATCCTCCCTCTTAACCTTTTCTTGAAAGTACTACTCAAGTGCATGAGCTAGCACTGATTTCTCTAGAAAACATCTTCTTTCTGAAAATTTATCTAGAAAACATGGTAAGCGAAACATTGCGATTTGCGATCAACAAAAAAAACATCAACTTTGGTATAAAGTGCAGTATCCTATTCTTGATAATAAGGTGGCGACTGTCTCATACATGCATGGAATTTTATTCCCGGGGACCAATTAAAGGATTGGTTTAGAATCAAAGCTGGTCGAAATTAACTGACATGATCGATGTTTAGAGGAATAGAGACAGCATTGATTGCGTGCAAGCTTGATGTAGATTCCAATCATGACTGACGCGAGTGTTATTTAGGTGTCGACGTGTACCGGTTCAGTGCACCGTATGCCTGACAAGTACTAACGGAGAGACAGATTTAACTTGTTGAAGTGAAAGATGATTGAGTGTTGATTGCTTCAGAAGAGATATATAATAACGGGCTTAAAAAACTGGAGTTGATAAGTGAAAGATGCATGATTGAGTAAAGGATCGGAGTAGTAGTATATCACTTGCTGAAACAATTACTTACTGAAAGAGTTAAAAAATACTAAGGGTTCAGTATCGCGGCGGACATTGTTACGATGATTGTTCAAGTAGTATCAAATCCGGAAGGTTAATATATGCTTTTATTATTAAAAAATAAAAGTAGTAACAAATGAAAATGAGTATAGAAGGTGCCGATTATGCTCGCCGAATACACGAAGCGGGTTTAGTACTTCAGTGACCCCAAACACTGTGAAAAAACGTACTTTGCACAATCGCAAAACAACGAGGACTAATGGACGTGGTACTTCAAACTTTAGATCATTTGTGTAACTATGTACTTGTTCTCACTTGCGTAACTATATACTTGTTCCCTTTTGCCAGGTTCAGCTCGTTTTTGAAACTTGAATCAATTGTAACACCATTTACGTGTTCCCTTTTGCCACATTCAACTCGTTTGAGGACATTGAAATGATGGAGATGCTTACCTTTTGGTTTATCAACCCTACGGAAAGCAACAAAGGAAATCGAATAATGCAATAAGTTGGTAAATGAGGCAACAGTTCAGTTTAGTTTTTTGGAGAACGAACAGTTCAGTTTAGAAGGGGCCGATCGCCTACCTTCAGACGAAAACAATTCCAGACCATATGAACAAAGAAGACTATGTTGTCTAACAAATAAAGCACTCCAAATCTTCCGTAGAATCAAATCCAAAACTACTCTTAGTGAGTTGACAAGCCATAGGGTACTCCAAAACCAGGAACAGGTCACAGCCTGGATGGCTGGAGCATTCACATATGGATCCTTCGCTAGAATTAAGAGAAAAAATTATCCCCAGAAGATCCCTACTACATGTGAGCATGTGAACCCACTGTTCTCAATGGCCCACGAGTCAGCCACACAACCTCCAACAAAATATTCTCCATCCATCTCCGGGAATCCTCATCCTTCATCATCAATCAAGGCTGGACAAGAGAGAAGATATTTTCGTCAAGAAAGAAAGGCTACTGCAGTAGTAGAGGGTAAAGACTACACAAGAAACGTCTCAGTTTTTTACCATTTCCAGATGCCACGTGTCACACCAGCACAGCACCTCACGGCCCATCCCCAGCTATATAAGCCCCTCCCGGACACACTCGTTTCTCCCCCAATCTTGATTGAGAGGGCAACTGATAGTGTGATTAACCACTACTAAGCTAGTAGTACTAGTTTATATTACCACGCTAGTTACTAATTAGCGTGCAATAAAACAGGTAAAGTTCCTGCGACAGGTTCTCTCTAATCACTCAGTTATGCTCGCAAACTCTTTACTTAAGAAGAGAAAAACTAATCATTTCGTGTGAATTGTTAATTCTTGCATGGAGAAGAGGGCAACTAACTTTGGAAGATGACGGTGACGCCGGGGATAACGGTGGGGGAGGGGAGGCTGGTGGCGCACGGGCGGACGATCCTCGCCGGCGTGCCGGACAACATCGTGCTCACTCACGCGTCCGGCGCGGGGCTCGTCGACGGCGCCTTCGTCGGCGCGACGGCCGGCGAGGCCAAGAGCCTGCACGTCTTCACCTTCGGTACCCTCCGGTGAGTGAGAGAGCGGCAACTCTTAATTTTGCTGTAGTCCTTGGAATTTTTGCTCGATTGAAATAGCAGGTTGAGTGGTTGATGCATGTGCGTTTGTGTAGTCAAGAATGTGGTACTCCTACTGCACATAATTTTGTTTGCTTCTGGATGAGATAATAGTGACAAGAATTCTTGGGAGACAACAAGATCCCCAGTATTCTGGAACTCAGGACACTTGGCTTTCACGGCTTCATGTCCTCTTTACATTTCCTCAATTACTCAGTTTTTCCTCTTCTTCACCAACATCTTGTTGGCTTTAAAGCCTTTTTTGTTTTAATCTATAAGAGGCTCTTGTGCAGCGCTGTCGTAGTTTTTTGTTTTTGACTTGGGGGATTAAATCGGCAGCGCATTTGCATTTGTGTTCAGGGACCTGCGTTTCATGTGCTGCTTCCGGTTCAAGCTGTGGTGGATGACCCAGCGCATGGGCACGTCCGGCCGCGACGTTCCGCTGGAGACACAGTTCCTGCTCCTCGAGAGCCGGACGGCGAGCAGCGACGGCGGCAACGGTGAGCCGGTGTACCTGGCGATGCTCCCCCTCCTGGAGGGCCAGTTCCGGGCGGCGCTGCAGGGCAACGAGCGCGACGAGCTCGAGATATGCATCGAGAGCGGTAAGCTACAAACATATGTTGCGTTCGTGTCTCGTGTGCTCGTCTAACTGGGCCGTGCGTACTAGATTTCCTCTTTCCCCTGCGCCGTTGCATCACTAGTTCACAACCATTATGTCTACGGGTTCAGATCCCCAGAGGAGTTACAATCTCAATTAATCATTTCCTGCTAAGGCTCAGGTTATGCCATCTCTATATCTACCCAATTAAAAATAAATGATTGAGATTGAAACTTTACTGGGCGGAGTTAACTTTGCAACTCTACTATGTCTACGTGTATATCTGATCGATGAACGATGTCTGTGTGGGCGATGATGATTTGGTGTGATGCGATCGAGCAGGGGACAAGGCTGTGCAGACGTCGCAGGGGACATACATGGTGTACATGCACACCGGGACCAACCCCTTCGACACCATCACTCAGGCCGTCAAGTGCGTTATCTGCCTGTGTATTTTGGCCTCAGCTTCCTTTCTACCAGTAGTAAATTGAGCAGATACAGTAAGCAAGCATAAATGGTCTCTGATGCAATGGTAAGATGTCAGGGTGGTGGAGAGGCACATGCAGACGTTTCGCCACAGGGAGAAGAAAAAGGTGAGTCGTGAGCTTTCTGTTTGGGCTGGGTCATGCACTCGCTCGTGTCACGCTGTCGTTTTGAAGTAGACGTAATCAAATTTTTAAAACTTAGACTATCAATATCTTTTTAAATATTTAAACTGGATACATAAAAGTAAGACAAAGCATATTTTTATAATATTAGATTTTACAAGTATATTATAGTAAAAATTAGTGATAAAATGTATATTTTGAAAACGTATTAGTGTTTAAAATTATGACTATTTATGACGGAGGTAGCATATGACTACCGGCCGCATCGCATCGCATGGCATCGGCCTTCGGCTTTCTGTTGCGGGGCGGGCGTCGTGCCGGGGCGGGCGGGTGTCGCTTTGCGGAAATTGATTGGGCGGGTCGGTGTTGGGTTGCGCAGCTGCCGTCGCTTGTGGATTGGTTCGGGTGGTGCACATGGGACGCCTTCTACACCGACGTCACGGCCGAAGGCGTCAAGCAAGGCCTCACAAGGTTAGCCGACCCGACTTCACCGTCCTGCCTGGCTTGGTGGATATAGATGGGGTGCTTCGTACGCATCTGACACAATAAAAAATTTAAGAATTGTTAGGAAATCATCTCTTAAATGGTCAAATTTGCTGATCGAATTAACTCTGATTTTGATGGTTTGAAATTTGTAAGATTTTAGAACTATTTGTATTTTACTTTCAGCAAATTTCAAATATATATGTTAGATTTATGATTTATATAAGATTGTAGAGTAGTATGTGTGAAATGTACATCTTGGCTTAAAGTTTTCTCGTTCTGCTTCCCTGCATTGGACCATGCATTCCACTAAAACAATGTAGTAGACTAGTAGTATACTTTTTTAAGGCCAGTTCGATTTCTATTAAGTACTTTGCGGTGACTTGTACGCGCATTTGGACGTGGCAGCCTGGCGGAAGGCGGCACGCCGCCGCGGTTTCTGGTCATCGACGACGGGTGGCAGCAGATCGGGAGCGAGAACAAGACGGAGTCGAAGGCCTTCGTTCAGGAAGGAGCGCAGTACGTGGCATGACTGTCAATTCACACCCGTTGGTTCATCAGTCTAAACTAGCAGTTGCTGCTCGAAGTTTTAATCCGGAACGTGAACTCAACAATGGTGCAGGTTCGCTAGTAGGCTCACAGGGATCAGGGAGAACGCCAAGTTCCAGAAGAAGGAGAAGAACAATGGCGATGGGGATCAGAAGAACGTGGCAGCTGACCAGAGCGAGCAGACTCCAGGGCTCAAGCTTCTCGTGGAGGAAGCCAAGGAGGAGCACAAGGTCAAGTACGTGTACGTGTGGCACGCGCTGGCGGGCTACTGGGGCGGCGTGAAGCCGGCGGCGGAGGGGATGGAGCACTACGAGAGCGCGCTCGCGTTCCCGGTGCAATCGCCGGGGGTGATGGGCAACCAGCCGGACATCGTCATGGACTCGCTCTCCGTGCTCGGCCTCGGCCTGGTGCACCCGCGCAAGGTGTACGCCTTCTACAACGAGCTGCACTCGTACCTGGCCTCGTGCGGAGTCGACGGCGTCAAGGTGGACGTGCAGAACATCATCGAGACCCTCGGCGCGGGCCACGGCGGCCGCGTCTCCCTCACGCGCGCATATCACCACGCGCTCGAGGCCTCCGTCGAGCGCAACTTCCCCGACAACGGCTGCATCTCCTGCATGTGCCACAACACCGACATGCTCTATAGCGCCAGGCAGACCGCGGTCGTCCGCGCCTCCGACGACTTCTACCCGCGCGACCCCGCGTCCCACACCATCCACATATCCTCCGTCGCGTACAACACCCTCTTCCTCGGCGAGTTCATGCAGCCTGACTGGGACATGTTCCACGTACGTACGCTCAATCTAGTGCCCGCCACGTCGCCGGTAAATTAAACCGCTCACTGTTTTTGTTTCAGATGTTGTTGACCTTGAATTTCTTGAACACGCAGAGCCTGCATCCGGCGGCGGAGTACCACGGCGCGGCGCGGGCGATCGGCGGCTGCCCGATCTACGTCAGGTGAGCCGGAGCTCTGAAACTCAGGCTACTGTCCGAAACGTCGAGGCATGCATTGATTTGCGGTCGTTTTCGCTGCGTCCATCGCAGCCAGCCGGCAAATGATCCCTCCAGAGAGGGGAAACGGAATGATTGCCCTTGATGCATGGCATGTTACTCGGTGTGTCTGCTGCAACCGGTGTGACCAGGGCTTGTCGGCCTGATCGGTTCAGCACCATGATTGACCATCGCCATCGGGCCACAGCCACACACCACCACCTTGCCTGACATGGAAGCAATCTGCATTCTGCAACTTCGTGATACGCACTAGCTACGCCTGTGCCCCATGCTGGTCGAGAGCGACATCCTTGGCACGAACGTTTACTGTTGCTTTGTCATGTCCTGCGCTGCACGTACGCGCGCGTTCCGAGGATCGGCGTGCGATTCCGAGTGGTCGCTGTCCGTAGAATTTGAACCAGAGTAGTACCCAGCGTTGTGCGTAGCTTCTGATCTGTGACGCTCTGTTTGTCTCGCTCTCAGTGACAAGCCAGGCAACCACAACTTCGACCTGCTCAAGAAGCTCGTCCTCCCCGACGGCTCCGTGCTCCGCGCGCAGCTCCCCGGCCGGCCCACCCTCGACTGCCTCTTCGCTGACCCGGCGCGCGACGGCACGAGGTAGGCAAACATCATTTCTTCTGATGAAGATTACGAATATCTGTCATCGATGGGGCACTTGGCGTGGTTCATCCATCCTGACCGTATGTATGCTCGCGCAGCCTGCTCAAGATATGGAACGTGAACAAGTGCACCGGCGTAGTGGGCGTGTTCAACTGCCAGGGCGCGGGCTGGTGCCGCGTCACCAAGAAGACCCGCGTGCACAACGCGGCGCCGGGGACGCTCACCGGAGCGGTCCGCGCCGAGGACGTCGACGCGATAGCCCACATCGCCGGGCCGGACTGGACCGGCGAGGCCGTCGTGTACACCTACAGATCAGGTCGGTGCCTGCCCCACACAACATTACGATACACTCTGCCCTGAAACAGAGGTTCCTTCCTCCCTTGATAGCTAGTATCACTGAATTCTGATGATGATGTACCGTGCACTTCAGGGGAGCTGATCAGGCTGCCCAAGGGAGCGACGCTGCCGGTGACGCTTAAGGTCCTGGAGTTCGAGCTGTTCCACGTCTCCCCCATCAAGGTGGTCGCGCCGGGCGTCTCGTTCGCGCCGATCGGGTTGCTCAGCATGTTCAACTCCGGTGGAGCAGTGGAGGAATGCGAGGTCCGGGCTCTCAACGCAGCCGGCGCTGCGACCGACGGCAAGGCATGCACGGCGGCCGTGGTGCTCAGGGTCCGCGGCTGCGGCCGGTTTGGGGCGTACTCGTCCCAGAAACCGGTGAGGTGCACGCTGGACGCGGCGGAGGTGGAGTTCAGCTACGACGCCGACACGGGGCTCATCGCGTTCGACGTCCCCGTGCCGGTGCAGGAGTTTTACAGATGGACGCTGGAGATCCAGGTTTAGGTGGCTGCATCCTCTGAACTGCTGTGATGCTGTTCTCGCCTGAAGGAATTCTACAGTTGATTGCTCGTGTCGTGTGTGACTTATGGAGAGTTGTGTGAGAAATGGAGAGATCGAGCTGTGCGCCTGTGCCCTCTACCTCTTCAGAATAAGCCCTCTGTAGCCTGTACTTCATTGTTGCATATGCAATAAACGACTATCCTATGCACGCGATGATAAAAGTCTCTGAATTGTTGATATGTTTGTTCAAATGGCGTGTTTGCACTTTGCAGCTTGCTACGAGGACACCATTGGTGTTATTAGATTGAGGAAAAGCATGTCAGGTAATGTTTAACACGCAACTCGCCTGCGCTGTATCACGAATTGGTATTGACAACTACACCAGGATAAAAATTTAGGGGTGTTAATCGGACTGCTCACCTCTCGCGCAAGCTCGCAGCTCGGCGCATGCCCGCCGCCGGCTCGGCGCACGCCCGTTGGCCTCGGCCCCTGCTGCTTGCCGCCCCGCCATCGGCTGGCACACCCGCAAGCGGCACGCCCCTCAACCCCTGCCGTGGTGCCTCCTGTCGCCCCGCCGCCGACTCGCACGCCTGCACGCGAGAGAGATGAGGATTGCCGGATTGGGGACTGTCCGGTGGTGAGATTAGGAAGAGAGATGTGCTTTGGTGGGCTATTATACTTGGTGTGTTGTTGGCCTAATAACAAGGAAACAACTAATATCAAGCTTTGGCTGGCTCAGCCCATGCAACGGTGGTAAGTCTCATTCGACCTTCTTCTACCTCTAGCTTTCTTCTTCTTTCTTCAATCTTTATGGTTTAGATCCATGGCGCCTCATGGAGGCTTGGGGTGCTAAGGTAGGAAAGCACAAAAACAACGACGTGGGAGAACATCAACACATAATCAGTGCATCTCTAAAAAAACATGGAATGTGGAAGAAAAAAAAACTTATGCTCATTTCGTTTCTGTTGGTTTTAATGTTTCCACAGCTGCTCATCACAACTCCAAAGAAAAAAAAACCCAAAAAAATACTGAAGCAGCAGGGGTCAAAAGTCAGCTTTCCAGATTGGGGTCGCTACAAAAATGTAGTTTCTATAATTCAACATGTAACACTACGCTAAGCACAAGTAGCACAGCTCTAGCATGATTCATCCTGAGAAACTTTTACTCTTCCGTGACATCTATTTGTGATAAGGTGTACAACTGAAAATACGAAGAAATACCCCATCTGCAATTAAGAGGAACTTATTTGAGCACTAAAATATGCAACTGCTCTACAGCCTCTACTGCTTGAACAAACAAGCACATATCTTCAACTAAGTAAATGGTTGTGTTTGGTTAGTGGAATGAGATTAAATGGGATGGGATGGTTTTGTACCATTTGGTTCTATTGTTTTGGGTAAATGGAATGTTTCAGCATCTATAGGAAATATTCTCAAATTTATATCCCACTATTCGGGATAGGATGGTCTCATTTAAGCAACCAAACATATGGATTAATTTTTTCTTAAACCATTTCATATATGTACCACTTGATACAAATAACCAAATACACCCTAAATGTTCTACAACATGAACTACTCGACGAAACAACATCGAAGTGTAATGGTTCAGAGCAAGGGAAAAAGAGGCAGTTAAATGCAAAATAAATTTCACAATCAGGGGATAATATCAAGCTAAACTTATCGTGAAAATGAGGCAGCATGCTTCCATGCTCTTCTTTTTAACGGTTGCACAAATATTAAATCATAAATGAAAAGTAGATGATGATTACTTATCCTTTCGTTTGCTTCACTGTAGAACCGGAGGGTGTCTGCAACCGAACAGAAAGAGATTAACTGCATTAGCAGGTACAGCAACTCAGCGTGGTATAAACATTGACCAAAAACATTTCTACAACATGTCCTCTTATCAGTAACTACACCATAATCTTATCCGCGACTATGCTGTAATAACTTCATGTATTTGGAACCGTAACAACAGTAGTTTTAAAAAATCATACAGTGAACAACATTGCGTCCCATGGGCTCAAAGGCCCTATAATAAGGCACTATCATATCAAGTCAAGCAGTGGGCATGGAACCAAGAAGCACATACACACGAGCTACATGGCTGTACGAACCTGCATAACTGGCAGTAGAAGACAAGCTGGTAGTATATTGAAATTGGTCCACCTCCAATACATGACAAGGGAGAAAAATATTACAGTACAACCAATACAAAAGCACAGCATAACCAACCTGCTTTAATTTGGTAGTGAGATGGTGTATCCGAGCTTTTCATACTCAACCTTGAACTGAAAAACTCCAATAAACATCTGTAACTTCGAAAAATGTCGAGTATACACCCTACGTCAAGAGGACATGGAATTTTAGCTACAGCAAACAGCAAGAACTTTGCTATATTGTGAATTTCTAGAAACACTTAGTGAGCAGTGCATGAGTAAATACAGCAAAAAAATCCAATAATAACCGAAAACAATAGGGTGAGAGATCCTAAACTTTACTTTAGAAGGAGCAGTATATTTATGAACAATACTTAGTGCATAAGTACAGAACACTTTTTTAACACAAAAGGCACGGTGTGATGGTAGCTATTTCCAATGTCTATGCACCACATCCAGAACATATAGCCGTTGTTTTGTTGTGCGAATGAACCCATGCAAGAGGTAACTGGGTAAAGTGTTTAGTTCAATGAACTTTGTACTGGTGCAATCCAATATGGTGCATCTGGCACCTCCTCATCCAAGATAATTTCGTGCATACAAATGTTTTTTTACCTGTTCTAAATCCAAGAGGCAATTTTGGCCAATCGCTGCACTCGCTGCACCACAACATCGCAAGAACATTACCGAACTTCCCTGTATCTCACCAGAGGCCACAAACTATTTGTCTCAAGCAGCAAACAACACAAACATTTATTCACTCGTCCAAAATGGAGTGACACACAGATTCAAGCAGGAAAAAGAATCGCCGTGTATGAAAGGTACTTATTATTGAAGCTCGGCCATTGTTTAACAATTGCTACCATCTTGTTATATCCTTCTGGACAGTAGACAAAAAGAGAGCAATTGGAAAACAAAATCAGAATAACAAGGCAGCACAATCATGTATTATGATTATCACGCTACAAACACCGTGACACAAGCATATCTACTTATAACATCTCAATGGTGCAGGAGTGTCACATTATACTCTATGATCGCATCTCCATTGTTATTGTCCAAATAATGCGTCTGAAGCAGGGCAAACCCCCGGGCCATCCGAAACGCACCACGGCCACCAACAATGGCAAGTTCCCTACCAACAGGACGCGTGATCGGGTTCCGCGAGAACACAACGAAAGAACTGCCATTGAATGGACCATCCGTGAGCTCGAAGTCCATGCCAAGCACAAGTGACAGTACATCTTTCCCAGATGAAACATATAACCCTTGTGCATTCCCGACCACCTTAGATTCTCTTTCAGGGCCGTCGGTGAGCACATCATCGGTTACGTAGACTGAGCTAAAGGGTACTGGATCACCAGGCTTGGCCGTGACATTAACACCACGCGCAACAAAGACTGCAGTTGGGTCTTTTCCGCCAAGGGTGTCATGCAGGTAGAAGCGAAGGTTGGTGACCTTCTCTGGACCTAATGGGTCACCGGTAGCATTGCATTTGAGGGAGATGAGAACATACAGGATGGCAAGGAGGAACAGGGAAGGAGTTCTCATGGTGTTCTTCTTTTCTTTTTCTTTTTGGCTTTTGCGTATTTATAGCCAGAGAGGGGCACATCTTTTTGGTATGTATGGAAAGAAATGGTGGATATATTTACATCATCAGTATGACCCAGTCACCCATCCAGGGAATAACGGAATCATTTGATTTACCAAGATTCTACTAGAAGAAATTATTTATGAATTGTGGTAACAGGCTGTAGATTAGTTGTAGAGGTGCATATATTTTTGGTGGTGTTTGCACCAGAATTTGGTAGGTATGGTTAAAATCGGCAAGATAAAGTTAACATATAGTAACCAACGGACGATTTGGTAAGATTTGAAGATATTCGGTAACGATAAAGATTTTTAGGAAAAACCATCCGGATTAAAGCCGATACGAATCATGTTTTGTAACGTGTTGTAATAGGACACGATGGGTCGACGGATATAAAAGGAGGATAAGGGCGAGCTGTAGAAAAACAACACAATCAAACCCACAAATTTATATTATTCTCTTTTTCCTGTCGACTAGGAGTAGTTCCTATAATTTAGTCTTTTTGTAATTCGATCTTGATCAATAAAGTTGCGCATCGCTGATTGTTGATATTCATCAATTACACCTAGGTTTGATTTATTCTGATTTTGCTGCGCATCGCATTCTTTAAAATCGATCTACCTTTATCCTCTGATTAGCCTTAATCGGCTAGTTAGATTTACCCTTTTTATCTTGATTTAATCGGCTTTAAGCTGATTGAATTTAAGCCGATTGATCTCCACGATCGGCTTTGGGTGAATTTTATATTTTTACCTTGTCGATTACAGGTCAAATCGACTGGCACGCTCTGAACCAGGTGTTCGTCTGATGTGCTGTTGTCAGAAACCCTACTTCAAGTTTTTGACGTCAGTAGGTGGTTATTGATGAATATTTTTAAAATCTTTTTGTATGCACAGATAGGAACAATGCAAGTATTATACCTTTGCTGTGTAAGGAATGTGTGTATGAAATGCAATTATCGTGTGATAAATATAAGGAATAAGTTCATTTTAGGACTTATTCCTAAATACACTATGGGAAGTAACTGATATTCTGATAATAATTAGTCTCAATCAGGACGCACAAATGGTGCTATATGTTAGCATTCATATTTGGATGACAATTATGGAAGCTATTATTGATCCAGCTTTACAGGATGACATACTGCTTCTAGTAGACCCATGCGGCCATGCGTCAGCAACAGAACTCAGCAATGACATTGTAAGTGAGGGTTTCTGGATGGTGGAATGTGGTAGTGAGGCTTTCATACGGAGTCAGAGGCTAAGTCAATTTGTAATCCACAATAATGTGATTTATTAACGGCACCAATGCTGTATTTGTAATGCCAAAGGATTCATTATTCATTACTACCTTGCACATATGGGATGATCATATACGACTAAAGCATAAAATCAATGATAGATAATACAAAAAAAAAACATCTGACAGATAGGATCATAACCATAGGGGAAAAAACTCGTAATGAGTATATTTCTGCTGTGCGCTACGGAGATGGTGAGAAAAGATATATATTATAATCTGGAGAAATTTACAGATGAGTGTTGGAGATGCCGTTTTCAGTCGCCGAAACGAAACTTCCCGGCAATTCTGGCCGGACAAGAACGGAACGGCAATGACAAGTACTCCCTCCGTTTATTTTTATAAGGCGTATTTTGATTTTATACAAGAATTAAGATTACATTGAAATTGAGAAATATATGAGAGAATATGACTTAGATGTCCTCACTTAACAAGCCTTATAAAAGTGAACGGAGTGAGTACCTTATTGCCCCGGCCCAGGGCCGGCCTTGCGCTGCGAGGAGGACGAGGACGTCGTAGAGGCACTGGCCATAGCGGTGGAGCGCGAGCTCAGGGTCGTCCGCGAGCCTCAATGCCAGATCAAACCCGCACGCCCGAAGGGAGGCGAGGAGCGCCGATTGCGGGGGCCCTCGCCGCCGCGTCGCCGAATGCGCAAGACATGAAGAGGAGGGTGGAGAGGAAGACGAGGTGATGACGAGCTGGTGATTGGAAGGGTAAGCACTGCAGACTCGAGCAAGATTTCAAAAACCGAAAATTCGAAATTCGAATGGTTTTTTATTTTCGACAATCGATAAAAATCCTTAGAAACCGAATAAGTTTGAATTCAAATCTTTTGAACTCAGCGATCAAACAACGGTGGAAAAAAAACGAAAATCGATCGATTTTCACCAATTTTTTATCGGTTTTCTTCAATTTTCGAGCGATTTGTTTTTTGATTTTCAACACACCGAAGAAAACTTAAAAAGATTCCAAATTTTTTGAAAAAAATACAAAAAAACCCAATTAATCTATAAAACATGTCAGAGAAATTTTAGAAAAAAGATAAATCATTTATTTCTTCTAAAAAATCCAAAACACCAATTAATGAAAAGGAACAAAGACAATGTCAGATTTTTATAAATAGTTAAATGATTTATTATATTCTAAAATTTTAATGTAACCATAACTAGTGCCAAAGTATTGTGTAATAAAATTTTCAGAAAATATTATACTTCATTTAGTGCTCATATAAAATCAAAAACAGAAGAACATATACAATGATAGTAGCACTTTCAGAATTTTTTAAAAATACACATATCTGATTATCATCTAAAAATTTTATAACATCATTATAATTACAATATAAAATCACACAAAAAGTTTAAGAAATATTAGACCTCATTTTGTGCCCCTAGAAAATAAAAAACTGAAGAGCGTATATTCTGACAGTATCAGTGTCAAATTTTTTTAAAAATACACAAGTCTGATAATCATCTGAAAATTTTATAGCATCATTAGCATTGCCTGAGGACCTCACATAAAAAATTTCAAAAAAATTTAACACATTTTGCTAAAAATTTTCAAAAATTTTAGATTTGCATTTGAACTTCATGGTTTACCAAGCGGTTTTAAATTGCGGACCGGCTCGATACCGTCGATTTTCGCAAAGATCGATCGGTTTTCGATGGTTTTGCAAACCCTGGACTCGAGTCGACTGCAGAGACGAAGGCCTGGGAGGAGAGGGGTAAAGTGAGAAATGTTTGCATTTTACTTTTCAGAAAAGGTCTCGTAGTTCTCTGAATCATGCACAAAGCTAACCAATGCAAATTTTCTGCACAAAGCTAACCAATGCAATTTTTCTGCAAATAGGATACCTCTTGGTTAAGTTCAGGTTTACAGAGTACAGACAGGGAAACAAATTCTCTTGGCAAATAGGTAGTAAGACTGAACATGGTAATTGCCATTTATTTATCTACACAAAACTAAAAGAAGATTACGATTTATTCTCTCTAATTATACAGCGAATCATCGTGTATTTATGTTTCTTCCATCTGCCTGAAGAAGGTGGAACCTCAATTTTCTCAACTACATTTCAACACCAAACTGAAATTGTTGGTTCATGGCATCAAGGAAATTTACGACTAAGCCAGAAACCGATAATAACCAGACAAAATAAACGAAGTTAAACTGATGGCTGTGATTGCTGCGCACCCCAAATGAGATGACCAAGCATTTCATATTCATATAAGCTCTTGCTCCTTGATGCTGGCCAATCTAGCATTATCTCGATCACGCTTGAACACAAAGTACAGTGGGCTGTAAAATAAGAAGCACAGACCAAAAGGAACAATCATCATAGTCAATAGCCCTCTCGATAGTGCATACGCCCCTACCACCGATCCATTTGCCAGATTGACGGTCTTCGCGTTGTAGCCATATATCTTCTCGGTGACCATGCCAACAGCAGGAGCAGCCAGTGAGGCGAAGGAGCCCTCAAATGCACGATCAAAGGCATAGATCATAGTGCGGTGCCTGGGAGGGACTACTTCTGCAAACATGGGGTTGTTTGCGCAAGTAGCACACCAGCTTATGGTAATACCCATCAAGAACAGCGTGAAAGCGAAGGCAGGCCAGTAATCAACTGAATGGGGAATGACTGTAAGGAGGATCCATGAGAAAGGGATGCCCATGAAGGCGCTAAACTGAGCACACATGATACGAGCAGAATCTGGATAGTATCTTGACAGACGATCTGCTATTACTCCACCTAGAAATGATCCACTGGCGCACCCGATGGCAAACAAGCTGTTTAGCCCTGCTGAGCTGCTGTTGTCAAAACCTAAGAGGGTTCAAGACTGAATCAATGTTCAACTTTAGGAAGGATGCTTATGAGTTCAATATTGAAAAACAATCTCCATTTGTTTTCATACCAATCAGCTCAAACCACATTGTGAAGAAAACTACAGCAGTCCATGGCAATGACCCAACTATGCCTTGTAAGACGATGATCTGAAAGGTACGCACTTTCATAACAGATCTTGCTGCTATCCATGAATCCTTCCAGATGGACCGTGGAGGAAAAATACCATTACTGACCAAATGTGACCTGCCATTTACATGAGACTACAATGTTATGTTTATAGAACAAACAGACACATGCTGCCGGCATACAGAGTATGGTAAGATAATGTAGATTCAAATGGTCATCCAGGACATCAGCTTAGAATGAATACATAGTACACTTCAGTTAGTTCAATATATTTCCCACTCAGGAGAGAATGTTCATGAGAAAACCTCAACAATAATATAAGATAAAGAAAAGAAAAAACATCAATACTTGATGCCCAACAATACTACATATGCCTTCATTTCTGAATAGGGAAAAGTTCATAGGCATTCATGATAAAACTAATGCAATGTTTATCCTTTGAACCATTAAAAGGCAATTGGAGAGTTTTTCTAAATTCAGAAGAAAACCATACCTCCTGTGGTCCTCATCATCACCAAAATGGCTTGGAGACGCTTTTCTAGGATCAACAGTGTAAAAGTAGACAAGAAGCCCAATCAACAAGCTCGCAAATGCAACCATGATAAATGCAAATCGCCATCCTGGAAATCCCCAATAATCCCTACCAGCCATGACTGTTGCTAAAATACTTCCTCCTATACCACCTATTGAACCAATAAGGCTTAATAAACCAAATCCCGTGCCACGTGTGCCATCATTATAGCTGTCAGCAATGAAGGATTGAAGTGCCGGTAATACAATGGCAAGTCCAAGACCATTTACACCTCTCCAGAATGCAACCTGCTGAAAATATTGGCTGACACCAACGGCCCCCGTTGATACAGCCCAGAAGACAGTCCCAATCGCAAGAACTGCAGGGCGATCATACTGAAGAGCAAGGACACCTGCCAAGGGAGATGCTATGGACTTTAGAAAGTTCATTAGAAACGTAAGGTATCCCAGATCAGTAGGACCAGCGTTGAAGGCAGCACTGACTTCCTTGTAAACAGCTGGGAGGAGATTCTCATCAGCCCGCTCCATTATGGAAGCCAGGTTGATGAGGATAAGAGAAATGGAGAAACCAAATACCATCTTCTTTGCTCTGAAAGAAGGAAAAAAATAGAGAATGATTACATCAACAGAGCAAGGTAAGTTTCTTCTATATTTCAGCGAATGCCACATAATACTCCTGGAATCCTGGGGATATTTGTGTGAAATAAAACACGTTTCAATCTATTCAGTTCAAGATAATTTAACGTATTTTCACTCCTTGGTATGGATCTATATTGGTCTAGAATGTCTTTTGAGAGGTGGGAGATGGATGCAGAAGAGCTGCATTAGTGATGAATATTGAACTGTGTTTCAAAAGAATTTAGTCACATGCATAGTACACAGGAATGAATGATAGCCATAACACCTACAAGCATTCTTTGTCTTTTCTTTCCTGTTTCGGACCTATTTTATGCATAAAAGATAAGACAATAGATATGACACACAAATGAACACTTGTGTGAATTGCCATAAAATGGCAAGTGTGGTAAGGAAAATTCAAAGTTTTCCAGATGAAACTGCAAAAGAGCAGACGATTTCAAGTGCTATATCAATTAGCTTCTAATTGAGTGGCTCACATGAAACTGACACTTGGGGACCTAGTTAACAAGCCAGTTGCATGCTGATTGCTGGTTAACCTGGTGATCACTGTGAAAAGATTACGATTTCCTTTTACTTTCGAGATGTCAAGAGTCAGTCTTGATGGTGCCATGAGCCCATCAGATTCTCTAACTTTTAGCGTGCAAAAGAAAAGGGAACAATGGAAGGACAGAAAGATTATTGTTCCCCTCTTTCATGCAAAAGAACTGGATATCCCCTCAACAGTAACTGTACGACTGGGAAATGCTTTTATGTTGCACTAAAAGATGCATAAATCTCTAGCATACGGTAATTATAGATTCACAGCCTCACAGGTGCTAAAAGATCTACGCGGTTTTCATTTAGTGGAGCAAGGAAGCACTCGTTACTCAATAAGTACAAAGACTTGCGGCTTACGGGAGGAGCGGAGCCTTGCGCGGCCTAGGAGAAATAATCTTTGCAAGAAACAAATCAGGAACTCACCTCATGTCTGAAGAGAGGGAGGAGCGGAGACTTGCGCGGCCTCGTAGAGCGCGAGATCCCCAAGAACTGCCACAGCTTGCAGTTACGGTAACTTTTCCCTTCCCTTATTTCTTTCCTTCTTTTCTCCCCGGTTGTTTCGCCTGTCGTGCTCGGATCGAGCAGACCGGGAGGAGATGGAAATCGAAGGAAGCAACGACTAATGACGAAGGGCAGGGCTGGGAAGTGGAAACTGAGCTGACATGCACGAGCGCAACGAATTCCAGGGAGCGAGCTGGCCTGCAGGCCCTGCACTGCAGCTGCTGTCTGTTTTGTCTCGGAAGCGTTCTCCTCCTCGTGCGTCGTCGTCACCCTTGGGTCTCTTCTTGACTTCTATTTGCCCTCAATCCTAACCGGTGATAGCGATGTTCTTGTTTTCCATGGCTTGCTTGGTTCCCTCAAGGTAGGGTGAAATGAAAACGGGCATGATCCTATCCAAACCAACCCTGAGCGTATCTATATCTCTTTATAATGCATATAAGCATTTTTTTCTACGTCCACTCCAAATAATACACCTCACTAGAGATGGCCCAACCTTTATGCACCCAGCGAAACGTCCCTAAAAACTTGCCTCCATCAAAATTAACCTCTCAGATCTTTCCTCAGCTTTACTCACCCACATCCGATGATCATTGTTTAATGTGTCTAATTCATCCCTGTGGCCCACAAGATCTCCCCCACCTCCAACATCATCTCAAGGAAAAGGAAACAAATATCCTGGAATTAAGGAAAAGGAAATAAACGTTCTAGAAAAAGAAAAGACCATATATTACGTGCTGAGAAAAGGGAATCGGAAGACAGGGTACTATACTAGTTCTAATAGGTATTCTTTTTCGGAGATGTTCCAAATCTATACTCCTTTATAATGCACCTAACCATTTTTTTCTACATCCACCCCAAATAATGCACCCCACTAGAGATGGTCTAACCTTCATGCACCCAGCGAAACGTCTCCAGAAACTTGCCTCCATCAAAATTAACCTCTCAGATCTTTCCTCAGCTTTACTCACCCACATCCGATGGCCATTGTTTAATGTGTCTAACTCATCCTCGTGGCTACAAATGATCTCCCCACCTCCAAAGATCGTCTTAAGGAAAAGGAAACAAATATCCTGGAATTAAGGAAAAGGAAACAAACGTTCTAGAAAAGGAAAAGATCATATATTACGTGTTGGAAAAAAAAACGAAAAAGTTCCAATAGGTATCCTTGACCCACTACTTTGGTCCAGTTGGCTAGGTGCGCTAGCTTCGCCCTAGTCTGGAAGTCTTGGTTTAGCGCTGATGCTCACCTTCTTCTAGGCTCTAGCAATGGCAGTCTTGATTTAGCGTTGGTGAGTTCTTAACCTCAATTGAAAAAAAAAAGCTTGAATGGGCTGTGCAAGATTAAAATAACAAATTCTTGAATAGGACCAAATGGCCAATCCCATATGGGAACGTTTGCAGCCCAGGCAAAACAAAGGACGGGCCGGCCCATTCAAGGAGGCTAACCCACGGAATTTTTTTTTCTTTAATATTTATTTTTATTCTTTTTTTCAAAACTATGCGTCCGAATCAAATTTTTGCAAAATTATACGCCCGTCGCCCGTGTATGGGCGATCGCCCCATCTACAGGCGATATGTGCCTCGCCGTCGCAGAGCAAGCGGTAAAACACATGGGCCCCATGCAGCCTCGAGAGGCGGCGATCGCCGAGCGAGGGCGACAGAGACCTTCAAAGCTCGGCCCCTCGCTTCGTGACGAGAAGCGGAGAGCGTAAGCAAGCGAAGAGAAAAGAGAAGGAGGAAGAAGAAGAGAAAGAAGAAGAAAGAAGAAGAAAAAGAAGAAGGAAGAAGAAAGGGGAAAAAAAGTCGATTAAATGCGTTTTGCGAAGGTATTTTTTACAAATTTTATAAATCTATTATTTAGGAATTTTACGATTTTGTAGTGTTTAGAAAATTCTGTAGGACTGTTTGTTATTAGAATTCTAATGTAGCATGTAATATTTAGTCGAATTTAGGATTGTGTAGCGTTTAGAACTTTAATGTAGTATTTAGTTTTAAAAATTTGAGGACTGTATAGTATTAAGTGCGTTACAAATTTAGTGTAGTATTAGAAATTTATTGTAGTGTTTAGAAAATTTAGGATTGTGTAGCGTTTATATTTTCTCGGATAGTGTTGTTTAGAAATTTCTTGTCATGATTCATATTTAGAACTTTAATGTACTATTTAGTTTTAGAAATTTAAGGATCTGTATAGTATTAAGTACGTTACAAATTTATTGTAGTGTTAGAAATTTATTGTAGTGTTTAGAAAATTTAGAATTGTGTAGCGTTTACAATTTCTCGGATAGTGTTGTTTAGAAATTTCTTATCATGATTCATATTTAGAACTTTAATGTAGTAGTTAGTTTTAGAATTTTCGGATTGTATAGTATTAAATGCGTTACAAATTTATTGTAGTGTTAGAAAATTTAGGATTGTGTAGCGTTTACAATTTCTCGGATAGTGTTGTTTAGAAATTTAATGTCGCATTCATATTTAGAACTTTAATGTAGTATTTAGTTTTTAGAAATTTCGGATCAGTATTGTATTTTAGAGTAATATTTTTAAAGTCGGACGTTGCGGCATGTCGGAGAAATTGTATTTCCAAATATTTTATGGAGATGGGGAGATAGCATGGGGTGGATCTATCATCATTTTCAAGAGTCGTGCAGGGCATATGCGGGCGGCGATAGGACATCTGAGTTTGTTGGATGGATGTCTATGTTGATTTGGATGCATTGGTTCAGCGATTTTTTACAGAGTTGATTCTGTCTCGGCGTCCACATGGAAGGAGTTATGTTGGTTTCATTGGCGCTCATGTTGTTAACGTGCTACCGGTAGCTCCATCGCGAAGTTCGTGATGTCGGGGTGGACATTACGGCGGAGGGACATCAAATGTAGAAGGATTGTGAAGGGACCGAGGCGGAGAGGCAGCGGTGTTGGATTGAAAAAAAATGGTGAGCACTCCGGCTTGAATGGGCTGTGCAAGATTAAAATCGGAAATACGGTTCGGGACGTCGAGGCCGTGCGAGAATATTCCCCACTTGCTCGGGGCAATCGCACAAAGGAACCGGTACATCCATCGACCTTGCGGAGTTCCTGCGGGTGGTGCGTGCAGGAAGTGGGTATTGCGGCGTGCATTCTTCGCCTGGCGCGCATGCATAATCGCGTTAAACGCTGTCGCCCGATCCTTTGCATGGATGGCACATTCCTCACGAGGGAAGTACAAGGGCGATTCTAAGCTGCGATCGCGGTGGATGCCAACAACGAGTTCTACGGTTGCGTTGGCATTCGTGGAGAAAACACGGAGAGGCTCTTGGTTCCTTGAAAGAGTGAAGTGGCGATTGTTCTCGGCAGGCTGATGTTTGTGTCATCCATGGCCAGACATGCGAAATTTGCTAAAGCGATCGTGGATATGCAACAAGGTCGCGCCGTCGTGGGAGCGACAAAGTGGCGGATCGAGGCGGTGGTGCATGAGGCACATGGGTGCCAATTTTTCCGTCGATTCGGGAATAAGGAGCTTATGAACATGTTCAGCGCTGTGCAAGCGAACTAACGGAGGAAGTTCGGCAGCGCTTTGGAAGGCGTTGGGCGAACTAGCGAAGAAGCAATCAATGGATCCCGGAGTACGCTAGTTCATCAAGGAACCCGATGGTGTACCATGAGCAAGGAGAGGACCCCACGACCTTATATGCGCTGTGCCGGACCCCCAAACCTCGGCGTGGCGCGTACCGGCATAAAGAGTTTCACCGATTGGATCGACATGAGCCTTTGGAGAAATGGTCCTACGCGCGGCGAGGCGGCTCGCGTTATGGGATCATGACAACGAACACAGCGGAGATTTACAAGCTGGGTAATGAAAGGCACGGATGCCTTCCAGCAGTGGGTATAGTTGAGGTGTCTTATTAGGGACAGAGATATTTCATTGGCGATACAAGACCTCCGCGGCATGTATGCACAATCGATTGTCTTACTCAACTGTTGTGTCTACCTACATGTTCAAGAAAACAAGAAAGCGCGGACACATCGGGTTACAGGAGAGTGGCGTGGAGCGGAGATACCACGTGCCTTTGCGGTGGCCGAGTCGCGAGGTGCCAGGGAGGACTTCCATGCATGCATACTCGGCGGTGATTGCGAGTGCTCTGCCGAAACCACGCTGCTTTGCACTTGCGGTGCTTTCTGCGTCATTGCGCGGACCGCCGAGAGCATCAATCCTGTCGTCCGTTCATCTCCCGTACTACTACAAGCGAGCGTTCTCAACACGTGGCATCATGAGGTGTGCAGTGCAGAGTGGATGGATCGTTCTGCATGACCCCTCTCGGACCATCGATGGAGTGCGGACATCCGAATGTTGAAGATGAAGGTCGGGCGTCGAAGGACAAAGGCGCATTCGAACGATATGGGCGAGTGCGAGTAGCGTCGCAACGCGGATAATGTAACTTTGCATGTTGTTCCCATCTTGTATTATTCAATGGACCGGTGGCTGTAATGTGCGTTGTAATGTTCGATGTAATTTTCAATGTACTAGTAAGTTGTTGTTCGCATCATGTTATTCTCCGATGTCGATTAGTACCTCACGAGGATAATGTAATTCTCGGCGTTGTGTGCCTCGTCGAACATGTCTTTGTCTTTCGTATGTTTGCAATCGAGTTTTTTTGCTCTCCACACTTGGTTGTATTGTTTGTTGAGTATGGTACAATTCGTTATTTAGCATTTCATTTTGTGTGCACATGTAATTCTTGTCAATCTGTTGTATTTGCTTTGTAACAGAGCCACGATGGCGCGACCTTGCCACGAGCTGCTGGGCGTGACCGTCGATCGACCCCGGTCTAGGTACTCCGAGAGGAGAACCAGTGCTAGAACCGCCGACCTCGAGTGCCGGGGCGCCGCGCATCGACCCACGGCCCAGGTTCCACGGTAGGCTATGACGCTTGCACTCTTTTCGTACATACTTACAGAATGCAATTCTAACTACATGCGAGGTTGCGGCGGTGGCTTACTCCCTCTTTGTAGGATGGTGGGTGGTGGCCCGCCCGTTAGAGGGCAGGAGGTCTGCGCGGTTGAGTCTGACCGGTCCTGCTGCCACACTCGTGGGCCGGTGGAGGCGGGAAGCGCACGTTCCACCTTCCGTGCGGAGAGATGGCTCGGACAGCTGCGGGGCGTGTCGTACCTCTTAGGCCTCCCTTGTGCGGGCCCAGCGGTCGTGCCCGCCGCACGCCTCAAATCACGTGTACGCCGCCGAGTTGTCCGCGCGTTTACGTCGAGTCTGTGGCACCCGGCGACCTACCCGGCCCATTAGGGAGGCTGGCGCCACGGGCCGCAAAGGCGTGGTGCCGATTCCGGTGAGTACCTCTTTCTTTGAAATTAAAATAAAGCGCCAAGTTCTGCGTAATGTTTGTTCTGACAGCTGCGGTGACCTTCTCCACCCGCCGCAGCGGAGGCGGGCGTGGCCCACTTGGAGGCATACCTCTGTTGTTGTTGCTCGGTTGGGTGATGTTCCGTCCTCCACGGGAACACGGTGGACCGTCACTTTGATCGAATCGCCCGACATCGCCGACACCCGGTGGATGAGTAACACACTCGGTTCAATCTCGTCTCAGCGAACCGTCTAACTCCCCCTTGTAAGCGGGTGATCACGGTGGTCGTGGGCCTCGGTTTGTGCTTGCGGCGGCGTCTGAGTCATGCGGCGGCCGTCTCTCGAGCGAGCCACGGCGCGGCGATGTCGGGTTGCGTCCTACTCCTCGATTGTGGTCTTGGGCGCTTCTCCGTCGGCGGGCTGTTGTTGACCGACACGTACCACGAGGAGCTTTACGGAGCGACCGGTGGGTGGCCCACCATGGGCCCTCTTGGGTCCGGCAGCGAGTCGCTCCCTCGTATCTTTTCCCCACTGCGCGCTTGAATAACCTTCGCCATTTCTTATTTCCTCGCGGCGGAGGTTCGCGCCCTCTGGTGAGGAGGTCCTATCGGGAGTTCGTTCGGAGTTCGGCCGCCTCCACGGCGAGGGCGTGCGGTGGGCGCCATACACCGCGTCACGGCGTCCACGCCCGAGCACCTCACGGGGTCTCCGTGCTTTGCCGCGAGATGAGCACCTTTGGCTCACCGTAGGTGCTCGTCTTTGACCTTTGTGTCGAGTACTCCCGCTGCCGAGTCTTTGCGGCGATTCGGCTGTTCGATCCTTTCCTTTGCCGCCTCGTCACGTTGTCGCGCGTGGCGCTCACGGTACTGCCACGATCCTACTACTCGCATCTTTGCGAAATTAATGTCTTTGCGTACTTCTTGTTTTTGCATTGCGGGATGACCGGATGGGTCTTTGCGGTGGGCTCTCGATTCGCGCACCGTATGCGACCATGGGCCTGCGGTGGGGCGCGCGCTTTCGGCGAAGGGTCACCGAGACCCGCCGTCGTCGACCATGACATGTCTGATCGGTACATGGAGTGGTTCGCCCAGCGCTCGCCTCGGTGGGGTACACACCGGCCTACCGTCGTCGCCTGCAGCGGGCATCGGTAGCGGACACGTACCCTTCACGAGATGTCCCGGAGGACAACGCCTCGGTAAGTGTCTGTCGAACCTACATGGGCGCGTCTTTTCATGTAACTTACGTAATGCCAACTGGCGTTACATGCGGACTCGGCTCTTGGCGGAGATTGAGGTGGAGGCGTGTCCATGTTGGCAGCGCGCTAGAGGGCATCTGGTGACCACCGCGGTCAGAGACGGCTTGGGTCGGGTCCTCGCTACGGTGGGCGGTTGGCTCGCTTAGCCACTGCCCAGAAGCGCGAGACGTCGGCGAGACGACACACCACGTCGCCGCCCGACACCTCGCCCTACCCACCGGTGCCCGTCACGCCCCAGCAGTGCGGGGGCGGTGGTGGCGAGGCTCCTTCAGCGTCTCGCCCTACCCGTCGGTTCCTCGCTACGCTCCCGCGGCGGCGGTGGGGGCGATGGGCTGAGAGGCTCCTTACCTGCGTCTCGCCCTACCTGTCGGTTCCTCGCTCGTTCCCACGCGGCGGCGGTGAAGCGGCGAGGCTGCGGAGCTCCTCCGCTCCGCGCCCAGCGGACCGAGTGGTTTCGGCGAGCCTTTCGGCAGCGAGTTCGACACGGAGAGTACCTTTCGGCCGACTACCTCGACCCCTCGGCTCTCGGAGTGCGCATACAGGACTTAGCCTCGCCGCGCGCGCTACTCTCGCTGTAGCGAGGCGGCCTAGGAGGGACGTCCGTCGCCGTCGCCACTCACCTACCGGGCGGATTAGGAAGCGTGGCGTGATTGACTTGTTATGCGGATGTATTTTTAATGGCTTTACGTTCGGCACATTGTATAACTCGAGTTAGTAACATGGCAGGCGTTATCACTATAAATTGTTCAAATCATTTATGCATTGCTTGCCTATGCCACGACGTGACAACACACCAGCGTTTGGTGCACCTATCGCCTCTAGTAGGGCGATCGCCTAATGTGAGCGATCGCCCTTACATGAACAATCGCCCAAATATATCGCCCGCTTTATAACATTCGGCGGTCTCAAAAAGCGGCGGGAGAAAGAATAGAGGAGTGAGCCAATCGAAAATGCTTAGCGTGCAAGTGCAAAGGGTAAGGGAAGGCAAAGGAAGAAGCGAGTGCATGCCGTGAAAGATCTCTTCCTACCTCGTGGGTGTGTAGCGCCCATGTGTATGTGCGGAGATCTTTGCGAGCAAAGAGGAGGTATTGGAAGTCACGCCTTCGCCTTCGATCCGCCGGAGAAGAGCACGAAGGATCCCAATCGTACATAATATTTGTGAATGAAACTTTGCTAATTCGTTTCATGCAGATCACCTCCGCCATTGTGTGAATTTGGCGATGGTTTGATCGGAGATCAACCCCGGGACCAACGGCTTCTTGACCAAGCCAGCCGGCGAGGATGAGTTCACTGGGTTTCAAACGGTTGTGATGCACGAGGAAGGAAGCGGACGTGCGAGCCCAGCCCGGAGGCATGGGCGAATGGGAAGTGGCCTCGAAGCACTCAATAGGCGTCTGTGTTAACTTTGGTTTTCCTTGTTCGTGGTACTCCTTTTAGTTTTAAGTCGTAATAAGCAGTGCGGCCCAACCTTCAAGAGTATGCTCACTTGTCAGGAGGCTAGTATGTGTCTCTTGCTCGGTGTCCCAAATGATGTTATTTTTCTCCATCGAGATAGGTTATAGCATTTTCAGTTCGTCCATGTTTCTGGGTGCATGTTGGACAACAATAAAATAGTGCGACCTAAAGTGACATCTAAATATTTTTACATAATTGGCAAGCCCAAGAATGCAACATTCAAGTTTTGAGGTCGTTCGAATATTATTCTAAGCTGCCAATGATTGTTATAAAGGGTTTAAACTAGCCATCTTTTATTCAAAATGCAATCATATTTAGATATTTTTGCAAAAATGAAGTGCATAAGGTTGTAGTAACTTATTCTATTTATTTCATGAATTATGGATCAACACACATTATAATTCCTTCACAATCCACAGTTAGAGCCTAGCATTCGAACTCAAATAAAAAAATGCGCAAACAACACATGGATTTTTATTTTACTCTAATTCTTCATTCAAAAATTTAAATTTAGAAACAAGTTTCATTTAATTTGGACACTCTAACAAAAGTTACAGGTTTATATTAAAAGCATATAGTAATTACAAAACAAAACTAAAAAAAACAGTCCTGCTGCGTCCGACGATGGGGGCATCAACCGATGACGCGCCCACTTTTGACACGGACGGTTTTGAAAAAGAATAAAAAATATTAAATAAAAAAATTCCCAAGTGGCCCATGAGCAGTCCGGCCCACAAGCGATGCGTCCAACCAGGTCAGCAGAGTCCTGCTGCGTCCGACTCATCAACCGATGACGCGCCCACTGACACGGCGGTCCCACTACCAACTAAACAACCTCGCGCATCCGTACACACGCGCGTGCCACCTTCACGGACACGTGGACCGCTCGCCGCGCGGCCGTCCACGTGTCGTCCCTCTGGCCTGCACCGGCGGGGCCCACACCAAACAACGCGCCGCCACCTCCTGGCCCGAGCCGCAGCCGCTCCCGCGCCTGCGTCGCCGCGTGTGCTCCTCCTCCACAGTCGACGGTAACCTCACCGCGCCCTCCACCTCGGCTTCCTGCTACAGCTACAACTTCCTACAGATCGATCTCTATCTCGCTCTCGCTCGCTCGCTCGCCATGGTCTCCTCCGCCTCCGCGTCGGACGACGACCGGCCGACGAACAGTGCCCCCATCGACCCGTCCACCGCGGCTGCGCCGGCGGCGCCGCAGGCGCACGCGGAGTGGGCCGCATCGATGCAGGCATACTACGCCGCCGCCGGCCACCCCTACGCGTGGCCCCCGCCGCAGGTACACGCTTTTCCTTCTGTTGCGGTGGTGGTGGTGGGGCTGAGAGTTCTAATTAGGGCTTCACTTTCTTGGTGGGATGCAGCACCTGATGGCGGCGGCGTACGGCGCGCCAGTGCCGTTCCCCGTGTACCACCCCGCGTACTACGCGAACGCGTCCATGGCCGCGGTGAATGCCGAGACCCCTCTCGTTTAAATTTTGGTGCAGTAAAATCTGGTTGTGGTTGATGTGGGAACCAGCAGCCCATTAGGTGGTGAGGTGGGAGTGCTGGTGTGTGAAATTGTTTTATGGGTTCTGCTCTGTGCAGGGTGTGCCTCACATGGCTGGTGAGCCCTCCGCGTCTGCGGCGGCGGTGACGGAAGGGAAGGGCAAGAGGAAGAGCTCCGGTTCCCCTTCCGGCGAGGACGCTTCCGGGAGGTACGGTTTGGTTTTGCGCTTGCAAGTGTGTGCTGCTTGCTTATCTGTTTGGTTGGGTGGATTGAGCTGAAATTAACTGATGCGGTGTGCACAGTGGTGATGGCGGGAGCGAAGAGTCGTCGGAAAAGGGTGATGCCGATGCCGATGCCGATCAGAAGGTGCCTTGTTGGGCATTGCCAAAATTAAGCTATTTCTTAGCAACGTTTTGATGGTTTTGGTTGATTCAGATGTTCTTATTTTGTCCAGGGCTCACCATCTGCGAAGAGGAGGAAGTCCAGCGATGAAAATGCAGTAGGTGGGCTGTCATATATCTTTCCAAGGGACTAGTTTGTCTGTTTAGGTGGGTGAGAATGATGGTTGGCACTTTTCAGGTGAGCCATCTCAGGCTGCCACGCTGCAGAATGCTGCAGCTGAGTCGCCATTAGAGGCCAGGGGGAGGTCTGTACCGATCTCAGCACCTGGGAGGGCAGCACTTCCCAATGCCACACCAAACTTGAATATTGGGATGAATCTTTGGAGCAATTCTCCATCCACAGCGGTGCCCTCAGGACAGGGGGAGGTGAATGCCGAGGCGCCTTCCCAGCATAGCGGCGCTTTGTCTCAGATGGTATGGTTTTCCTGTAAGGAAGGGTATAATGGCAATTATCATGAATGACCAGTAGTCTTCGTCTCTCTTAAGGGAAAGTGTAAATAGCATATTCGTTTACCACTGTTGCCATGTTCTGTAAGATTAACTATCCTTGTTTTAGCAGGATGAACGGGAATTGAAGAGGGAGAGAAGAAAACAATCTAACAGGGAGTCTGCAAGGAGATCAAGACTACGCAAGCAGGTACTATCTGTAATAAAGACGAATAATTTCATGTTTATGTGGTAATGTGGAGGGAAATGACTTTATGCAATGGTTTCTGTCCTTATTTATTGTCGTGGTGTTTCTTTGCTCGTGAATGGTAGTACAAGTAACTTGGTAAAATATGTTGTGTGGCAATAGAAACCGAGAACAATGGGTAGAAAATGAATATTCAACTTTGTTATTGAGTGTAAAATTCTCTATTAAGTTAAGATCCACACGAGAATGCTGCTGCGGATATGGTTATGTCATTCATAATGTCTGAAACAGGCACCATTGGCCTGATCATCTGGGAAGGTCTTCACGTTGGTCTCTTATCCACCGTAGTACCCAGTTCTTTTTTTATGGTTTCACAAATGTAAGCAATGACTTCCTTAAAAAAAGTAAGCATTCTCTGAAAGTTTTGGTTAAGATCATCTTGGACAAAGTTTGAATTGGCAAATAATTTTGCACTGCCTCTTGAGCAATGCTGCCTGATATACTTGGGTTGATTACCATTGGGGGTTGAGTGTGCCTATGACCTACCTGTCCCTGTAATTATTTTTGAGGAACTGATACAGAACAAATCTGCACATCCAGTTTGGCAAGTAAGGCAAAGTCTATATGCGATTTTCTAGGACGACAAATGAAAAAAAAAATTGTAGCTAGTCAATGATATAAAATTTAGCGTGATACTTGCAGCCGCATTATTTTTGATACATTTGGTTTTCACATTGTGCTGATTCTTTTTTGGAGGAAAACGGTGTACTGATTGATCTCGTATTCTTGTTATACTAACCAGGAAGAATGTGAGGAGCTGGCCCAGAAGGTAACTGACCTCACCGCCATTAATAGCTCACTCAGATCAGAACTCAACCAGCTTAAGAAAGACTGTGAAGACATGGAAGCAGAAAATTCGCAACTAATGGTGAAAACAAATCCCCCCTTAACTGATCTTTTGCCATGAATACATAATGGAAGTTTTCGCTTCTGTAGGGAAGTTATCTTTGTAATTCTCAACTGGTGCTCTTTCGACTAATGCAGGATGAAATGGTTCAGTCCGAGGGCCCTAGTGTTTTAACTACTTTGAGCATCCAGAATGACACATCAAAGGCGCATCATGGTAGCAATGGCCAGCTTTATAAACCTAGAAATAATGACAGCAAAGGGTAGCGAGCGGCTACCATGAACTAGAGCTTGGCTCATGAGACTGAAGATGCGATGAGGTGCTTAGTATTTAACCGCACCATCGCCCATCCCCATGAAGCTACCATCAGTGTGATACTGAGTTTTAATCTTCTCACAGCTCACGAGGGGCCTGTAAATTCACCCTCTACAGCCATGTATTAGTTATAGCTAGCCTCCGAGAAATGTGTAAAACCAGTTCATAGTTTACTGTAATACCATAGAGCCTTGATTTATGTTCGCTAGCTTCTGATCAGAATGGATTAACTGGCCCATTTTGTGGTCTTGTCGTTTAGTGGACACTAAACGCAAACATAGGCCATACGTGCTGAATAGACTCGCCTATGTTTGCGATTGCTGTGGTGAACAGTACCAGACAGAACAATAGAGATGGACAAACCGGCGGCCCGGCCCGCCCGTTTAGGCTCGGCTACTAAACGGGTTGTGCCGGGGTGACGGCCCAGGCACGCCCGTTAGCCTTTCGGGCAGTGCTGTGCCAGCCTGGTCCTTCGCGGGCCTAACGGGTCGGGTCGGCCCGGTAGCCCGTTAGCGCCAATTTTTTTTAAAAAAAACATAAACAATTAGAAAAATAGGAAAAAATATGAAAAAAATGCAGAAAAATAGGAAAAATTTAGAATAATTAGAAAAACTCGAAGTATGTTGAATTTTTTTGGATTTTTTTAATTTTTTAATCCTCCAACGGCTATAAAACAGATATTTTTTAAACTAAACGGGCTAAGCGCATCGTGTCGCATCAGAATCATCTTGGCCGCGTTACTGGTCATGACATGCCTGGCCGTCTTGGGTGCCGACCCAAGCACAAAGACGGGCTCATTGGCCGTCTTGCGCGGCCACCGATTCTGATCGGGCCGCGTTCGGTCGGGCCTCTGATGGCGTTCTCGGGTCCTGCTCATTAGGCACGGCCCATTTGGCCATCTCTACGGAACATAGACACTTAGATTCGGATCGGATGGGACTGTTTAAATTACAGTCGTTGGGCGGATCCCATCTAGCTAGAGGTGGGCACTTGGGCCATGCCTTTGTGGGCCGGCCCGAGGCACGGTAGTGCGGCCTGACCCAAAGCATGGCTCGACATGAAGTGGGCCGTGCCGGTCCTCACTGTTCTTCGGGCCATGCCGGGCCGAAAAACAACACGAAAGCAGACGCGCACGGCACGCGCGTCGGTGCCACGCAAGGCACGGGCACGACCACGGCACGCTCGACACGGCCGCCTTGCCGCGGCTGCGGCGAGCAGGCATGCGACCGCGACAGGGCACATCGGCGACCGCGGTAAGGATGTGGGAGAGGGTATAGGGGTTACAGGAGGTCGGGAGCAACCGGGCGCCAGCGTAGTCGTCGTCTTCTTAGAAACCGCCGAGCGTCCCGGCGCGCGCTGCCGTCTGCAGAAACGAGCCAGGCGCGCATTGAGCTGCTGAGGCATGGGAGCCGTGGTTGCTGCCGTCGCGCCGCCGTGGCCCGCCGCCTCCTCCGTGGCTGCGCTAGTCCTTGAGCCGCCGTCTTGCGCCGCCTCGCGGCCGCTCGGACCTCTCCTCCTGCGCGCTTGTCTCCTCCTCCCGTGGGGCGCTCACCTCTCATGCGCGCGTTCGCCTCCTTGCCGCCGACTTCGCCACCACGCGCGACCGCCTCGCCGCGCCTCCTCCAGCAAGCACACACGGCCAGTGTCGTCGCCGAAGCCATGGCTCGCCTCCTCGTCCTGGCGTCGAGGCCGCTTGCCTCCCTCGCCTTGCTCGCCTCCGTTGTCGTGGCGGAGGGAGGCGACAGTGGGAGCCGGGGCCGACCACGTGGAGGCGGAGCTGCAGAGACCTAGAGGGAGGGGAGGGTCCGAAGCTCGGAGGGAGTCGGAGGACTCGAGGGGAAGGGAGGGTCCGCCTTGGCTCGCTTGGCCTCGGTCGCATGCGGCGTCGCCAGTCGCGCCGAGGAAGCCGGAGCGGATGGGGAAGGAGGGAGGCAGGGGGTGGCGGGCCTGGGTGAAGGAGGGAGACGAGGGCGCCGTCGCGTTGGGCAGGGTGGGCGAAGGCACGAAGCCGGGAAGGAGGGAGCAGGCCAGCAGGTAGGTGAGGAAGACGAGGGTTCGGGGTCTCGGGGAGAGAAAAGAGAGAGCGCCGAGGGGGGCGATCGTCCCGAGAGTTCGAGACCGAGAAGCCCGAGAGACAAAAAAATGCGGGAGGCTCTTAGAGAGAGGGGGAAAAAGAGGGAAAGGAAAAAAAGGGGAAAATTGGTGAAAAAGAGGAAAGGGGAAGGAGAAAGGAAAATTTTGTTACATGCTAAAATTTATAAGTATTATTTAATAATTTATTTTAGGATTAGTTAACAAGAGTACTTGGCAATTCTTACATGATTAACATGAGAGCGCTTGTAGCAGTATTAGCGCCATCCCTTGGACATAAATATGGTGATCTACGTACCCTACAAGGACAATCTCATCTCGATGGAATTGCTTTCTAATCCAAATTCGATATTGCAACATTCTCGGTGCTCATGGTTGAGAGAGATTGAGAGAGAGCTGAGAGAGATAGGCAAGAGAGAGTGAGCGACGGGTGAAGCTATGGAAGAAGCTAATAGGAGGGGACAAAGCCGAGCCAATCATCAATTTGCTAGATGAGGTAGTGACGGATGAGATCATGAGGCCATGATGGGAATTAGGGAAGACCGATAGATAGAGAGAAGGGAGAGGGGAGGTGGGGCTAGACAAGATCAGTGGCGAAGTGGTAGCCGAGTAGCCGATCTGTGAAGCTTGTGGTGGGTATTTACACACTGTCGAATAGATCAGCGTCGCTGTCACGTCCCTGTCCTTTTACCATAGTTCTTTTGTTGCTCCCCACTGGAGATGGGCTCGAGAAAAAAAGGGCGGGAGGAAGAGAGAGAGGGAAAAGAGGAGATTCGAGCTCGTGCTTGGGTAGTCTATGTATATATACGTAGTTACTGTACTCTTTTCCTTATCGGGTAGTCTATGTTTATCCACACGTTAATCACTACGTTCCAAGAGAAGAAAAGGGTCGATGGATAATCGAACACATACAAGTACACAGAGTCACATATATATATATAATGCAAAACGTTGTATCACTTGTTTTGACCATGTTGCACACGCGATAATCTATCGTCGTCGATTTGAACTGGCTTCAGCATGAGTGTGTCTCATGTTAGCATCTATCAACGAGTAATTATTGGCACAAAAATACGATGCCACTGGATACCTAATCTAGAAGTTGATATCTTTGTTTTTTTTATCATATATATGATAGTAATGTGCACTGATCGATGTCTTCTATAATTCCCTATGTCAATGCCGACTGCTGCAAACAAATTCGGGTCCTTTCCTCTTATCGCAATAGTGTAAATTGGCCAGGCCTGAACCGACATAGCACGAAGCAGACACGAAGAGCAAATAGACCGTGTTTAAGCTCACCGAAGGCGAGCTGGACTGGCCCGGCACGACGCCCACCTCTACATCTAGCACACAACCCCCGCGGCTCGTCATCCAAACCCTAATCATTGCTTTCCCCACCTCCTGCCATCCGCCCTAGCGCTCCATAGAAAATATATGCCAACAAAGAGTGGCAGATCCTAATTTTTTCCAAATAAATAAGGCAACGCGCACTCTTTTTCTTTGCAATCAGCTTTAGAATAGTTATAAGATTATACAGTCTACGCTTCAATCGTATGATACATATTATGTATGCCAATGCAAAATATGATAAAGTAATAAATTTTAATTAACAAGTAAAACCAAATTATTTTGACAATTAAACAGGCAAACGGCCGACTAATCTGGAAAAATGACCGATCAATTGTTCGAGACTACTGCTAAATGTTCTCTCCAACGATGAATCGGCCGGTACGGCTGTTTTTCACAACACTGGAAAGCCATATACTCCCTGGTACATTCACGCTCCATTAGTTTGGGATAGGGTTATGTACATTACATCAAAAGGAAAATCTCGAGTCATGCAGCTGAGGTGCTTGTCACGAACGACACCACAACCGTGATATCATCGAGCTTCCCACCATAGTACCGGTACCCAGCTTCTTGAGCAGCAGCTGCAAAGGGTGATTTTCTGTTCCTATCCTGCGCTCTTTGCTGGGCAAGGGCAGCGATTTTCTGTGCTGTGGCTTGAGGACCAAGTCCAACCCTGAGAGCCTCAACGACGACACCAGTAATCTCATTGTTGTACAGATTGTCAAACAGTCCATCCGTGCCAGCAATAATAGCATCCCCATGAGCAACCGCAAAGTGAAATACCTACATAAGTGAATGAGGCATAACAATATGTCAATTTTTTTTAACGCTATAGAACTTGAAGACCTATTCAACAAAGAAGTACAGGATTCCAAGTTGATCTGTGTATCAGAGTTCTCCATACAACGTTTCAAAGAAACTTGTCTTAAACAAGACAGCTTAACATTTGAAGCAGAGTAGGGACATACACACCTGAGCAGAACTAGGAAGATCACTGCCACCCCCGCTCTCGAGCTGATAGGTAAAATTAAATTCATGCTGCTGCACAGGTGATCTGACAACAGTGCGACCATCTCTGACTACTACGAAGCCACTATCTCCAAGATTTACGGCGCGAATACCCTGCAAGTTCAGATCGTATGACATTATAAACCATCATTGAACTAGCATGATACCTCATTTTTTTCCCAAAAGAATGAAAGAGGACCACACCAAACACATTTGTTTCTCTTTTTTTTTTTCCAGAAATAAGACTTAGGAACTTCTAGTTCTGTCGAAAGTACTCTGCCATCACCAGAGAGAAGGGTACAAGATTTATCAATCCAGCTACTCTGATATCCTTGAATGAGAATACCCCAGCATCATCACGTCCGAGAAAACAGGTAGCAGCAAAATGTGCTATTTCAGCTCCCATGGCATTTAACAAGAGTGAATTGATGAAATTTTACTGCAACAATGAGTTCTCTTTTCGCAACTAAGTGGGAAGTGCCTTAGTGTGCTATTCATAGAGTAAAAAACTCAAAATCACAATTTTTGTGTATTTGCTGTTCACCGAGATATATCAAAATGGCGATGGCAGGAGACTACACTAAACATCAAACAAGGGAAAGCTGGTTAACCTGCTCTGTAAGTGCGACGATGCATGCAGTTGATGACCCCCTTGCTTTGGTGCTTGTATAAGCCTTTTCCAAAACCCTTAATGGATCAATAGTCCTTTCTGGTTCATCCTTGATAGCACTCATTGAGTTACTCATTAGCTCCTTAGCATACAATCCAGCGTCAACGCCGAGATCTGCCCAACCACCAACACCATCTGCCACACCAATTGCCTGTTCATCAACACAAATGAAGTGGCCATCCTCACCACCGGTTGCCTCCTTAGCAGGGTGAGGCAGGTAACAAGAACCTGAGATCAGCTTCAGCGTTTCAGAAGCAGGTGACTTTCTGTAGAGGTAAATAACAGTCAACAACCAGCAGATGCAAGCAAACATCGAAACAATTGATACCAGATGAAAAGAGAAGAAATGATTCTTTCTAATATATAGGACAAAAACCCTAAGCAAATAACAAGGAACACAATTTCCATTTCAAACAGATATAGTAAACTTATGTGTGGGAAATTGCCTCAGAACCTAGTTGATTCCTGTCGAGTTTTTATTTTGTGTGCTATCTTGCTGCCATCTACTACAATCCAAATTCACAACACCTGAATTTCACTTTTCTTGATTTCTATTTGGATTACTGGACATACATATCAAAATGAAGACATGCTTGACAATGATATCACTTGCAGAGTTGCAAGGCAACATTCACTGAAACCTTAATTAAATCTACCATATCCCTTTTCTTGATTGGGAATACTTATGTGCATGTTTGTCATTGCATATATATATTTTTTGCGAGAGTTTGTACTTGCATATAGACAATACAACAATGCAACAGAACATTATATGTTACTTATGGTGGTATTCATGTACCGTATGGACCTGTCTAGAACAAAATGGAGCTCAATATAATTGGCATTTGGCAACCAGGCACACATATCAAGACTCGGGCATTCTTGTGATGGTATATATGCACACACATATACATATGAATAATGAAGGCAACCGATAGAAATTTGCATAAAATTCTTATGGTATCACAGAAATCCACCTAGTATAACACTTAAAAGGAACATTCACAGAAGTTGTAGCATGTGCGCTGATATTTGTTTAACATCAATTTAACAAGCGCTCTAGGTGGATTAGGAATTCACAATGGCAATGCAATAGGAAGCATGGGACATACCCATCAGGTGCAACTGTGGAGTTATCCATCCGCTTATCCTGTATTGCCTCATCAAGTGACAGTTGATGCTCTGTGGCTCCAGCAGAATAAGGTGCCACACATGAAATGCTCAGGTCCCGAGTCCACGGCTCAACTGAGAAGCTCAACTTGCAACCCGGCCAAACTGCATTGGTCCAGAATGTCCTACTAGACCCCCATTGCTTGCGGAACTTCAAGCTTGCACCGACCTTCTTGTGGTACTCCACCCCTTTATACTTGAAAGAGACCTCTGGCCTCGCCACACTCCCAACTGATCCCATAGCCACAATGTGCGAGGTGTGAGTCCCTACAGACGCATCCTTTTTCTCTGGTTGGCGCTTGGTGGCACCCAGCTCAGCTCGCCCAAAAGCATAGCCACAGGCAGCCATAACAACGCCTCTCTGCAGCAAGCTCTGCCCCGTGCAGTGCGTGCGCACACAGGGCGTCCGGTGGATGGCCGCGAAGAAGGCGGCGGGCGCGCGGCGGTCCGCGGTGTGTAGGAGGTGCGCAGGGTAGGAGGAGAGGAGGAACCAGGTGTTGCCGAAGAGGAAGCTCCGGCCGCCCCGACCGAGGAGGAAGTCCTTGTGGGAGGAAAGATGGAAGTTGCCGCCGCCTCCGTAACCGGCCAGCATCTTAGGACCGAGCGAGACGCGTTCCCACAGATCTCATCACCTCCTCCTGGAGCACATCCACCAAAGAAATCTTGGGCTTAGAACGCGATATTTGGATTTCTCAACAGTTTTAGTCAAACCAAGAACTCAATAATAGGGGAAATGGAGAAATAAAATTCAAGAACCCAAGGTTGGTGGAGCCTGCGCCATCGATTAACTACAAATTGGAAATGGATTCTCGCAAGGGCAGAGGGAAATCTTCTTACCGGAATAGCCGGATTTCCAGGCCCGGAGGTTGAGATCTTGAGCCCGCGCTGTTCCCGCCTAGTCCTAACCGCGCGAAGGATGTTGCGAGGGTTCCGCGGCCATGGATTAGGGATGCTTGTTGGGGAGAGAAGAGAAGAGGATAGGACAAGGAGGAGGACAAGGTTGATCTGATTTGAACCCTAGAAATTCTAATGCGTGCGTGTGCGTGGGTGCGTTCGTTCGGGTTGAGGTTGAGCCGAGCCGAAGCGGATGGTAAGATTGGCCGGTTGGGCCATTCAAGCCCATACCGGCCCACAAAATCAGACAGGCTGCTCATTGTTTTCCTCTACAAGATTAGTCTCAACATGCATAGAGGAAGTGGAAACATTTGAATTTGAGCAACAAGGTAAATCATTGCAAGAGGTGGATGTGTCAAATTTTGATGAAATATTAGGATTAACATTTAAGCAAGACATTTCATCAATTAAATCACATGAGATTCCTATATCCACCTTAGGCTTATGAATTTCTTTGGAAAGGAGGGATTCATGATTTTCTTGAAGCATATTATAATCATTTGAAGTGATTCATGTTCAAGCTTCAAAATTTTATATTTCTTTTCTCCTTTCCAAGACATTTATTGAGCTCCTCAAGCAAATTCATAAGTTCATCATAAGTGAGCTCATCATCATCATCGTCACTTACCTCATTCTTACCTTTCGCCATGAAGCAGCGGATTTGTGATGGAAGAGCATCTTCATTGTCACTTGAGGCGGAGGTTGAGGTTGATGGAGATGTCGGTTCTTCATCACTTGAGCTTGAGGTGGAGCTTGGCGTCGCGTCGGCCCAAGCTATCAACCTTATGGTTTCAGGTCGAGTTCGCCAGTGTTCCGTCAATCTAGAGCCAAACACAACAATAGAGTAGATCGGGCATCCTCAAATACTAAAACAAGCAAACTTCCGATTTTTGAGGATCTGCTTCTATCAATACTAGATCCGGATAGTTCGGACTAACTCCGGACCACAGCCTTGAGGCAGATGAGTATGCCAAGTTGAAGGTTAGACCATCTCCTCCAAGATACCTTGGTCATCATACCTGACCGGGACCTAATACTTTCAAACTACTCATGAAAGACATAGTATCCTGTCTTCCGATTTTCTTTTTCCAAAGACGTAATATATGGTCTTTTCTTTTCTAGAACGTTTGTTTCTTTTTTCCTTAATTTCGTGGATATTTGTTTCCTTTTCCTTGAGATGATGCTTTGAGGGGGAGATCCATGTGGACCACCCTTAGATGAGTTAGACACATTAAACAATGGCCATCTTTTCCTTGATATGGGTGAGTAAAGCTGAGGAAAGATCTGAGAGGTTAATTTTGATGGAGGCAAGTTTCTGGGGACGTTTCGCAGGATGCTTGAAGGTTAGACCATCTCTAGTGGGATGTATTATTTGGGGTGGTTGTAGAAAAGAATGCTTAGATGTATTATAAAGGGGTATAGATATAACCAGATGGCCAACCACTGAAGTTCAAAAAAAAAAGATTGTGAACCACTTAACAACTTGAACTCTTGATGTTAAACACACTGATGTTCACATGCTTGCTTTACGAGGCCTTATTCAAAAACGATGAGCCGATGCATTGGAAAGAAGATCCAATGTACATTTTTCCAAAGCACAAGCATGAACACAACATTAAGCTTTCAACACTTTAAAAAGAGGAAACACACTACACGGAAATGCGCAGGAATGTAAATCAGTTTGCGATAAACAGGTGGGTATGGTATCAACCATCAAGGAATGTATATCAATGACATGTAAGTGCTAAGAAATGGAGTAATGTATCTTGAATTCCCCTAATATTTAAAGATGCCAGGGATTATTCCTTTAATAGATCAAATTTATCGATGAAATTGATTTCGATTTTAATGGTTTATGATTCGTAAGACCTTAGAATTATTATATTGAACTTTTTGCTAATTTAGAATATACGTGTTAGATTTATGATATTATTGTTTGCACCAAATTTTGGCAAGACGTAACGGAATTATTAGGCTAAGAATCATATGAGGATTTTGGTCGATATCGGATATAGAAAAAGGAGTTTAAAGTTGAGATATGATTGATATTCATCTAAAGATGGAAGGAGTTATTCGAGTTAAAGCCGACACGGATCATGGCAACCAGCGTATTGGATATGGACACGGCCGGCCGATAGCTATAAAAGATGGTCGTGGGCAAGCGAAGAAAAAACACACAACCCAATCAACCAAATCGTATTACTTTTATCTATTTTTCTGTCGACTAGGAATAGTTCCTGTAATTTAAAAGTCTTGTAATTCGATTTTGATCAATAAAGTTACACATCACCGATTATTGATCTCTATCAATTACGCCATTAGGTTTGGAATTTTTCCAATTTTGCTGTGCATCGCTTTCTTCGGAGAAGATTCACCTTTATCCTCTTATTAACCTTAATCGATTAATTAGACTTATCGTTACTCTCGATTTGATCGGCTTTTGGCTGATTAGGTCTAAACCGATTGTTCTATTACAAAATAACTCTATAGAGAGAAAATGCTAGAAAAAGAAACCCAGTGCTTCTATGTCTCTATACTTGCGGCCACTGGATGGCTGCCTACAAATATCACAATTTGAGGCATAAACACTCATGTTCAACCACAAACAAAATACGAGATGTTGTCATGTTAAATGATATAAATGCTACAAATATCTCGCATTGGAATTTTTTTCCAAGCCAACGCAACATCCTAGGTCCATTTTTGTCTTGCAGAAAAGCAGATTAGACCTACAACACACCAAAATACATCAGTAATCAAACGATAAACAAACAACAATAAGTACCAAATATAAAAAAAACCAAAACTCTCATAATTTATTCTGCCTTTTGGCTTGCTCACCAGAGATCGAGCCACACCATTGGGGCTGGCACTGCTTGAGCACCGTGACTTGAGCACCATTGGGGTCGGTGCTCAAGGCGCGCGGACGGGCAGGCCGATAGGCACAAATCGAGAAGATCAACGGTGTGGGAGCCAGGGACCCACACGCAAATAGGAAAAAGGAGAGGGCTTTCTCCGCGCAAAGTGCCAACGTGGCATCGGCCGGAGCTCGCCTTTGGTGCAATGTAAATGTAGAACAGACTATAGATAAAATTATGGGTTAAATCTAACTCTCGTGGAAATTCACCTGTAACACCAAAACGTACACCGATAAAAAAGGGTAAAAAACCGTAAAATCGATGGAATTTGCAGCAACAAAAAGTAGAAAACAAAAAGAAGTGTCCAATTCCTCCGCGGCCATCGCCCATGGCCATTTCTCCCCTCGCCGTCAGCGGGGCCGCCGTTGCCACGCTCGCCGTCCTCGGTCTCGCCGTATTCGCCTGCCGGCGATGGCGGCGGGGCGAGCCCGCCGCGCCTTCATCTCCCGCTTCCCCTCAGGTCAGACCCCGGAATCCCTTGCTTCCGTTTGTTCCTTCCATTTCCTGATCACGGAATGGAAACGCTCTGGGTGGGGATGGTGCTGTTCGAGGGGTCCTGTTAGGTGCGCGATTTGATCTTCAGGTCTTGGGATAGCGGTCACGGCGTTCTTGGTGTCATGGTGGCTTGGTGCCACGTAGCGTTGAACACTTGGTTGAATTGTAGCTGATGTATACGTCATGTACGAGTGAGGGGCCATGTTGATACTGTAATATGTTCCGTGCGCTAGACTTTATTTGGTGGTTATTGTTGCATTGTTGAATTGGTGATGGTTTCTCTTTATGTTCTAATAGTCGAGCCAACGTGGAGGTTTGATTGGACTATTTGGTGCTCTTGCCATTCTGATCTTCGACAAACTAAGGTGCAGCTTAATCGAAGGAGGGGGATTTGTTGTGGTATTATTGGCTCAGCTGCCATGTTCTTAGACGCAATGGGGGACAGCAATGTAATTTTTTTTTAAAACTATTAGCAGGAGCCCTGCTTTTGCATTAAAGAAGAATTAAGAAAGTTACATGTAATTTCCCACCAGGGCAACAAAATTACAACGCCAAAATCTTGCGGGCAGCTAAACAATGACAACCAAAGCTAAAACCAGTCTACATCCTGCCTATGTTGTCTACTGCATTCCCAAAAGCTCTAAGTGCCATCTCTTCAGTGATCCTACCGACTACCTCAGCGGCAGGGAGACTGATTTGCTCAAAGACACGTTTGTTCAAAAACAATTATTATCTTGCATCTTTAAACTTCATTTCATTTTTGGTTGTCAAAAGCGTCACCTTTTACCAGTCAATGCTTCTTAATGAAATGGATTGGCCTTTTCTTTACCTCAGTTATTTTTCCTGTTCTTTTACTTAGGTCATTTCCCATGTTCTGTTACTTCTGTAGACCTTTCTGTTATCAGCCACTTCTACCCCAGTTCATTGATGACTGACTTAAATGTTCAACTGTGTCATCATGAATGTGTACACTGTTTGCTAGAGTAAATCATGTTATTGATACATTGCATATCATATGGTTGTGCATGAGTAGCAATCACTTTGTGATCCACTCAAACAACTTGTAATAGGTTGATAAAACATCCACTGTCTTGCCTTCTTGCTTTGAGCATGAAATACCACATTTCATTTAATCTCACAGAGTGTCTCGTAGAAGATAAGAAAACTTAATGCAGCTATATACAATCATGCAAATACTATCATATGAATTACATTTTAATCAATGGAAGTTGGAGGTATTATATGTATAATTGATAAGACTCTTTGCTTGCAGGACGATGATATTAACAGGCCTCTCATAAACAACAATTTGGATGACTACTCAGACCCAAGCAATAACCTTTGTAGTAGTATTGTTGGTGAATCAGGAATTCGGACTAATAGGAGTAACACTTCACCTAGAACTCATGGACTTGTCGATAAAGGGATGGTCTATCCCATTGAGTCTCATCTTATTGAAGGTATACATATTTACACCCATAAACTCATTATTATATTATACAGCAGCATCCCTGAAGTCTTAATTTTGTTTGCTATGTTGTTACACTCAGCTTCTCTATTAATCAGCATCATAAAATCCTAAAAATCTATAGTTCTTCTGATTTGTAGGAGAAACTCATGTGATTGATGTTACAAATGGTACACCAGAAGAGCTCCATTTGGGAAGTACGCTTAAGTGTACAGCAGAGGCAAGTGGGCCAACAACTGATGTGAAGAACATAAGAAGGGATTCTGGAGAGGATAATCGCAATGGTAGCATTCCTGTGAAGGATACTACAGTTGGTAAAACGTCCTTTAAATTATTTTTAGATGTTCTAACGGCCCTTATGTTGCAAATATTGGCATTTACATACATATGCTTATGCTGTTTAATCATTTGCTAGGAGTGCAGGAAGCTACCTAACTTTGGAGCTTGTAGCTGGTCCATCCCATGGAATAAACCATTCCCTGCAGTCAGGCAATACATCCATGCTCCGGATGACTCTTGGAAGGGTTCCTCCAAGTGATTTGGTGTTAAATGACTCGGAGGTGTCAGGCAAGCATGCACGGATTGACTGGAATGCAAATGTAAGTTGCTCAGATCTTCACAGCATTTCTTATTGTCTCACCTTGAGCCTATATGATTTGCTACTATATCCAAATTTTAGATAATTTCGGAAATTGAAATATCTGCAGAGGTAGTCAGGAGTGTTTTTGCTTCTGCTTGGACCTGCAGTGCTTCATCCTTTTCTGTTAACTGTTTCTGGAGTTTGCAACTGCTGTTTCTGTCGTCAGTTAATGATGCTGCCGTTTCTTCTTACCTTGATGCTGCTGTACATATTTAGGCCATTTTCTTTGGTTGTAAACATGAAAGCTTAGGGCATTTCCAGGTTGCAGCATATATGGAGGAAAACCACTGATTATATTTGGTATCTTTGATCCATAAATCTTACTGGGGACAGACTTTGCATTTTCGAACAACTCAACAGTCTCAAAAATAACATATTCCACTCATATGTTATTTATACGTGCGAATATTTCTAGCCGTCTTACATTCCCATTAAAATGATTACTCTTATATTGCAGACACTCAAATGGGAGCTTGTTGATATGGGCAGTTTAAATGGAACTTTCTTGAATTCCCAGCCAGTTAACCATCCTGATGTTGGGTCTAGGCGTCGGGGTGAGCCTGCTGAACTTGCAGATGGTGATATTATAACACTTGGGAGTAAATCAAAAATATCTGTAAGTCCTAATTATTTTCATTCCAGTATTTTTCTTACAAGGGTACTGAAGCGTTTCATGAATTCTTTTGTAATCAGTAGCATGAATCTTTAGGCCTGTTTGGGGGAGATGCGGCTGGGCTGAAAAGCTGTTTTTGGTTTGCTGGGCTGTAAAGCAGCTGTAGCTGATGGCTGTGGCTTTTCTCGTTATGCTGTTTGGCAAACTAACTGCTTCAGCTGTGGCTTTTGGGGACGAACCGAGCGGGGAGGTAGCAACATAACGAAGTACAACACCGTCCGAGTGGGGAGGTGACGTGGAGACGGTGAGGCGGAGTGGCGGAGGTCGGGAAAGCGGAACGAGCGAGGTGAGAGGTGGTCAAGTGAAGCCACAGCTGAAAAGCTCCTCCCCAGCAGCTTCAGCTTTTGGGGGTGCTTCTGCTGTAGCTTAGCTTCCGAACTGCTTTGCAGCCATGTTGTTTGGAGGAGCTTTTAGTCCAAAGCTGAAGCAAAATCAAGCATAGCCCCCCAAACAGCCCCTTTGACTGCCTATGGGCCCACCATTGTTTGCTAGGCACTCAAAACACTATCCTTCTGCTAGGAAGAAAAGCCTAGTGTCTTTGTTCTCATATAAATCCAACTATATCCTGTTCAATTTGGCATCATATCTACATAGTCAAACATGTCAGTGATGTCACCATGCTCAATTACATTTCATAAGCTGATCTACTCGATATCCGCATGCCATGAGAACAGTGAATTGGTGAAGTTTATAGATGCCAGAAACTCTTCAACATAGTTGAACTCAATGGTTTAAGTCTAGCATTGTTTTTTTCTTGGAGATTGTTTGGCTGCATCTATCTTTGTACAAGCTACGGATAGTAATTTTCTAATAGTGCTACGTCACTAGGTCCAAATTTCGCTACTAAATCAACTAATGCCTGTTGGAGTTGGTTTGGCATCTGATCCAATGATAGCCCGCCGAACTGCAAAGAAACTTCCCATGGAGGATGTCAGCTGCTGCCAGTATCCTCTTAATGGCGTGGAACAGGTACAGGAATAACTAGTTTTTGCAAAGAGTAGCACTCGTTTCTGATATCAAAATTTTACACAGTTTGGACTGTTCGGCGTTTTTGATGGCCATGGAGGGGATGGGGCTGCAAGAGCTGCCAGCAGGTAAGCTAGTTCTTCCTATTCGTTGATCAAGTGCACATCATGTCTTCATCATAGAATATGGGCATTCGTATATGAGTTGCTCGAACCTGCTCTTGATTTTGAGCTTTGATATGATGATCTGTATTTTGAACTGATGACCGCTTTTGTTTTATAGTATTCTTCCAGGGAACATTGCAAAGATGTTGTCTCAACAGGAAATGGAAGAAAGAGTTCTCTCATGCCACAATGCTGCAGATGTTCTTAAATACGCCTTTGCCTTGACAGAAGCTGCAATCAATCATCAGTATGAGGTTTTCATTTTATCTGGATTTCTTGCCTAATGTATGCATTTTAGTATTTTTCATGTATGTTGCTGTTAATCATAGTCTAGTTAGTTTATTAACCTGATGAAATAAATGAAGTCATGTATTTCTTACAATGTTATCCACACATTTGTTTGGTTACTTTGGTATAATTGGTTGAAGGAACAATAGTAGCTATGCTTGTGAATTTTTTTGCCAATATGATACAATGTTGCAATTTTCTGTCCTTCAAACCTTCCTGGGATTAGAACTTCCCTGACATATTGGTTTTCTAGATTTACAAAGATACTTTGATCTTTAATTTTTGTTCTGAAATGTACACAAGAAATTTCATGAAGTCCTTTGTGAGTGAAGGTTCCTGTGAACCACAAAGTAAGATTTACTGATTTTATGAGTTCTGAGCCTCCAACTATACCTCTTTGTTTGGCAACATCTAGGCTCAAAATGGTATTTATATGGCTATATGCACTCTTCAATTAGAGGCCGTTCATCAAGAGTAGTTGGAATACCCTTTTCCATTTCTTGAATTACCACTTGTTCAATAAATCACATGAACTTCTATGGCTTACCATGTCTACCTTTTCCAGGGTTGTACTGCTACTGTCCTTCTTATTTGGTTTGGTCAGAACAAAGATTACTTTGTCCAATGTGCTAATCTCGGTGACTCAGCATGTATTATCAAGTAATAGCAACATCTTTGCTTTTCTCTGAGATACTTTACTGTGTTGTCTCGAGTAGTAGTCACTTGTTATATGTGAAATATGCATTTTTCTTGTCCTTTATAATTCAAAGCTAACTAATGCCTCCTTGACCTTTATAACTCAAAGTTAACTAATACCTCCCTTCTATATAGAAAACTATAAAGCAAGGGATAGCATAAATATCTTAGGCCATGCTTTGGAAGTTCCTTTTTCTCTCAAGCTCTATAATACAATAATTATGTATATACTTTTGTCAGTGTCGATGGGAAAACAATCACAATGACAGAGGATCATCGAGTAATTAGTACAACAGAACGGGCCCGAATAGCAAAATCAGGACATCCCCTGAATGATGGTGAAAGCCGTATATGTGGTATGACACCTTATTACTTCTAACACCGACTTGACCAACAATGATGTCAAAATTTCCCTCTTTATTTCCACAGGACTAAATCTTTGTAGGATGTTTGGAGACAAGTTTCTGAAAGAGCAAGATTCAAGGTTCAGCTCAGAACCATATGTGAGCCAAGTGGTTCACATCACAAAAGCATGCTCAGCTTTTGCGCTTATTGCTAGGTAACAGAAATCTCATATCTACTAAACTCATGCTTACTGATGTAATGCAACCCATTGTATGACATGTTCTTTGTGTTTCCCCCTGCAGCGATGGTCTATGGGATGTTATCAGCACCAAAAGGGCAGTGCAGCTTGTCCTTGAGGTGAGAGATCAATTGGCGTTTAATCGCATTATTTGCAAGTAGTGTGATTCTAGTTTTCTGTCTCCATTTTGCAGTATAAGGAGAGGAACAACGATCACAAAACTTCAGCAGACAAAATAGCGGATCATGTGTTGAGTGAAGCTAGGAATTTGAGAACCAAGGACAACACATCTGTAATATTTGTAGACTTCGACGCTCTGAGAACCGATACATAAATTCCCAATTGATCTGTCGAGTCTATAGATCGTCTCCTACCTGCTGCTAAAACCCCATTCTCTCTCTCTCTCTCTCTCTCTTCACTAGTAGTTACTCTCTCTGTGTCAAAGTTTGCGGCAGTGCTTCGGTGTTCCAGAGGCTGGATGTAACAGCTTTTTTTTTCTTGTCTGCAATTACTTAGGGAGCCTTTGCGGTTGTCCTTGTAAATTGTGAGGAATTTGGTCAGAGAAATGTTAATGAACTTTACATTCTGGGATTGTATGCTTGATCAGAAAATAAGCCTTTTGAGTTATCCTGTGATCTTTAAATGCCGCAGAAATACTGCAATGTTCTCCGGATATGTATGCAAGCTGGCCATGGTCCATGGACTTGGAGCCAAACTTCCATACGTGCGCATGTCATGCCAGCTATATATATGCACAGCCGCATGCAGCCAAAAGCATTATAGCAAAAGTGGAAGCCGCCCCAACATTATTTGGTTTTGGAAATTAATCCGCCCCTTCTAAATAAAATTGTAAAAATAGCTCCCTTCTCGACCGTAGAAGATGTGACAGGTGACACGTGTTATCTACTACACTCCGGTAGCGTGGTATGTTTTCCTACCTAGCAACTTTTTCTCGGCATATTTATCAATTAAACACCTTGATTAGTTCCTTAATTAATCACTTTAATTATTTTACTTAATTAAGTGACTTTACTCAATTAAATGACTAATTAAGTCACTACCAAGTTAGGGTTGCTAGGTACTTACCTACCGAGCTAGGGTTGCTAGGCCACACTCCCTTCTACCGAGCTCGTGTCGTGCGGCAGTGACCTGTCGAGTTTGAAGGTGCCGCTGTTGTGATGGATTGTATTACCGCGATACGAGAGCGCGGTAAGTAACACGTGTCGATTGCTACGCCTTCTACATTTGAAAAAGAGCTATTTTTGTAAAGTTATTTGAAGTGAGCCAGATTTGCAACCCAAAAAAGGGAATACTTGCATGCAAATGCAATGTGGCTGCCACGTACACAACTTGCATGTAGTAGGGACTCATCTGCCTTCCTTTCTTCATGTACGCCATTGCGGCATCGCGTTTTAAGACAAGTAAAGAAATTTCGCACGCGGATCATTATCGGAACTATCATGAAATTTTATCGACGTTGTCGACATAGCTCATTGTCATTTTTTTGTTTATTCCTTGATTTATATAGTCCAAGCTAGATTACAAACCAACTCAACAAATTAACCAACTAAATCTTATCTTTCTAAAGAAACTAAATATTATCTCTTAACCCATGCATGTCAAGATTATCTCTAATATTTCCCCCCTAATCTTGACATATCGACTCTTACTCATTAAGGCAATCGGTCTCAACTACGATTTGCCTAACACATACTCGACACAAAATGAAGAACGCATCTCCTCAACATCTCGGACTCATTTTCGATGAACTTGACTTTGGACGGCGAACACACCTCTTCAACGTCCCAGACTCAACTTAGCACACGTAGCGGCTTCCTTTTGATCTTCTTGTGCAGCATGATCTCTTCTGATGCGCACGACATCTCTGAAAAACTCGCACACTTTTATCTTATCGATACAACTCATACAAGAACTTTCAGTCAAGCATGTCCTCGCGCCGCTATCTTGCCGCTTGAAGTGTCTTCTCTGCCGATCAGAAGCATCTCAGGTTTGATGCTTGTGGACAAACGGCACTCCCGGCGCTTCTCGTGCAAGTAAGCCAAGCCCCTGGCCACGCCAAGCGCGATGCCATACCTTTGGCTCCAACTTAAGACCTAGAGTCCGAGTCGCTCTTGAGCAAGTACGAGTCCAGGGACCCATTGGCCATGTAATCGTACACGAGCGCCCTCTTGTTCCCCCTTGGAGCAGAAGCCGCGAAGGCGGACAAGATTGATGTGGTGGATCATGCCGAGCCAGAACTGCCTCTCGCCCTGCCAGAAGCCGTCGAGCTTCTTGACACGGCCACGGGCGTCGTGTCCGGGAGCGTGCCCTTGAACACCGTGCTGAAGCTCCCGCTCCTGAGCACATCCGGGCTCCGGCTGCCCTGTCGCTGGAGGATGCCGACGTTGCCTAGGCCTTAAAGCCGACACGCTCCACCCGGCGCACCTGCCAGTGCCAGCCTCCCGCACGCGCTCCTGCTCGCCACGCCGAACGACCGGGCTCACCTGATTTCTTGCGCCGCGCGTCGTGCGATCTGCCGCGCCTCCACCTGATTCAGCCTGCTTCCTCAGGTGCCGCTCCCGAGAGTCTCCTCTTCCCTAGAGGCAGTGGGTTGATCTAAAATCTTAGACTCTGATACCAATTATTAGAACTACCAAAATATTTTACCGACGTTGCCAATGTAGTTTTTCTATTTATTCCGTGGTTTATATAGTCAAGTTAGATTATAAACCAACTGCATATCAAAATTATCTCTGACAATCGTCTTGTCGATCGATCCGCATGGCGTCGTCGGAACAGGCTTTTCCTGCCCAGTCTGAGGCGTCGCAGCCGGGGAAGCAGCACCTCATGGACCCACCCCTCAGTCTCTGCGCCCCAGCTACAACCCGGCAGGCAAGCTCCACGTACGTATACATCGATCCTCTACGTATGTGCATATATGTTCGGTTGGTTTTTCTTCGGTCGAGTATTTATGCCGATCTAGCTTATTAACCGACAGTGATAATGTTATCACTGTAGGTTCTAGTTGAACCGATAATGATAAATCGGTAAGAAAAGAGTGTTTTGTATTAGTTGCTCTTGGGATGCAAGTACGTTTCTTTGGTTGTCTTCTATGGGGATGTTGTTTAATTAGTAGTAGTTATATGGAAGATACTAGATGTCTGTGGTATGTAATTAAATTATTATTTATTTGCATTCATCTCGTTGATATAAATTAAATACTTATACTGTCATTGCATTCAAACATTGGTCATCTAACAATCTCATTGTTCACTAGCTAGACTTGTCTTCGAACCAGTTTGTTGATGGGTTTTCTGCACCAAACACACATCTACTTAAATTATTAGTATTTATTTCATGTAATTGCTTATTTGTAATTCAATAGACCTCTTCGAAGTGTAATTCAATAGACCTTTCAAGAATTCTATGACTTGCAATCGTTACTCTACAGCTAAAATATACTGTGCGATTTGAGGTCACAATTGATTATACGTACCATCCTTTGTTGAGACTTCGTTGCAAGACATAGACACCTTACTAATTTAAAATACTCTAGCAGTTGTTACTTAACTTATTAAGTCTTAATCCACTTTAATATACACTAATACCATTTAATATGCACTAATCACACAATTAGTTAAGCCTGGATGCGGTGGAAAGCTCTTTTTTGCGTTTCCGGCTAGCCTGGCTCTAGTAGAAATCTAACATCCCACAGACCTGTCACATGAGTACTTTTTTGCATCAGACAACCAAACAAACTTTTCGCAAAAGATTCTGCATCCTATGGCATAACTCAAGACCATCGGTAACCAAACACACCCTATATCTCACCGTTTCAATCTGTGTCATCAGTTACAAAGTAGTACAAGTAGGGGTAAAACTAGCGATCGGACGTTTGATCCAGCTATTTTTCTCGGACGTGTCGGCGCAACATTTTTTTCCAAAGTCTGCAACATTTTTTTCAACGTCTGCAATATTTTTTTTGGCGCGCAGATTTCTACTATTATCGAAGGAAAATGTTGCACGAGTAGGAAGAAAATGTTGCACGAATAGGAAGAAAATGTTGCAGCGATCCAGTCGACATTTCTACTGTTATCGAAGGAAAATATTTTACAAGTAGGAAAAAGTAGGAAAAAAATGTTTCACGTGTAGGAAAAAAATATTGCAGCGTCTGAAAAAATCACGTCCGACTCCTAACAATTCCGTGTCCGACTCCTAACAATTCCGTACAAGTAGTGGTCCTCAAGAGACCGATCATGTGTCAGCACATCCTGATCTCTTGTTACATGCGAAGTGGTCTCCCTGAGTCTCTGAAGTCTGAACACGCACTTTGTTGTTTGCATCGATGTTCAGATGTGAGACCAGGAAGAGCTCTACCTTGGTGACGAACCTCCCTGTTCGGCCAAGGAGGAATGGCTTCGCAGCATCAGAAAGCACAGCCTTGAACTCTTCCCTCCTATCCTCTTGCGAAATCTTCTTTGGAGCGTGTTCTTGTTCTTGCCTTTTCATGAAAGACTCGATCACGCCATGGATGTGGTAAACAATGGCCTCAACATTTTCATCCTGCAAAACTCAATATCACTATACATTTGACAGCAAACGACAACAATTCTACAACACTGGAGAACAAATTCAACATAACAAAGAATAACTGAAACTGCCAGCATCATGCTAATATGTACTTCTGGAGGAGCAAATCAACCCGATTCTTGCCAATAAAAAAAATGCAGTAGTAACGATGCCCAAGTGTCTCCTTTGACCATGATTAGTGAGCAATGGGTAACACAAAAATGTGAAGCATTACAGATAAGAAGAGAAGCCCTAACAAGGATCCAGCGAAAGTACAAACAAGGGCATTCAATCATCCTAACTCTAGTAAGTACCAATTGGATGCTCCAAATTCATTCTCCTTATAAACAAGCTAGGTGGCCTACTCAAGCAGTCGAAACTTGAAAGTGCAAATATGATTCTTCTGAGCTATGCAAAATTGTGTTGCTAATACGTAGCACCATATATACCTGTGTAAGGGCCTGAATTTCCCGTCTCAGCTAAGTTTCAAGCCAAATGTTGTTCAGGAGATACTTGCGTTGCTTCCAGTATTGCTGCACGCTGGAAGTATTGTCCGAAATCTCTGCTCAATTTAGAAAACTTCAGTCAAATTATGTTGGCAGATATCTGACATTAATTCTAAAGCGTGAACAGAGAAATAAATAGTACAAATTAAGACGATACCTCTTGTACTATAGAATTGTGATATCAACTTGTGCGCATCTGAAAGATGTCTGCACCATAAGAAAAGTAAGATTAATATACTTATTCATACATGTAAGAACAAGTTTTAGTTTACAAACAGAAGATAAAAATATAAAAGGTCACCATCGCAGCAAACAAACAAATGTCTTCTCGTGAATATTGACTGCAGAATGCAACAGTACACAACCGAATTGAGGGAAGGAGAAAGGGAGCAAGACCTCTTCCTGGGGTTCTGATTTATGTATCGCTGCTCAAATGATTCACCAACAGTACATTATAAGTCTGCAAATGTCACAAGGATGAAGGATACATATGATCAGGATTCAGGACCTCAGCGCTAAGTCTCAGGCAAAATAATAGCTCGTCAAGTTCATCGATATAGTTCACTAAGCTGTTCAATATAAAAGGGTACTGAGACTCACGCACCAAATTGCTGATATGGTTGGCACATCTAAACTTTGCCAGAGAACACTTGAAGATAACTTCCCAATCTCCAACAGTGAAGTCTTATCCCCTCCAAAGCATTGTCTTCACGAATGAATATTTTGGGGGTACCCAACCAATTGTGCTTTTTAACAGCACATGAAAACTAATCGAACTAAGGTCTTAATGGGGTACTTCAGTTTGACAAGAAGTTGAACCGACCCAATGTAGTGCGAACGTAGTTAGATAAACAGAACTTGCCCAACTCTGCTATGAAATATCAATAAACACCTGCTATTAGAGAAGCAACAAAACTAGGTTCACCTTGCAAAGGGGACAACTCACTGACGACAAAGGTTCTGCATGCTTGCTTGCCACAATCTTTACCCACTGAGATATGTACTTGTAACAAAATGAATCTGCAAAAGCAGTTATTGTTGGTTTTAGCCCTATATTATGAACACGCGCACATGAACACGAAGAACACATAAGTTTTGAGACAATTTTCTCTTGTGTTGTTCTCAAACTCATGGGATACATGCCCTTTTATAGTGGGCGGACCACCTAATCAACTTGGTAACTAAGGCAAACACTAAATATGGAAAGCCTAACTAAGGAAATAAACCAACTAATTTGATTCGATTGTCGATTGCATCGTGATCTTTACTTGCCTTGTAACATATTACTTGCCTTACACATAAAGCCTACAATGAAAAGCCCAGATTACTTTCCAATATCCTCTATCTTTTCATAACATGGCAAGGCAACAATGGAAAGTCTGATTGTTTTTCAACAATCTCCCCTCTAATCAAGAATTGTCGACTCTAATTCGTTGAGGCAATCGGTCTCAACTACGACTTGCCCAACTCATACTCACACAGGATAGCGAACACATCTCCCATGAGTTTTGCCTTCTTGCTGGCCATACCACCGGTGACACAACTTGTCGGTGTCTTTAACATCTTTGCCATCGGTGACACACTTCGCCAGCGATTACGAACTTTGCCTCAACTCCAATTGTCTTTTCACTGGTGACACAACTTGACGACGACGTAGACTCGTATTAGAGTTTACTCACGAGAGAACTTGGACACACCTACAAGAACTCTCGTGCACACACACATGCATCATGCACGAACTCTTCCCTTTGATCTTCTCGTACAACATGATCTCTTCTGATACGCATGACATCTCTGAAGGAACTCACACACGTTTATCTTGTAACCTGATGAAAACGTTTGGCCCTATCTTTCGATGAGAGGGATAACTACGATTGATCGATGTATCATTGACGACGAGGCTACTTAACCGAGACGATCAAATCCATCCTGTAATTGCTACACAGCACCATTTGTCATTATCAACCGTGCCCAACAGAGTTGACATTTCCTGTAAGCAATTGAGAATCAAGCAAGAAAGAAATAGGCACAATATAAATTTGGACGATGGAAGATGGAATTTTATCGAATAATGGAGAGGCCTGAAGTCGCCGTAGTTGGTCTAGTCGATACAAGTATACAACTGATATTTTATGAACGAAAAACAATATAAACAAGCCTAAGGACTAAAAGTAGCGGCCACATGGGTTATAAGAAGGTGGTGACCAAGGGGGAGTTGTCCTAGGGTTGTGCGCCAACAGAGGGGCGCACACAACCTGGGCTTGAATCCGAACACCATTACAAGGCCAATGTTGGCCTAATAGGTGACGCAGTATCTCTCTTTAACGATTGTGACATGTAGACAATGAATCCGAAGGGGGCCAGATCCGTAAAAAATGTCTCGTCGTAAGCTTTCAATCAAGTACTCGAACACCTCCAATGGATTCCATATGTGAAAGTTATGATCGTTTTAAATCAGGGCTGTCAGGCTGATTCCGAATTGAATTGGAATTGAACAAAGGTCAGCCTGGACATATTATGGTAGTAGCGTTACTTCCCTCACCTTGGTTCCTGAGTAGAATAACATCACATGACTTAGGTAGTAATTCATCCTTAATAGGAAAATTATGAATTCCTAGAAATGAGCTCACCTAATAGGAAAATTATGACCTCCTAGAAATTAGCTCATCTGATAATTCAACTGTCATACACGTGCCCTTAGCATAGGTCCTTGTCTAGCGTCTTGTGGAGTGTTGTGTGTATCCAAGGAAGTGATGTCCTCATCACAACTCGCAAGAGAACTCATGTGATCACACACAATATCTCGTGAACACGACTGACACGAGAACGTGTAGCTTTGATCGCCTTCTCGACGAAACATAGATGGCCGCCAATGCCATCTTGTCACGCCGATTGCCAACAACACTTGCCAATAGCAGGTATCGGGGAGACACGTCTTCTCCACCCTTTCGCCACCATATCTTCTCGTCGATTCTTCCTGCTCGTGACGCAACTCAACTGTGACTCGGCGATGGCTTTCTACCTTCCGTATCCTCCTCATGGCGCCGCATGCACTGTTGCAGCCACACTCGATTCATCGTTGGATCCCGCTCAACACTGCGTCACTCAGCGACGATAGCCTACCTCGAGGCGCAGCAGTGGTGGTCTCCCCGGGGCAAGCGTGCACCAAGGGTAAAATCTCGCTCTGATACCAATTGTTGGTTTTAACCCTAGATCATGAACACACACATATGAACACGAAGAAGAACACAGAAGTTTTGAGGCAATTTTCTCTTGTGTTATTCTCAAACTCATAGGATACATAACCTTTTATAGTGGGCAGATCACCTAATCAACTTCGTAACCAAGGCAAACACAAAACATGAAAAGCCTAACTAAGGAAACAAACCAACTGATTTAATTCGATTGTCGATTGCATCGTGATCTTTACTTGCCTTGTAACATAGTACTTGACTTACACATAACAAGCCTACAATCAAAAGTCTAGATTACTTTCCAATATCTTCTATCCTTCCATAACATGGCAAGGCAATAATGGAAAGTCTTCATTATTTTCTAACAGTTATGATGCTCAAAACTCAGATGGGATCTTGAACAAAGAAGTAGAAAATGGTGATTTCGAACTACAGGAAATCTCTGTCCCAATCCCCGCAAAGTGTTTCTTGCATCGATGAAGAAAATTAGGAAGCCCGGTAGCTACAGGACAATCAAGCATTTTGCAGAAGTTTACAGCCTTTTGCCCTTTACTTTTGAGTAAGGGTCGTGCAAAATTCTACCCCAAAATAAAATTCCAGCGAAATTCTAGAGCTCATGCTCAGTTAGTAAAAGTCTATCGAATGAAAGCAATCTTAACATCGGAAACTAACAGAAGATTCGAGGGATTTTGGCGGACGAGGAGACTTACGGAGGCAGGTGTTGAGGTAGGCCTCGTCTTTGAAGGCTTCGAGAAAGATGGGGCAAGCACAAGCAGCGCTAGCCGTCGCGGCCGTCGCCACCGCAGGGTTGTTGCGGCTACTACCGGAGAAGGCGGTGGATGCGGCGGAGGAAGAGGCCGCCGCCGCCATCTCTGTAGACGGGTCGGATGTTCTTTTCTTTGTACAGGGGAAGAAGCCCCAAGTTGCAATCGGTTCTCATCTGAGCCGTCCGTATACGATCGGACGGTTCACCTAGGGACCCATCTAATCTGATGATTTGCTTCGAGTTAATGAAATCTGTAAGGATCATTACGCAAATCTCCCCTCTAATTACCAACTCGTTGTCCTCATAAGTCCTAATCACGTTTAATTCGTACTTACCGCCATTATAAGACCCTCACGTCGCCACCTCTGCACTCATCTCGCTATATCCCACTCCACTCTCCCTTGCTTTCTCCCTCTCTCGCTCTCCCATCCAATGGTGGCGTCGGCTGCTGCGAGAGCGGCGATGGTGACGTCAGCGGCGGAGGACGTGGAGTTCGACTTCGACCAGGACGACGAAGATGCCATGGACGAGGACGACCAGGCCGGGGGCCGTGCCGCCCGCTCTCTCCCCGTGCCCCACATTGTCTCCCCCGCCGTGGTGCGCACCCGCGGCCGCCTCCTCGGCGGAAGCCCCTCTGTCCTTTCCTCCAGCCGCGACCACTTTGACTCCCTCTCCGACTCCGCCGACGCCGGCAACTCCGGGCACGGCCCACAGCGCTGTGAGAACCCCTTACGCAACCATTTTTTGGGTGTGATCAAGTCTGGGATTTTGGTTTTCAGGGTTTTGTGCCATTTAGATGGGTTTGCGGGGCTACTTAGCAGTTGGTTTCGTGGAAATTCGTCAGGGATTTGGTAAGCTAGGGTTCGTGATTGATGTTTCTTCGTCAGGGTTTAGGGTTTTTGGTTCGGGTGTGCTTGTTTTGAAAGGAGTGCTGTTCGGTTTCATGCGCACACCTGCTTGTGGTTGCAGGATTTCGAGGAATTAGGACCGTTTGATGTTTCAGACTGACGATCGAAACTAAATCCCTGGTGGTGCATTGTTGATTTGTTATTACGTGATTATGCATGCTGAGAAGTGCCATTGTTTTCCATCATTGTTCTTCTGTGTGAATAGACAATTATATTGAAAGGCTTTGGGGGGAAGTGTGAGCGCAGCAGCGTGAACTACTGGTCAGGGGGGGGGGGATTGTGCGATGACGTGTGGTAGCCCTGTGATAAATAATTCGAATTCAGAATGACTTTATTGAACTGTGATTGTGCGATGACGTGTGGTAGCCTTGGAAGGATTTGAGGCAATAACATCAAAATGCTGCTATTGAACTGTGATGTCGAGGGATAACTAAATACACTTTGTGACCACTCTTAACTAAACTGCATTTTCTAGCAGCAAACATGTCAGTCTCTTTTAGATGTGGTTATGGTTAAAAGGGAAACTTGAGAATATTTTAGCAAGCAAAGACAGGATCACAGTGTTTTAATGGAATGATCGAGTAAGCAAATGCACTATGAACTGCAAATTAAGACTAATTTGATGGTCTGAGGCATTGAATAATGTTCCCCTTGTTTGTTTGCTCTCCACCTCCTTTGTTTTTTGTGGGTTCTACTTGTGCCTCATAAATGTGGTTGTTACTTTCTTTTGGACTTGTGGATTAATACATTAACACAAGGGCAAATTACATAATTGAGAACAGAACAAGGATGCGTTTCTGAATAAATTTTGTAGGAAGATGCAATGTAATAGTAATGATTAATCCAATGCAGTATGACTTTATGCTTCTTTTGTTTTCCACCGTGCTGCTTGTCTGCAAGCCCATGTCATTCTGGTTAAATGTACTAGGTAAGCAATTATGTCACTGCAAAGCCACTGCAAAATTGCAAAGACTTGCTTGGCTTTTTTCTGCACTCAAGAACTTGCATGCTAGCTCTTCCAGGTAGTCCCTGGTGATATGCATCCTAGTTTTTTTCATACTTGGTAAACCAGCATGGATAACAAAATAACTGCAGATTTGCTTGGCCACTTGTGGTAGGTTCTAATTCATGCAGATCTATGTGGTTGTGCTATATTTGTTTTTCATTTCTCATACTTATTATAGTTGATTCTCTATTGGTATAGTGATAGCCTTCTTCTCATGCACATGTTGTTCATTGATCATTTTACTAAATATTAATGGAAAGCTTTGTTAATTCGTAGCTATTGAAGGATGGACATTACTTGTCTCGGGAGTCAAAGAAGATGCGGAAGAAGATGATCTGTACAATGCTTTCTGTGAATTTGGTCTTGTCAAGGACTTGCATTTCAATCTGGAACGTCACACTGGATATGCCAAGGTAAATTTGATCGCTTTACTCTTGGATTTTTTAAATAACTGAGGTTCGTTCTGATTTTTTGGAAAAATGCAATACTAAAGGCTAACCCACACCGACAGCAAACACTGTACTGATAATGTTAGGCATGAAGCTATGTTTACTGGTCTCTACTAAAATTTCCTTTTGATGTGGTCCTGTTTAGGGTCAATGTGAATGGTAGCTTGTCTACCATGTTGTGTGTGGTAGTTAAGTGCTTCCCATGGGATTGCACAATCAGAAAATAATCACAAGGGCATGGAGTGTTTGATATGCTAAATACGATTTCTTGAATACAAAGTCAGCTTCTACATTAATTTAACACTAGTGCATATACTATATTAAATTCGTTTTTAGACATCTTTCTTCTCTCACTATTTTCTGCATATGTCTCATGGTGTGGGCTGGCAGTTGTTTCAAAATAGCGCCAAGAGGTTCCTGAAAAGCATAAATCCTTTTTTTTCTGCCCTGTTTAACATCTGCATTCTTGTTAGATTGAGATTATTGCCTGTTGCTGTGCTTTTTAGGTGTAAAAGGTCCTGCTGAAATGGTAAATCGTTGTGCACGGAGTGATATAGCTATTTGTATATTTAGATATCTTGTCTTAGGATCATATTGTCGAACCTTTTGATTAGCAGAAAGATTTTCTTGAGAGACCTTTAACATAACAATTAAAAGTACAAATTATGCTGTTTAGCAACAACCTTTTGATTTACAAATATTCATATGAAATGGTGTTCCTTGAGTTACATAACTGGTCATTTTCTTTCTTCAGCATAGACTTGGTTAACTTGTCAGGATTTACATTCTTCTTGGTTCTCTTATTATTTAGGTGATTTACTTAAACTTTGGTTTAGCATGCTAAAACTGGATTTCACATTGGTAATTGATCAACAGGAGTTATTTACTCAATCTTTTACTTGATAGAATTAATAAGATCTTTGGTTATAATGGTAAAATTGCACCTCTTCTAATTTAAGGTTCTGAAGGATAATTAATATAGGAGAATATATTGATAAGAGGAGAGCTTTGAGCAGGTGTAGAAGTCATGTGCCTGATGTGTATCCAAGGTTCTCGACTGTTGTAATTTAGTAGAAACTGTCCGTCTTAAGATTAAGTCAAGAACGTTGTGATTTTTTTTGTTCTGTCAGATTGAGTTGCTAATACTGTATGGCCTAATTTGCAGACCATTGGGTGGCTCATTGTTGCACTCGCTTGCAGAGCACAAATGGTATAGGCATCACTGAACGTTGCATGATCAGGGTTAAGAAAGGTGTTGGGATCATCTGGCATTGGTGATTTGCTGCGTTCATGATGTCATGCATGCTAGTTCCAATTTCCAAATACATTGCATGATTGCATCCAATTAGTGCCCATCTCCTGGTGAAAGCTTTAGCTGCAAAGAATATATAACTTCATAATTTGCCCAAAATTACAATGGTGCAAGATTAGTTAGTGTATGCACAATTCTATCACATTCTTACATCTAAGTTTTTTAAAAAACTTCGGAATTTCTGGTTGTTTTGTTATACAGTTCTTGGGATTTGAAAAATGCTATGAAATATGTTTTCTTGAGATGGGGACCCAATAAGAAAATAAATTAGTTTTATTTAAACTACTATTTTTGGAAGGCAGTCTGCTATGTACCTTCAGTTGTGGTTTTAGCAGGAATGAACTCACTGTAGAGGTATACACGGTCAAGGTTATCGGTTACTCTTACTTCCCGCAAGAGAGAAAGAGAGAGAGAGAGAGAGAGAGATGACGGTTTATCAGCTACATTTTGAAATGAAGATTATGCCAAAGATAAATGTTAGATATAAGAATAAACCCTTATTTGTTCAGTAAGAGTAGCTTGCAGTTCAATTTGAAATGTGTGTTTTTGTTTCTCACAAAGCTCTCTAATTTCTGTCCACACCTGGTTTTTCTGTTCAACAGGGATATGCATTGGTTGAATATGAAAGTTTTGAGGAGGCACAAACTGCGATCAAAGCAATGAATGGGACGCAGCTGTTAACAAAGACTATCTATGTTGATTGGGCATTCAACAGAGGTCCTATACAGAAGCTCATGAGTACAAGGTGCGTTTATTAAGCATGCCTTTGTTCTGCATTTTCTGTGGTTGGTAACTCTTTGTGTTAAGTTGACATGGTATTTCATTTGGTCCACAAGCTCATTACCAGATAATGTCTTGTTTTTGTGTTGTGTATCTACATTTTATGATGCAATTATGTCTAAAATATTTATCCTTATAAATGTGCTGTCCTGAACTTGTTGCATGCAAGATCTATAACATAGTTTTTTTTATTTGGTAGCTAATTTGTTTTTAGTTTATGTTTGTTTGGTTGGTTTGGCTTGGTGATTTGCATCGGTATTGCATCCAGATTCCATACATAAATAAGGCTTCTTCTGTAAACCTAATAAACTGGAACACAACTACACAATTTAATCTTTCCTGGAGAAGATTCAGCATTGGTGACCTCAGGCTATCACATTTGGTCTGGTACTCTGGTGGATTGAAATGCTAAGTCATGTAGCAGTGCTAGTTCTCCACCTCTTTTTCCAACTCCTCCATAAGTGATGGTGGGAACAAGGAGTTTACCTTCGTGGGATTAGAAGTTTTTATGTTGTTCTAGGTTCATGAGTAGACTGCAAATGATATCTAGACCGCAAATAGACTACTTAAGTAATCAGTCTATGTTAATGTTATCAAAGAAGAAAAAAATATTGTGAGTCCACCCTCACCTATTTCTTAGTGTAAAGGAAGTGTTACTTAAGCTATGGTATTGCCTGATCTAAACTGTAACCAGTGCAATGCTTTACTTTCCTTAGGTGCCATATCCATGTGTGGTAGATTTGGAACTTTTCTGAGTTTTCTCAACACATCTTTATTGTGCCAGCTTAATTCAGGTTATTTTGTTGATATTGCTATTTACAAGTGAATGTTTAATCTACTGACTGGTTTGTCTTCGTCCCAGGCCATCACGTCGACAATCTAGGACTCCACCTCGAAGGCTTGCTGCCTCGACATATTGAGGGGGAACTCTTCTAGGTCTGCAATCTGAATATATGAAGTGTCGTCTAGAACCTGAATCCAGATTCTGCTAACCATATATCTGTACTAAGCTTGTTGGGCTTTACATCCGAACTTTGATCTCGATTGCTTGGTTGATCGGTCTGGGGAGGCTGGTCTACTGACTGACCATATATACTCTGCTAAAAGGTGTTCTGTTGTGGTGACGGTGAGACGTAAGTGCATCAGATGTTTTGGTGCGCGTGCCTCTCGTTTTTTGGTGACCCGGTAACCTACTGCATGGAGAAAACGACTTTCGTAGATAAACTTGATCTCTCTTGCTATCATCCAGTTCGTGCTTGCTCATTTCAAACTCATGATTCATGTGCTCTGTCATTCCGTCTTGTTTTGCCATGACTAGTTAGTTACCTAACCCTTGCTGCATGCCCAAAGGCAATTTGGGGACGTTGCTAGCCGTGCATGTAAGGCGGTAAGCGCGGCTGCACGGAGCAATTCCCAGACAACACGGTTTGTATTGGGTTCAATATTTGACGCCATGTGAATCTATCTAATTGCCGCCTGCTCGGTGGTACTGTAATTATTTGCGAAAGGAAGATTCCAGGTTGCTGTTCAGCCAGTAATTTTGCTTCATTTTTCTTCCGTTGGTCTGTCTCTTCATCCTTGCCCGCATTCCCTTTCGCCATCCTTCCTAGCTGTTACGTCTAGCGATGATATCTGGCATTCCCTCGCACTGCAGGCTCGGCCGGAGGCTGCTGGTTTCTGCTGTCATCTCTACAGATAAGAAGTCTCGTCGGCAATCGGTGCCATCCTCGTATAATCGCCGGACTTCACCTGGGTGCGTGAGGGTGTAGGACGCCCGTAGGCCGTAGTACCGGATTCGCTCATCCAGTTTCAGTAGGGGCCCTGTTGGCGCATAACAGCAATGGTGGCGCCGCATCACGAGAAAGTCGCTAATCATGGAGCAGCAGCAGGCCAGTAGACGCTCTCGAGAAGTCGAGATCCCATCACGTCGCGCGTCGTCTCCTTCTGGCTTCTGTCGCTCTCCGATTGGTAATTGGTATTGGATTTTGATCACACCCCTCTCCCCCCACCCCCGCTAATGATTGCTCCGGCCACCACCGGGCGACCCCATGACGTAACAGCCGTCACGCATCGGACTGGATATGTCCACTGTAGCCGTCGGCCGCCATACGTTCGTGCCGATCACCGGCTCTTTGAGTGAGCTTGAGAACGGTAACTAAAAATACTAGTTAATTAAAATCCCGCACGTTTTGCATGGACGACATCTGAATTTTAAATAGGAGATAGGAAATTTTCTTAAAAAATAGGGGAAAAAACGGTTACTCAACGTTAGTAGAGAGAGAGAGAAAATTTATTTTCCAAAAACAATCTTAAAAAAAACAAAAAATTATTATTCCTTTTTTTAAAAAAAGTAAAAGCATGGTGGCTTTGCACCGTAGATCACTCTAGCATAGACTGTAGAAGCTGTACCGCACAGAAGTGCTTGTGCCCGCGCAAGTTGATGTTGGCCGCGTCAAGTCCCGTCCAGGGTGTGAGCCACACATGCCCACAAGCATCCTCAGGGGCCTGATCGATCGATCAATCATGGGTTCTCGAGAGCGACCGCCTACGGCTGCACCACTCTTCTGAGCAGCTGGATCCGGATCGGCTGCTGCTGCAGTTAACTGAAGAGTAGCTTTTATATATATATATTTTTAAAGTCAACAAGACAATACTTTGACTACTGTATATTATGAAATTATTTTTATGACAAATTCACTTATATATTTTTATATATCTAAATCGTATGTTTTAAATAATACATTTGATCAAAATTAATAGAATTTGACTGTATGCATTCTAGAACGACAATCCTTTGTGACAAGGGAGAGTAACATATTCCGTAAAATGTACGTGAGCTTATCATGTGGTTTTACATACATCAATTCGCTGTCATCTTTTAGTATGCCGTCTAGTTTTTTTCGTGCTTACATATATATTCTCTCCGGTCACAAATAGTTATCGTTTAGGTACAGTTAAACTTTCGAAACACTCACTGTCAATATTTTTTTAAATATTTAAATTAGATACATAAAAATTATATGTATAGATTTGTCTCAAAAAGTACTTTTTTATAATATTATAATTTTATTAGGTTTTATAAATATATTATAATAAAAATTAGTGATCAAAGTTGCGTTTTGAGGACGACAACTAGTGTGATCGGAGGAAGTACTTACCGGGCTGATTTTGTACGAGCTTTCGGTTTGAGCGATAACTTTCGCGCGGCCACTGCTTCTCCTGGGGCGGAGTTCTTTGGCGCGTTGCCACTTGGGCAGATTGTACGAGCCCAGGCTCCACGGCTCCACCTGGTGCAAAATAGACTACCCTACAGCGTATACAAAACCCAAACTACCACTACGTGTCTATGCGTAGTGCGTCTGCTAGTATTTGTATTTTTCCAAGTGTGCCAATCTAATCTAGCTCCGTTTGCATCACTGGGCTTCTTGATTTTCTCTCTTATTCTCCGAGGGGAATCGATAGTTCTGTACGTATACATTTCTCGTACATGTTGGCGCCAACCGTATAACTAACAAGCTACAGAAATAAGCCATCGTTCTTCTCTGCCATCCGTTTCAGGCTTCGCAGAATCCGAGAAGGCATCGATCGAGAGGCAACGTCGTGTAGTTTATCACACAAGTCGAGGTAGTCCTACCATTTCCAGCCTGAACGAATTTATACTACTGCTGCTACCTCTCTTACTCGATCTCTGAATATTGTCAGAAACTTTGAGCTTTGTTTCCCTTGAGCCATTTCGATGGCATGTCACGTCTGAGCTCTGACTTCTCCTTGATTTGTACATGGAGTGCTTGCTATTGTTAATGTTATCTTATCCATAAAAGAATCGACATTGTGGTTGCACAGACGTTTGGTTCTTGGTACAGGTAGTAGTAGTAGGTTCCTGCATGCCAAGGCCTCTCTCGTTCATGGGTTTTCTACGCGAAGAAAACCACTAGACTCTCGAGCAGCGATTTTCTCCACCGGGAAGGTCTGCATTTTTTTGGCTTCGACGGCTGCATTGCACTCTCTCCTAGCCTAGCTAATCATTAAAAAAAATAAAGCTCGCATCCGTTGTCAACTGTAGTCGATGTAAAGCGTCTCACTTTGCAAAAAAAGAGCCATGAAACAGAGACTTGACATATTCGGCACGAGTGATCTCTTGTGATCGATGAGACGCAAATGTTGAATCTCGCACCGAGCGTTGGGCCTGCACAACGGCACGTCGAAACATCGCCAACACTCGTCCCAGCCGTCCAGTATCTAACCAGGGTACGTGATTTCAAGGGTGAAAACATGCCTAATATTTCCTATTAGATTCGGAGTCGGATCTGATCGGCAGCGGATTTAGAAAATGATTTGACTATTTGGTTGGACAGCAATTGCCCGATAGGTCCGATTGCTATCTCTCCTACCGGATCGGTGGGAAGTGGCCGACCACCTGGAACAATGGAACCTCCACCAGGTAAACCGACAAACCGGATTTCGGAAAGGTGTCGGAAATTTGATTATCCTAACATGTTGGCAACGGTGGAGAGAACGTAACAACAGAGTTTTCAAAAACAAATGTCAAGCCAACGAGGACATTTTCCAGTCCATTAGGGATGAGGTTGCAAACTGGATTATTGCGGGAGCAAAAGACCTAAAAAATCCGGTGCAACGGCATAATTGAGATCCCTCTTTTCTTTTTTTCCTTTTCTGTTCCCTCTTTCATGTGGTGCAGTCTCCTGCACCTTGTACTCTTGATTTATATCTCTATCTAATATAATCACAACTCGGCTCTCTTTCAAAAAAAAAACTATTCGGTTGGATTAGGGACGGGATCCAAATACTTGAATCCGAATTCGAGATCGGATTCGGAGCAGTCAATATACGGCAAATACGGGATGAGATCTGGATATCCATTTTTTTCAATTCGGATATCCGGCAAAGCCCAGCTCATTTATTACATATTTTCCATAGCAGCAAATTTATCTTGACAATTAATTGGTTCTATTATTTCTTAAGTAACGCATTCTTTTTATAATGTCTATTGAGTTTGGTTGATATATAACTTGCTATTATGGTTATGCAATAATACGGTTTGATGCAACATATATTACTTTATATATGCGTTCATTATCCGTATATCTTTATCCGTTTCTGATATGAATACGTCAGGTATCCGTCCCATGTTCATATCTCGAATAACCTAGATTCATATATGTATCTGTGTAGTCCATATCCAAAGAAGAAATATAGATTGAAATATGAAAAGAGCAATATCATGATTTCGGAATCTCGCCCACTATATCCAGTTTTCCGGTCGAACCAGTCGTGCTTTCGGAACAACCCTCCCTGCGCCGTTTGAACTGAACACATCACCTAGCCTCGTGTTTGGAACGCAGGATTCCCGCAGAATCAAACATTTTTCCTATGAAATTCCTGTAAAACTCCCGCGAAATGCTTTCCTAGCGGAGTCGACAGGTTTAGCGCGATGGATGCCACGGATTCGCGGAAGCGGAATGGCCATAGCCGCACTTTACATTGTGCGCGCGCTCTCTCCCCCACACTCCGCTCCACTAGTCGCCGCATCCATCCACACCACAAAGCTGAAAGCCACAACCGCATCGAAGTTAAACTACTCATCACCTTACCCCATCAATTGCATTTGCATCCTGCACAGTCTTAACTCTTAACTATAAATACCAGAAGCTCCCCTTCTCCTTCGTACAAAACCAAGCGAGCAGGGCATTGCACGTAAACACAGCAGCACTAGCACTAGCGAACAGAGCGAGTCACTTGTGTAACGAGCGAGCATTACACCACTGTCCATGGCGCCCGCGGCCCCGGCCTTCCCGAGGCTGACTCTGCCGCTACCGCTGCAGCCGGTGATCACGCTCCCGGAGCGCGTCGACGCGGCGGTGCCGGTGTCCGCGCCGCCGACGCTTGTGGCTAGGCATGCCGGCGAGAAACATAAGGCCGTGGTGGTGATGGGCGCGACGGGGACGGGGAAGTCGCGCCTCGCGATCGACCTCGCGCAGCGGTTCCGCGGGGAGGTGGTCAACTCCGACAAGATGCAGGTGTACGCCGGCCTGGACGTGGCGACGAACAAGGTGACCCCCGACGAGTGCGCGGGCGTCCCGCACCATCTGCTCGGCGTGGCGCACCCGGACGCCGACTTCACGGCTGCCGACTTCCGCCGCGAGGCCACGCGAGCCGCGGCCGCGGCCGCCGCGCGGGGGCGCGTCCCTATCATCGCAGGCGGGTCCAACTCGTACGTCGAGGAGCTCGTCGAGGGCGACCGCCGCGCGTTCCGCGAGCGCTACGATTGCTGCTTCCTCTGGGTCGACGTGCAGCTCCCCGTGCTGCACGACTTCGTCGGCCGCCGAGTCGACGACATGTGCCGCCGCGGGCTCGTCGAGGAGGTGGCCGCGGCCTTCGACCCCCGCCGCACCGACTACTCCAGGGGCATCTGGCGCGCCATCGGCGTGCCGGAGCTCGACGCGTACCTCCGATCGCGCGGCGTCGACGACAACGACGACGATGACGAGCGGGCGCGCATCCTCGCCGCAGCCGTCGACGAGATCAAGGCGAATACGTCCCGGCTCGCGTTCCGGCAGCGATGCAAGATCCAGAGGCTGGCGCGCATGTGGCGTGTCCGCCGCGTCGACGCCACGGAGGTGTTCCTGAAGCGTGGCCCCGCCGCCGACGAGGCGTGGCAGTGGCTCGTGGCCGCGCCCTGCATCGAAGCCGTCCGGTCGTTCCTGCTAGAAGACCAAGAATGCAGCAGCAGCAGCATGGTCACCGCCCGTAAAACCTCCTTCTTCGCCTCCACGGCAGGCAAAGCCTCCGTCTTCGCCTCCCCGGCCGCTGCCGTGGCGGCCGCGGTTGTCTAATACACACAACCTTACCAACGGATGTACATACACTCAAAAGTGCCCGAACGCTTCGTGCGCACGTGATCATTTATATCCCACTGTCACCCCCCAATCACCATTGGTGATCGACTCAGAGCTCATCAGCTCAACAAGGTAGTATGCTCAGCTGCGTTCACACCACGAGGGGGTGTTTGGATAAGAGGTATTTCATTAGAATGTTTTAGAATTTAGTTCAAATTTGATCTAAATTCCAAAACCTCCTAAAAAATTACCACTCATCCAAACATGATCTGAATGGTAGTATGCTCTGCTGCGGTCAAGCTCTCGCTGGCTGTTGCAGAGTTAGCTTGTTCAGATACTAGTTGACTCTGTTTCTCTCCTCTTTTCTTGGTATTTTGAGATGAGGTGACCCATCGATTGCGAGAGCATGTAACTTATGAGTTTTGTTCCTCCTCTGCTATTGAATGTGAAATAGGCGGTAAAAGTATTGACTTTGCTGTTGATTGGGGTGATGTAAAAGGCTCTTGCTGTAATATAGAGGGACGTTGGTAAAAATTTTATGACAGGACATAATTACTTGTGAGCAAGTTAATGAATATTTGCTCGTCTCTATCGTAATCTGAACTTTTCCGGTCTCCATTAAGTTGTGCTATCGAGCATCTCACTTGCTGCGCACTTACAATAGTCACGGCCATGCTTTTGTCCTTCTTGTTCTTGATTTGAGGCTCTCTTTTTGTATATATGCCCTAAAATTGTATGCACTTTCTGAATTGAAACGGCAATATGAGGGCTACGTGATATGGAACAATAACTATCTAGTTGCGAAACAGGCTCTCAATGTACTTTGAATATTGGGATAGTATTGAAGCACTCCCTAGGCCGATCACAATGACTTGTTACACTGTATTTACAATATCTAATCCTTTCAAGAAACATTATATAAATAGCCGGGCCAGCATTTGGCGTGTATAGTGGCACTCCTTTTTGCAGCCTGTGGCTCTGCTCTGTATTTGTCTGTGGTCTGTGGATAGAAGAAGTTGACATCTGAATTAGTATCGGTCGTCTCTTTGACATCATTTTCCAACTCTGCTTCTCGGTCATGGAAACATTCTCATGCATGATTGAGATTAGTTAGGAGAGTGCTTGCATGTCAAGGCCGGTCAAGCTACGTACCAGGGTGCTGTTCTTGTTGCGTTCATCTTGCTGCTCAAAGTCAATTACATATTCTTGCATGTATGAACGCTAAGGATAAGCATAAGAGCTCCCAATACAAGTTATACAAATATTTTCCTATATATTAGGCTCTGTTTGGGACAACTTCTGATTGTGCAGATTCTGGATTCTCCAAGAATTGAATAGGTGATAGCTTCTGATTTTGTGTACAAATCTGCATCTAATTGTAGGAGAAGCTTCTTGAAGAATCCAAAATCTGGATTAATGGAGAATCATAAGCTGTCACCCACCCGATTTTTGGAGAATCCAGAATCTACACAATCAGAAACTATCCTAGTATCTCTCTTGAACTTTGTCAAACTCTTCGCACTGTCCACTAGAGGACTCTAAAAGTCTAAACGATGTAACAATCAATAGTTCACAAGGTCAACATAGTAATACTAACATGAAAAAGCTGGCGATAAAACCAGTAACCCAGTATCAAATCACAGTTAAATGAAACCTTCAACATCTGACCAACTTGGTTAACAAAATTACACTCGGATGCTGCATTTTCTTTATGGATTGATAAAAAAAGGACAAATTGAACTTCTTTGACCAATTTAGCAATGCCATACCCACGATCAAAGAACAGGAATGAAATATCGCGATGTAAATGAAACATTTTGTCAAGGAACAATGTGCCCATCCTACACACTGTCAAACCACAATTAGAACCGGTTAACAGAGGGAATAAACCAGTAACCACCCTTATTTTTTTTGCATCCTTTTTCTTAAAAAATAATCTTAGGTGAACATTTTCCATGACCAACTGCTTGGATATCACTGATAAATGAGAATGATCACTAAAAATAATTCATTCTATAATGTGCTCTAGAGTTTCATGATTCCCCAATAATAAGCATGTTGTTAAGAAAGTCAATGTGTTCTGCACAAAATAGAAGGTCAAACTATCAACATTTTGTACAAAAAGAAAAGGAGAAAAAGATGGAAGGAACCGCCAAATAGCAAGCTGGCCATTGAGTAACGAGAATGATATATAACCTATAAAGGTAAAGTCAAACATTAGAACCTGCAAAACTTTCTTTTTTGGGAATGATTTGATTTCATGGTGCACCACTGTATTTATAATGAACTACGAAAGGAAATTGCATCTAGTGGTATTAGCCATTGAACCTCTATTTATTGGGCCCTAATGCTTTTGCACGTACTATGCAATTTATAAGATAATATTAGTAGTTAAGTAGTGCAAATATTTATAAGATTAGACTTTGCAAAATAATTAGGACCTAGAAACCAAAACCAGTCCATGGTATTATCATTTGCTAAAACTATTTGGTTTTTGGTCTTTTGTTTTGCTTTTTGTTCAAAAGTGATGATGATGATATCTGTTAATGACTTGTTGAAAAATATTTCAACATGAATTGCATATTTCCTTTTCATGCAGCAGTGAGTCAATCATGAGTGGCTCCACTTCTTATCCATTCATTTTATAAGTTTTTGTTTGATTTGTTGCCCAAAAGCATTTTTGCTCTTTTTTTTATAAAAAGATCGAACTTTGGCCCCTATTCCACTAGTCACTACTAACCTGTCCTAACAAGCTAATATGTAAGCCATCTTGCACATGTCTTAATTATTGTCTTTTGTAGTTGTAATCATGGTTGTGGTTATGTTTTCTAATTTTTTTTTTCAATGCTGATGTTAACCATGGCTGCTATGGTTCTTCTAAACTTTGACTACTGCTTAAGTCTAAACTACCCCTGGAAAAATCCAAGAAGAACCTTTGGACAAATTTTAAGCATGCATGGCTGTCCACATCTAGTAAGTTAGCTATTTTTTAATTTCATAGGGCTGGGCTGAACGCATGCCACAGCAAGGCCAAAAGGATATTAGACATCTATATATACTTGTTGTATAGTACACTACATGTAGGAATTGCTGAGGTGAGGAGGACATAGTGTAAGTTTTAATTAATACTCTCCATACTTGAGGACCACACATGACCAAAGTGGGGAATGGAAAACAAATGCATGTATATAGATGATCCAAGGACATGAAATACAAACTGCAAAGGCATGGTTCTCCATTATAAGCTATTCTTAATTAGGATGCCTGACACCCTTGCAAACCTCTAAGCATGAGCCCTGTGGCACCCTAATCTTGGTTTAAAGCAATGGTCAAAAGGAATTCCCTTACCTATATTGATCCTTTTTGTTTTCTATTGAGGGTGACACTAGCATGTGTCGCTTCCTTTTGGTTCTGTTTATGCATATGTAATAGCTTAATTAGCTAAGGTCACTGATGATCATTAGAGTGTGTTTTATATTAATTGGCATCTATAGGAGGGTTCAAAGGCTTCAAGGACCTCTAGCTGGCCTTAATGTAATAGGGTAGTTAGTACAAGCATGCACTTAACAAAATCATATCTAATAATTCCAAGTTGGTATATTGTTTAAAATGAGGTGCATCTTTGTGCTTGTACTTGTCCAAGAGTGCCTACAAGGAAATTGGTCATCAGGTCATCACTAGGGACAACCAAGTTGTAGTTCACCCCCACATATATATGCACTAAACCTACTTCTTAATTTATCCCCATTTGCAAAAGCATCGACAGACATTGTTTTAGTTTCTTGAGCTTCGAAGACAGAAAAGAGTGATGGTATGCGTGCGAATAAATATTTCGCACACACCCACCACTGTTAGTTTTTTTCCCTTTTGTGAACTGTGCCTATAGTGATGGCGATGCAAATGTGATGTTATGCTCAACTATCGCATCCGATATCATCAATACCGTTTGTATTATTCATTTCCATGGAATTTCTATGCAGCTTCTTCTTCACAAATAAAGGCAAAGAGGAATGTGCATCTAAGCGTTTGTTTCTCTACCATATTGAAAGACCATGGAGGTCTATCCATGTGAGCAATGAGTAATTGACTGCATTTGAACTTGTGGTGCTCAAGGTTGAGTTTGATTTGTATTTTCCTTGAATTTGGAAGTAATTTAAGGTGTTTTCAGGATTGGCGGTACTACCGGCCTTTGGGCGGCAGTAGTGTCAGGGAGCGGCACTACCGACCTCTAGTAGGCGATACATATTTTCCAGAGTGGTATTTCTCTGGGTTGAGTGTGATCGACACTACCGATCATATGGGGTGGTAGTACCGAGGGTGCGGTACTATTAGCCTCTAGATGGCGGTAGTTATTTTCTAGGGAGTGGAGAATGGGTTCATGTGGAGCAGTATTACTGGCCCTAGGTTGGCGGTACCGGCCCTAGGGGCGGTAGTGCCAACTTTGCCAGGGTATTCATTGCATATCTTTGTGAACAGTGCTGTGTGACGGGTTGCTTGTCTATGTTGGTTGCAGGAATTCGGAGTTAGGTCATGGTGAAGCGAAGGAGACTGGAACTAGGTTAGGAGAGCTGAGGTCCAGAATGGTTAAGGGACGCCGGAAGATGACTGAGGCCAGGAAGTGGTTGCGAACCGGGAAGACAAGGAGCTAGAGCGTAAAGTATTAATGATGGACATGGCGGGCAACGACATGGACCGAGGTTAGGCTCAGGGAGGAGTTGAGGTCCAGAACGGTCAAGGAAGCCGGCATCATCATGGTGAAGCGAACAAGGACATGTGGCGTGCCGAGTGACTTGGGTCCGTTTGTAAGAGAGGACGGTTCGGGAGAGTTCGGACGCGTGAGAGGCATGGTAGAAAGTCATTAGGGTCACATGGTGGATGACGAAGCATTGGCGATGCTTCGAGTGGAAGGAAAGACCGGTCGTGCCGCAAATTGGTAATTTGTCCAATACTAGTGATCGAGGCGGTTTGAAAAATTGCGGTGCTGGCCAAAGTGGTTTAGGTCAAGCCAAGGTGGTAATTGACACAAATTCGGGCTCGTGGAGCGAATTGGGCGTCATGAAGAAGGACGCTTTGAGAAACGTGCTTGTGGGAGTGTAAAACCCGTTATGTGTGTTGGGTTATCGGGTTAGCCCAATAAATGTAGATGATATCCACTTGAGTGTCCAGGTTTTAGGGTTAGGGTTACCTTCTCTATATAAGGAGATGTAGAGGGAGGTAAAGGACTAAGCCTTGAAGCCTTAAGACTCTAGGTTTAGGGTTTCCACAAAAAATTTTTGTGTGTGTGAGTGCTCCTTGAGAGGTTTGCCCTCAAGTGAGAGGCTTTGTAATCATCTATCTTACTCTAAAATGAAATCTAAATTCGTGCTCAAGCTTTGCCTCGTGTTTTGATCTTCCCTCTTCTTGAGTTTTTGATCTTTCTTGGTGATTTCTTCTTCTCTTGATCTTGTGTTACCAAGGATAAATGATTGATGGGTGAATCATCTATGGATCACATCCCAATCATCTAGGCAAGCTCTTACATGATCATCAAGAGATTTCTCAAGAAACCGATTTTTGGCTTGAGAAGGAATGATTTAAGGTAAATCTTGATCTTGCACGTTTGAGAGAAATTTCTTTGGAGTTCTAGCTTGCTGTAATATATAGAAGACCATCTAAGGTCATCTTGATCATAAAATCCCCACAAGCAAGCCCAAAGTGAAGTTTTTGGTTTTTGCCTGGTTTTGGTGCATCCTTCGGTAAATTGGAAAAGTTCAGAACTTTAACGTCAATCCTTACAATTGAAGGTTCGAATAGATTCCTGACATCCATAAGAAGGTGCATAAAAAGTTTCATGGGTGTTGAGTCAGTCGATCAAAAGTTTTGTGGATTTTTAATCTTGAACTTGCGCTGATTTTATTGTTCACACCTATTTTTACTGTAACATGGTAGTACCGGGGTACTGTAGCACGGTAGTGCCAGCCTCAGCTGATTCGTTCTGAAATTTTCTTCTTCCGCTTCAATCTAATCCTCTGAGGTTTACGTTGGTTTCTTTGGAGGAAAATTTGTAGTTGATCATTCACCCCCCTTGATCGCCATTTCCGGTCCTTCAATTGGTATCAGAGCCCGATTTTGCTCTTTCTAGATCTTAACCGGTCTCAAGAGCTATGGCAACGGACAAGTATTCTATCAAGTCTCCAATATTTTCTCGGGTGGATTATCCTTTTTGGGAATCCAGGATAGTCATACATCACTTCTCAGGGATTTTCGATCTAATAGAAGGTGAAGCTCCCGTATAAGGTTCCTGCCGATAAGAATGTCAATGCCACGGATATGGCTAATGTTAAGGTAAATGCTAAGGTAATAAACATCCTCACATAGGGTCTTAGCCATACTAAGTATGACAGGATCTCTCAGCTACGATCTGTCCATCAGATCTGGGTGACCCTCAATGCTTACTATGAGGGAACCACCCAGATCAAGACGGTGCGGCGAGACTAGTACAAATGTGACTATAACAAGTTTGAGCAGCACGCTGGAGAGTCCTTGGATGAGTGTTTTGGTCGTTTCACCAAGATCCTAAGCGATCTTCGAGCTGTAGGAACTACATACTCTGACTCGGAGAACGCTGGGCATTTTCTTACGGCACTCAGCGTCCGTGCTTGGGAGATGACGGTGACCTCCATCAAGGAAACCACGGCTTATCGACTTTGACTCTTGATGGGTTTTATTCCCGACACAAGATTCATGAGATTGATGTCGTCTCTCGTAAGATGAAGTCACAGTCGATGACCTTGGTCACTGATTCCACTACTTCTAAGATTTTCTTTGATGTTTCTCTCTTGGCTCTTTGTGAGATGAGCGATGAGCATCTAGAGAGGTTTCTAGAAAATGAGCTTACCCTCCTAGCCAAAAAATTCTTCCATGCATACAAGAGGGTGAGATAAAGGAGAAGAAGTGGATCAATCACTTGCTTCAAATGTGGTGGCCCCAACCACATTCGAACAAACTGTCCCAAGCTAGAAAAGATCAAGAATGACTACGGCGATGCGAACAAGAACGACCCCACCGACAAGAACCACGACAAGAACGCTCCAGCTCGAGATCCCACACATGAGAAGAAGTATCGCAACTTCTTCAAGATCAAGAAGCTCTTCCACCGCATCTTCGTCGTGCTTGACGACATCTCCTTCTCCGACGTCGAGACTTAGAGCGATGATGAAGAGAATGATCTGCAAGAGAAGACCAATGGCGGCGAATACTTCATCGTCATGTGCTTCATGGACGATGAGAACGGTATCAACAATGACGACCTTTATAGTGAGTCTGACAAGGTACCTACCTATGACGAGCTCAATGATGCTTTTTGCAAGCTAAGAAAATTCTATGCTAGAGGTAGGGCTAGGTGTTCGAAGTTAGAGAAGGAGGTAGGTAGTTTGTCACGGAGCTTGCTTCACTTAGATCTAGACCCTCCTGTGACACTGATAACTGCTCTTTGTGCAATGCTTTGCTTGTGGAGTTGGAGAACCTAAGGACTTTGCATGATAGTGTGCTTTCTGAGGTTGAGGTTCTTAGAGTGAAGAATGCTAGCTTGAGCACTGTTGATGCTAGTCTTTTTCATACTCCTATATGTGCTTCTTATGACAATTGCCCTAAGTTGCTAGTTGAGAATGATGCTATGACTACTTATCTTAGGAAGCTTTTTGTTAGAAATGAAGAACTTGAACAGTTTGCTTTTAAGGACCTAGTCAGCTCATGTAAGGGCTATAGGTAATTAAAACTTGACAATGATGCTTTAAATGTCAAGTATGCTGAAATTGCTAAGGACCTACTAGCTAAGTCATAAGTTGTTTGTGCTAGATGTGCTGAGATTAAGGGGGGATATAAGCAAAATCCATGATGAGTTTAGGAAGAAGCTAGAGGCCTAGACCACTAGGATTAGGAATATCTAGTGTGTTTCTTGTGAGTCTCTCAAGATTTAGGTGGCCGTACATAGGGAAATATGCACGTGTCGTTCGTTCTTCTTCTTTTGGCTCTTCATCATCTTCTTCCTTTTGTTTTTCATGCGCCTCTCTCTTCCAGGAGTGTTAGTATCTCATGAGCACTCTTGGGAAGTTTGTTGGAGGAAAAAAAAGCTCAATCTCATTCCAAACCAATCTAAAATTAATAGATTCAATCAGGGTCTAGAGTTTGATTACTTGAAGCACTTTCGGGCACATTCTCCTACTATTGTGAGTGCCTCCAAGAGTAGAGAGATTGTGATTGCTCCTAAGTCTAGTACCACAGTGTTTTGGTCAGCTGGTGTAGTCCATGAGATCTCTGATGAGAAGGTTACTCCTCCTGTAGCTTCAGCCTCTAGTAAGGCAAAGTATTCCTGCATATTCTGTCAAAAGGATGGATACTTAACTAACTTATGGCATGCCAAGATAGCATGTCGTGAGCGTGTTCATGCTCTTAGGGGTATTCAGGCTCATCCCTAGACTCTGAGTGCTCCTAATGCACCCACGGCTCCTAGACAGACTAGAGAGTCTTCTGCTTTTAGACAACGTCTATGACTTGGTTTTTAAGCTGTTCGTTCTGGTTTTGATTCTAGAGTTGTTCGTGGTCAGAGTTTCTGCTGTCCTCATGACATTCCTCATTTTTCCTAGTGAGGTAGGTATCAACGGCGTAAGTTCGTTTTTGCCAATAGGAGGTTTGGGCAGCGTTATTGGGATGGTCCAGCTTTTGCACGTCCGCGGACCAGCCCAGTTCCAGCTCCTAGACCTTCTATAGGTATTGCTTCTGGATTTGTGAGAGTCAAGCTTCGAAGAGACACTAGAGTTCAGTCTTTTGTTCCTGTGACTGGTACTTCTGCTCATCGTGTGGATCAGTATTGGGTTCCTAGATCCGCACTTATCTGCCCCAGTACTGAGCCATCGACCTCTCGCTTTCACTGAATCAGGTGTGTAGGGCTGGGAAGGGAGAGGTATGGATCGTAGACTCTGGCTATTCTCGCCACATGACTAGAGATTCTCATTGGTTCTCTTCCCTAGTCCGTGCTCCAAGTGATGAGCTAATCACCTTTGGGGATGTTTCGTCAGGTAGAGTCATCGCTATATGTACCGTTCGTATTAATGATAATTTCATTCTTAAGGATGTTGCCTTAGTAAGTAAGCTGCGATACAATTTGCTTTCAGTCTTTCAGCTTACCGATGACGATTTCGAGGTGAGCTTCAAGCGTAATGCCTGTAGAATTCTCAATTCTTCTGAAGGGTTAGTTTGTGGGATTTCTAGTTATGTGAGAGTTTTTCGTGCTGACTTTGCTGTTTCTTCTAGTGATTCTCTCCGTTGCCTAGTTGTTTCAGAGTCCCGTGATCTCTCCTTTTGGTATAGAAGACTTGTTCACATTGGCTTTAATCATTTGACCCTAGTTAGCAGTCATGATCTTATTCATAGTTTGTCCAAACTCAAAATAGTCAAAGTCTTGGTTTGTTCTCCTTGCTGATATGGCGAGATAGTTGCTACTTCTCATCCCTAATCACCATGGTGATGACTGATGCACCAGGACAACTCTTACATATGGTTACTGTTGGTCCAACTAAGGTGTAGTCAGCGGGTGAGAAATGGTATGTTCTTATCATTGTTGATGATTTTTCGAGATATTCTTTGGTGTTTCATGGCCTTGAAGGATGAGTCTTTTACCCATTTCAGGGTTTAGTCTGTAGGTTATCCTTTGAGCTCCCAGGTGCCTTACGAGTTATTCGCAATGATAATGGCACATAGTTCAAAAACACCTACTTTGAGAGCTTTTGTGAGGAGTCAGGTATTAAACATCAGTTCTCCTCTTCATACGTCTCTCAGCAAAATGACATAGTGAAAAGAAAGAACAAGACCTTAGTCGAAATGGCCAAGACGATGCTAGATGAGTATAGTACCCCTAGAAAGTTTTGGACTAAGGCTATAGCTACTACTTGCCATGTATCTAATCGAGTTTTCTTAAGAGCACACTTGCACCGCACTTCATATGAGTTGAGGTATGGGCAAAAGCCAAGTGTTGCTCATTTTCGTATTTTGGATGCAAGTGTTTCATTCTGAAGTCTGGAAATCTAGATAAGTTTGACTCTCGTTCTTCTGACGGTATATTTATAGGTTACTCAACTTCTTCTCGTAGCTATAGGGTCTGGAGTAGTGAGAGGAGTAAGATTATAGAGACCTATGAGGTGGTATTTGATGAGGCTTGTCTAGGAGCTAGACTAGATATATCAGGTTCTTCTTCCCTCTATGAGACCATCTTTATAGAGGATGAGGATAATGGAGATGATGGTATTCTACCTAATCCAGTCCCTTTTATACCTGGGGTACTTTCTTTTTCTATCTCTGCACCTCAGAGAGATTAGCCCTTACCTTCAGACCCACTTGCAACTAGTGGCTCTATTGCTGCCTCTTCTATTCATGAGGTAGAGGACACTTCTGCTCTGGACCTTCCCGTCATGTTCAGCGACATCATCCGTCTGATCATATGATAGGTGATCTATTTGAGTGTGTCATGCGCTCAAAGTCAGGTCTTTCGTATTTTTGTCTCTATTCTACCTTCGTTTCTTCCTCTGAGCTGAAGGATGTTTCTCATATATTGTCCGATCAGTTATGGATCAATGCCATACATGAGAAACTGCAGAATTTTGAAAGGAACAAGGTCTGACAGCTTGTTGAGCCCTTATCTGGTCATAATGTCATTGTGACCAAGTAGGTGTTCAAGAACAAGCAAAGTGACGATGGGGTTGTCATTAGAAACAAGGCTAGGCTAGTTGCTCAGGACTTCACTCCGGTTGAGGGTCTTGACTTTGAGGATACCTTCGCTCCTGTAGCTAGACTAGAGGCTATTAGGACCCTGCTTGTATTTTTAGCATCCAAGGGCTTCAAGATTTATCAAATAAATGTCAAGAGTACATTCCTCAATATATATATTGAGAAAGAGATTTATGTGAGGCAACTTCCAGGATTCGAGAACCCTAAGTAACCAAACCATGTCTATAAGTTTTCTAAGGCTTTGTATATACTTAAGCAGGCCCCTAGAGCTAGGTACGAGAGACTTAAGTTTTACCTTTTTAGTCATGGTTTTGAAATGGGTAAGTTAGATAAAATCTTGTTTGTTGACACATAGACTCGGATTTTCTCCTTGTCTAGATCTATGTGGATGACATTATCTTTGGTGGCTCCTCGCATGCTCTTGTATCTCAGTTCTCAGATGTGATGAGCACATAGTTTGAGATCAGCATGATGGATGAGTTGAGCTACTTCCTCGGCTTTCAGATCTAGCAGATTCGGGAGGGTATTTTCTTGCATCAAAGCAAGTACACTCGAGACCTCTTGAGACGCTTGGACATGTCTGAAGGGAAGCCAGTGAGTACTCCTATGGCCACCACGACTATTCTTGAGCTTGATGAGGATGGTGAGCTAGTAGACCAAAATGAGTTCAGGAGTATGATTGGTTCACTCTTATACCTCGCCGCCTCGAGACCGGACATACACTTTGCTGTGTGTTTGTGTGCTTCATTTCAGGTCTCTCCTTGTGTCTCTCATCGTCAAGCGGTGAAGTGTATTTTCAGGTATCTTCGAGCTACCATTGACTGGTATTTGGTACTCTTCTTCTTCCTGTTTGTCCCTTAGAGCCTTTTCAGATGTAGACTTTGCTGGCTATAGGATAGATAGGAAGAGCACTTCTAGCACTTGTTAATTTATTAGCACTTCTCTTGTTTCTTGGTCATCTAAGTAGTTGTCCAGGGTTATACAGTCCACCGCTGAGGCCGAGTACGTAGTAGCAGCCAGTTGCTGTAGTCAGGTACTTTGGATGAGATCGACCCTGCGGGACTTTGGGTTAGCCATAGATAGTGTTCCACTCTTTTGTGACAACACTTTTGCTATTCACATTGCCAAGAATGCAGTGTAGCACTTTTCGACCAAGTATATAGATATCAGATATCACTTTCTTAGAGACCATGTAGAGAAGGATAATATAGTGCTCCAGTTTGGAAAGAGTGACCACCAGATTATCGACATCCTTACCAAGCTTTTGTATAGCTCTAGGTTTGTGGCCTTAAGGAGAGAGCTTAGAGTTATGATCCCTTATGGCATATCTTGAGGAGCTGGTTCTGTATATTATGTATTATATGTTTACTTTCAGTATTTTCTTTTCTTTGCATGTTTTGGGTGTCTTTGGGCTTTGCTTTTATAGTTCTGAGTTCACTTCACTTAGACTTCTGGCATGCTTTGCATAAACCTCTCATCTTATACTATAGGTTGGTATCATGCTTAATTAGTTATTTTCTCTTCTCTCTAGGTTAAGTTCCCTCACAGTATTGCAGGTCTAGTAGGTGTTGGACTCCCTGGGTAGACATGGTCTGTGTGCACTCTCTAGTTAGGGTTTAAAGAGTCAGCTTTCCTATGTTAGTCATATAGGGAAGATGAGAGCGAGTCTGAGCTATAATGTTCTATACTATTTTTTCTATGCTCTATAGACCACCCAGTTTTCAGTTTCTTAGCTTCCTCTTCGTAGTGTGCGCTTTCGATTTTAGTAGAGTTCATTTGAAGGTTTTATGAACTAGTTTTGCTAATCACTCAACTTGAATCAGATTTGTACTTAAAATTGATTCATTTGTTGAGGGGGAGTCTCGAGAAGCTTTTCATCATGCATCATATATACACTTTATTTTCTGTCAGTTGAGCTTTGTCTATTATACAATTAAATTCATATTCATGTTGTGCACTTTGCTACTTTTCTGATGATCATTGCTAACTTAGTCATGTCTAAGTTCATGTTAATTCATCGTGCTAAGCTTGCTAAAAAAATAAAATTTGAGCTTTAATTAAAACTTGTAGCTTTTACTTGCTATGTTTCATCACTAGTTTCATACGTCATGCTTTGAGAAATCTTGGATTTCTACTAAAGTTCCTAGAGCAACTTGGGTAGAGTAGATTGTTTCATTCTAGAATCTTTCATTTGCTCATGTATCTAAGTGCTAAAATGATCAAATATTAACTTATATGTGCTATAATTGATCTCAACACTTTACATTCACGAGACTAATTTCCATTGCAATGAACTTGGAATGTATTGTGTATGACCAAGACCACTATTTTAAGTGTCCTGCTTGAGATAGTCGACTCTGGCATGAGTCAATCAATAATTGTAAAATACAAATAAAATAAAAATAAGGAAGAGGGTGAAGCCTAGAAAGCCTTTGTCAATGGCTCCTAGTCGAGGACGTGCTTTGCTAAGATAAGCCATCAAAACCTCTTTGTGTGCGTTAAAATTTAAAATTTGCATTCACAAAAGATGATTGAGCATGAAGGATATCTTATGCACTTGTAGCTCCCCAAAGTGTTGACTAGATTGAACTCTAGGTTTTTTATTTGCTCCATGGTATGGCCTTGCTTCTAGTTTGGAAATTATGCCAAGTGTTGCTTTTGTTGCAATCATGCAAAATCAGCATAATTTTATTTTGCTTGCTAGCGAGGACATTGAACTATGAAATTGGATACGCCTTAGTCTAGCATAATCTGAGGTGTCATACTTTGTTCATGTGGTCACTTAGATAATCTTCAAAGCTCTTTTAGGATGCATTTCATGCCTACATGGTTCTTTCTTTGATGCATATATTGCCAAAAGGGGGAGAAATATAGAAAAGGCATCATGGGAGAAATTGGGAGAAATATGTGAGAAATGCATCTTTATTGCATCTCATGGTCATGTTGAAAAATTGTTCTTTCCTTTGGATCATGAGTCAAATTGAGCTTTTGTGAGATCTTCTTGATTTTTAGGGCATTTGTAGATAACTTGTTCTTTTTCTTGGTTTGCTCTAAAATATTATCTTGCCAACTTAGTCATGATCTTTGTTTTCTCTTTCATTTGGACCAAATATGGTTTTGCAATTAAATTGCTTTCTTCTTTCCTTTTCAAACTCAAATTGTGTTTCTTTTGATGTTTGTCAATATACTCATCAAGGGAGAGATTGAGTTATGAGGTCTACCTATGTGAGTGATGAGTAATTGATTGTGTTTAAGTTTGTGGTGCTCAAGGTTGAGTTTGATTTGTACTTGCCTTGAATTTGGAAGCAATTTGAGGTGTTTTCAAGATTGGTGGTACTACCAGCCTTTGGATGGCGGTAGTGCCGGGGAGCGGCACTACCAACCTCTAGAAGGCGGTACATATTTTTCAGAGTGGTGTTTCTCTGGGTTGAGCATGATCGGCACTACCGGCCATATAGGGTGGTAGTACCGAGGGTGCGGTACTATCGGCCCCTAGATAGCGGTAGTTATTTTTCAAGGAGTGGAAAATGGGTTTGTGTGGAGTGGTACTACCGGCTCTAGGTTGGCGGTAGCACCGGAGCGGTAGTGCCGACTTTGCCAGGGAATTGTGGTGCATTCTCTATTGATTATGTCATGTTTATTGCATATCTTTATGAACAGTGCTACATGACGGTTTACTTGTCTGTATTAGTTACAGGACTTCAGAACTAGGTCATGGTGAGGAGAAGGAGACCATGACTAGACTAGGAGAGCTGAGATCCAGAACGGTCAAGGGACACCGAAAGATGACTAAGGCCGGGAAGTGGTCGCAAACTGGGAACACAAGGAGCAAGAGCAAGAAGCATTGATGATGGACATGGCGGGAAACGAAATAGACTGGAGCTAAGCTCAGAGAAGAGTTAAGATCCAGAATGGTCAAGAAAGTTGGTGCTGTCATGGTGAAGCGGACAAGGATATGCAGCGCTCCAAGTGGCTTGGGCCCGTTTGCAAACGAGGACGGTTCGGGGGAGTCCGGACTTGTGAGAGGCTTGATAGGAAGTTATTGGGGTCATATGGTGGATGATGAATCATGGCCTTAGTGGTTTAGGTCAAACCAAGATGGTAATTGACACAAATTCGGGCTCGTGGAGAGAATTAGGTGTCATGAATAAGGCCACTTTGAAAAGCGTGCTTGTGTGAGTGTAAAACCCCTTATGTGTGTTGGGTTATCGGGTTAGCCCATATAAATATGGATGGTATCCACCAGAGTGTCCAGGTTTTAGGGTTAGGGTTGCCTCCTCTATAAAAGAAGATGTAGAGGGAGGTGAAAGACTAAGCCTTGAAGCCTTAAGACTCTAGGTTTAGGGTTTTCACGAGATTTTAGTTTTCTTGTGTGTGTGAGTCTCCTTAGGAGGTTTGCCCTCAGGTGAGAGGCTTTGTAATCATCTATCTTACTCTGAAATAAAATCAAAATTCGTGCTCAAGCTTTGTCTCATGTTTTGATCTTCCCTCTTTTGAGTTTTTGATCTTTTTTTGTGATTTCTTCTTCTCTTGATCTTGTGTTGCCAAGGATAAATGATTGATGGATGAATCCTCTGTCGATCATATCCCAATCATCTAGGCAAGCTCTCACATGATCATCTAGAGATTTATCAAGAAATCGGTTTTTGGCTTGAGAAAAAAGAATTTAAGGTAGATCTTGATCTTGTACGTTTGAGGAAAATTTCTTTAAAATTCTAACTTGCTATGATATATGGGAGACCATCTAACATCATCTTGATCATAAAATCCCCATGAGCAAGCTCAAGGTGACTTTTTTGGTTTTTGCCTGATTTTGGTGTATCCTTCGTTAATTGAAAAAGGTCTTAACTTTGACGTCAATCCTGGCGATTGAAGGTTAGAATAGGTTTATGATATCCATGCGAAGGTGTATACAAAATTTCATGGGTGTTTGGTCAGCCGATCAAAAGTTGCATAGATTTTTGATCTTGAACTCGTGCTGATTTTACTGTTCGGCGTTCGCACCGGTTTTTACTGTAACATGGTAGTACCGGGGGTATTGTAGCATGATAGTACAGTGGTAGCGTCGGCCTCGGCTGATTCGTTCTGAAATTTTCTTCTTCCGCTTCAATCTAATCCTCTGACGTTTTGGTTAGTTTCTTTAGGAATTTTTTTTTTGTAATTGATCATTCACCCTTCTCTGATCGTCATTTTCGGTGCTTCACATATAACATAAACTAATTCTTGTCAACCAACGATATGTAACGACAAATAGGTTAATAGTTAGCACCATGCAAAGTGGAGAGGCGTCGATCGTGATAATAACCCTCTGACCTTATATGTCATTATGCTACTAACATTAGCCTTTCTTGTCATCGGCATTATCTTAAGAGAATTCGAAGTTGATCCGCTTGAAAACTATGTGCGCGTGCATGCTTGCCTAGGTAGCTACTAGCCAGTTCCATCAGCAAGGCTGCTCCTTTGTGACGGCTAAACTTTCTGATTCGATCCCAGAGCAGGCCAGGGAGCTTGCATCAGAGAGAGATAAACATACAGAGAGATACATATGATCATTTCGGAACCGATCACTTTTCTAATTCCCTTACTATCGGAATTGTAAATCTAACCTCCTCTTCATCAGAATTGCAAATCTACCCCTCCTAACGTGCTCTGCACTCCCCTACCACGGGAGACGGCCTCCAGCACTCGCTGACCGCGGCAGGCCACCTCCCGCTCCAGACAACCGGCTCCCCCGCACTTGCCGACCTCCCGCGCTCGCCGGCTGCTCTCGCGCCCAGCTCCTGTGGCACAGTGTGCTCCCACACTCGCCTGTATCGTGCCGTGCTCTCAGAGCGCGGCAGGCCGGCTTCCGCGGTAAGAGAGGGCGAGAGCACGTTGGGTAGAGGATTAGATTTACAATTCTAGTAGAAAAAAGATTATATTTGCAATTTCGATGATAAAAGAGACTAGAAAAGTGATTATTTCATCATTTTGTTAGCCTAGTGCCTTACTCTCGAAAGAGGAAGAAATTGGTGTGGAATTCATCGTAAAATGCAATGCGTTAGTTTGTCGTCCGAGGGTGATCTGAACCGTCCGATTGGTCAATTTGTCGTCCAGATCGATGATATATTCTCGCTGTGGCGGCTGAAGATTGCAAAGGAGTTTCTTCCAATGTTTTTTTACACTTGGGATGATCTCATAGGGCACACAACACAAGGAATACCTTTGGCTAAAGCCAGGAGCACATTGAATTCAAGGGTTCTTAGTATTCACCACTTGGAACCATCTCCATTTTCCCCTCTTTAAATAAATAAAACAAGATAGAACAATTGGGCGCTTTTGCCTACATTGTACGTGAGTGAGTTTCTGATTCCACCACTAGTCACCAGGGGTAGATCTAGGTGCGGTGCCTGCACGACACCCAAAGTTTGAAAGACGTCGAGAAATTATTTCTTGAGTGGCTAAAATTTATTGATTGAATATATTTTGATTTTGATAATTTGGGATTTTTTAGAATTATTTGTATTGTACTTTTAGTAAATTTAAAAAACATATTTGTTCGAATATTCATGATGTTGTGAAACCATTATATAAGACTATAGATCGAGTTATACATGTGAAATATAAACCTTCGTTGAAAATTTTCTAGTTCCGCAAGTACTAATCACTCTACCTATAAAGTCGAAAGATATGCTATATATGCTGCGATATAATTGAAAATAGAGCTGCAAGTGATGATATAAAGCATAGGCGCCGATTCTACTTCCTTTCTATAGCTAGTTGTGCCCAGAGTATCATACTATTTTTCTAGTGTCTTGGAGGAGAATTTTGCAGTTACCTATCGTTTTCAGGCATCCCAAGCCTTGATGTGAACGTCACACATGTATGCCACTATACCAGTTAAGGCGAGACGAGACGAAAGCTGCGAAAACAAATCGGGGGCGTTAATTAGGGATCATAGAAAGTGATTATTTGGAACTGGCTTAGCTAGCTAGCGAGCATATTATTGTAATGGAAAAGGAGATGATGATCCTCCGATTTGAGAAGTTTATTTATACTAACTTTCTACCTTGCTTGGACGAGGAAGGACGCGTTTTATTTGTGGGATTAAACTAAATCCTGACCTTTGGAGACTGCGAAGAGGCACAAGACTCCATTTCCGAACGTAATTACTCAGTAATCAATCTCTTCAAGAACAAACGAAGATTAACTTTACTTACATCTGGAATCCATACTCCTGTACCGTGTCAGATGTAGAAGTCATTTTTGGATTCTAGTATTGTCGAATTGGAATGCCGGACGCCTTTTTCTTCCACTAAAAACACGTCAAGCATATTAATAAAAATAAAACGACATAATATATATGAACTATTATTTCGTTCTGCTGAAGTATGAGTAGGTTATTAATCTTTTGCTAATAATTGAAGTTTTTTAGTAGACTGCTTGGTATAAATTATGATGTATTATTTCTTTGTTTTAAGTAATTAACTTTTTTGCTAAAGCCTGAGTAGATTGTCTGTCTTTCCCCAACAAATTGAGTTTTTGTAATTGGTACATGAAACTCAATATGGTATCAAAACTAGATATGTCAGGATATTTGGTGGTGAGATCAAGAAGGTTCCATAAGTTCCATCCCTGTCAAGTTCACATCATAAAAATTCTAATTAACCCTAGCTATATAGAGGAGTGTTAGGGTAAATCGGTTCATACATAAAACTCGAGGTTTCTACACTAAAGCAAGTGGTTCAGACAAGACCAAAAGAACAGTTTGAGAGAAGGTACAAATTCTTCCACTGAAAAGAAAAGGAACAGCACTCGGGTTTGTTAATTTGAGTCTAGAAATGTTCAAAAGTGACTTCTTGTATGTTCATCCATCCATGGCATCACTTGAGCTGCAGTTGTAGACGTTAGCTTCTCATGCCCATATTTTTAACTCATTACAATATTGCGTTAACTCATTACAATATTGCGTTACTAACCATCATCATCATCACTGTATCGCACGCCCTCTCTTTCTGAAATGATTCTCTGTGAGCTTTATAAAATAAAATAAAATGTTAATTAACATCCATACCCTTGTTTGGGGTTCCTATGCATCAGATTCTGGCTTTGACTAACCCATAGAACCATGCATATTTTTGTTTGTTTCTTCCTTTTCTTGGGATCCTCTATATGCAGTTAAGTCAAAAATACACGCCGCACGTGTATCTTCCTATACATATTACAATATGTGGAATTAACTACATATATCGTATCTAACCTTTGATCGAAAGTATCATCGTCTGGTTGTCTCTTAAATATTGTAGTTTTCACCTATGACATAAAGAGTCTAAAAAAAAGAGAAAGAATAATAAGGGTTGTCACCTAGGTACACATTTGGAATAATATATATATATATATATATATATATATATATATATATATATATATATATATATATATATATATATATATCTGTTATTCTACATCTGTGTAGAATAGCTTATTCTAAACGCCAGCCAATATTGCAGTCCGACTAAACCACGCATGGCATTAATTAGTCTGAACCCGAACCCGTTCATACAGGCGTAAATCCTTAACCTGCATGTGAATCATTGCTTGACTGTATGGTTGATCATTGGTCATGCATGCATGCACACGACACATGATTAATTGTGCAATTAATGTTTTCTCTACATATAGTAAATAGATATGTTGAGATAGGACTGTTACCGGTATGAAATAGTAATTGAGTTAGTATTTGATGATATTTGCTGCTTTTTCCTCAGATTTGCCGCTTTTTCCTCAGATGTTAGACTATGTAACAGATTTTACTATCTGTATCAATAGATTGTACTATCTATAGTAATAGATTTTACTATAAATTCATATAGAGTTTAGTGGCGAGAATTATATCACTATGTGGATGTCGTTGTCAGTAAGCCAATGGTGAAACTGATCGTAAATTTGAGCTGTCAATAAAAAGATATAGCTAAATAAAAAGTAGCAAGGTTCATATATAAACTAGGGTCATATTTTCTAGTCGGGTAGGCTTACGTGCATTTCTAGTTTGTACAGGATTTTTCTATTTCTTTGATTTAGCCGTAACTTTCAAATGAGATTGATTTTTGTTTTCAAATTTTACACAGTTATAGAATCTCATCTCCACTATGTATGGTGATTTTTTGAGATTTTTCTAAAACTTGTACATATATTTTTTACGGACTTTACATGATAAAAGTGGTTTACTGTTAAATGAAAACCAAATTACTGATATGTGCAAGATTTTACTATTGAACAGACGCATAACATTTTACGAACGGTTGTCATTTGATTTTATCATCTATTACAGTAAAATTTATTTCCATCCATATAAAAATTTACTAATTGTGGTTGGACTTTGTTCCTGAGCATGCATGCAGAACAGAAGCGGTAGTAGCTTGATGTGTGCCGAGGACTTCACGCCGAAGCGATTGCTGATCAGTAGCCTCGGTAGCATGTAGTTATGTACTGGGCGGAAGAATACGCGAATGACTAAATTTATATATACGTAATAGCGAAATGAATTGATGCCTATATATTTTATTGTCATACACTAGTAATGCGTTTCAGTAGTAAACTGATGTTTACACAATAGTAAATTGATGTTTTATTTGGTAGTAAAATTTGATTTATGCGACGTTTATTAGTGAGACTTATATCATATTTTTCCTCTCGTCATCAGTAATCTACTAGTGAAATTCGTTCATCAATCGGAGCTGCGAATACAAAGTTATGGCTAAAAAAAGAAAAAACGTATTCATGCACAAACTAGTAAATGCGTTATCTAGTCAGTTCGGCACCTCTGTTTCAACTAGTAATGTGTTTCGGTAGTAAATTGATGTTCATATAGCGGTATTTGATATTTTATTTAGTAGTAAAATTTGATTTATGTGACGTTTATTAGTGAGACTTATATCATATTATTCCTCTCGTCGTTAGTAATCTACTGGTGAAATTCGTTCGTCAATCGGAGCTGCGAATACAAGTTATAGCTAAAAGAAAGAAAAAACATATTCGTGTACAAACTAGTAAATGCATTATCTAGTCAATTGAGCACGTTTTGTTTCAACTAGTAATACATTCAGTAGTAAATTGATGTTCATACAGCAGTAAATGGATATTTTTATTTAGTAGTAAAATTTGATTTAAGTGACATTTAGTAGTGAGACTTATATCATATTGTTCCTCTCGTCGTCAGTGATCTACCGGTGAAATTAGTTCATCAATCGGAGCTACCAATAAAAAGATATGGTTGAAACAAAGTAAAAACAGATTTAAGTACAAAGTAGAAAACGTGTTCTCAACATGTTCTAATTTATCTAATTAGTATGTGTTCTTGTTAATATACACATCAACTTTTTTACTATGACATATGATACAGATTACTACGGAATTCTATAGCTACGCGTACGTGGTAGTTTTGGGCCTTTCTTGCTTTTTTGGGTCGTACGTTGCCGACCGGTTTGTTGTAAGTTTCGGCCAGCGACGATTTATGGACCCGCGCTTCTTCGCATGTTTCCAGCATGAGTAGGGTGGACATTTTTAAACCGAAACCAAATTACCGAACTAAATTAATCGATTATTTTGGTTTTCGATTCGATTTTTATTTTAGTATAATTCAGTTTTCGGTATTCGGTTAGGTTTTTCGCTTTCAAAAACCGAAATAACCGAATAGCCCATATACAATACCACTTTTATAATATTCTTTCTAAAGCTACTAAACAATTATCATATTCTAACACATTTATGTATATGTTTGGTATATTCATATGTTCTATTATGCTTATACTATAATGACCTATGAATATTGTGTAGGTTTATCCCTACTATGTGTTGCGATATAAGAATGACTAAATATAATCTACCTAGGTTTTTATTCATATTTCGATTAACCGAATTAACCGAACCAAAATATCGCGGTTAATTCGGTTTGGTTTTTCATTTTGGTTCGAGATATTCGGTAGCCAGTTTCCAAAACCGAATTATTTTAAAACCGAAAAAACCAAACCGATTAGATCGAAGAAACCGAATACCCACCCCTAAGGGAGAGCATGATATATTGGCCATTTCTCATCCAAATATAGGATAAGCAATACCAACTCATTTGACAAGTTATGTATATGTGGTATGTTTTGTGTTGCAATGTAGAGGATCCTTAAAAAAAACCATCTTTGCATATTACTCCCTCGGATTATAAATAGTTATCGTTTTGGACATTGACACGGTCCCTAAAACTCAACTTTGACCACTAATTTCTATTGTAATATATTTAAAAGATCCAATAAAATTACATTTCAACACGAATCTACACATATGATTTTTCATATATCCAATCTAAATATTTAAAAAGATATAGATAACTAAAGACTGCACGTTTTCCAAACCGACAATTTTTTGTGAACTGGATAGAGTAATATCCACTAGCTCGAAACACTTCCACACGATACTATATTTCACTGTAGCACCATGCATTGGTTATAGTACTCCAGAGGATCATATCTATGATAAAATAACTTTGAAGAGAGATGGTTAATTATACATATAGGGTGGTTTTCGATTTTCTTGCACTTGAGAAGACGTGATCATCACCAACAAAGTGTTTTCTGAGATGGAGCGGCATTCATTTCGGGAAGAATCGAATCCCACAATTTTCTACTCGCTTGTTGCAAGCATCGGGTTAGTGTTGGCTATAGCTTTGAGGGCAAACGGATCGTGGAGCATATCTTGTTAAGAATTTGGAGAGCGAAAGAAGCGACTTGGATTGAATAGACCGATTGAGATATAGAATGCGAGAAATGTACCTTATAAAACTAAAAACCTATATAGTTTGTCATTGAGTAGCCAAACCTGAGATATTGTTTGTTTGGAGGAATATGTCTGAAGAGTGATGTCCTTTCAGCTATAATATATCTTATGACAAAAGTTTAACAGGAAGCTTCTTGTGGAGATTGAGGAGCATAATGACAAGCCGTCCGACCGAGGATTACGGACAGCTGCGATTGGTCAAACCCAACCAAATTAAATTAAGTGAGACGGCTTTTCGTACAATATTAATTCTCATTACAGGAACTTCCCAATCGAGCTTAATTTAATCCCATTTCTTCTCCCGCAAATTCTAATCACGATCGAACAAGCGCCCTTGTTTATTCAATCTCCGCGTGTGATTTCACTACCAGCAGTGGCTTTCTGATCTCATGCATGCCATCTCATCTACGGAGTGTTGGATTAATCAGCGGTAGCCCACACCACAAGGAGTATGATAAAAAGGAACAAAAGTGTTAAGGAACCTCGCTATCGAATAGTTCGGGGTTCTCGAATATATCTAAATTGGAGAACAGAGAGAGAGACACAGGTATATGGGGAGCGGCGACAAAATTCTTTATTGCTTTATGATTCTTGTACATAGGAGGGACCCCCTCCTCCTTATATAGCGCTCACCTAGGGTTTCGGCTAAGGGACCGTCGTGAGCTTTTCATTGAGCCACGTGGTTTCCCAACAAAAAGCACGCAACTGACGAGAGGATTTATTTACAAGGTTTGGCCATGTCCGTCCGTCCCGCGAAGTCGAACCACGGCGGCTCCGTCCATGCATACAGAGAATTTATTTTCTTTTTACGATTAGTGTTATAGGAGGTCGTCGGTATAATCTATATATACCTAGTTACATGGTCCGATTCGGACTCCTACATTGCGCTCCCACTTAATTTCTAGACACAACCTTTCCTTTTGCATTTTATCTTATCGTATATATGTATGTATGTATATATGTATGTATGTACGAGTCATACACAACATGGAGATCGATGATGACTTGATAATCATGGACTCGGTAGAATTACCGGGCACCGCATTACTCTCAGGGCCTTTTTGGACGCGAGGGAGAAAATGGTTGTCTAAATCGGGATCAAGCTAGCTGGCCATGAATTAACCAAAACGAACACGACACCACCGCGTACCACACTTGCTAATCCATTTGCAGCAGTGAAACATTGCATCCACAGGACTAGCAGCAGTTGGCTACTCGATCTAGCAAGTAGCAGCTGATTTTCTGGCAACCTAAATGCGGCTTGATAGGATAATAATTAATCATGAATATATATATATGCATGCATGCATGCACTATCTATTTTACCATCGGCGCACTAGAGCTTAGCTAGCTACTTAATTGGTTGGGGTGGTAATAACTTTCGTAAGGATGATTCTACTTTCCACAATATATAGGCCAAGCAGCTAAGCTAGCTAGGGGGTAGTAGCACATATATGCTTAAGCCTAGCTAGCTTGCAATTATTCATGGAAAAGATATGCTTAAGGCCGGTTAATCATCACGAGAAAGTCGTTGGAAAAACTAGCTCGGTGATGATCTTTCGGCGCAATTCGATGATAAAGCGATGGGATTTTTCTTCTGCATGCTTTCGCCGTTCTTTTTCGTACCATGAATGCATGGAGACGGCCATGACCATGATCGAAGAGCAGAATCATTGTACTTTCACGGCCATCTGGTGGGCTGAACCTAAGGCAAGGCCGCAAAGGCTAAAAATGGCCTCGAAAATATATACAAGGACCATATGGTGTACTGATGCAAAGCACATTTACAAATAATGGCTTGACCAACCTTTCAAGGTAGAATAAATTATTGTAATTTCTAGAAGTCGCAAATGGACCTACAATCAGCATCTAACTATGCAAAATAAAATCTTCTACACATACATACATATATACACACATATATATATAATTACTATTATGTAGCTACGTGTAGTTTAAGCAATTCTACACGCCGGTTGGTTTTGTAGTCCAACCGAGCCGAGCGTTTCACTAATTAGCGCTATAGAATTTGCGACCGAGCCTTGAAATATTAATCGTCCGAAATTAATGCATGCATGTGTGTGACCGAGAGATGCAAAGACGTATACATGAATCTGATTTCTATTTGTTTTAGCCATAACTTTTTATTCGCATGTCCGATTCACGAACAAATTTCACCATTAGATTACTGATGACGAGAGGAACAACATAATATAAGTCTGCCAATAAACGTTATATAAATCAAATTTTACTACCAAATGTACATCAATTTACTACTGTATGATAGTAAAATCTATGTATATCAATAGTAACATCTATATATATGGATAGTAAAATCTGTTTTATATGCCGCGACTTATATCAGTGTGTTTCTCTTGTCGTCAGTAAGCTACCGGTGAAAACGGTTTGTGAATCGGAGTTGTCAATAAAAGGTTATGGCTATATCAAAGAAAAAACAGATTCATGTACAAACTACGAAACACATTACTAGTGACGCATGACCAACTAGTAAAAATTTCTTCTGTAATGTGTTTCTAGTTTGTACATTAATATGTATTGTTTGATTTGGCTATAACTTTTTATTGACAGCTCCGATGCACGAACGGTTTTCACAAATAGCTTACTGACGACGAGAGCAACATAATGATATAAGTCTCGCTAATAAACGTTGCACGAATGAGTTTTTACTATCGTTTTACCAAATATATCGTAACATTTTACTACCACACAGGCTGCTGGACCTCTGATATAGTAGTAAAATCTATATATACCGATAGTAACATCTATGTACACGGATAGTAAAATCTATTTTTATGCGCCGAGACTTATATAAATGTGTTGCTCTTATCGTCAGTAAGCTACTGGTGAAAACGGTTTGTGAATCGGAGCTGTTAGTAAAATGTTATGGCTAAATCAAACAAAACATATTCATGTACAAACTACGAATGATATTTATTAGTCAGCGCATGTATGTGTTCACAGTAAACGTTTGTGTTCACATTGACTAGTTCAGTAACATGGGGTTACGGCTCGCGCGTAGAATAGGCAAAACTGCGCGCAAGCGCAGATTAGTGCTACCGTGTATATACACACATAAACACACACATATATATATATATATATATAGAAATGATATTCTACAGTTGTGTGTAGAATAGCATATTCTACATGCCGATCGGTTTTGCAGTCAGACGACCGAGCCCGCGTGGCTTCAATCAGTGCAACAGACATATTTGAACATATTAATAAATGCTACTTAGTGCTTGTACATGAATCTTTCACTTTTTTGATTTAGTCATAACTTTCAAATGAGAATGATTTTGGTCTTCAAATTTTTTAGGATTGTAGAATCTCACATCCTCTACGTATGGTAATTTTTTGAGAATTTTTCAAAATATGTACATGTGTTTTATTGAACTTTAGAAAACACTGGATATATTATGTTTTTACTATTCAAACAAATGACATGTTACGAGCTATTAAACCAGATGTTACCATATTGAAACAAAGTGTTAGATAACAGCTTTACACAGATATAGTAACACCTTGAGTAATAGGAAGTAAAATGTCATTTTGTTGACAGTAAAAGATAGTATATGCTGTTGTTTAGCATTTTGTTATTTTTGTATCTCTCAAATTCGATTGAGTTTAGTCTTCAAATTTAATAGAGTTGTAGAATCTCACCTCCCCTACGTGTGGTAATTTTTTGAGAATTTTTCACAGTAAAATGTTATTTTTTACATTAAAAGATAGTATACAGTGTTGTTTGGCACTTTGTTATTTTCATATCTCTTAAATCCAATTGAGTTTGATTTTCAAATTTTGCAGGGTCGTAGAAGCTCACCTACCCTAAGTATGGTAATTTTTTGGAAACTTCTACATATGATTTTCATAAATTTTACACCATAAAACTGTTGTATACAGTATAAAGTAACACATATATAGTATAAAGTAACACATTGAGTAATAGGCAGTAAGAGTTTCTTGACAGTAAAATGTAGTATATGTTATTGTTTAGCACTTTATTATTTTTGTATCTCTCAAATCCGATTGAGTTCGGACTTCAAATTTTACAGAGTTGTAGAATCACACCTCCTCTACGTGTGGTAATGTTTTGAGAATTTTTTACAGTAAAATGTTATTTGTTTGACATTAAAAGATAGTATACAGTGCTGTTTGGCACTTTGTTATTTTCATATCTCTTAAATCCAATTGAGTTTGGTCCACAAATTTTGTAGGGTTGTAGAAGCTCACCTACCCTACGTATGACAATTTTTTGAAAACTTCTACATATGATTTTCATAAATTTTACACTATAAGACTGTTTTATACAGCATATAGTAACACTTTGAGTAATAGGCAGTACGATGTAGTTTTTTTGCCAGTAAAATATAGTATATGCTGCTGTTTAGTATTTTGTTATTTTTATATCTCTCAAATTAGATTGAGTTTGGTCTTCAAATTTTGATTCTTTGAGAATTTTTCACAGTAAAATATTATTTTTTTGATATTAAAAGATAGTATACAGTGCTGTTTGGCACTTTATTATTTTCATATCTCTCAAATCCAATTGAGTTTAGTCTTCAAGTTTTACAGGGTCGTAGAAGCTCACCTACCTACATATGATAATTTTTTGTAAATTTCTACAAATGATATTCATAAATTTTACACCATAAGGTTGCTGTATATAGCATATAGTAACACATTGAGTAATAGACAATAAGACGTAGTTTGCTTGACAATAAAATGTAGTATATGCTGTTGTTTAGCATTTTGTTATTTTTATATCTCTAAAATCCGATTGAGTTTGGCCTTCAAATTTTATAGGGTTGTAGAATATCACCTCCCCTACGTGTGATAATTTTTTGAGGATTTTTACATTAAAATATTTTTTTTGACAGTAAAATGTATATATACCGATAATAAAATCTATATATACGAATAGTAAGATCTGTTTTATGCGCCAAGACTTATCTCAGTGTATTGCTCTCGTCGTCAGTAAGCTACTGGTGAAAATGATTTGTGAATTGGAGCTGTCAATAAAAAGTTACGGCTATATCAAAGAAAAAAACAAATTCATATACAAACTACGAAACACATTACTAGCGACCCATGACTAAATAGTAAAAATGTCCTCTGTAAAGTGTTTTCTAGTTTGTACATAAATCTGTGTTTTTTTTATTTGGCTATAACTTTTTACTGACAGCTCGGATGCACGAACGGTTTTCATCAATAGCTTACTAACGACGAGAGCAACATAATGATATAAGTCTCGTTAATAAACACTGCACAAATGAGTTTTTACTGCCATTTTACCGAATGCATCGTAACATTTTACTAGCGCGCAGGTTGTTGGACCTCTGGTGTAATAGTAAAATCTATGTATACCGATAGTAACATTTATGTATACGGATAGTAAAATCTATTTTATGCACCGAGACTTATGTCAATGTGTTGCTCTCGTTGTCAGTAAGCTACCAGTGAAAACGATTTGTGAATTGGAGTTGTCAGTAAAATGTTATGGCTAAATCATAGAAAAAACGTATACATGTATAAACTACGGATGTCATTTATTAGTCGCCACATGGATGCGTTTACATTAGCTAGTTCAGCGACACGGGATTACGGCTCGCGCGTAGAATAGCAAAGCTACGCGTAAGCGCAGATTAGCGCTACCGTATACATATGTACATATATATATATGTATATACATATATATGTATACATATATATGTACATATATATATATACGGTAGCGCTATTCTACTCTTACGCATAGCGATGCTTATTCTACACGTCGGTCGTAACAAGCGTACAACAAAAAAACATCTCACGTACGCCCGCGTGACGCGTGATGGCTAAGCCAATTACCCATGTAGTAAGAGCGGCTAGTAAATGAGTTTCTAGTTTGTAAATAACATGTTTTTTGTTTTTTAGCCATAACTTTTTATTACCAGCACCGATTCATGGACGGTTTTTACCAATAGCTTACTGACGACGAGAGGAACGTAATGATGTAAGTCTTGCCAATAAAAACTGTATAAATTAGATTTTACTATTCGTATACATAAATTTTATTATCGGTGTACATATATTTTACTGTCAAAAATAATATTTTACTGTAAAAAATTCTCAAAAAATTACCACACGTAGGGGAGGTGATATTCTACAGCCATATAAAATTTGAGGGCCAAACTCAATCAGATTTGAGAGATATAAAAAAACAAAATACTGAACAATAGCATATACTATCTTTTACTGTTAAGAAAACTATATCTTACTGCCTATTACTCAATGTACTACTATATGATGTCTACAACAGTTTTATGGTATAAAATTTATGAAAATCATATATATATGTTTTCAAAAATTACTATACGTAGGGTAGGTGACCTTCTACGACCCTGTAAAATTTGAAGACCAAACTCAATTGGATTTGAGATATATGAAAATAACAAAGAACCAAAAAGCAACATATATTATCTTTTAATGTCAAAAAAGTAACATTTTACGGTGAAAAATTCTCAAAAAATTACCACACGTAGGGGAGTTGAGCTTCTACAATCCTGAAAAATTTAAAGACCAAACTCAATCGGATTTGAGAGATATGAAAATAACAAAGTGTCAAACAACAGTGTATACTATCTTTTTCTGTTAAAAAATAACATTTTACTATGAAAAATTCTCAAAAAAATACCACATGTAGGGGTGGTGAGATTCTACAACCCTGTAAAATTTAAAAACCAAACTCAATCGGATTTAAGAGATATAAAAAAAGTGCTAAACTGCAGCATATACTAACTTTTATTGCTAAGAAAACTACATCTTACCATCTATTACTTAATGTGTTATTATATGCTGTATACAACAGTTTTAAGGTATAAAATTTATAAAAATCATTTGTAGATGTTTTCAAAAAATCTCAAAAAAATATCATACTTAGAGTAGGTGAGCTTCTACGACCCTGTAAAATTTTATGACCAAACTCAATTGGATTTGAGAGATATAAAAATAACAAAGTGCCAAACAACAGCATATACTATCTTTTAATGTCAAAAAATAATATTTTACTGTGAAAAATCTTAAAAATTACCACACGTAGGGGAGTTGAGCTTCTACAATCTTATAAAATTTAAAGACCAAACTCAGTTGGATTTGAGAGATATGAAAATAACAAAGTGCAAAACAGTAGTGTATACTATCTTTTTCTGTCAAAAAAATAACATTTTACTGTGAAAAATTCTTAAAAAATTACCACACATAGGGGTGGTGAGATTCTACAACCTTGTAAAATTTGAAGGCCAAACTCAATCAGATTTGAGATATATAAAAAATAAAATGATAAACAACTGCATATACTAACTTTTAAAAACTACGTCTTACTGCCTATTACTCAATGTGTTATTATATGCTATATATAGCAGCCTTATGATGTAATATTTATGAATATTATATGTACATGTTTTCAAAAAATCTCAAAAAATTACCATATGTAAGGTAGGTAAGCTTCTACGACCTTGTAAAATTTGAAGAGCAAACTCTATTGGATTTGAGATATATGAAAATAACAAAGTGTCAAACAGCAACATGTACTATCTTTTAATGTCAAAAAAATAACATTTTACTGTAAACAATTCTCAAAAAATTACCACACATATGGGAGGTGGGATTCTACAACTCTATAAAATTTGAAGACCAAACCCAATCAGATTTGAAAATTATAAAAATAACAATGTGCCAAATAGCAGCACATACTATCTTTTACTATCAAGAAAATAACATTTTACTTCCTATTACTCAAGGTGTTACTATATCCTGTGTAAAATTGTTATCTAACACTTTGTTTCAGTATGATAACATCTTGTCTAATAGCTCGTAACATGTCATTTGTTTGAATAGTAAAAATACAAGATATCCAGTGTTTTCTAAAGTTCATAAAAAAACACATGTATATATTTTGAAAAAATCTCAAAAAATTACCATACATAGAGGATGTGAGATTCTACAATCCTAAAAAATTTGAAGACCAAAATCATTCTCAAAGTTATGGCTAAATCAAAAAAGAGACAGATTCATGTACAAGCACTAAGTAGCATTTATTAGTCATTCATATTCAAACATGTCCGTTGCACTAGTTGAAGCCACGTGCGGGTTCAGCCGTTAGACTGTAAAACTGATGACGTGTAGAATATGATATTCTACACGCAGTTGTAGAATATCATTTCTATATATACATATATATACGTACATGTATATACATACCTATATACATATACATATACATATACATATATATACATATAGTATAATTACCTAGGGAACCATGGTGCCTGAGCACCATGATCTAAAAAGGATATTTTCTCTATGTATTTTCGTGCGAAGTTTTTTGAATTTTTTAGGATGCAGAATTTAACCAGTTTGCTAACTAGTTCAAACAAGTTTGAACTCAAATTCAAACTAATGTTTCCCTTTTTTATGATAGTTTGGTTGTAGGTATGTACTGATTTTATATATAAATCAGCAAAGCATGTGATCCAAACTCGTACAAAATCTTTGAATTCGAGTATATTTTTTCAAAGGTATGTGTTTCATTTGAATTGTTATAGATGAGGTATATACCCTAAAATTGAAAAATTTGAAAAATATACTCGAATATGACTTAAATTTGCGCATTTGAAATCATGGTGCTCAGGCACCATGGTGCCCCATTTCGTGTGTGTGTGTATATATATATATGACGAAATGAGGCACCATGGGACCTAGGCATCATAATTTTAAATGCGTGAATTCAAGCCAAATTCGGGTATATTTTTTGAAACTTTCAGTTTTAGGGTATATACCCATTTATAATCATTCAAATGAAACACGTACATTTGAAAAAAATATACTCGAATTCAAAGATTTGAACGAATTTAGATCACATGTTTTGCTGATTTATATATGTAATCAATATCATAAAAAATTCAAAAAATTTAACATGCAAATACATAGGGGAAATACTCATTTTGGATCATAGTGCCCGAGCACCATGGTGCCCTAGGTAATTGTACTCTCTCTCTTACATATATATATATATATATGTATATGTATGTATATGCATATATGCGTATGCGTATGCGTATATACATATATATTACTATCTATATACTTTAAGCTTTTACTACTGCATAGATTACACAGGCTGCTGAACCCTCTGCATAATAGTAAAACTATGTATACTGATAGTAAAATATGTCACCGTATAGCAAAAATGACTGTTTATTGACGATACTTATCATTATGTTGCTCTCATCGTCAGTAAACTACTAGTGAAAACTGTTCATGAATCGGAGCTATCAATAAAAAGTTATAGCTAAAACAAAGAAACAATATTCATATACAAACTAGAAATGTATTTACTAGTTGGTTTAGCCGCGTAGTGATGGGCTTAGTTAACTGGAGCAATCTGTTACGCTGATTAGTGTCATGCATAGCTCGATCGGACCGGACTAGGTTAATTGGTTTGGCCATACAATAGGCTATTCAACACAAAAGTATAGAATAGTGTGTGTATATATACTTTATCTTAGGATTCCTGCACCCAAGTGAGCCATGGCCTTAAACACCGACAGATTACATTGTTTTGTCGGCGTGGAAAAAAAATGTAGGCGCCTCATGTTTAACACTTAGTTTTCTTAATATTTTGGTAAACGTCACAACATAGATGGTGGCGCAGTTGGCTAGAGCTCAGGTCTCGTAGCTAAAATCGATTGATCCTGACTCCTGAGCTCACCGCGTCAACAAGAACAGTGATTAAACTGTGCTGTGCGACTGACTGGTTCCGTCACCCCTGACTTTTTTTACCCTATCATCACAATATATATGTAAACACCCACCCCACCCACACACACAAAGAGAAGAAAATCACGAACTCGTGAGCTCTTCATTTCCCCCCCTTCTCACAAATTAGTTCAATTCGATTTCCCCCCTAGTTCGCACTCTCACCCCATCAAAAAGAGCAGTGATTAAATCGTGCTATGTGACTGACTGGGTCCGTCACAACTGAGTGATCTCTTGATTAGCTCAAAACACTAATGAGCTCTTCAATTTTTTCCCCCTCTCACTAATTAGTTCAATTTCGATTTTATTGTTTGGCGAGGGTATGAACTCAATACACTTATTTGCTAATGATATTAATGATATGTACACCACCCCCACCCCAAAAAAGAAGAAGAGAAGAACATCATGAGCTCTTCATTTTCCCCCTGTCACTAATTAGTACAATTTCGATTTTCGCCTCCTAGTGCTCACTCCACCAGATCTGACAATGGATGGATCCCAAATCCACAATATTATGAACTCCATTTTTTTGTCTGTCGAAGGTATGAACTCGAGTTTTAATTTTAGCTATCATCACAATATACTTATTTACTAATGATATGTACCAAAAAAACAAAAAAAAAGAGGCGAAGAAAGCCATACTCAGTGTAAGGTGATGGATGCACGGCACGGTGTCAATAAATACCTTTTGATTTCAGGTGTAGTTACATAGCGTATGCATCTCAAGAATCAGGAGTAACGTACAAAATATGCTCACGGTGCACGGCACCACAAGAAAGAAATTGAGCTGAAAGCGAGAAATAATTGGCGCGAGAATTGACACTTAAAAGTTGTGATAATTCTCGTCTTCGATGAGATATACTAAACTAGATAGCAATCCCGGTATCAAGGGTCAATGACCTACTAGGCATGAAGAGGAGAGTACACTGTATTATTGCAAGCTGCAAGGTTGGAGCCTAGGGAAAATGAACAAAAAAAAGACGGCCGGTGATGCGTTCTGCATTTAGACCGGGTCGCAGTTAGTATCACCAGCAACTTTGCCCCAGTTCTCATGCCAGTCAGAGAAGCCAGTAAGCAAGGCCTCTTGCATCCACTGGTACCGGCACTGTGACGCGGCTTCAGGAACTGTCAGCCAGGTCCTGCGCCGGGTGCTCTGCTCAGGCCATGAGGTCAACTCTTCCTTCACATGCAGCGCAAACACCGCGGCTCTGCACATACCCTCAGGGCAGCAAGCATCTTGATGTGTCTTGCTTTTGAAGTCGTAGAAACCCAGAAATTGCTGATTCAGAGAAACAACGGCACCATAAGCTGAAGTATAGTGGCACTTCACAAACATGTCTCAAGTTAGAACGAAACAAATCAGGGAAAGACAAACGGCATGTAAGCATGTACTTTCATCATGATCAAGCACTAGAGAACAGGGGAAAAGGCAATATTATCTCCACTGGAGCCACATGTGCTCAAACGAGCATTTGAGATGCTTCTAGGGAAGTTATAATAATTGCGATTTCATGGTTCTTCCACTGTGCAAGCATTATGCATGTTACAAGCTGAAATTGTGAGATAGAATCCATGTCATGTTGATTGTAGCATCCAACATTACAAAGTACTAACATGCTAATTACGAACTAAATATTCTAGACTAACACTGACCGAAAGAACTCCACCTTGGGGCAACTGAAGCACATAACATACGGGCTGGTGCATGTAACTCAATACATACTGAGCTCAAACAACCCATCCAATTAAACCACTGGAACTAGTTGAACATCACCATCATGATCCACCAAGAGCACTATGTCCATCCCATGATTCTTCCACTGTGAACTAATGAAAGTCTGCACTTGCTTGCATTTCTTGGTAAACTCGTTAAGATAAATCTAACTGTAAACTGCACACTGGCCAGTATATTTTCTTTACCACCAGACAATGTTTTGTCAGTTGTACTGTGTTTACATTGCATGATACATGCTACACAGCATTAAGCCATTAACCTCATGCAACTAAGATATTACTAGATGTGAGTCATGTGACTTGCGATATCACATACTTTGATGCAGCAGCAGGCCACTATTAAGATCATGATAAATGAAACTTGATGAGTTTGGACGATAAAGCATATAGATCATTCCACTATTGGTAAGATAGTTTCCAGTTCCTGAAGGAGTCAAATTCCCTTAATAAATTAATATCATAATTGGATGTCTAACTATGATGACTTATCACAGAGGGGAATCTAACAATAGACATGAACTCAAAAGTTCAGGAGTAGGAAGGCTCCAAAAGCTTGTGAGTTTTGATGATATAGCATATAACTCATTGCGGTAATGTAGCTTCCAGTTCCTAAAGGAGTCAAATTCAGTTAATATCATGACTGGATGTCAATAACTATGATGACTAATCGCAGAGGGGAATCTAACAATAGCCATGAACTAAAAAAATTCAGGAATAGGCAGGCTTCAAAAGTTTGATACTAATTAATCTACATTAGCAGCTTAGTAGAATTAAGATAAAAACATGCAGCTCGCTAAGCATAATACTGAAAAAGGATAAACCTAACAGTCTAACACAGTAAATATTGAATCTGCATGACAAGCCACAAACATACAAAAGCAGTTTCATGATTACTAGAGGAAAACATGGGCAAATATGTCTCAGCACATGGCATACATGAAGTGTCTAAAAATACATACGCAAATAAAAATGAAAAGTAGCCATAAAAAATACCATCTCTTACAGGTATCTTACCACTATATCTCCTCGAACTCCAGCTTCTTCTACAGCTTCTCGAGCAGCTGCCTGTTCAACAGTTTCATCGTTCTCCCATCCTCCCTGCAACAGGAAGATAGACATAACCAAATCTCTACATGGTAGTATGATAACATTTACCCAACAAGTTTGTGAGAATGACATGGCACAAAATGAATAGAGTAAATTTGTAGACTGCCATTGCAATCACATGCAACTTGGAAACAGCCATTGTGAATGACATGCACTGCAAAATACCATCGTGAAGACAAAATTATCTTGAAAATGCCATTGCGGTCACTTTTTCTGTCCAAAGCAGCCATTAGAGTTATTTTTGGAGAGAGAAAATTTCAGAAATGTCAATTCTAGCCCTATGTTTTCTCCTCTTCTCTCTGCAGGTAGGTCCCGCCCGTCAGCCGCAAGCCGCAAGGATAGAAGGAGCAGTGGCTCCTCCTATGCCGCTGCTGGCTGCTAGTGTCGTCGTGCCCATGTCCAGCCCCACCAACGCCTTCGTGCCCTGCCCTCGCGTCCTTGCTCACACCGTCCCTCAGCATCATTCCACTGCTCAATGCTAGGCTGCTCCGGCGGACGAACTGCGACACCACCGAGCGATCTCCCAATCTGGTGAGCGATTTTGATGTTTGTTCGCGTCATATCGTGTTCTATCCCTATATAGACTCATACCCCAAATTAATTTGGTTTTTTGTTCACGTAGTGCGAAGAATCACCCATTGTTGTTGTCCAGATTCTGTCATCTTCTCCATCTCCCTTCACTGTCATAGGTCAGCATTAGTCCAATCCCTTGGCGCATGAGCAGCCCCTCGCTGTCTCCATCATTTTGACGTGCTCACTTTTCCCTCCTAACCTCCAAGTTGCTGCCACCACAAGCACCCGACACCCACGCTGTCACCTCGCTGCAGGCATGTCTCCGGTGCATCTCTTCGTGGAGCGCGTGGACCACCACCACCGACGGATTCGCCTCATCTCCCTTGCTCCATTTTGGTCCTCCCTAGAGCCTCACCTGCACTCCATTGCTGCCAACCTGTGCTTGGGTTGAGAAAGAAGAGAGCAGGAAGAAAGAACAGAGGGAGAAGAGATGAGGAAGAAATCAGGCAGGGGGGCCGGCCCTAAAGAAAAGGAAATGAAAGAAAGGCTGAGAGTAGAATGGTCATTTTGCACCTTTGGATGGAAAATGTCACGGTGATGGTATTTTCCAAAGCCTTCTGTGTTTGCAATGGTATTTGTAAGTTTGCCTTCTTCGCGATGGTATTTAGCAACTCCGCAACTATTGCGATGGTACTAAGCAAATTTACTCAAATGAATAAAAGCTAACGTTGTGTATTATCTGAAAAATAGGTTAATGATATATTTTAATTGTACTTCCTTTATATGTAGTTGCCAACTTACCAATAAGCTAAATAAGTAAAGTACAAATTTACAAAACATAGTTTTGCATATAGGTTCATTAAAGGATCAGGGCTTGGATACTTCTTAGTAGCACATAAAATGTTCACATCTGCGTATCAATTCTTCTAATTTCATCTGGATTTGTCTCAGAGGTATACAAAATCATATAAATGCCAGGAACAGCACCTTGGCACTTTGAAGCTAACTGAAATATTAATCTGTGATGCTCATAGGGTATAGTAGCTTTAATGTAGCATGTCAAAATAGGAAAAGATTGTAAAAGCAATTCCATATCAATTAATTGCCCGTGAAAATGTTGGTCATAAATCATCAATTTTATAACAAGCAAAAAGGTTGCAAATTCATGTCAAATAGTCACCCACACAAATTTTGGTAAACTTATACACAGAACATTCACACGCTTTTTTTTAACATCATTATATATTCTATAATTCTAAATTTCTAATAATTTGGATGGGGATGTTTACAATGAATACCTTTGGAAACAAGAGACCTGGTCCACTATGGGAGTTTATCATGAGAACTTCAACAAGTTTCTTCTGTTCATCATCAGAAGTTTCGTCATTTTTAGCTCTATACCTGAATGGTATGCACCTGTAGACGCATTGAACTTATTCAGAGAATCGCAAATAAGCCACTATGCAAAAGCAGCACGATGTAATTGTTAATCCCCACATTTCACAAAGGTTTTTGTCCAAGAGCACAAGCTTCCAAGACATCCAAGAAGTGGAATATACTAAATTTCTTCAAGTTAATGTAGACAACAGTTCTCCAAGATGGAAAAATCATGTCAGAGAGGAGCTAGGTCTTATCACAGAAACAGCCAAAAAAATGTTCATTGGAGTGTACAGTTATATGTTAAGGTGGCAAATTTTGCAACAGTAACCTACAAAACAATAATGTCTATATTTGTAAAAGGTGCTATTTGAGCTACTTGAGCAGTAAAAATTCCCATATTCAACGAATTATGCTTTCTGGCAAGCTTTGTCGAACTAACAAATGTTGTAGATGCAACCTGCCAACCTGCATCTCAACCATAAGAAACAGACAAATTGTTTGTGTGATGAAAGGAGTTTAAGGCTTAAGAAGGTCAACAGCCAAAGTCTCTATGATGCGTTAGGCTAACGGCTAGTGATCTTCAACAAGGTAAGAGTATCACACGAAGATCATTAAAATTTTAGCTTCTCTCTACGTCTCTTCCAGTTACACTATCTAATGAAACTTGGGTTAGTTTTGAATTCCCTCATTACAGAAGGAGCATTTCCTAGACCTGATTACCTGTTCATATGTAATCACCTCAACCTTTATATTTTCAGTAATTGTAACTACTTCGTATGAACATCTCATAATGAGCACTCCCTCTCGACCAGCAGAAGACAAGTGCAACAGAAAATAGCAATGCAAATTCATCAACCTGCCACAAGCCAGAGCCAAAGTCTACCCTAGCTTATTAAACAAAAAAATTAACTAGGAGCAAACCTAAAAAAAGGCACCTATCAGGAACAAACGCTTGGATTATCAAGAATGATTTGTGACCTTTGTCATCAGTAATGTCCAGTGACGCTGACTGACGCTGAACTCAGCTGAACTTTATCTATCCGCACATTCATCAATATTGATTTGAACTGCCATACAAAGCCGCTTAGCATTGGAAAACAACATATTCCTAAGAGGCTAAGACAACCCATTCCTTTCCATCACGTCGTCATTTTGATCCAAACAAAAGTAACTTATGAAGGACACATCCCACAATAAATCCTTACTTATGAAATGTACCACCAATCAAATAAACAAACCATAATGCTGTCGCTATCATCAGGTGTTACTACAAATTTAGATAGTGTGCATTGATTAAGACTTCCCTGCTCAGTGCTTACATCAATCCACAAACAACTACCTTAGTGCATATAATAATTTTTATTTTGAAGACAGCATACGCAAACACCACCAAACCCACCCACGGTGGTAGGCACATCACCACACGACACCCCCCAACGATCCAATACATCCATCCACCCGAACCAATGCCATCACCTCGCAAGAGGATACAGAATTCGATGCGCACCGCGCCCTCACGTCGCATTAGGTTAGCTAAAGAGGGCAATGGGCCGCTTGCACGTAGCCAACGCAAATCCAACCCAATCAAATCAAGAAGGTAACTTTAAAGCATCAGGAGGATCAGTAATTGATTGGGCAGGTGAAGCCCGTACCCGGCCACCAGCCGACGGCCATCCTCGTAGCGCTGCTGGTGGCGGCCCGTGCGGGCCACCAGATCGCACATGCTCCCTTGCTGTCCGGTTCCGCCGCCCCCGCCCGCTCGCTCTTCCTGCGCGCCGTCTCGCCGGCGGGGGGTGGGGTCGGCGGCACGCGGCGGGCAATGCGGCGGGGGCGAGAGGGGGGAGGAGGAGAGACTTGTGCGGGGGAGGAGAGATAGGATGTGGGAATTTCTCGCCGCGGCGTGGCTCCGTGAGGGCGCCCTGTTACTTTGTTTTTTTACTGTTGCTGTTGTCGTGTGCTTAGCTCGCTTCTTTTTTTTTTTTCTTTTTTTCTTTTGGGCCGTCGGAGTCGCTTGTCTTTACGTTTTTGGTTGGGTTGGGCGCTTTTGATTTAGAGGTCGTGGTGGGCGGTGACCTGGAGCGTGCAGACTTTGTATTTTGGTTTGTTTTTCTTTGGAAAAAAGTATTGAATAATAGACGGTCGAAATAGATTAATTCAAACGCCAATTCTCCAATCTTGAAAATACTCTAGAAACAACCACAATAGATGAACAAATGATATAAGGAGTTTAAACTCTTTTATTATTGATTAATTTATTATATTGTACAATGAGAGATATTTATAGTCAAAACCTCTCAGAGTTAAATTCGGGATTCGTCCACAAACCCTAGAAGTTAATTATATCTTGACATTCCTCCTTGGACAAACTCCGCGTAATGCATATGCCTAATTAAAAACTCATCTAAAAAACCCAATCGAAAAAAGAAATGAAGAAAAAAGTAAACAGCATCCACATATTGTGTCACACTTGTTGCCTCATTAAAAACCTTCATGTGAGAAAACTTCAGGAAGACTTACTAAGAGAAAAGAATGCAACTTGCAATATTCTGGATTAGGGTAGCATCTTCAGGATCGTACTAAGGTTTATGATTAAGGGATTTACTCCCTCTAAACTCTGCATCTCTTTAAGTTGTCTCAATCTAATGCCGGAATATATATTTGGAAATTAGATGTCGATAGAGACTTAGTGAATAAATTAGCTAGATTTTCACTTAACTTAGTTTACATGATCTTTATCTCACCATTCTTCTGGATTCATGAGGATAGAAAAGTTCAGGAGCAATATGATTCATGATATTGCTCTTGATATAACACATTCATATTTGTGCAATACAAGCAGTATTATCTTCATAAATAATTATGGGGGTGTCAATGGTGTTAATACCACATGACATCTGGATATGTCTAATCACACGTCTTAGTCAAATACATTCACGTGAGGCTTTATATAGTGCTATAATCTCTGAGTAGTTGGTAGAGGTAACTATCAAAGTCTGCTTAAAGGGTCGCCAAGAAATGGCTATACCGCCACAGAGAAACATAAACTTAGTCTAAGATTTGGCACTGTGGGGATCAGATAGATAGCCAACATTCGTATATCCTACTATGGTTGAGTATTGGTCTTTTCGATAAAATAAGCCAAGATCTTGTGTATCTTGGAGGTATCTAAGTAAAGTCTTGACACCAACCAAATGCCTTCTGGTAAGGCTGTACTATGTTTAGCTAATAAATTTACTACTAATGTAATATCAAACCTAGTGCAATTCACAAAATATATAAGTGCTCATATGATGCTTAAGTATAGAATTCCAGGTCCTAAGACTTCCTCATTTTTCATCATTGGTTTAAATGGGTCTTTATCCACGTCAAGGGATCTGACTACCATGTAGGTCTTTAAATGATGAGATATATCTGTATTAAATTTTTCCAATACCATCGGTATAGGTAGACTAGTGTACAAAAATCCCTTCAATGAAATACTCTAGCTATAGGCCTAAGCAATATTTTGTTTTACCTAAATCTTTCAACTCAAACTTTGTCATAAGGTAAGAACTTGCTTCCTTTATGTACTTCGAGGTTACGATGGTATTTAGATTATCGACATAAACTGAGATGATATAAAATCCATCCTAGGACTTCTTTATGAACACATAGGAATAATCATCATTATTGGAGTAACCATTCTTCAATACGAACTCACTAAATCGGTTGCACCACATTCTCCTCGATTGTTTTAACCCATACAATGATCTTTGCAGTTTGACACAATACATGTTACAATTGGTTTTATTAGGATAAGGAATTTTGACTCCTTCAAGTACTCTCATATAAATATCCAGATCTCGTGACCCATATAAATATGCGGTCACTAAATCCATCAGTTACATTCATAAATTCATGTTAGCTACCATTGATATCAAATATATTAACATTGTTCTACTCATTACTGGAGAGTAGGTTTCATCATAATCGATACCGGGTCTTTGCGTGAACCCTTGTACAACAAGCCTCACTTTGTATCTTATCACCTAATTGTTCTCATTTCTATTCGTAATAAAAAAAACCCCATTTGGATCCTACAAGGAACACTTTAGGAGGTGTTCACGTAACGGGACTGAATACTTTCATTTTGTTAAGGGAGTGTAATTCTACCTCAATTGCTTCTTCCATGTGACCCAATCTGAGCGCTTCTAGCACTCTACTATGGACTTTGGTTATGGATACAGATCCCAAGTTTTAATAATTTTTTTGGCAAAATATATGTCAACAATTGCAATCTTTCTTTTATACAACTCTCCTGAATCCACATAATTTGTGGATATTTCTTCATTAATTTCTTCCATCTCCTCGTGATTTTCCACAATAATGTAGTCTGAGTGTTCTGACTTCCCAGCATCAGTATGTGCGCGTAAATATTTGCTGGGGTTACCATCCTCGGGATAGCTCGCTTTAGGGATTTTCTCAACGTCAGGTTGAGCTTCTTCTACTGTCTTGGGGAGTGATTTGTCTTGTTCGGTTCGTTGTTTCTACGGATGTCTTCGCGAAATAAAGTCTTGTGCGCCCAGAGGTCTCCCCCTCTTCTTCCTATGAAGGGTAAGAGTGGATTCAATATCCATCTGGGGTATTTTCACTCTCTCCGGTATATTTACTATAGGTATTTGAGATTTTGGTACTTCCTTATAACCAGTCAAAGCATCTGGCAAATTATTAGCTATTTGTTACAGATTCATTATTCTTCGAACTTCAAGTTCAGATTCTTTAGTGTGCATGTCTAAGGACTAGATACCCGTGATATTCTAATCTATTTCATGTCATTTTTAGTGTGGTAATTTTCTCCCTCTAATGTCGGGAAATTGTCCTCATCAAATATACAGTCGACGTACCGAACCGTATACAATTCCCCTGTCATAGGCTCAAGGTATTTAATAATTGACAGAGATTCATAACGTACATAGATCTCCAACTTTTGGTGAGGACTTATAGATATACGTTGTGGTGGAGAAATTGGCACATATACAGCACAGCCAAATTTTCGCAGACGAAAAATCATTGAATCTCTCCCATGCACTAACTACAAAGAGGAAAAGGTGGGTATGCAGTTGGTTTGAGTTGAATTAATGCAGCAGCGTACAACACTTTGTGGCCCCAACAATTGGTGGGTAGTCTAGAATTTTGCAAGAATGGACTAGCAGTAAGTTTTATTTTTTAATTAATGACTTTGCAAAACCATTTTGTGTTTGGACATGAGGTATTGATTGCTCCACATTTATGCTCAGAGCCATACAATAATCGTTAAATTCCTTTGAGATAAATTCGCCAGCATTGTCTATTTGAATAGACTTAATCCTTTCATCTGGAAAGGAGGATCTTAATTTAATAATTTGAGTGATTGATTTAGCAAAAGCACGATTCCGAGTATATAAGAGGCATACATCGGACCATCTAGCAGAGGTATCTATCAATACCATAAAGTATTTAAAGGGCCCGACAGGGACTAGATAGATCCACAATATCACCTTGAATCTCTTGAGAAAACTCGGTGATTCTTCTCGAACTTTCAGATAAGAGAGTCTAGTTATGAGCTTCCCTTTAGCACAAACAGGGCATAAGAAGTATTCAGATCTAGAGAAGTATGTAGTTTTTTTTGCTATAGCTAGCAGAACTATTAGTAAAAATTTTCTCATCATATTCAACCCAAGATGACCTAGTCGATCATACCAAATCTTAAAGAGTTTTGGGTTTTTAAGTATTGTTTTCATTGCAACATATCCTTCAGGTTTTATATATGTATAGTATAATCATTCAGTGTGTCATGTTTGTTCTATATTTTTACATTATGTTGCTCGAAGAAACAATAATTTTAATGCTAAAAGCATACTTTTAATATAGAACAACATATAATCCAATGACGAAGAAGAAAATATGTCTTTAGACAGTTGCACCACCAATTTAATTCTCAGGGAAACTAAATATATTTAGACTTTGACTAAAAAAATGAAAATGTTATGATCATCGCTGGAAGTGATGCCCTCATTGTTAGCACTGGAAGGGCCATCATAGTTCTTACTATGTTTACTCGTATAATAATAGAGGATGCCCTCTTGTATTTTGAGTTTAGTTGTACCGTATCAAATTTCAAATATACTTGTCTAAATGGTTTCCACATAGAGACATATAATGAGGGTGGTACGAATGCCTACTCACGACTATGTTTAACAAGTGCAATAAGCGCATGGTTGAAAAACTTCTTCCCTTCTTTTAAGGATTATACTATACATATATAAAACCTGAAGGATATGTTGCAATGAAAACAATACTTAAAACCCAAAACTCTTTAAGATCTAGTATGATAGACTGGGTCATCATGGGTTGAATATGATGAGAAAATTTTTACTAATAATTATACTGGCCATAACATAAAAATTATAGACTTCTCTAGACCTGAAGACTTATAATCCTTTTTTTGCTAAAGGGAAGCTCATAACTAGACTCTCTTATCTGAAAGTTAGGGAATAATCACCGAGTTTTCTTGAGAGATTCAACGTGATATTTGTGGACCTATCCAGTCTCTATCAGGCCCCTTTAGATATTGTATAGTACTAATAGATGCATCTTCTAGATGGCCCTATGTATGCCTCTTATATACTCGGAACCGTCGTTTTGCTAAATTTGTCACTCAAATTATTAAATTAAGATCCTCTTTTTCAAATGAAAGGATTAAGTCTATTCAAATGGACAATGCTGGCAAATTTATCTCAAAGGAATTTAATATTCTAGAAATAATAATAACAATTATTCAACCTCAGTGATAATCGCTCTTCGTGAACATCGACCAATGTTCATCAAGAACACAAACTAAACACATAAGGAAATGTGGCATCAACTTAGCAAAAGTAGTACTTTAGGAGACTACTACAGGTCTCCATATAAATCATAGGTGTCCTTCGGGAACTCCTTGAGTTTAACTCTAAGAGGATCATCTTGATCCATGGGGGTGATCATGTCCTCCATGAGATCAAGAACTATATCATCACTCTTCTCAGCGTCCTTGTTAATGACAGGTTGAGCGGTGAAGTATGTCTCAGCCCTGTTCCTCTGGGTCTTTTTGACTACTAGTGGATTGAATATAAAAGTCCACCAAATGCTTCAGGGTGCGATAGGTGCACGACCAATGGCCAATATATCCACACATCAATCAGGGTTGAAGAGGGAGAGCAGCCTTGTTAGTTGATCCTTGCTTCTAGAACTTTCCTGATCCTTTACCTTTACCTCTCCCCTAGGGCTTGCCTTTGCCCTTCTGTATTGTGTCATTCTTCCATTTTCCCCTTGATGCCTTTGGCCTTTTCCGCGGTTATGGCTATTGCTAGCCTGCTAAGCATTGGTATGTGCTTCAGACATTGCATGTGTCCCATTAAGAAAAATATCATGATTCTTTATCAGGAGTTCATCATGTTTATCTGCTTCTAGCAAAGTGTAGATAAGTTAAGAGTACTTCTAGTACTTGGCAAGATGGTATTGTTGTTGCAGTATCCACATGTTAGGGTGGAAGATATATAATATCTTGTCCATCATTTCAGCATCTGTAACTTTCTGGTTACATAAACTCAGCTTGGAGAAAAGCTTGCGCTTGGTGGAGTTGTATGCTACCACGGTTTTATAGTTCTAGAAATGTAGAAGGGTCCATTCGCGTGTGCTGCTGCAGGAGGGCAGTTCTTTGTTGGTTATAGTGTTCCTTCAAGAAATTATATAGTGCCATTGAGTCTTTCTCCATCAAATACTTGGCCTTCAGGTTCTTATGGAGATGATGCTTTAGGAAGTGCAGAGCCACACACTTGATGACTTTAGGAGGAGCAGGGGTGCCAACTTCAGGCTAGGTGATAGCAACTCCTAGGGATCGCGTTGTTAGGATGATCTTGTCATCCATTGCCCAGGTCAGATAATTGCTGCTATTCAGGGTGAGCTCAGCAATTCCCTCTTTGCGATGCTTGGCATATTCTATATTCATGCAAAATTTAATTTTACATTTGGCGAAATAAATATGTTGCGTGATCGCTCCTGAATCAGTAAAGATTGGTATATTACTATTCAAAAAATAATTATCCAGAATTTCCCAGCATTTTCCATAATTTTCTACTAATTATTAAGAAATTTCCAGAATTACCAAAAAACATAAAATAATTTCAGCATATATAAATATGTGAATATGCTAAGGAAAGTAAACCCAGAGATATGAAACTTCCAATATTTTTATGGAAGCCCATATACATGAAAATTCAGTTTCTAGGTATTCATATAGTTTTTTAGAATGTATTCATTATTTTTCTAAAATTACTGAAAAATACAGGATTTGGAATATAAAATTGCCTTAGTTGCAAGTTTAATGCAAATAACTAAAACTTCAAGGGTTTAAAGCAAAAAATTATCGCAGTCGCGAGATTTATGTAATTAGTTGAAAACCCAAGCCTAAAGTGCAAATTAAGTAGGTCATTCGACCGATCGGCCGTTTGCAGATCTAGGCTGGTCCGACCATAAGGGGCCCAGGTGGACCGGGCGACCAGAGTTAAAAACCCTAGTCACTAGGCCATTTGGTCGGGTACCGAAGAAATGGCGGTCGATCGGGGTGGCGGCGAGAGCGGTGCGCATGGCGACGCTCGATAGTGATGCTTCAGGCGACGACGCTGCTTCGGATGGTGCGGTGGTGTGGCTTCAGCACGGCGAGATGGTGGTAGCGGCATGTCGAGCACAACGAGTAGCGGGCCAGCGCATAAGCGAAGCAGTGAGCGCAACGACGCATCAGGCGTAGCTCTATGGCAACGTGGCGCAGGTGCACGTGGTAGAGCCTCGTAGGTGCATGGTGCTCATCGGGAGCGACGGTGGTGGCACAGCTCCAGGCTGTGCATGGTGCTACGACTGAAGCCAGACGAGGTCCCTAGCATCTCAAACGTCATTTGGGACCTCATCCCGCATGGCAAGCCAATCCGTGTTTGTGGACACGATGCAAGGTAACAGCGACGGTGGCGAGTTGGGCACTGCCAAGCCTTGGGAAGCGACGACAATGGCCAACAGCCATGCCAAGCCCACAGGTAACCCATAGTAAAACCCTAATTAACATATTTGATCTCTTCAAGCTAGTTTAGTGTATCTGGACCAATCTAGAACCCTAATCGATAATTAGATCGATCTAATCTTGGAGACTAGAGCAATTAATCTACAGGATTTCAAAGGAATCCGTTCTACTCAGCCTTGGAGAGCTTCATGCTGATAATATGTTGAATAATAGATAGTCACCATAGATTAATCACAATGCCAATCACCCAATCTTGAGAATACTCGAAGAACAATCATAATAGATGAATGTGGAATATAGGAAGTCTAAACTCTTTTCTTATTGATTAATTGATTCTCTTGTACAATAGGGGTTATATTTAACCCAACCCCCTCAGAGGTAAATTCAGGATTCCCCCACAAACCCTATAAGTTAGTTATATCTTAACAAAAAGAAACTTTCTCTTCTTGTTTTTTTGTTGGAGGTGTCTTGGTGGCGAGTACCTTTTTTAAGGGAAAAATTACTTCCATACCATTGAAATTTTGTCTGATTCACTATATGCCACTAAAAGGGTGTGTTTCCTTCAACGCCAGTTTTCCCTTTGTTCCCTTTCATGCCATTTATGTGAGTTTGCTATTCATTAAGACAAAAAAAGACATTTATGCCCTTCTTCCCCACTTTCAACTTCCTTCCTGCTCTAGCAATCTCTAGATTCCACCACCACCACTGAGTCCTCCAAATCCAGCATGAGCGCAACCCCTAGCTCTGGAATTGCAATTTCTTCCCTTTTCTATCTTATTGCTTGAATTAAGTAGACAAGACACCATATTGGAGATGTTTCTATTGTCGAAGAATAGCACCTGCATGTCACCACAGCTAGCAGCTTGTTGTGCCACGCAAGTGTCAAACACGACGGGGATGGGATCTTGTGTGTCGTCCTTTCCTCCTTCCTTTCCATGAACAAGGCTGAGCATCTCCACCTATCGCTCCATGAAATGCCGACCTCCAGCCTTCAGTGTGACATGCTAGACTGCAGACATCGATGAATCAGTGGACCCAACAGGGGAAGTAGTTCGATAATCAGAGCTGGTGAGGGAGTTAACTGGTGACTCGAGTTGGCGGGGTAGGACAGAGGCCCAACAACCAGAGCTAGCTAGTGGGGAGGTGTCCCGACGATCGTAGTTGGTGGGGAGGGCGAAGTAGCGGGGGGAGGGCAACCAACGATTGGATCAAAAATCGATGGAGCGGTAATGAAGCAGATGGGAGAGGAAGGGTAGCGAAATGGTAGGAGAGAGAGGAGGAGGAGGAGCAGGGGCGGCTTGGCGTCGGGTGCGACAAGAGAGAGAGGGAGAGGTGAGGATGAGGAGGAGAAGAAGCCTAGGGCAAGATGGGCATTTTCACACAAATATGATAGGACTTGGACGATTAACGGTAGGCTCCCTAATGAAGTTGATGGGAGAGGGACAAAAATGGCATGAATGGGAACAAGGGAGAAACTCTGTGATATAGAAGAAAGCACACCTTTTTAGTAGCATAGAAGGGGTCGAGAAAGCTTTTAGTGGTATTGAAGGAATTTTTCTTTTTTGAGGGTACTCAAAATTTCAACAAGTGGATATAGATCTAAAGGACCTCATCTCTCCTCCAAAACCATATAAAATCCACTCTTCCCTTCCCATCTTCCAAACCCTAGCAGCCTCCCACCTTAGCTGCGCGTGCCACCCCCTACCGACATCCCCGGGGATGGTGATGCTTGCTATCGAGCCACCACCACCACCTTCCTCCCCAGCTCTGTCGAGCTCCCCCGCGCCACTCACCTTCCTCCACAGCACTGCCACTTAACCACCATCCCCGTCGCGCTCGTCGACTTCCACTAGCGACAGCCTTCTCTTTCCTCGTGACTGAGGCAGCGCCATCACCGCCTCACTACACCACTGACGGCGTCGGTCAACCACCACCCTCCAAGGGGCTCTGGTGAACCCAACCCAAACCCTAACTTGCCAAAGCTGGAGAAGGAGGTGGAGCACGCATCTCGAGACAAAATCCTATGGTGAGAAATTCAAGCACTCAATCCCAAAATACCAATAGAGTACTAGTTGGCAATTCCCTTTTTTGTTTGTTTTATCTGGAATTGGCTGCTTTATTTGGAGATATTTCTTTTTTGCTTTTTTGAATATATACGGGTTACTTTTTGTATTATGTTTGCATGGCACATCGAACTGAGGCTACATACTTGCATGAGTTCCATTTGGATTTGGGTTTTTCTTAGGTTGGGCATGCTTTCTTTTGTTAATGGCGTTTTACTCCCTTCGGTCATAAATACATGTTGTTTTGGACATATGTACAGTTAAAATTTTGAAACTTTGACTATCAATATCTTTTTAAATATTTAAATTGGATACATGAAAATCATATGTGTAGATTTATCAAGTATTTTAATAATATTATAATTTTATTGGTTTTTATAAATATATTACAATATAAATTAGTGGTCAAAGTTGTTTTAAAGACCATATCGATGTCCAAAACAACATGTATTTGTGACCGGAGGGAGACCTAAAGAAAGATGATAGATAGGTTAGTGAGTCACATTCAGGATCCATGTGTGAGAATCATGGGGCTTGGTATGGCCTGATAATAGCTTTTCAGGAAGCTACATGAATGCATTTTTGGTCCTTCTTTTAAGTTAACTTAGATTTTGAAAAGTTTAGACCTATTTACGAGCATCTTACCTTTGGTTGTGTTCTCTAAAGGATTGTTCCTTTTATTCATATCATGCAGCACATACAGGGAAGGCACAGAAATATATCAGAATTGCTAATTTGAGGGCATCCACTAAGGATGTTCTCTCATTGTGACATGTGACGACACCTCCTTCTTCCCCCGCTTTCTTTTCCCTCAAAAGCTCTCGCGTTGCGACACTTTGGGGCATCTACTTCATCCCACTTCCTCCCCTGTTCCACTTCCCTCGAACTCAAATTTTGCCTAGTTAATTTTTTCAAATTGAAATTTCCTGAGTTGAATTTTCTGATTTAAAATTTCTACAAGTTGAAACTTCTTGTTTAAAATTTTCAGAGTTAAAATTTTCTGATTTGAAAATTTTGTGTTATAAAGGAAGGAAGGGGGTGGGGGAAGTGAGTAGGGAAGAGGGAACAAGAAAAGGGATAGAGAAGATGATTTTTTTAGGGTAACCTCAAACTAATCGTTTCTACATATTTCTTTTGTAAAAATAGCTTTTGTAAATATTTATTTTGTGTCAACATGTTTTATATATAAATCTAGCTTCCAACATATTTCTTTTGTAAAAATAGTCCTCTCCCCATCACGGTTGGTGACACATGTCCTCTGCCACGCTCGGGGAGCGTGTAAGCTCCCTGCGAGCGTGAGTCCGAGAGCGGCGCAGGTGCAGGCGAGCGCCACTGCCGCTTCTGGGCAACGCGGAAGCTCCTGGTCCCGCGCTCGTGCGAGTTGTCTCGACTCCAGCGAGCTTCCTCTCTAGCGGGGCACGGTAGGGGGATTTTGCGATCCCCGACCGCGGTAGAGGGCATGAGGGAAGGTTAATTTTACAAATACACATTTCTCAGAGGGTTAGATTTATTTTTTTTTAAAAAGTTTGAGAGGCTAGATACGCTATCCGAGGAAGTGTAGCCGTATGGGTTTCTGAGCTGGGTCGTGTCAACACCAAGTGTCCCATAATTTTTTTCCCCAAAAGATGGATTAATCTGACTCGAGTGGATACGTGTCTGAACTCAGAACCATGCCATACGTATCGGAGTGTCTGACACATCTACGACAGGATACTGGTTGGAAGGTTTTTTCTCCACTTAATGCTATCCTTTTCCATGAATTCATATCATGCTGTATGCTATCACGTCATAATTTCTGAATTGTTTTGTTTATCACGCGACACAGGTGTACGTTGGGTTTTCTTAACGGAATAATTGGAAATTGTCGTAAAACGATGACGACCGTCGTAGATCAAATATAATGTATCAAACAATAACAAGAACAAGCACGAAGAGTACACATGATATAAGAAAGTAAAACTCTCCCTCTTTATTAAATTGATTTTCTTGTATAATAGAATATGATATTTACAATAGAAACATATAAGAGATAGATTTAGATTCACCAACAACGAAATAGAGTTCAAATATAATTAAACAACTAAAACCATAGCCCTATCACATCACAACAGAAATAATCGATAGAGGGAGAGCAAACGAGAGCGCGAGGCTGTCGATGAGGGAGAAATAGGTAATTTCTCCTACCTCTGTTTAATTCTATCGTGTTCAAGCAATCACGCTTGTGTACAAGTCTCGATTACGAGCTAATCAGCAATTGCTTCTGGCCTTAATCCTCGGAGATTTATACGTGTTCCGCTCTCGCACCAGGCTCAAGCATGGCACCCGTGGAGGGCAAAAAGGAGAAACCCAAAAGCGAGTGGGCGATCCTCGTTTTCTCCATTTAATTCCGTCCCTATCCGAACAACATCAACTGCCGTGACGGGCGCGAGATCCAATCTTTTTCCGTGATCACCTTCATGGATCTCGCTGGCTCACGGTCTATGCACGGAAGGTGTTGGTTGAATCGCCTTTCTTCTCGGCCACGTAGAGAACAGGTGTTGGAGCCTTGGAGGTAGGATAGGATGTCAATGCCGTGGGCGATGGCCGTGTCCGTCGTCGACATGGTGTGGACGGTCCTCGCCGCGTGGGTGTCGTCGTGCCTGACGGTCGCCACCGCCGTCGCCCGCGCCATCCGGACCGGGGAGATCGGGCCCTTCCACATTGGCTGATGGTTGGGGCTCTGTTGCATCATTCGTATAGGTTGTGATAATCAGTTCAGAGATTCGGATCCTCTCTCCATGGATTCTTGCTCATGGATACTACTACGTGCTGGGAATTAATTCATCTGTGCAGCTATGGGCCTTTTGTGTTTTGTATGAAACTTCATAGAGTTTGGGTGTTGGGTTGTGAGATCATTTGTGATTAGCATTGGTTTTAAGGTTTGGGCATTCTTGGGAATGATTATCAATGATTCTTTGCGTCTTAAGGAAACGTCAAACTGGACAGCAGTGGAGCACATTTTCTAGTAACATTGGAGGAGCCTCTGTCCATTACCAAAATGATAATAATAAGGAAAAGTTCACAAGCCACCAAATTTCTTTAGGTATGCTGCTTCTCTAGATTTGCATGGAATCAACATTTCACATTATCTTGCAGAAGTCCCTTCCGTGTGATTAAAGATATCCCAGCCTTGAATTGTTTGGTGCTTGTTAGCACTAGTACTTTGTTCCTTGCCATGTTTCATGTAACTCAATTCGATCTGATCAGCTCATCCGTGTTGCAGATCACGCCCATCGATTGCATAGCTCGACTTTGTGAAGGCTACATATCAAGTCCTGAGCCTCGACTGAATTGTCAACTTATATACATTATTTTTCGTCTCATCTGGACTACAGTACACATGGATGAAACGCGATCTCCGCAAAACCATAGTTTTGTAATTTGTAAAGAGTATAGCGCGCGTTAATAGTGTAACATTGGACGTATTCATGCATTTCTATCCTTCCACAAATTTGTACATATATTAACTACTTTAAAAGACTCTAATGGTGATGGTTCACCTGCGTTTTCCACCACCACTACTCCCCTTCCCCAAAAAAGTTGCACCAATCTATATCGATCCCCTTCCGTGACGCCCTCCCTTCCTCCCCTCTCTCTCAGTATATCATGCTCCTTCCTGCTATGACCCTCTTCCTCATGACCCTCTCCCAACTCGCATCGCCCTACCGTCGTTGGTTTCTATTGCCATGCATGACGCATTGAGGTTGACGATAAGCGGATCTAGAAGAGGAAGGCCCCAACATACCTACTGTCGGGCGTGCCCGACATCATGGTTCGGCTCAGTTGGCTCCCTGATGCACCAACGCCATCTCGATCGCGTTCCTTAGTTTGTGGCCCACTGCGGCGACACCGAGCGGCGGATCTGGAGGCCGGCGGTGACAAGGGAAATGGCGAGCGGCCATGGTGATGGTGACTATGGGAGGCGATGGCGAACAAGCGATGTTGAGCGGATCGGCGACCAATTATGGCGATATCAGGGGCGGTGAATCAAGAGGGTGGCGACAGCGACAAGACGGTGGATCTCGAGGGTGGCGGCGGTGACCACAAGGTGGCGGTGGCAGCAAGGGAAGAACAGCGACGATACTGAGGGGCGGCTGATCTGGAGGTCAGTGGTGACACCGAGGTGCAATGGGAGCTCTTGGACCTCGTCGGCACCTACAAGCGCTCCCGTGTAGTCCTCATTGCCAGCCGTACCTGCAAACTCTTCAACACCGACAGCTACGAGTACCTCGACATGGCCGCTGGCATCGCCGTCAATGCCTCTGCCACACTGACCCAACTAGGTCGCCGCCATCTCCGCACAGGCTGACATCCTCATCCACACCAGCAACGTACCCTACATCATCCCAAGTACCTCACTCTACTCCACCCATTCCCCCTTCGCCCCCACCGTCTATACTCAACATACTTCCTTCGTATCTTTGTTTGGCACAACCTCCAATGTACAGCTTTAACCATTAGCGTTGCAAAAAAAAAAATGAAATTCTGCCGTCTTGAAGGTAGTTTTGGTGTTGAATATACTCATGTCATTTTCTTGCAGCTAATATCAATATATGGATTTGATTGTAATGAAACGAAATAACTGAACTAGTCTGCATGAATAATTATATATGAAGTTGATATGATCTACACAACTTTTATTTACAGAAAGTTTCTCAACCTTCTCTTCTCTTACACTTTTCTACTCCATGAACTCATACTTTAGCTTGAGTTGTGGATTGTGAAAAATGTCTATTTAAAGTGTAGAAAATATAAATGTATGTATCATATGAGCTTATATTTTATATTTTAGATGAACATGCAACGATTATAGAACAAATTATCAGCTTCACACAGCAGTATCGATGCATGCTCTCTTGATGGGCTAGCTAAGGGGACAAAACTAATCTATTTTTTTGAAAATGGAAAAAACTAATCTACTATCTACATAAATAGAGATGGAAAAAAACATATTCAAGCTTGAGATGCTCATGCACTCTTTTAACAAAGCGTTGTGGCTCAGGTTTTGTATTGGACATATATACGTCGAGGATCTTTTTGCTAAGCAAACATACCCTTATTTCCATAATTTTCTTTTTTTTTCCATCTGTTCGTTCTTTAGCTTTTTTTTGCGTTTATGTACTCAAATGAAGGATATGCATTTAATATCACATGTTGTCATGTAAGTTTCATTGCATGATCGATAAACAAAGTATCTTGAAGACTATGTACGAAGTAGCTTATAAACAGTAATTTCTTACTTTTTCCAACCATTATATATACACATGTACATTAATGATCCTGCATTAACTTCAATCAATGCTAATTTTCTATTCTCTGGTCCAACCACACCATCTCTGTTGTGATCCACTATTTTTGCTGACGTGAAATGTTTTCAAGGAAGCTCATTTTAATATTTTCAGAAATGATATATGCCATTGTTTAGTATTTACTGGATTTAGAATTTCTTGAATTTGTTGAGGACAAGACGTAACTGATGTCGAAACTTATCATCTGTTGTATGTGATTTTTTTTGCCACAAACAGATGGAAAAATTTATTGTGACAAAACATAAAATTTATTGGCAAAACACCATCAGGCTTCTGTAGGCTCAACCCCCCCCCCCCCCCCCACCCACACACATTTGCCTCAGTTTCAGTGTGTGTTTTTTCAGTTATCACATCTTTTAAAGAAAATAGACAAGCTATATCATGACCTAGATGAGCTCTTAATTTTCTTTTGATTCAATGCTCCATATTATTTCACTAGACAAATTGATGCATGTACATGTCTGCTAACAAAATGAATATTGAACATGTTAAAAATAATAGAAAAAATACTAAAAAAATATTTAGCATTTCAATGGCAACCGTGGAATACTTTTATGTTCTGCGGGGGCCTAGAATTTAAGAATATGATTTCCAGGAACAGCGTGCAGATTGACATGCAGGATTGCGTCTTATATTTATGTATTATCCTCTTCTCCATTTATGCATCTTTATAAAATATATGTAGTTAAATTATGTGGTTTGACAAGAAGAAAACTATTGTTGTAAAGGCACTACACACCAAGTTACTTTTTCCTTTATTTCCAACTGAAATATTTCTTTGGATATTGTTCGCTTATTATGTACATGAAAAGATATTGTTAAACATAAAGTTTAGAATTCCGTTACAAGGTACACACACTTTCTAGTATTAATGATGGTTTTAGAAATGAGTGAAAGTGTGCTATCAAACGGTGAGTGAGATGCTTCAGTACCTCTTTTAAAAGATTTACAAATCTTAAAACAAAGTAGTTAATATAGGTAGAGACAAATATGCATAACCTAAAAATAAATCAAATTGAACATTCAAGTATAAACCTGATATTAACGTCCACATTATATATAATATTCAATTTGATTTATTTTTCCTAGGTTGATACAGATTTGCTATTGCCTAATATTAACTACTTTGCTTTATGATTCATAAACTTTTATAAAAAAAAGTTGTACTAAACAAAACCCAGAAGTAAATTTGTCCATACTTGACTAAAAATCGAATAGAACTTCCAATCCAGGAAAATTACTCCGAAATCAAACGAAAATATCGCACAGTACCCTCGGAGCCAGAAGAACCATACTGAATCATCACCAGAGTAAATGTTCAAGAATTCAAAGAGGTTTAGTAATGAAACAGAAATTCAGTCATAAACTAGCACCAGTGCATTGCGAAATGGGCAAAACTTTAGGGCAGTAGAACTTTTGGCTGATCTAATTAAGTCATAACTGTGTATCAGCTAAAGCATCTAACAGAGGCATTACAGAGCCGGATGACACTCGTACATTATACCATCCGAAACTCCAATATGCAGCGCAAGTTATAGCTGATGACGCAACTGTACATAAACGGCCTCGCAAGGCAGAAGTTCACGTTATGAAGCTCAACAGGCAGTAAACAGCAGAGAATAGAAGATCTCGGTAGATGGATTGTGGAGCTGTGGGAAGCGCTTTATTTCATCATTGTCCGGGTGAGCTTCAAGAGGATGTGTTCTTTCTAGCCGCATAAACCCTGTAAGCAGCTATTCCCACAACTCCAACGGCAGCTCCAACTGCAAATTATTAGGGTAGTATTGGCAAAGTTAGAACTCAAGGGACTTTCCGCTACTGTATAATTCCAACAATTATATATAAAATCATAATCAAGTAACAACTGCTCATACATAGTCACGGACAAGCAGAATTTTGCTCAATGCTGCCCATCATGTCAGTTCACCACTGAACCCTGACAGCGCATCAGCACCCCACCTCCCCATCCACCAATTTTTTTCATATTGTTATGAACTCCTTAGCAGTTTTACTGAGTAGTTAGATTGTGTTTTACTAAACCTGTCTTCTTACTATTCTATATTTGGCACGATGTGAATTTAACTATGGATTAATAAGAGAAGACACAAGACAAGATTGTGGAACTGACTTACCTGAGACAACCATGAGGGAACGGTTCAGAAGTTGACGGTATTGCCTGCGTGTTTTCCCAGCTTCAGTCTCTGGAATGCTCAAATGGGGCTGCTGTGCTGCATGAACTATTCTGCAGAAAATGTTGTTCAAGTCTTTCAACTTCACGCTAATAGGAATTGGTGTTTCAATTCCCATGTCTTGGCTCACCTGAAAGTAGATAATTTTATTTATGGTTACTTTTTTTATGTCAAAACTTATAAGGTTAACTTCCATTTGACAACAATATCCCTCAAGTGCTAACAAATAGAAGCAACTAAAAGAAATCCGACATATGACTTCCACTGGTATTAAGCGAACTGTGGGCAAGAGCGCAGCGGAGGAACCACTTGCACAGACATAATGTAAAGAAATTTAGGCGATAATGACAAATATTACTGAAAAAGATTATGAACATTTTCAATCCATTCAGTATAGCAGCTGCAGCAGGAAGAGACTATTTGAATATTTAAATGTTTACAAGATAATATTGTCAAAAATGACATAAGACATAATTCCAGGGAGGCTACAGTACAATTTAAAGAAATGTTTGTGAATTGTATAATAAATTACCCAGCTCTTATTTTAAAAAATGATCCAACCATCTAATATCAGGGTCCAACCATCTAATATCAGGACCACGTTGACACATCCACTACTATAGAAAGACTTATATTAGACGTCTTAACACATACGGTTTGGTAAAACCGTCTATGATAAAGAATATCACTGACGGTTCTATAGTGAAACCGTCAGTGAGACAATCACAGACGGTTCTCTTCATGAACCGTCAGTCATATCACAGACGGTTTTATTTAAAAACCATCTGTGATAATATCACAGACGGATTTAAATGCAAACCGTTTGTGATAATTTAATATCACAGACGGTTTTAAATAGAAACCGTCTGTGATATGACCTCAGAACCCTATAAAACCATACCGATAGAGGTTCGTAGTGCAGATCGATCCATGTGTTTCGTCTCCCGCAAACCCTAGGCCCCCGGCAACCCACCTCCCAGGCATCCGTGAGGGCAACAACGGCCACCTCCTCCTCCCGGCCACCTCCTCCCCGGCGCAAGCGCGAAGTACTCCGTTCGCGAGCACCTCCTCCCTGGCATCCGTGAGGGCGACGACGGCCACCTCCTCCTTCCCGGCGCGCGCGCGAACTCCTCCGTCCGCGAGCACCTCCTCCCCGGCATCCGTGAGGGCGACGACGGCCACCTCCTCCTCCCCGGCGCGCGCGTGAACTCCTCCGTCCGCGAGCACCTTCTCCCCGGCATCCGTGAGGTTACTAGTTAGGTATGGCTATGTGAGAATAAAATTCAGTGTGAGAGATATTTGTAGCATGCTTTGGTTTGTACAATGTGTTTGTTACATCAGTGCAAATTTGTTTATCTATATATGCTTCTGTTATCTTTTTATGAAAAAATGAAAGCCACATGAATGATGTGTTCGATCACAATGACTGATAATGCTTTAGCTTTACATAGTATGATATATAATGACTTAATTTACATTCTCTTAGAAATATTGATGCAAAGATGACTTCATTTACATACTCTGCCATTGCAAGTTCACTTTGTATACATGGTGCTTAAAATTGGAACTACAACCGTTTATTGTATTTAAGTGTTGAATGTAATAATGTATATACAGTGCAATGCTAGCTTGATTTGCTAGGATGGTGTCAGTTGGGATTTGACTGAGAACAAGTATTACATTCTAGCAGATCGACGACATGGAAAAGCTATTAGAAGCTAAACAAAAACTTGAAGTGGAGATTGAACAACTGAAGGGGAAATCTGAGATAACAGAAAAGATTTATGAGATGAAACAAAAACTGAAAGATATAGATGATCGCTTGCAAGATGTCGAATCCCTTAACACGGCACTCATCAGTAAGGACCACAGAGCGAATGCAGAACAGGAAGAAGCTAAAGCTGAGCTTATAGAGGTAATATGAAAGTTTCTAGTACTGAATTCGATGTGTGGTTACTATACTTCTCAGAACAACATGATCGCTTTTAATTTGTAGGGACTGAGGGATATGACTGAAGATCAATCGATTATTGGTGTCAAACAAATCGGCACTTTACTGGAGTTGTGGAACTTCAGAGAGAACCGAAAAGCCTCTATTGCAGAAGCTATGGCACATATTATAGAAGATATGAAAAAACTATAAGGTCTTCTTGTCTTGAACTACGAAATAATGTGGTTTCTAGCTGAACACTTATTGATATTTGTGGTATATATCATATTTTATTAATGTATTGTTACCTGAACTATGAAATATTTTGTTATGATATTTGTGAACTATGAAATAATTGCTCGCAAGCAATTGCATCTAGAGTACCACAGAGATTTTTATGACCCTCTCATCAGGCAAGCTGTTGCCTCAATGCATCTAGGATGTTTTGATATTGAATTGAAAAATCTATAATTGGTTGTGTCTTGTAAATGTCATTGCATAAATATCTAAGGAGAGTAAAATTTCAAACATCAGATACTAATCATGGAAGTTCTGCCAAGAGAGTTAGGGGGAAAAAGCATATCCCAGACAGTTCTATTTAAAAACCGTCTGTGATATCGTATCACAGACGGTTCTAACTAAAAAACGTCTGTGATTACTTATTATCAGAGACGGTTCTATCGTAGAACCGTCTAAGACAAATGATATCACAGACGGTTCGTAGATAGAACCGTCTCTGATATTAGTTTTACTGACGGTTCGGAAACCGTCTGTGATGTGCCTTCTCATCACTGACACATTTTTGTAGACGGTTCACAAAACCGTCAGTGATGAGGTTTCCGAACCGTTTGTGATGAGCTTTTCTGTAGTAGTGACCAGTAGATATATATACAAGAGTCATGGCTTGAAACAACAACACTGTTATCAGAGTTATGCCCCAAGACGGCAAGTGTTCTTGTTTCTTTGCGTCAATTTGGTTATTCTTTAAGCAAAAACTCCTGGAAGAATATCAGGAAGTAATACTGCGGTCACTAATATCAATCTGTACATATTTAAAAGAGAAACTAAAGGTGCCAATACAAAAGCAACCCGATTGAAATATCTGATTCTAGTTCATTCGGCCAACTACAACAAAAAAATTAAAATAGCAAACAACTTCCAGAGATAGAAACAGAAAATATAACAAAATGATAACACATGTTTAATGTATTCCAAGCTTACTCTGGTTGATTCCTGTAGAGCCACTGGAGATTGGTCAAGATCATCCTTAGCAGCAACTATCAGACAAGGAACTTCGTAGCCGGTGTTTTCTCCATGTGTAGCCACTTGCACAAGCAAATCTTTTGCTCTTTGCCAAGAAAATTCATCACAACTGCCATTTTAACAGGCATCACATTTAGTCATATGCAGGGTACAGAATTTATGTAGAATTGAATGATAGGCCACAGAACAAGATATATCAGGAATGCAGGATAAACAAGATTTATGTGCGAACTTTCAAGAGTACTTCACAAGAATTGCTGTATTGAAACAGTCCAATCATGAATCGTCAACTCTCAGCAGTAGGGCTCACATAACCAGCGATGAATAGTCAAAGCAATTGCAAGCATTAAGGGTCAAAGCCAGTCATTTTGACTGAGCAAGAAGAAATTTTCAATGATAGACTTGATATGGGTAGTAGGTTATTCTGGTTAGTTTTAAGCGAAATCAGATTAATGCATAACTGAAGTAATTTTGCTGAGATTTACACATAACATCAAATTGTCAGGAACCTTCATTTCCTTGCCAAGATGGGGTCACACGCCACCAGGCAGATAATAGCGCACAATAACCAGCTACAAAACCTTCGTCACCAGTCACCACAATACTCCCTAAAACCAGGATAGTAAATATTACCACTCATCACCACAATACTCGCCATCAAGTCATCTTACCACATTGATACCAAATAGTTGATACTTAACCCAAAGATACAATTGAGACAGCACATAAAATTAACTTATGCCAGGTTTATCAACAAATTAAACTGCTACCACTAATAAGGAGAACACCCAATTACTGCAAACGATCTTGAATAAACAAGAGAATAATTCAGCAGAATGCATACCTATCATAAATAAATACTGCTACATCACAGGGTGCCAATGATTCCTTATTAGTCAGTAACGATCTGACATCACCTTCAGGAATCTCTCGCAGTACAAGTGTCTTTCTAGTCCCCTTCAGGAAAATAAAATTATTGAATCAGGCCAAACATTCAGAATAAAAGCATCCTACCAAACCACCCAGAATTAGCAAATGATAAAACTCAAAACAAGACTTGCAGTCAAATTAGAAATAATTGAACTTAATGTTTCCCTTATAAAGTTTCGATCAGCACTTCATGCTCTCTTGAAGGCACTTCTAGTTATGTTTCAAAGGCTCCAAGATACCATGTAAGCTCCTCACATAATAGCCATATTTTTATCCAACTCTTCCCTCCAGTCAAAAATAAGCCTCGTCGTTGATTGCATAAAGTCAAACCAAAAACTTTTACCAACAATACCTTTGTGAATATTTGGATTGGACACAAATGATAATGAGTATATTTGTCTCAAATATTTTAAATAATACTGTAATTTTATTAAGTTTTACAGATATACCACAATAGAAACTGGTGGTCAAAGTTATGTTTTGGAGACCATGTCAATGCCCAAAACGATTAATTAATTGTCATTGAAAATAGTTTGTACAACATATGGATAATACTCAAGATTTTTTTTTTGGTTATATGCAATGAATAACAAGTCAAAAACTATTGTCAAATCTCAAAAGTAACAGTTATGATTAAGATTATTAGAATGCTCATCAGCTATAATCAAAATGCAATATTTGGTTTCATAAAATAGCTGGCTGGTTAACTTTATTAACAAATAATTTGGACTGTTTAGGGGTTCATGTCACCTCATATCATTAAACATCGATGAACTACAAGAACACTTGCATAAAGTCTTGCATTGTTGAGAAAATGATTATCTGAATGTTTGCACATAGTTAAAGCAAAATACACAGCTTTTTTTACTACTTACATCAGACAGTTCAACAGTATTTGCTGCAAACCGTTCGCTACTATTTGGCAGAGCATCAGAAGGTTGCCTGGAACAAAGACCGCAAGTGAAACAGAGAGCGCCAAAAGAAAGTAAGAAACAAACATGGTGAGAAAATTCATGGTGTAAAATACTATGAAATGCATAGAATACCTTCCAAGGAATGATTGTAGCAATGAAGTCTTTCCAGCACCTTTGGGACCAAAAACATAACACTGGAACACACTTCTTGGGGTCTGCTGCTTTTTACGATCCACTCGTCTTTTCCTTGTGATGGTAAATGCTGAATTAAAATCACCCAAATAGCCAACATATATAATGTTGGCAAAACTATTTGCTGGATCTAGAAGTGTCATAAGAGCCCACTGCAATTGTAGAATATGTATTCAGCAAAGGAAAATCTACATGGTAATCTAGTAAGAAAACATATCACCACAAAAATACACGCAGGTGCCTTGCCTTCAGTATTTCCTAACCACAAGATCAGAACTCTAGCCTGCAGACAGGCATGTAAACAATAATAAAGTAAAATTCAAACATGGCTTTTTAACCTAGCAACATTCCACATGCTTTCCAAGACAGCGCTATATATGATCAATACTCTACTTAAACAAGATTCAATCCCAGTTTTAAGTTGTCGATGTTTCTTATACGTGGCTAGTTTTGCATACGGAGAATGCCCAACTCATAATAAAGTACAGTCATACAAAGATTAAAAAAAACTGTTTGGGCTTTTCTCAAAGTGATAAAATGAGCTGAGGCAATGGTGCAAGTCATCACGCCAATAAATACAAAGCATAAAGCTCTGAGTAGAGAAAGGGGTTTGAATCCAACCAAGGAAATGGTAGTTTGTAAATAAGATCGATCTATTAATAAACTACAGGGCTGTAAATTGTTGTATTTATGCTCAGTGTACTGCAACTCGTAGCATGCTAAGATTGAGAGAGTACCTTAGATAGAAATCCTTCAAGTGACAACCCACCCAAGACATTCTTTTCAGCACAGTCTTTATATAGATCAGAAGACCATGGGCTGAATATCAAGGAAAGATAATTGATCAGGAAAACACCAGCAGAGACAAATCACCAAATAGATTAATCTTAAGACCATTCTAATGAAAAAGCAACATATTCCATCAACGCCAACAGAGAAATTAATACAGGATTTCTTAAAAAATATTGACACTCTACAGAAATTACAATAACCAACTTCCTCCAATTACAATGTCAATCCAAATATAAAATGACTTCATTTTTTATCAACTTCTTACTTTTCTGGCGCAGTTGAAAAAAGATCCTCCAGCTCAGCAGGTAGCAAAGCTCCATCCTGGATAGGATACATAAAAGAATTTTTCAAATGATCAATCTAAAATGACACTTTTTAGTAGATAAGATTAGAATGAAAATGTTTGGAATAACAAAGAGCACAATGCCATTCAAATGCAGGATAAAAATGAATATGGTGTTTACCAGTGGGTTAAACTTACATTGTCTACGTCAAACATGTTAAATATTCCTCTCAAGAAATCAACCACTTCATTTGTCAATTCCAGGGTCTGCAACAAAAAGATAATGATATCGACTTTATTGCCAACGAAAATATTATAAACCGGAGGTATGATAGATATAAACACATAGCAATTAAACCACTAGTGAAGGTGTGAATCTAGCACTACAGATAGCCAACATACTATTGAAATCAACAATAAATAACCATGCTAGCGATGAAAAATATCGAATGATGTAAGCTGTGCAAAGAACAAATAGCAAAAGAAAATATCGGTCGATTATGGTCAATGGATTAATGCTTCAAAGGGTGCCGATGGTTCAACAAAATTCAGCTCTAACATCATTGTACATATACATTTGATTATAGTTGGTAATCTCTGAAATCACACAAACTCGCCAAATCATGGATATTAAAATAGCTGAAAGCAATCAAACACAACATTACTTGATCAGGAGCTCGTTTAATTGCCGATGGAATGAGGTCATCTCTAAGCTTGATGTCGTCATCATAACCAAATTTCCTCAATACTGTCCATGTAGTTTCCAGTCGACCTTTCTCAATAAAAAGAGCATGAAGGAAAAGGAACCCAGTCAAGGTAAGGCCATTGTCACTTACGCCTTCAGGCATCTTCTCCTGAACAACTCTCTTCACGCCTGAAATTTCAGTAGGCTGGAGAGGAGCGCTAAAACACCTGACCTGTAAGGCAACCAAAAGAGAACCTTAACATCACCCAAAATAAAAGAATGACAATAAAAAACACTAGTCAGCCTTCTGCTTATCAAAGAAAGCAAGGCAGCCTCAGTGAATACAAACCTGAAAGTCGTTGAGCTCTACATCACTGAGAGCTCCATCCCTGTCATGGTCACATAAAATGAATATCCGCTTCAAAGCCCTCACGCAGCGTGGCTTTAGAGATTGTGCCTCTTGATCAAAGAGAGGAGCTGTTGGGTGAAGAACTGTCTTCTGGGCATAGTAGAAGACCTCGGGCACCTGCCGTCATTCATGACCAATTGTAGTTAGCCCTACCATAGCACAATATCTAGAATTCCAACGCATCAATCAAAATTATCAATCACATATTAGAATTAGCGCACAATCAAACTACAGTAAATGCATGCCCGGAATACTACATAGGTCCTAATTATGATGTGTCCTACCATAGGTGCATGAGCAACTGTGCATATGAGCATTTTGAGCATTCCCATTTCATTGTGACCAATCAACATAAGAAAAATGATAATCAATACAAAATTCGGACTACAAACATTATCTGAAATACTGAGGTGAGTGGTAATAACCTGGATCTGGCGAAGCGCAGAACACTCAATGCAGGTCTCAATCTCGCGGAACGTCTGCATGATAGGCGCCATCACCTGCTCAAGGCTGACCTGCTGTTCGTCCCTGAGGTCCAGCTTACAACCCACCACGATAACCGGCGCCCTCAACTGTGCCACAGAAACAACAAACAACACAAATCACCACAAGCAACCCACGAAATCACCAATAATGACCGATCCAAACCTACACGAACCACGAACCGAGGCATAAAGTGCAGGGTTTACCTGGAGGCGCCGGAGCTCGGGGAGCCAGAACGAGCTGAGCCGCTCCAGCGTGGCGGGGCGGTCGCAGGCGTACGTGAGCACCACCGCGTCCGCCGCCTGGCACTCGGCGATCAGCTTGGGCTTTTGCTCCGGGCTGCAACCACACGGGCATACGCGCGCGCGCGACGGAATCATCACCCACGCAAACGCCAATCAAACCGCAACGAAATCGAGGCATCTACGCGCCGATTTGCGACGCGGGACGCCACCAAATCTAAGAATGGGGGTACCTGGAGGAGGTGTCGATGATGGTGATGGGGACGCGTTCGGGGAAGTAGTCGGCGGGGAGGCGGGTGGGGGGCATGACGCGGGGGACGTTCTCGGGGAACTGCTCGGTGGCGAGGGCGACGACGAGGCTGGACTTGCCGGTGCCGGGGTCACCGATGACCACGACCCGCACACCCTGCTTGCCCGCCAGGTTCGCGGCCGCAGCCGGCGCCGACGCGGCCGCCATGCGCGCGCCTCCTCCCTCTCGCTCCTCGGGTTAGGGTTTTGGGCGCCGCGCTGAGTGTCGCGGTGTGTGTCAGAGGGTGGGGTCGGGAGGGTGGCCGCTTCGCTCTGACGAGGGAGACTCGGTGGGGATCGATCGATCTGGTGGGGGTTGCTTCGTCTTGGAGAGGAAGAAAGGAAAAGGAAACCAACGAGCAACGACTAATGATGAACACTACTTACATAAAAAAAATGATGAACATTACAGAGAGACGGGGTTGCTTCGGGCACGAAAGGCTTCGAGATGATGTGGGCTGGGCCTAGCCTAGCTGCCAGTGACGTATGGGCCTTCGATCTAGGTAGGTTTCCCCGTGATTTGGAGATGTTGGCCTGGACTTTGCATCGTGCGCCGCAGATGTCAATTTGTGATGAACACCTACCTGCCTACGGTTTTTCAGACCAGTGACCAAATTGGTCCTGCTTTAAACATCTGCCTCTGCCTAATTTACATGGGCTGCAGACTTCCACACTCGAATTTTTTTTTATTTAATATTTATTTTTATTCTTTTTTTCAAAACTATGCGTCCGAATGAAAAAATGACAAAAATGCCCCGTCGCTCGTGTATGGGGCGATCGCCCATACACGCGATAGCCCCGCCACCGTTAACGCTCGTTAGCGCGCGCTTGTGGGGCCCCATCGCCTCTGTAGAGCGATCGCCCTCTGAGGCGACAGGGACCGCGAGAGTTTTTTTTAGTTTTGTTTTGTAATTACTATATGCTTTTAATATAAACCCGTAACTTTTGCTAGGAGTGTCCAAATTAAATGAAACTTGTTTCTAAATTTAAATTTTGGAATGAAGAATTAGAGTGTAAAATAAAAATCCATGTGTTGTTTGCAGAATTTTTTTATTTGAGTTCGAATGCTAGGCTCTAACTGTGGATTGTGAAGGAATTATAATGTGTGTTGATCCATAATTCATGAAATAAATAGAATAAGTTACTACAACCTTATGCACTTCATTTTTGCAAAAATATCTAAATATGATTGCATTTTGAATAAAAGATGGCTAGTTTAAACCCTTTATAACAATCATTGTTCAAGCGATTAGAATAATATCTGAACGACCTCAAAACTTGATGAACCGCTTTGTTGCATTCTTGGGCTTGCATAGGTCACAATTATGTAAAAATATTTAGATGTCACTTTAGGTCGCACTATTTTATTGTTGTCCTAACATGCAATCAGTAAAACATGAAAATTGCCGTATCTTTCGCAAACGATGGTAAAACTCGATGAAATCGGATATGACGAATCGAAAATGCTATAACCTATCTCGATGGAGAAAATAACATCATTTGGGACACTGAGCAATGGGACACATACTAGCCCTCCGGACGGTGAGCATACTCTTGAAGGTTGGGCCGCATTGTTTATTACGACTTAAAACTAAAAGGAGTACCACGAACAAGGAAAACCAAAGTTAACACCAGACGTCTATTGAGTGCTTGAGGCCACTTCCCATTCGCCCATGCCTCGTGAAACTTCTCTCGCACGTCGCGCCTCTCTCGTTTCTCTCTCTCTCGCCTCCTTCTCCTCCGCTTCCTTCCTACATGCCTCCTCGCGTGCGGCATCGCACTGTTCTTGAAACCGCCGCGTGAACTCATCCTGCCGGTTGGCTTGGTCAAGAAGCCGTTGGTCCTCGGGGTTGATCTCCGTATCAAACCATCGCTCAAATTCACACGATGGCGGAGGTGATTGCATGAAACGTAAATTAGCAAAGTTTCATTCACAAATATTATGTAACCCCGCACGATTGTTACCATGCGGCGATCCTTCGTGCTCTTCTCCCACGGATCGAAGGCGTAGTTGCGGCACTTCCAATACCTCCTCTTCCAAGTTGAAATTTCCCAAGAGCGGACAAGCTCGCAAAGATCTCCGCACATACACATGGGCGCTTCTGACTCCACGAGGTAGGAAGAGATCTTGGTACGCTAAATTCGCGGCATGCACTCGCTTCTTCCTTTGCCTTCCCTTACCCTTTGCACTTGCACGCCTCGGCATTTTCGATTGATGCTCACCCTCTATTCTTTCTCCATTGTTCTTTGCGAGACCGCTTGTGAGAACGAATGTTATAAAGGGCGATATCGCCGGGTATGGGCGATCGCCTCATATTTGGGCGATTGCCCCATGTAAGCGATCGCCTCACATTAGGCGATCGCCCTACTAGAGCGATAGGTGCACCAAACGTTGGTGTGTTGTCACGTCGTGTGGCATAGGCAAGCAATGCATAAATGATTTGAACAATTTATAGTGATAACGCTTGTCATGTTACTAACTCGGGAGTTATACAATGTCTTCTTGACGTAAAGCCATTAAAAATACATCCGTACAACAAGTCAATCACGGCCACGCTTCCTAATCGGCCCGTGGGGTAGGTGAGTGGCGACGGCGACGGACGTCCCTCCTAGGCCGCCTGCGCGCGCGTAGAAGTAGTCGCGCGCGGCGGCCAAGTCCTGTGGCGCACCCGAGAGCCGAGAGGGTCGAGGTAGTCGGTCGAAAGGTACTCTCCGGTCGAACTCGTCGTCGAAGGCTCGTCGAAACCACCACAGGGTCCTCCGCTGGGCGGGACGAGGAGGAGCCTCCGCAGCCAGCCGCTTCTTCTTCTGCGTGGGAGCGTGGCGAGGAACCGGCAGGGTAGGGCGAGACGCGAGAAGGAGCCTCCCACCCCATCGTCCCCACTGCTGCTGCGTGGGAGCGTAGCGAGGAACCGACGGGTAGGGCGAGGCGCGAAGGAGCCTCGTCGACCACCGCCCCCTGCACCGCGTGGGGCGTGACGGGCACCGGGTGGGTAGGGCGAGTCTTTGGGCGAAGTGGCGTGGTGTCTTTGCGTCCGCCGACGTCTCGCGCCCTCGGCGGTGGCTGCGAGCCAACCGCCATCACGTAGCGAGGACCCGACCCAAGTGTCTCGGACTCGGCGGTGGTCACTGTATGCCCCTCTAGGCGCGTCAACATGGACACGACCTCCACCTCAATCTCCGCCAAGAGCCGAGTCCGCATGTAACGTCGGTTGGCATTACGTAAGTTACATGAAAAGACGTGCCCATGTAGGTTCGATTGTGACACTTACCGAGGCGTTGTCCCTCGGGACATCTGTGAAGGGTGCGTGTCCGCTACCGATGCTGCCGTGCGACGACGACGGTCTTGGTGTGTACCCACCACCGAGGCGAGTCGCGCTGGCGAACCACTCCATGTCTTGATCGTACATGTCATGGTCGTCTGGCCGGGTCTCGGTGACCCTCTCGTCGAGTCGCGGCGTCCCCATGCGCAGGCCCATGGTCGCATACGGTCGCGAATCGAGAGCCCACCGCAAAGACCCATCCGGTCATCTGCAATGCAAAAACAGTGAAGTACGCGACACATTAATTTCGCAAAGATGCGGAGTAGTAGGATCGGGGCAAGTACACGTGGCGCCACGTGCGACAACGTGACGAGGCGGCAAAGGAAAGGATCGAACAGCCGAATCGCCGCAGCGGCGCTCGGTCGGGAGTACTCCTCGACACAAAGGTCAAAGACGAGCACCTTACGGGTGAGCCAAAGGCCTCATCTCGCGTGCAAAGCACGGAGACCCGTGAGGTGCTCGGGCGTGACGTCGTCGCGCGTGTATGGCGTCCACCGCACGTCCTCGCTGTGGAGGCGGTCGAACTCCGAACGAACTCCCGATAGGACCTCCTCACCAGTAGGTGCGCGAACCTCCGCCGCGAGGAAATAAGAAATGGCGAAGGTTATTCAAGTGCGTTAGTGGGGAAAAGATACGAGGCGTGCACGCCGTCGGACCCGATGGTGGCCCATGGTGGGCGATCCACCGGTCGTCTCCGTAAAGCTCCTCGAGTGCGGTGTCGTGTCAACAACGAGCTGCCGACGGAGAAGCGCTCCCAAGACCACAATCGGAGGAGTAGGACGCACTCGACATCGTCGCGTCGTGCTCGCCCGAGACGGCGTCGCCGCAGACCTCAGACGTCGCCGCAAGCACACCGAGGCCCACGACCACCGCATCACCTGCTTACAAGGGGGAGTTAGGCGTGCTCGTTGAGACGAGATTGGGCCGAGTGTGTTACCTCATCCACCGGGTGTCGGCGATGTCTTTGGCGTGCTCGATCGGTGACGGTCCACCGTGTTCCGTGGGAGGACGGGAACATCACCCAACCGAGCAACAACAGAGGTATGCCTCAAGTGGCGGGCCACGTCCGCCTCCTCCGCGTCTTGGTGGAGAAGGTCGACTGCGGCGTTCGCAACAAACATTATCGACAACTTGGCGCTTCTATTTTAATTCTCAAAGAAAGAGGTACTCACCGTGGTCGGCGACCACGCCTTCGTCGGTCCGTGGCGCTCGGCCTCCCTAAGGGGTGGTAGGGGCGCCGGGGTGCCGCGCACCTCGGCAAACGCGGACAACTCGGCGTGCCACGTGACGGGCGTCGTGCGGCACGACTGCCGGGCCCGCACAAGGGAGGCCTAAGAGGTGCGACACGTCCCGCGGCGTCGAGCCATCTCTCCGCACGGAAGGTGGAACGTGTCGTCTCCGGTCTCCACCGGTCCACGAGTGTGGCGGCGAGGACCGGTCGTACCGAACCGCGGCACCTCCTTGCCCTCTAACAGGCGATCACCACTCCACCATCCTACAAAGAGGAAGTAAGCCACCGCTCGCAACTTTGCATGTAGTTAGAATTGCATTCACGGTAACTATGTGTGCGTAAAGAGTGCAAGCGTTCGCGACTACCGTGGAACCCAGCGTGGGTCGATGCGGCGACTCCTGGCACTCGAGGTCGGCGTGGCCTAGCACTCGGTTCTCCTCTGCGGAGTACCTAGACCGGTGGGTCGCATCGACGGTCACGTCCAGCACTCGAGGCAAGGTCGCGCCATCGTGGCTCGTTACAAAGCAAATACAACAGATTTATCGGTAATTACATGTGCACACAAAATGAAATGCGAAATAACGAATTGTACCATACTCAACAAACAATACAACCGAAGTGTGGAGAGCAAAAAAACTCGATTGCAAACATACGAAAGACAAAGACATGTTCGACGAGGCACACAACGTCGAGAATTACATTATCCTCGTAGGTACTAATCGGGACATCGGAGAATAACATGATGCGAACAACAACTTACTAGTACATTGAAAATTACATCGAACATTACAACGTACATTACACTTACGGTCCATTGAATAATACAAGATGGGAACAACATGCAAAGTTACATTATCCGCGGTTGCGACGCGCCTCGGACTCGTCCATATCGTTCGAATCGCCTTGTCCTTCGACGCCGACCTTCATCTTCAACATTCGGATGTCCGGTACCCATCGATGGTCGGAGAGGGGTCATTGTGAACGATCCATCCACTCGGTACCGTACACCTCATGATGCCACGTGTTGAGAACGCTCGCTTGTAGTAGTACGGGAGATGAACGGACGACAGATTGATGCGTCTCGGCGGTGCGGCAATGACGTCGCGAGCACGGCAAGTCAGCGGCGTGGTTTCGGCAGAGCACTCGCAATCACCGCTCGGAGTATGCATGATGGGAAGTCCTCTCCGGTGGCACCCTGCGACCTCGGTCACCGCGATGGCACGTGGTATCTCCGTTCCACGCCACTCTCGGTGTAACCCGATGTGTCCGCGCCTTTCTTGTTTTCTTGGACATGTAGGTAGACACAACAGTTGAGTAAGACAATCGATTGTCCGACATACATCTGCGGAGGTCTTGTATCGCTCAATGAAATATCTCTGTGTCCCTAATAAGACACCTCAACTATACCCACGATGGAAGGCATCCGGTGCCTTTCATTACCTGATTGTAAATCTCCGCCAGTTCGTTGTCATGATCCCATAACGCGAGCCGCCTCGTCGTCTGAAGGACCATTTCTCCAAAGGCTCATGTCGTATCCAATCGGTGAAACTCTTTATCTTTGGTACCGGCCTCGCCGAGGTTTGGGGTCTGCTCGCAGCCGCATAAAGGTCAGGGGGTCCTCTCCTTGCTCATGGTACACCATCGGGTTCCTTGATGAACTAGCGGTACCTCTGGGATCCATTGATTGCTTCTTCGTTAGTTCGTCCAACGTCTTCCAAAGCGCGTCGAACTTCCTCCGTTGGTTCTGTTTGCACAGCGCTTGAACATGTTCATAAGCTCCTTATTCTGAATCGACGGAAAAATTGGCACCCATGTGCCTCATGCACCACCGCTCCTCGGATCCGCCACTTTGTCGCTCCCACGACGGCGGACCCTTGTTGCATATCCACGATCGCCCTTAGCACCTCGCATGTCGGTCATGGATGACACAAACATCGAACTGTCGAGAACAATCGCCACTTCACTCTTTCAAGGAACCAGATGCCACTCTCGTGTTTTCCCCTCCACGAATGCCAACGCAACCGGTAGAACACGGTTGTTGGCATCCACCGCGATCGCAGATTAGAATCGCCCTTGTACTTCCCGTGAGGAATGTGCCATCCATGCAAAGGACCGGCGACAAAGGTTTAACGCATTTATGCATGCGCCAGGCGAAGAATGCACGCCGCAATACCCACTTCCCGTGCACGCACCACCCGCAGGAACTCCGCAAGGTCGATGGATGTACCGGGGTTCCTTTGTGCGATTGCCACGAGCAAGTGGGAATATTCTCGTCTGAAGCCTCGTCGTCCCGAACCGTATTTCCGAGTGTCCTTTTGCTCTCCATGCCTTTGCGTAGCTAATCTTGTCTCAAACCTCTCCTCCACGGTGTGATAATAGATCGAGGTGCGGATGGGGATTGTCCACGATCGACCATAAAACACATTTGCCACCCAAGTGGACGACGATTGCGGTGTCCTCGCTCCGCTTCTTCCACTCGCAGATTATGCTCCATCACTATGGAGCATTTCCGATAGTCCGCCCACTTCCTGGTATGCATGCACCGCCATGGGCACGAATCAACTACGCACTTCACGTCGTAGTCTTTTTGCCGACTTCACAACCTCGAATTGCCGCGAGAGACATTGCCCAAGATGCTTCACCGCATCCATCACACCTCCTTGTCTTTATATCGGCCCCTGCGTCACCTCGTTCTCACGATACTCCCATGCATCAATGTTCCTTCATTCATTGTTAGGTCTTGAAATTGTAATTGGTCCACGCACGAGGATAGGCACCCAGGCGTTGTCCTCCTCGTCGGAGTGCTCACCATCGTGGACTTCCTCATCCGCACGGTCCTCCTCTTCCATCAAGTCAACAATGTCCTCCACCTCCTCCCCTCGTCGGCCACCCCTCGCGCCTCCACCGCTGTCTCCTCTGCCCCGGTCCCTTCGTCACCGCCAGCCTCGTGCTCCTCGTCTCGGGCTCCTCGCGCCTTCCTCTTCGCATCCTTCTACATTTGATGTCCCTCCGCCGTAATGTCCACCCGACATCACGAACTTGCGACACCGATGGAGCTACCGGGTAGCACTGCCAACAACATGAGCGCCAACCCCGCTCTACGGCAAAACCAACATAACTCCTCCATGTGGACGTCGAGTTAACAGAATCAACTCTCCGTAAAACGGTCTTGCGCTCGGCTCACTCTTGCTCGACCAAGAATCAAACGATCGGGCATCCAAACCGAACATCCGAGACATCCACTCCAACAAACCCTGATGTCCTATCGCTCGATGCGCATATGCCCGTCGACGACTCTTGAAAATGATGATAGATCCACCCCATCCGCCCCTGTGCTATCTCCCCATCTCCATAAAATATTTGGAAATACAATTTCTCCGACATCTTTAAACGTCCGACGGAAAAATATTACTCTAAAATACAATCTACAAAATACGACTATGAATAAGTGATTCGACTAGCCTACTATACGGTCTAATATTAAATTTCTACTACATTACATTTGTATATATTGCCTAATACATTACTAACATAATAAAATTAGTAATACACGACCATACTAAATTAAATTCATACCACATTACATTTGTATATATATTGCCTAATACATTATTTGCATAACAAAATTACTAATACACAACCCTACTAAATTAAATTCAAAATATTGTCTAATATTTCTGCTGTATTAAATTTCTACGTACTGAATACTACATTAAATTTGAACATACTTACGATACTAAATTAAATTTGTAAATACTACATACTACATTAAATTTACGAATATTAACTGCTATATTAAATTTCTAAACAATACATAATCCTAAAATTTCTAAATACTACAATTCCTAAATATTAAATGCTACATTAAATTTTAAATCTTGTATAACCTAACAAAAATTCCTACATTTACCTCTACAAAAATTGATAAACTAACTCTACAATAAAATTCAAAAATTTACCTAAATTTTTCTTCTCCTTCTCTTCTTCTTCTCTTCCTCTTCTCCCTCTCTTCTCCTCTCTTTTTCTCTGCAGGTGCGCTCGCTCCGCTTCTTCTCTTGTGCAACCACCGAGTGGAGCGGGGATAAAGGAGTCTGCGCCTCAGAGGCGATCGCCTCTGAGGGCGATGGGGGCCCTGGCGCGCGGCATTAACGGGCGGGCGGCACTAACAGCAGCGGGGCTATCGCCTGTGTATGGGCGATCGCCCATACACGGCAACGGGGCATTTTGTCATTTTTTTGGACGCATAGTTTTGAAAAAAAGAATAAAAAAAAATATTAAATAAAAAAAAATTCTCCACACTCTATCAGCAGCGCTCTCTCCCCACGAAGACCACCGAAGTCGGCGACGAAGCCGGAGCTCCAATCTAGAGACGGACGATGTCGGCCACCGCCGGCTCCTCCACCTCCACGCAGCGGTTCGTGTCTGCTCGGCTGGGCTCGTCCTCCTCTCTCCCTTCCCTGCCTTATATACGATCCGATTGCTACTGCTGTTGCCATTGGCTCCCCATTCCGCCAAACCATCTCGCCCGTTCTTGACGATTCGATGCACTGGAACGCAGGAATTTTGCATCAGATCTATTCCTTCGTTGCGTTGGGGATTAATTGGTGCGAGTGCGTTTGGTCAAGATGCGGCACTTGTTGCTCTGATAAGTGCTGCGTACAGCAGTCGAGTTTGGTTCGAATGAGTGGTAGTATGCATGAGTTACTCTTACTGCGATGTTTCAGATTGCTCAGGGGAAAAGACAAGAGGGTTCTTGGGTTGAAATATCATGCTAGGTATTACAAAAAGGGAAACCTTGATGTTTTGTTGAAAGATGTTGTGGTTACTAACCAAACAATAATTCCCAATGAAGGGACTTTAAGCCCTACAAACCTAAGCTCACTCTCGAGTGTAGTTTATTTTTTTCTCCTCCCTCCCTGGCGTTAGTATGGGGGCATTTATAGATCATACATCGAGCCAAATATATTCCCCAGAATACCCCTAGGCCGTGGTACATCATTGGAGGTACAATGGTATTTTCTTGTTTTACTATCCACGTGTCACTTCCTCCTGACCCTCGTCACCGGGCGCCACCTAGTGGCTTGATCGTCGCTGGACCAAGCAATCCCACCGATCTTGGCGAGTCGAGCGTCGTTGGATTAGGATCCGACGGCTCGTCTTTGTGGACAGCGGTGGTCATGTTCACGACAGTAGAAGAGAAAACAAATATCGATGTTCCTCGAAAGGGAAAAATATATTTTTCCGTGTATTTTTTGAGAGCGGAGAGCAGAAAGATTAAGGTTAAAGTTTGTCAGAAATAACGAGTTTACATATAGTTGGGTGCTCGTATGAGCATGAGGGGTTCTCAGGCAAGAACTGCTAGCATGGTGTTCGCTTGGTCCTTAGTTGATTTCTTGTCTCAAAGTAGATAAATAATATTGAATAGTCGGGGATGGGGTTGTTGTTAACTTACCACGAGAGGCTGCAAAAATCAGTGGCAAAAGTGAGAAGTGGGCTTCAACTAGTGGCAAAAACAAAGATTTTCAAAAAAAAAATTGTGCTACTAAATCCAATACTAGTATGTTACATGTGCTTTTAAATTTGATAGCTTTCTTTTCTGAATCAGAGGTTGGAAGGAAAGGTTGCACTGGTTACCGGTGGTATTGGTATTGGTGAAGCCATTGTTCGCCTCTTCAGACAGCACGGTGCGAAGGTTTGTATTGCAGATGTCCAAGATGAAGCCGGCCAGCAGGTCCGTGACTCCCTTTGGAGGTGATCCAGACGTCCTGTTCGTCCACTGCGATGTCGATAAGGTGGATAATCTTGTATCTGTATCACTGGGTAATGGTATATATGCCGGCGCGTAAGGACAACTTTGATTCTTATCAGTACTGTTCTGTTACCATTCTGGACTGTGGCTTGAACTTACATGGCATTGAATCATCAATTAGACTTCTGTGTTAGTATGTCTGCAAAGCAGTAAACGTTTTGAATACTCCGTATATTATATCCGAAGGTTTCCGAGCCGACCGTGGTATCCACGTCGATTTTCACCGACGCATTCGTTCCACAGTGCGCTACGTCGCTCGGGTTTAGTGCTCTTTAATACGGTATAAGTAATTTTCCACCCCGCTCCCTTACGACGGGCCATGTGGTTCAGCGGTCAGCTGCCTCGCTCGCCAAACCCAGGTCACGCCTTCGAGTCCATCTACCCACGCGTGTCGCCCTGGCGGATTTTTGCCAAGTGGCGCGCCTGAGTCCACAAAATTACATGCAAGTCCTTTTTTGAGGAAAGGCCCCCAGAAAATATGAAATTTGTCCCAAAAATTTTCCAAAATTACATCCAGAGCCCTTTCTTTGCAGGAAGACCCCTATAAAATCTGAAAAAATTCCCAAAATTTTTCAAAATTACATCTATATCCCTTTTTTCACATGAAAGCCCCCGAAAAATCCAAAAAAAAATCCCGTGTGATACATGGAGCCAGATTTTTTTTGTAGATCGATAGGGGCACATGTGGCGAAAATTGCGAAATTTGTCCCGGAAATTACCCACAATTACATCTAGGTCCCTTTCTTTGTGAGAAGGTCCCTGGAGATTTTTTTTAAGCGGAAAGTCCCCTAAAAATTCCGAAATTTGTCCCAGGAATTTTCTAAATTACATCCATGTCCCCTCTTCCGTGGAAAAGCCCCAAAAAAACCCAAAATTTGTTTTTCCCCACGACGCATGGAGCTAGATTTTTTCCCAAACCCGCATGGGCACACGGTACGGCTGGTGCGACATGCGCCGCGTCCACGCATCTAGTTAAAACTGTGCTAACTTCTCTTGGTGTGTGTATATATGGTAACTGAATACGTCCACAAAAATGATTTTCCAGAAATATCCAAACAGACAGTCTTGTGTTCATTTTAGCAGAATTTTGATGAGGCAGAACATTTCCTCATCTATGCTCGAACAATATACTGGATGATCTTTCCCTGATCCATGAAAGAAGTCATAGCGTGCGATAAATTAAACTTGATCGTCGAACAGTTGGGCATGTTATATAAGTATATCAGCAAACATGTAACGTGAAAAGAAAAAAACCGGCAACTAATTGATTCATATAGTCTTCTGATAGAACAAACAATAATTTCACTATATAAAGAACTACCTATAGAAGTAGAACACCGAATTGAAGTAGAAAACAAAACTGAAACTAATTCGGATCACACGTTAACAATGTATATAAATACCGACAAAAGCATATCAGCAGAATATGATACATCACATCACAGATGTGCAACCAGTACCAGTGCTTTCTAAACGGAGATACTACAGTTTTCTTGTATAACATTGCTGAAATAATCTATTAAGTATTCTACCAAAATCTAGCATCTAATCGTCTACTGAGGATTGATGTGAATCATTTGAGACAGCTGCATCTTTTTTATCTTCAGTACAGTGAGAGGCTGAGATGGCATCACAAGTTTCCAAATGCATTGTGTCCATATATGCTTCGGTTAAGGAGCTTTCGGCCACTTCAGCTTCGCTGTTATGCAGAGCAAGCAGAGCCTCTCTTTTGACAACATTAAGTAGAATTTCGTTAGTAGTCCTTTCAGGTTGCAGCAAATCTGCTTCATTAACAGCAACGCTGGTGGAGGTAGAAGCTTGACTAGCCACAGTGTTGCATGACTCGGTTTCAGAAGCTTCTGTGCATCTAATCTGGTGTAGTAACTCTAGAACTATTGATTCAGTCTGGATCTTTAGGAAATGTAAACCAAGCTAAAATGCCTGTATTATCATCCTATATAGTACAAACCCTATCGAACTCTGATTCAATCTCGAGATTCTGAATAAAATTGATGAAATCCTCATCGGAGGCCCACCAATCCTGGTCCAAGAATTTAAGGGTACGTTTGGTTGGGTGAATGAGGATGAACGAGATGGGATGATACAGGATGGATGGGATAATCCTGGATAAGATGGTACGGGGAGGGTGTTTGGTTGTCTGAATGAAATGATACATGATTTTGTTTGGTTGCTTGGATGGAATGGTACGGGATGGTACGAGATGATGTTTGGTTGGATGGATGAGGTTAGTATGGTAAACTTTATCACTAGTGGTACGGGATGGTACAGGATAGTTCAACCAATTTGGAGGTACGGGATGGTACAGCATATTTGAGGAATATTCCTAGAATCTGTACCACTCCGTCCCGTATAAGATGGTTTCATACACTCAACCAAACGCATGTATCAAAATCTATCATGTATGATCCCATCCTATTCATCATCGTTCACCCAACCAAACGCACCCTAAGTCAATGGTTTCTGATTCGTTCTCACTTCCGTCATGTGAATTGCAACGAACATGCCGAGGCATGTGTGGAGGGCTGAAATAAGACTCCTTAAGATCGAAATAAAATTGCTTCGATTAAATTAGTTAATAGGTTCAAATTGACACGAGTCTATTTTAAACGAAAAAGGTTAACGAGTTTTGGTTTGATAGTGGCTTATTAGATGGAATTTGAAATAACTACTTAAATGATAAATAAAATGATTTTATGTTGAACTGTGTTAATTTTGAAATAAACTCGATAATAACTCGTTAAGCTCGATAGTCTGCCGGCAGCAACTCAGATAATAAAGCCCTGATGCTTCACAAACGTATCACCAAGATAGACTCACATTTTTTCCATAACAATTGTTACGACTGCCCCGATCGATAAATCTTGACAGACTTTGCATAGACATCTTGCTGTTCAGGCATTTTACAAATATCTGCAACAATGGAAAAATATTAGCACCTAAAAAACTGACATGCTACCATTGATATCATTTACTATTTGACTATGTTAATTTGTTAAATTTTCATGGCTCAAAAACGATGTGTACAAATATACGCAATAATGCAGTTACATGTATTTTCTAAGTACTCACTCTTGCTTAATTATTCAGATGCACGAGGGGTACGAGAAAACTTGCAATTAGGGTCACGTAGACGCTCAGGTGTCCCTTGTGGAGTTTCTTTTGTTTTTTCTGTAATGTATCAAATATGGCATGACGGCCATGTTAATGTAAAGAGCAGTGCTTCAATGCTTTCCTTCTAATATAAGTTGCACAACTTGGCTAACGTGCCATAATTTAACCAAGAAGTAAAATATTTTATAAATGAAGCTTGTGCAATGTACTATTCTATGTGCAAATGAAATCCTGGAGAGTTGACGTAATATATAGTGACACATGGAACATCAGGAGTACCCCCAAATTCCATACGGAAATTAACATGAGCTAGAACATCATGCTATTCTTCCCTTTAAGAAGTCCAATGGACCTTCTCTCTCCCCTCTCTCTTTCTTTCTCTCTGGTCAAGTAACATCTAATATCAAAATTCCGATATGTTTTATGTGAAATATCCAAACACCTCCTTTGAGCAATTCTTGTGGTTTTGTTTCCTGTGAGACTCCACAACACATGGCATTCCAATCCCGTGTTTTTTTCTATTCCTGCGTTATTAGATCTCTGTGTTCCAAAAAAAAGGCCCTAAAAGATTCGAATCTAGGGTTTTGGGCAAGGTAAAAGATGGATCTTATGAAATTTAAAAGTAACTAAGGATTGAGCTTTGACATGTAATTTAAAAGTATCTTTGTTTTTCTTGTTATCATCCCTTCTCTCATTTAGATTCACATCAACAAATATCGATGATATGGCTTCCAACATGGCGTAAACCACCTTGAGTTGAACCCCTATTAACAAAAACACTCTCTAAAACCATTTGAGGGTGTAAATTGACTCGGTTTTGTAAGTCTGAGCTGCTAAATACCCGGTTTTGTAGTTGGGGGCGTTAAATGGCCTTTTTGGAAAGTGTAGGGTTGTGAAATTTAAATATGAACAACACATAATGGTCACTCTAGCCTTGTAGTTTGATAAGTGTAAAGAAAAAGCTAGGGTCAATTTGGTTTGATGAAAAATTTGCCCTATCAAACCTTACCGAAATTTAGTTACCAAATTGATTACTAATGTTTTGATCAAAGATTGGCAAGAAAACGAACTAGAGAGCCTAAGAGAGAATGGAATCTTATCAAAGTTTGGTAGCACCAAATGCTTGACAAATTTAATCAACACCACCAAATTTTGGTAAGACAAACATTGGCAACCATTGGAAGCCCCTTAATCTCATGTTACAATACCATCAGCTTTAATTTGATTTTTGAAGACAACCTTTTGGGTTAAGCTAGAACGGGTTTTCTTGTAGGAAAATGCTTCACGCATGATGGTCAACGTACAATTTCTATACGATGTTGTTTCCATGCACGAGCGACAATGCGATCCTCCACTGCACTTGATACTCCCTTAGGTCATAGAAATAATTCCTGCAAGGAGGTTTGCCTGAATTGTTGGGAAAATTGCAAATACCCCTTAGGAATCAGCCTGAGTTTGATTTACCCCCTACAAGTATATCCCCCAAAAGTGTAGAAGTGTTTGATATTCCACCCTGCAGAGCCTTGTTTCACTGACTCGGAGGATTTTCGTTGGTGCGGACTCTGTGGCATGATAGGTCGGCAATGAATAAGGTGCATAACAGTTACCCACTATCGAGTCATATACCTCCAACTGATTCAACCTGGATCGAAGTAGATCAAATCAAACGAGCCACTTGGGTATTTGTCTCCATCTTGACACAAGCTAGGGTTCTACATTGCCAGAGCAAGGATGAGCCCACTATCATCTCTCTCTTTTGACAATTTCTAAAGTAGTCTTTCATGGGCTTATGATCCTAGACCGAAGGATGAGGAGCCTGGATCCGCCCTGCCTTCCGCCTTCTCGTCTTCCATCCTCTCATTTTGTTCGGTGCAACAGGGAAACGTTGCCCAACCTGCCTATGCAAACTCGAGGCGCACACTTAATCCCAAATGACATGCTACAACACCACATATTCGACCAAAGGTCACGCTACAACGCCACATATCCGACTTAACACACCTGGTTAGCAGCAAATTTATTATCTTTTGCCGGTTTACTAGTTTTTGCTTAGTATTAAGGGTGATCAATTTCTTGTTGTTGTTATTAGCCTGAAATTTGTGGTGAAAACGGGCCGAAAATTTTTTGTCTAATCTGGAGCCAGATCCTATCAAGACCGGATTCGAGAAGGGATTTGACTATCCGACCAGATATGGGACAATATCTGGATACTTGAAGCTAGATCTATACCCCTTTATAATGCACCTAATCAATTTTTCCTATGTCCACCCTAAATAATACACCTCATTAGAAATGGCCTAATGTTCGTGCACCCAGCAAAACGTCCCCAGAAACTTGTATTCATCAAAATGAACGTCTCAGATCTTTCCTCAGTTTTACTCACCCACATCCGATGGCCATTATTTAGTGTGTCTAATCATCCCTGTGGCCCACAACAGACTTCCCCCACCTACATATTTGGAAGGAGAGTGAATCAAACAAGGAAATAAATAAGGAGGATCCGCATGCAAGGAAATCAGACTTGAATTTTTTACTGACCAAAATTGTACGTACTATATATTTGGAAGGAGAGTGAATCAAATAAGGAAATAAACAGGGAGGATCCACATGCAAGGAAACAAGACTTGAATTTTTTATTGTCCTGGCATTGTGATCGTATTTTTTCCAAATATGACCCTTCTCCGGACTTTTTACTGATCTAACCCCATAGAGCCTAATTTCAACATGACCGAGAGCGTTGAATTTTGTTTTATTTTTATCTAAGGAACCAACGTTTGTGAGTCTTTGCTTAATTTTTTCAATTTTTCTCGCGAACCGGTGGCAAGCAAGCTTTATTTAATTTTATCTTTTTCCTTGCGGATCCAGTGGTCGGCGAAGCGCAGCTTTATTTTTTCATATTTTTCCAAAATCATCCATGTGGCCCACAATGCACCTTCCTCACCTCCAAAGATCAACAAGGAAAAGGAAACAAACGTCTTGAAATCAAGGAAAAGGAAACAAACGTCCTAGAAAAGGAAAGGACCATACATTACGTCTTTGGGAAAAGGAAACCGGAGATGGAGCAATGCAAAGGGAGAACGCAGTCTACAATGGCTCCACGGTCGCCATCGGTGGCTTTGCCGACGCGGCGAGGTTCTTTGGTCGTGACCTCGCGCACGCAGTGCCTCGAAGAAATTTATAATTTATTTTTTGAAAATAATTTTATTAAGTATAAAATAATCGAAAGTTTTTTTGAGAATTTTTATAGAATTTTTTAATCTAATGTGCTATCTTTTCAAAAATCCTTCTATATTTAAAAAAAATAAAGGCAACTCACCTGTAGCTTCTTCTAGTCACAGCCAGCACTGCAGAAGCTTTTTCTCTTCCCTCCCTCCATTAAAGCAAGAAAGAAGCTCCAAAGCTCCATCAATCCCGCACCAAATCTCCTCTTTCCATCTATGGTGTTAATTCTCCAAATTCGTGCTCTATTGCCAAAATTTTCTCCCAATCTGATTTGATCCCAAATTATGGTTTTCATAAATATGTTTGTTTGGGGCTATAAAAGCCATGAGCTCTCCTCCACCCCATCGCATTGCGTAAATCCCCAAGTGCTCCCTCTTGTAAAGATCGCGGATTTTGGAGGTAACCCAAGCCATCACCGTCATCTTTCCCGTGAAATTCACCGCAACCGTGACTCCTCTCAGCAGCGCCGGTGCAGCGATCTCGCCGCCGCACTGCCAACCCATCGCGATCGACCGCCACCCCTTGCCTTCCCTCCCTTTGCGCTGCCAAGCCCACGCCAGGCTCTCTGTGGAAGCTGCAAAAAATAATCTAAAATCGAAAATTCTTTTTCTTTCTCTTTCTTGATTTAAAATCTTTTGGGAGCTCGTTTTACCATTCGACCTCCATTTAATTATGTTTTTCTTTTTAAATTCATTTCAAATTCTAAATTTCTCTTTTATTATTAAGTGTTGTATTCATACTTATCTTCTCATTTAATTGATAAGCGGGGTACTACCGTCGTAGCGTTAGCACAGGCACTATACTAGTTTGGGATCGGATTCGGAGCAACCAATATCTGACAAATATAGGACGGGATTTGGATATCGGAGTCTTTTTCAATTCAGACATCTGGCGTGGCCTAGCCCATTTATTACATATTTTCCAAGACAACCTATTTATCTTGATAATTAGTTTGTTCAATTGATCCTCAAGTAGCACATTCTTTCTATGATATCTATTGGGTTTGGTTGATATATAACTTACTATTATGGTCATGTGCTCCTATAGTTTGATTCAACATATATTACTTTATAGATGTGTGCATTATCCATATATCTTTATATGTTTCCGACTCAAATCCGTTATGTATTCATTCCGTGTTCGTATCCCGAATAATTCATATTCGTATCCATATCCGGCTAACCCGTATCCGGTTCTGAATTCGGGAAAAAATATGGGTTAGGATAAAAGAGCAAAATCTGCCCGTATCCGACCCGTTTTCGCCACTATGCTATGCAGTATGGAGTACTCAACAATACCAAATTTACAAGGCCAATTATATTTACTCCTTTAAAAGAACCTCGTGGTAGTAAATGATGTATTCTTCACCTTCCTGACCTCCACTCACCCCTCCTCAAATCACTATTCCACCCCTAAAAAATCTATATAAAAAAACAAAAAATTGTCCTATAACAAATAAATTAATTTCTTAAAAAATTGTAATACTTATCTAAACATCCTCCCTCCCTTCCCTTTATGGTGTGCGGTAGAGGTGCGATGCAAATAATAGTGATGAAGCTAAAGGCGTGGTGTAAACTAAGCTCGACAACAAAGGCACGGTGTGGACCAGGACAGAGCTTGATTGAACACTATGGCGGAGCTGAGAGCATAGCACAAACCAAGCCTAGTGACAATAGTTTAATGTACTAGGTAAAGTTATTTTTATCCGTAACAAAGCAAGAGCATTCAGCTAGTTAGAGAAAAGAAGAATCTTATGGTAGAAACCTACACCTAAATTGATCATAACTTATAAGTGCCAAAATGTCCAAGGGTACACAAAGCAACAACACACTAATATAAGAAGTTACAACAGATGGGTTCCAATGCTCCAAAATCACGAACTCTTCAAGTCCGCGAGTGCGGTCTTGGTGGTAGCAGAAATCACAGCATCTGAAGCATTTGGCAGGTAATAGTATTTTCCTGCACAAACGAAAACATTGTTTGCATTCAGGAGAGTAATACAGAAAATTAGCTTACAATCTCTTTGGGCTTAGTGATGTAGATGGTGGATATCACTTTGACGGATCAGTGATTTACTTTCCCTCAAATTGGCGCAACAATTACTATGGCATGAGATGAAGTAGCATAAATTCAAAGCCTTCTAGAGTTCTAGATTTCCGATGACAAGTATACCTTGTGCTACCCTAGCAATTTCCTTGGCAAATCCCGTAGATACAAACTTGTTTTCGGAATCAATGACAAGAAGTGACATTCCTGCCTTGTATATTTTGCCAGCCACCTCAAGTATCTCATCCTTGGAAAAGAGAATGACACCATATTAGCTTCAGAGTGGTAATACACGTGTCTAAAGAAAGCAATTTAGAGACAATTTGTGCACAATAGGAAAATTTAAAAGGAGAATAGTTAAGGAAAATTTAAAAGGAAAATAGTTATCTTTCATATAATACTACATTGTTGACAATACATTAGTATAGGAGTTGTACCTTCAATTCTTGTGAAGAAGGTCTTGGTGCATCCGATGTAGCTTCTGGATCAGTGGATTTCTTCAGTGATACATTGGCTCTTCAGTCAGTGATTGCAACTATCATGATACGTCCAACATCACCGCTATTTTCAGCATTCATCCCCCACTCTGACAGCCTTGAAGTAGAAACCAGAATGTTATCCAAATGTAGATATCCTATGGCTGAATTCAAGACAATGCTTAGTTCTTACTGTACTGAGGCCATGAGCTAAAGGAGAACCACCACCACATGGTAGCTTCTCGAGACGTTTCCGGGCCATTGCTATAGATCTTGATGGCGGAAGCAGAACCTCAGCATAATCTCCACGAAAAGGAATAATTGAAACCTAGGGCAAATATCAACATATAAATAATTCAAGGTTGGTAACTCTAGGGAGGGTGGGTGGGTGGGTGGAGGGACATTGAAAGTAGGTTTGCAACAAATTATAAATACTAAAACTCTACATTGGAGGGAACTCCATTGCCCTTTACTTGTTTATGGACAGCTATATTGGCTATGTTATGATTCCTAAATATCTGTTTGGTATGTTTGTTGTACCTGGTCTCTGCTTGTGTAGCTTTCTGCAAGCAACTTCAATGCCACACCTTTCGCATTCTGCATGCGATTCAGTGCCATGCTACCACTGGCGTTCACAACAAATATGACCTGTCAAGAAATTATTCCAATGAGATCTGTTAAATCACATGAATAAGGTACCACTGGAAAACCACGTTTGCTGCACAACCATGTTTTTGCATGCTGTGCTTGTATAATCGCATGGCCACATCTGCGCAGGCATTGTGACAGTTCCATGTTCACCCCGATGCAGGCTACCACTGATGTGCACAGAGAGACACACATACCAGAGCACCTGCTTTTCAAGCCATTCTTTTGGCTCTCATGTCAGTCTTTTCAACAAAAACTTTTCTAGTCTTGTCACGTTCTTTCTCTCTCCGCAGTTTTTGGTATGGTGCAGCTGCTCTAAGCGTGGCATCAACAGCTAGCCTCCTTACTGGACCCTGGAACAGAATTGACTGTTTAGTTAAGGAGCCTATTTTGTCACAAGGTACCAAGCAATAGTGTAGGAATGGTATATAATGCCGTTTTGCTGATTGATTATCAGTAAACGACAAGCACACCATAGTAATGCCAATATGCAGAGAATCAGGCACACACAACTCTAAATAAGTTGAAGCACTAAAGCATTATTTGCATTAAACTGCGAAGCAAACATGGATTTGGATCGAGGAATCATAGAACAATCAAACAATTTAAGTTATATAACTAGACTAAGTAAAAGTTGAAACCTTTGGAATCATAGGCTTTATGTATCGGCCCCTATCTTATGAAAATATGACATTCTTTGCTCGTCTAGCTTTTCCCCGTCGTCTTTGTGCTTGCTGAGCAAAGAAAAGGAGTTTATGGTCTACTATACCACCTTCAGCATAAAAAGTGAACTCCTCAGGTATCTGCTGCTCCTATTGTTCATTTTCTTCCTCATCATCCTGTCCAAGAAAATAACTAATGAGTATGAGAAAACAAATGAATAAGGCAGCAAGTATTGATTGCACAATAATATAAATCAACCTCTTGGTCATCATCTTTGTAACATTCAATTTTTGAGCCTTTTTAAAATTTTGGTGAATTTAAAATTTTCTTTTAGTGCAAGCAAATCTTTTGAATCAAAATTTCAAGTTTGAATGAGTTCAAAATAATTTATCTAGGTTCCAAATGCTTAAAAGTATTTTTGAGATTTTTCTGGAATTTTTCCTAATTTATTTAATATTTATTTTGGCTTTTCTTAATTTTCTTACAAGAAAAATATTTTCTTTTGTTTTTTTTCCACTAGGGCTGAATTTCTTTCCGTGGCCCAACTCCCTCTCCCGGCCCCGCCTTGCCTTGCCGGCCCAGCTAGGCCCACCCGTCAGCCTCCGCGACGACGTCTCTCGTGTGGACTCCGTTGCGCCGCCGGACTCCGCGCAACGGCTGCCGCTTCCTCCGTGCCCGCCACGCCGTATCCGGGCCGGTCACCTCGGCATCCGCGCCTATTTAAGGCCCGCCGCATCTCCTTCTCTTGTTTTCCGTGCTTCGCTGTTTCCTTCGCCACGCAAGAGCTCACCGGGTTTCTCTTCCGCCGCCGTGCCATTGTCATCCCCGAAGCTTTTCCATCGCCGCCGGTGAGATCCCGCCAAAGCCCTTCTCGCCGTCGAGTTCGCCACGTCGCCCGCACCCAATTCCGCCGAAAACCCGTGCCAATCCGGTGTAGATGGGTGACGGCCGTGTCGCCTTCTTCCGCGTCGGCCAAGTCCACGCCGCCCGTTGTTTTCTCAAGCCGCCGTGCGCCGACCTCCCCGCCCCCTTGCCTCCGCCTCGTCGCTCATGCGCGCCACCGCCGCCGCTTGGTCATTGCCGCCGCCAGAATCGAGGCGACGCCACGAGCCGGGCGACGCCACATCAAGTCGTCGCTGACGTCATCCGTAACGTCGGCGATGACATCAACCCTAGCCGGCCTAATCTGTCGGTCAGATCCCCGCACGAGTCCCGCCGGTCAGTCGCCGTGCACCGTGAGCCCGGTCCACAGTGGACCGAGCTAGCCTCATGGACCCGGTCCATGGACCAGGGGGCCCACCTGTCAGCCAATTTTGTTTTGTTTTTATCTTTTTCCAGAAATCCCGAAAATTCCAGCCAATCAGATTGTGCCACGTGTCACCCTTTTTTTTTTCTTTTTCTCTGTTTTTTTATCTGGGAATCTTCCAGAGCCCGTTCTCCTTCGTTCGAGCTACGATTCCAGTGATTCAAATTTCTAAATTCATGATCTACCTTCCAGTGCTATTCTTTTCAATTTTTGAATTTTTTTTGAATTTGTTTTATTTACTTGTTCTCGTTTCGCGTGTAGACGACACAGTCGAAGCTCAGTCGAATCAGCAGTCGGAGGTAGAACCAGTATGAGGCAACAAAAGAAAGTCTTCCTTGAATATGTTGATCTCAAATTTTATAAAATGCTTATGTTGTTTTAAATTATGCATGTTTACTTTTATGCAATATACTTTAAATATAGATTTAAGGTATAGTTAAATACCAAAATTTGTTATACTCTCATTGGTATTGATCATGTCGAACCTTTGTCACCCTAGATAATACAAGCTATTTTATTTGGTAATAACCAGTAGAGTAGCATGGGACAGTAGAAATACTTAGTCCAGCTTAAACGTTTCAGTATTATGCCATTATGAGAATCATTTCAAACATTGTTTAGACTTATTTGTGAAGTTGCGGCAATCGGTGTTGCTGCTGTTATTTAAACGAAACAAAATGTAAAACATGGTTTAGACTAGGGCGGATGGATGTTTGGCAGGTGCAGAAGCACAAAACCTTGAAAGTGAATGTTACGCCCTAATCAATTAAGGACCGAAGCGTGTGTTATCATGGACCAAGCACTACCATACAACCACAAGTTTATATGGGTACGACCTGGCTAAATAATTTGTGTGTCTCAGTATTAGCTTTGCCAGTTGGTGGGTGCCAGATAAAGGCAGGCGCAAGAGGGGGTTTCCGACTGGACAGATTGAACCCTTCGGCGGTGAAACCTTAGCGGGCGAGGTTAATAGCGAGGTTGCGAATTGTAAAGGCCTTGTCATGATCTCTCTGCCGACACACCAAAGGAAGTGTGTTAATTGCATGGCAACAAGAGACGATCATGTCTTGTGGGTAAAGCTGTACACACTCTGCAGAGTTAAAACTACTTAAGTAGATGTGTCCACGGTCAAGGGCAGACGAGGTACGCTTGCACATTGTAGATTTTATGGTTTTGTTTTAAATGAAAATGATGGTTTGGGAATCCGTGAGCAGATGGAACTCTCGGGTTATGGTTTGGCAGATGAAGCCAGTCAGGTAGATAGAACATGTTATAGTTGTCATTTCAAATTCAGTTATTATTCTATTACATTTTGGTCAAATGATGCTTTGTGATATTACTATTCATATTTAAAGTTAAATATTGCTTTATGCTAAAAGAGCCATATTATGCCTTCAACTGTTTAGCCCTGAATATAGTTATCATGCGTTATGTTTTCAAGACTTGCGGAGTACATTTTATGCTCACCCTTGCAACATCCCCACTTTCCACAGAGGAATGCGCAGAAGCTGAAGGTGACTACGAGTTCTTTGCTTGTGGTTACGACGAAGGTGATCCGGATTGCTAGGACGCGTACCCCAGTCGATTTCCTATTGGGCAAATGGATGAGCTTATCCTATTGCTGTTATTTCGTTTTCGCTGCTACTTTATTGAACTCAAGCCATGAGGCCGCTTATTTGTAATAATTGGCCATAAGATTGATACCTTTTTGCTTAATTAATATTATTTGATTCGTGATATGGATATGTTGTCTGACCATTAACCCCAATAATTGGCATCAGTGACTCAACAATCATGTTCATTGTAATGAAAATATGTTGGTGAACACAAGAGCTAAGGGGTCCAAAATAGAACATAGCTGCATGATGGACAATAGGCAGGTATAGTATCTAGACAACAGTGCAAGGCATATTGAACTTAGGATTTACAATAATCATCAATAGAATGGCATCAATGGTTATGATGGTTAACCAGTTGACAACACCATGTCATAACTCATAACAGACCTAATGGGCCCAATGAAATAGGTTGAAACTACAGGTAAACACTAACATGGGGCCAACTTAACTCATAGCAATTCAACAATGATATGAAAAATAATGCATTCGAGTCCAATAGAATGCTAAAACTCAAGTAATTCTTATATCCAAGAACTTCTAATCAGTAAACACTGTTTGGGCAAGTGAAAAATGAGTAGGCCACTTTGGACTTGTTGCCAAAATAATATGAGCTCGTGAAAATGGATTGATTAGCCAATCAAGTTACACTTGATGCACATATGTGAAGAAATGGTCCATCGAAGTCCTTAAATGGTGATGTGGTGATACCAAAAAAAAAAATATGCATGATTGAAATGATATCATATGGCCACACTTGTTGACTGCTTTCAACAGTTATTGGTAGTATAATTTGGTATTACAGAGGGGCAGGTGATATAAACAAAATTGCTTACACACTAAGCCCAAAGTAAAAACACAGAAATGCTAAACTAACCGACACTGATCATAATCTATCAAGACAGGTTGCCTACCTATGTATGTAGGTCTCGTAAAGAAATCCTTAGCTTGCAAGGATAAAACAACAATCATGTGCAGAACATGTCGTGATTAGAAAGTGTTACAGAACATAAAGGACGGTGGGAGCTTTCAATTCAAGCTCCTCACTCAGTTTTATGCCAAAAGAGCTCAGTCTTCTGGGCTCTGGCTGGAAGAACATAAACCCTTTTATAGTGTTTCACATAGGAATGAATCACCAGAGAATGCTGTATCAGCATTTGTGCATAGTATACTCAAAACATCAGTGCAAAACATCAATATCTGACAAGTAAAGTAACCTGACAGCCACCCCGTATAGCTTCCATGACAAGATATTTGAGCTGCTCTGTGCTGATAGAAACATCCTTGAGATATTCCCTTGCCAAAATTATCTGTGTGACCATGTATTACCGCTCATGATATGAACAGTGCATAACAGTATTTTCAACTCAAATATAATCTAACATGTTAGATATGACCTTTCTAATAGTAACAGAATGCATGAACAGCATTGGGATTTAAAGTATACAATCATGGACTTATATGTAGATTATGAAGGTGAGGGAAATAATAGAAAAATGGTACAAGTCTTAATCAAAGATCCTAAAATCATGTCTATTAACTGATCTAATGTCACTATCATGTACCAACTACTTTAAACATCAACAAAACCTAGATTAAGTTGAATATACAGTGTTCTGAAGAAAAGTTATCAGTGTGTAATACAAAGAATGAAAAACAAAAACTAAATAGTCTCTGCACCGGTGCACCCTATGCTGATTCGACAAAAGAGGGGTATCTTACAGCCTTAGTTAACTAACTTTATCGGTAATACCTGAGTTCTTGCGACCTCAGTCTCTTCTTCCACCATTTTAAAAACCTCTTTTCTAGACTACTGAAACTGCGTTGCAATATCCACAGCTGCAACACGGTCATCAAAACTCATTGGGAGATCCGCACTGCAGCAAGAAACATTTAAGGAAGTGAGAAAACTGCAGTAGTTTAAAAATGTAGTGAAGACTTCCTTATGTTAGACCACACTAATCCCTGATAAATAAAAAGAAGCACTCTGTTAATGGCTATAAAAAAATGAATAAGCAAGCAACCCTTCATAGTCTAAAGTACCTTAAATTAATTGCAATACGATCAAGTAAGTGTTCACGTACGGATCCTTCTTCCGGGTTATAAGTAGCAATTAAAAGTGGCTTGCATGGATGACGAAAGCCAATGCCTTCTCTTTCCACAATATTAACTCCCTCCGTCAAGACATTCAGAAGTAGATTGCTTATGCCCTCATCCAATAGATTTATCTCATCAACATAAAGAACACCTCTATGAGCTTCAGCAAGAAGACCAGGTTGAAATACGGTAGTTCCTGATTTCACAGATGCTTCAACGTCAACTGATCCGATGAGCCTATCCTCTGTGGCACCAAGTGGAATCTGTCAAGGGGAAACCTGCAGCATTATTACACTAATGATGATATATAGAATTATCAACACATTAAATTTGGTGTTATACCTGCACAAAAGGTGTTTTGATAATCTCAGTTTTGACATTGCCATCAGCATCATATTGAACTTGATCGGCTAAACCATCCTCCCATCTGCCAAGAAGAACTCAATCAAGTGAGCTGACAAACATTTCAGAAACAAAAATAAAATAAAAATAAACACCCCCACAATAGGTTGTGATGGAACTCAAAATTAGAGTAAGAAAACTTGGTATGCCAAACATATAATACGCTGCTGGGAAGCTAGGGTCAGTATTTGCAATTGAGCCTACAACCACTTCAATGGGTGGAAGCATAGCATGCAAACCGCGTGCCATCACTGTCTTTGCCGTCTCACGCTTCCCTGAGATGGCAATGCCTCCAATCTCACGATCGATTGCCCCGAGCAGCAGAGCTGTTTTAATTGCATCCTGGACGGCCACAAGAAATTCACATGTTACAACAAAAAACGACGTGTTTGAGTTCATACTACCTCAATGCAGGAAACAATGGGGAAAAAGTTAAACCATTGTTACTGGCGCAGTTCAAAGTAACTCAAAAGGCGTTGTTATTTCTCCATGGATGCTCCACATCTACTCTAAGCCACACTACTATGAATCTATGATCGCTTAAACTATCTCAACACGACAAACCGAATAAAAAGAACAGTGAAGCCAGTTGCAACCATACATTCATGGAAACGGCGTGAGCACTCCATTCGGTCGACGAAATGCATCCAACGAACAGGGGGATACTACCACCAATTACCAATACATTCGTGAAAAAGCCAAGAGAGCGCGCGCCACTCGCTCGACAAAATGCCTCTTAATAAACAAGGCGCGACGCAATCAGCGTCGTCCGTCCACAGCACGAAGGGAAGGAGCGATGCAAAGTCCCTCACCTGCCCGACGACGGCGGCCAAGGGGAAGTACTCCCTCCCGTACTGCCCCGCGGCGCCGCTCCTGGCCGCGGGGACGGCGCCGTTGGTGGAGTCGAGGACCTCGGATGCCGCAGAGGCCGAGGACGCGAGGGAGGGGGCTGGCGGTGGAGGGCAATGAGGGGAGGCGGCGAGGCGGGAGGTGCGGGAGCGAGGTGGCCATCGCCATGGAGGTCTCTCTGCTCGGCGTGCGATATCGCTTATTAGAGAGGTGCTACGCTTCTCTTTTTTACAGTTATATAAATATTAAAACATGAATAAAAGGTAGATGATGATTATTTATCTATTCGTTTGTTTCAAAATTTATGCAATTTGTATTAGAAGGGAAAGCATTGAAGCACTGCTCTGCTTCTTATCCTGATTGCCCGTAGGAATCACATCGAACACATGTCACGCATCTCGGGCTCGCCTATGCGGTTTAAACCGCGGGCACCGTCCGATTGAAAATGGAAAGCTACAGTTCAACGAAAGGTGTATCCGGCGCATTTTCATTCTATTTTGTGCATTCGTATATTTTACCTTAAAACTCTATCGGAACATCGTCAAAAATAGCTACTAAAAATTCAAAAAGATACAGGGAAGCATCGATTCCCGATTTTCCCGATTAAAAAAACAATCCTATAGCTGCTAAAAACTATGTTTAAGAATAAAACCTACTCTTCACTAAAATTGCTATTGTACGATGTTTTTATGTTGATGTATCAACACGTTGAACGGGTAGACAATGAAATTCATTTGGCAGTAGAACCAAATAGATGGTGTATTTAATGTGACTCACTTCAAATGACAAATCAATTGCAAGGGTCATATTAGCTAGAAGGCTGTCCGCGTATGCATTGTGTATGTATAGCAGTGGACAAAGGTGTAGACTACCCAGAGCAAGCTAAATAACAAATCATTCTGCCACCCCTCTTCTCCGACCAAATAACTAATGTAGCTCTGCCTCAAGTAGTAAGCGTTGTACATAATAAAAATCATTAACCTCTTTCTAGCTAATACACATCTATCTATACCCCTTTATAATGCACCTAAGCATTCTTTTCTACGTCCACCCCAAATAATGCACCCACTAGAGATGGCCCAACCTTCATGCACCCAACGAAACGTCTCCAGAAACTTGCCTCCATCAAAATTAACCTCTCAGATCTTTCCTCAGCTTTACTCACCCACATCCGATGGTCATTGTTTAACGTGTCTAACTCATCCCTGTGGCCCACAACAGATCTTCCCCCACCTCCAGCATCATCTCAAGGAAAAGGAAACAAATATCTTGAAATTAAAAAAAGGAAACAAACGTTCTAGAAAAGGAAAAGACCATATATTACGTGCTGGAAAAAAGAAACCGAAAGGCAAGGCACTATACTAGTTACGAATGATTTGTCATTTGGCCTACTCTATAATGACTCACGCCTTAGCTATAATGAAAGTGTAAACCACCTCCTAGCTAATACGACCCTTATTACGAACTAATATAGTGTCCGTGCTAACGCTACAACGACAGTACACCCGCTTATCAATTAAATGAGAAGATAAGTATGAATACAACACTTAATAATAAAAGAGAAGTTTAGAATTTTAAATGAATTTAGAAAGAAAAACGGAACTAAATGCAGGTCGAATGAGCGAAAACAAGCTCCCAAAAAATTTTAAATCAAGAAAGAGAAAGAAAAAAGAATTTTCTGATTTTGGATTTTTTTTTGCAGCTTCCACAAAGAGCACAGCGTGCTCTGTGGGTTTGGCCAGCGCAAGAGGGAGGGAAGGCCAGGGGTGGCCGACCGGTCACAGCGGGTCGGCACTGGTGCGGCGAGATCACTGGCACTGGCGCCTGCGGGGGAGGAGTCACGGTTGAGGTGAATTTCGCCGGGAAAGATGACGGTGATGACTTGGGTTACCTCCAAAATCCGGCGATCTTTACAAGAGGGAGCACTTGGGGATTTACGCAATGCGATGGAGTGGAGGAGAGCTCACCGGCTTTTATAGCCCCGAAACAAGCATATTTATGGAAACCATAATTTGGGGTCAAATCAGATTGGGAGGAAATTTTGGCAATAGAGCACGAAATTTAAGGAATTAACACCATAGATGGAAAGAGGAGATTTGGTGCGGGATTGATGGAGCTTTAGAGCTTCTTTCTTGCTTTAATGGAGGGAGGGAAGAGAAGAAGCTTCTCTGGTCTGAGCAGCTAGAAGAAGCTACAGGTGGGTTGCCTTCATTTTTTTAAATATAGAAGGATTTTTGAAAAGATAGCACATTAGGTTAAAAAATTCTAGAAAAATTCTCAAAAAAACTTTCGATTATTTTGTACTTTATAAAATTATTTTAAAAAAATTGAATTATAAATTTGTCGAGGCACGGCGACCGCGAGGTCGCCGACCAGCAACCTCACCGTATCGGCAATGCCACCGATGGCGACTGTGTGGAGCCGCAGCAGACTGCTTCTCCGGCCACGCCGCCGATCGCGTGTAATCTCCCGGCCACGCTGCTCCATCTTCCGGTTTCTTTTTCCTAGCACGTAATGTATGGTCATTTCCTTTTCCGAGACGTTTGTTTCCTTTTCCTTGATTCCAGGACGTTTGTTTCCTTTTCCTTGTTGATGCTGGAGGTAGGGGAAGGTCTGTTGTGGGATACAGGGATGATTTCGAAAAAATATGGAAAAATAAAATATGCTCGCCGACCGCTGGATCCACAAGGAAAAAAGATAAAATTAAATATGGCCACCGTTGTTCCGCGAGAAAAATTGAAAAAATTAAGCACTCACAGCATCACGGTTCCGTGGATAAAAATGAAAACAAAAATTCAGCTCTCGTATACCAAATTAGGCTCTATGGGGCTAGATCTGTAAAAAGTCTTGAGATGGGTCATATTCGAAAAATACGATCACGATGCCGTGACAATAAAAATTCAAGTCTTGTTTCCTTGCATGCGATCCTCCTGCTTATTTCCTTGTTTGATTCGCTCTCCTTCCAAATATGTAGTACGACAATTTTGGCAAGTAAAAATTCAAGTCCGGTTTCCTTGCATGCGATCCTCCTGCTTATTTTCTTTTTGATTCACTCTCCTTCCAAATATGTAGGTGGGGGAGGTCTGTTGTGGGCCATAGGGATGATTAGACACACTAAATAATGGCCATCAGATGTGGGTGAGTAAAGCTGAGGAAAGATCTGAGAGGTTAATTTTGATGGAGGCAAGTTTTTGGGAACATTTCGCTGGGTGCACGAATGTTAGGCCATCTCTAGTGGGATGTATTATTTGGGGTGGACATAGAAAAGAATGTTTACGTGCATTATAAAGGGTATAGATTAACACCATAGATGGAAAGAGGAGATTTGGTGCGGGATTGATGGAGCTTTGGAGCTTCTTTCTTGCTTTAATGGAGGAAGGGAAGAGAAGAAGCTTCTGCAGTGCAGGCACTAGAAGAAGCTACACGTGGGTTGCCTTCATTTTTTTAAATATAGAAGGATTTTTGAAAAGATAGCACATTAGGTTAAAAAATTCTAGAAAAATTCTCAAAAAAACTTTCGATTATTTTGTACTTTATAAAATTATTTTAAAAAAAATTGAATTATAAATTTGTCGAGGCACGGCGATCATGAGTCGCCGACCAAAGAACCTCACCGTGTCGGCAATGCCACCGATGGCGGCCGTGGAGCCGTTGCACTGCTGCGTTCTCCGTATGTTGCCCGCCGATCGCGTGTAATCTCCCGCCACGCTGCTCCATCTCCGGTTTCTTTTTCTAGCACGTAATGTATGATCATTTCCTTTTCCGAGACGCTTGTTTCTTTTTCTTGATTCCGGACGTTTGTTTCCTTTTCCTTGTTGATCTTTGGAGGTAGGGAAGGTCCATTGTGGGATCTGAGGATGATTTCAAAAATATGGAAAAATAAAATATGCTCGCGACCGTTGGATCCACAAGGAAAAAAGATAAAAATTAAACAATACTCATGTGCCATGTTCCATGAGAAAAATTGAAAAAATTAAGCGACTCTCACAGATCATGGTTCCGTGGATAAAAATGAAAACAAAAATTCAGCGCTCTCCGTGCTACCAAATTAGGCTCTATGGGGCTAGATCCGTAAAAAAGTCTTGAGATGGGTCATATTCGAAAAAAAATACGATCACGATGCCAGGACAATAAAAAATTCAAGTCTTGTTTCCTTGCATGCGGATCCTCCCTGTTTATTTCCTTGTTTGATTCGCTCTCCTTCCAAATATGTAGTACGTACAATTTTGGCAAGTAAAAAATTCAAGTCTGGTTTCCTTGCATGCGGATCCTCCCTGTTTATTTTCTTTTTTGATTCGCTCTCCTTCCAAATATGTAGGTGGGGGAGGTCTGTTGTGGGCCATAGGGATGATTAGACACACTAAATAATGGCCATCAGATGTAGGTGAGTAAAGCTGAGGAAAGATCTGAGAGGTTAATTTTGATGGAGGCAAGTTTTTGGGGACGTTTCGCTGGGTGCACGAATGTTAGGCCATCTCTAATGGGATGTATTATTTGGGGTGAACATAGAAAAGAATGTTTACGTGCATTATAAAGGGTATAGATGATATATCATTTAACTTGCTCTACGGTGACTTACATCTTAGTCTAGTGTTGGTACATACACAATGAAAACGAGAACCACCTTTTATCCAATTGCAACTTCTTTACCCTTTCCCAAAGAAAAACCGGCCCTTCAGTCATTCTGGCGCGAATCCTACGGTGGCGGGGAGAGAGATTTTAACAAAGAACATACAAGACAGGGAGAGAGACCCTCGCGGCCCTTCGCGCCACCCCCTCCCCCGCGTGGCGGCGGTCGCCATGTCGAACTGCGGCTACCACTCGCCGAGCTTCTCCGAGGTAACTGACCCCCCTCCCCCGCATTTGTTCGGATGGCTGAGCACTTCAACGCGTATTGTTCTTGATGGGATGGATGGGGTATGGTTCTTGAACAAGATGGGAACTGGGATGAATTCCTTTTTAATATCCGTTATGTGTTGCTTTGAGTTGTTCAGAACATTGCTTGGCTCCCTCAATGGCTTCAGCCGCATCGGCAGCCGACGGTTGGCCAACACCGAAAAGACAATGCAGGCGTTTCGTCGCCGTTTTGTGAGGTGCTCTTCTCATCTTATTTGTGCATTAGTTGGTGGCAATCTTGTAGCTTTTAGTTTATCTTTTGATTTCTTACCGTCTGCTTGCCTGGCCATCCCATCTTAGAAAGAATAACCGAAGCCAATGATTGGCATTTGGTAGGAAATGACATATGATGAATCCGATCTGAATATATCAATTTTCTTCTTGTTCTGTCTGTAATGATTCGATGCCTGTGGTTTCTTCATTGAATTGCAGAATTGTGTGTTTATTAGAGACCCTGCACATGAGCAACAGAGTTGTCAGAATGCCATGGTGAATGCTAGTGTTTGCAGTGGATTTCGTTTGCATTTGTCTGGAGATGAGGATACACCTGCTGCAATTACTCCAATCAATGACGATGTAAGTTTATGAGATGTTGCTCCTTGCTTGGAGCCTTGGATCACATGAACTCTTGACGTGAATTACAATGAAATTGAATTATAACGTACTTTATTGTCATTCTACAAATTCGATCAATAACCAGTAGATAGTACCACATTTTGAATTTTTGATGTAGCCTTCAACGATTCAATACTGCATAAAAATGTAGTTTTTTTCCTGATATACTCCCTCCAGTCACAAATAGTTGTCGTTTTGGATATAAATATAGTCAAACTTTCAAAACTTTGATTGTCAATATCGTTTTAAATATTTAAATTGGATACATGAAAATTACACTTGTAGATTTGTCTCAAAAATTACTTTCATAATATTATAATTTTATTGGATTTTAGAAATATATTATAATAAAAATTAGTGGTCAAAGTTGTGTTTTGGAGACCGTGTCGATGTCCAAACCGACAACTATTTTTGACCGGAGGGAGTAATATTTTTGGTTCTAGGAATGCACACTTGCACAGTGTACTTATGGTTGTTCCATCAGTTCTCTTCCCTAAAAGAGGGAAAGAAGATTTTTTTTCTTGGATTCAGTATGCCATTTTCTTGTTGCTTACTGCTTATTTGTTCACTTAAAATGCTCTTGTGATTTTCAATTAGCTTCTAAACTTTGATCACATATTGCTTGATTGTCAATCACCTTGACGATTGCATTATGAGTTATGAAAGTTAGAGTAATAACGAATTTTGGCTTATGGTGGCCAAAGTATATTGACTCTTTCTGTGCAACACGGGCAAAATCTTTTTATTGGCTTGTGGTGTTATAACATATTTTGATTTTTGAATTCTTCTCCTCTACAGGTATTGTCTTTCTCTTTGCATCTTTCTTCAGAAAATGCTGCACAACTCTCCTCAGCTCAAGCAAACAGTAGTCCTCAGATTCTAGACTTGGTACATGTAAATGTCCATTAGAGGGCCCTTATGTTGATGGTCAAGCACAAGAGGTCAATGCTGTGCCCAAAAATCAATTGGAGGTTAAAGCCCTTAAAGATGATGATAAACTACTAGAAGTCTGTAGAGTGGCTAGCAAGGAAACCAATAAACCACTTGATGCAAGAAGACATCGACTGTCTGGTGGAAAGTTTGATGTTCAGAAGCTCCGTAATGCAGATGTGAATGTTGCAGTTGAGCTGTCTATTGCTGCCTCTGAAGCCATGGTTATTGCAGAAATGATACTGAATGATTGTCAGTCTGATAAGTTGGCTGCAGCTGCCATAGAAGCTGCTCTGCATGTAAAAGAAGCTCGGAAACAGTGTTTTCTCGAGGATTCAGAACATACTTGTGGATCATCTGAAAATGATCTTGATGAGAGTGTTTGGCTTGCAGAATTGGATGAGACTGAAATGTTCGATGTATTCCAAGATGTTGGCTTGTCTCTTGTTCAAACTGCTTGTTCTTCTCAAGGTCACAACACAAGTGATTTGAGACAGCAAATCTCTCAGCCTGGTTGTCCCTCATGTGATGCAGAAGCACACATTTTAGAGATCTGTTCTTCCGAGATGCAAAATAAAAGATGGCACAGCCAAGATGCTAATACCAATGACCATGTACCTGATTCTTTAGCAGATAATAACTTAGCTGGTATGCTACAGAAAGAATCAACTCCAGGCTGTGATTCTGTAAAGCAAACAACTCTAGATAAAACAATATCATTCCCAAGAAATAAGGAAACTGTTCTCCAGATGTCGACTCAAAACAACGGTGCCTTTGCTGGTAGCTTGAGGACTCTCATAAGAAGTCAAAATGTCCTTAAGGTAAATCAAGTGTTTTGGCATCAAATGTAGCTATGCAAAAATCAGCATATTATACTTCGTTGATTACTATATCTGTCTCGTTCAATACTCTTCTATCCCATTACAATGTAAAATTTCATTTCAGGAAAGTGGAGGAATTGGCGCACAGGCAAATGTTGGTAGTGGTACAAGGAAGCATGTGAAGGAATTGCTCAACCAAGAAACTAGCTTCATTTCTGAGTCAATGGGCAGAATGGATGAGTGCCCTTCTGCATCTAGAGTAGCATCCATGGAAATGGTTGCGTCTTCAAGAGCATCTTTTCCCTGCAAAACTGAAGGTTTTTGTGAAGAAATTCAAGATGCTGAAGCTGCCGAGTCGTGTTATCAAGTAGTATGTTCAAGCTTATCACCTGCGGATATTCTCTGTTCCTTTGTTCCATGTAGCATATCTTGCAATGAAAGTTCCACTAGTCAGGCAGCTGAGTGCAAACAGAGGAAAGGGGAGGAGAAAGAACTAATTTATCCCAAAGAACCTCCTAGGAAGCTTGATCTGGATGCAGAAGCCGATCCATCTTCTGCACCTTTAGTTCAGGCACCGGAATCTAATGTTCCATGGACGCGCAGAAAATACAGTTCACTCAGGCCTTTTAGCACAACAGCATCAATATCAACCATATTGGGAGGTAGTGCAACACATCATGACGTTGATGTGGCAGTTTGTCAGAAGGAAATATGCTCACCAATAATTTTAAATAAGAAGATACAGCGTGTGCAAGCCTTTAATCAATTCATAGAAAATGTTGAAGCTGGAAGTCTGAAAGAATTTTCTGTGGTTCAAAAGAAGTCATCTTATGCTGAGGGTAATAGTGAGCATCAAAGCAGAGAGCAACATATCCCATCAGAAGTTTGTCCTCAATCAACAACACATTTAAATTTTGGCAAATGGGATCTTAAAAGAAAAAGAGTTCAATTTTCGGAAGTTAAACTCAGTACTAGACGAACCGAGGGCAGAAGGACTAAATCTCGATTCAGTTGTAAGTTTTTATAATCCCTCATGTGAGAGATGTACTCTGACATATCTTGACTCTTGAGTAATACCTTCCGAATCATTAGATACTTTTGGTGATGTTCACGTTTGAATCTTTGCAGGGTCAGACAGCAGGATTGTCAACACACTGAAGCCCAGTGAATACATTAATAATAAAGACTCCATATTTCAAGGACTAGAGTTTTTGTTGACTGGGTTTCAAATTCACAAGGAAAAAGAAATTGAGTCTTTAATCCGAAAATTTGGAGGTTACGTTCTTTCTAAAGTGCCACAGTATCCACATGATAAAAGAAGCAAGTTGGCAGCGCTTGCAAGGTGGAAGCCTCCCATAGTTCTTTCCCCTAAAAAGGTTTGTTATTTCATTTCCTTTATGTTTTTTTGTTACTGCCTATTGATTTGTATATGATGTAGGAATAATGAGAATAGGCTCACGTGTTAAAATTGTCCATTCGCGTTTGGACCATATTGCACTTGTGTTTCATAGGTATTTGTTGCAACAGGTATCAACAGCCAAGCTCTTATATGGCTGTGCTATCGATTCCTCAATATTGAATCCCAATTGGCTTTTTGATTCTCTTCAAGCTGGTGTCCTGTTGCCACCTGGAAAGTAAGGCAATCCACTAGAATCACTAAATGTTATGAGATGCTTCTTTGTACGCAGTGCATGACGCATATCCTGTGAAAATGGAATTTTTAATTGGTATCACATCCTTGTTCATGAAAGATTCAGTGTTCTATATCTTTTTTGAAGTAGTCAAGGAAAAAAACCGATTATGTCATGCTTATGACCTTTCCATAAGATTTGATGCCATATTTTTGGTGGTTTTATGAAGTATCTGCATTTTAGAACTATCAAAATTCTACATGATTAATTTTTTCTCAACTTGAAGCCAAGTTATTAATAGAAGCGAAAGATATTTTAATATTTGATGGGCTTAATTATTCTAACTCAGTGTCATTTATCATAGGATAACTAACCTAACAATTATCTTTTGAAAGGGTTATCTAGCACTGACACTATTAATTAGCTTAATTTACTGTAAATCAGCAGACTTAATATACAACACATAAAAATTCAAGATAGATGCTTTTAAGTCAATATTGTTATGAATAGCAGTTCTATTGAACATGAGGCCAATGGGCCAGTATATATACATGTACATGAGGGTATAGAAGGAAAGTCTATATAAGGCAATACATATACAAGGCTAGCAATCTCTATACAAGGCAACTAGCAATCTCTGATATAAGGTAACAAGGATATTGTCTAACACTCTCCCTCAAACTCATGGTGGATCAACAACACTGAGTTTGGAGCGATAAAAGTTATGCTGAGCTCTAGTCTGTGTCTTCGTGAAGAAATCTGCTAACTGAAGCTCTGAAGGCACATACTGAAAAGCCACAACCTGATCCTGTACCTATGTCCGCATGTAGGAAGCATCAACACCAATATGCTTGTTGAGCTCATGCTTCACTGGATCTCGAGCAATGCTAATAGCACCTGTACTGTCAGACAAAAAAGGAGTTGGTGTAGAAAGAGAAACACCAAAATCCTCAAGTAGCCACCGTAGCCAAGTAACCTCTGCTGTCAAAAGAGCCATAACTCGCAACTCAGCCTCAGCACTGGAACGAGAAACTGTTGTCTGCTTCTTAGTCTTCCAAGTAATGAGAGAACCACCAAGAAAAACACAATAAGCAGAAAGAGACCGACGATCCGAGGGATCACTAGCCCAGGTAGCATCGGAGTATGCCTAAAGCTGAAGGGAGCTGGAGCGAGGAAAGAAAAGACAACGAGAGATAGTTCCACGAAGAAGATGACTATAGTGAAGCTGAGTGGGAGCAGAAACGAACTGACTCAAGATATGAACTGGATATGAAATGTCAGGATGAGTGACACAAAGGTAAACAAGACTCCCAACAAGATACCAATAGCGAGTAGGATCCTTAAGAGGTTCACCATCAGTAGGTCGAAGGTGAACATTGGGCTCCATAGGAGTCTCAGCGGTGCGCTAATCAGTGAGAGAAGCACGATCAATAAGATTATGAATATACTTCTCTTGGGATAGAAAAAAGCCCTCAGGTGTAGAAAAGACTTCAATCCCAAGAAAATAGCGAAGAGGACCCAGATCAAACATGAGATTGCTCACTGAGATGTGACTTCACAAAGGCAATATACTGAGAGTCATCACCAGTAATGATCATGTCATCAACATTGAGAAGAAGGGCCCGTCCACGAGATGAAGTGTGAACAAAGAGCGCAGGATTATGAGCACTAGCAGAAAAGCCAGCAGTAGTGACCACAGAAGAAAAACGCTCAAACCAGGCACGAGGGGCTTGCTTGAGCCATAAAGAGAGCGACCAAGCCGACAAACCATGCCCTTAGGAACAGAATACCCCGGTGGTGGCTGCATAAAAACTTCTTCACGTAGCTCACCATTAAGAAAGGCATTCTTGACATCAAGCTGAGAAATAGACCACTACTTTTGTACTGACCCCTCCGGGGCCCCCGGTTGTTTTGGCGCGCCCTACCCCAACGTTAGACTATTGCCTTTTTAGCCTACGCTTGCTGCTTGCAGCATGGATTCGATAGATCTATCGAATCCATGCTTCCCGCCCGGCGAGACTCTATCCGGATCTCAAAGAATAACGAGCTAGGCGGCCTAAGGGCAAAGAAAGGGGCGGGCGGCGGGTCGGGCCTTGGCGTCGTTCTTCTTCGAGCGTTTGCCAATAGAGCGAGGGCGTCCTTATGGGGCGTGTTTACTTGAAAATGACAACCGCTGTTCAAAGAATGGGCCTTGCACGCAAGCAAACCGCCTGATTAAGTAGCGATTGCTTCGCTAATGGGCCCGATGAGGGGGCATTGTCCTCGCTTACCAACCTCGGTGTGTAATCAACATCTAACTTATTATCTTCTTTTTCATGCAAGCTCGACCTCGCCTTTCCATTTCTTATTCATTCAGGGCACCCTAGTGGACTTGGCGGTGCTCCTTTCTCAAACCGAACAACTCAACGTTAGGAAAATAAGGAAGACCACCGAAAGAACCGACCGAAGGGACTTTACTTATCCGAACCGAACGTTAGCGGCTTAAGCTAAGCCTATCACGAGCTGCGTTGCTGCTTGATCGGCGGGGAGGAAGATCTCAAAGTATGGGGCAAAGGATCAAGCGCTTTGACTTTACTTTGTCCCCCGGGATCCACCACAGGTTGGGTTTGAGAGCCGTGTGATGGGTGACTATCTAGCACGGTTCAGAGAGCACGTGTATGTAGTCTGCGAGTCTTAATCTTATAGACCCATTTGCATGTAATGGGACGAACACGTGGAGGAAGGGGCACAAAATCCCACGTGCCAGTGCGCTCAAGAGCAGCAAGCTCCTCTGCCATCGCATGCTGCCATTCCTGATGAATAACAGCATCGCGATAAGAAGTCGACTCGGCAAGAACAGCATCAGCAAAGCCAAGGCACTCAGGAGGTCGAATAGACTGACGATCACGAAGAGCGTAGCGAGGAGATACTGGACAAGATGACTCAATAGGAGAAGATGATACATCAGAAGAATCCTCAACTCACGGACGACGAGTGTAGTATAGAGGATAAAGAACAATGTCAGAAGAAACAGCTAGAAGAGGCACGAGAGGTGAAGACTCCTGTGGAGAGGCTGGAGATGAAGGAGACGCCATCCGAGGAGAAGGAAAAGTGACAACCGTAGTATTAGGAAAAGTCAGGAAAAAAAGTGGCTCGACAAGAGATGCTGGAGTGGAAGAAAGACAAGGGTAGAAGGGACGAGACTCATCAAAAGTAACATCCCGAGAGATCCGCATCCGTTGGCCAATAGGATCCCAACAACGATAGCCCTTATGCTCAGCACTATAGCCTAGAAAAACACACTCAATAGACTGGGCAATCAGCTTGGTGCGTTCAAGAGGTGCAAGGAGGACATAGCACACACACCCAAAGAGGCAAAGACTAGAGTAATCAGGAGGCATGCCACAAAGACGCTCTACCGGAATCCCACCCTTAAGAGCAGAAGAAGGCTGAATATTAATCAAGTAAGTGGCAGTGGAAGTGAGGTGGAACAATAGAAGCAAGTAAAAGAGCACGAGCTGTCTCAAGAAGATGACGATGCTTGCGCTCAGTCACACCATTCTGAGCATGAGCACCAGGACAGGAAAACTAAGAGTGCCCTGCGTAGCAAAAAAAGCACGAAGGCAAAATTCTTATAGATGGATAAAACCTCGCTACAAGAGGACATAAAGTAGATCCAAGAGTGGCGAGAGAAATCATCTATAAAAAGAATATAATATTTATGACCCCCTTTGGAAACAAAAGGAGCTGGACCCCAAACATCAGAATGAACAAGATCAAAAGGACGCTGAGATACAGACTCACTGGAAGGATAGGGGAGTTGTAGCTGTTTATCAAACTTACAACCCACACAACCTAAAGAGGTATCACCAAACACAGATTCTAAAAGGCCACGATGAACTAAAGAAGATAAACGTGACCCGCAAAGATGCCCTAAACGGTGATGCCATTGAGCAAACGACCCAGTAGAAGATGCAACGGAGGTGGAAGCAGTGGAGGAGACTGAGAGACTGGTAGGGGCAGTGGAAGGAAGACGAAGCCAATCAAGCTCTCAAAGATGCTGAGAGTCACGGCGGCGAGGGCCAGTACCAACCAGAGACTCCGTTCGGCGATTCTGAACACAACAAGAGTCAGAATCAAGGATAACACGACAGCCATGGTCAGTGAGCTGGCCAGTGGATATAAGCTGCATAGTCAGTTCGGGAACATGAGAAGCAATAGTAACATGAAAAGAGGAAGACAAAAGAGTGGCTTGTCCTGCAACAGAAAGAGAGGTACCATCTGCGGTCTGCACAGTGATAGGAGCAGCAAGAGGACTAATGGAATGGAGACTTGTGGGATCAGATGTCATATGAAAAGAAACTCCAGAGTCAAGAATCCATGGTGTGATACCTGATGAGGAGAAAGGTGGTCTCTCACTGAAATACTGAGTAGCAGAACCAGCAGAACCTGACGGTGCAGAGGCTGCCATGCTACGTAGCAGCGCAAGAATCTCCTGAGTGGAGTCAGAACCAGTAGAGGTTTGCTGAGGGGAGGCGCCCAGAAGTCCAGTGCCCTTAGAAGAGCGTCCACCTCGACGAGTAAGATCCTTTTTCTTCCGGTAGCAGAACTGCTCCACATATCCATTCTTATTGCAGTAGGTGCAGTGAAGCCCTCCACTACCAGTAACCGACACTATAGGAGACACCACTGGTGGAGGAGTAGCACGAGGCATTACCAGAACTGAAGGAGATACAAGCAGGCCCGCACCACGAATACGAGTCTCCTCAGTACGAATAGCTTCAAGGGCCTCAAACAAGGTCACACGAGGATGGCGAGCAAGCAGCTGGGCACGAATCTGCTCAAATTCAGCCCGAAGACATGTCAGGAAGTCGTAGATACAACGAAGCTCCAAGTGAGAGTGCTGACACTGGCAGCATTGACAGGTGTGACAAACCTCCGGTCCAAGAGAATCAAGCTGACGCCACACCGAGGACAGTTGTGCATAGAACTCATCCACGGTAGAATCACCCTGCTGTAATGGCTGCTCCTGTCGTATAACAGCAAGGTACAAATAATCGCCAGCAGGCTCATAGCGGTCGCAAAGATGCGCCCACATCAATTATGCCGAAGACAAACCAACAATATCACCAGTGAGATGCACTTCCATGCTAGCAACCAAAATAGTAGAGGCATGAGCATCTTCATCAATCCATATATTATATGCAGTAAACTGAGTCTGAAGAGACTCAACAACATCAGCATAGTCATCAGACGCCTTCTGTTTAGCAGCATCATCGGCCTCCTTGGGAATAGCAGGCGTGGCAGGGGGAGCAGGACGAGGCGGGCAAGATAGCTCGCTGGTAAGAAACTCCTAAAGATGCTGACGCGCATGTGGAGGCGCATATGGAGAACCCAGTCTCGATAATTAAGACCATAAAAAATAACCGAGCAACGAGGAACAGAGACAATGCCCGAAGAGGAACCTGTTGATGACAACATTTTTTTTTACCGAGAGGACTGAAGCTAACCAAAAGTCGGAGCCGGTCGAAAGAACTTGGAAACCGAAGCCAGCCGAGAGCCCCGATCGGACTTCACGCACGAGTATTAAAACAATCTCCCGATCAGATTCAAATCCGACCGGGATTCACGCTTCATCCACACGCAGCCGAGCAGCCAGTGGGAGGAGACGTGCACCAGAGGAGCGGGCTCGACGGTGACTGGCGGCGGTCCGCGACAGGGAGCCGGCTCGGTGGACAGCGCAGACTAGGACGACAACGGAGGCGCGGGCCGGCGAACGAGCCGAGAGACAGCCCGCACAAGCCGGCGAACGGGCAAGCAGACGACGCAAGCTGGGTCGGCGACGGTGGCAAACCGGCGAACGGCGCCGGGCCGGGTCGGCGACGGAGGCGGACCGATGAACGACGCCGGGCCGGTAGGCAGCCTGCACGAGCCGGCGAACGGGCGAGCAGACGAAGCGGAATGGGACGGCGATGGAGGCCTGGGCGGGTGAACGGGCCGAGGCGATGTCGACCGGCAGAGGGAGCATCCACCGAAGGAAGAGCGGCGGCCACGGAGGGGATGAACCGGTGAAGAAAAAAAACGGAGGAGAGGTCAGAAGAGCGCAAGTGCAACGCCCGTAAGAAAACCCTAACCCTAAGTTCTCTCATACCATGTTATGAATAGCACTTATATTGAGCATGAGGCCAATGGGCCAGTATATATGTGTACATGAGGGTATAGAAGGAAAGTCTATATAAGGCAATACATATACAAGGCAAGCAATCTCTATAAAAGGCAACTAGCAATCTCTGATATAAGATAACAAGGGTACTATCTAACAAATATATCATCAATCTATGTGAGGTTTCTTTGTAAAAAGTCTAAGTCGCTTGAGTCTCTTCTCGAACATATTCAAGGCACTTTGCTGTGAAGACTGTTTGTGTTAGCTTTCTTTTGAGAAACTAATATTTCAGCAAGGAAATTTTGTTTCTGTTGTTCATGTGAAATATGTTAAGATTATCCATTCTTGATGCTCATCTTTTTGCTAGTTATATCCTTTGGTTAGGTATTTAATTCGACAAAGCCATGCAGCGAAGCAGAGTTCAACATTTGGCCAGTCACTTCACCTAAAAAATAATACGTTGATATTTGATGGAGTAGGATTCTTGATCCACGGCAAAACCAGCTTCTGTTCAAAATTTTCCAACATTATTAAGGTATGTCGCAAGCCTAGTCAGAAAACAAACTAGTTATGATGATGGATGGTCTGCTAATCAAACAATATTCCCATAGCTTATATTGTGAATTGTAATAGATCATCATTTTTTAAAGAACCATCTTGTTTTATTTTACTTTTTAAGTTGATGGAGCTGAATTATAACTATCTGGAAAAATCTAATTTTCATGCCAGTTATCACATATGTAGATAGGAGTGTCTAGTATCCATGTAGATACTAGTTTCCTATCCCTCTATGGCATGTCCCTTCCTTATATTATATTTGTGTTTTACAGCATGGAGGTGGCCAAGTTTTTGTATCTCTTCATGGATTAATTCAAAGCTTGAAGGATAAAAGATCTTCACATGGAATCATTCTTGTTGCAAATGAGGCGAGTGCATCACGTCATCTAAGCCATTGCGGGCTGGAACATGACATAAAAACAGTGGTTAGTTGAATTTTGAATGTAGAAATTCCATTCCAGATTAAGAATTCAACATAAAACAGCTATAACTCAACGGTTTAGATTATCTTAGCATTTCTGAATGTCTGCATCCTAGCTGTATAGGTAGGTGTAGAGAAATAACTTTTCACAGGCATATTAGTCCACTATCTACTTCCTGTCAGTCATTCGTGTTGTTTCTTCTAGGCCTTTATAAAAATACAGTTATCATAGGGCTTGTTTTCCTGCTGCCAGAAAAAGGTTTACTTGATCCACACCATGTAAAGCAGGAACATTGGTTCTACGATTTGAATGGTTTTTTACAGGTCATCAGTTTTTCAAACAAATGTGCTTTATCATTTTGGTGCTTCTAATTCTCAATTTTCTTGCAGCCAGCAAGCTGGATCGTAGGCAGTCTATTTTCTGGCAAACTGATTCCTTTGAAGAAAAACCGCTGTGCTTCATTCCATCGAATTAAGATGCCATTATTCCAACAACAGCAAGCATTTGACATGAGTCAAGAAATATGAGAATTCAGATCTGTTGCATAGCTGTACCATATCATCCAATGAGAGCCTTAAATAATTCTTATCGAGACATGCCTGGAGCACATTACTTATCAGGATCCTCAGTTTGCTACGGAGTTTTGAACATCATGTTTCTATCACGGTGGGATTCGTCTTTGGTGCGCTAAGGCTGATGCTTTTTGTTTTGACCATTTTTCAATTACCCAAAGGCGTCGGATATCAAAGTATCTCTAATCACGATATAGTGTACTGCTGCCTATATTTCAAGGGCACTAACGGTTAACTACTAAGTTGAATTATACTAAGTATTAATCCTTCGACTATCGTGTTCATTAGTTGTTGTTCATTTCTGAAGATCATGGTATTTGCCGGGGATTGCGTATGGCATATTAATCTGTAACCGAGCAAGATTATGTGCAGAATAAGTTAGGACATGCGTTTGCAAATGGGACTAGTCCAGAACAAGTTGATGTTGTAACTTGTGAAGACAAATACTAGAGGAAAGCTACTTCTCACTTGCAATACCGACTGATGCATAGCCTATTATCGCATCAAAATGGAGAAAGTATTGACGAATGTTATTTTAACTGTTCTGGTACATATAAATTAGATCATCTCATTTGTTTTATACTTGTATTAGTGCTCTGAAACCCGAGTGCTCTGTTTCGAGCAATTGCTTGCAGAGAGCATTTTTCTGTTTCACATTGTAACATGCTTGAATCAGACAAGTGTGTCGGTCTTGTAACATCATGTAATGTTATTTATCTTTCTGTATGTTTACGACTTGCTGCTCCAATTAAAAACACGAAATATGATTGGAGTGAAGTTCATTCTCATTTCTTCAAAAAACATTCCAGAAAAAAGAGATAAGGGATCATGAAATTGTTACTCTCTCCTTTTTTTGTAAGTGATGTTTTTGAGTTTTTACAATCTTTGATATATGACTTTGACCGTTAATTTTATAACTTTATATTATTATGTACTAAAAAAATTATAACGTTATGAAAATATTTTTAACAACAGATTTAATAATATAGTTTTTATGTAGCCAATTTGGATAGTTTTGAGTATTGCTTCTATGATTTCCTTTCCAATACAAATTTATCCTTTAAAATTTATGCAACTTTCAAAAGAAATGTATATAATTTTAAGACATCGCTTAAAAAGAAAGTAGAAGTATTTTATAAGGTCCGTCAGGCGGACCAAAGGAAAGTACCCTTCTACCCCTCTTCTTTCATCCCTCGTCACCGAACCGTCTCTCTCGTCTCTCCCTCTCGTCGCGCACTGGCGCCCCTATCCGGCCTCCCCTCTCGTCTCCCAATCTCCGCGGCGGCGGCTGCGTCTTCCTCCTCCAGGTTAGCGACGCACCGCAGTATCCCACCCCTCATCTCCTTTTTCTCTGTCCTACCAAAAGGATAGATCAATACTCTATTCCGTATTATGTGTACTTCGTCCCGTTTCGGGTCAATGGACCATGGATAAAGAAAAGACTCCTCTATTTCATGCGATTGCTATTTCATTCTAGCGCCATTTGTTTGGGACGGTACGCTCGCTCGTGATCGGTTCTTGGGACGTTTTTTGCAGGTTTTTTTTTAAAAAAAATCGGTGGGAATTTCATTTCTTTAGGGTGGATGATTGGGGAAGAAAGAATGCGATTGGGGGATCGGTTGGTTCCTTTCAAACGGAGGAAAGTAAAATTTTTCTACCCTTTTGATCGAACAAATTGGTGGTAGGGTAAATCGGGAGTCGCTTTCTCCATATTGCATAGGTAGGGATCGTTTTCTTGTTCGTTTCTGCGTGGCCGCGTGTGGTTCTTTCTAGTTGACTGCGAATCCATTGGTCGGTAGGTGGCCGTGTTCGTCAGACGTACTTGCTTGTCTCGTCCTTCTTATCTATCGCTATGCCTGTCAAATAGTACCCATTTGTGTGTGTGGTCTTGCTCGGTGGCTATTAGTATTAGATGAGGGATAGGCTCATGCTTCTCTAATTCCTCTGATGCGGTGTGTGCGGCCTGTTGAATTCCACCACGGCACCTTATGGTTCGTAACTTCGTATGTTCTTCTTGCATGTCTGTTATGATGAATTAGATGTGTATTGGATTGGAAGTGTTGGGTGGCGGAGACATCGTTGTCACTGAAACTGAATGTTGGGAGTAGATCTCGGGTAATTTATTTCTCTTGTGCTTTTGGGGGAGGAAATGTCTGTCCTTTTCTGTCTGCAGTATGGTACTACTGATTTTGTACATCATGCCCATTTAATGGTATGATACTTTTGTTTGAGGCTTTTAGGTGTGATCGAATTCGTGAATAGGATGTATTGTAGGGTTGCGTAAATGTGAATGCTGAGTAGCATCATTGACGGCTGTACAGTGTACACTCGTATTACTGGCATATTTGAGCGTCCCTGGATGCCGCTCCAGTGAATGCTGGTTGCTTTGTTCAGGGAGAACCTCAATCTGATCCATTAAGCTATTTTTTTTACCAATACCTGCTCAAATCTTCTACCTTGGCTTGTTGTGTGATTTATCTGCCCTTTCAAGATGCTATCACTTAGTAGCAGGGAAGACAGGAAACTAATTAATTAGTTTTTTAGTGCCTGCCGAAGTGCTGTTGTTCTATAATCAGAACAATGCTGTTTTTATTCTGGTTCTCTATATTTCAATTTTTAAGCTTGAGTTTGATGGAATAAGTCTTGTACTTGGGTCTTTGTTGTACTTAGTCTTCGTTTAGCTTTTAGGACAGCATCTTAACAGCTTTTAGGACAGCATCTTAGACTAGCATCTAGGTATATACTTGGCTGCTTTGGCCAGCTATAAATATGTAACCCCAACCCTTTAGGTTGGCATGGCATTGTGTGAGAAATAAACTAGAAAAAATTGCCCCAGCTCCTAGTGTCATCCTCTCTCAATGAGAGTAAGAGTTCCGCTACTGACAGAGTTGATGCATTTCCTGTTAAAAGATTTCTGAATTTGTAAGCTATGACCACTTGAGTGAATCTGTTCCATGTTGCTGATATAGAGGGGTAAAGTTGATCTTACAAAAAATTGCTTTCATAAATTTTAAGGCCTATATCTTTGCGCTAGCAAGCTCCAGACAATTGCTATATGCTGTAAAACATATGAATATTCACTGTTTTCCTTAGCTGACCTTTTCATATCGAATATTATCAACTAGGATGTGGTACCGGTGCACCTTTGTATGAACCGTGTAATAAAATTTGCTAATATGTTTCAGTGATACTGAGCCTGCAAAGTTTTATTGAACTATACCCTGTGGATTGTGTGTTAAGCACTGTTCTTTGTGCAAACCATGGTTTTTAGTGGGGTTTTTTTTCACTTCTACATGTGATAGTTGTTGTTATATATGGTTTTTTTTTCACTTCTACATGTGATAGTTGTTGTTATATATGGACAACTTATTAAATATTTATGTTCAAGAATTTTCATGCTATTTTGACTGCATGGAGGTGCTGCTTCAGTTTTTTCCCTCTCTCTGACACAAAAAGGGGATTCTTATTGCTTCATTTTCACACTGGTTCTAACAGAAAATGCATGTAACAAGTTTTCTTGTAGCTTTTGAGTAATAAATCTATCATCATCTTTGTACTTGTGTATTGATTTGGATGTTGTTTTTAGATGGACAGCCATAATTAATCATCGTCCCAGATTGCTGAAGTGAAAATGAAAATCTCACCATTTACTTCTGGAGCAGCTGGGAATGAAATTTGCAGAGGTGCTCCTTGCGATTTTTCTGACTCCAGTAACACATCAAAAGATGCAAAGGAGATATTTGCGTCCATGAGGAAGCTCATAATTGCTGTAATCCTTTGCATTATATTTATGGCAGTTGAAGTGGTTGGAGGCATCAAAGCAAACAGTCTTGCAATCTTGACCGATGCAGCCCATCTCCTTTTGGATGTTGCAGCCTTTTGCCATATATTTGTTCTCTCTTTGGGCAGCTGGATGGGAAGCGACACCACAGCAGTCATATGGATTCTTCTGTATAGAATTTCTCGGTGCATTGTTTTCCATTCAGCTCATATGGCTCCTTGCCGGCATACTTGTCTATGAAGCTATTGTAAGGCTCATTAATGACAGCGGCGAGGTGCAGGACTCCCTCATGTTAGCTGTCTCAGCTTTTGGTTTGTTTGTTGACATCATAATGGCTGTCTTGCTTTGGTCATGACCATGGGCACAGCCATGGTCATAGGCATGATCATGGTGATTCAGACGATGACCATTCTCATCATGGACATCATGAGCAGGGCCATGTATATCGCCAAGAGCACAATCATGGCAGTTCTATAACCATCAAAACTCATCACCACTCCCATTCAAGCACTGGACAACATCTGGATACAAGGAACCATTGCTTAAGCATGATGCTGATTGTGAGAGTGCCCATTCTGCTAAGAAGCCTCGTCGCAATATCAACGTACACAGTGCTTATCTGCATGTACTTGGGGACTCCATCCAGAGCATTGGTGTAATGATTGGATGTGCTATCATCTGGTACAAGCCTGAATGGAAGATTATTGATCTCATATGCACCCTGATCTTCTCTGTGATTGTACTGTTCACCACAATCAAGATGCTTGAAGTTCTGATGGAGAGCATACCTCACTAGATCGATGCCAGCAGGCTCGAGAGGGGGCTCCCATGATATGGAAGGTGTGGTTGCCGTCCATGAGCTGCACATCTGGGCCATCACAGTGGGGAAGGTGCTCTTGGCGTGCCATGTGACAATCAAGCAGGACGCGGATGCTGATCAAATGCTTGACAAGGTCATTGGATACATAAAGGTGGAGTACAACATCAGCCATGTGACCATTCAGATCGAGCGCAGTAGGCTTGTGCCAGGTAGTTAGGGATAAAAAGCACCAGCTCATGGCCAACTTAGGGACCTGTTCACGGTTTATCTTCTAATGTGGTTAATGTTAGCTTTGCAGTCGCAAAGGCGCTAGCCAGCCATCAGAGCTGAGTATGCTTGCTGGTTCATCTAGATACTTAGCTTTGATGGTTTATAATATGTACGTGGTACTATTAGTCTATTAGGTGATCAGTCAGTATTATTTGGTTGCTCCAGTCACTAGTAAGTGTATTCACATGGAAGCAATTGTGTGACGAAGTTTTTAGCGCCTTCTGAGTTCATTAGCCTGCATTTCTAGTTTAGCACTCTGTCTTATCACTTGTGTATGATCTGCCCTGGCATGGAAGATACGAAGCTCCTGTTTGTTTAGCCTATTATGATTTGTTCTGAGCTTGCTTCTTGGAGTTGAATGGTGGAAGGATAGAAGTAGCCCCTGTTGTCGAGTGAATGGTGCAGTGCATGTTTCGTGTGAGTACTATGTGCATGGGTATCTTTGCGTAGGAGGATGGGTAGCTGTATTTGCTGGCTAATTGTTCCCTTGGGTGAAAGTAAAACCATGTTATGTGCATGGTGGTCTTCTGAACTCTGAAACCGGTTGTGTTGCTTTCCTCTGTAAACTTATCCATGGAAATATTTTCAATCTTGAGCTGTCCATTAAGCAGTCAGCCCTGTGCCGTATTGGATCTCTGAATGCAATGCATGGCAGAAGAATTAATGGACCATCTAAGCTCGTATGATGGACGGACGGTAGATACTGCCATCTCTACGCAGGTTCCCTTCAAATCAGTAGGGAAAGAAGCAATCCGCCGTCTAGTTACTGCAACTAGCAAGAGCACAGCGCCTGCCGCTGCTTCTGTAGACGCTCGCGAGCTCTCGATCGAGGTCAGGTCGTAGGTACCACGCGAGATCACGATGAAATCGCCGCACGCGCGCGCGCGCCGGCCAAGGCCGATCCACCGGTTGTTTGTACGTTACGTACAGCATGTGGAAATACCACGCCGGTATCTCCCATCCACCACCGCCTCGTGCGCAGGGCACCGTGGGTGCACGCCGGGTCAAAGTAGGCATTGTAATTGTTCAAGTCCTAGTCATGTGAACATTCATAATATGTATTACAATTGCACCTATACGGTTTCTTTTGAAATTAAAAATGCAGAATAGCGGCGTTAGTAATCGTCTTAAATACATCATTTTCCACGTAGGCAATCATAAAACCATATAAAAATCCGTGTCATCTGTTGCTGTTTTCGTGGTTAAGAACATGACTAATTTTACAAATTCATTTGTACATGGTCAAAGGCGAAGCCAGTCCAAGCCTAAGACTAGGCCGGGCCACACGTTTATGGGTTAATTTATAATTTTACTGATTTTTCTATCGTAATACCCAGATTTGTAAAAAGACTAGTGGTATGGCCAAAAAAGCGTGGACTTGCCATTCATTACAGTGAAGACAGAGCATATTACTCTGGCCTCTTGAAAAAAAAATGTACTGAATTTATTGGCGGCATAACGGAAAAGAATAAGCCAGAAGCACGGTCATGTGCTCTTGTCAAATGCACTATTGGGTTGATATATGCTGACAATGTGGAATAAAACTGGCATATTTGCAGGGCTCTCTGCTGGAAGCCGCAAAGGACGAGGCAGGCTCTCGGTCAGCAAATAATTGCACAGGCTACCAAGTAGAGCACTTGTGTCTTCTACAATGATCACTCTCGTCACCATCAGGGCATGCATGATATTCTAACCATATTCGATAGCAACAATTTTTTTCACACTTGCCATCGGTTTGTACATTTTGACAATAGATGTATGCCCTCCTTTGCATATATTCTTTATCTGTTTTTGTTTTGTTTTTCGTCAACTCTGTTTTCTAAGGGAATATATTGTTTGGGTCTCCTCTCTTACATCATCAGCGGCAGGAAATGTATGTGTTAATGTATTACTTTGGCTATGACCTATGAAAATAAATCTTATGGGCGTCTTCACCTTAATCGAATGGCTAACCCTCCTCTTGGTAAGATATATTTACGTACATTCCTCTGGTAGTATTTTGCTTACATTTCTAGGTTCGGTTTGTTCATAGTAGCGTAAAAAGCGCATGCCAGAATTATACCTCTGGCAGTATTGTGCTTACATTTTTAGGTTTGGTTTGTTCATAGTAGCGTAAAAAGCGCATGCCAGAAATATAGGATTTAAAAAAAAGATAATCGAATATAAGAGAAACTACTAGGCCACTAGGGTACTGCAAGAGCTTAATCCCATGACTATGACGTCAAATTCTCGGTTTCCTGTTGCCATTTTTTTTTCACCCTTTTTCAAAATCGACGCATGCAACATAAAAAAAATGGAGGACTTGCATATGTTTTGATATTAAATTTAATTTCATGCAGCGACCAATCAACGAAGAAAAACTCGGACAATAAAAAGGCCATGGAATATAATACCCATCTTTTTAGTGAATAAATAGACATACTTTTCTCGCAAAAAGAAACATGCAAAATTAGCGTCGTAGTTCATCTAATTAGGTGAAGGACTAGTACTAAACTACTAAGTACTACTGCCACAACATCCCCCCGGCCCCGGCCAGTCCAAGTTTTCTTTCAACGGAGTCAAACTCAAACCTGCGTGATCCAGCGCAGCCACAACTGTATCTCCCCCGGCAGCAGGTCGGCACGATCACAGCCGTCCAATCGCCCCGATGGGAGATCTCTACGTCTCTACGATGCTGGCTAGACCTCCCAACACGATATCATAGCCCTAGCTCCCAGGACTCCTCCTCCTCTCTCTTCACGACGAGTCTACAGGTGGGCCCACCAAGCCACCACTCACTCACTCTCTCTCTCTCTCTCTCTCTCTCTCACATTCTCTCTCTACAGCTACATACATTCTCTCTCCTCAGAGTCCCATTTATTTATTTATTTATTCTCCTCTTGCACAGTTCAGTAGTCCTCATCCCCCATCCCATCCAGCCTCTTCTCTTCTCTTCCATCCTTCTCTCTAGCTTTGCGTTGCAGTCTAAGTCCGAGGAATATCACAGCGCCACCACAACAACACGCGCACTAGCTGCTGCTTCCACTTGTAGTGGCGGCAGCTCACTACTGCAGCTTAGTGCGCCTCATCTACCGCTTGACGAGGCGTCAAGGCTTGGCAAGAGTCTAGCTAGTGGCTTGCTAAGGAGACGTACGTATGTTTCCTGCCGAGGTGTCGCTCGCCGGCGCCGCCGGAGCGGCGCGGCACGGGGAGGCGCTCGTGCCGATGCTGCCGCCCTTCTTCATGGGCTCCATATGGCCAGCAGCGGCCGGGGTCGGTGCTGCTGCCTCCGCGGAGGACGAGGCCGCGGCGGCCGCCGCCGCCGCGGCTGCTCACGACCGCGCGCTAGCCGCGTCGCGCAACCACTGCGAGGCCGAGAAGCGACGCCGCGAGCGCATCAAGTCGCATCTAGACCGCCTCCGCGCCGTCCTCGCCTGCGACCCCAAGGCAATATATACCAAAAGCACCTTTTCTTCTCCGTGCTGCACACGAACTGCATGTTCTCATCTTGATTAATTCTAATCACTTCTCTTAATTTTCTGCAAGAATTAATAGGGCTATATGGGGCTGGATAAGATGAAATTTATGCATGGTTTAGGAATTGAATTGGCATCTAACTTGCAATAGCTAGATGCTGACTATGTATATAGCATGTAAGTTCTAAACGGCTAATGTTGCGATTAAAGCTAGGTATCGGAAAGTAGCTAGAATGGAGCCTTTCCTTTGACACATAGCTAGGTTAGGGCTCCTCGCTTGGCTTGTTCCTCTTCATGATTTGCGGTTATTGTCCACATGCTTCTTTGAGCCTAGTACTATGCTTCCTAATTAATTCCTACTTAATTAATTACATGATTTTTTCTCCTTATTTCCCAGCTTGTGCTGATTTAATCATCTTTGCGATCCCTAACCACTCTAGGGTTCGTGTTTTGAGCTTTGAGCCTAATCGTGTGGAGAAGGTTTTGTTGATGGATCGAATTTGGTTAACTCGTGTGTGAGCAGATAGACAAGGCGTCCCTGCTGGCGAAGGCGGTGGAGAGGGTGAGAGACCTGAAGCAGCGCATGGCTGGCATCAGCGAGGTGGCGCCGGCGCACCTGTTCCCGACAGAGCACGACGAGATCGTGGTGCTCTCGTCGGGAGGCGGCCGCGGCGCGGCGGCGGTGTTCGAGGCCTCCGTCTGCTGCGACGACCGCTCCGACCTCCTCCCGGAGCTCATCGAGACGCTGCGCGCCCTCCGCCTGCGCACGCTCCGCGCCGAGATGGCCACCCTCGGCGGCCGCGTCCGCAACGTGCTCGTCCTGGCGCGCGAAGACCGCGGCGAGGACGGCGGTGCTACTGGAGACGGCGACGACCTTGCGGACTACCCGAACTCCAACAACGGTGGCAGCGGCGGCGACTTCCTAAAGGAAGCCCTGAGAGCTCTCGTGGAGAGGCCGGGGGCCGCCGCCGGAGACCGGCCGAAGAGGAGACGTGTCTCCGACATGAACGTGCAAACGGCAGCCTAGCTAACCAGCCGTCGACCATAGCTAAAAATACAAAGAGTTTGCATGTCATGGTACATTGGTACTATGTACTTGCTTTGAAAGTTAGTTTTGTGTGCTAATTAGTTTCTCTATATATGGCTCTTCTTGGTGATGCCAATATGTCATATATAATTAGGCATACACATTACCATTAGGGTTTGTTTGAGCTTTCATCAAAGTTGTCCCAAAGCCATTGCAAACCCGGCCCCTAGAATAACAATGTGATCATATATGCACAATGCAAAGATGCAGACTTACCCAAGTAAGCACAATATATATCAGTATTCCAAGATTAATAACACCACAAGCTTTTGTATTCATTCACAGGCAAGCTAAAATTACAACATCTGTAATTTATGATCACTATGTCAGGCAGCCATGGATGACCAGTCCTGATCAAACAAAGATATGCTTGTACCAATGCATGCATGCAGTGCATTGTAGCTTCCTGCCTGCCTCTCTCGTGAATGTTTGGGATTTGGACGAATTGAATGATCTGGGCAGGTTTGTTTCAATGGAGGAGGAGCAGAGCAACAGCCAACGATTGCTAGCTTGTGGGTGTGCAGTGCACAGTGAGCTCTCATGACACATGAGTGCATGCATGGAGGTTGCTGATGCTACTGTCTGTCTGGGGAAAGGGAGGAAGGTGATGAGCTTTTGTTTTTTGCTGGTTTCCTTTTGTAATCTTGCTCCTCTTAGCTTTTTGAGAGGGGAGGAGGAGGAGGAGATCTCCGTGTCAGGCTTAGCTACTGTGCTGTGCTGTGCTCTTGCCGCTTTCTGTGGCAAAAGCCAGGATGGCACTTGTGGGTACAAAAGGAGATGTCATTGTGTGTGTATGTAACTTGTAATGAGGGCATTGCCGTGTTGTGTTTTCTGCCCACACTAGCTAGTTGATGTGGCTTGCAAGGGCCATGCATTGCTTGACGTGCATGCATGTAGGTCACCTCATTTGCATTTTGTACCACCTAGCTGATCTTTTAAACATATAGGCCGGGCATCAAAACATGAATTTGTGCTTCGTTTTTGTTACTATGCCATAATATATATATGTACACCACTGGTCATCTATTAATGTGTCAAGTCCAAATGAGAAAAATGGGCATTAATTCGTGCATACAAGAATCGTCGATCACCCAGTGTTCTTTCCTCAAACATGGGGAAAATGGACATGAATGTCCTTAATTAGAAATACACTTACACATAGTGAGAAAATCGAGATGCCAATATTAATATTATATGCTTTACAGCTTAAGAGAGGCCAGATAGATGTGAAGTCATGGAGATCTTGCAACGTAACAATCGGCCGGCACACACATATATATATATATGAAATTGATCAGTGTTTAATACATCATCAGTCCTTACAAGGAGGACAGAGACAGACTCACAAGAAAATATACAAAAGGCTAGCTGCTGTAGTGCTCTGTTTCTGTAGTATGTTGTTATTTCCAATCTTTTGAGAGAGCAGGAGCACAGGTTTCTACATCGATATAACAAAAACAAATCTTGTGTCTGTATGACTATACATGTATGTCAGGGGCTCAGCAGGGCAGGGCAGAAGTTTTGATGATTTGCCGACCTCCCAACAGCGAATGCAGTGTTATTGTCAGTGTTGTGACATATTATTTATCAATTAAAAGTAAAATAATAAATCAACATCAAATTTGTCTTGGGGTGATGTATGTGAAAGACTCAGCAGGGCATGTCTAATTCGCCCTTAATACTGAGTATCTTTAGAGCGCAAAAAGGGTTGGTTAGATGCATATATATCTTGGGTGTTACTTAGATATCTTCCCTTGTGCATTCCATTTGAAAATATCCATGTTGTTTTTTTAAGGAAAATATCCATATTGTTGATGTGTGACTTATATTGATAGTGTTGATGTGACTTATAGCAACCTAGAATCAAATCCTCTGTTAATTTATTCGGAGTACTCTCACTATTGTCATAAATATACATATTATTTTGGGATATGTGTGATCAATCTTTTGAAATTTTAGCTATTTTTATATTTTTAAATAATTATATTGGATATATAAAAATTAAGTGTAGATTTGTCTCAAAAAAAAACTTTCAAAATATTATAATTTTATTGGAATTTATAAATATATTACAATAGAAATTAGTGATCAAATGGCGTTTTGGGAACCGTGCTGATATCTAAAACAACATGTATTTGTGACCGAAGGGAGTACTCTAATGACAATATAACATTATTAAAACATGCATGAGTAAAATACTTGCACATTTTGACTCACTAGTTGGACTATATTTTTAGCTGGAAGGCTTTTAATAATTGGTCACTCCACTAATTTAAAGAATAAGGTAGCTATTACAAAAGAGAGTATCTATATACTCCCTCCGTTCACTTCTATAAGGTTTAATTTTTGAATAGTTTTGTTCACAAATATAAGACTTGCATGTAGATTTAATGAGGTATTTCCTTCTATACCTGTATTTATTCTCTCTCAACCATATGCATTTATTCATTACCACTCACACAAAGTATATCTTTCATCTTTCAAGACAATTAAATAGGGGGTATCTAAGTCATTTTCTCTTATACCTTTCCCAATTTTAACGCAACCTTAATCCTTGTGCAAAGTCAAAACACGTCTTAGGGCATGTACAATAAGGCCACGTCAGCTGACTCTTAGCATGTACACATCAGCTTTAGTCTATGTGGATGAGTGAGAAAAGAGAAGAGAGCTGGCTCTTATTTAGTAGCCAGTTTTGCACGGGAGCATAGGTAGATCATTTATATACAAGAGAGAAAAGATAGTTATTGCACAACATCTAGAGACAACATTTAGAGACAGTTATTGTATAAACTGGCTTTTAGCTTACTATTAGCTAGTAGTTGACTTTGCTATTGTACTTGTCCTTATAAAAATAAACCGAGGGAGTATATATATGAAGCAACTTTAAGATAGAGGTTGTGCACCCATGACATGATCCTTACCATCCAATCAGCATAGGACAGTGGGATCGAAAGAACCGACTTAATCCAACCAAACCCCATATAGTACCACCGGTCACTCTCCAACAATGCATACATAAGTCTGTAAAAAACAATGCATGCATATAAGTGGTTACGTTGCTTTGGATGGACAGATTGAAGTACTTGAGAGAGAGAGAGAGAGCCACCAAACAAGCAACCACTAGTAGTAGGATAGTAGCCCTTTCTCGATTGGAAAAGTCGACGGGAGAGAGAAGATATACGCATGGGGCGGAGTGATCGAATTAATGGATTAATTGGTAAGGTGGTGGATCGACAAACGCGTGCATGCCGATGCCGGCCGGCCGTGACGGATAGATAGTTGGCGGGCGGGGCGCGTAGGTACAAAGGAAGCGTGCGGGGAAGGAGATCGAGTAGACAAGTACGGGGGAGCCCTGGCCTACACACTACACACGGAGAGAGGCCGTCGGCCTCACCCTCGGCTAACCCCCCACACAACACAAGCCCGGGGACCTCGCGTCTGTAGTTTGGCGACCCCTATACTGTGCATGCACGCCCTCATTTCATGTGCCCGTTGTTGCATGGAATGTACCAGCAAGCTGCGCCGCATGATCCATGGAATGGCGTGCTTGCAGGCACGGTAGTGAAGGTCGGTCACGGACCGGGAGTTTATCCTTATGTAGGACTAACCATGAATATATGTGCATATATGCATGTTTTGATCACTGCTAGGTGCTAGCCTCCATCTACCTTCTCTGCTTAAAACACAGGATAAAAGAAACGACACAAAACGTCCTTTTTCTGTGCTTCTCTCTGTATCTGTGTATCTGTACCTGTACGTGTGTAGAGAGAAAGAGAGAGGGATATGATGGTGTGTGGTAGATTTATATGATTCAGAGGATCCGGGGCACGCGTGCTGCAGGGAGGGCAATGGCAATCATTCCCTCTGCCCCAACCAACAAACGGAACGCCGGCCGCTCTGTCCCTTTCTTCCCCATTTCCTCCTCCTCCTGACTCCTGAGCCCCTCACGCTCATCACCCCCATGATCCCATCATGCATCGCCCACGCACGTGACGCTCGTGCCGCCATGCCCCCAATCTGTACGTCCACCTCACCCCCACGCCTACTCTCTTTTCACTCTTCACCCCATTCTCCCTTCTCTCTCGCACTCTAATCATGCTAGTAATCACTGCCTAGCCTCCATTCAATTAACCATTTTGTATACTGATCGCCTTCCTCTCTTTCTTTCTTTCTTTCTTTCTTTCTTCCTTCCTTTCTTTCTTCCATTCCTTTTGCCTATGTTCTCCTTTCACACCACAATGACTAGCCAGCCATAGGCAAAGGGCTCTAGCTTTCCAAGTGACGAGCTACGTACTCTTAGTTTTGCACTTTGCACTCCTTGGAAAAGTAACCTTTCTAAGTTTTCGCCATAATCGTTAATGCGCAGGTCAAAGCGCACATGGGAATCTGGGACACGAGTGATACATATTGAGAACCATGCGCCAATGACAATTGTGAAATTTCACAAAATAAAATAACGGATTTGCTATTTCCAAGTCACTTGAAATTTTCTTAGCTCTAAGTCAGTTTTTGTGACCATTGGTTTCGTAGAGATTGATATGACATATGATCGGATGTTGATTCAATGGATAAAAAATGTGGCTTATGTTTAAAAAATATTCAGTCGCCTTACAGATAGACAATCCCAAAAACTAAAGAGTTTCCTAGCTAGGTTTCGTGGATCACATTAATTAAAGCTAGCATGCCGGCCATTCTCTCACTGCGTGCATTCTCTAAAAAAAAATAACGCAATTAATCTAGTAATTTAGTCTAGATATACACACAGTGTAAGATCTTGACATATCAATGCGAGGTGGCAAAACTAAAACTATTAAAACTGCACAGCATAAAGCAAGGCATCTACTAGCCAGCAGTGTACGTAGTTTACTCGAGATGAAAGGGGGAGGCAACAATGAGGATGGGAGCTTTTTAACATGCGCGCTTGAGAGGCCATGATTAACCGCGAATGGAGATGATAGTGGGAGGGCATGCAAAAGATATAGTCGGGAATGAATGAAAAGAAGAGAGATCTCAAGAGTCTAGCTACTAGTAGTGTGCAATGTTTGGATGTCTCCTGCCTCTGCCTGCTCCTCTGATCATGCTGGTAATAGAGAGAAGGGAGAAAGGGATTTTTGTGTTATGAATGTCCAAAACCACAAAGTCGATCCTCGGATCGTGTGCGGCTCATCAGGGTGTGACGCTCTCACCATGCTCACTGAAAAGAAGAGACCCCGGCACACTGGCAGAGTAGGAGTATTATTGTTGCCGGTGGTAAAAACCATGTCCCAAAAAGTTACTTTCCAGCAAGATGATCTAGTGATCTACAGCTACTTTTTCTGGAGATATATATGCAACACGATGAGGGAAAGTATCAAAAGTACAAGTACTCCTATCTATCTTCAGTTTGGGGAAAAAGTATCGTATCAATGTCGACACACTCTAATTAATCGTTCAGTACCAGCACTAGCAGTAGTATTCTCTAAATGAAAGTAGGAATAAACTGCATCCGTACGTACACAAATTACTGCAACTAACACTGGAATTCACTGCTATTACTACTGCAGTTGAAATGCCACAGGTTTGTATTGTAGAGGCAGGCCGGCCGGCTGGCGACAAGGAGGGGCTACAGTTTCGGGCACTTGTCCCGTGGGGGATTCCGTTATAAACGAAGGAAAACCAAGCCTCGGGCTCCGCGCGCCTGTCAGATGGTGACCGTTCCTGGTTCGAGCAGAAAAGAAGCCAAGGAGAATTTATATTGGGGTTTTCAGGGAAAAGAAAAGGAGAAGACAAACAGTGAGAAGAGTGACCTTGCATGCTGCTGAATTGAAAGAAAGATGCCATTCTTTTCGATTGAAATGTCACAGCTTTTGCAAGACAGCTCTAGTAAAAGATAGTCACTCCCACACTTTCGAACTACAGTTTTATGCGCATTGAAAGCTGGCCATGGGGAGAGAGAGAGATGGGGAGATCGATTGAGTAGTAGTATTACATGACACCATGGACAGCTTTGGAGGAGTGCCCTGGTACTAGTACTCTGCGTGATCGTACGTGCGTCGTGGCATGTGACCAATTCATCGGTCGAGTATAGTATATGTTAATTTGTTTTCCTCTTTCCTAGTCTTTGCCACTTGATATGTAGGAGTTCTAATTCGATCGCATGCATAGAGTCTGTGATAAGACTTGTCCACAGATTAAATGTGATTTGTAGTATTGAAAGTTTCTCTTTGATCGTATGGCTGGTTTCTAAACAAAAGGTGGTTGCAATGAACTAATGAAGAGGAACATATTTCTCATTTGTTCTTTGATTGTGTTCACGCAACATGTACATTTGGAGGCTGCTTGGGATCCCATGGGAAGAATACGATGGTCTGCTGAAGCGTTATGAGCATGGTAGGGCTCGGGTGGGAGAGCCATGGGCGACTTTTGGTTGCGATAGTCCTGTGGATCCTATGGACAAACTGTTATCGGTTGATACTCAATAATAGAGTTTTTATCATCTTTAAGAGGTATCAAAAGATATCACCAAATTATACTTAAAATATTCTTGTATCTCTTGCCACCTTCGCCTTTTATTTATTTTTTGGTATTTCTTGATACTAGCTTAACGTATATTTTGATTACCAAAGTGTAAAAAGTCTGATCTGACAATGTTGAAGTCCGGTTGCCCCAATTGGTGGCTGAGTGCACGGAGGAAATAGGATTGGCTTGGCTGAAAGAGCCCGTTGGGTGACATACACCAGCGAGGCAGTAGTTTATGGGTCCTCTTTTTTATTTTATTTTTTGGGACTGAATTTTTGTGCTCAGTTCCCCTTGATTTGTAACTCAACAGTAGGACGATTGTGCGCATTCCCCCAGTAGGAAAAATGGAATTGCATCCTCAGGATGTCCTCCCCCTCCCTGTAGGAGTTTGCCACCCCTTAATTCAGTAACCGAGAAATATATTGGAAGGGGTCTGCCCCCTTCCGATTCTTAATAAAAATCTACAGTGCTGTCAGTATATCTTGCGTTACATCGAATAAAGATGTTGTAAATTAGCATAACAATCTTATATGATAATAATAAATTATCTCCCGTGCTACTACTTGTAAATTTAAGGAGCAGGAGCACTGGCATTTTGTGTTGCATCAAATTCAAGCGAGCCCGCGAAAACCCCAGCCCATCTGCTGTTGTTCTCGGCTCGTCCCACATCTTGCAATATCCCATCTAAAGCTCGCTAATTCGAGATGGCCCATGTCAGTCAAAGAGTATGCGTTTGATTGTGCTTGTACCAAGTGATACATGTATGAGATAGTTTAAAAAAAAAATCATCTATGTGTATGATTGTTCGAATATAACCATCTTATCCTGAATAGTGGGATACAAATTTAACGAATATTCACTATAGAAGGTTGAACTACTCTATTCATCCAAAACAATAAAACCAAATGGTACATAACCATCCCATCTCATTCAACCTTATCCCACTAACCAAACACACCCTAAACTCCTCAGCAGGGTTTAAAATGCCGATAAAAACCGGTCGGTTTTCGCGAAAACCGACCGTGCCGAGCCGGTTCGGCAATTAAAACCGTTCGGAAAACCGGTCAGATGAACAGTAAATTTAAAAAATTTAAAGAAATATATCAAAAAGTGTCAAAATTTTTTGAAAATTTTTTGCACGGTCCTGAGGCAATCCTAATGATTCTGTAAAATTTTCAGATTATTATCAGATACGTACATTTTTTAAAAATTCTGACAGTGATACTGTCACAATATATGCTCTTCAGTTTTTTATTTTCTAGGAGTACAAAATGAAGTCTAATATTTCTTAAACTTTTTTTGTGATGTTATAACGTAATTAAAATGATTATGTAAAATTTTCAGATGATGATCAGATATGTGTATTTTTCAAAAATTCTGAAAGTGCTATTATCATTTATATGCTATTCTGTTTTTGATTTTATATAAGTACTAAATGAAGTCTAATATTTCTTAAAATTTTATTACATGATCATTTGGAAATTTTTATGGTTACATTAAGATTTCATAATATAAAAATTCTTTTAAATATTTATAAAAATCTGATAATGTCTTTGTTCCTTTTCATTAATTTCTGTTTTAGATTTTTTAGAAGTAACAAATGATTTCAAAAATTGATTAAATTTATCTGAGGTGTTTTATAGATTAATTGGGATTTTTTGTAATTTTTTCAATTTTTTTTGCAATTTTTTCAATTTTTTTTGCATTTTCACAATTTTTCCTTCTGTCGTCGGTTTTCGACGAAAACCGACCGAATTTCGACCTTTTCGACCGGTTTTTGATTTTTTTTTAATCAGTTTGACCACATGTTTGACTTGCGCAAACCGACCGATTTTTACCGAATTTCGGTCAGTTTTCGCGAAAAATCGGTGCCGAGCAAGTAGCGATTTCCGAACTCGAAACGAAATTGTAAACCCTGCTCCTCAACCTCGCCCATCGCCACGACGCTGCCACTCCAGTCCCTCCAGCCATCCAAGTTCCAAAACAACTTTACTTGCATGGGGATATGTGTGTGTGTGTGAACATCGAGTTATGAATGGCAGTGAATAACCAGAAACGATATTTAATGGCGAACATAACTCATTTCATCATGGTTAACTCTAGTGTAAACGACGACTAGCAGTCTTGAGGATTACTATAGAAAGAATAGTTATCTCTCCAGTTGCCTCATAGTAACATTTGACCAGAAGCTAATTCAAACCCGTAGGACGGTAGGAGGCCCTGATATATTCACAAGGAACAAAAGGAAAACCAGCATCAGGCACGGTTCATTGTTAGACTAACAAGCCATCACAAAAACAACAATCAGGCTGGTTTGTCGAAGTACAATTCTCCAGCTCCTCAAACGTCCAGAACTCCAGATTGCATTAGGTCAAATCAGCATGCTAGCGTCCCAGCATTTCCCTGAACAGCCCTGTAGCATTCCAGGCTGCAAAGCGGAAGCTTCGTCTTGGAGTCACGGTACTTGTACGGGTTTGTGCACAACGGGCCTGCACATTTCTCCCTTGGGGGAGGGTAGCTGGGGAAATGAAAACAAGCAAGGGGGGTCAAATGTAAGCACATAACTTCGAAGTGAATCAAAATGTGCATATGCTACACAAAATAATAAACGTGAAATGGCCGAAGGTACAAGAATAGGTAATAGCGCTGTATGTAACCTGCTAGGTTTGGAGTTAAATATGCTAGGAAGGCCCATCTTATCAGGGAATGTAATGACAGTTCCTTCTGGCCCCATGACACACTGGATGCAGTTTCTTTTATATTCTTCGAATCTTGCTTGATTTTCCTGAGGAAAAGAGAGGAATGGGCTAAATGAATTTATTGTGGAACGTAGGGAAATACAACTTTCATAAAACTTCAGGGATTGTACCCGCTCTTCCCGTTCTTTCAGCTTCCTCTCTTCCTTTTTCTTCTCAGTGTCAATACCCAGTATTTTCCTCATTGCTTCAGACTGTAAAATAGGAGGTTGTAAAACTGGGTTGTCCAACAGAAGAAAAAATAGTAAGCTATGAAGTAGAAGCACAGAGGCAGGTAAACCTGTTGTTCCCTCTCTGCCTTTTCAACTTGCATCTTACGCCTCTGAGCCGTTTCTGCTTTTTTGGCTTGTATCTCCACTTCTGAAAGCTTCTCCTTTTGCTCTGCAACATTAATTAACAATGGCATTTAGTATCATGTCTGAGGCACAACACATTAGTATCAATAAATAGCCTCGTAAAATAAGCTAGGAATTATACTTCTTGATGGAGCAGGCGGTAATCCATCAGGATATTCTATCATGTTTTCACCATGGCCACCCCTGCCTTGAAGGGCTCGCTGCCTTGTTGTAAGACCAGGAGTTTCATTCTTTACATCTGAAGGTGAATCAGCTTCCTTTAGTCTCTTCTTTGACTCATCCATCCCAGGTTCCTCCTCTTCAATAAAATCATTGCCATCCCCCAATTTCAACTTCTTCCTACCATCCCTGCTAGATCGTGACAGAATGAAGTCTTCATCCACTTCATATGGAGTGCTCTTACTTTTAGAAACCTTAAATAGCTTCTTTTTCTTGAGACCATCCTCAAGAGAATCGTCATAAGCTACAGGGAGGTCAGTAGCTATAGGTTGTTCTGGCACAACTTTAGCCACTTTAAGTTTTCCAAAATAACGTAATTCACCATCCTCATCATCAGAATCACCATCAAGTGTTCTCTTCTTAGGAACCCTTTTGCTCTTTCGAACATGGTCAGAAGATGGTGAAATATCATGCTTATCTCCGTGTTTTCCTTCAGTGCGATTACCATGGGCATCTTTGTATGTGTTGTGGTATTTCTTCACAACAGAATCCTAATACAAAGGGTCCAACTTAGAGTTCAAAGGAATGACAAGATCAGCTGTAAAACTACCAAAGTAATATCTTCAATTACTGACAGAAATTAAACATATCAACTCGTAGTTGCCATTTCAGTCAACCAGATACTTAAGAGGAACCATAACAGGGTGTAGCCAAGTGGACAAGAGAGTTGAACCAAAAGCAAAAACACATGGATTCTTTAGCATATAAGGTATACTGCAGTGCAACAAAGACTACCATTTACCAACATCTGACATTAGTGTTATCCTTGTTATAACTGTGTTGGTCTTAGTTCCGTGTTGGCCAAATGGATTAGGTTAACTTCACTAAGCTAAAAAAACATTACAGTACTAAATGATGGGGTCCAAGCATCTCATTGACTACCTAAAAAACTACCAAGCCTATACTTGAAAAATCATGTAAGCGTTAAAGATCTGATAGTACGTAACGTTTGCAATCTTTTTTCTTCTCCGTTAAGTGCACAGAACAAACCTTTTGATTATGCCGGTGAAAAGAGCCATCCGAAGTGCCAGGAGTGCCACCATCACCCGCCTCTTGGATGGTTTTCGTATGTATGGTCCGAGTAATTCCACCAACCTTCAGCTTTACTTTTCTCAACCTATTTTCACCTGGCACGTTGGCGTCTCTTGAGGATAAATGTTGGCCATCAGGGGACCCAGAGTTTCTTGAACAGACCAGTGCAAGAACACCTTCACTACTGCATTTCAAATCCTTTGACTTGCTGCTCCGATTGTGGCTATCATACTCTCCACCAGCTCTATCCTCTCTCTTTATCCTCTTGGACACGTCACTCCTCTGCGGCACGGAGCCCCTCATTTCAGGGCCGTTGAGGTACAGCTCCTTCCTCCGGTGCCCACCGCCCTCAACACCAGCGTCATCATCCGGGGAAATGCTCCGTGACGGCGCGCAGGAGATGTCCTTGTACTCGGAAGCAAGCTGCTCCTTGGGCCTTGGCTTCCTTGATGCAACACTCCTAGGCCTCTTCAGTACCACTTCCACCACATTCAGCGGAGGGTTCCCAAGCCCCTCCATTGCGGAGGTCGCTTATCTCCCAAAGAAGGTACCTCTGTACTAGCTAACCGTGGCACCTGCGTGTATTAGAAGGCGACATTACAACCATGATATGATAATAAACGCAAGTTGCAACTAGCAAAGAGATACATCCGACGAACTGAGCTATCAAGAGTCAAATCTCGGACATGTAAACCAAGAAACCGCAGAAAGAAACAGCAAGAAGGGCAACTCGTAGCACGAATAAGCCTCCAACCATGAAAGCGAGAGCACAAACTGAAACAAACAGCAAGAAGGGCAACTCGTAGCCCGAATAAGCCCCCAACCACCAGGTAGACCAAGAGCACGGCGACGGACGAGCAACTTCAAGCGGCAAGACGAGGGATCAAAACCGCGGTAATCCCCCACCCCACCCCACACACACAAAAACCCTCCAAGTCCCGTAAAAACCCCTCACAGGAAAAATCAGAGCGCAAAATCGCCTAGAACCCCAAGCAGGCCAGCCACCGCCGCAACGCCAACCCTAGAACGGTGATACTCGACGAGGACGGCGGAGCTTTACCTCGGAGGGGGCCGACCGGCCACCGGCGCGGCGAAGGGCGGCGGCGAATCGGGGGAGGACGAGGGGCGGGGAGATAGGGTTAGGGTTTGGGATGAGAGGAGGAGGAGGAGGGTATTTGGGCTGGGCCCGCGGTGGACGATGAGGAGGGGGAGGAGGGGAAGAGACGGGGGAGAGACAAGGATGATGACGAGGAGGGGGAGCGCGGGGTGGGCTCGTGCTGGGCGCTGCGTAATTTCTCCCATCTCTCTCTCTCTCTCTCTCTCTCTGCGCTGCGCTTTGCTTTGCTTTGCTTTGCCTTCCCACCCGACGCGAGCACAGCGCTACCCGCTCCAATTCGCCTTTGCCTTCTCCCTCATTTGCCGCTCTCAAGTCTCAAGATGGCGCCCTCCCGGCTCCCGCTTCGCTTGTTTCGGGTTTTTCTTTAATGATTTGCGTTTATGCCCTTGAAGTATCTCGGGGTTAAGGATGCAAGTGAATGCGGCTGTCCGTCAGTCCATCAAATTTAGTCTGTATAAAATATTAAATGGGTTCCTGTAAATCAGCTCACTTAAGTTTGTGACACTTACGGGAGGCTCGCGTAGCCCGCAATTCAGGGAAGCAAATTCTGAGAGACCTTCCCTTTTGATAATCTGAGAGATCCTTTTTCTTTGTTTGACACGTGGGACTGTACTAATCTCAAAGCAACTTGTGGGTCCTCTCTTCTTCTATCGCTAGCAGACGCTGGGCTCTCAGATTAGAAAAAAAGACCCACCAATTGCTTTGAGATTGATATAGTTCCACATGTCAAACAAAGAATGAGGGTCTCTCATATTAAAAAAAAAGAAAGTCTCTCAGAACTTGCTTCCGCAATTCAGCCCGCTGTTAGGTCTTCAGCTCTATTCGCTACAACCGGCGCATCCCTGCTCTCCAACGTTCCGCTTCGTCTTCACCCTACTTGAAATCTTGTATACAGGCTAATCTATTATTGAATTTTGCTGTGTTTTCTTTCATGATATGCACGAATTTTTGTTCTATCAAATTTGATCATAACATTGTTGTGTCTTGTGTGCAGAAAGCACAAACTTCAGTGATCAAAGGCAACCTGAATCCTGTCTGGAACGAAGAACTCAAGCTCGGCAATACGGGCCTCTGAAGCTAGTGATTAACTGACATAATCTAAACATTAGAAAAATTCCGATGTGAAATGTGTTTATCCGATAATTACATCTTACAAGCCCTTTCTTGATTGACAATGTAGCAAGTGTTCGACCATGACATGCTGTCCAAGGACGACATTATGGGGGAGCCCGAGATCGACCTGCAACCGATGATCAATGCGGCAGCAGCGTTCGGCAACCCGGAGCTGTCGGGCGACATGCAGATCGGCCAGTGGCTTAAGTCCAGCAACAACGGGCTCACTAGGGACAACGCCGTGGTGGTCGTCGGTGGCAAGGTGAAGCTGCAGTTCAATGAGTCCGCGGAGGTGGAGCTGGATATGTACATAAGTGTTTTCAGGAGGATGAAATGTTTTTGCATTGTTTTGTTGCAAAAATTGTTGTGTTTGATTGACATGATATTGCTGTATTTGATTGGCATGAGCAATCCTGGCATTGGCAGGAAGGGGTTCAAGATATTTTGATAAGCCTACAATGTTCCTCTGAACAAGGCTACACCTGTACACCCAGGCTCACGGCAACAAGGCTCTTGCGGGCTTGCAGCCAAACCCACAAAAAAGTTTATCCTACGTGCATCACAAAAGTGGCTGTCGTAAATCCCGTAAAAACTTATTCAGTTGTGGGTTCTGAATATATAAATTCGGATCATTTATGTATTTTCCACTAGTCTAGAATCACGCTAATGCACACAGATTCAATATAGATGAATATCACAATCATACATAGTGAAAACATAATAAAAGACATCTTACATTAAGTAATACCTATTGAATGACCTTATGGTTGAACTTATATGAATATGTTGTAAGATCGAGGATGCCAACTAAAGGGAGGTAAATAGACGGCTTTAAAAAATTCTTCTACAATTAATTAAAATCTCGTCTAAGTACCCTTATATCAAAACCTAGATGATAATATATGCAAAGCGATGAACTTAGGTTTTAACAAATTAAATCCTAAATCAAATAGGCTCACTAAGTGCACTATCTAATTATGTCTCTACTCAAGAATATACAATCCTAAAGACAATCAAGCAATTTAATTCTACAAATGTAAATTGCAACAATGTAAAAAGAGAATTGCAAATAAATATAAAGAGACACACCGATGTTTTATCGTGGTGTTCGGAGATTTGCCGGTCTCCCCTAATCCACGTTGAGGCAAGCCCAAACCACTTTGGACCGGCTCCACGAATTGAGCACTCATTTCGATTCCACTAGTGGTAGCTCTTTTTCCCTCCGGGTAGGTGAGCTCCGACCTTCACAATGTTGCCGGGCCCTCTTGCAATCTCCTTGAAAAGGCCACTGCACACGACGCCTCCACACGCCGTCTAGGTGTCGACAAACACAAAGAGTAACAAGTCAAACCCTCTAGCTTGAGCTCCACCAAGTACAACACATGTACAATGATGATCACCGAGTGCAACACATGCACAAAGCTCTCCTCAAGTGCAACATATGCACAAGAGGCTCTCAATCCTCTCCTAATTGCAACACATGCAATTAGGGCTCACTCTTAGCTCAAAAACCAAATAGAAGAGAGCAACACATGCAACACCTCTCACAAGACTCTCAATAAGTCCAACTCCAGCAAATGCCCCCCAAGGCCTTCTTTTATAGCCTAACAAAGAAAACTAGCCATTGGAGTAAAATAGACATTGAATGCATTAAAACTAGCCATTGCTACAGTACCCTCAGGCACTACCGCCCATCTAGGACCGGCACTGCCGGCTTTTAGACTCAAAAACACCTTCTCTGGCAAATAACTACTGCAAGTCGGGTGGCACCGCCCATCCAGGGGCGGCACTACCATATTTTGCTTCAGAAAAAGTTTCATGACTTTTTACTCCGAACTCCGATTTAGGTGATCTTTGATTCTATGCGAAGCTTATCACGAGGGCTATAATCTCCATATCAATTTTCAAGATTTAAGCAACCATATATATTTTTAAATATCACAAAAACAAAAACTCTAATATAGTCATTCAAGTCTAAAATCTGATTTCTCGAAACCCCTCACATAGACTTGATCAAGAGCGTGACTACAAGCTAGAGAGAGTCAATAAGATCAAATATTGAGCCATATGATGATCAATTCATGATCAAAATAATTGTGCAAAATACATTTGCAAATTCTAATCACATGCTCCAATATCAAATGCATGAACACCAATATTTTACAAACCACATTTGCAAATACAAATCTTACAAACAAGAGCAATCAAGATCATATCTTTGAGCCATGTGACGATCAACACATGATCAAACCAATTTGCAAACACATTTTCAAACCCTATTCGCATGCTCCAAGATAAGATCCAATTAAACCATATTTTGCAAAAACTCATTTTGCAAACACAAAGCATAAACCTATGTTAGCCTTATGATGATCAAAACATGATCAAATCACAAGCTAAAACTCCGATGCATGAGCTCTCTATTTGTAACACATGCAAATATCTAGCTCCATACAAACAACCACTTAAAACAACTTGCATAAGCTATCTCCCTTTTGCAACACATGCAAATCTATAGCTCTATGCAAACATCAAATCAAGATTAAATAAGAAGTAAGCATGAGCTCTCTTATTTGCAACACATGCTAATACTTAGCTCATGTAAAAACCAAATGGGAGAGTGAGCTAGAGTGAATCGGATTGAGTTTATCAATACATGATGAAGCTCAAGCTATAAGACTCGACCCCTCTTAATAGTACGGTAACCTATACTAGCAACCTGGTCTCCCATTCAAACACCGAGACCGGTAAAAAACTAGGAACACATACTTAACCCTAGCTAGTTATACCTTTGCCTCTAGCACATCCATTTAGAGTTTTTATGATTTCCATCATCTTCTCTCCAAGTCGGGTCCTTTGTTTTTGTTCATCAATACATGATGAACCTTCTCTAACTTCACTTCACTTCGGGATTCATCCTTGAAGCTCATCAACACATGATGACTTCTTCTTCTTCCAATTCTTTATTTTCGTGGACTCAACCTACTTCACAACTCATAAAAAATTGTTAGTCCAATAAACATGGTTGCCTCAATCATCAATTGCACTCCATTAACACATAATGGATGCCCCCACAATCGACCGAGCACAACCCTAATCAATTTGAATGATTTAAAGGTGTCTTGAGTACTTTGATGCAACTAATGCTTCATTATACTCAAGAATTTTTTGCTTGTCCTTAACCAACGAAGAAACACTATCAACACATGATGGAGCGATCTTTGATTGATTGAAAGATAAACAAACTCAATTTAAATTTCATTTAAATTGACATGAGTATATATTAACTACACAAGTTTCATATACTCATTTTGATGGAAAGTAATGATCCAAATATATTTGAGTGATGGAAAGGGAATCAATACTTTTGAGGCCATCAACTAAAGAATAAATTCCATTAAATGTGTGCATACAAATAATTGGACTTGAGTCAATATGCACATATTCAATTTTTGAGATTGCTTTGGAGTTTGTCCTATATTAATATGAGTATACTACAACTACACAAGTTTTATATATATACTCAAGAGTTTGTTTCAAAGTAATAATCCTTGATATAGAAGAAAACATTATGCACATTTTAAGATTGAGACTACGGTGAAGTTCATCCTTTATCTTGAACCCAAGAAATGCATCTAGAAATAATAGAGTTGTATTGGATGCATACCTTTGGGATTTCCATTTTTCAATGAGATGAGATTAATCAAAGATATACTCAATAAAAGAGTTAGTCTCATATTTAGATTTATCAATATGATCATGAATATTATATCCAAGAAATGCAACAAGATATGATAATATGAACTCGAATGCATGCCTTTGATATTTCCATCTTTTTTCATCTAAAAGAAACTAATAAGAGTTAAGCTCAACAAAAGAGTTAGTCTCATAAAAGGAATTGTCATTAATTTACAATTGAGACTAATCAATATTATTATTATCAAAAGAGTTAGTTTCAATATTAGATTTGTCATTAACACCAAAACCAAACTAATGGAGCTTGAACTTTCATATGTCTCGCAAGGCTAAACTGTGAATAACAAATTTAGCTGCAGTTGAATAAAAATGTATATAAACCCCTCAGTACACTACAGTCAACTGACAAGGCTCGCGCCCTAAACATTCGTCTCCTCCTAGCACACCTCTTCAAGATCTAATGTAGATTTCTCCTTAACTGGTGATTTGTTGTTGGCAAGGGTGAGTACTTAAAGCACTCAACAAGTTGTGCATAGAATGCAATTCTAACGTTACTACATGCAAGACTTATTCCAAATAAAAGGCTAATATGGCTATTTTGCAATAAAACAACATTTATAAATAAATACAATAAGTAGATTAAAAAGACGGTAAAACAAATAACAGTAAATAATAATTTTCAACATTTGTCGAGTAAACATGGCTTCCAGCCCTAATTCATGTTCTAACTTTTTAATAACATCCAGCCTTCCCATCCAAGTTTTCATTTTACAAAATCTAACATTTGATTGTAATTCTCAAACATTGCTCAATACCGCGAGCATGGCTATTCGAATAGATTTTATACTATGAAGAGGTTATGCGCTTTACCCACATGATATGATATTCTCCTTGTGCCTGGCCATTAGTAAAGATGCCCAAATGGGCCGGGATAAACGGGTCGGCTCGAGGCACGCTACTGTATGCATGGCCTGGCCCGGCCCGGAGTTAATCATGCCGTGCCGGGATGGCCCGCGAGCTCATGCCGTGCTTGGGCCGGCTCGGCCCGTTTAGTTTGAAAAATAGTCGTTTTATGGCTATTGGAGGTTTAAAAAATTCTTTAAAAAAATCTAAAAAATCCTGATTTTTTTCTTATAAATAGGTGGTTGCCCTCTCATTTCCATACCAGCAATCTTGCATTCTCTTCTATTCATTCTCTTGTGGAAATTCTTTTGCTCTTGGTGGTAATTTGACAAAATTCAAAATAATTTTGCGAAAATCCAAAAATCCGAAATTCAGCTTCCGTCTTCTATCAAGAAATCGAGGTAATAATTGTGATTTAATTTTTCATTTTGTTAGTTTTTAAATCATATTTTAGTACTAATAGCATAATTATTTCTTGCAGTTTCCTTTATAGAGCACGACGATTTTTCGTCCTTCCCAGCTTCTAATTTCGGGATTTCACCCGAGGAGCTTCTTGCATCCTATGAAGCTCAAGAAGCTGCAGCAGCTGTACCATCCTCAGGCTTTACAAGTGCTACTACGTCGGTAAGCACCAGGGCGAAAAGATCAAGACGCAATACATCAGGAGTCTAGGAAGATTTCGAGTAGATTTTTGAGACATCAGACGGCGTTCAGAGCAGGTATGCTGTTTGTAGATATTGTAAGCACAAACTAACTGCAAAATCTTCAAGTGGAATAGGGCACTTGAAGAGGCATGATGAGAGCTGTAAAAGAAAAGTGGGGGTGGCTTTGAGATGACGCAGCTGCAGTACAACCCCGACGGTACGGTACATAACTGGGACTACAATCCTGAGGTAGCTCGTGAATCTTTTTGTCGTTTAATCGCTTCTCAAGATCTTCCTTTAAACTTAGTGAGTCACCTGTATTTGAAAACTATATTAAGACCGCTCATAATCCTAGGTTTTCTGCAGTTTCTACACAGACAACAACTAGAGATTTGATTAAGGGCCTGTTTGTTTCAGCTTTGGATTCTCTAAAAGCTGATTCTGGATTGTGGTTTTTGAGAAGCTGATTCTCCAAAAGCTAGAATCCAAAAGCACATATGAAGTGGATTGTGGATTCTAGTGTATATGGGTGGGGTGGATTGTGAGAATCGGATTCTAGAATCAGACTGTTTGTTTCTGATTCTGCTTTTGGGATCAGAATCCAGAATCAAAAGCTAAAACAAACAGGCCCTAAATACTATAATAATTATCGTAATAAGCTAAAAGAGCAATTTAGTACATGTACTTTTTATGTGTCTTTGACGTCTGACATATTGAGTGGTAGAGCTAAAGAAGATTATCTTAGTGTAGTTGCTCATTATGTAAACAATGATTGGCAACTAGGGAAGAGAATTATAGAATTCAAATTAATTGATGTAGCACACACTGGTTTACTGGAGTTCGCATGCAGCGACCTCGACCAGCACCCACAACAGGTAAGAAGAAAACTGCGTGGGAAGAGATATGGGGTGCAAGTGGCTCTTTCTCAAGGAGTTCGACACAACAACGTCAAGTGCGGATACAACAAGTGGTGGAGAGCTAGCTGCCTATCTCAACAGCGACACTGTCAACTACCAAGAGCAGTAAGAGGAGGACTTCAACATTTTGTAGTGGTGGTATGAGCACAAGTTAACATATTCGGTGCTTTCCATATTAGCACGGGATGTGTTGAAGTTCCTATTTCCACGGTTTCTTCAGAGTCTGCTTTCAGTCTGTCCGAAAGAATAATCGAGGAGAGAAGAACAAATCTGACAAGTGAGATGGTGGAAATACTTCTCACTGTGAAAGATTGGGAACAAGCAGATCAACGAGCTCAATATACTGTAGAAAATGTTGAGCTGGTGAAGGCGTTTGAAAATCTTTATATAGATAATTAGGAAGAATAATTGTAATCTTCACTTTTTCCTGTATCATTGAGCTATAGGCTGTACTCTTTTTTCTTTGCCAAGGTTTTCTCATGTTGAGTTTTTACTTGGCAAAAATTTTAACGAGGCAGCCAAACATTAATAAAGCTCATTATTTAATTCTAATTATTTGTCTCATTTTAGAATTTATTTCGTATTTTAGTTTTTTCTTAATTTACATATATTTTAAAAAAAACATTTCTACATCCTACAAGTTTTTCTAACTTTTTCCTGAATTTTTTTGCTTAACAGTAGGGTCCGGCCGTGAGACCCGTCTGCGGCACAACACGGCCGACCGTCTGCAAGCACAACACGGCCCGTGAGGCCAACGGACCGTGTTTGGGCCGCCTCCTCAGCACGTGGGCCAGCATGGCACGACTAGTTCATTAGTCAGGCTGAAACGGGTCGTGCCGCCCATTTGGGCTTCTCTGGCCATTAACACACTTTCTTTGGTATGCCAGCAGAGAAATCATGATAAAGCCTTTACAATGCTCTGTCTTAGCCCAGTATTACCTACTAAGATTTCAACACTGATGGGACTGGTTACCACATTCAAGGCCCCCCTCTTATGCCGTGTGGGTTCATAAAAAGCCACACACCACGATGGTAGTAACAAAGCTAAGACATTGCAAATTAATTAGCTAGGTTCGTCCCATTTCAGACATGTGGTTGCATGTTTGACTGAGGTGAAAGGCTTGCAAGGTTAGATCCTTAAGATGACTAGGGCAAGACTTCCACATTTCCTCTGCTTTGCTAGCCCACCTTGGTGCACTGTCCCTTGCCACTTGCTCCAATCTAAATGATTACCACCCAAGTTGGTTACCAAGCACCATGTGACATCAACACGTCAACATCGTTGCGTGACATCCTCGTCACTACAACTCAATATCATTGTGTGACAACACCTGACACACTAGTTCACAAACACGTTACACATTCCATTAGTCAAGATTAACTTTTGATATCTCAAAAGAAATGTGTTGTATGTGGCATGGCTAAGCATACTAACATGGTCTAACCAACCCATGTGGATTTCTAGTAGTAATCAACAAGGAACCATTCTAGGGTGACAATTAATTATGGCATACAAATGACAAGGTAGGGTATAGATCAACTATGTAGATTAACTAGATCCCGAACTTTCTTAAAACAGTTATACACATAAAATAACTTGCATAAAGTAAAACAACGTAGCAATTTTAAAAACTGGGTTCAACATGATCAAAACACAACTTGCCTTAGATAAGCTCTTATTCTTGATCTGAATTTTGGTCTTAAGTCAATGAATCCTCCTCGGGCTCTTCGAGCACTTCAACATCTACGCGCAACGAGGGAGAACACCAAATAAACATCAAAATAGAGAGCAAACAATCTCTAAAAATCAAATAAAATACATTATTAAATAGATCTCAATTTTATTTATTTTTTAAATTTGAATCTCCTTAATCGGAGCTCGTATGAGGAAGAACAGGCTCTCGAAAGATTTAAATAAAAGAAAAATCATGAAAAAGAGAAAATCATAGTTTCCTGAATTATCTTTATACTGAAAATTCGATTAATGATGTCAGCTGACATCATAAACCTCTTTTCCCAAATAAAAATATTTCTAGAAAATCCCAATCTCGCTGACATGTGAGTCCTTTAGTCCATGGACTAGATTGGTCCACGATGGACTCGGTGAACAAGGTTCCACCAACTGACACCTGGGCCCGACTGCCGCTGACGTGGCAGTGCTGACCAGGCTCACACATAAGCAATAATAGCCAACATGGCACTGATGCAGCCTCCACATGGCGACATACGAACGACACTTGGAAACACGTGGATGACAGGTCATTGCCATGTCATCACGACGGCTAGCTTCCAGCGACCATGTCGCATGGCGGAGCTCCACCGGAGCTGAGGATGACGCCAATCAATCCAGCAAACAACGGCAAGGCTCAACGCAATACTCACGAGTTTGAAGCGTCTCGACCCGACGAACCCAGATCCGGCAGCGTTCTCAACTGAAAGGCTTTGACGACGGCTGAATCGTGCAAGAACCGCAGGCAACCACAACGACTCCGGCTTCGGTGCTTGGGAAAAAAGGTGCGGTGGAGACAGGGGTACCTCGGGCAGCGTCAAGCTCGACTTTTAAAGCCCTTCGAAGCCGTGACAAGCGCGGACGCCGAGGCGAACACGGAGGTGGCGCAGGTCGAAGACAGACACGATGTCACGACATGGAGCCATCTTGGTTGGCCACGCATCCAACATCCAATGGTCACCACAGTGCGAGACATGGTGAAATCCCACATGTCCACACAGACTTGATCCGACGGCTAGGACTCCTTAGGGTTTCAACAAAACCCTAGGATCCCTAATCGCCCGATCAACCACGAACGCCCAGGAACTTTCCATCTCAATGGACCAGGCCGAACCAAGGTAATGGGTTGAGCCCAATAGATTCAGCCCATACACTGTTCGTAGGATTTTAAGTATTTCTCAAATAAAAACAAATCTAGAAAATAAACAAGCTCCAAATAAATATAAAAAAATACTCTAAAAATTGCAAAAAAATTAATAAACTATTTTGAGATATTTGGAACTTAAATAAAATATTTTGTAAAACTTTATTTAAACTTTTCACATATTTAAATATTTTTCACAAAAGGCCATATTTAAAGAATATTCAATAAATTCAAATAAAATCCAGAAAAAATTAACAAATTCATAAAATTCATAAAATACGTATTAATCTCAAATAAAGCCAAAAATTGGGATGTTACAGCAATCATTGTGGACCAGAGTGGGCCGTCCGCCAGCCGCGCCACTTTTATCCTCACTCGGGGCTTTCAAGTTTATTAGTGTAGACAGAGATGGCAAATGTCCTGTCACCTTTTGTGCTATAAAAGTTACATAGCTGTAAAACAAGTACCACGTTATGTCTCTGTTTGTTTAGACTTTCTTACCGACTTAAAATCCAAAGTCTAAACAAATAGGTAGCTTTTTATCTAGACTTTTTCAAAAGCTATTCTCCATATAATTAAAGGCGAAAAATCACCGGAGAGGATGTCTTTTTTTTTTGTTATTGAGAGTTGGTTTTAGACTAATAGTACTAAAGTTAGAGTAAAATTACCTACCTCTACCACGTATAAAAGCCGATAGCTTTTAAGCTGTTTAAGAAAAAAAATTAGCTTTAACCTATAAGCCAAAAAACCTAAACAAACATGGTCTATATTCCCTCGTGGATGGACCGACGGATGGAGGATTTTCGCCAACATTTTGGACGGATGGGATCAAATCATATAATTGGAGCCTTGGAGTGTATCCAATAATAAAGGAGTCTCGGAGATAGGTGCGAGATTAGTAACTGGGCGACTATGGGCAATCATACAAGAGATTACAATCTATACCTTAATATACAAATTTTTTATGATTGAAATGATTGATGGTATATATTAAAAAATGTAAGTACAAAAAAAAACACAAGCAATAGTCCGGACTAAAAATAATGATATTACAATTTTCGCATTTGATACGTCTATACCTCTTTATAATACACCTAAGCATTCTTTTTTACGTCCACCCCAAATAATGCACTCCACTAGAGATGGCTCAATCTTCATGCACCCAGCGAAACGTCCCCAGAAACTTGCCTCTATCAAAATTAACCTCACAGATCTTTCCTCAGCTTTACTCACCCACATCCGATGGCCATTGTTTAATGTGTCTAACTCATCCCTGTGGCCCACAACAGATCTCCCTCCACCTCCAGCATCATCTCAAGGAAAAGGAAACAAATATCCTGGAATTAAGGAAAAGGAAACAAACATTCTAGAAAAGAAAAAAACCATATATTACGTGCTGGAAAAAGGAAACCGGAAGACAGGGTACTATACTAGTCAATTGAAAGTTTAGCTACACTATACATTCCACAGTAAAAGAAAAAGAAAAGGAAAAAAGTTACACTGCAACATTTCACTGAAGTATTTGTGATAAGCGCGCGACATTCAGCATGGATCACAAATCTACGATCATTATAAATATATGCCGACGTCTTTACCTGTTCCTCCCAAACCTATGCAATCTATCACAAGAACTAAGTCATTCTACGCGCAAAGTTTTTACGTGTTATCGGGAAAAAAGCCATTCTCTTACATATTTATTCCAAATCAGCAATTCTAAGTAAACATGTTACACAAAAGCTACACCCTAACAAAGAATATGCTCAGCTCCGTCCCCCCGCCGGCGCCGGCGCCGCCGTTCCCGTCCGGGCTGACCATGTAAAACGACTCCGAGTCCTTGCTCCCGGCCACCCTGTCGAACCCCGCGCGCATGTACGCCACCTCGCCGTCCGCCTCCGCCCCGGCCGGCTCGTCCAGCACGTCCCCCGGAAGCACGCCGGCCCCCACGGACACTGTGCTCAGCAGCTGCATCACCGCGAGGTCGCCGTCCGTCGCCTCCCGCCTCACGGCGTACCCCACGCGCCGCCCGTTCACGTACGCCGTCCACATCGCCTCCTCCAGCAGGCCCACGTTGCCGTCCGGCGGCGACGTCTTCTTGGACTTCTTCTCGCACTCGAGGGCGATGCGGACGTGCCCGCCGGTGGAAATCTCCTGCATGAGCTTCCCCGTGGGCACTCCGAGCTCGAGCACGAGGGAGGGGAGGCTGCCGGGGCGCTCCTGGACGGAGAGCGTGATGCGCGCGCGTCGATGGCCGTAGAACGTCCCGGTCACGCGCGCCCCGCCGCCGGCGTGGCCGTCGTGCGGCTTGTTGTAGCGTCGCGGGAGAGCGGACGCCGGGCGGCACGCGGCGGGCGCAATGATGGGGAACGAGCGGAACAGCGAGCGGATGGCGCGGAGCGCCCGCGACGGCTTCCGGACGGCGGCGGGCACGCGTTTCTGTGGGGCCTGCGACGGCTGCTGCCGGAGCGTGATCTCCGGCCGCGGCGTGCGTGGCGTGACCGGCGGCGGGATCGACGCCGCTCCCCCGCCCGCCCTGCCCGGCGTGTGCGGCGAGCACGGGATGGCGCACTGCGGGGTGGACGGGGACGCCGGCGCGACGGCGAGGCGGCTCGGGGTGCCGCCAGCCGTTGGGGAGCGCGGCGGCGTAGGGCGTGACAGCGGGCTCGACGGCGTCGTGCGTGGCATGGTGGTTGGCAAACTTGATGGCGGGAAGACGTGCAATAGGAGGTGGTAAACATCAAAGGCTTTCTTGTTCTTGAGTCTTAACTCTTAAGCCGGAGCGCGACGTGATGGCATGCACGTTGCAGTCTAGCTAAGAAAACACTGCTTAACCGTAGCTACAGAGATTTGACATGATTGTGCAATTCTTTAGAAGGATGTGCTGAAGCTTGGTGATTAGAATATAATTTCTGATTTCTTAACTCCTGTGGATTCCTTGACGTGATGATTTCTTTGTTCAGTTGTTCGTGGCAGCCCACTTGCACTGCATCGACACTATGCAATTGTATTCAACCATCGGATAATCTTCTCAATTAATTCCTAGTGTCGTGGGCAAGATCAGAACATCGCAATTGTACCATTTTTCATTGTTATCTATCGGGACAGAGCAGGATGCCAGAAGTAGTTTGTACTTCCTGAGTCATGGTATGCCACAATGCGTATCAGCGAATACTCCTTGTTTACAGAAGAAAATGGTGCAAACATAGATCAAACGTGCTCAGCAGCACATAAGGTGAATTTTCGCCAGACATCTCAAGGTTTGAGTCGAACAGGACACAAATTTCCTGTTTCGAATATTATTATTCTACAGCTCAAGTGATGCCTGATATCACTGGTAAAGAACTAAAAATACACCTATCCCAAATTTGGCATGCTTAGTACAGGATGAATTGATACAGCAATGCTCTATAGAGCTTAAACTGCTTCCAATGCTTCAGTAGTTTCATCGATGCAGCAATGCTTAAATCAGCAGCGCCAAGAATGGCCTTCAAGAGGCAAGCTACATCTCACCACACTCACTTATAACGCAGGCAAGATTTGGTCGGTTGTTTGGGCCAGTTGCAACATTTTCAATCTTCCGCACAACGAGCAGACCGTCTCCTAGCACCCTCTGAAAAGACAATCTTAGGCATTAATTAAAATCGCATAGTGATAGCTTGATAGGGGGAAAGTTGCGAAGGACACCTTCTAGTCTAACACACGGCTACATCAGATCCTTTTTAAAATTGGTGTCACCTATGTTCTTTTTACTGGGGCACATTCTCATACTACCTTTACTAAAGTCTGAAGAGTTCCTTGCCTCTCATTGCTTTGAGCCGTTGGAGAGCCGGCTCGGCTCGCGGTTTGAGCCGAGCCGGCGAAAAAAAATTACAATCGGATCCTTTTTTGAAAAAAAATTACGTTTAGGTTCTTTTTCGGAAAAAAGTTACTGTTAAGTCCTTTTTCCGAAAAAAGAATATATATTACGTCCATGCTCTTTTAGCGTTTTTAAGAGTAGCGCTCAGGTCCTTTTGCAGAAACTCAAAATTATGTTTAGGTCCTTTTTTGTAAAAAAAAAACCCGCTCGGATCTTTTTTTTTTGGAAAAAAATGCATAGCATTTAAGCCCTTTTTGCATTTTTCTAGCATTACGTTTAAACCCTTTTGCGGAAAACACAAAATTCTTTTTGAATCCTTTTCGCTCGTTTTCTTGATTTACTCGTGTATGAAGCGTCAAACGCGCGTTTTCTCGATTTTCTCGCGTGAAGCGGCGCCCGCGGCGTGGCACGCCGCGTACAAGTTTCTAGTTGTGTTCAAAGTAAACCAATAATGTGTTACCAGGCATATATTCACTTGTTGTAATATAATATAGTGCGCCCAGTATACACCGTTGGACTTACTCGCAAAGAATAAAGCACTCAAATTGAGGAATCTTACCCCAAAAACAACGTGCTTGTTGTTCAGCCATTCACACTTTGCACAAGTAATAAAGAACTACAAGCACAGGATAGAAAAACAAGGATTTAATCAAGAATATTCTAGCTGAAAAGAGATTGGGAAATGGAGGCAAGAAACTAGGAAATGAAGAGTGGGGATGAAATGTACATGGACTAGTTGGTGAACATATGCACCATAGTTCTTAATAAGATTGAAACAAACTAGTTGGTAACAAATCTGCGGTCATGCAGAAAAATTTTCAAGCAGTTATTTAAAAGAATAAAATACCTGAGATCCATTAGATTTAGCTCCACTGTTTGCCGGCAAAAAAGTGGGGACAGCCATTTACATCAAGAAGATAGAAGCTAATTACTCGAACATAATAATGAACATTCATTATACTGTGCATTTGTGCACGACACATGCACATCAAATATGCTGAAAAATGGAAATAAAGTACTTGTAGGCTGTAGTCAATTATACTGAAACAGAAGCATTATATAGCAATGCCAACTTAATAACAAACAAAAAGTGGCTGGTCCAGCAAAATGTTCGAAGTAACCAATAAAACCGGACAGTAAAAAAAAATGATGCCATGGATAAAGCACTGCTCGTGGAAAGGAGATTGGGGACAAACCCAAGTAAGGCACCAATAACCATGACTTTAAAAAATACTTTGCCTAGAGATGCTTTGATCCGATTCGATGTAGGTCTAACCTAAACTAACTTATTGCAAATGCTGAAGGGCAGGATAGTATAATTTTCGATTGTAAACTCAGCAAGAGACAGAATACCATAGAAAGCAGATCAGGCCCAGTATGCTTTGCAATGAAATTTTCATCATCAAATTTGGTACTGTAGATCGACATGCACTCAGTACCATCACCATACAGGACATAAAACAGTGGGCTTTAGTTTATCTGAGATATTACTGGAAAACCGTTGATCACCCAAAATTAAATCTCCATAGTCCATAGGGAATCAAAGAAAGATGCAATAACATCTCAAATCGTCAAATAGCTCAAGTTTTGTTGTCTATTATATACATAGATACTTGCCAGTTGCCACAGCTCAAGCTTAGCTTAAAATTTATGTCAAGTTATATAGTTTATGCCTGGTGCTACAAGTGTGGCGCACAAACCTTCAAGAAGTCACCTCCCTGAATCATGAAATCTTTTGATCACTCGATGGAACTAACAACCCTTATATCCCTGTGACAAACCTGATGATTTCCTGCAATTACCATGTTAAAAATAATCCTAATTAACATCATATTAATGAATTACTGTTGCAATAACGCCTAATTGCAGTTCCAAGTTTTATGTTTCATTTTTTTTAGATAATAAGTTTTATGTTTCATATACATGGCATCTCAATCAATCAAATAATAACCACTGACGATTAAGAAAAACATCATATCACCACAATATCAAAAGCAAGGAACACGCATCACTACCAAACAGAAGAAACTACCAATATATCAAGCTAAGAAGTTTAACAACTCAAGTGGCCAATGTAGCTGTTTGCACCAAAATTTGGCAGATAGGGTCAAAATCGGCAGTCCAAGATCAACAAGATACGATTGGATAACGGATCAAGATATTTGGAAACAAAACAGGTTGTTAAGGAAAGCACCCTCCAAATAGAGGCCGATACGGATTCTATTCCTAACGTGTTGTACCAGGACTCTATCGGCCAATGGCTATAAAAGAGGTCTAGAGGTGATCAGAAAAGCTGCCCAGGGCCAACCAACCAATTCGCGTCTACTTTTCCGTCGACTAGGAGTAGTTCTTGTAATTTAATCTTTGTAATTCGATCTTGATCAACAAAGTTGCGCATCGCCGATTGTTGATCTTCGTCAATTACACCCCAGGTTCGATTTGTTCTGATTTTGTTGCGCATCGCCTTCTTCAGAATCGATCTGCCTTTATCCTCTGATTAGCCTTAATCGGCTAGTTAGACTTATCCTGTTACCTTGATCTTGATCGGCTTTAAGCTGATTGGATCTAAGCCGATTGATCGTCACGATCGGCTTTGTGTGAATTTTATATTTTACCTTGTCGATTCTGAGTCAAATCGATCGCACGCTCTTGAACGGTGTTAAATGCGGTGTCTTCTTTGTCGAAACCCTACTTCAAGTTTTTGACGCCAACAGTAGCACTAAATATTGAAAGTATACAAGCTCAATTTCTCTCCAATTACAACAATGTAAGTGTAGTACATGTAAAATTAGCATTTCCTAATTTCTATTCCCATGGACACAAGCAAATCTGCCAACCGAAAATAACCAAGCTACTCATCATATATATACTAGCACAAAATCAAGCAACTCTACAACAGACTCATACAAGGAAGCTAAATGTTTCAGGCTCAAGCGAGAGTTGTAGATTCAGACAAAGCTCACAAGCCATAACGAGCACCAACTGCTGGAAGTTCCTACCTGTGCTCGCCAGTGCAGAACCGCCTGAAACCAAAGAAAACAAACGAATCAGAGATCCATGAAAGACAAACACAACAACAGCAGAAGGAAGCAAATGGGACCTAGGGTTCAAAGGCAGTACCGGAAGTTCTCGGCAGTCTTGGGGATGAGATCGACAAAGAGCTCCATCTTGATGTGGCCGGCTGGGATGGACCCGATGGTCACGTCGAAGAACAGCACCGGGTTCTTCGGGTTCGGCAGCCGCTAGTGCCACTCCACCGCCGACGGCGGCGCGGGCCCCGTCGAGATGGCAGCTCCGCCGGAGGACGCCACGCCATTCCGGCTAGCAAGCGTATTGTACCGTACCGGTCCACATGCCGAGGCTATGGCCCAAAAACGGCCTAAGTAGCTAGCTATTGGGCTGTGCCGTGACAACACAGGCCTAAACGGGTCGATGAGTTTAGGCCGGTCCATTTTACGCCAAAATTTAAAAAAAAAAGTTTCAAAAAATACATACAAATTAAAAAAACATAGAATAATTAGAAAAAGACAAAGGAATGTAGAAACGTTATATATATATATATATATATATAAATTAGGAAAAGATAAACGACGGCCCAAACACGGCCCGTTTGGACATCTCGATTCGTTACACTGACATATGGGTCCCACGATAACCTCTGGGGCCACATGTCGGTGGCCTAATCCTCAAGTCGGCAACCTCTCCGATAAGGCAAAGAACGCGATAGGGAGAGGCGGCGACGCAGCAAGCAACCACCCCCAAATCGAAACACCACCAAACCCCATACCCTAGAGGGAGGGAGGGAGCTAGCGAGCGAACTCGGCGGCGATGGCGGCGGTGGGCCTGCGGAAGAGCAACGCGCGGCTGCCACCGGAGGTGAACCGGGTGCTGTACGTGCGGAACCTCCCGTTCAACATCTCGAGCGAGGAGATGTACGACATCTTTGGCAAGTACGGTGCCATCCGGCAGATCCGGCTCGGCAACGCCAAGGACACGCGCGGCACCGCCTTCGTCGTCTACGAGGACATCTACGACGCCAAGAACGCCGTCGACCACCTGTCCGGCTTCAACGTCGCCAACCGCTACCTCATCGTGCTCTACTACCAGCCCACCAAGATGTCCAAGAAGTCGGACATCAAGAAGAAGGAGGACGAGATCACCAGGCTCCAGGAGAAGTACGGTCTCGGCTCCAAGACCCCTTCATCCTCATCCTCCGGCGCATAAGCCTCATCGGAGGTGGTTCTTGAGCGAGTACATGTATTCAGAATCGAGAATTTCTTAATCAATCGTGTAGTTTGTGCTCGTCAATATTTTCTCTAAGCGATAGTTGCATGTCGATGAACATGACATAGTAATATGTACATTGAGAAAGTTCTTCTTGGTAACATCAAGTGGGGTTATCCTATGTTTTGATGCTCAATTGAATTTGGTACTGAAGTATGTGGATGTATGTTGGTGGTATCAATGATCCATCAGATCGTGATATTCGCTTGAAAACGAGATGTAGATTTGCTCCACTAACTTGTGGTCATTGAGCTTATTCTGTTGATGCAATTGACAGTATAATTTTTATCTAGGGAACAAATTATTGATATGTTTCAGTCGTGAATTCGTGCTACTAGACCTGAATCAGGTTTATGACATGTGAATTAGGAATGATGTGTTTGCATTTTGTTTGTTTGTTACTCTGCTTCTTACTGTGTGCTTATATGCGTTCACTTTCAGTTGTATGTGAATGCTTGTTGATTGCTGACAGAAGGGTCCCCTTCAGCAAAAAATCAACTCTAGGCATGGAGTGTCTTAAGTATTTTAGCAAAGATGAGCATGTGTTTTGTGATATGCACTAAGATTATCGTGAATTTTGCTGATCATTGATAGAATCTCTCTGATTTTTTTTATGCTGAGGGTGATGCCAAAGTAGATGTGATTTTGCTGATACCTGATATGATTTGCTAGTGCTGATTGCACTGTGCATTGCACTAGTAGTTTGCTATGGATCTCTCAAATGATGATTGGAGGGTAGGTAATTGTGGGATAAGTATGCTACAGTATGATTTGTAATTCAATGAACAGTCTTGAATTCATGGACTTCCTGTCTACCTCTGAATTTGGTGCTTTAGTGAATGGTGAGTTTAGTGAGTTCTCGTGTATTTGTATTGGGATGTGTTTTACTTCCATTGGCTGGCTAGTGATGTATATAAATTATGTCGAATTTGCTCTAGTTACGTTCTACATCATCTATTTTGACAAAATTAATTGCCTATTTTTGTTCTTAAAAAAATGCTTAATTCCCAGTTTGGCTTGAATAGACATCTAGTTGCTATAGATTGGTTCCTCGTAGTGTTGTTGAAACAAACAATGATTAGAATAGGATATGTGCTATTTTCAGTTTATATTTGCCAACCAAAAAATATAAATGACAGTGGATTAATAGACAAAAGAAAGGCTCAATTACACCTTTCGATACATCCAAGGGCCATAAAAAATTGCAAAAAGACTGTTTGTCGGTACAATTGTGCGAACACTAACAAAGGATTTCACTACAGTCAATTTCGCTTGCTCACCGACATTTTCTTTCAGAAAAAAAGAGTACCAATGGCCTATTAGCAATAAGCATGTAAGTTTGTCAGTTAAGAACAGAAACTTGGGAGAGAAAAAAAATCGATATCAATGGAAGTGAAGTAACTCCTGTGCAAACCATTCCATTTGTACTTATAGGTAAAACGAACCGAACCACAAAAATTATCGTGCTCTTGGACAAGGATTATCGTATGGGGTCAAGGTTAACAAAACCGCGGTAAACCGCTCGGTTTTCGCAGTTTTCGACCGTACCGCTCCGGTTCGAAAGCAGAAACCGAGCGGTTTACCGGTGGAATTTTAAAAAAATAAAAAAATTGAAAAAATTTATGCGTTAAAAACCGCTCGAAAACCGTTGAAAAACCGTTTTTAAAAACGTTCAATTGGTCGGCTGGTTTTGCGTGAAAAACCGCGAAAACCGAGCGGTTTTTTGTCAAAAACCGTGGTTTTCGCGTATAGATTTGGCAAAAATTCAAATTTTTTGAATTTGCAAACCGTTCGGTTTTTCGCGAAACCGCTACCGCCGGGTTAACGGTTTTCGATTTCGAAACAAAATTGTGAACCCTGTATGGGGTCACCCACCCAGCGGTTCAACGGAAGCATAGGAACTGGAAGTGCGTGTTATCATGCTACCGATGCACAGTTTTACTGAATGCAGGAGGAGTACTGCAATTGATTTCTTCATCAAAACCGCTTGATGCCAACAAGCCGGAGAAAGCTTGACCAATGGTACATAGAGGCATGATACAACATCGTACATAAACATTGGGCCATTTCAGTACCAGCCACCAAGATAAGATGAACCGTTCAGCGAGATGAATAACAGTCAATCATAGCAGCTCTCTTGGAATGTGAAACAGTTAAAACTGAGCAAGCAAATATTTCAAGACAGCGATAATGTATGCCAACGTTATTCCACCACAAGACCAGTTCAAGTAATAATCGTGCAGATACGGTAGTATAGCTTGGTATTTTTGCTACAACTGTTCTTCAACCGGAAACTTCACTTGATATCAAAATACCAACTAGCTAGTATTCACCATCCGATTAAAAAATGACAGGCAATAACAGAGCAGATACACTATTTATCAGCACTCTTGAGCAGGGCAGCTAAACCCAGGGGCCAATTAAACTTCGTAGACATCTCTTGCTTAGCCACCTTCGAGGCCCTACAAAGCAAAGATAAGAACAGCGAATGTCAAATTTGGCAACATGTTGATTCTACCGAACAAGTGATTAACAAAGAATTCGGAACATAGCTGAAAAGGAGCAGCACATTGTTTCTCCCCCAAAAAAAAAACATGCACAACTGGGCTAAGCCAAACTATAGCAGAACCCAACTGTTATGTTAACCAAGTGTGACTCTTTTTTCCTTCCTTAGTACTTCATTATCTGAATGCAGGGATCATCATGATCAAACAATGCAGTTTGGAAAAGACACTTAAGGACAGGTACATAATCAAGATCATGCTGGCCTAAAGAATGAAGTTAACTTGAAATCACTTAGCAAAGTACACACATTCTACAATATGATCTACAGGTAAGTTAGTTCACAACACAAGGTAACACAAAATGCAAATGGAGTTACTGGCTGCCTATCCTATGATACAATCATACAACAAGTATAACTTAATCAGTATGTGGCTACATCAGAAGATCTCTCACACTAGAATATGTTCTAGGAATTGCGACAGTTGACGAAAAATCAAAAGACTTGACAGGCCAAGAAGATCGAGTCGATGCTCATAGAGTCAGAGAGAGTACTCAGGACAGGAGTAACTCTCGCATTTCGTTGGATCACAGGTCATCAAAGCCCAAACCATTGGCCAAGCACATTTTTATCAGCTAGTATTGCCTTGTAGAGAGAGACTAAAACTAGTAATTCTCGTAGAGTAAAATACTCAAATGATTTGTTGGTGGGCACTTGGGCAGCCAACTACAGGATCCAAATGGCAGGTTACTGAATAAGGGGTTTCAAACTTATGCACCTGGATATCAAACATAGACACACACAAGCATGCCTCTTTCGGAATCAGAATCAAAGGATCCATAGCAGAATACGATATTTGGCTATAGCTTATAATCTTAATTCGGTCAGTGAATCGGTCCTGTAAATATCAGAATCTAGCGCACGTTGCAGACGCAGGAACTAGTCCATAACACTATGAGGATGAAAAGGGCGGAAGACGCGATCTTACTCGGCGGAGGCGGAGGCGAAGGCGGATGTTCTCGCGGGGGGTGGAGGCGTGGGGAGGCATGAGGCGGCGGCGGCCTCGGCGATGGTGGAGAAGCCCTGGCGCTGCTTGTGCTTAGGGTTGGCGGTGCAGTGGATGAAGACGATGCCACGGCGCTTCACCACCTTGCAGAACCCGCACAGCCGCTTCACCGACGCGCGAACCTTCATCTTGCCTTCACCTCCTCCCCTTCGTCTTCCTCTTCTCGTCTTGCTCCGAAGATTCGATCCGAGCAACAGGTCGGGTTTCTTGGTTTTAGGGTTTGGTTCTGGAACTGGAGTTGTGATGGGCCGGGGTATCAAAGCCCATGGGCCACGACAGTTTATTTGGTCATTTCAGTGTTTTTTTTATTAAAAAAGAAATTTGTATCATCATCGCGCCTTTTTTTTTCCAAAGCATATTGTTGCATCGAATGAATTCTAGCTTGAAATGACAGAATTTTGTGTATGTAGAGACAAATAAACCACAAAATGGATAGTAAAGAACGTATAACATGAGTACATATAGGAGCTTATGCATATCAATGTAGATGTAGAATACGATACATACGATCTCTAAAGAAATCTTCAGCTTCTACCGAGCTTCTGCTCATCTGTTTGCAACTGCTCTGACGGATAATCTTCATATGCAAGAGCAAAATCAGATAGAGGGTAGTCCTCTACACACAGATCTTGCGCAGAGTTATTCAGCCACTGGTCTCCCATGTTGTATCCATCTCCAACACCATCGCCATCTGTTTCGTCGAGATACTCATGAACCTCACCAGACTGATCTCCCATCTGAGCAGGGACTGCCTCCGTATCTTCATCTTTACAGAACAATTTGCAGATCACCCACTTATCCAGCTGCAATAAAAGAACAATTTTTGGGTCAGAGCAACTGACCACGTTTGGGAATACGAAGTGTAGGATAAAAGGGCGTATAAATATGAAACAAATTAAACTAAAGTCATAAAAAAGAGAGTAAATTTTATAAAACCCTAGCTTTTGATGTTGTTGTTGCACAAAACCCCAAATATTGTGGCATGTGTCACGTAACCACAGGTATTATGGTCACGACAAAGATGAGCCGCTGGAAGTGGTGGCGTGCGAGGTCCTCCGTCATGCGGTTGGAGGAGTCGAGCGGGGAGAACAACTCGCCGTCGTCATGTGCGGTCACGATTGTGGAGGAGTAATCATAATAAGGTGGGGTTTTATGAAATATTATGACCATAATACATAAGGCTAAGTGACACAAGCTATAATATCCGGGGTTTTGTACAACAACGATCACAAAACTTGAGGTTTTACGAAATTTACTCTAAAAAATTAGCTATGCATATGAGATGATTTGATGATGTTAACTTTGATATATCAACTATACCTATTAAGTTGTTCTGAAAGGTTGAGCAACCTACTCAAACTTTAACATAGGAAAAATTAAAACCTGACAAAAAGCAATCGATCTTATTTTATTCAGAAATTAAATAAAGAGAAGGAATTTTCGGGTTCATTCAATCCTTACAAGCACGTGGATTTTCCCGAACCTGGTCCAACCCGGACATTGAACAAAACCTACGCTTTACCTCATGTCTGAACTTTACATCCTGGTGCGAGTATGTCCACTAAACCCATCATGTAGCATTAGCCCCATTTGGAACACAAGAATTTCATGTAACCCCATAGGAATTTACATGAAACCGTTCAAATCTTCTAGAATTACTTCAACAATCGTAAGTTCCAAATGAGGCCTTCATATATAAATCTTCTAGAATTACTTCAATGACCTTCTAGAAATATGCCAACTCAGTTCTCAAACTTAGTTTTGATACTATATGTGTAGGTGCATGAAACTCAATTGACGAAGCAACTGCAATTTAACTTGTTACCAGCATGGATGAGCCATCAGGGCTACGCTTTTCTTGGTTCTCTGGGATGCGGTACTCCTTCATCTTCCAGGGAGTCGTCACCCCCTTAGGCTGGCGGCCGAGCTCGAAGGTGAGGGTGTTCACCTTCCCGATTGCCCTGTCGTCAACGTCAAGTACGTCGGTCTCCTTAGTGTTGGACTTCCAGAAGCCCACTAACCCCCCGACGGACCGAGCTGGCCGGCTGCCGCCGCCGTACCGCCGTCTCCTCGGCGAGAATACGTACCATGTCAGGTCCACACTCTTTCCAAACACTTCTGCACAAAAAAAAGTATTTTTTCCCCCAAATTTGATGTACTCACAGTTCATATTTTCTGATTAGCAGCATGAGCTGTTGCATCAGTTTGTAGATTACATAAATTTTGTAACAAACAGAGCATTGCGGAGTAAATTAAGATCAGCCTGACCTTGCACCGTCTTGGGGTGCGCTTTGCATACGTCGAATTCCTTGATGATGTCGACAGGCATCGTTTGCCCGAGGTACTTGGCTTTGAGGTAGCCGATGAGCTCCTCGTCCGACGGCTGGAACCGCACCCCCGGGGCACTCGTGTCCGCATACTTAACCTCCTCCTGCTCTTCCCGGCCGCCGGCGTCCACGGCTTCCTCCCTCTTGCCGTCTTGCCGGCCGGCAATGGCAATGGTAGTAACTGGCTGCTCCAGCGGCCGTTCTTGGCGGGGCATCGTCTCCGCTGGATGAGTGCAAGGAGCCGCCTGCCGGAATGCAGCTGTTGCGGCGTTGTTGGCAAGCTTGGTGGCGGCGGTGCTGCCGCGGGGCCGGCCACGGCCCCGACGAGCGGGCTTGGCGGGATCTCCAGGTGGCGCATCTGGAACAGCGGGGTGGGCAGTGCTAGTGCCGGCGGCGGCGGCGAGGGGCGCCGCGTGTACTACTGGAGATGCCGCGGATTGCCAGGGCCCGAAGTAGGACTGACTTCCTTGCATGGCCGCGGCCGCCGGCTGGTGGCTGTAATATTGCATCCGCTTGGGCGGCTGCATCTGCGGCTGCGGCGGGACAGCCGGTTGTGCAAAGGGCGCCGGGGCGGCGTTCGCCGGCAAGAAGCGGCGGGTAACGGCGGAAAGATCGGTGTCGTTGCTTTGGAGCTCGGGGTTGGCTTGGAAGAAGGTGGTGGGTTGCGGTTGCCATGGATGGTGCTGGTGCAACGGCAAGAACGGGAAGGAGGTCGGCGGGAAAGGCGGAGGCGAGCTCTGAGATGTGCTTGCAAGGTAGATGGCCGCGGGGTGGTAGGACGCCGCGGTGTAATGGCCTGCCGGCGGCAGAGCGTTGGCAGTGACCCCGGCGGGCTGGTGGCCGGCCACGTCGTCGTCTTTGACGGGGCTAATGATCACCATGATCTACACCGGATAATTCAGCGTTTTCTTCGCAATGAACAAGAAAGCGGAGACCGTACCGAAGCTGATGGAATTTATTGTATTGTAGCGGAAACAAAGTTGGATCATATGTTCATGTATATGCAATGCAGGAAAAGGAGTTACAAACGTTTTGACATAAGGAGTTACAAACGAACTCCAATAGATTGTGCGAGCTAGAAATATAACTCTGTTTCTTGTCCACATTTCGAGATTGTTACTTTAGGAACTTGTTAGAGTAGATTAAAAAGGTTTTATGGGAGGTGCATCGGTGCTCTTCTCTGCAAGTGAAAAGGCATAGTTTTAAAATCAAATTAAGGGTCTAGTTCTCTCTATTGCATGTAGTTTCGGGGTTACAGTAATCTCCAAAATGCGACCGGAATTACGTGCATTTCAAAAACTAAGTACTAATATTAACATAGCTGTTACAAATTTTCGAACCAAAACCGCCACATGTTCTTCTTTTTTTAACTCAAACACCACCACATGTTCTCTGCAGCAGATCTGGGCATTTTATACTTGAATTAAATTTGAGACTTTGAGCTAGATCAACAAACGACCAATTTAAATCGACTTGTCCATAATAGAATTTTTTACTGTTCTAACTCCCGACGATATTTTTTTTGCGTGATTAGCCGCCGATCGGTAGGAATTGTAAAAATAGCTTTTGAACAGTGTGATCCAGCGGTCCACGTACGCGGGTTTTTTTACTTTTTATTGGAATTCCAGCGGACCGGATCCGCGAGATTTTTTTTTTAATCGCGTCCGTACACGTCCAGCGGACTAGAACCGCGGATTTTCGCGAGTTCGCGAGTTCAGGCAGACTGGTGGGGTGGGGGGCCGGGTAGGGGGCAACGACGTCGCGGACGTTAAAAAAAATTTATAGGACTGGAACGATCTTGAAAAATTGTGAAATTTTTTTGGTGGTTTTTGACACATCAATGATATTTTCATAAAAATTTCAGAAGATTATCATATACGAGGAATTTTAAAAAATTCAAACATTACCACCGGGTGGGGGGCAACGACGCTGCGAACGGTTAAAAAAAATTTATAGGAATGGAACGACCTTGAAAAATTGTGAAATTTTTTGTGGAGGTTTTTGACACATCAATGATATTTCCATAAAAATTTCAGGAGATTATCACATATGAAATTTTTTGAAAAATTCAAACGTTACCACCGGGTGGAGGGCAACGACGCCGCGAATTGTGTAATATTTGAATTTTTAAAAATTCCTCATATGTGATAATCTCCTGAAATTTTTATGGAAATATAATTGATGTGTCAAAAACCTCCACACAAAAAATTCACAAATTTTCAAGGTTCTTCCAGTCCTATAAAATTTTGTTTAACCGTTCGCAGCGTCGTTGCCCCCACCCGGTGGTAATGTTTGAATTTTTAAAAATTCCTCATATGTGATAATCTTCTGACATTTTTATGGAAATATCATTGATGTGTCAAAAATCTCCACAAAAAAATTCACAATTTTTCAAGATCCTTCCAGTCCTATAAATTTTTTTTAACATCCGCGACGTCGTTGCCCCCTACCCGGCCCCCACCCCACCCCACCCCACCCGGCCCCACCCCGAGTTCCAACGGACTCGAACCGTTGGAACTCGCGGAAATTCGACGCGATTAAAAAATAAACAAAAATTTCCGTGGATCTGGTCCGCTGGAATTCCATTAAAAAAAAATTCTCGTAGACGTGGACTGCTGTATCACACTGTTTAAAGGCTATTTTTACAATTCCTACCGATCGGCGGCTAATCACACAAAAAAAAATGTAGTCGGGGTTAGAACAGTATTCCGTTCTACGGCCCAAAGTTGCCCAGGAGTAAGGTTGGGCTGACGGCACTCGAGTCTAGTGTATTTGAGCGGATCATATTTAGAAGTCAGGCTTAAATGAGGTTAAGCTTTCAAATTTTAGAATACCTCAACCACATGTACTTTAGTGCAACCCCATTATTGCTCCAAAATCCAAATGTCAGGTTCAAGCAGTTTTGTTAAGAAAAACACCTGAATGAGTCATGTAGTTTAACATATATATATTCCATAAATATGATGGCTCGATCTTAAGAATAGGAGACATAAGCAATCTCGGATCCTAGCGAACACATAAGGTAGGAGACGAATATTATCCTAACAATCCGAACATAGAAAAGTCGTGTTGAAATAATCAATGCTAAGATTAATCCGACAATTTTTTAAACATGCTGCTCTATCCGTACTTTTATTTGACGGTTTTTATTTTTAGTCTTTGATATACAATTTTGACTATTACTTTTTATATCTTACATTATGATATACTAATAAAGCTATAATACTTCAAAATTACTTTTAACAATAAGCCTGATGATATAGCTCAAAAGCTAGAATATTTGGACGTCAAGTAAAAAAAAGAAACGAAGAGCACTTACTAGTCTACGTTCATAGCTACATTTCCCAAAAGTGAGAACCGAACATACATTGGTGGTGGAGTTTGGCAAAGTTCATCGAGTATCACAAAGTCTCGTCAAATTTTTTGAAATGTTTAATGTTTTAGTGAGGTTTACGTGTTTTTGGAAGTTTCTACAGGATTCCGACAAAAGTTCCCAGACTAAGTTTTAACAAATTTCAGAATTTTGAACTCAAGTTTTAAAAAGTTTCAACAGATTTCATCAAGTCTTAACCTGAAATCGTAAAGAAGTTTCAACTAAAACAACCAAGAAAATTTCAAGAAAATTATCAAGAAAGTCTCAATAGTTTAAAAACTTCAACAAGTTTCATAGAAAACCAAACGAAGAACAAAAAAATAATAATCATAAAGCGCTTCACTTGTGGCCACATGACCACATGCCACAACAGCTCTATGCCCCGCCGCGATACTAGAGTTGATGGCCTTCTTGCGTGCCACTAAACTCACCTATGGTTCAACGTTGCCCAAGTACGGGCGCGGATGCTCGCTTTCAGACACTACCCGATAGCCACGGCTGTACACACTTGACACTTCTATTAGGGCGAGCGCCACCTGTCCGTCACTCCTATAGTTGAACCCTGCAGAGCTGTTTGTGACATCGCTCCTCGCCTCCTACCACTAAGGCCGCTCGTTGCTTGCCGCTGTTGCACTTCCTCACCCTTTGCTGCATGACCTTGCTCGTCACTCGCCGTGGCTATGGCCACCGCTGTCAAGGGCCCTTATGCCAACCACGCGCCGCACAATACGCCTGCACGACGGGCACTACCATGCTAGATGGGAAGTAAAGGGGGAAGAGAAAAGCTTTTGGAAGAGATACCTTAAAGAGGGTTTGTGTGAGTTGTATAGAGCGGATGTATAAAGAGATATCGGACAGCTTAATTTCTATCGCTCAGGATTTGCTTGGATTAATTTTTCTGAAAATTATTATAGTCTATCTAGAAAAGAAAAGTTTGGCGAAGAAAATTCAATTCAACGTTCAGTTGACGCGACCCGCACCGCACGTAACACAGGGTTGGCTGGCTCTCCCTAAGCGCGCACCACCGCCACAAAAGGCCAACACTGCAGCACAGCAACGCCCAATTCCAAACCCCGCCCCCGGCCGCGTTTCCCTCGCTTTCTCCGGCTCCGTCGCCGGCGAGCTCACTGCGAATCGAGTTCTCCGATCAGGTAAGTGATTCGCGCCCCCTCCACCGCCTCTCCCTGGATCCACCCGTGTTTCTATGCCTCTGTTGGCGCTCTCCTCTCTTCCCTGTCCCTGAGATCTACGCGAGTTCGCTTCCAGCGGTGGAGCATATCTCGCAGTCGCGGTTTGGTAGATCTCTAAGGGCTCCATGTCCATTCCTGTACCGAGCCTTGGCGCCGTTTTCTCGATCCACCGACGGATCTCGTGTCCGGCTTTTAGATCGCGCCTTGAGGTGTGGGATTACACGGTTGTTCGATTGAGAGCCGGATCTGGTGCGACGCGTGTAGATCTAGCAACTGAGCTAGCTGAAGGGAAGAGCGGAAACTGAGATCGCATTTGCGCGTGGGGATTGTGCTTGTGTTGCAGGTGAGGTGAGGCGGGAGAGGAGGAGATGGGGCTCACGTTCACCAAGCTGTTTAGCCGGCTCTTCGCCAAGAAGGAGATGCGGATCCTGATGGTGGGGCTAGACGCCGCCGGAAAGACCACCATCCTCTACAAGCTCAAGCTCGGCGAGATCGTCACAACCATCCCCACCATCGGTGAGCACCAACCTGCATGCGCATCGCATCGTATATATCAATATATGTACCAGCAAATAGCCAGCCATGTTATCGCAAAGGACCAATAATTTGACTTGAGTACTACAAAGTGAACAATAATGGCAAATCATAAATTGATTGCTTGCTTGATATGGCTAGGCGAATTGGTACTACTATACCTATATACCTTTTTTTTATGGAGTTGCACTTGAAAGCGACTGTTTTTCATGTGAAGTAGGTTGTGCAACTCTAGTGCACAAATTTAAACATGCCTTGACCTAGGACATGATTGCTCTCGTTTTCTCGTTATTGACTCTACTCCAATACAGGATTCAATGTTGAAACTGTGGAGTACAAGAATATCAGCTTCACCGTCTGGGATGTTGGGGGTCAGGACAAGGTACCAAGAGCACATGTTCTGCAGCTTTAGTATTGCACATTATGCATGTTTTAGCCAATTTCTTTTTATAACACTGTTTCTTTTATGTGCTGCTGCTGATTTCCTGCAGTGGAAGATTTATGTGCTGTTTCTTTTAGATTTCCCATTTGCTAGGCATCTTTCGTTTAAACTTGTCTCTTATTTTTTTCTTGTCTGAAAACAGATCAGGCCTCTGTGGAGGCATTACTTCCAGAACACGCAGGGTCTCATTTTTGTTGTGGACAGCAACGATAGGGACCGTGTTGTTGAAGCCAGGGATGAGCTCCACAGGATGCTGAACGAGGTAAATTCTTATGCTAGGCAACATAACTAGAAATTTATGGATGAATCAAAAAATAACTGCTTTGACATTTAAGGGAAGGTCAGTCCTTATGGTCTAATTGGAAACATTTTTGAGACCTCTCAGTTTAACGGAAGTCTTAGACTACTGTTTATTCGCTGTGTGTTTTAATTGTTTACAACTAGTTGGTTTGTTTTATTCTGTTCGTTTTGTTTACCAGCTTAGGATTGATCTGTCTGTCCCTCGATTGTCTTGAGCTTTATTTTCTCATTGATAAGAACATGATTTTTGGTGCTCACAATACACATGGCACTGATTGCAGGATGAGTTACGTGATGCTGTGTTGCTTGTGTTTGCTAACAAGCAAGATCTTCCAAATGCTATGAATGCCGCTGAAATTACTGATAAACTTGGACTGCACTCGCTTCGCCAGCGACACTGGTAGCTATGCACAGACTTGTAGTTCTTGCTTGCCTTTTCTGTATTTTAAGATATCACCTGAATAATTCACCCCTGTCAATCTAATTATATTCAGATGTAGTCATAGTTTGTTCTATTTTGAAAGTATTTCTGCCCTTTGGCTTGGTAATATATATAGGTGTACACGGCTTTGATAGTACAGCAGAAGGCTTAGCGACTTCTTGATCTTGCTGACAGGTACATCCAGAGCACTTGTGCTACAACAGGTGAGGGATTGTACGAAGGCCTGGATTGGCTGTCTAGCAACATTGCCAGCAAGGTATGCATATAGTATCAATTCAATTGTTTTCTTGCCAAACCAATATTCTTTGCGGAGATAATGTATTCCATGTTGACACCTTTTTTTTTATCGTTCACCATGCCTGGTTTACGCCCTTGCAGGCCTAAATTTTCCAAAGATTTGGATCAGCTAGGAGCCTTTGGATGAATTGCTGGGTATCTAGGGATGGTTTGCCATTCCGGTATGTAAGATGTATTTCCCGAGCTCAACAGTTATTGAGCTTTGGTTATGATTTTATAATTGAATTGTTTGTATTTCGCGACTTAATATGTTTCTGAAGTAAACAGCTAAAGAGAGTTCCCGTTGAATTAATCAGCTCTGGATGCCCTGTCTTCCGTTCCCCCGTCAAATGAGTGATCGTCTGACCACAATAATACAAATCACGACTTGCGATGTTGCATCTACTTAACAAAGTTCCCATTCCTGCCCATCCGAAACCACGATAAATGTTCGGCGTTGCTAAAGCTATGCCTGGAGATGGACGTAAGACAACTCGGAAAAGCAGATACGATCAGATCAATACGCACAAACTGAGCAGGCCATCGGAAAAGAGCTCCTAGCTTATGGTATATCGTCACGGATGGCTTCCCGATGGCATATGGCTTTTCACATAATTTTATAGAGATCTATGAGATCGAGTACGTAACTCCTGATGGTATACCCTCCACCTCCCCCACTGCAGCTTCACCTCTCCCTCTTCCGCCATTTCCACTCACTGGCTTCTTCCCGAGCGCTAGCGACAGTTCCGGGCATCTCCTTCGTCATCCCTGTCACGGCCTCCGGTCCCTCCCCCCCCCCCTACGGCCAGTGGCGTGTGTGCCACCTCACCGCGCTGACTCCCCTCCTCAATCGGCCAACCCGTCCAACCTAATATTCTGTGAGTTATTGTCTCGCCGTGCCTCTCTTCGTCGCTACCTATCGCCCATTGTTGGCCCACCGCTACCCTGACCTCCCTCTACAACGAGGGGGGACCATTTGGTAGTTTTCCTCTATTGGAAATAATCGCTCTACACGGGTTTTGGACATATTACATAAAAGCAATCAGCATTTTGCACGGATCCAATCTATAATCTGTAAAGACACTAAGACCTAAAAAGTAGCATTTTTCTAGGGAGCTATTATATCAGATGAGGTATTCGCTTTCTGATGCAAGCTATGACAGGGAAGTGCACAACCATTAACCACCCAAAATATAAAAGACATACTACTACTTTGTTTCGTAGATCGTACAACCATTAACCACCGAAAAGATACTGTTGGCAATTATCTGGTAAGATTGTATATATTCTTCGGAGAGTTAAATAAGAGCTTCTCGTTTGAGGGTTTTTTTTTAAGTAGTACGATGGAGCAACATATTCCGACATTCAACAGCGTAGGTTTTGATCGATCGAAATTAAGGATTGCCAACAACATCATGCTACATATACGAACGCGCGTACGGTATACGCAGATAGCCAGGATTTGAACAATTGATCAGGCTAGAATACTAGATTAATCAACTTACGCGCAGTAGCTAGCGGCCGGTGTGTCGTCGGGGAGATAGTCCACGGCGACGGCGGGTTCGCGTCGCGGAAACGGGTTCCCTTGGATACCAAACTGTAGTATGCTAGACTGGGCAGCGACACGGCTGGGCAGGGGAGGCCCATGATGATACAGAGTCTGTTTGGTTTGATGATGAATTTATTTTATTAAACTTTATTAAATTTGGTATTACAAAATTTGGTCACAAAATTAGTTGCTAATATTTTAGTCAAAGATTGACAAAAAATGAACTAGAGAACCAAGGGTGAAGAGAATCTTATCAAAATTTGATAACAAATCAAATGCTTGTCAAATTTTATCAACGTTACTAAAATTTAATAAGACAAGTATTGGCAACTATTTAAAGCAAACCAAACAGGCCCATAATATTATTGGGATTCGCTATTTCTGGAACAGTGAACTTTTAAGAGTGAACCGGTCAGTCCAAACCATCTATACAGGCCATTTAGGCATGTACAATGGTGTGATGTCCAGCTGTCTGTTTTGCCACGTAAGATTTTTGTTGATATGGAAGAGAGAGATGAGAGAAAACATATCTGTCGCTTCGTGAAGAGACGACCATATAGACAACATAAAACATTATTACGTGAGTTATTGCTTATAATAAACACTTTTTCATATCACAATTAAAAGATTATAGAATCTCGTAAAGACAACTTTCAGATGACATATACATCTCTACTATTGTAGATGTTCTTAGACGGAAGAAGGCCAGACTGTGGAAACCTAGCTGTCAGGGGCACCGTCGCGATTGCGACCATAACTTCACCGTGCCATCGCGGGCCTCGCACCTCTTCTCTGGCTTCCTCGTGCAGCGTTGAGTGAGTGAGGAATCTGTTGGTTTGCAAAAGTAATTTTAGATTTTATGAATTTGTTCTGTGTTTATCTAAGATGAAGTTGTTCTAGTTTTTTTCTCTCTCTCTAGCAAGTTCATTGCTGAATGTATACCATACATTATAGTGGAGAGAAATAGAGAGTAGCTAGCGCCGTCGAGTAACCGTCCTCGCAAAAAGGTCCTCCAAAAAATTTAAAATTACGTTTAGTTCTTTCTATCGGTCTTTTAGATAAAGGTCGCTGACGGATCCTAGCGACACATTTAAAAAAAAACAAGAAACCGAAATTACACAAAAAAAAACAAAAATACATTTGTTTTCTCTCAGAAACAAAAAACACAGATTCGTCGATGGTTTATAGCAGTTTACAGATTTGCCGACGGGTCCTAGCAACCAATTTTTTTTAAAAAAAATAAGAAAACTGAAATTATACAAAAAAAATATTTGTTTTCTCTCAAAAACAAAAAACACAGATTTGACGAGATTCGTCGACCGGTCCTATCAGCCAATTTTTTTTAAAAAAACAAGAAAACCGGAATTACACAAAAAATCAAAAATACGTTTAGGTCCCTCCGTATTTTTCTCCTAAAAAAACCAGATTCGCCGACTGTTCCTAGCAATCCGCATATTCGCTGACGGCTCCTAGCAACACATTTAAAAAAACAAAAAAAACCGAAATTATGCAAAAAAATTTCTAGAAATGTCCGTCGAACCAGATTTCACGCAGCGTCGCGCAACCGAATTTTCTAAATTTTGCACGACGCAGCGTAGCGCGTGACCCTGACTAGTTTACTTTACCCGTAATGGGTTAGACCGATCTGGCTCATCTAAACAACAATAGCGGCGCCTACGCCGAAGATAACATCGGGTAAAGTTGGTTATAAAAATGTTTCTTTGTTTTTCTCGTGTATTAATTCTCCAATACCATCTGAGTCCAAGAAGAAATTAACGCTAGCTGATCAATGTACAATATCACTGAATTGAGCAAGTGCAATGTGGTCTGTGGATTGATTATTAACACTAGATGATCAATGGATGGATCAGAGTGACAACATCAACGAATTGAGCAAGGGCACTGTGGAAGTGTGGATGGATTTAGGGCTGAACAAACACAGTTCCCACAATTCAGAAACTACTAGTAGAAAACAGTGCAGATCTATCAGGCCCAAAGCGCGTGAATTTCGTCAGAATTTTGACATTCAGAAACGCAAACACAGGCGTAGTACTTGCTTAGGACAGCCCGGAGTGTTTGTGCGGCTCCTGCAAAAAATCACATTATAGGTATGCTACGATAAATGTGTCCGAACTACCTAGAAATTTTACCGATATTACCAACATAGCTCATCGTTGTTTTTCTGTTTATTCCTTGGTTTATATAGTCAAGCTAGATTGCAAACCAACTCAACAAACTAATCAACCAAATCTTATCTTCCTAAATAAATTAAATCTAATCTCTTAACCAATGCATGTCAAGATTATATCTAACATTCCCCTCTAATCTTCCTAAACAAACTAAATCTTATCTTTTAACCCATGCATGTCAGATTATATCTAAAGAATGGATTCTTGGAGAGAAGGATGCAAGTAGAGAAACCCGGTCGGAGGGGTGAGGGAGATAAGATGTAAGAAACCTTGAGGCACGAGGAGCGCAAGACGAGCACCCCCCCTCTCAAGCGCCGTGTGGAACTATGAAAGCTAGCCTGCAACGACAGCACTTGCATCAGTAGTGTGTGGTGCGCGAGAATCGCAGTAATTGCGCGCGCGAGTGTATGTATGTAGACGAAGGCAGAGGCAGTGCTACGATACGAGATGCGGCGAGCTATAATAGGCAACTTTGGCTGCCACTGATCATGTATGCATGTGCACTGTCCTCTGCACCGACACCGTACACTTTTATGGCATCCTCGCCGTTGGAATCGCGAAGAAATGAGAGATCTTGACCTCTCGGGAGGGAGGACAAGGAAGGTGATGGATGGCTAGCTGGACGCGGGATCAATTTCCTTTCTCCGGGACAGTGTTGGGTTGCCGTGTGGGCTCGTGCAGCGCCAGCGCCCGGTGCTTGCTGCTATAATTTCCACCACAAATGATGGAGGAGTACGCTTGTTTTTGCTGTATTGCCGGTTCCATCAGAACTAAATCAGGAGGCACAAAGTGCAAGCGTTCCCACACTCAGCTTTCAGCCATGCGACAAAGTCTAAAGCTGTCATTGTCACGCCTTGCCCGCCCAAGAGGTGATGGTGTAACAAATCGCACTTGCTGTATCTGCCAAGAAAGAGGAAACCTGACTTAGTGGTTATCGCTAGCTGCATGTGTACTGATGCTGTGGAATTTTGGTGTGATCATGGCCTGCATGTGACTACTGACTAGAAAGAGCTCGGAACTGTTTTAGTACATCCACCGCAGGCGCGAAACAAGCCTTACAGTACTGCACCTGGCCTAGCTTGACGACTGAAGGCAATGCATGCATGGTTCTTGAAGGACCATGGGTGGTAGCTTCTTGCTAATGCAAGCAAGTACTATCTTAACAAGCCATACATCACCATCTTTTTATATCTAGGCTTCCTATCTAGCAATACCATTCCCCTACGTTCTCATTTCGAAATTGTCAAAGGGGTGTTAATTTTTCTCAATCCAAACCAGAGCCAGACTTACTGGCCGGGTGTGTTCTTTTTCTCCTCCATGTCCACCAGATTAGGGCTCCTGAAACATATATATGAGGAGTAAGGCTAGTTAAAAGGAGACATTTTTGAGAGCAAAGCAGGAAAACAGGACACAGGAAAGAAGATTACGGAGGAATAAAACTAACACAGAGCTTGTTACGGTTTGTTATGATATGCAGCATGTACCAGGGTTAGCCCTTCCTATAGGGAACTTTTTGTGTGTGTGCCAGCCTTGTTAAAGGTCAGTGGTGCATTGAATTGCATCCCACTAGGCCACTGGCACGGTTGTTTTAGGAATGTGTGATAGAAATGCACGGACGTTTGCAGCGCTTGCAATGTTGATGCTCCTGGAGTGCAAAGCACTGATGCCTGACGATGATGGTTCATGGTGGCTTCTATTTACTGGAATGCACCTCAATATTGGGGGTCCTGGTTAGACAACATGTACGTGTGCTTATATTGCTCGTTTCTTTGAATCCTGAAAGTAAACTGAAGGCAGTTTTGGGATCAATTGGCTGTGCTTTAGTCATGATCTGGCGGTACCTTCATCATTGTTCATATTGTTATCTGAACAAGGTTCTGAATTAGTGGTATACGAAGATTGCAAGTTCTGTTTCTTCTCAAGCGCACCCGTAATCTTCAGCATGGTAATCTAACTTGTCATATTCTCTTACCCTATCTTGGTTAATTTGAAGTCCAATATAACAATTGCGACTGCTTTGTGGACACATTAACCTATCCTGGATGGTTGAAATGCGATTTCAGTGAATTTGGGTAGCTGTGGAACTGCAATTCGCTTCTCTCTCAAACCCAGTAGGTAGGCACGTCGTCTGTTAAATTTGGTCACTTTGGAAGTGTTGGCAGAAACAGTAGGAGCTTGCCGACAGCGTAACAGGATAATACTCCCTTAGTTCTTTTTAAGTGACGCTATAGTCCGTACTGTCAAATTTTCTAAAGTTTAGCAGATATGCGGATGCTACGGTGAATCTGTAGTCATACAAGACAAGATCAAATTTGCAATGATGATATACGTGATAGGAATGAGGTAGCACCAATTGAAGAAAAGCTTATCCAAAATAGTCTGATATGGTTCGGACATCTCCAAAGGAGACCTCCTGAGGCATCGGTGGGTAGTGGAATTTTAAGTCGTTATGAAAATATAAGAAAAGGCAGAGGTCAACCGAGACTGACATAGAAAAAAGCACTTAAAAGATATTTGCAGGACTAGAACGTTCCCAAAGATTTGGCGTTGGATAGGAGTGCACGGAAGTTAGCAATCCACGTACTAGAACTATAACCCAAGATCGAAGTTTAGGGGTTTTATTAACTCTGATTAGGATTCTTTCCTAGCATACCTCAACATTTTTGGGGTAAAAGGCTTGGTTGTTGTTGTAATCATTACTATGTTTAACTCTAAGAGAGGTGTTTTTATACAATTCTTTTTCAAAGTTGTCCCAATATTAAAGTATGGATAAATGGTAGATGATGATTTATTACCTATTCGCTTGCTTCAACATTTGTGCATCTTGTATTGAGAGGAAAAGCATAGAAGCACTATGACGAGGATTGAAACCCGGTTTTCCGTTTAGACCCTTTCTTTTTTATAATAATTCGTGACTATGTACTATTAAATAGGCCTGTTAAAATTAAGCCTATAAAACATAGAGATAAAAGCCCATCCCTATTCGGACGGTTAGATCTTCGACCAGTTCAGTTAAAGATGGTCAAAACTTAACTTCACACTAGTCGTCACTGACCAGTGATATGGCCACCCCGACCAGCAAACTGGTCGGGGGCAAGCGATTTTTTCCGCATAGGTCTTTGTGCGGACAGTTATATGACATAAACACAGAACTACCTGAAAGTTATCATCAGAAAAGGCGCCCTTTGACGAGAAGACACCATTTGGCGGAAACACGTCCCCCGGTTACATGACACCCTTTTGGAATTCAACTGTTGTCTCTTCGTCAAGGATAAATAGGGGGCCAACCCACGCTATTGAAAATGGATCTACCATCATTTGCAGTCTCGCATTCTGACATCAGACATCATCTGTAATATGTGATTAATTCTCTATAATCACGTAGATCATCTTGTACTTAGAACATTCTGTCATAGCCGCTTGGCTAATAAAGAAGCATTCACATTGTCTCCATTTCGATATCAAGGGACCCACATCTTATAAAATTTATGTAAGCTCTGTTAAGAGACCCAAGGTCTTGAACATCGACAATTGGCGCTAGAAGGAGGGCCTCCGATATACTGAAATAAAGAAATTCTTCACAATGGATGAGGAAAATTGGTTCGACCTCGCTGATTATGCCCATCTCACTGCTGACGATGAGGTAACGGATGAACAATGTAAGTGCGACTTTTACTCTGAATATGTTACCACAGAAGAATTAGCAAAGATTGAGGCAGAAGTTGAGGCCAAAGAACAATCATCACACTCACCGAAAGGTAAAGATCTTGTTACTCCTCTAGTAAATTCAGAGGAAAATATCCATGAGGCATGTTCCATGAAAACTGACAATAAAAATATGTCAAAAGGTAGTAATAACCTTCTGAACAATTCAGCTTCGAAAGTTCATCTCCAAGGTTTGGATTACATACCTTCATCGGATGAATATGGAGGATTAACACTGTCGGCGTTTTCGAGCGCCGGCAAGTAAATTTGTAAGTCTAGGGGGTCGCGCGTTCCACTCCCTGAATGGTTAGACTCGTGAGTCCAAGATGTATCTTGGTTGGTGAAAGTCCCTACTCGATTCGGATGGCCGTATTGTATTGCTTTTTGCACTATATTTTTACTGAGGAGAGGCCCTAAATGACTTAGTCTCCTCGTGTTCGATGTCTCCCTCTCCTCTCGCTCTCGCTCTCTTTGAATCCTTTAGCCCCGCCTCCTTTTATCTGAGAAGGAAGGCGGGTTACATCGAGTTGGGAGGAAGAGCGAGGTGACCTATGCTAGGAGCTCCGGTCCTTCGTCCCGTGGGTGAGTCGCCACCCGTCTTGCCCATCTTGGGTTGGTAGCCTTGGTGGTCGGGAGGTTAGGTATTCCCGGAAATAGCGTACTTGCCCTCTGTGACCCTTGCGAATCTTGGCGTCGAGTGCGTGGCGTTGGTCTTTGTCGTGGTCGTTGATGGGGTGGAAGCTTTGTCTTCTGCGATCACGGATCTTCTTGGGAAGGAGCCACCGCCCTTGTATAGTCGCTCGATTGACCTCATTCGGGGTGCGTGGCGGTAGGCCGATGAGGACGACACGCGCACTAGGCGTCCGTCACCTTGGTTCGGTTGAAGTCGGAGATCCGCCCGCCAAGAGGGGTCGGGGCGCCGTCTGGTCGGTTCGCTTCCCTGGCGGTCGGGAGCGGATGTCTTCTGCGATCTCGCAGCGATCGGTCGTGGCGGCGGCGCGCGCTGTTAAGTGGAGATATGCTTGAGGCCGGCTCGCCGCCGGGCTGTTGGGGTATCCTTTTATTAGTATTCGTCGATGCCCCGAACTCCCGGCGATTTGGCGGTCGGTTGGGGTTGAACTTGGGCGAAAGTGGTGGTCGGGCTGGTCGGTCGGTCCACCGATCCGGTTAAGCGATTCCGTCGGTGTGCCGTTGGATCCGACGGTGTCACGGAGTTTGGCCGGGGCATTTGAACCGCCGGGGTTTTACTCGCCTCGTTGCGCATGCCGAGTATAGTTTAGCGCGCGCCGCTCGTCTTCTTGATCGCCGGGTTACAGTGAAGGATGTTTCGTTTTTCGGCACCGCATTTACTCTGAGGCGCTTAGCCTCCTTCGTCCGGATATATATATATGTGCGCTGTAGCTTGCTTGAAGGGATGAGAGCTCTTTCTTTTGTTCTTTCAAATGGCTTGAGACACCTCTAGTCTTTAGCTTCGCGATGGTGTCGCGATGGAAGAAGAAGATCCTCTGGCCGAGCTTTGGGTGAGTTCGACCAGCGATGGCCGAGCTTAGGAGGAAGAAGCCGCACCCGTGTGGCCGCTTCGTTGACGCTTGCTCGAGGCCGTTCAGGGCTCGAGGTGGTAAGGGGCCTTCGGAGGCGATGGCGCAAGGGCGCCGACCGTAGTTAGTGCGGCCGCGTCGATGTCGTTGAGCAGCGGCGGAAGCATCGGCGTGTTACTTGCGGCGCGGCGGCCGTCCGTCGACCGAGCAAGGGCCTACCGACATGCCGTCGGTGCCACCGATGCCGCACGGATGTTTGATAGGTTCTAGGCGTGGGTAGAGTCCTGCCGTGGTGCAGCGTGGCCACTCTTGTATCTGTCGGGTACTGTGTGTAAAGTCGTGTAAAGTTTGAGCCTGTTGGCCTATAATGAAATTTTCTTTTTCTTTATGAAAATGTCGGCAGGACGACCGGATGCCTCTGTGAGGTTCGGGTGTCCGAGTGCCTTGGTCGGCAGGACGACCGGATGCCTCTGTGAGGTTCTGGTGTCCGAGTGCCTTGGTCGGCAGGACGACCGGATGCCTCTGTGAGGTTCGGGTGTCCGAGTGCCTTGGTCGGCAGGACGACCGGATGCCTCTGTGAGGTTCGGGTGTCCGAGTGCTTGTTTTAACGTCGTAGCTGGACGTGAGTGCTCGTTTACCGTCGTAGCTGGACGTGAGTGCTCGTTCTGCCGTAGCGGACGTGAGTGCTCGTTTACCGTCGTGGCCGGGCGTGAGTGCTCGTTTACCGTCGTAGCCGGACGTGGGGCATCCTTCTCGAGTCCTCGTCGGGTGAGGGTAGCCGCGAGAGGAATGGTGTCGTCTATCCCACATGTATACCCCATCCGCGGTGTGGGACTGGAGGGATGAGCGCGCGCGTTTACTGCGTTGGTTTGAGCGCCGTGCTCGTGGAGCTAATAGCGGGTAGTCAGTGGGTCTGGGAGGTCCCGCCAAGGAGGACCCTTCCGAGCGGACGGTCCCAGTAGGGTGTCACGGCCTGCGTGGGGCGACCCATAAAAACCTTTCTCTACTCAATCCGTATGGACTCTAGGTCGTCCGCGACCCAGAGCACAGTGGTCGTCGCTCATTGATGAGCTCCCGGAGAGTGTGAAGTATGGTCTCGGGCGCGAGTAGAGGTGATTAGGTCGTCGGCCGACCTAGCAGAGGCCCACCGTGGGGCTCACCTCATACCGCCCCTTGCTCAAGTTTTCTTTGGGCGGCCTTATACCCATCTGGTGGGGTAGGCCTTTTGAACCTGACTCCTCATTGGGCCCCGGCGCAAGCCACAAAGCTTTGCCGTCTTGGGGCGCAGGCGCCCGATGGGCTTCTCGCGCGCCGAGCAACTGCTCCCTAAAAGGCGAGACCGAGAGGTTCTGAGACACGTTGTTCGGGCGGCGTCTTTATGGCCCTTGTCGCTGACAAGGCGAGGATTAAAAGCGGAGTGGTATTGGGCCCGGGAGTTACGGTGGCGCGACAGCGAGGGTGGTCGCGACGCTCGCTTGACGGGCGCTGCTTGGCGGCGTTCGCTCGTCCTCTATAAATCGCCCGTTAGGTGCTTTCGAGTGGTCACGCTTTCTTGCCTTCTCTGTCTCGCCTGCAAACAAGAAAAGCACCGAGAGCTAAGGAAAGAAAACCTGCCTTTCTTTCTCACCTTCGGTCGTCTCCCGTGAAGATGTCGTGGCGGAGTGCTCGCGCCAGACACACCGCGCTTCGGCTTGGTGAAGAAGGGCTTCCTCATGCCGCAGACCTTTCCTACCGAGAGGTGCCGGCCGGGCTGCCACCCCAGCCCGTGGCGGCGAGATCGTGGTGCCCGCCTCGTTCTTGGCGCGGCTTTGGCTGTCGCCGCACCCGTTCGTCCGGGTCTTGTCTCGTTACAAGGTGGAGGTGCACCATCTCAACCCCAATGGGGTCCTCCACATCGCCATCTTCATCACGCGTCGCGAAGCCTTCTTGGGGATCGAGCCGCATGGCGGGCGTTGTGGAGGCACTTCTTCGAGCAAGGCTCGGAAGGACACGCCGTCGGACGCCGCGGCGTCCACAGGTGGCTGGCCCTCCGGCCGCCCGATCGAACACGGAGTACACAGGTAAAGCTGCCTCGTCCAACAAGGGTGGCGTTCAATGGCTCTACGTTCAAACGTCGGCGACAGCGCCCTCGTTTCACCGGCGAGCTTCCCATGGTGGAGGAGCGGTGGAACTGGGCGCCGAGAGAAGGAGAAGAACAAGCCGCCCCGATCGTGGAGCGGTCGGGGCTCAAAGGAGGCGGGGCTCACGGGGGCGTGGTTGTGCGCGCTTTATGGGGATGCGCGTGCAACCACTTGTGCACGTGCCGCACTGCTCGTCTGTGAGGCCATCCGGCCGGGCGAGGATGGCGTAACCCGAGCCGGTCGCGTTTGAGGTGGAGGCCCGGTGGCGGCCGTTCTGGCGGAGCGCCACGGTGGCAGCGGATGGCCACCCGAGCCATTCTCGCGCTTTTCCGCCAAATCTGGTAAGCCGGTGAAATTCCTTTCTGCTTCTCTTTTCTTTGTCCTTAGCACTTGACCGACATTCCTGCATCCTCTTAGGGGCTCATGGGGATGTCTTCCCGGGCACCGCTCCCGGGGGATAAGGAAGCGCGGGCGGTCGCCCGGGCGAGGACGGCAGAGGCTGACTCCTCCCGCAAGAAGCGGAAGGAGTAAAGGAGGAGGAAGAAAAGTAAGGAACGCGCGGCGAGGATGTGTCGGAGACCACCGCCGTGGGGACAACCTCCACTGACAGCGGCGGGAGTGCCTCCGGCCACCCCTATGGTGGGTTTTTCCCGACTGCCGATGGCGGCGGCGGCGCGCGACGGCCGAGGCGGCATCACGGGCCCGTGGCCACGGATCCCAGCGGGGTGATCTTGCGCTTGCGGTTGTCGCAGCGTCTCGGCTGGAGGTGGCTTCGGAGAAGCGACGAGCCGACTTGCCCCTTGGCGGGGGGCCGGCAAAGAGGGCGCGTGTGCCACGCACCCGCTCGGCCTTGTAAGTGTTTCTTTTTATTGGAGCATTCTTCTTTTTGGCAAAGCCGCCCGGCGACTCTTGAATCTTTGCAGCGTCACGCCGCCTATCTTGGGTGACCGTGGGGCGTGCCACATCGGCTCGCAAATAACGGCGCGGTGATTTCGGTGACCCGGTCGGGTCGGTGGAGGTCGCGGTCGGCGTCCGAGGGCGCGATCGCCGAGGGCGGGGCCCCACCCGAGGTCGTGCGAAGAAGAACTTCCCGCGCCTCGGCTGGGACTCACCGACGACGTGATCGTCGTTTGGAGGATGAGACAATGGCGCCGCCGGTGATCGCGCCCGATCGTGGCGAGGCCGGCGACGGAGGTGCCCGACCCTCGTCCCGGGGAGGTGCCGACCGATGCTCCTCAGGCAGTCGCCGAGGGGTTTCGAAGGTTGACCTCGTCACCCTTGCCCATGGTGCTTTGACGGCGACGTCCCGCCCGACCGAGCGAGCGGCGGCGCCGCCGGTGTAATTCGGTCGGGCATCATGGGTCGGCGGAGGAGAGCGAGCGGGCCGCCTTCCGGCAAGGCGCGTGGCCGACGCCGGCCGAGATAGGCGGATCCGTGAAGGTCGGCTCTTGCTCAAGTCTTCCACGGTATTTGGATATGATGGTCGGGAGTCGGCCCGATCGCCGGTAGGTCGGTGAAAAGTTCGACTCGTTGCACATTTTTGATAGTTCTTCCGTGCGACTAGCGGAGTGTCCACATTTTTGCGAAGACTTGCGGGCTCGCCGTCGTCGAGTTGAGCTCTGCGGCGCTCAGAGCGGTCGGTGGTGCGTGCGGCGGAGGAGTCTGATCGTCAGCCTTGAGCTGCGCCTAGCCCAGAGGCCACAGGCATTAGGCGGTCGGAGGCGGTGGTGATCCGCCAAGGATTTGAAGAGGCCACAAAGGCCCTTCATGATGGCGCCTAGGGCCGAGGCCTTGAGGCGAAAGTGGCGGGCGAGTCCTCGACGGAGGTCACCGAGGCCAAGGATGCCGCCGTTGCGCGGAGGGGACCGCGCAGACGCAGTAACACGTCTGCGACCGAGCGAAACAAGGCTCGGGGGGCGCCGCCGAGTTCGCTCGAGCGCGATCGCCGTATGAGCCGCCGAGTGAAGACTTCATCGAGGCGCCAAGTCGGAAGTCGCAATCGACCAACTCTGCGCGGTAAGTGTCTCAATTCTTGATTAAGTTTGGGAGTGCGACCACGGGCGACTTATCAAAATCTCCGCAATCTGCAGAGGCGCAGAAGAATCGGCGTCGCCGTGGAAGCGCAGAGAACGGCCGGATGCTCGCGACGTGGCGATCGTGGCGGGGCGAGGCCCGGCGGCGTTGAAGGTTGCGGAGGACGGTCGGGCCGAGATGAGCGCCGAATCGAGGCCCTCCGCAAGGCGGTCGGAGGTCTGCGATCGCATCCTGGAGCGTGGCAGGCCGAGTGCCCTTGCTCGCTACCGCCCGAGTGCGGACCGTAGAAGAGGCGGTGGTCACCGTGCTGCGCTTGAGCTTCATCGGCTACCGTCAACACCATCTCGTACTACGACGGCATCGACCTCGCGGTGGTGGGGCGGCGTAGGCTGGGAACCGGATCGACGAGAGATCGACCGGTTCGAGCTCTGGTTGAGCCTTGCGCCGGGAGATCGCCGCGCATCCCGCCGCAGCCGCCTCCGAGAAGCCGAGGCGACCAACTCTCCGTCTCGCCACCGGCCGCCCGCCAAGAAGAATAAAAAAGTTAGCTTTATCCTTCTTAGATTGTAAAGACCGCTATTTAAACAATCTTGAATTTATCAAGTCCCGAATCGTCCTCGTCCTTTTTACGTATTTAGGATGAGCGTTTGGCGACCATAGCCTTAAGGACCGCAGGGTCACTTATGCGTGGGTCGGGTCGTTTGGGAGGAGCGAGGTGGATTGGAGACTTGGCTATGCGGTTAGGCGCGACTTGTGAGGATAGGAGTGTTCTAGACCGGCCAGGGATCTTTCCACTCGGGCACTTCCTTCTTCCGCGAAGTGCTACTTAGCAACCATAGCCGCTGGGGCGTAGGCCGTAACACTTGGGTTGAGAGGGTTACCGCTCGGGATGGACCTCATGACCCGTCGGGTCACGTGCCCTCATAGCGCGTGGGATAGCCGAGTTCGTGCGGGAGGAGTGTTCCTGCCGACCCAAAGGTCACTCCACTCAGTACTTCCTTCTTCCGAAGTGTTAGCAACCATAGCCGGGCGTAGGTGTAGCAATTGGGTCAAAGGGTTACCGCTCGGAAGGACCTTGTGGTCGGTTGGGTCATCAACCCGCATAGCGCCGACCGAGCACCTGAGCAGGGCGCCGAAAGGCAGCCCCCGAGTCGTCGCATGGCGACCAGGTGCTCGGAAGGAAGAAAGTAAAGAGCATGCTAGGAAGAGGAAAAGAGTTTAGGGATAGAATCGCCTTAACTTTTCTATATTCCAAGCATTTGGAAGGATCGCCGTCGGTGTCCTTGGCCGAAGGTGCGGGCGGAGGATCTGCACGACGGTGAAGGGCCTTCGAGGCGGCGACTTGTGCTTATCCTTCTTTGATGCGGACCGACCCGACGCAGACGGTCGCCAAGACTAAAAGACCGCCCTCGAACTGGCGGTGTGGTAACGTCGCGAGCTTGTTGATATCCGCCGATCGCGGGGCGGCCACGTCATCGCCTCGTCGATCCGGGTCGTGGAGTCTTGTTGTCTGGCGAGCCCCGAGCCTCCTCGAAGCTTGCGATCTTGGGCGCCATACTCGGTCATCGGCAAGGCGGCCCGAGACGTATACCATAAAGAACGGTGTGAACCAGTCGCCCGGTCGGCGTGGTCCGTAGACTCCAAAGGACGAGGGTAGCTCGATGCGCCCGAAGGCCCCGCGAAGTGCTTGAGTCGATCAAGATCCGCGGCAGAGCCCTTGAAGGATCATGCCGTTTGCGCGCCGACACGGCCGTTGGTCCGCGGATGGGCCACGGCCGCCTAATCGACGCGGATGTTGAAGTCATCGCGAACTCGAGGAATTCCTTCCCGTGAACTGCGTTCAGTTGTCGGTGATGATAGAGTTTGGGACTCGAATCGAAAGACTATGTCGCGGAAGAAGATGGCGCTTGTGCCGACGTGGCGCTTACGACCGCAGCCTCTATCCACTTGGTGAACTTGTCCACGCGACGAGCAAATGGGTAAAGCCCCGGGCGCTTTCTTGAAAGGCCGACCAGATCGAGCCCCCAAGCGCAAAAGGCCACGTGATGGGGATTGTCTACAAGGCTGGTGGCGGATGTGTCTGCTCGTAAAGAATTGGCATCCTTCGCAGGTGGGTGTGGCGCTCTCTGCGTCGGACACGTGATCGGCCAATAGAAACCTTGCCGAAAGGCCTTTCCCACGAGAGATCGGGCGCGGCGTGGTGACCGCAAATTCATTGTGTATGTCGTCCGGCCAGATTGTTTTCCTTGGTCGGCGGAATGCACTTTTGGAGGACCGGGACTCCTTTGTAAAGGTCCGGACCGACCAGACGAAAGACTTTGCTCGCCAGGCGGCGGCGCCGGCCTCGATCGGGTCGGGAGGAAGCGACCGTCCGTCAAACGATCTATGAATGGCTTTCTCGGTCGGACTCGGTTGCTAGCACGCCGTGGCTCGACCGGCCAAGTCTCGCCGCCGCCGGCGGCGGCGGGCGACCGTGCTAGGTAGGTCGGGGACCGCTCGGCCACGGCCCACCGGATGGAAGGCCGCGGAGGTCGCAGACGAAGATCCGGCGGGACCGGCTCTGCTGGAGGCCGATTGGCGGTAGTCGGCGTCGCTATTGTAGCGTCGGTAGCTATGGTGGCTCGAAGCCTTTGAACGCGCCGAGCCCGCGCACTTCTCGACGATCTGCGCCATACGGGCGTCTCGAGGCTCCGCGGCCTTCATGACTTGGTCGACGACAAGCTTGGAGTCCCGTGGGCGTAAGTCGGCGAGCACCGAGGTCGCGATGATCCGGAGACCGTTGGCGAGGGCCTCGTGCTCGGCAGCGTTGTTGGTGGCGTCAGCGGCTGATGGCGTCTCGAGCTTGTTCCCAAGTGGGAGATGATGACAACTCCAGCGCCGCGCCATTCTTGTTGTAAGACCCATCGAAGTACATTGTCGATGCTCGGGGTCTTGATCACTAGTGGTGCACGGGTTTGGTCCACTCGGCGACGAAGTCGGCTAGAACTGCGACTTGATCGCCGTCCGAGGGACGTATGTGATGTCGTGGCCGCTGAGCTCGAGTGCCCACTTGGCTATCCTTCCCGAGGCATCGCGGTTGCGGACGATCTCGCCTAACGGGGACGTGGTCACCACGGTGATGTTGTGCTGATCGAAGTAGTGGACGAGCTTTCTCTTCGCAATGAGCACCGCGTAGAGTAGCTTCACCTGTGGGTACCGAGTCTTGGACTCGGAAAGGACCTCGCTAATGAAGTAAATCGCCGTTGTACCTTAAGTTCGCGGCCTTCTTCCGCTCGCTCCACCACGAGGGCCGCGCTGACGACTTGGGTAGTGGTGGCGATGTAGAGAAACAGCGGCTCCCCTGGTGCCGGGGCGACCAGGACTGGAGGCGAGGACAGGAAGGCCTTCAGGCGGGTGAGGGCCTCCTGAGCTTCTGGGGTCCAACTAAAGCGGTCGGATCTCTTGAGTAGCCTGTAGAGTGGCATTCCGCGCTCGCCGAGGCGAGACACGAAACGGCTCAAAGCTGCTAGGCATCCGGTCAGCCTCTGGACCCTCTTGAGGTTGCTGATTGGGCCCATCCTTGCGATTGCTAATATCTTCTCCTGGTTGGCCTCGATGCCTCGCTCGGAGACAATGAAGCCAAGGAGCTTCCCTTTGGGGACCCCGAAAACGCATTTCTCAGGATTGAGCTTTATGCGGAATCGTCGAAGGTTCGCAAAGGTCTCTTCCAGGTCGGCGACAAGGTCGTCGGCCTTCTTGGCTTTTACGACAATATCGTCGACGTACACCTCAACGTTACGGCCGATCTAGTTATTGAAGCACGTTTGCATACATCGCTGGTATGTAGCGCCCGCGTTCTTTAGGCCGAACGGCATCGTGGCACGTGAGAATGAGCGAGCGGGGTGATGAAGGAAGTCGCGAGTGGTCGGACTCCTTAGCGCAATCGGTGGTAGCCCGGTAGGCATCCGAAAGAGAGGACTCGCACCTGCGGTGGAGTCGATGACTTGGTCGATCGCGGGGCAAAGGAACGGATCTTTGGGACATGCTTTGTTGAGACTCGAATAGTCAACGCACATCCTCCATTGCCCATTTTCTTTTTACAAGTGCGAGGTTGGCTAGCCACTCGGGTGGCGCACCTCTTTCTGAACCCCGCGGCCGAAGTTTGGCGATCTCCTCCCCTATGATCCTGCGCTTCTCCTCGTCGAGCGGCGCGGCGTTAGGCGGCCGGCTTTGAGCACGGTCGGATGCTCAAGGAGTGCTCGGCGACTTCCTTGGATTCTGGCATGTCGGAGGACCTCCATGCGAAGACGTCTTTGTTGGTGCGGAGAGTCGACGAGCGCTTTCCTATTTGGCGGGAGCATGGCTCCGATCCACACGGTCTTGGTCGGATCACGAGGATCGACCGCGACCTCCTTCGTATCCTCGGCGGACTTGAAGGATCCCGCCCCGACTTCTTTGGACTCGGGCGGATTCGGAGGCTTCCTCACGAGGTTGTTGAGCTCGGCAGACGCGATGATCGCCGAGGCAAGCTCACAAAACTGCGCTTCGCGATTGTAGGCAAGCCGGAAGACGATGCCACGGTGATGACTCCGTGGCCTGGCATCTTCGGCTTGAGGTAGGCGTGGCGGGGACCGCCATGAACTTGGCGTAACATGGCCGTCCCAGATGGCATGGTAAGAACAGGGAAATCCACGACCTCAAAAGCGAGGGTTTGGTGCGGAAGTTTCGGTTCCTCAAAGGTAGCGGCGGTCGACCGCCCGAGTGGATGGGCTCTTGGCGGGAATGACGCCATGGAAGGCGCCTTCTGTCGGGTCGGAGGGTTGAGCGCGATCCCATGGCGTCGAGCGTCTCGGCGTAGAGGATGTTGAGGCCGCTTGCCTCCGTCCATGAGCACCTTTGAAAGCGCTTCTTCCCACGACGGGTGACCACCGGGGTATCTCCCGTGTGGGCGTGGTCGGGTGGTCGGTCCGATCAAGGTGATCGGGAACTCCGACCACCGGAGGTATTGGGGATGCATGGCGCGACGGTATGGACCTCGCGATAAGCGAGCTTGAGCCGCGCTTGTTGGCATAGCGGCCGGTCCTCCAAAGATCATGAGGCGCCCGTCGGGTTCGTGGAACTCGTCGTGCGCCTTTTCTCTCTCGACCCGCAGGGGCAGCAGCTCTTCCCTTGCCACGCGGCGTTGCGGGACGCCGGAGAGGTAACGCCTCGACCTCGCGATCCGGTACTTGTGCTTGACGGAGAACCCGTGGTTTGGGCGCGGGCCGTCCATCAATTTCTCGAAGTGGTCGGGCGCGACGGTCGGTCGCCTCTTTGCTGGCGAGGCGGTCGGCGGTGGCGACCACTGGGGCTCGCGGATCGCTTCCCGTGCCGCCTGCTTGTCGGAGCGGTCGGCGGGACCCGATCGGACGCCGGGTTACGGCCGGCCTTTCCTCCTCGAAGATGGCCCCGGCCTCCTCGCCGAGGCGTGGTTGATGGCGATATCGAGGAGCTCCTTGGTAGTTACGGGCTTGAGACGGCCTAGTTTGTGTACCAAGGCCTTGCGGGAGGTGCCAGATGAATGCTCCCACGACATCGGCGTCGGAGATGTCGGGAGCTCGTTACTCGGGCGGAAAACCGCGGATGTAGTCCCGGAGGGTTTCCACAGGCTGCTTTTGCGACCCTTCAGTCTCAGAGTTTCGTGGCGCCAGTGCCACGAAGTTGCCGACGAAGAGGGCCTTCAAGTCGGTCTAGTCCTCGATGGTTTTGGCGGCAAGTACTCGAGCCGTGCTCGGGCGAGTCTGCGAGGTAGATGGGAAGGTATTGGATGATGAAGAGGTCATCCGTTGCTCCTCCCGCCCGGCATGCGAACCGGTAATCTTGAGCGGACACAGGGTTTGTGGCCCGGTGTATTTGGCAATGTTGGTAGGCGCCGGAATCGGCGAAGTCCGCTGCGGATCCTGGCGAGCGCCGCGATCCGGGACCGTCGGGGCTCGGCCGCGGTGGTGGTGCCGCCGCCGCAACCCGTGAGTGGGCGGCCTCCTCGCCATCTTTCTCCGCGCCTCAAGGGTAGCGCGAATGTCGAGGCATCACCGAGGCGTTAGGCGCACCGGCGCGCGAGGCTCGTGTGTGGCTCGCGGTGCGGCGGCGCTGTCTTGGACCCATCCGGCCAAGATGCAATGATGCCGGCCCGGTGGCGAGGTGGCTCCAGGCGATAGGGCGGGGCGTGCATGTCTTTGCTGGCCGCGTGCTCTACCAGCCCCCGGAGGTTTTGGTAGGTGGCCTTGGCCTCCGGGTCGGTCGGCTCCGGGAGGCCTCGAAGCAGCATTGCGGCCGCGGCCACGTTTTGACTGGCGTGGGGGAAGAAGTGAGGACCGTCGGACCCTTCCGCCTGGGGGTGTGCTCGACGCCACAGTCTTGTGCCGCCAGCACATGCGGGGCCTCGAGCCCCTCCTGCTCCAGGTTGGCCTGGAGCCGGTCGAGCTCAGTTCTTCGTTCCTCCAACTCTTTGCGCTGTTGTTGGAGCTCGGCGCGGCGGGTCTGAGCGCGTTCAGTACGCTCGCGCTGGCACTCCTCCTCCTGCGCCTGAGTGCGCCGGACAGGAGGCCCCGCGGCCGCGAGGGCCACGGGCAAATCGACGGTGCCCGCCATGTTGCACTCGCGAGAGTGCTGCTCATGGCGGTACTCGTGTCGGGCTGAGTCACGTCCGGAAGAGTCTTCCAGCGAGCTTCGTGGATGGAGGCGGCAGTAGCCGACCATCGCCACGATCCGCGAGCCTACGGGGGTGACATGGTCACCGCCGGGCCCTCTGGAGTTTTCGCCGATCGTGGCGGAGCACTCCTCGGGTTCCGGCCGGGGCTGCAGGCGCCTGCCGGAGCTTAGCGAAATCACCGGAGAGGGCGCCCAAGCTCTCGTGGCGCTGTCCTCCGGAGGCGGCGGGACGAAGCGTGAGCCCTCCGTCGGGGTGACGGAAGTCGAGGAGCCGGGCGGATCCGGTTCCCGGTGCGATCATGCCGTCGCGATGGGTGGATGCCATCGGGAAGATAAACGGAATCGGAGATGGTGATGAAGACGCGAAGCCCCTACCGGGCGCGCCAACCGCCGGCGTTTTGGCGCGGCAAGTAAATTTGTAAGTCTAGAAATTCGCGCGTTCCACTCCTGAATGGTTAGACTCGTGAGTCCAAGATGTATCTTGGTTCGGTGAAAGTCCCTACTCCGATTCGGATGGCGTATTGTATTGCTTTTGCACTATGTTTTTCTGACGAGGCCCTAAATGACTTAGTCTCCTCGTGTTCGATGTCTCCCTCTCCCTCTCGCTCTCGCTCTCTTTGAATCCTTTAGCCTGCCTCCTTTTATCTGAAGGAAGGGCGGGTTACATCGAGTTGGGAGGAAGAGAGAGTGACCTATGCTAGAGCTCCGGTCCTTCGTCACGTGGATAGTCGCCACCCGTCTTGCCCATCTTTGGGTTGGTAGCCTTGGTGGTCGGGGAGGTTAGGTATTCCCGGAAATAGCGTACTTGCCCTCTGTGACCCTTGCGAATCGCCGACATCGAGTGCGTGGCGTTGGTCTTTGTCGTGGATCGTTGATGGGGTGGAAGCTTTGTCTTCTGCGATCACCGATCTTCTTGGGAAGGAGCCACCGCCTTGTATAGTCGCTCGATTGACCTCATTCGGGGTGCGTGGCGGTAGGCGATGAGGACGACACGCGGCACTAGGCGTCCGTCACCTTGGTTCGGTTGAAGTCGGAGATCCGCCCGCCAAGAGGGGTCGGGGCTGTCTGTCTGGTCGGTCGCTTCCCGGCCGGTCGGGAGCGGATGTCTTCTTGTGATCTCGCAGCGATTCGGTCGTGGCGGGCGGCGGCACGCCTATTGGGGAGATATGCTTGAGGCCGCTGGCTCGTCGCTTCGGGCTGTTGGGGTATCCTTTTTATTAGTATTCGTCAAACACCCTCTGTTTACTCGGGTTTCCGTGCTTTCGCGGTCACCATCGAAGTAGATGAGCAGCAAGCGGAACGTGAAGCCCATGAAATTGCCCAAAAAATGCTCAGAGTGAATACGAAGGGGTATGTTAGAAAAGAAAAATCTATTGACGAGGCTCGACGCTCATATCAACCAAGCACCTTATGAGAGACTTCAAGTTTCCGAGGGACAGCCTTGTCAAGGTACATTTATTACGCCACTACCTCCACAGGTAGTGGCCAGGGACCGTGACTTTGCTCAAAGTAGTTCGCAGCAAACAACCGCCATTGAGAAAATTCGTATTTATTCTAACGTAATTCTTAATCATCCAATAGAGGGGGAAGATGCACTAAATGCAACCGTTATACGGTCTATTGTTGCTGATCTGCAAGAAGCCGCGAACGAAGTGCAAATAAGATATATCCCAACAAGATCTCCGATCGAATCCCATGTAGAGGGATCCTCGTCTGGTCGACGCCATCAAGGTGCTAGCCATCAGCAAAGAGGAGGCCCACGACAGAGAAGTGTCTTCGAAGGCTTAACCCCAGGTGAAACTTCTAACCGTGGTCGGCGACGACCATATTCTCTTGAGAACATGGACCAAGCCATAATGTACAATCACGTTTTGGTTCGTATGCAGGATGTAAAGCTTTCTTCCCTGGGCTTAGAAGCATAACCTAGCCTGAAAAATTAAAGCCAGGATCCCTGGAGAGTTTTATGGAATCCAGAATCCATCAGAATTCTTACAGGTCTATACTACCGTCATCCAGGCCGCTGGAGGTGATGAGAAGGTAATGGGCAACTACCTTCCTACTATTTTAAAGGGATCGGCATGAACTCGAATACAAACACTAATGTCTGTCCTAAGAATTCAAGACATCAATATATATCCACCCCCTTAACCTCTATACATACAGATAAATCCTAAGCCTTGCACCATTCTATCATAGGTTTTCTTAAAGATGTCATTGCATGTATACCAGAATCATGGATAAAATAGCACCTCACTCTCTGATCTTAAAGATTATAAGAAGCAGCTAAACAATGGCCTACTCATTAAATCAGTGCAAGATTAAAAGATACTCACATGACTACCAGGACTCAAGGAAGGTCTATTTGAGCACAACCATACAAATGATATAGCCTATTACCAATCATGACAGCAATTGGTATAAGTATTTGACAACTCAATAAACCACCCTCCACCTTCTTTGCAATCTCAAGAATTCTAGAAAACACACACAAGTTCTAGGACATAGGCACACTACCAAATTCGATGTTGAAAGCAGTTACGCAACATTGGTGTCAGTACCGTACTCAAATGCATGTGATTATCAAACTGACTCTTTTAACTGAATGGCATAAATCACTCTGTGAATTGATCTTGCCAGCGCATAAGAAACCCTCTAAGCCTATTCATATGAACACAAAGTAGAGATGTTCAATCTGGAGTCATGCAGCTTCAATTAGCAAATTTAACACATTTAAGTGCAAAGTAGAGATGTCTAGAAGTAACTCCAGTATATATAATATCGCAAGTGTTTTAAGCTATTTGAAACTTCACCATCTAATCAAGAATCTACAGAATATAATCAATCTCATTCGGCCACCATAAAAAAAGGGAGATGAGGGCTTAGCTTTTAGGGTAGGCAGTGAACCCGTGGACAAGCTGTGGCTGGTGCGGTGATGGTCTGTTCCCCAGAGCACCGGTCTCCTCACCGGTGTCGGTGCAGCTGAGGTGTTGAGGCTGGCCGAGCGTCGCGACCTCGGGGAAGAAGCATGGAAGGCAGTGAGGAGAAGGAGTAGTGAAAAAAATGAGGGAGTAGTACCTAGTGAAAGCATCTAGGCCCCTAAATTTGTTTTGTTTTGGAAATTGATGACAATCAAGGAAAAAGGGACTAACTATTTCATTTGAGTTTTATGAAAATAGGTTGGTCCGAAGATTGATGAACAAGAGAGTTCGAATAAAAAAAATAAGGGGGAAGAGCATGCATAAGTGAAAGATAATCAAGGTATAAAAGTTAAGGAGTTTTTCATAGTCTTTTACCGATCTCGGAGTTTGGAGAAAAGATCGGATTATTAGAATAGGCACCGTACTATTAAGAGGGGTTATCGTCGCTTGATCGGTGTCGAAAAAGGTTCAGAGGTTCAACTCTTATGCATTTCATAATTATCGTAGAAATTGCATGAAAGAAATTAAATCTTGTAAAGAAAAGGAATAAAATTCCAAGTCGAAGGCTGTGTGGGCCGGTATGACTGGGGCCCCTCCGGTCATACCGGACATCGGTATGACCAAGACCCAAGCGGTCTGTTTTTTCCAGAGAGGGCATTTTTGCGCCAAGAAAGAGCGGTATGACCGGGGACCCTCCGGTCATACCGATGAGATGTATGACCGGACCCTCTCCGGTCATATCGGCTGGTGACCAACGGTCACTGTAGCCGCATTAAATGCGTTGTTTCGACCGTTGCCCTCTAAGGGTCGGTCATACCGGCCCAAGGGCGGTATGACCGGCCTCTTAGGAGGTTTTTGGCCATCTTTTGGCCAACGGCCATATTTGATTGGTGGGGGTTATAAATACCCCCCACCTGCATTGTAGAGCTCCTCTTGATCCTCATTGATAATATTTTGAGCTCTAACAAGTTTCAAATACTCTCGTGAGCATTCAATTCATATTTTGAAAGAGTTGAGAACAAAATTGAGTAGTGCATTTAGTGTTGAGCCTCTAGCATTCAATTCGGCCTCGAGCAAGCTTCATCACCTTTTACTCTTGGAGGTTACCGCCTCCTAGATGGATTGGAGGCGTGAAGGATTGGTGATCTTCTCAAAGAAGTTTGTGAGAAGACCCGATCGGTTGTGAAGGCAAGGAGCTCGCCTAACCGGAGTGGTGAAGAGCTACCACGAGTGATCGAGGAAGGCTCAAGTGATTGGAGCCGGCTTGAAGTGATTCAAGTCACCTCAACGTGGAGTAGGGGAGACCAGCAAGTCTCCGAGACCACGGGATAAGATTTTTTGTCTCTTGTGGATTGTTCTTACTTATTCTTGTGCTAAATTACAATTCCTAGCACCTTGAGTAGATTACTTGTGTTTAAATTAGTAAATTGCTTTACTTAGAATTGCTTGAGTAATTTGTGATCATTAGAAGTTTGTGTTGGTAAATTTGCAATTATTGCTTACATATCTTAGTGTCTTGTTTAATTGCAAATTAATATCGAAAAATTTAGAAACCTCCTATTCACCCCCCCTCTAGTCGGTTATCCTTGATCCTACATCTAGCTCGGCGGTGCAACGCAGGAGGAGGGAGGCTCTCGTGCGTGGCCGATCAGGACGACTGAGGCGGCGATGCAACAAGGGCCGAGATGATGATGGCGTGGGGAAGGCAAAGCCTGTGGGAGAGGCCGAGGCGTGCAAAGGAAAGGAGAAAAAGGAAGAGGGGAGCAGGGGAGGGGACCAGCGACCGGTGGTGACGAGCGGTTAGGAGGAAGGAAGGAGGTGGCATGAGGGAGAGTAGAGAGCGAGAGGGAGTGGAGGGGTCGGGAGTACGGTGGCTGGGAGTGGGTTGAGGGGAGAGGGAGTGGAGGGGCCGGGAGTGCGGTGGCTAGGAGTGGGTTGAGGGGAGAGAGAGTGGGGGTTAGGTAGATTAGGGTTAAGGCAGGAGCCGGCCAGGTCTTCTGGGTCGAAATATTTTTGGGCCGGCCTGGGCGAAATTAAATGAAATATAAATAATAAATAACCATACAAACAAGTGGATATATAAATAAAATAATGAATGAATGAATGAATAGGTAAATAAAATTATAAAACAAAAATAACATATGTTTTACCTAAGCCAATATGTTAGAATAAGGAAAAACAGTAGAAAAAATCCAAAATTTATTTCTTGTTTTTCTCTTTTTTCTCTCTAAAGATTAAATTATCATCTACCATCCGAGACACTCACCCATATTAATCATATAAAGGTAAATGAGTAACACATCACTAGTCCCGAAATGCAAGCTCATTAATAAATTGTTTCGCAAATTGCTCCATAGAAAAATTACATTAGAAACATAAACCCAATTTGAGAAAGTAAGAATATTAAAATTTTAATGCTCTTATTAGGAAATCCCCTCAATAATAGCAGAGGGCAGCTAGAGCCACTTCCTACTGTGGACAATTCTTTTGTTATTCATCCAGGCAAGTCGCCCTTCGACCATGTCTTGTGAACTGGTTTTGTGGCTTGGGTTGTTTGAAACCCTTGCATTCATCCCAAAAGTTAATTTCTAAAAGAAACTAATTGGATCAGCTAGATCTAGTGTTAGAACCATAACCTTGGTGAGGTTATGGAGTAAATGGTGGGTGGAGGAGTTCAGGGTATGAGCATCCCCCGTTGGGCTGCTATGAAAGTCAGGGCTCCTCCACATAGGATATCATTTAAGGACAGAACAAACTGGTGCTTACTTCAAAATCGGCGAAACCGTGCTGACCATAGACCCGGTATGGAATGGGTTGAACTAAGTAACCAACAAGTAGCTGACTCTACCAAGGTGAGAAAGGTGATTGTGCCAAGTGAGGGCAGTCACCCTAGGGTGAGACGTCGGGGGAGGAGTCTCGACCCGCGTGCCTTTGGTAAGGCGAGGCGGTATGGTAGAGGTCAGAGTACGGTTGGCCAAACGTTCTGTTTTCTTGGTTTATTAGTGTGTCTAAGGAAGCGCACTGTGACAATAAGCCAAGTGATGCTATAGGCAAAGCAGTACACCTGTGATCAGAGTTTAAATGTGATATCACTCCTAACTTCTGGGTTTGAAAGTGCGTCGTGTGGGTTTTCCTCTAACACAGGATGTAAAACCCCACGTTGTCTTAAAATCAGTAGATTTAAAAGTTAAAACTTGACTTTTATAACAAGTGGGGAAAGTGTACTTTTGGTAAAGTACTACTTTGGAGTAGTGGCTCAGTGGCAGAAAAGTATAATTATATACCCATGCATAAAAGTTCCGCAACTTGCTGAGTACTAGAGTACTCAGCCTTGCTTTCTCTGTTGTTTTTTAGAACATGTTGAGTCCACCCACCCAGATGAGATAGATGGCGATTTTCTTGATAATATGAATTTTTATGATGATGCTGATGTTGCTGTGGAGGGATATGAATATGAGGTGGCTGACGACCAAGAGCTGGCAAAATAAATCTACTCTCAGGAGGCAGGCATCTAGAATAATATTGTAATATTAGGCGGGTGGTGTAGAAATCACCATAGCCGGACCTAAGACAATATTATATGTACTTTAAGAATAATTCCTCGAGTACTATTCGGTGGAAGTTTCTGTTCGTACATGTGTTGTTTTCCTTAGCCTGATCCTGGTGCACTCTGCTCTGTGATGTTTCCACTGGTTCTGGCCTGGTCAGGCAAAGTGGGGGCGTCACACTTACCATGATGCGTTTATTTATGAACTAATCGGATTGCCCAATTAGACTGGATGGCTACTTATACAAAGCAGCCAGGTGGGACCCGTCAGTAGGGATGCGCAGCATAGACGCAACTCTCGACCAGGCCTTCTCGACGTTCAACACTGATCGGAGAAATAAAAAAACTTTTTATTAATCCTTCAATCGGAACTAAAGAGGTCGGTATTAGAGAGTTCACTTACCTCTAGGTTCGTCCTTAGTCGAATCCTGGTCGCCCTCTAGCCTCCAGGTGAATCGGCGCCACCTCTTTAGAGGACTGATCTTATGGAGCAAAAAATTATGAACAATCCTGTGCCCTGTCAGACATCCGTTCACTGTTTTTCGATGATTTTTACAATATCCTTTTCCTCATCAGTAAGGACCAGTGAGTCCTTCTCCCTCTTCGTCTCAGTCTTGGTCTAGCTCGGAGCCGCTTTTCCAATAAAATGGATACGGCTTCCCCCGGGGATTTCCTAGTTAAACCACTCCTTTCGATAATCACGCCAGGTATCCTTGGTCGGTAGAGGAGGATATTAGGAGGCCGTTTTATCTTGAAGCTTAAAATAGGTGCTCCAAAAAAGATCGTGGCTTTTACTATTTTTGGTATATTGGTAAAAGAAGCGAAAAATGCGAACTAGAGGAGGAATCCCCAAGAAAGCCTCGCAAAGATGCGAGAAAACGCTCAAAATGATGATAGAATTGGGAGGAAGATGATGTAGCTCGATCTCATAGTGGTCAAGCACATCGGCAAAAAAACTCACTTTCTGGGAGGCGGAACCTAACCGCACCAGAGCGGCGAATAGCACAAGGCGCCCTTCCTGGGGCACCGGCTTCACGTCTTCTCCACTGGGATCCCATCGCAGCATTGCGCTAGGGGGAATCAGACCCTGATCTTCTAATTCCTTAATCCTTCCCTCAGTTAAGATGGACTTATCCATGGCCATTGAGTTTGGGAAGAAGAAGAAGATGAAGGCTAGGATATGCGAAATGGCTTAAGGAAATTTTGCGCTTGAAAGCAATATGGGTGTAAGAAATCAAATGGATTTAACCCTTTTATAGCTTAATGATTAAACAGTTTTCGAACACCGTTTCGGTTTCCAAGAAAAAGTGAACTGCTTTTCATTAAATGTTAACTGATACTAGGCCTGATTTCTTCAAACTCCCTTTTAGACCTTCAAACGTTTTACTTCCTTTCCTTAATCATACTCTCCATCATATCCGATGGGAGAAGACAAAAGGATGGAAGATGAAAAGCCTGAAGAACTAAGAGATGCTTGAAATCAAAAGATTTTTAAAGTAATTTTTTCTATCCTCTAATATTTTCATTTATCTGTGCTTTTCACCATCCTCCCTCAATCAAACCTTTTTTAGAGGGAATAAGGAATAATGATGGGAAGCACAGACAGTTAAAAAAGTTTGAACGCAATTCACTCTTTGAAAATTTGCATAGCTAAGAGAATGTTTGAAGTTTGAATCAAATGTTATCCTCAAACCTATTTAAGTGTTTTCACTTTTCACCATCTTCCCTTAACTCATAACCCTCATCGTCGTTAATGAGGAGAAAGCAAGAGTGGATGTCGAAAAGTTAAAAACATTCAAAGAAAGGTTGAAAGTAAATCTTTTCTTGATTCAGAAGGATGCCTTTGTCCCATTTATATACCACGCGCATTAAAAATGACCAGGCGTCGGTTCAATTATCAAGAGAATCACAAGGATCTCCTATGTATCAGTGCCTAAACCAATTAAATAATGGGTTCATAACCCAATACAGTCACAAGATGAAGAGCCTTGAGTAATAAGTTCTTATCTCTCAAGACTTGGGGACTAGCTGACGAGAATTGAAACTCTGTTTTCCGTTTAGGCCCTTTCTTTTTTATAATAATTCGTGACTATATACCATTAAATGGGCATGTTAAAATTAAGCCCATAAAATATAGAGACAAAAGCTCATCCCTATTCGGATGGTTAGATCTTCGACCAGTTTAGTTAAAGATGGTCAAAACTTAGCTTCACACTGGTCGTCACCGACCAGTGTTATGGTCACCCCGACTAGCAAACTAGTCGGGGGCAAGCGGTTTTTCCCGCACAGGTCTTCGTACGGACAGTTATATGACAAACACAGAACTACGTGAAAGTTATCATCAGAAAAGGCGCCCTTTAACGAGAAGACACCATTTGACTGGAAGACGTCCCTCGGTTACTCGACACCCTTGTGAAATTCAACTGTAGTATATTCATCAAGGATAAATAGGGGTTCAACTCACGCTGTTGAAGATGGATCTAACATCATTTGCAGTCTTGCATTCTGACATCATCTGTAATATGTGATTAATCCTCTATAATCACGTAGATCATCTTGTACTTAGAACATTCTGTCACAGCCGCTTGGCTAATAAAGAAGCATTCATATTGTCTCCATTTTGATATCTAATAGGCCACATCTTATAAATTTTATGTAAGCTCGGTTAAGAGACCCAAGATCTTAAAACATCGACACACTACACACTAATATGTTTAAAACTATCTATATTGACTATATAAAAACTACATCAATAGATTTACCCTTAAAAGTACTTTTTATAATATTATAATTTTATTAGTATATAAAAATATAAGGTTAAAAAAGTAATGATCAGAGTTTTATCTCGTGTACAGTAAAAAGTAAAAACATTGCTTAAAAAAGGAAAAGCTATAGCAGTTGTAAAAAGTCAAATACAACTGCTACAACGAAAACATTAACCAATTTTAGCGTAACCTTTGTTGGTCTCGCAAATTGCAGTACTTTTTCAGAGGGACAATTGAATTACGACAGCAAGCGTATTATATGTGTCAAGTCTCAACACACTTGATTCCCCCCGACACAAAAAGATGAAAGAAGGCCTAGGACAAGGACACTCGGCATCCGATTTTCACAGCATAGAGAGCGGCAGGTTAATAAAATCGACGAAAATTTCTATTGTAATATACTCATAAAATCAATAGAAATGAAATATTATGAAAGAATATGTACATCTAATTTTCATATATATATATATAATATAAATATTTAAAAAAATATTAATGATCAAAGTTTCGAAGATTTAACTATATTTATCTTGAAACCACGTGTATTTACGAAGGATCAAGTATCTCTGAAACCTCCTAAGATCGGTGAGTCGTTTTAGGCACTCGCAACAAGAGTTGCTGAGTTAGTACATGTTCGCATGGAAAAGACTACAGTGCACATCGCATCGGTAGGTGATTCTTTTATTTTTGCTTTCCTTTTTTTTCCTTTACCTTTTCTTTATTTTCTATTTTGGGTTTCGCCTATGATCAAGAGCTGGTCAAAGATTGAAAGAGACGACCGTGACCCACCTCTTTAGGATGGAGCATGTGCACTATCACATGACCGCTGAGTAGCTTTGCTTCTCCAACACTGAACTTTTATGCAAAACAAATATGACGAAATTTGCGTAGTTGCCCGTGTTAATCCTTGGGCATTTGTGGTATTTTCCTTCCCTGAGAAGTATGACGTGTACTCGATTATGAGTTAGTTCTTGTGGCTCGCTGCCTGCACAAATTTTTTTTTTGACTGAAATAACTCAGCTGTGTCGGGTCCAGGGTTCACAAAACCGAATTTCGAAATTCGCGGTACGAAAACCGCAAAAACTACTCGAAAACCGTCAAAAATCGAAGGGTTAGTAAATCAATTTTTTCTGAAAAATTCCAAAAAAATAGAAAAACCACGGTTTTTCGCGAAAAACCGTTTAATTTTTGCGAAAAACCGCTGCCAACTGGATGTTCGTCGCAAAACGGTTTTTGTGAGCGGGTTTTGACGAAAAACCGAGCGCATAAATTTTTTCAAAATTTTTAATTTTTTAAATTTTTTTAATGGACCGGTTTACCGAACGGTTTTTGATTTCGAACCTCAGTGGTACGCTCGAAAACCACACGATTTTCGTCGGTTTTGTGAACCTTGTTCGGATCAAACTCATTCAAGCAAGCAAAGTGCAAAGCATGCAGAAACTACCTCAGCAAGTCATCGCCAATTCGCCATCCGTGGAGCGAGCTTAACTAGATGTATTTAATGATTAAGGCGTATGCTCGAGCTCCACGAGACTTTGATATCACCGTAGATTAAAGCTAAGTTCTTTTTAGTTTCTGGATTATAGATTCTGTTTCAGTTTATGGATTATGAATTTTGAATTATAGGAGAAACTGCTTCTAATTATGTGAAAATCGGATCAGATCGACTGCGATTTCTAGATTCTGAACAAGGCCGACGAAAATCAGATTTCAGTCGAATTTTGATTCTATATAGGACTATTTAAAATTCTCCTATTCGCCAAACTATAAAATGTACACGTTAGACACACCTATATGTGTGGCCGTGTGGGACTGTCGGGTAGTGTGCATGTCCACAGTCCATATTGTAAAAAAAAAAAGTATGTCCTGTCATGTTGTAAAAAAGAAAAAAAAGTCATTGCCATCATTTGCCGTCAGCATAATCACACGGTGCCACGTGGGTCAGAACCTGGCACGTGGCTTTGGCAGGTTTCTGAAAATCTGATGGAAAAAGAAAATGGAGGAGAGCTCAAGTCGAGGCTAAATTGTACTCCTAGCAGTAGAACAAATCACGTGCTTAACCAAAATCCGTAATTTCACCTGAGCAACCTTTGTTTTATGCGTATGATCTCCGCATTTTAGTGGACGATGAAGTGTCCCCATACAAAGAATATTTTTCGTTTCTTGCAGCCCATGGCGCCCACGTGTCAAGTGAGTAAAATAAAATAAAATAATGGTGACCTAAGCTTCTTCAACGACTGCGAGATATAGTATTTCAAAGCAATCAACTGCTGCTAACATTTCTTTAATCATTTCCAAACTTATATTAACTCATCGTCAATAAAATAGTTTGAATGATGTTGTTTAGAAATATAAGTGAGTATAAAGATTTATTCTACTATATGCCTATTTATTCTATCTCAACTAGTACATGTGTGTTTTCATTATCACTCACACAAAATATTATCTCTTATCTTTTAAGACAATTAAGTAGAGATCTAAATCATTTGTTCTTATACCTTTATCAATTTCACTAACCTTAATCTTTTCTAAAATCAAAATGCGTGTTATATAGGGAGTACTAGACTACAGTGCTTTCGCAAGATGTCACAAGGTTACGGAAAGAGTTACCAGAAGGACATAAACTGCGAAGTCGGTGAGGTCCGTCTACTTGTCAATCAAATATTTGGAAAAATGCATAAATTAGGGGTGTTTGGATTAGGGTATTTTATTAGAATATTTTAGGATCTAGTTTAAATTTACATTAAATTGTAAAACTTTTAAATGAATTACCACTCATTCAAACAGGGTCTTAAGGAAATGGGTTAGCACTTAGCACTAATCTGTCCATTGCTCTCACAACACATTTTCTATTTTTTTCTATAAAATTTTACCGGTATTGAGAGATCCAAAACAAGGTTCAAAAAGCCGATGAAAACGGTCGGTTTTCGCAAAAACCGACCTTGCTGAGCCGGTTCGGCAATAAAAACCGAGCGATAAACCGTGGAGTTCAAATGTAAATTTAAAAAATTTGAATAAATTTAGCAATTTGTGTTAATATTTTTTGGAGTTTTTTTTGTGAGGTTCTGAGGCATTGCTAATGATTCTATAAAATTTTCAAATAATTATTAGATTTGTGTATTTTTTAAAATTCTGATAATGATACTGTCACAATATATGCTCTTCAATTTTTTTATTTTCTAGGGGCACAAAATGAAGTCTAATATTTCTTAAACTCTTTTTGTGATGTATAACATAATTACAATGATTTTGTAAAATTTTCAGATGATGATCAGATATATGTATTTTTCAAAAATTCTGAAAGTGCTATTATCATTGTATATGCTCTTCTATTTTTTATTTTATACGGGTATTAAATGAAGTCTAATATTTCTAAAAATTTTAGTACATGATCCTTTTGCACTAGTTATGGTTACATTAAAATTTTAGAATATAATAAATAATTTAAGTATTTATAAAAATCTGATAGCGTCTTTTTTTCATTTTCATTAATTGTTGTTTTGGATTTTTTAGAAGGTTTTTACCGAAATTCGGTTGAAATTCGCGAAAAACCGATACTGAGAACTATTCGATTTTCGAGAGGCAAACGAAAAAGTGAACCCTAACCCAAAATGGACAGTTTGGACAAGTGGATCGAAGTCCAACGGGGATTTATATACTAGAATCCCGAGGTCCTCCAATCCTGCAAATAATTTTATCCTAGCATCCAATGTATAAAATAGTAGTCCTATACAAGCCGTACGATGATGCTTTTCTATAATTACAATAGAAGATGCACATTTACACACATCATACATCACACGTACACACACGTGTACATTTTACTAAAACACACAAAATCTAGAGCAGTGATCTCTAGATAAATCCTATCCAGTACCAACAAGTGGTTTGAAGGTAGGGATGTAAAGAAAAAAAATCAAACTCCACAAACTACTCGAACTTGGCTTGAGCCACGCTTGATTCGAGCTCGGCTCGACATGTGTCCAAACTCGCAAGCTTTATTGAGTACTTCATCAAAGACACGTTAATTTTTTAGCCTCCCGCGCATGCCTCCATGTTCTTCCCTCAACCCATTTCCTTGGTCTGCCCCAAAGCCCAAAACCAACCAACCATAGGCCATGGTCACACAACGTAGCCTCCAACCCACCATACTCCTTAGGCTCCACGTACATTCCTCTCCCTATCCCCAACTTCCACGATCGACGCCGTCATCGTTGCTCCTTCCGCCATTGCACTCTGCTCCTTCCACCATTGCACTCACCCCTCATTCAATCGTCCTCCTCCTCCACACTTCTCTCGTCCTCCTAGATCTCCATCGCCATCTTGGTGAGCCCACCGACCTCCCCTACTCCCATCTCTCTTGGATCTCCTTCACGGTCGCTGATATCACCACTAAGGATCTCCTCCGCTGTCTAGGTCAGGCCATTGACTGCGCCTGCTCGCGCTCCACCATTGCCACTTCCTCACAAACCCTCCCGTCCCTTAGGTCCCAACTGACAACAGGTCATTGGATTGTCATGGTCCTTCCACATCACCAGAGTCCATAGCACAAATCTGGATATTAGGTATGAACTCCCATCACCATCCCCTCCTCTTACAATCTTGAGCTCTCCATGGATGATTAGTGTTGTAATGTGAATCTTCTAGTGTTGATGAATCTATTTGTTTTGAATGGAGTGTCGGTGAATCTTTAGGTCTTGATGAACTCATATACTGGATTTCAATGTCGTATTGTGCTACCGAGCTTTGCTAAGTTAAGCTTGAGCCTTACTCGAGCCGAGCTCAAACCTGATTACAAGCTCGAAGATCTACCCAAACTTAGCTCGAGCTCGGCTCGAGATTATGGTTAGCTCGAGCCTAGCCTCGCTCAGGGTAGGCTCGTTGACAACCCTAATAGAAGGCCAATATGGATTTGATTACCAGCATCCCAAGTTCCTCCAATCCTGCAAATAACTAGGTAGATCTATACGTTGGGCAAATTTCAACCTAGGGCTGGACGCAATTTTTTAGAAGCCTAGTTTTTTTTTTTTTGCAAAATGGTATGATTCAGGCCTGAATGCAATTCTCTTAAACCGCGAGAGCTTTTTGCAAAAGGGCTCGAGAAGGAGCTTGACTCGAACCTACGAAACCACGAGTTTTTTTTTTGGCAAAACAGGCGGCGGGAGGACCTAAACACATTTTCTGAATTATCGAATAGGTCTTTTGCCAAAAAACGGTGGGGGACTTAAATGCAACTTTAGAATTTCTAGAGGGACCTAAATATAATTTCAATGTTTTCGAAGGGCCTTTTAAATAAACCGATAGGATCCAAACGTAAGTTCAAAATATCCAAAGGGTCTCTTCATGAAATCGGTGACGGGGCAGCTTGCCTCCTCCGGAATCCCCCATTTAATATAGGTAACCCAGGGTCAAATGTGTAAAATAGTAAGTAGTGCTAAGAAGAAGCCCTAAAATAACTCAAACTTCAGAATCTGTGACCTTCTGCACGACTCACTTATCCCTTTCCCTTCGCACGACACGCCACATGCCGCACTAGCCCTCGCCCTCGGCGCAGAATCATGGCCTGAAGCCCTGAACCGAATCCTGCGCGAGAAGGTTCCAAAGAAATGGTTGCCACCTTCTCCCTCTCTAACTTCTCGAATCGTCGATTCATTTGATCCCTTATTATCTTTTCCCTTTTGCGAAGCAGTAGGGTATGCGTGAGATTTTGTAGATCTTGGGTTCTTGCGTGCTCAGGTTTGTTTTGATTGATACAGATCTCTAGTGTTAGAATAGTAGTCTTGATTCTTGAGTAAAAGGTTTGATTTTGCTTTCTTGGATCCAAGGGCAGGGCCCCAGGTTTCACCGGTACCGGCACCCTTTGCTTCGTCTACGATTCTTGGCTCGATTTCTTGCTCTTGAATGAAGGCATATCTGCTTTACTTACAGATGCTCATGTAGAAAGTTTTCAAGAAATATCCTGCCTTTCTTGCTAGTTCAGTATGGATTACACTACCAGTACTAGGAACTGGTTTGCCTTTCTTTGTTAGATCTTGTATCTTTTTGTGGTGGTGGAAATTAAGTGGAGGTGCTCACGAGGGAAGTTTTTCAGGGTGCCAAGGATAGCTTTATTGTGCTGCTGAACGAAGACATCTTCTTGATTCTGTAGTTATCTGGATGATTTATCGTGTGCTATAAGTATTTCAGCTGTAAGTGAGGGTTGCAAGATACAGGAGAAAGTGGTAAGTGAAAAGTGTCAGCAGAGTTACAAGATGGAAGAAGGTCAGGGAGTTAGGTACTGGTGCCACAGCTGTGAGGAAGTGATCGATCCTGTGCAGCCAGAGATGAAGTGCCCGGACTGTGATGGCGGGTTTGTGGAAGAAATGGGGTCTGTGGGCTTTGAACCAGCGGCAAACGCAAGGTCTGATCGATCCCTCTCGCTTTGGGCCCCGCTACTGCTTGGGATGATGAGGGGCTCATCAAGGCGATCAAGGCTCCGGAGGGAGATCCTTGATGATGATGACGATGACGATGACGATGACAATGATGATTCAGACAGTGAGCTTGAAGACTTGATTAGGAGGCAAAGAAGGAGGGGCTCATCCCTTGTTAGGCTGCTCCAGACCCTCCGAGATGACTTAAGGGGCTTGGATGACATTGACAGGGATGGGGACATTGACAGAGAAAGGGAGAGAGAGAGGAGGGCGAGGTGGAGGGAGAGGGAGAGACTGGAGAGGGAGAGGGAGAGGGAGAGGGATCGAGGGAGGGAGAGGACAGAAAGCTTAATACTGATCAACTCCAACAATGAGGCCATTATTCTCCAAGGAACATTTGGACCTGATGACAACCAAGAGGACTCGAGCAACTCAAGTTCTGGTGTTTCACTTGGGGACTACTTTCTCGGTCCTGGCTTAGATCTTCTTTTGCAGCGTTTGGCGGAGAGTGACCTGAATCGTTCGGGTACACCACCTGCCAAGAAGGAAGCAGTAGAAGCATTGCCAACTGTGAACATCCAGGAAGTATTGGGCTGTTCAGTCTGTCTTGAGGATTTTAAAATGGGAACGGAAGCAAAGGAAATGCCCTGTCAACATAAGTTTCACTCCCATTGCATCCTTCCATGGCTGGAGCTCCACAGTTCTTGCCCAATCTGTCGATTTCAGTTGCCTACTGAGGAGTCAAAGAACCCATGTGAATCAGCCAGCAGTGTTGAGCCAGTGAACAATGATGAAGATAATGCTGCTACAAGTAGTAGTGTTGTAGAAGGTACTAACCATAATGGGGGCAACCATCCCGGTGGTCCTATATTCTCTGCTTTGAGTGCACTGTTCTCAAATCCATCCTCATCTGATGAAAATATTCCACACTCTTCTGAAAATTGAAGGTAAGTACATTACTATGATCATATTGATGGAAACGATATCAAGAACAATTCTTTTGTTAAAGCTTGTTTTCTTCCTCAGTAGTTGCATTATCTATATTGCAGCCAGCGTTGTGCCTGGGCTTGCAATACGTCGAAGGAGTTCTAAAATGAAAATCCTGAGAGGCTGGTGTCTTCATATTGTAGTTTTCTGTAAATATCTTTTAAATTGACTCTGCAAGACGAGCTATTCTCTTCGCTTTTCTGAAACTTATGTGGCTTGTAACCTGTTTGATGCTGCTGTGTCTACTTATGTGAAATAAAAGCTAGCCTCTAGCATGTTTACCATCTCTCAAAAACTTCAACGTGACGAGAGGATTGCCAATTTTGTTAGCAGTTTGACCAAAGGAAGGCTGCTCCTGCTGGGTAGTTATATCTGCAGGATTTGTTTGGGACTGGTAAAGCGGCACAATGCTATCGTTGTAAGAACCATTTGTGGAACATATCTGAAAAGGCTCGGTGTCTTTGCGTGGTCCTCATACTCCATTGTATTCAGGAGGTACTGTGCCAATCTGTGCGTATGGAAGGATGCAGGTGTTTGCATCCTCTTGTCCTAAATCACATATACAGGATTCATATATCTGGTATCGTGTACTTCAGTTTCCTTCCCTGTTATTTTTTGTTTTGTTATCTGCAGGAATTTCTCAAACATTGAGAACAATTTGTTGTTGCAGCTGAGTCTCAGCGTAGCCGAAATCTGTTTTGATCGAGGAAGAAGTTTGAAACTGGATTAGCAAGCCTGATTGGATAAATCAAGCCACATTTAAGTTACTAGAAGCAGATTGCTTCTTTATGTTTCGAGTTTGAGATTTGGAAGGAAATGGGGACTTGTCTGAGCAAGAAAGGGCTTAGCATCTTTTTTTTTAGAACAAGTTTCAACGATTGTTGTTTATTTGCTAGGCGTGGTACTCTTTATCAGTTGTAGGCCAGCATCGTCTCATCGCTCTCTCGTTGTGTATGTAAATCATGGAATGCTCGATTTAGTAGAAAGTTGCAGCTCAGGGATTCAGCTAAAATATGTTGTTTTACATTCAAGGGTTGTCAAGCACACATACGACTGAATGCATTTTGAAATAGTTCTCATATAGGAGAGTACATGTATGATATACTGAAATTTCAACTATTTCTAAGTGGATTTAGTGCAATTTACTCATTAAGTATTCCTCTGCAATGGGTCTAGTTAGCCGTCCTTGCAGTCTTAGTTAGTCTATGATGCATAATATATATCTCATTTCGGATGAGATTCATTTCAAGTTTTCATTAGGTGATTGGTTTTGGTTTCGGATTTGATACTTATCTGCGGAAGTGATGAATCAGCCCCTCGGTAAGTTTTAGTTTCCCGTCCTCCTGTAATTATCTCCAAATGATGCTCGTTAAGAGTTTCAGACTCCACAAAAGCCAATAACCATGGGTTCTGAACTCCTAGGATCTGATTAGATTGTCAGTGCCATGTCGTTTGGAAAATCTCGTTTTTCTACGTGAGCTCGTAGCAGGGTAACTAAAAACCCTTTATTTGCCTGCTGCTAATATGGGTGGGCTGTGGCCTGCTCAATTTCCCACAGTTTTCAGTGAAAATATGCATCTTGGAATGGAGTGTCGAGCCTGAACCGACGCGCAAGCTTCCCACGGTTCATATACGCACATCCCAAACTGCAACTTTCGCTGCAAAGTCAGGTCACTTTCTAATGGAACGGAATGTTCAATTGCCATGGTCATGGGAAGACCTCGCGTCAACCAGGACCACGGATAATGAGTAGTTTACGGGGTGTTGATCCATTTCGTGGGGCATCCAGTATGTCAGACGGGTTTTTCCCGAGAAATCTCGTAGGAAGGGACCATTCTTGCGTGAGCCGTGAGGACTTCATCGTCAGTCATCTTGTTAGGGTGATATACGCGGACGTATAATTCACGGAAATAAGGGTTATCATGCTGAGTATGCATGGCTGCCAGTAAAACCTGCTCCAGATCCCCAACGTCCTAGCAGGATGCTGGATGAGCTGATCTTTGTCTATCTGAACTCTGGACTCTGGAGACCATCAAAGCACACATTCGTATATACAGACCATTTACAGCAGCAGTGTTTGACTCGAGGGTCGGTAAATTTGCTTGCAACACCCCTAGACATTGAAGAAGAAATATATAACCTGAGATAGATTTGCATTGAAAAGGGGCGTACACTTCACGGGGCAAAACACATGTCATCGCCGCACATACACGGAAAATACACGATTAGATCGAGCAAGATGAGCTTTGTACGTCTGCTTGTAAAGAGAATGGAGCTTCGAACTCAAGTTCAATATCCTGCCTATACTTTATTAGGTTTGTCCTAGCCCTCTCTACCTCTTTTTTTTTTCTTAAAAGAAAATCCGGTCTCCTTCCGAAGGAACATAATTGCAAACATAATCCCATTTTCAAACGTGAAAGCAACCTGACCATGGCAGCTTGTGTTTCAGTGCTCGCTAGCTCGTGCGTCTGCTCTCCTCCCATGCTAGATAGCACAGGAGATCCTACCGCATGGTGGGTGAAAGGGCTAAATTTGCAAATGTATTGAGAGGGAGTCTAGATTTGCAAAAAAGCAGGGTAAAGCGGCTATGAAAAGAGTTGATTTCGTTTGTCCCAACAAATTGTACTAAAACTCGTGAGCAAATTAAACATCTGACTACGCCATTATATGATCGAGAAGACCTAATCACACAGTTTTGTGCTTTTAGCACCATTTATCAGTCGATATACCTGGAGTATATTGTCCATATGCAGATTAGGTCCCCATTGGCTAGTTAACTGGAGCTAGATATATAGTAAACGGCGATTCATATCCTTGATTAACTCAGACTTTCCGAGAGTTCCCTGCTAGTGGATAACGAAAAGGACTCAGACACTTCCTAGCATGGATTCGAAGATGCACATCATCCCCTCTACTAAAGCCTGAAGAGTTCCTGCCTCCTCACTGGTGAGTCTTGGCGGAAATGCATCCATTTGGGTAACAGTCTGCATATGTCAGTGTACTACTTTACGCATGGAGACTTTGAGACTTGACTACCCAGTCTTGACGCTAGCTAGGTGCGACGTCAACTTAACGTTAGTTGAGTCTCCTGATCTCTTGTTCAAGACAGCTGAAATTACGTTGGAAACAGAATTATGTGTTCTTAATTTTCTTCTTTCTTGAGAATTACTAATGATCAGCGCAAGTGCAGGACTCTCTCAATTAACCGAATCTTTCCCATGCAAGGACGAATGAATTACCCGGCCATTCGATCTAATCTTAGACGAGTACGAACTACTCTCAACTGAATATTTCCCTAAGTTTGAAGGGATCGATCGCTCTCGGAATATATATGTATATTAATAGAGAAGTTGGGCCGGTATATGGTCTACAATGTGTGAACTCATACCGCCGTAATTGGAAAAATGACAGTACACTCCACCACGTCTTTATTATTTTTCTAGCGAATTGCACTAGCACGGAGCGACGACGATAACTGACGACCACTTTAAGTTGCGACGGTGGATCGTGAAGGCTTTTAACGTCTGAAGTCTGAACTAGCTGATCAACACGGACAGAATTGAAAGCCGTCTCTTCTATAATTATGTTATCGGAATTGCTACACAATACTCAACTAAACGATTCTGTGAATACGGTGATCGATCCGTATTACTTGTTTGTTACTGTTTTTTTTTTGGAAGGAACGTTTGTTACTGTTTTTCGATGGATACAAATTCGGTCTCTTCTCACCGTGTCAACGATGGACATGGTGACGAACCGTTTGTGTTGCGAATCGTCAGTCTTCCCGATTCTTCCCTTCTTTTATTGCCCCGTGGCCATGCATGCATTATCCGAACCGGAGTTGCCAAGAAACTTCAGCGCACGACTAGCTTGCCCTGTACCCCTACACGGAGTCATCCGTATTCCGTAACCTATTACCGGTAGGAAAGCATCAGTAAGTCACCCGAAAAGGAATCGAAACAGAAGACGCGCGGCACAGTGAAACGTCGACCTGTCCAATTCCGGATGGATTGCCGCGAACTTCCATCACTTTTGCCTCTCGTATAATATCCCCTGTCGCGAAAAACGATCCACTCAAACGATTAGTCGGCTGATTAATCAGTAACGGTGACTAAATTGTCACGAATAGTTTAGACAGAGTGTAATTAACACAATGATTAAGCATACCGTTTTTCGCAACACCGGTAATATCCCACGACACCAACCCCTGAAGCTAGCCGTGGCTAGCTAGCTAGCTCATGTGATCACCCTCTATATATACCACGAATAAGATACGCATGTGAGCACCACAAGTTAGCCCACGACACGGCGCCTAAAGATTATTGCCGATCTGCGTGCACGGCACAAATATGTGGCAGTTGGTTCCGTCGATCGGTCAGAGCGGTCTCATCGTGTCGGTGTCATCTATCCTGATCATGCTCGTCTTCCAGCCGTTGGTCAAGAACGCCATCCTGATGAGCAGGAGCATCTGCTCCGCCTCCCACGCCGTCGTCAGCCTACTCGCACACGACGACAGCTCTGTCATCGACGTCGCCCCTCCACGGCGGCGGCATTGCGAGCGATGCGCACGGAGGGGCGAGGACGCGCTGTCGCGCCACGACGTCGCGGCCGTCATGGCGAGCCTCGGCATGGTAGTCGGCCGGGAGGAGAATGAGAAGGAGCAGGATGGGCAGGTATGCGGCGGGTGCGAGGCGATGGGAGCGGTGGAGGAGCTGATGGAGAGCAAGGTGGCCGGCGAGGGCGAGCTGAGGGAGGCGTTCTACGTGTTCGACCGCGACGAGGACGGGTTCGTGTGCGCGGCGGAGCTGTGGAATGTGCTGCGAAGGCTGGGGATGGAGGAGGGTGCGAGGTACGAGGACTGCCGAAGGATGATCGCCGCGTACGACAGCGACGGCGACGGCAGGATCAGCTTCGCCGAGTTCAGAGCCATGCTGGAGAACGCGGTCTAGATTTTAGAGAGTATACGTACGTAGTAAGTTAGTGCCGCTTGATTCTGTTACTTCCGTTCAGACTTCAGATCCAGTTCGTGACTTTGTGTCGTCTCCTATAAATTCGTTGTTACTTGGTACGTAGAAAACATTGATTTGATGTAGACGTCCGGCCCAGCCGTGGTAACGCCAATTATATGTTTACAAACTCCATATCTATGTCAGATGGAGAATTGCAGTATAACTATGTATGTTACTGTTGAATAAGATGCGTGTTAAAGTTTTTCGATCCAACATGGCCTCTCTGAGTGACATTGATGTTCATTTCGCCTCAAAGTCGACATGCTGTAGCATCGGTTGCCATGTATGGCCGGGAGAGGTTTTTCTTATCAAACAAGCTAGGTTCAATGCCTTGGCGTGCAATTGCAGACAACACGCTTACACTTGCCGGCTTTGTTAGTTAAGATTCGCCGAAAAAAAGGCAGAGTAGGAATTCGATGCTGTTAAGGCGAGGGATGCGTGGTCCTTGGCCAAAATGGAAGCTCACACGAAACTTGCGTGTGTCGATCGGCAACCGACCGCCGGACCGGCAGATCTTAAATCTTAGTCCTGGTTGCATGCAGGCCGGCTTGCAGCACGTACGTATGTGTAGAAGGCTGCCGTCGATCGTTCCGTTCATGCCTGCAGGCTGCAGCTGCACGAATGTGGTCCGCAGCTTGCACATGCATCCAGCACCGTATCCGCCGACCGCTAATGTACTTTTGCACGCCTCGTCAGCAGCATCCTGTTTGCTTTAGGGCCTGTTTGGGGAACTGTGTGGTGACCGGTGAAAATTTCTTTTAGTTTCTTTGGGTTATAAAGCGGTATTGTAGTTGAAGGTTGTGACTTTCTTGTTATGCTGTTTGGCAAACTACCTGCTGTAGCTGTAGCTTTTAAGGGCTAATTGAAATAGAAGGTAGCAACATAGTGAAGTACAGCAGCATCCGAGTGGGGAGGTGACGTGGAGGCGGCGAGGCTGGGTGACAAAGGTTGGGAAGATGGAGCGAGCGAGTTAGGAGGAGTTCAAGCGAAGCCACAGCTGAAAAGCTCCTCCTCAGCAGCTGCAACTTTTGAAGGTGCTTCTGCTGTGGTTTAATTTCCCAACGCTGCTGCGACCATCTTTGTTTGAGGAGCTTTTAGTCCAAAGTGAAGCAAAATCAAGCACGCCTCCTTCAAACAGCTCTTAAAGCCGGAGCCTTGCGATTTGTGCGTGCACGACAATAAACCCACTGAGTTGTTAACACACCAAAGCCTGCGATTGCGCGTGCGCGAGATGTGTTAACCCAGAGCCGCCAAGCGCAAGCTGGAGTGGGCTCGAGCTGGGGGCATTGGCTGGCCTCCGGTGGCGCCTAGCCAAAACTTGAGGGATATTTTGTTTAAAAGTACTTAAAATTTAAGCTCTTGAATTCAAATCTAATCAATCTCATCCTCTCCCTCGATTGTACAAAAAAAACATCTCACCTCATTCCATCCCGGAACCCTACCCCATCTACCTAGCCGTCTCGCTGGCATCCATCTCCTCCGCCCTTCTCTCCTCACGCCATGTGCACCCCCTCCCTAAACCCACCCTACCCTCACCGATGTGTCATCTCTCTCCGCAACATCATTGCCATCCCCCGACGCCGTCGCGGCCTAGCTAGCGATGAGCTCTACTTGCTGTTGCTTCCGCTTCCCGACACGGCTGCCGGCTACACCTGCACCTCTTTCTCTGCCTCGCACCCCTGCCGTTCCACCGACCGTCAGCTGCTTTCCTCTGACCCGCGGCTCAACCGCCGCCCACTACCGGTCTACTGTGTTAGATTATTATGGGGTTGGCCCATAATTAATTTAATAGAAATTCCAAAAGGCCCATTAGAATACTAGGAGTCATGAAATTGGTTTAGTACCATATGGATAATTGAGAGAAGGTTTGACCAACTTAAATAGTTGAGTTGTGTGTCTCTTAATTAGCAAGGTGGAAAAGGGTAAAGGTCAGTGCCACACGCCTTGCTTGCCGAGCCGAGCCGGCCGTGGCGTGTGCGAGTCGAGTCGAGACGAGGCGAGGCGTGACCAGCCTGAGCCAGTCCATCGATCGATTCGGACGTGGCGTGATGTCTTGAGTCGATTACATGTGAACGGACGTGGTTGATGGCTGGCATAATGACCGTCGGTTACTGGTAACGGCTACATGAGTTGATGGCTGGTAACTCCTGCTCCTGCCCTTTGCATGTCGCGAGGCTATATAAGGAGAGCCACGGCTGTGCTTTTCATCACCTGATTGACTCTTCCGCATACTCCATTGTTCTGCTGCTGTCCTTTGCATTCCCGCCTCTGTTTTTGCGCGCACAAGTAGCGAGAGGAGCGAGCCTCGGAACCTCGCCCTTCTTGAGATCTTGCTCGAGATAGAAGGCGATAAGGTTTTTGGGGAGCGACCACGCGACCGCCGAAAGGTGTTCTTAGGCGCATCGCATTTAACGCGTCTGACTTGCATCAACCTCTTCACTGCACTGCGCTTCACTGCGACAACCTGTGATCGTCTACTTGACCGTCATGGCGAGCGAGAATATTACACTGCTTTGTGCCAGCGGTGGCACCGGCTCAAGGGTATATTAACTTATACCGTGTTTTATTCATCTTGATTTCTTGTTCATTAGTCTTTGCGTATGAGATAGATAATTTGTTATCTAGTACCTTTGGCTTTGAACAAAAAAATGCATCTTTGTTTAATCATGATTTACATAATTCTGTGGATTAAAATATTGAGAAAATTCCTAATATTTCCAACAATCCAAAAACCTTATACTAGGAATTTTACAACTCTTCGGGTTTCTTTGCACATAAGCCAACTATATTTGTGGCGCAAATTACAAGCGTTAGCGCGCCAAGATGATTTTGTGGTTGGCGCCATGAGCGTGTATCACGTTGCGCAAGGCAAACCACGGCTGAGTGGGCTCTCTCACGAGGGGAGAGTGCCTTCACGCAGTGCGGATAACTTGTTGAGAGGCACCGTGATTAGTGTTCTTGGAGAAAATCTTGTTGATGTGTACATGATTTTGCCAAGTGGTAAAAATGTGGGATGCACTTGAGGCAAAATTCGAGTCTCGGCGCAGGCGATGAACTCTATGTCATGGAGCAGTTTCATGACTACAAGATGGTTGATGACCACTCTGTAGTAGAACAGGCTCATGAGGTTCAAGCTTTTGCGAAAGAACTTGAGAATTTTAAATGTGCATTACCCGACAAGTTTGTGGCGGGATGCATCATTGCGAAGCTGCCACCTTCTTGGAGGGATTTTGCCACTACTCTAAAACACAAGAGACAAGAGTTCAGCGTTCTTTGGTCTCATTGGGTCTCTAAATGTTGAGGAGAAGCGAGGCAAAAGATATACGTGGGAAAGAAAGTTCTAGTGCCAATGTGGTACAAAGAAAATCTTTCAATTCAACAAGAAGAATAAAAATAAGTCCGAAAAGCACGAGAACAAGAACAAGGCCGCTCAAACTACTAGCTTCAAGAAGAAGAAGAATAAAGGAAAGGAAAGCTGTTTTGTGCGTAATGATGCGATCATTGGGCAAAGGATTGCCACGATCGCAAAGACAATAAGCGAAAAAAGTCCGCTTAGCGTTGTTATTAGTATCTTGAGGAGGGAACATCCGGGTATGTTTCAATACCTATCGTTCTATCGATATGTCGTTCACGATTGGTGGATTGACACGGGGCCAATATACATGTTTGTCTTGTGAGATCCTTATTCTCTTCTTACCGGTCGCGGGGCTACCTTCGTGTTGATGGGGATGGGTCGCGAGCATTTGTGCGTGGAGTCGGCACATTGACTTGAAGTTTACTTGGGAAAAGTCGTGCGGCCGAGGAACGTGCATCACGTGCCCGTGATAAATAAAAACCTTGTCGTGGTCTCTATTGTGTAGAGATGGTTTTAAGCTAGTTTTGAATCCAATAAATGTATTGTTTCTAAAATTGAAACTTTTATTGGAAAAGGCTATGAGAGCGGAGGCTTGTTCCGCTTGTCTTTGTGGACATGAATAAAATTGTGAATCATGTTTGTAATCATGAGGCCGATGTTTGGCATTCACGACTTTGTCATATTAATCTTGGTTGCATGATGCGGTTAGCCGTGATGAATTTAATCCCAAAATTTACCCAAGTCAAAGGTTCTAAGTGTCAAGTGTGTGTGCAATCTAAGCAACCTCATAAGCCTCACAAGGCGTGAGAGGAGAAATTTGGCTCTGTTAGAACTAGTTCATACTGATTTATGCGAGATGAGCGGGGAGTTGACAAATGGTAGTAAGAGGTATTTCATGACTTTGATTGATGATTCTACTAGATATTGCTATGTGTATTTATTAAAGTCAAAAGATGAGGCTTTTCACTATTTTAAGATCTATAAAGTGAAGTGAGAACCAACTTGAGAGAAAAATCAAGCGGGTTAGGTCGGATCGTGGTGGAGAATACTTTTCTAATGAGTTTAATTTATTACGTGAGGAACATGGAATAATCCATGAGAGGGCGCCTCCTATTCGCCCCAATCAAATGGGGTTGCCGAAAGAAAGAACCGTACTCTAACGAGATGGTTAACGACATGTTAGAAACAGTGGGACTTTCAAGGAATGGTGGGGTGAGGCTATATTGATCGCTTGTCATGTCCTAAGCAGGTTCCTACAAAGAATAAAGAAATCACACCATTCGAGGAATGGGAGAGGAAAAGATTAAATTTCTCTTATTTACGTGCTTGAAATTTGTTTGGCTAAAGTGAATGTGCCTATCCCAAAGAAGCGTAAACTTGGACCAAAACCGTTGATTGTGTCTTCATTGGTTATGCTTTTCACAGGCGTTGGATATAGATTCTTAATAGTGAAATCTGGAGTACGATATGAATGAAGGTACAATTTTTGAGTCCAATGATGCCACATTCTTTGAGGACTTATTTCCTATGAAAGAGACATTTAGCTCATCTGGCCAAGAATCTATCATCTCTCCTAAACCTTCCACTCCTATACAAATTGAGCCTATTTTTGAGGAAAATCCAATAGATGAGGGCAATGAAGTAACTCGTAAGAGTAAGAGACTAAGGACTACAAAGTCTTTTGGTGATGACTTCATTGTATATCTAGTGGATGATACTCCAAGAACCATTGAGGAGGCTTATTCATCGCAGGACGCTGACTATTGGAAGGAAGCGGTCAGTGAGATGAATTCCATCTTGAGCAATGGAACTTGGGAAGTTGTTGAACGTCCATATGGGTGTAAACACAGTAGGATGTAAGTGGGTGTTCAAGAAAAAGCTGAGGCTGATGAATGCGATTGAAAAGTACAAGGCAAGGCTTGTGGTCAAGGTTATACCGAGAAGAAGGCGAGGACTTCTTTGATACTTACTCACTGTTGCAAGATTGACCACTATTAGAGTACTCACTGTCTTTGGCTGCCTCCTACGATGCGATCATTCATCAGATGGATGTAAAGACGGCTTTCCTTAATGGAGAGTTGGAAGAGGAAATCTATATGGATTAGCCTGATGGATTTGTAGTAAAGGGTCATGAAGGAAAAGTGTGTAGGTTGTTGAAGTCTTTGTATGGCCTTAAGCAAGCTCCTAGCGATGTACGAAAAGTTCGAGAACTTTAACATCTACCGCTTTGTTGTGAATGAAGTGACAAATGTGTGTATTACCGCTATGGTGGGGTGAAGGAGTGATTATGTGTCCGTATGTTGATGACATACTGATCTTTGGGACAAACCTTAATGTGATTAAGGAAGTCAAGGACTTCTTGTCCGAAAACTTTGAAATGAAAGATTTGGGAGTAGCGGATGTCATCTTAAACATTAAATTGTTAAGAGAAGGTGACGGTGGGATTACTCTTGAGCAGTCCTATTATGTGGAAAAGGTGTTGAGTCGCTTTGGCTATAGCGATTGCAAACCTGCTCCAACGCCGTATGATCCAAGTGTGCTATTACGAAAGAACCAACGAATAGCAAAGGATCAATTGAGATATTCCCAAATCATTGGTTCATTGATGTATTTAGCTAGTGCAACAAGACCTGATATCTCGTTTGCTGTGAGCAAACTAAGCCGGTTTGTTTCAAACCCGGGAGATAGGGACATCAAGTTATGGAATTCACTACACCGGGTACCCTAGGGTACTTGAGGGTTATAGTGATTCAAGCCGGATATCGATCTTGATGAAATAAAAGCCACTAGTGGATATGTGTTCACATTGGGTGGTGGAGTCATTTCTGGAAGTCTTGCAAGCGCACCATCTTAACGAGGTCTACAATGGAAGCGAACTCACGGCATTAGATACCGCCTCGTGGAAGCCGTGGCTGCGTGAACTTGTGAAGGACTTACGGTGGTTGAGAAGCGGTGCTCGCTATTATTTTGAACTGTGACAATCGGACGGTGATTGTCAAGGTAAATGATTCTAAGGATAACATGAAGTCATCAAGGCACGTTAAGAGGCGGTTGAAGTGCATCGGAAAATGAGAAACTCCGGAGTTATAGCGTTGGACTATGTCGACGGCTAAAACTTGCGATCCTTTTACAAAGGGACTATCACGGAATGTGATAGATGAAGCATCGAGGAGATGGGCTTGAGACCCACATAAAGTCATGTCTTAGTGGTAACTCATCCTATTTGATCGGAGATCCGTGAATTAGGATGTTGAGACAAGCTAGTGATTGGTGAGAGGAGAGTACTTACATGCTTGGCCCACTCCGTTTGAGATGCAATAACTCTCCTATTCGTATGGCGGGTTGGTTATACCTTAATGTATTCCGAGTGGCTTTAATAGCGAGAGATGTTGTCCTCTGAAACATCTTATGAGGAATACACCTATATGAGTTCGACTACTAGTCACGATCTATGAGATTGGGGGTGATCTCTAGAGGCTCATGAAAGGCTAAGGAGTATGACTTATAAGCTCCAAGCCAGGGGATGCATTTAGCGACCTAGTATCGATAAAGGACTTTGGTGAAACTTGTTACTTTCAAAGCACAATTCAAGGCATAGTCCATTGTTGAGTTGTGGATGAGTGTAACCTTTGTTCTAGGTGGAAGTTCAACTTAACAGTCTCCATCGAAAAAGCGGTATATCAAACTACATTGGGCGAGAGTATTTCAAATGTGCCTTTGAAATTTGGTGGGGATTGTTAGATTATTATGGGGTTGGCCCATAATTAATTTAATGGAAATTCAAAAGGCCCATTAGAATACTAGGAGTCATGAAATTGGTTTAGTACCATATGGATAATTGAGAGAAGGTTTGACCAACTTAAATAGTTGAGTTGTGTGTCTCTTAATTAGCAAGGTGGAAAAGGGTAAAGGCATGCCACCACGCAGCCTGTGTAGCCGAGCCGAGCCGAGCCGTGGCGTGGCGTGGCGTGTCTTGAGTCGAGTCGAGTCGAGTCGAGGCGAGAGCGAGACGAGGCGAGACGAGGCGTGGCGTGGCGTGCCGTCGCGCGAGCGATCCGATCCAGTCCGGACGTGATGTCTTTGGCGGGCGGTTTGTTTTGCCGTTTGATGAGTCAATATGACCAGATAACCGCGATGATCAATGTGACCCGATGCTGCCGTCGATTATCTGTAACGGACGTGGTTGATGGTGGCATAATGACCGTCGATTCTTGTGCGGCTACATGAGTTGATGGCTGGTAACTCCTGCTCCTGCCTTTTGCATGTCGCGAGGCTATATAAGGAGAGCCACGGTTGTGCTTTTCATCACCTGCTTGACTCTTCCGCATACTCCATTGTTCTGCTGCTGTCCTTTGCATTCCCGCCTGCTTTTTGCGCGCACAAGTAGCGAGAGGAGCGAGCCTCGGAACCTCGCCCTTCTTGAGATCTTGCTCGAGATAGAAGGTCGATAAGGTTTTTGGGGAACGACCACGCGACTGCTCGAAGGGTGTTCCTAGAAGCGCATCTCAGACGCAACGCAGCGTCGCGACCGCATCAACCTCTTCATCGCACCAACGCTTCAACTGCGACAACTGTGATCGTCTACTTCGGCCGTCATGGCGAACGAGAATGTTCATGCTGCTTTGTGCCAGCGGTGGCACCGGCTCAAGGGTATATTAATTTATCTGAGTGTTTTATTTATGCTGATTTCTTGTTCATTAGTCTTTGCGTATGAGATAGATAATTTGTTATCTAGTACCTTTGGCTTTGAACAAAAAAATGTATCTTTGTTTAATCATGATTTACATAATTCTGTGGATTAAAATATTAAGAAAATTCCTAATATTTCCAACATACTGCTCCCTTCCTCTATTTGAAGGCTCCGATGAACCAAACCTTAAACCTAACTCGCTTGAGTTCGTAACTAGAGTTTAGCTGTTGGTCGCCGGCCACAGAGACATCACAAGAGGTGCGAATCTTATGGCAAGCCCGATGGACAAATTTTTTTTTCAAATACTCCCGAGATAAAGAAATACTCGAATGCTCTTAGCAATTTTCATTTGTCCCTTTGACCAAGGTCCAAGGCAAGGGAAGCGCATGAACGCATGCTTCGGCGAGTCGATAAAAAAGCGCAAAACGGCCATTGAGAATTTCAGCATCCACCACAACCAAGGAGGCGCGGCATGCTTTTGATTGGTCGGCCATCGTTGGCGATGCCGTTTTGCATGTGCAGAAATAACATCTTTTAAAGTGGCTTTTAGCATAGGTTAGAAACTATACGTAACTAGCAAAAATCAAAAGTTGAACTAGGTCTATTTTTACAGCTTATTGTTAATAAAAATTGACTATTTATCTAACTGTCTCTCGTAAAAAAAACTACACCTACTTTTTTATCTACAAAACATAAAAAAAATAACTTTTTAAAAAAACTAGGCTCTCCCGAACAAGCCCCAAAACCAAGTCAATGAATGCCTAGAACCTTCAAGCCCAAGCCCAAGCCCGATGGAAGACCCAATGGTTCTCAGCTTTATCCTGCCCAATCACTTGGCATGCCAATCCGACCATCCCCCCGGCGTTCCAGCGGGTTGGACGGCCCTGATCCTTTCCAAGGACCAGCTGAAATAGCCAGGGGTGCTGCCCCTCAAAACCCTAGTTCAGAAGGCGGCGTAGGTAGAAGTCTGGAAGAGCCGCATCTCGCGCACACCCCATTCCGCAGCCAAGGCCTCTGCTGCTTGCAAGGTGAGTTCCAGGATTCTCTCTCTCTCTCTCTCTCTCTCTCTCTCCCCCCCAAAAATATTTCTCGATTTGTTTCAGGATTATGCGAGCTTTGTCGATAGATTTGTGCATCTGATGCGCGGTTCCTATGTCTTGATGTATGTCGCTTCACAAGTTTAGATCGTGTGCGGTATGAAAGACTTGCGGACCTAATTATATTTGTTATTCTAGGACGATGAGTCAACGTTGGGTGAATAATTTGTGATGGTTTGGAGATGATTTGCTGTTCCATGACCGTGTTGGCGTGTTGCACAGCGCAGTTAGATCCTATGGTATGCGAAGTGTTGTTAGATTGCCTTAGATACAGTATTAGTTTTTGCTAAATTGCGGTGGTGCTCTTGTCTCGCATGTTGCTCTCGATTTTTGATTGAGAGAAGCTTTATAATATTCGTTTTGAGATTATAAGTTCCCTGTAGATCACTTGTCCAGACAAACTGGCGTTGTCCTTGATGTATTTTCCCATGTCTTCTGCTCTGTGCATTGTAGAGAGGAACTATTGCCCTCGTCATTGATCTAGTGCTGTCTTATTGCTCATTGTAAGATGTTACTCTTTGTTAAACTAGTCATGTTATGAGCTTTTGGCTTCGAAGCTATTTAGTTATTAGTTAGAAGGCTATACCTCTTGCTATTATGGATTCTGATATATAATTCCTAGGAGGAGCTTTGAAGGTTTGTTAAGTCGGAGAAGATGGTTCTCAAGTACGTTTCTATTCCTGTAAACTTCCTCCTCCTTTGGATGCTTCTTTTGTTCTTTCTTGTTGTACAGAGGTGTCATCGTTTGCATAACATTTCTTACTTATTCTGGGAATTGTGTTAATACAGGACAGAGCTCTGCCGTTTCAGTGGTGCCAAGATATACCCAGGAAAGGGTATCAGATTCATCCGTGCGGATTCTCAAGTAATCTCTTTGGATACCTATAGTTTGTGTGCTTAGGTCTTAGAACGAGAATCAATGTAACTTCACTAAATTATGCTTCATATTCCAAATTCCAAAAATCAGGTCTTTCTTTTTGCCAACTCCAAGTGCAAACGCTACTTCCACAACCGTCTAAAGCCGGCTAAGCTTACGTGGACAGCCATGTACAGGAAGCAGCACAAGAAGGTATGTGCAAATATGCCTTTTCTCTTTAACAGCATATATGCTAGTTTAGCTTATTTTTCATTCTCTTGGAAGTGTGCCCCATATTAGAGTGATCTGCTAACTCTTTAATCAGTGTAAGAATTGCAATGACCTTGTAGTGAAATGATGAGTATCAAGGCTGTTTCTCTTTGGGCAGTGTAAAAGGTTAATTGGTCTGCTTGACTATCTTCCATGATTAATGGTGTCGCTTGCAAATGTTTAGTAGCAGTCCAGAAAATTGAAATATCTAACCTGGGTGTTGTGACTGAATGTTTCGTTTGGCATCCATTGTCTAGAGTTTTTTGACAGTACAAATGGTAGATATCGCTTAAATCATGTGACATTTTCGTACATACCCTTTTCATTGCTGCAAGAGACCTTATTTGTTGTCCAACTTTTTAGTGCTAAATTTTGATGTTGCCAATGCTTGAAGTACTTGCTTGTATTGACTTTTGTTTTGGAACAACCACAATCTGTATTGAGGTGTATGTAACTTGTGCTCACAATTTATTTTTTGTATGGTTGCAGGATATCCATGCTGAGGCTGTCAAGAAGAGGCGTCGTACTACCAAGAAGCCGTACTCCAGGTCTATTGTCGGTGCTTCCCTTGATGTCATCCAGAAGAAGAGAGCTGAGAAGCCTGAGGTCCGTGATGCCGCCAGAGAAGCAGCTCTTCGGTAATATTTCTTTCTGGATAGCTTTTGACTTGGCTTCATGTATGTTATACCAAGGATTCTAGTACGAACCAACATGCTTTTCTGTTGTAGCTGTACAGTTAAATTATTCTTTGTACATTGCTTCTAATTCTGTCACTGTGTGTTGTGGATTTAATGCATTGTAAAATTCCAATAAGTCTTTTATGTGGCATTGGAAGCAAAACCATACTTTTTTGTAACACTCCTCTTAAGGCTCTGAACAACTTTCACATAGTTTTGGGCTATGTTCTTTTTTTGTTTCCGTTTTAATTGATGTACTGTATACATATGGGCAGTCCTGGCATCATTTGGTTTTTCTCTCTCTCTGATGTATCTGTGAGGATTTACTTATAATGGTAATCATTTTATAACAGTGAGATCAAGGAACGCATTAAGAAGACTAAGGATGAGAAGAGAGCAAAAAAGGCGGAGATGACGAAATCTCAGAAGACTGCTGGAAAGGGCAACGCGCCCAAACCTGGAAGGGGTCCCAAGCTTGGTGGCGGTGGCGGGAAGCGCTAGACGCTACTGTTGTTCTATGCCTGATTAATCTGAACTAGTTTTATCTTGGTCCTTCAAGAAAGTTTTGGCCTGCCTTTTGTTTCACTCTTGTCAAAACATATTTGTACTGTCTGGGGGATTTAATGCTTGCTTAACCTTACGTTCCTACAGGTATTAACTCTGCTGTTTGTGAATGGTTTGTGGGGTGCTGGATTGCGTATCTACCTTTTATGATTAAGCTCGCCCTTGTCGTTCAGTACTAAGCCGGGGTTATTTTCGTTTCGATTTTGTTTTTTGGTGCTCACTTCGTTAAGAGCTTGTTAATTCGTCGGAATATGTTTTCCATGAACAGCTAAGCAGAGAAGTAAACCTAACTTGGTTTGTCTCTACGGTGTCGGTACTTGGCGCACGGCGATTTGCCGGTGGGTCGCGCCAAGCTTTGCACTGGTGAGCCGCTGGAAGGGACGGGCGGTGTATGGCAGCTGGGTTGAATTTCCATTCTTTTTCTTTACCAGAGATGATTCTTTTTATACAAGCTATATGATTATTTAAATGCATAAGTATTGAGCATCTAAACCTTTTCCGACATCGATCAAGCGATAATAACTCCTCTTAATAGTACGGCGTTTAATCTAGCAATCCGATCTTTTCTTCCCAACACCGAGATCGGTTAAAAGATTATGAAAGTCTTTATATTATACCTTAGCCATCGATTGCTCTTTTTTCACCAATTTCATGTTTCCAAGTTCGTCGAACGTCGGACCAACCTATTTTTAACAAGCTCATATTTAAAGTGTTAGTCCTTAATTCGTGATTGTCATCAATTGTCAAAATCAAATTAAATTAGAGGCCTAGATGCTTTCAATCTCCCCTTTTTGGTAATTGATGGCAACCCTTAAGTGAGAATTGAATTGATTTTGAATTTTGAGTGTGCAACTAGGAAAATAAGTTGTATACTCAAAAGTTTTGTCTTTACAATATTTTGCCTTTAGGGATGAAACTTGAGTTAGCAATAAAATATTGTTTAAAACATCAATATTTAATTGAAAAACTCCACTTAAAAATGTGCATATGGATGAAACATTATTATTTGCACATTTAAGATTTTTGAGAAATTTTAACGGAGTTTCCCTTTAAATATTGAATCCAAGGATAACCAAAAATAGGCAATAAATATGAGAAAATGAACACGAATAACATGAAGCCATAATTATTAAGAATCCAAGATAACCATAAACATCTAAAGGCAACATAAGGATAGTAGTTCAACCACAACCAATCAAAAGATAGAAACATGGTTCATATAAAGTAATAACTTAAGCTAATACTCCGAAGAAACTTAATCTTCACTTTGCCACTTCTCCCCCTTTGTCATCAAAGACCAAAAAGGAAGCAACCGCGTAATCTCAAGACGAAGGCGGTGAAGGGGCAGGAGGAGAACAACGAGTCCCATAGCGACGGAAAGAGACAGGAGCCTGCTGGGAGCGGTACTCGTCGAAGGAAGTGCGAAGCTCGGTAATGGAAGTATCAATGGAGTCCATGCGACTGCGAACCTCCTCGACAACTTGACGAGTCTGAGATTGATATTCATCGACACGAGCGAAATTGCTCATTATGTCGGAACGGAGACTCGCAAAGTGTCGGCGTTTCGAGCGCCGGCAAGTAAATTTGTAAGTCTAAAGGGTCGCGCTGCTCCGCTCCCCGAATGGTTAGACCTCGAGTCCAAGATGTATACCGGTTCGGGCCAAGGTCCCTACTCCGGTCGTGCGTTGGTGTTGTATTCATCAAAAATGATGATCGCACCGAGTTTTTTTTACAAGCGAGAGGTGGAGCCTCAACACTAGAATGATCTAAACTTAGCTCTCGTAAGGAGAAGAAAAAGAAGAAGAGGAAGAAGAGGAAAAGCTCTCTTGTAGCTCTTACTCCTCGCCTCGTTAGAGGTTCCGCCTCCTTTATTCAAGATCTGAAGGCGCAGGTTACATCGAGAATTGGCGAAGTGCGAGCGAGCTACTTCTAGGGCTTCGGTCTTGCCCGCCGTCTCGCCAATCGCTCATCCGATCGTCGCTTGCTCCGACCGTAGACCGGTCGCGCCGAGCCTATCTTGGTCGGTGGTCTAGTTGGTCGAGTGGTTAGGTAATCCTCCGAAGTGGCGAGCTGCTCTCTCGTGATCCATGTGGGTGCCGACGTGTCGCGTGACGCGTTAGAGTTGCCTCGGAGAGGCGTGTCCTTGCACCGTGGGTGGTGGTGATGGGACAGGACGTGGCTTCAGCAGACTATCAAATCGTCTTGGGAAGGACCACCGCCTCGCTCGCCACTTCGAATGACCGCTCGGGGCACGTGGCCTTAGGTTGACACGGACTCCGGCGCGCGCGACGCGCTCGAAGTCGGAGTCGCGGGATCCCGCCCCGCCGCGGGCCTGGAACCCCGCCGAAGTCGGTCGGGGATCCTGTCCCCGCCGAGGGTCGGGAACCTGGCCGAGTCGGTCGGGAGGATCCGGATCCTGCCCCGGTCGGGAACCTCTTTGAGTCGGTCGGGACCGGTCGGGAATGGTCTCCTGAATGGTCTCAGTAGGCATTTGGGTAGCAGTCGGGACGGCTGCTTAGGCTGGGGCCGTATTCGAGGCCGCCGCTTCTTTGCTCTGGGTTTTGCTTGTTGCAATTGGGCCGTTGGTGCACCTGTTTTATGAGTATTCGCCAAGAGTCTCGAACCTCCAATCGAGTTCGGCGGACTCGATTGGGGTTGAGCTTGACCGATCCGTTCAACTAGGTGGGCCGACGGGCCTACCGATTTTGCCGGGCGTGCCCCAGCCGATCCGACGCCCGCCCGGATTACGTTCTGAGGTATGCGAACCGCCGAGCCTCTTAATTGCTTTGTTGTGCGCGCACGCATGGCTAGGTGTGTTTTTGCTCGTTCGCCTTCTTGACCGCCTGGTTCGGTGGTGGTAACCGTTTTCTCGCTGGCATTTATTCCTGAGTCGCTTTGATCTTCCTTCGATGGGTATATAAAGGCGCCACGGGTTGCTCGAGCGGCGAGACTCTTAGACGAGAATCCTTTCCTTCTTGAAATGTGTTCAAGACACCCTTTAGTCTTCGGCCAGTGATGACATCGTGGTGGAAGAGAAGACCCTTTGAACGAGCTTTGGGTCGAGTATGATCGGAGATAGCCGAACTCCCAAAGAGAGAAGAAGTAGCTCGCGACGTTCTTTGCCGCTGACGCGCTACTTCGTGATCCGAGGCTTGGAGTGGCAAGGGGCCTCCTAGAGGCAATGGCGCGAGGGCGCCGATTGCGATGGCGCGCCAGCCGCTGACGATGTCGATTGAACGGCAAGCGAGCATGCCATTCCGCCGTGGGCTTCACCTTGACGACCGGGCAAGGGCCTACAAAGAAGTCATCTCCAACGACCTCAGTCCACCGACCCCAAGGTCCGCCCGTCGGCCGTGCAAGGGCCTACCGTCGGCGTTATCGTAGGGAGTTTTAGGAGTCCGGTGTAGATAGAGAGTCTTGCGTGTGCCTCATGTAAAATGGTGTAAAGTTTTTGAGCTCCACGCTTTTTAATGAAATCCTTTTTTCTCTCTATGAATGACTTCATGAAGGAGTTAGCTTTGCTTGTTCTCGCTTTGATCACTTCGGCGCTAGGAAGTTCGCGATCGGTTTCCGAGTGGTCGGACGTGGCGAACTCTCGCGATATGTTCCTCAAGAAATCTTCCTTTGCGCTCGTTTCGCGCCAGTAGCTAATCGGCGCTTTGGTTTGCAAGGATGAGCGGATGCCTTGAAGTTTTAGTGCCCGAGTGCCTTGGTCGGCAAGGACGGCCGGATGCCTCCGCGAGGTTCCGGTGTCCGAGTGCTCGCTTAACGTCGTGGCCGACGCCGCCTTAGTCGGCAAGGACGGCCGGATGCCTCCGCGAGGTTCCGATGTCCGAAAGTGCCTTGGTCGGCAAGACGACCGGATGCCTCCGCGAGGTTCCGTGTCCGAGTGCTCGCTTAACGTCAGTAGCTAGACGCCGCCTTAGTCGGCAAGGACGGCCGGATGCCACCGCGAGGTTCCGGCGTCCGAGTGCCTTGGTCGGCAAGGACGACCGGATGCCTCCGCTGGTTCCGGTGTCCGAAAGTGCCTTGGTCGGCAAGGACGACCGGATGCCTCCGCGAGGTTCCGGCGTCCGGAGAGTGCTCGCTTAACGTCGTAGCTAGACGCCGCCTTAGTCGGCAAGGACGCACGGATGCCTCCGCGAGGTTCCGGTGTCCGAAGTGCCTTGGTCGGCAAGGACGACCGGATGCCTCCGCGAGGTTCCGGTGTCCGAGTGCCTTGGTCGGCAAGCACGGCCGGATGCCCCGCGAGGTTCCGTGTCCGGTGCTCGTTTAACGTCGTAGCTAGACGCCGCCTTAGTCGGCAAGGACGGCCGGATGCCCCGCGAGGTTCCGGTGTCCGAAAGTGCCTTGGTCGGCAGGGCGACCGGATGCCTCCGCGAGGTTCCGGTGTCCGAGTGCTCGCTTAACGCCATAGCTAGACGCCGCCTTAGTCGGCAAGGACGCACCGGATGCCTCCGCGAGGTTCCGTTGTCCGAGTGCCTTGGTCGGCAGGACGACCGGATGCCTCCGCGAGGTTCCGATGTCCGAGTGCTTTGGTCGGCAAGGACGACGGATGCCCCCGCGAGGTTCCGGTGTTCGAGTGCTCGCTTAACGTCGTAGCTAGACGCCGCTTTAGTCGGCAGGGACGGCCGGATGCCCCCGCGGGTTCCGGTGTCCGAGTGCCTTGGTTTGGCAAGGACGGCCGGATGCCTCCGCGAGGTTCCGTGTCCGAGTGCCTTGGTCGGGCAAGGACGATCGATGCCTCCGCGAGGTTCCGATGTCCGGTGCCTTGGTCGGCGAAGGACGACCGGATGCCCCCGCCGAGGTTCCGGTGTCCGAGTGCCTTGGTCGGCAGGGCGACGACGGATGCCTCCGCGAGGTTCCGGTGTCCGAGTGCTCGCTTAACGTCGTAGCTAGACGCCGCTTAGTCGGCAAGGACGGCCGGATGCCTCGCGAGGTTCCGGTGTCCGAGTGCCTTGGTCGGCAAGCGACGACCGGATGCCTCCGCGAGGTTCCGTGTCCAAGTGCTCGCTTAACGTCGTAGCTAGACAGCGCCTTAGTCGGCAGCGACGACCGATGCCCATGCGAGGTTCCGGTGTCCGAAAGTGCCTTGGTCGGCAAGGACGACCGATGCCTCCGCGAGGTTCCGTGTCCGAGTGCCTTGGTCGGCAAGCGACGCACGGATGCCTCCGCGAGGTTCCGATGTCCGAAAGTGCCTTGGTCGGCAAGGACGACCGGATGCCTCCGCGAGGTTCCGGCGTCCGAGTGCTCGCTTAACGTCGTAGCCGGACGCGGGTATCCATCCCGAGTCCCGTCCGCGAGGGAAGCCGCGAGGAGTAGCCGCCGCCTATCCCACAAGTTTACCCCATCCGCAGTGTGGGACACGAGGGGTGAGCGACGCTGCGTTTACTGCGTTGGTTTGAACGCCGTGCTCTTGGAGCTAGTAACGGGTAGTCCGAGTTGGTCCCGGAGGTCCCGCCCTTGGGGACCCTTCCGAGCGGACGGTCCCAGCAGTAGGTGTCTGGCCTGGCGTGGGGCGACCCATAAGAAACCTTTCTTTACTCAATCCAGATGGACTCGGGTCGTCACCGACCCAGCACACCGGTCGCCGCCATCGATGAGCTCCCGAGAGTGTGAAGTATGGTCTCGACGCGAGTAGAGGTGGTAGGTCGTCCACCGACCCAACCGGGACCCACCGTGGGGCTCACTCAGACTTGCCCTCGCTCAAGTTTCATTGGGCGGCCCTACGCCCATCCGGTGGTTAGGCTTTTGAACCCCACTTTTCTTGGGGGCCTGGCGCAAGCCACAAAGCTTTTTGCCATCTTGGGACCGCAGAATGGGCCATCGGGCTCGCAAGCGCCGAACAACCGTCCCCGCCAAAGGCGGAGACCAAGAGGTAACGGACACGCTGCTCGGGGGCGGCGTCTTTATGACTCTGCAACTTTGACGCGACAGATTAAATGCGGAGTGGAATTGGAAATCGGAGTTACCGTGCCGGCGTGATGGGCGGCGGGCGGACGCGACGATTCGCTCGAGGAGGCGTCCGTTCGGTCGGCGTCCGCCGCCTCCTATAAGTACGTTGTTGGGGTGCCTCGGGTAGCCACGCTTTCGCCTTCTTCGTCTCCCGTCCTAAAGCAAGAAAAACGCCAGAGAGCCGTAGAGAGGAAACCTCACTTCTTCTTCTCACCTTTCCGTCGCTTCCCGCCAAGATGTCGTGGACGGAGTGCTCGCGACAGAGAGTCGCGCGCCGGCCTAGTGAAGGGCTTCCTCCCGCCGCAGGCACCTCTGGCTGGAGGGTGCCGACGGGCCGTTATCCCGCCGCCATGAGCGACGAGGTTGTGGTCCCCGCTCGCTTTTTGAGCGCGCTTCGCCGCCGCCTCCACCTTTCGTCCGAGGGCTTCTTTTCCATTACAAGGTGGAGGTGCACCACCTCAACCCTAACGGGTCCTTCACATCGCCATTTTCATTACCCATGCGAGGCCTTCTTAGGGATTGAGCCGCATTGGGCGCCGTGCGCACTTCTTCCGTGCGAGGCTTTGAAAGACAGTAGTCGACGCGACGGGCGCCCATGGGCGGCTGGCCTCCGACCGAACAGGCCGGAGCTCGAGTACTGGACATCAGCCGCCGCCCTCTAACAAGGATGGCGCCCGAATGGATCTATGTCCGAACGTTGAAAATAAATACCAGGCTTTTCTCGCGAGCTCCCCATCGCAGCGGAGCAATGGACCAGGCGCCGAGAAGAGGAAAAGAACAAGGTGGCCCCGATCGTGGAGGAGATCGTGGCTCGAGGAAACGTGGGTGACCGGGGATGTTGTCGTGCATGCCTTCATGAGGATGCGCGTCTGAACCTCAGCCGTGCCGCACCCCATGTTCCAAGATGAGGGGCCATCCGACCGGCAAGGATGGAGGTGGCCGAGTTGGCCGCTGGCCCGAGGTGGAGGCCCGGTGGCGGCGCTATCGGAGGAAGCGCCACGGTGGCCGCGAGCGCCACCCGAGGCCTTTCTCGTCGGCTCATTCCCAACCGTGAGTTTGTGGATTTTTCTCTCGCTTCTTTCTTCTTCGCTCTTAGCGTCTGACCTGATCGGTCGTTTTTGTATCCTCTAGGGGCTCGCAGGCATGTCCTCCCGGGCACCGCTCCCGGGGGAGAAAGAAGCGAGGGCGGCCTCTCGGGCGAAGACCGCCGAGGCCGATTCCCGCAAAAGGCAGAAGGAGGAGAGGAGGAAGAAGAAGCGAAAGGAGCTGCGCGGCACGCGCACGGGCGAGGACGTGTCGGAGTCCACCGCGGTGGGGCGACTTCTGCCGATAGTGGGGAGCTTCCCGACTACTGCAGATTCTTCCCGACCCTCCGGTGAGTGGTGGCTCGAGAGTTAGCCCGACAGCAGCCCGCGGCATGGTCCTCAGTGAAGGGCGACTCAGCGGCGCAGCTTGTCGACGCGCCCGGTGGTAGCCGGGAAGCGGCTAGCCGACCTGCCCCTTGGTGGGGGGCCGACGAAGAGAGCGCGCGTCCGCGCACCCGCTCCGCTCAGTAAGTATTTCTTCCCTTCTGCTGGAACATTTTTTGTAGCAAAGCCGCTCAGCGACTTTTAAATATCGTGGCGTCGGCGCTTACACGGCGTGACGGTGGGGCGTCTGCAGACCACTTCTCAAGTGGCGGTCCACAGCGCTCCGGTGGTACTGATCGTCGGTCGGCGCTTATGGAGCACGCGATCGCCGCGAAGAGCTCCCGCCCCTCGCCGGGACACCGCCACGACGCGAGGGTCTTCCTGAGGAGAGGACGGCGACGCCGCTGGCGCTATTGCGCCACCGAAGGGGCGCCATGCGGAAGAGGTGGAGCGACCGCCGACTCCACGGGCGGTGCGGCCGAGATAGTTCCGCCGGGTCGGCGGTATGGCCGGCGGCGGTCGCGCCGTTCGGGCGGCGCCGCTCCTCCGAGCGCAGCACAGCGAAGGTCTGCTGCCGGATGTGCCCAGTGGCCGGATCCATGGACCCGGCCGAGAGCGAGAGTGGGCGCGCCTTCTGCAGGCGCCACTTGCGGAGGAGGAGATAGGGCTGATCCATAAGGGTCTCGACCCTAGCCTTAGAGTCTTCAAACAGGCGCTGAGGTGATGGTCTGGGATTCAACCCAGAAGTTTGGTAAGCCGAAAGCGAAGGAGTCGTGACTTTGTAACTCTCGATATGCTTCGCGGATTTGACGAAATGTCTGTGTTGTGCAAAGATTTGCGGGCTGCCTGAGCGCCAGGCGCTCGCCGTCGCTTCGGATGCTCGTGGTGGCCGCAGATGGAAGAAAATGGTGGTTGCGGCTTGAGTTTCGCCTTGCCCAAGAGGCTTTGAACATTGGGCGGACGGAGGCGAAAAACTCCGCTTAGGCTGTAGGAGGCCTCAAAGGCCCTTTACGACGAGCGCCTTGGGCCGAGGCCTTGAGGCAAGGTGGTGGAGCTTGAATCCTCCTCGCGGAGGTCACCGAGGCCAAGGACGCCGCCGTCACCGGGAAGTGGCACAAGATGCGACCCATCTGCGGTCGGAGCGGGATCGTGCCCGGAGGCCGCCAAGCTCGGTCTTGGCCCGAGCAGAGACCGGAAGGAGGCTTCCTTGAGGACGCCCTACGAGTCTCAGAGGGAAGTCGGCACTGATCGACTCTGCGATCGTAAGTATCTCAACTCCTCCATTGATTTCTTTGGTTGGGGTAACCCGTGGGAGACTCATCCGAGACGCCAAAACTCGCAGAGGTGCAGAAAAACTCGAGCGCCGCCATGGAGGCTCTGAATGCGTGGCGAGAGACATGACGTGGCGATCCGCCAGGACGAGGCTCGCGGCGCCGAGGGTCTCCGAGGATGGTAGGCCGAGATGGGCGCCGAATCGAAGCCTTCGGAGGGCTGCCAGAGGTCTGCGCCAAGTCTTGGGCATGTGGCAGTTCGAAGCGCACTTGCCCTCGCTGGCGCCCGAAAGCCGGGCTTGTGGAGGCGGCCGTGATTGCGGGCGCAAAGATCGAGCTTGGTTCGTCACCGGTCAATACCGCCTCGCACTATGACGATATCGACCTCATGATGGTGAGTAGCGGCATCGCCGGAACCGACCGACGACGAGGTCGATGTGTTCGAGCTCGTGTCGAGCCGCATGCTCGAGATCGCCACCACGCCCCGCCCGAGGTCGCCTTCAAGATGCAGTCCTCCTCCTCCGTCTTTGGCCGACCACCAGAAGAAGAGGAAGAAAGAAGTTAGCCCCTTTTTTTTTTTTCTTTTCTTGCAAAGACCGTTGTGTAAACGATCGTAAGTAATTGTAAGCTCCGTTTGCCTCTTTGCTCTCCTTTGCGTTTGGGTTTGACCGACCATAGCCTCAAGGACCACGGGTCGCTTATGCGTAGGGTTTCGGGTCAATTTGAGAGGGCGAAGAGGATAGAGTCTTGTTTATGCGGTAGTTACGCGCACTCATGGGGTTCGGAGTGTTCCCGATCGGCCAAGGGTTTTTCTACTCGCACTTCCTTCTTCCGCAAAGTGCCACTTAGCAACCATAGCCACCGGGCGTAGGTAAAGTAGCGCCGGGTCGAGAGGGTTACCGCCGGATAGACTCTGTGACTAGTCGGGTCACCACCCACATGAGTACGTGAGTTAGCCGAGTTCGTGTGGGGAAGATTGTTCCCAATCGACCGAGAAGGTCATCCCACTCGTGTGCTTCCTTCTTCGCGAGTGCTCTTTGGGCAACCATAGCCATTGGCGGGCGAGGCAGCACTCTGGTCGAGAGGGTTACCGTCGATAGACCTGCGTGGTCGGCCGGGTCACCGACCGCATGCACACCATCCGAGCGGCTCGAGCACGGGGCGCCACGGGCAGCCCCGAGTCGCCACGCGGCGCACCAGTGCTCGGTTGGGAGGAAGGTAAAGACTTATACCAGAAAAAGAAAAGAGCTTAGGGATAGAATCGCCTTAACTTTTCAATGTTCCGCATTAGGGAGGATGCGACCATCGGCCCTTGAGTCGAAGGTGCCGGTCGGAGAACTTCCACGACGGTGAAAGGACCTCCGGGGCGTCGACTTGTGCTTATCTTTGGTTGTCTGACTCGACGCAGAACCAAGTCGCCAAATACCAAGGATCGATCCTCGAACTTGGCGGCCGTGGTAGCGGCGCAGGCTTATTGATATCCGCCGACCGCAGATTCGCCACGTCGCGCGCGCCTCGTCGAAATGGGTCGATGGCGCCTTGTTGCGGCGAGCCCCGAGCCTCATCGGGCTTGCAATCTCGGAGCCGTATTCTGTGTCGATGGGCAAAATGGCTTTCACAATAACACCATAAAGAAGGGTGTGAACCCGCCGCCGGGTCGGCGTGGTCCGCAGACTCGAGAGACCTAGGGCAGCTCGGCTACCAGCCTACCGCGAAATGCTTGAGCCGATCAAGATCCGCGCTTGAGTCCTTGAAGGATCATGCCGTTAGTGCGCCGACCGCCGTTAGTCCGCGGATGGCTATCGCGCCCAATCGACACGGATGTTGAAGTCGCCATGTAACTCGAGAAATTCCTTCCCGTGAACTGTGTTCCGTTGTCGGTGATGATGGAGTTTGGGACTCCAAACCTAAAAACGATGTCGCGGAAGAAGATGGCCGCTTGTACCGACGTGGCGCGCCACGACGGCTTGGCCACTATCCACTTGGTGAACTTATCTACCGCGACGAGCAGGTGGGTGAAGCCCCGGCGCTTTCTCGAAGGTTCGACTAAATCGAGTCCCCGTGACGGCAAAAGGCCACGTGATGGGGATCGCTCAGAAGCTTGGGTTTGGCGGATCGTCTGTCACGAGCAAAGAATCTGCATCTTTCGCAGGTGCGACGATATGCTCGCGGCCCGACACATGATTGGCCATGAAACCTTGTCGAAAGGCCTTTCCCACAAGAGATCGAGTGCCGCGTGGTGACCGCAGACTACTGTATGTATGTCGGAAGAAATTGCTTTTCCTTGGTCGGTCAAGATACATTTTGGAGGACCCTGCAGGACTCCTTTGTAGAGGTCTGGCCGATCAGATTTAAAGATTTTGCCCGCGGGCGAGGCGCCGGCCTCGGTCGTCGTCGAAGTGACCCGTCCACAAGCGGTCGATGTAGGGCCTCCTCGGTCGGACTCAAGTGCTAGCACACCGCGGCGAGATCCGGCCAAGTCCACGCCCGACCGCTGCGTCTTGGTCGGGGTGACCGTCCGGATTGGTCGGTGGCCGCCAGGCCACCGAGTCCACCGACAAGGGCGCAGGAGGTCGAGACGAAGATCCCGGCGGGACGAGGCTCTCTGCTGGAGGCAAGATTGGCCAGGTGGATCGGCCTCGCATTGTAGCGCCGGTAGCTATGGTGAAGCTCGAAACCCTTGAACCGCTCCTCGAGCCGGGCGCATTTCTCGACAAGATGCCATCGCGGCGTCTGGCTCCGCAGCCTTTCATGACTTGGTCGACGACAAGCTTGGAATCCCGTGGACGTAGAGCCGGCGGGCACCGAGGTCGGCAGCGATCCGTGAGACCGTTGACGAGCCTCGTGCTCGGCAATGTTGTTGGTCGCACAAGAGCAACCTAATGGCGATTAAGCCTGCTCCCGAGCGGAGATGATGATTTACTCCGCGCCGCGCCATTCTTGGTGTAAGACCCGTCAAGTACATTGTCCAAAGACTGGGTCTTCGACCACGGTGTGGTGCACAGGCTTCGTCCACTCGGCGACGAAGTCGGCGAGCTCGCGATTTGATGGCCGTCCCGAGGACGATATTATGCCATGGCCGCTAAGCTCGAGCGCCCATTTGGCTATCCTTCCCGAGGCATCGCGATTATGGATGATCTCGCCAGTGGGGACGTGGTCACCACAAAGTGATGGCGTCTCGATCAAGTAGTGAACGAGTTTCCTCTTTGCGATGAGCACCGCGTGAGAGTAACTTCGCATTGTGGTACCGAGTCTTGGACTCGGAAAGTACCATCGATGAAGTAGACCGCCGCTTGTACCTTGAGCTCACGGCCTTCTTCCGCTCGCTTCCACCACGAGGGCCGCGGACGACTTGGGTAGTGGCAACGATGTAGAGGAGCAATGGTTCACCTGTGCCGGGCGATCAGATCGAGGCGGGACAGAAGGCCTTCTTGCGCGAGGCCTCCCGAGCCTCGTGTCCAATCAAGCGGTCGGATTTCTTGAGCGACTCAGAGCGGCATTCGCGTCACGAGGCGAGACACGAACGCTCAAAGCCGCCAGCATCCGGTCACTCTGGACCCCTTTGAGGTTGCCGACCGGCCCATCCTTGCGATCGCCGAGATCTTCTCCGATTGGCCTCGATGCTCGCTCGAGAGACGATGAAGCCTAAGAGCTTTCCTTTGGGGACCCCAAGACGACTGGTTGAGCTTTATGCGAAACCGCAAGGTTCGCGAAACTCTTCTAGGTCGGCGATAAGGTCGCCGACCTTCCCGGTCTTTACGACAATATCGTCGACATACGCCTCAACGTTGCGGCCGATCCGGTCATTGAAGCACGTTTGCATACATCGGTATGTAGCGCCGCGTTCTTGCCGAAGGGCATTGTGACATAGCGAACGAGCCGAACGGAGGATGAAGGAAGTCGCGAAATGGTCGGACTCCTTTAGCGCAACTGTGGTAGCCCGAGTAGGCATCCAGAAAGGAAAGAGACTCGCACCCACGGTGGAGTCGATGACTTGGTCGATGCGAGGTAGGGAATGGGTCCTGGGACATGCTTTGTTGAGACTCAGATAGTCAACACACATTCTCCAATGCCCGCTTCTTCTTTTTACAAGTCTGAGGTTGGCTAGCCACCTCAGTGGTGGCGCACCTCTTTACTTAACCCCGCCGCCAAGAGTTTGGCGATCTCCTCCTATAACCCCGCGCTTCTTTCCTCGTCGGGCGGCGCAGCGTTGGGCGACGGCTTTGAGCCCTGGTCTGGACGCTCAAGGAGTGCTCGGCGACCTCCTTTGGAATGCCCGCATGCCTGAGGACCTCCATGCGAAGACATCTTTGTTAGTGCGAGGAAGTCGACGAGCGCGCTTTCCTATTTGGCGGGGCGTGGCTCGACCAAGACGGTCTTGGTCGGATCACGTGGATCGACCGTGACCTCCTTCGTGTCCCCGCGGATTTGAAGGATCCCGCCCGATTTGTCGGATTCGAGGACGGACTCGCGCTTCCCTCCCCGAGCTTGTTGAGTTCCGTAGAGGCAACGACCGCTGAGGCGAGCTCGCATATTCGCCGCAAGAGCTGAAGGCAGCCGGAAAGACGATGCCGCAGAATGACTCCATGCGACCGGGCATCTTCACTGAGAGGTAGGCGTGAATGGGATCGCCATGAACTTGGCGTAGCATGGCCTCCCAGATGGCGTGGTAGGCGCGGAAATCCACGACCTCGAAGGTGAGGGTCTCGCGCGGAAGTTTCCGGCTCTCGAAGGTGACGCAGTGTCGACCGCCGAGCGGATGGGCTTGTCGGCCGATGACGCCATGGAAAGGTGCCTTGCTTGGCCGAGGCTTGAGCGCGGACCCTATAGCGTCGAACGCCTCAACGTAGAGGATGTTAAGGCCACGCTTCGCCCATCGCACCTTCGTGAGGCGCCTGCTCCGACGACGGTGACCACCAAATGGTACCTCCCTACCGTGGACGCGATCGGGGTGATCGGTCCGATCAAAGGTGATCGAACTCCACCACCAAGATATTGGGGACGCCCGGCGACGGTGTGGACCTCGCAGAAGCGAGCTTGAGCCGACGCTTGTCGGCGAGTGTCGATCCTCCGAAGATCATGAGGCGGCGCCGGGCTCGGGAACTCGTCGTACGCCTTCTTCTCCGCTCAGCGGGGCCGCGGCGCTTCTTTCCTTTGCCGCGGCGTGGTGGGGACGCTAGAAAGATAGCGCCAGACTTCGCAGCCCCAGTGATTTGTGCTTGACGGAGAACCCATGGTTCGCATGGGCCCATCAATTTCTCGGCGGTGGTGGTAGCGGCGGTCGGCTACCGCCGCCTTGCTGTGGCGGTCGACCGTGGCGACCACTTCGTCTCACGGATCCGCTTCCCGTGCCGCTCCGCTTGTCGGGCGGTGGGAAGGAGACCCGCTTGACGCCTGCCTCTCTGGGCCTTTCCTCCTTCGAAAATAGCCCTACGCCTCCTCACGAGGCGTGGTTGGTGGCGGCGTCGAGGAGCTCCTTGGTGGTCCCGGGCTTGAGGCGGCCCGACCAGTGCACTAAGGCCTTGCAGAAGGTGCCAGATGAAGGCTCCACGACATCGGCGTCGGAGATGTCGGGAGCTCGTTACCTCAAGGAAAACCTCCGATGTAGTCCCGAGAGTCTCCCGGCTGCCGCTGCAGCCTTCGTGTCCCAGGAGTTACCAGGCGCTTATAAGTGCCACGAAGTTACCGACGAAGAGATTCTTCAAGTCACCAGCTTCCTCGCAGTTTTGTTGGCGGTATCGAGCCGTGCTCGAGCCGAGTCCGCGAGTAGATGGGGAGGTACCGATGATGAAGAGATCATCCGCCGCTTCCCCACCCGCACGCGAGCCGGTATCTTGAGCGTACACACAGGTTGGTGGCCCGGTGTACTTGGCAATGTTGGTAGCGCCCGGAATCGGTGAAATCCGCCCATGGATCCTTTGGCAAAAAGCCCGTGGTCCGGACCATCGTGGCTCGGGCTGCAGTAGTGGCGCCACCATCCGCAACACGTGAGTGGCGGCGCCCTCCGCATCTTTCTTCGCGCCTCGAGGGTGGCGCGGATGTCGAGGGCATTACCGAGCGTACCGCGCACCGGGGCGCGTGAGGCTCGGGTGGTTCATGGTGGGTGCGGTCTTGGCGCCTACCGGCTCCATGGCGCAGACGGGCCCGTGGCGAGTAGCGCCCGGTGTGGTAGGGCCGAGGCTCAGATAGGCTTTACGGCGACGCGCTTCCACCACTCAAGGTTCTCGTAGGTAGCTCGGCCTCGGGTTTGCGAGCTCCAAGGCCTCGAGCAAAGATTGCGCCGCAGCCCACGCTTTGGCTTGCGTGAGGGAAAACTGGGGCGCGGATTCGCCCCCAACTTGTGGTGCTTGGCGCGCGCACCGCGGCGCTGCCGCCAAAGACTTGCGCGGGCTCGGGCTCGCCCTGCTCGTGTTGGCTCGGAGCCGGCCGAGCTCGACCTTCGCTTCCTCCGCCTCAAGCGTTGGAGTTGGGCCGGCGAGCTCGAAGGCTGCTAGCCAAGGCCAGCTGCTGGGTATTCCTCCCTGCGCCGGGCACGCGGACGGGACCGTCGTGCTCCGCGTGGCTACGGCCAATCGGCCAGGTTCGCCACGCTTGCACTTCATGCGAGTGCCGCCGCGGGCGGATACTCCGTGGTCGGAGGCTGGAGCCGTGGTCGAAGGGTCTTCCAAAGAACTCGTGGACGGAGGTTGGCATGTAGCCACCATAGCTACAAGTCGTGGCCGGCGGGAGCAGCGGCGAGGATCTCTGCGCGAGTGACGGATCTCCGCCAAAGCAGTTCGTTTCGAAGGAAGTGTGTTCGAAGGGGCGCCTAAGCCGGAGTGGGACGCTGGTGTCCGTGTAATGGCCGAGGAGCCCGGCGGATCGCTCCCGAACACGCCATGCCGCGTTGGAGAAGAATGCCATCAAGGAAGTATCAATGGAGTCCATGCGATGATCGCACCGAGTTTTTTTACAAGCGAGAGGTGGAGCCTCAACACTAGAATGATCTAAACTTAGCTCTCGAACCTCCTCGACAACTTGGGCAAAGTTACATCGAGTTGGCGAAGTGCCAGATTGATATTCATCGACCGTCGCGCTGGTCGGTGGTCTAGTTGGTCGAGTGGTTAGGTAATCCTCCGAAATTGCTCATTATGTCGCGTGACGCTGGAGTTGCCTCGGGACTCCTGCAAAGCTACTCATCATAGCATAATGACGTCGTAGATATCAAAATTCTCATGAGCTAAGCGGAGTCGGGGATCCTGGCCCCGCTGGGGTCGGGAACCTGACACTGGTCTCCACGAATGGAGGATGAGTTTGCGTCTCTTCCTCCAATTGGGCCAACATCCGCCACAAAGCTACTCATCATAGCTATGAAGATTGACCCTTGTGACTCTTCCTCCCCAACATCCTGCTATGAAGATTGACCCTTGTGACTCAGAGGACCTGCCTATCGTGGCTTATATGGCTTATGAACTCCTCCACATCCACCAGAAAATCCCATAACCCTTTTTATAATCATCATAATATAAGGAGCGAAATAGATCCTTTTTCCTCGATCACCGGCAGAAGAATGCATCTCTCGAATGATGAAATCAGCTACATCAAATTTTTGCTTATTCATTATCTTACTCATAATATTCCAGGTATATCCTGTAATCTCATCAAAATTGCCGCACTTGGGATGAACGATGACTCTCACAATCCTGTTGATGAGACTAGACGTGGGAAGAAGATGTGCCATTTTACCTGGCCTCTTGACACAAGCAGAGGGATCATAAAAACTGAATTGATCAGCAAGAGGAAGAATGCTGTTATTATGAATTTTAGGCTGGCTGGTGTGAAAAATTCCCCAAGCCTGCTCAATTTCTTCCTTGGAGGCTGAGTAAACTGCAAAATCTGTCATCCAGGTGATTTCATCAAAAGTACTTGAGACATGAAGAGTAGCATAAAACTGACGAATTATATCTTCATTATAGTCATACTGCTTGGTAACAAAATTCGCGATACCCGCGTCATGAAAGAGCTCAGGCACTCCAACAAACAATGGAATTTTCTTGATATGAACCCAACAAACATGGTGGTCTCACACGCCATCATTTCCGGTTTCACTCACGCGTGAGGCTGTCATGTGGGTCCAGACTATCAGACCCGTTACATAAAACAATTAATTCTAAAATTATTGTTTTGTGATACAAGTTCTCATAAAATATGTAGTTTTATGAAATAGAAGCTAAAATCTGTAGTTTTCTGAAACACAATCTTCTAAAATAGCTAAAATCTGTAGTTTTCTGAAACAAAAATCTTCTAAAATATATAGTTTTATAAAATATAAACTAAAATCTGTAGTTTTCTGATAGTTTGTAAAAAACCTATAGTTTTGTGAAATTTACTCTTTAAAAAAAGATGCACAAGATGGGGTGGTATTAGGGTTTCAAAAACTGACAAAAACTTACCGCTGCGGTTGAAGATTCAAAACCGGTCGGTAAACCGGTCTAATTAAAATAAATTATGTGGTGTAAACTGCTCGAAAATCATTGAAAATCGCTCAAAAACCGGATTTAAAGAACATTCAATTGGTCGGTTGGTTTCATTTTTTTTCAAATTTTTTGATTTTTAACCCTACGATTTGTGACAATTTTTGAGCTGTTTTCTCGATTTTTGAATTTCGAATGTTTTTTTTTTCAAAAACGGTTTTATGAACCTGGGTGGTAGATATGTTCTCAGCTGTGGCGCTTGGAGTTGACGGCCGATCGCGCGGGCCAACACGAGTACGCGACCTCGTGGACCGCGTAGCACGGCAACGATGGACGGCCATGTGGAATCTGTTATAAAACGTAGTCGTTTCACCCACGATAAATCAACAGTACACCAACAGAATCACACGATCAAGAAAAGGAGCACACAGAATATTGGGTGGAACTCTCTTGCTTTATTAGATTGATTTTTTATATGGGGGGAAGCCCAATATATAGAGGAAAGCATAAGAGATGAGTTCGAATTCGCCCACAAATAAGAGATAGATAATAACCGAATTGGTTACAGAAATCTTATCACATAACACTCCCCCTTGGGCGAATACCACGTAATGCACATGTCTCGTTAAAAACTCCACTCAAAAACCCAGTGGGAAAAAGGAGATGAAGAAAAGAGTACATTGCACTCGTCCTTTATGTTGCACTAGTTGCCTCGTTAAAAACCTTTATGTGAGAAACTTCAGAAAAACTCACTAAGGGAAAAGAGTACAACTTATAATCTTCTAGATTTATATTAAGATCTTCATAATCACCATAAGGGTTATGGTTCAAGGGTTCACTCCTCCTGAACTTTGCATATCTCTAAGTCTTCTCATTCCAATGTCTTTAACACATCTTTGAAATGTGGATTTAGGCAAGGACTTATTGAATAAATCTGCAAGATTTTCACATGACTTAGTTTGCAATATCTTTATCTCACCGTTCTTCTGGAGTTCGTGAGGATAGAATAACTTAGGAGAAATATGCTTCGTGATATTACTCTTTACATAACCCAATTGCATTTGTGCAACACAAGTAGTATTATCTTCATATATAATCGTGGGGTATCGACGGTTTTAAGGCCATATGACTTCTGGATGTGGTTAATTACACGTCGTAGCCAAACACATTCACGTGAGGCTTCATACAAAGCTATGATCTCTGAGTGGTTGGTAGAAGTAGCCACCAAAGTCTGTTTACAAGACCGTCAAGAAACGGCTGCACCACCACAGAGAAACACAAAACCACTCTGTGATTTGGCACTGTGGGGATCAGACAGGTAGCCAGCATCCGTGTATCCCACCATGGTTAAGTCTTGGTTCTTCTGAAAAAATAATCCAAGATCTTGAGTACCTTGGAGGTATCTGAGTAAAATCATGACATCAGCCCAATGTCTTCTAGTTGGGGTTGCACTATGTCTTGCTAGCAAATTCACAGCGAATGCAATATCAGGCCTTATGCAATTCGCGAGATACATAAGCGCTCCAATGGCACTTAGATATGGAACTTCAGGTTCTGAGACTTCCTCATTTTTCATCCTTGGTATGAAAGGGTCTTTATCCACTTCAAGGGATCTCACGACCATGGGGGTTTTCAAAGGATGTGATTTATTCATATTAAACCTTTCCAATACCTTTTGAGTATAGGAAGACTGGTGTACAAGAATTCCTTCTGGGAAATGCTCTAGCTGCAGGCCTAAGCAAAATTTGGTTTTACCCAAATCTTTCATCTCAAACTCCGTCGTGAGGTAAGCACTTGCTTCCTTTATCTCCTCTGTGGTTCCGATGATATTCAGATCATCGATATATACTGAGATGACACAGAATCCATTCTGGGATTTCTTTATGAACACACAGGGACCATCATCATTATTCGAGTATCCCTTCTTCAGGAGGAACTCACTCAGTCGGTCATACCACATTCTCCCTGACTGTTTTAACCCGTATAGCGATCTCTACAGTTTGACGCTATACATGTTGCGATTATTAGGATCCGGAACTTTGACTCCTTCAGGGACTCTCATATAAATGTCCGTATCCAGTGACCCATATAAATATGCGGTCACTACATCCATCAACCGCATTTTTAAATTTAAACCAGCTGCCATTGATATTAAATATCTAACGTTATTCCACTCATTACAGAGAATAGGTTTCATCGTAATCGATGCCGGGTCTCTGCGTGAACCCTTGTGCTACAAGCCTCGCTTTATATCTCACCACCTGGTTGTTTTTATTTCTCTTCCGGATGAAAACCCATTTTGATCCTACAGGAAACACTTTAGGAGGTGTTCGGTCAATAGGACCGAATACTTTCCTTTTACTAAACAAGTGCAATTCTGCCTCAATTGCTTCTTTCCATTTGACCTAATCTGAGCGCTTCTGGCACTCTGTCATGGACTTTGGTACTGGATCTAGTTCAAGAGTTTTAGCAATTTTAGAGGCGAAATAAATGTCGACAATTGTAGTCTTTCTTTTATACAATTCTCTTGAATCCACATAATTTATGGATATTTCTTCATTCATTTCTTCCAGCTCGTCATGATTTTCCACAACGACGGAGTCTGGGTGTTCCGACTTCTCAACGTCAGATTGTGCACGCAAATATTTGCTAGGATTCCCATCTTCAGGATGGCTCACTTCAGGGAGGTTACCATCTTCAGGATGGCTCACTTCAGGGATTTTCTCAATATTAGGTTGAGCTTCTTCAACTATCTCAGGTAGTGATCTCACTTGTTCGATTCTTCGTTTCTGCGGACGTCTCCGCGGAACTGAGTCCCGTGCACCTGAAGGCCTCCCCCTCTTTTTGTCATGAGAGGCAAGAGTGGGTTCAATAACCTTCTGGGGTATTTTCACTCTTTCAGGTGTATTTACTGCAGGTATATGAGATTTTGTCACTCCCTTATGATCTGTGAAGGCATCTGGCAAATTATCGGCTATTTGTTGCACACTTATTATCCTCCGAACTTCAAGTTCGGCTTCTTTAGTGTGTGAGTCTAAGGACTGAATGACAGTGGCATTCCAATCTATTTCCCGGCATCCTTCAATGTGGTACTTATCTCCCCCTAATGCCGGAAAATTGTCCTCATCAAAAATACAATCAGCGTACCGAGCCGTGTACAGATCCCCTGTCATAGGCTCTACGTATTTAATAATTGACGGAGATTCATATCCTACATAGATCCCCAACTTCCGGTGAGGTCCCATGGTGGTACACTGAGGTGGAGAGATTGGTACGTATACAGCACAACCAAACTTTCACAGATGGGAAATGCTTGGTTCTTTCCCATACACTAGCTGTAAGGGGGGAGTTTCATGGTATGCAGTTGGTCTGAGTTGAATTAATGATACAGCGTGCAGCACTGCATGGCCCCAACAGCTGGTGGGTAACCTATAATTCTGCAAAAGCGGCCTAACAATAAGCTTTACTCTCTTAATTAATGACTCTGCAAGGCCATTTTGTGTGTGGATATGGGGTACAAAGTGCTCTACATTAATGTCCAGAGCCAAGCAATAATCATTAAATGCTTTTGAGGTAAACTCGCCAGCATTATCCATGCGAATGGGCTTAGTCCTTTCTTCTGGAAAGGAGGCTCTTGATTTAATAATTTGGGCGATTAATTTAGCAAAAGCATAGTTTCTAGTAGATAAGAGACATACATAGGGCCATCTAGTAGAAGCATCTATTAGAACCATAAAATATCTAAAGGGGCCCGACAAGGGCTGAATTGGTCCACAGATATCACCTTGAATTCTCTCCAGGAAATTCAGTGATTCTTCCCTAACTTTGAGATGAGAGGTTCGCACTATCGGTTTTCCTTTAGCACAAGCAGAGCGTATAAAAGCTTCAGGTTTAGGAAAGACTGTAGTTTTTATGTTATGGCCAGCAGAATTATTTATTATTCTTCTAATCATATTCAACCCAGGATGACCCAGACGATCATGCCAGATTTTAAATATTTCTGGGGTTTTAACTATAGTTTTCATCGCAACATAAACTTCAGGTATATATGTGTAATATAATCTGGAGGAGAAAGAAGGAAGTTTTTCGACCACACGTTTATTACACCCGTCAAACTTAATCATGAGTAGGTATTTTGTACCATCCGCATTTTCAGTCTCTATGTGGAAACCATTTAGACGGATGTCTTTGAAACTGAGAAGAGTGCGACTGGACTTTGGGTATAATAGGGCTTTCTCTATAATTATGCGAGTGCCCATATGGAGAACTATGATGGCTCTTCCGGTGCCAACAATGAGAGCATCGCTTCCGGCGATGGTCATAATATTTCCAGTTTTCTTAATCAAGGTCTGGAAATATTTAATTTCCCTGAGAATTGTATTTGTGGTGCAACTGTCTACAAGACAGATTTCCTCCTCCGCCATTGGATTTTACAGGTGTTTTATGTTAAAGATATAAAAATAATCAAACATTTGTTACAACAAGAACAAATAATATAGAACAAGCATAGCATGATTAAATAAAATTTCCTAAAAAATTACACTTTATTGAATTTGACCGATAATCGCTCAACTGGAGCGTAGACCATTGTTCATTTAGGAACACAAAAACTAAACTGATAAAAGAGACTCTTAAGGAGACTCTAGAAAAAGGATAATGTGACATTGACTCTGAAGAAAGACTGGGAGACTACTGCATGTCTCCATACAAATAATTTGTATCATCCTCCTGGGATTTATCTTTATTCTTCTGGAATTCTTTTAGCTCATCTTCAATAAAATCATCATCTTCCATAGGAGTATCACCATATCCAAGAAGGCCCTTTTTGAATTCTTCTGTAGGGTTGGAGATTTGATCATCATCTAATTCCATTGTCAACAACAGGTTGAGTAAAGAAATGTGTCTCCGCCTTATTCCCTTGATTCTTCTGAAATCTCCCAGTGGATTTCATATAAATTTCTACTAAATGCTTTGGGGTGCGGCATGTACGTGACCAATGATCAGTACATCCACACCTAAAGTATGGTTGGTTAGGATCATTTGCTTTATTTGTTGGTCCTTTCTTCTAAAGCGACCAGATCCATTTCATTTTGTTTTTTCACTGGTATTTACCTCTTCCTTTATGATTTTTGTCATTCTTCCATTTATCCCCTTTCTCTCTTTGGCCCTTTCTGTGGCCTCAGCTATTACTAGCCTGCTGAGCGTTTGCATGTGCTTCAGACAATGCATGACTCCCACTAGGTAGGACTTGATGATTTCTCATTAGAAGTTCATCGTGCTTTTCTGCTTCTAGTAAAACACATATTAGCTCTTAGTACTTCTAGTATTTTGCATGGCGATACTGTTGCTGCAGTATCCTCGTATTGGGGTGGAATGTGCACAATGTCTTGTCGATCTTTTCAGCTTCTGTAATCTTTTGGTCACAGAATGCTAGTTTGGCAACAATCTTGTGTATGGCAGAGTTGTATGTTGTCACCGACTTAAAATCTTAAAACTGTAGGAGGGTCCATTCCCATTGTGCTTCTAGCAACAGAATGGATCTTTGCTGGTTATATCGTTCCTTCAGAGAATTCCATAGAGCTAGTGGGTCTTCCTCCATCAAATATTCGGCCTTCAGGTCTGTATGAAGATGGTGCCTCAGGAAGTGCAAAGCTGCGCATTTAGCGGCTTCAGGGATAGCAGGGGCGCCAGCTTCAGGCTGGAAAATTGTAGCTACTGTCCTGATAAAAGTCATACTAGCAAACTTCAACCAAATGAAAAATAGTAAAAACCACGTTAGAAGATTTTGAAAATTTTTATGGATGTTCCTGATGTATCATTAATGCTTCTATAAATTTTCATATGATAATCAAGCTTAACTAAATTCCAAAAATTCTGACAGTGCTACGTCCTGATAAAAGCCTGATGATCAATACATAGATTTATTTTAATAATAAAAAAAGGTTTAAAATTTTTGGAAATTTTGCAGAAGGGCTCTAAGGAAATGATTAAGATCTCATAAAAATTTTGAATCATGATCACGCTCCAGTGAATTTATAAAATTCTTACAAATGCACTGCACCATTTATGTTCTTTCTGTTTTTGATTTTTGAAATATAACAAATGAATTTCAATGCATACATAGATTTGATTGAGCAAACAAAAAAGTTGAAAATTTTATAGAATGATACTGAGGCAATTCTTCTTAAGATCTCTTTTTTTTAATCATGATCACACTCGAGAATATTTATAAAATTCTGACAAGGTTACTTTCCCAACAATTATGTTCATTCGGTTTTTGATTTTTTGAAGATAAAATATGAAGTTCAATTATTTTGAAGATTTTTATGTATGATCCTACACTTCTTAGGATGGTGTCATAATTTTTTTTACATCATGATAAAGTATATACAATTTTATAAAAATCCAATATTGTTTCTGAAGTTTTTATAAAATGTCTCAAAAATTCGTTTTTTTCAACAAATTTTCATAGTAGATGATTATATTAAAGGTTATCGATCAATTCCGACAAATTCGGTCAAACCCCATCTCTCTGAGATTACTGTAACAATTTAAGCTTTTTTGAAATTTTTTACGCTGATAAAAAATTCAAAACTCCTCTACCTCCGATAAATAAGATTTTACGAGATTTCAACCAGATTTTAAACCTTGAGGCCAGGTTCAGTGTACCTACGGCTAAAAGAAGGTTCAGTGCACCCCGTACCCACGTGCCGCTTTTGTTTTCCCTGGTATTATTGTGCTCAGTGCTCAAGAGTCTAGACGGATAAGTCATAAGTACGTCAATCCCCGAAACGAGGTACTTCCTCGTGAGAACGATTTCTCGCGAACGCACAACAGAGGCACTTCTCCTCGTTCCCTCTCAAGTCAAGCGTAGAAAAATCAGTTCCCAGCACAAAAAATACATGGTAGGTACCGGACCGCTGGCACTCACATAAGTTTCGAATTAATCACTTTTTCTGGTCTTCCTTTTTCTCAAAAAAAATTTGACTCCCTCTCAAAATATTTTCAAATATAGTTCTTTTCCTCGTCGCACAAGATGTGGTAGACGATATCTATCGATGTTCAAGATCTAGAGAGTATCTTAATCGAGCTTATAAAAATATAATTGTGGACTCTTGTAAACAAGATGGTAGAAAACGAATATAGAAAATTGCTACTTTATTAGCCAAATGGCTTAACAGAATACAAATATTACATAATTTCTATCTATGCAAATTGCTCCTCCCTTGATAATGCGAAGGAGCTCCCTATTTATATCGAAAGTAGAGGCAGTAGAGACACCATGTAACCGAGAGTTATCTTTCTGTCAAAATGTGTTTTTTCTAGTGATAACTTTCGGGTAGTTATATGATATGTACCTGTCAGAAAACTATCCATATGGAGGCATGTGTGAGGATAACCGCTTGTTCTCGACCAGTTTTTTTGTCAGGGTGATTATTTCTCTGGTAAGGAGTGACTAGTGTGAAGCAAAGTTATTGACCGTCTTGACTGAACCGGTTGAAAACTTAACCGTTCAGATAAGGATGGGCTTCGTTCAATATTATAGGATTTATGTGTTGTAGCCCATTAGTAGAGTATGGTCATGAATGATTAAGGGCCCAAATAAACAAAAGACTTTTAATCCTCGTAGCTCATTTTCCTATAGCAGAAGACGTGACAGGCGATATCTGTCCCCTGCTATACACAGGGAGTGTGGGAACCATCACTATTGCGCCCATGGAACGCGGCAGTCGGCAAGCATGGTAGCGGACGGCGAGTGCGGTAGCAGTCGCTGCCTCGCACCTAGTGTGTGGGAGGAGCTGGCGTAGCCGTGGGAGGCGAGCGCGGGAGCAGAGGTACTATGACCGGCGTGTGTGGGAAGAAGGATACCGTGGTCGGAGAGCGTGAAAGATGCATTCGCCGTAGAGGAGTATGGAGAATAAACTATCTAGTAGGAACGATACTACATTTGTAATTTTATTAAGAAGAAAGATAATTTTGTAAAGAAAAACGAAAAAGTGGCGACGGCGGTGGTCGCCGCCGCCGCAGACAGACACGGGCCATCACCACGAGCACCACCACGCCGACTCCCGGCCGAGCCTCCTTTTCCGCAAGCTTTTTTGCCTCGCGCGTTAACTCATGTTTTCGTAGATTTCCTGCCGCCCGTCCCATCAACCGCCGAAGATAACGGTCGTGGCAGCGCGGCAGGCACTCGCCGTGCACACGACAGGACATGCGGGCGTCTAGAGAAAAAAAAGAAAACCAGCCAAAGCAACCATCGCACTGCCACGTGCTCGCCCAGCGCGGCGGCACCTGTCCGGCCGCTGCGCGCGGCGCGTCGTGCTGCATGCCGCGCGCGCGCTTTTCGCAGCCGCCGCCGAGGCCACCCGAAGCCGGACTCGTGTCGACCCACCCGCCCCCACGCAGCGCGCACCACGTGCCGGCGAATCATTTGACTACTCTCCGTCGTCGTATCGTGCCGGTCTGCGATGGAGTGCTAGCTAGTAGGAGCAGCCACCTTTTCTTTTGGGCATGTGTCTGCTTGTCTGGCGGTTCGTTGTGATCAGGGTTTCGGATTTCGGTTTCGGATCAAATACCGTTCATGCCCGGAAAACGAAATTTCGCTAAATTCGTAATTTCGAGAAATTCGTCCGAAATTCAAATTCAAAATTTGAATCCGGTTTTTTTCTACCGGAAATTCAATTTAGCGAAATGGCGAGATCTCGCCGAAAAGCGAATTTTCGCCAGATGGACAAGCTGAAAATTGGTCCAAAAGATGGAGAAAATTTCGAAATTTTTGTGGAGAGTTCGACGTATTATTAATGTTGTCATAAAATTTCAGATTTTTTGAATCATGTAAATTTTTAAAAATTGAAACATTGGTACTGTCGTAATGAAACGCCACCGCAATTTAGAACCGAATGAAAAATGAGACAAAGCATGTTATAAATATTTGAAATTTTAATAGCATGATTCTGACATGTGAATAATATTGCCATAAAATTTTGAGTTGTTATTGAAGCTCGAGGAATTTTTAAAAATTGTGGAATTCGGTATGTGAAGTAAGAAATTTCAAAGACATTTTGACTAAAATTCAAGATTGGGAGTCATAATTCAAACAATTAGTGTATATTGACATAAAATTATTAAGAATGTAATAAAATTGATACACAACAAGTCTTCACATATTTGCATATGACAATTAAATGAATGTATGTTTGCATCACATACCTACGAGTAGTAAAGCGCCCGTGCAAACTCCACCTCCGTGTTGTCGACAATGATCTCGTGGTACCTCCTCTCGTGTTGTTGCTTGTATTCCTCCTGTGTCATGTCTCGTGGTAGCCAGCGCACTTCCAATGCTTTGTAATGAGACTCCTGTGTCGAGTTTCTCGAATCGGTGAAGGTACATGACATTGGCGGATGAGTGCCGTGCGTATGGATCGACATATGGATCATTGTAGTCAAATGGCAAAGAGATGCTCGATCCATCATAACTCGTCTCAGAATCGTACTACCCCTCGATCCCATCCGTACCCACCCGATCCCATCCATACGGCATTTGACTATACCCGTATGCTCAACCGAATGCCCAAATGGTCGGAGGACTCGCCACTACACCATGATTGAGCACCATCCTGTGGTTGTCTTGCTGGCCCACCCCCACCACGCGATGTGCCCTTCCGCCATCTGCTGGTCTGGTCTGCTGTTAGTCACCTCTCGGGCGAGACCCTCCGATGCAATCCTCCCGCCGGTGATTGTGATTGTGATGTGGCGGGAGGAGTACCGGTCGACTCCGTTCCGTCATCGCCAGAGAGTCTGCGCGTGCAGCCATTGAGCTACTATCGAGGTATCGCACATTATGAGAAGGTGTTGCCGTGTCGCCCTCATCGCCGACAATAGGCTCATCATCAATTCGGCCTTTCCTTTTTCCTTACCACTCGGCTGCCCCGATAACTTTTGTAATCCGCCTAAAGCTCCTGCTAGAGTGTCGTCATCCTCGGCGTCGTAGCACGCTTTCTCTTCCCGTGTGCGTGTCTCCGATGTTCCACTCGCCAACTGGGAGGCTCTTCCTCCCGTGGCCAATTAGAAGTAAGGTTAACATTGTTCTCGTGTTAAAAGTGGAATGGAAAACAATTGCATTGTTTACCCGTTGCCTCATACATCTCTTCCACTGGGATGGAGTCAACCACGAATCTCATTGGGAGGGTGGGTCGTCTGCCTTGTCCTCGTCGAGTAGAGGCTCCTCAAGAGACTGGATGAGTCGAACCACTCGCAATTGGGTCATGCCGGGATGCATCGCATCCTCGATCAGCGATCCACGGGGTCTTCGCCTTGGAGTCCGGCGAGTGGATTCATAGTCTCAAGGCGAAGTCGCAGTTGTAGTGCACGAACACGAGCCGCTGGAGCTTAGCATAACTTAAACGGTTTCAGAGTCGCGTGTGCACCAAAGCAAATGTGCTCCAATTGCGTTCACACCCACTCGACGATGCGCACCGGACACCAACCTCAAGGCGAACTTTTGCACACAAGCGCCTCATTCCCAAGGCCATCCACCATTGAGTCATGAACAACACGGAAAAAGAAAAGTCGATGAGTGCTACACAACAACATACCAACCAACCTCGCTTTATGTACTTACCGCCAGTCATTTGGTTATCGACGGCTACTGGTCTCGCGTAAGCCGGTGGCAAAACGTCCCTGTCTAAGACGGTATGTGTCTGCTTCTCGTAGAGCCTTCACCGCTGTTACAACATTGGCCTGGACTGCAGAGGGAGGAGGCTGGAGAAGTGAGTGCAGGGGAAAGTGAAATGGCGAGAGCCTCTGGTGGAATGAGTTGTGAAGGAACTTCAATGATTGACGATGTATTAAAGCCTCCGACAAAGTAGGTACATGACTTGAAAGGAAAGGAAAAGGAGAAAGAGTCTTGAAGATTTTTAATCAAGGTTAAAAGACCTCTCATGAGGTTGTAACAGAGTGTTGAGTTATTTTAAGAGGAATAGTGCCTAAGATCTTGATTTAATCCTAAGTGTGGAAATGACTCAAAATCATACCTTGAAATCATGCTAGTTGCATTTGGAACAAAGTTTTAAATGTTCTGCTTTTTTACCTAAGATTTTTACCTAAATTTTTACCTAAGTTGCATTTAGAACAAAGTTTTAAATGTTCTGCATTTTTACCTAAGTTTTTACCTAAGTTTTAGCAATTTCAATTTTTTCCGGATTTTTCCATCCGGCAAGAAAACCTCGTTCACGCCGGACCACTTGGAAGTAGTCCGGCGCAAAAAGGGAATCGTTCACGGGACTACTTCCAAGTGGTCCCGTGAACTGACTTTTATCCTATTTCGATTTTTATTTTTAAAACATAACAAATGATGTCAAAATATTTTCATAAATTTTATGTATTATCCTACATATCTTATGATACTCCCATAAATTTTTCATAGCATGAAAATGCATTCTCAATTTTTAAAATTCAGAGAGTGTTTCACTTAAGTGCCAAAAAGTCTAAAAATAAACTTTTTCAAACATTATCATTGAAGATCACTTCGAGAACTTATTGATATAATTCCGGTCAGATCCGCCAAAAAATTCAAATTCGGTTTAAAATTCAAATCTCTAGCTTTTTAAAAATCTCACCGAAAAATAAAAATTCAGCGGTTTCATGTAGCAATTTCACTTTTTTCCAGATTTTCCCATCCGTATAACAACAGCTCGTTCACGCCGACCACTTGAAGTAGTCCGGCAAAGCAAAGGTCGCTTCACGCCGGACTACTTCCAAGTGGTCCATGTGAACCGACTTTTTATCCTATTTCTCGATTTTTATTTTTAAAACATAACAAATGATGTCAAAATATTTTCATAAATTTTATGTATTATCCTACATATCTTATGATACTCCCATAAATTTTTCATAGCATGAAAATGCATTCTCAATTTTTAAAATTGAGAGAGTTTACAGAAGTGCCAAAAGTCTAAAAATAAACTTTTTCAAACATTATCATTGAAGATCACTTCACGAGAACTTATTGATATAATTCCGTCAGATCCGCCAAAAAATTCAAATTCGGTTTAAAATTCAAATCTCGGCGGTTTTATAAATCTCGCCGAAAAATAAAAATCCGAAATATATTGTAGCAATTTCAAATTTTTTCGGATTTTTACATCCGCCGGCTCTATCTGGCTCATTTGGTCCAAATCCAGATTTCGGCGAGATTTCGCCGAATTTCGGCGGTTTTTGTAACCTTGGTTGTGATTCGCGTGTTTGCTTGGTCCCCACGTGTGCGCTCCTACCCGCCAAAGCAGCAGTAGAAAAAGCGTCGAATATTGGGGAGGGGATAAGCGCTGCTGAGTTAGCGTCGGAATCTTCTCGACGATGCATGTTGTGGGTTGTGACTGCGGTCCCCACGCAATGATACAGCTCCCTCCTCCTAAATTTTTTAGATGTGTTTTTTTCCAAGGGTCTTATTCACAGATATAAAGTGAATTTTATATTTTAATATAAAATTAGTATGATGTTTTTTTTCTATATTCTTAATAAATATCTGTGTTTACTCTATGTTCTCTACACATATGCATTGAGTATAGTGCTTAATACTAATAATTAGAGGTAATATGATCATTTTCAATATCCTTTTGGTCTAAATGTCAATAAAAAATACACCTTGTAAACTTGAACAGATTGAGGCCTTATTTGGGAGTTTAAAGGCAGCTTCACCTTTTGAAAAGCCAATAAACCCTCAAACAACTCAGCTTTTAAGAGGTTTTTTTGACATAAGCCACAAGTTAAAAACTAAGCTAGATCTACTTTTATAGCTTATTGCTGAGAAAAATTAGCTACTTATTAAATAGTCTCTTATAAAAAAAATACATCACCTTTTTATCTTCCTAAATAGACCCTGAGCGGTAAGATAGAGGTGCTGTTTTTTTTTACACTCCTCTTTTCATGATCATCTCTCCGGAATTTTTTTTATTCCGTACGGCGCGGACTTACCGACTTTTCAGTTTGTACCGCTCCTTAATTGGTCTGTGTAACATGGGAAAGCTTCGCCATAAAGGCGTGAGTATGAAGTTTAGCTAACCAATTCTGCCGTTGTTATCTGCTACTAAGCATCAGGGGTGGAGCTAGCAGGTGATCAGGCCTCGGGCCGGCCAGCTAGTCCACGGGCTGTAATAAAAAGAAGAGAGATGGGTGGTTCACGAGCCACGGTTCGGGTGGTACAAGATCTGGATCCGTCACTGCTAAGCATATCTAAAATGTGAGCGAAGATTTAATGAATAAGGTAGTACTAACGGTGTAAGAAAAGGAAGATAATAAACGTCCCCCTTCTTTGACAGCGCATACATGCCTTTTGTACTTTAAGCTTATCTGGATCACTTGCATTTGCGATTTCCTCGGTTATCGAATACATATCATTCTAACTTTTAAATTGTATTTCAAAATATATATTATTTTACAATTTCGATACGACTTTTTTACCATTTTTCAACTCAATATTGCACTTCAACTACTTTTAAGGACGTTTACTCTAAAAACTAGAGTAAGATGCTATTCAAAGATATAATAAAAATAGATAATACAATCTTGATAGATATGTCTTGATTCATATCTATTTAAGAAGGGAGAGAGGACGGTCACAAATTTAACCGTAGCGATACCCTGTTTCACCAATCTATCTCCTACTTCTTTGGAGATATCTTCTTAAAGCAAGTACAATAACAAAACTCACTATTTACTCTATCTCTCATTCATATCATCTAGAGTAAACAATAAAACCAGCTTGTAAATGTTGCCTATAGAGAAATACTTTCGACTATAACATTAAAGCTTAAACAGTAACCATATCTTATCCATATCATTTAGAGTAAGTATATTTGCTCCTACACGGGTTTTTGACTAACGATAACACGTTGTTCCCCGTACAAGCTAGCTGCCGTATGAGAGTTAATTCTCTTCTCTCTTTTTTTTCTCACTCTCCTGCATATAACAAATCCGATATATCTCTACTACTTCTAATTACCAGTTGGTGGCGGCGGTCCGTTCTTCACCCCTACCCCTACCCCACACCCCCCACCGCACCGACAACACACCCCACCGATTTAGAATGAACTCTTAATTTGGAATGAATAAGTACGTATCCGTGTACTATAGCTACGATATGTATGAAATATGTAAAGGTTTGCAATTCTTTTACCATCCACATTGTTGTATATTTGGAAATGAAGATACTAATGCCTTTTCGTTGCAATATAACTATTTATCTTCAGATCTTTTAGGATGTATACCAGGAATAGAATATTATTTCTATATATGCCTTAATATCATAAATGCCTTATGTACTATGTACAATATATTTGGTTTTAATTCATGCTGGAGGAGAAACCATTAAAACTTGTGTAATCGAAAGAAATAGACGTTTGATCTTATAGCATAATTTTCTTTTATTGCTTGACATTTATGTTTCGTTACCAATTTTATTTTTCGTAGCAACGCACAGGCATCGAACTAGTACTTACTAATAGTAAGCTAAGATGATCTTATTAAACCTACCCTTGCACTGAAAAGGCAAAAGCAACTGTGTTCGTGAATTTCATGAAACTTTTGGACGTCTACACTATCCACCCCACCCGTACATCCACAGGGTGCCCATCTGAAAACACGGCGATTGGAGCGCGCCCGCGGCTGGCTACAGGAGAGCCACCTCGGCCGACCGCACCGCAACCGCAGAAGGCAAGAAAAAAGCTTTATAAAAGGCAGGCTCATCCGTCGCAATACTGCTGAAGTCGGCCGTGACGCCATCGCCGGAGCCAACCCAATCCCGCCGCGCTGAGGTGGCCGCCCGCGCTGCGCCTTCCGCGAAACCCACCACCTCACCCCCCTCCCCCGCCACACGTGCCCAATTCCTCCGGAAACCATCCATCCCCCCTTGGCTTCTTCCCTTTCCCGCAGCCGCCGACTCATACATACTCCCCTGCTTTGACTCCCTTCCGCCGAAGCTTCCAGACCGGCACCTCCCCTCTATTTATCCCTCCCCCACCCGCAATTCCTCCTCCATTCGAGAAATTCGTAGAATTCATAGGACACAGCCAGAAGCGGAAGCGGCAGCAGCAGCGGCGAAGTGAAACAAGAGATCAGCAACTTTCTTGAATTCAGGGGTCAAGAGGAGAGGGAGGGAGGGATCAAGAATGGGGATGGCGGTGAGGAGGAAGGAGAGGGACGCGGAGGCGGAGCTCAACCTCCCGCCGGGGTTCCGGTTCCACCCGACGGACGACGAGCTCGTGGAGCACTACCTGTGCAAGAAGGCGGTGGGGCAGCGCCTGCCGGTGCCCATCATCGCCGAGGTCGACCTCTACAAGTTCGACCCCTGGGACCTGCCGGAGAGGGCGCTGTTCGGGGCCAGGGAGTGGTACTTCTTCACGCCCAGGGACCGCAAGTACCCCAACGGGTCGCGCCCCAACCGCGCCGCCGGGAACGGCTACTGGAAGGCTACCGGCGCCGACAAGCCCGTCGCGCCGCGGGGCCATACCTTGGGGATCAAGAAGGCGCTCGTATTCTACGCCGGCAAGGCCCCCCGCGGGGTCAAGACCGACTGGATCATGCACGAGTACCGCCTCGCCGACACCGGCCGCTCCGCCGCAGCTGCCAAGAAGGGATCCCTAAGGGTAAGCTGCTGCTGCTGCTACCACTGATCCAAATCTTTCGCTTAGTTCTTTTGAGCCAAAATTTGGCTTCAAAAAAGTTCATTGCTTCGATTAATCTGTTGAAACTTATTTTGATCTGAATTGGCGCGTGCAGTTGGATGACTGGGTGCTTTGCCGGCTGTACAACAAGAAGAACGAGTGGGAGAAGATGCAGATGGGGAAAGAGGCCAAGGAAGAGGCGTCGGACATGATCACCTCGCATTCCCACTCGCACTCGCAGTCCCATTCCCACTCGTGGGGCGATACGCGCACGCCGGAATCGGAGATCGTGGACAATGACCCGCTCCCGGAGCTGGGCTCGTTCTCCGCGTTCCAGGACCCGGCGGCGCAGATGACGATGATGGTGCCCAAGAAGGAGCAGGAGGTGGAGGGGCAGAACGCCAGGAACGACCTGTTCATGGACCTCAGCTACGACGACATACAGAGCATGTACAGCGGCCTTGACATGCTGCAGCCGGGGGACGACTTCTACTCGTCGCTCTTCGCGTCGCCGCGTTTCAAGGGGAACCAGCCCGGCGTCGGCGGCTTGGCCCCCTTCTGAAGAAGACGGCGGGGGGAGACGACGTGGCCAACCTGCAACCTATGTAAATACAGCATAGAAACGGGACCGGTTACTTACCGGGTTAAGAATAGTCGAGGTGTGGTGTGGTGTATGGAGTCCGGTGCTGGGGCTGGGACATTCTTTCGTTTTTCCTTTCACTCATATGGTAGATATATGCAGCCCATTCTCTTCAGTAGAACCGACCAAATTTTGTTCTTCTAATTCCTATTGCTTCCGCGTGCTCGTATGATAATTGGTCCTGCAATGTGATCCGAATCTCTCAACTTGATAACACATACGCGCGCGCGCACGTTAAGCCCAGTTACGCGAATGTTACGATAACTTGCTCATCTGAAATGATCGGCAGGGCTCGCTTGATTTGAGTACGACCATCTCTGACCTTATTTCCATGAAGCAGAGGCATAGTTCAGAAAAAAAAAATTAACCAGTGAATTCAGCTTCTTGTGTTCTCTGCATTTTGCCTTGGCGGAAACAATATTACAAACATCAAATCATCTTGACAAAATTGGAACTACAACAGGATAAGCGAGTCGGGGAAAGAGATTGCACATACAGGAGGGAAAGGAAAACACACAGCTCAATTCTTATTGATATTGGATAGTTCCGATACACCAATACAAATCACAAAAAATCAGAGGACGACTCCTGCAAGGTCAAATGCGCAAACTTACAAGGAAATCAAACCCTGCAATCGTGGAATCAGGAATACTGAATGAAGGTCGGAGTTTAGCCGCATGCAAGAGATCGCAGACAAAGGTATCATCAGATCTCCTTGAACGCAGCGAAGAGGTCCCCGTGGATGTAGTTGTTGTCCACAAGGCTAACCAAGTAGTAGCTCTTCTGAACCTGAATGTGAAAATCCAAGAAATATATCAGAAATGCATTTAGAATATATAAGTCGTCCACATTAGTGTCAGAAGTACATTTAGCTGATTTCAGTGTATTCCAGAAATCAATACATTGGTGTATTACTGAAATTTAAGTACAAACGCTAATGCTAGATTGCACTTAATGCCATATGGAACTGATAGTTCAGATAGCATGTGTGGTGAACTAAATCAAATGTCATCCAAATGCTGAAAGGTGTCTCTCTGATCTAGCTAGAAGCTTTCAGCAAAACTGGGGGAGAGCAGATTAATCAGCTAAAAACACAGCACTTAGTTGCACAGAGGGCTTCACTGCACGTGTTACTAGCATAAAAGACTGAAGAAATATTGAAGTACCTTCTCTAGTAATTCCCTAGACGAGTCACCCTCAGGGAATAGGCAAGCCCATCCCCTTGACCAGATTTCAAATGCTTCGTCTTTCCAAACCATAAAGCTGGCCGAATCAACAACGGTAGGCTGGATAATCTCCTTCCCAGGGAAAACACCCCATGTGACAGCATTCACCGCGTTTGTGGGAATGTTTGAGTGTGATTCCCCTTCATTGTTCACAGCAATATATGTAAGAGAAGGGAATGCTTTGCTCTTCTCAATTAGTTGATCCAGCTTCTGTTTTGCACAGAAGAATTCAACATAGGCCTTCTGGTAAACATAGCCTCCTGGGCCACCCCATCCTGCAGAACAGGACACCAAGAAGCAGGTTGTTCTTGATAAGGCACACACCATACGGCATTGCACAAAATATACTAAAACAAGAATAAAAGATGGCGTATGATTTACTAAAACAAAACTTTCTTGGGTGAGACGTCCCCTGTGAGGCTGACTGTTTGGTAGCACAGGTTTGTATGCTGATGATTAAAATGGGCACAACCCTACAGCTGGTATGCTTGGGTACTGCTTTAGTGGTGGGTGACTGCACAAGCCCATGCATACTTCAGCATCCTCACAGCCTTGTATTATTTTATATATAAAGATTTGGAACCAAAATAATTTGATGTTGAAATGAATTAGTTAGTTAACATTACACAAATACGCATTTAGCATGAAGTATTTTGGACACAACAAGCCTGTGCACAAAGCATTACAAAAATTAATAGATAACATAAGTTTTTCACATAACATGAGCTTCAGGCCCTCTATTTTTTAAAAAATATAAACATCAGAATAATTATTGCATCACGATTTCACACTTACTGACACATGGACTACTGCCATTTAAGTATCACCGTAAAAGTGTGTTATGTATGAGAACATATACACATTCTTAAAACCCAGCTCCCAGTGACAAGAAGAAAACCAAGCGTAGAAATTAGATTTAACGTACCAACACTGGGAGAATCAGATCTCTCTCCATTTACAGCAGGTTGGCTGTTGATGGTAAGGAAGCCTTTCGAGTTAATCTTCACCAGCTGGTCATCTATGATCTTTGTCTCTGGTTGAAGACCATCTAACTCAGACCATGGGCTGCTTGTAAGTTTTCCTTGACAAAAGTTCATGAACCGCTGTGAGACAGAGAAGAGTTAGCAAAAACAATAATACGATGAAATTGTTTTTATGTCATACAGAGCCATAATATATCATGCAGATCAACAGTTACCTCATGAATGTCTTGCACAGATTTCAGTGGAACTGCCCATTCCTCTTGGAGCTTCTTACCACGTCCACGTGGTCGTGTGAACTGTGAAAAAGAATGGATTTTTTATTACAAACATCTAGAATTTTATGAAAAGTAGGGATCACAAAAGGCAACTCTAGTGATCTGGAACAAAAAATAGCCAATGCCCAACAACTGACTTTTGTTGCACAATCCCACTTGAGGTGTACTGGCAGATGGTACGAAAACTAAGAAACAGACCCCATGATGAAACAGACTGTTGGGGGACCATAAGTGTTTTTTTGCTGAACCAATATCTTTGAATAATGTGTAAATGTTCACTTTTACTTGATTTATTTTTGGAAGATGTAGATTATAATTTATACTACCCTTCAGTGTAATATAAAAATGTTGCACACAGCATACCTAAAAAATGGTTGTGAACACCATAATTATAGATTGGAACAAAAGGGTACTGAAATTACCTGATAGTCAGTAAGTGCTCCATATGATGGGTTTCGGGAATCACCCCACCGCCCATGTGGGTATTGATCCCAACCTAGTGTCCTTGTGATATAGCTCTTTGGTCTGTTAGCCCTGCTCACATATGTCATTCACCAGACTGGATGAGTATGTATAGCACTAATATTCAAGTAGCTTGACAAACATATCATCTAAAACAACTACCAGAATATAGGGCGAACATCCTCTTTGACACGGAAAACATTCGTTGGAGGCCTCCAAGGTAATGGTCTTGAAACTTTCGACTCCTCGATTAATCCAAGATTCTGGAGAAAATTTAGTTGTTAGCAACACATCGAAACAAAATATTAAATCAAGTAAGGCATGTAAACTACCATCAAAATTGCTAAAGCAGACTTCTCCATATTTAGTGTGTAAAGGTGCAAAGTCTTGATCCCACTAGCTAAAATTTTCTTGCACATCTCAGTTCCAAGGTGGACTCCATATGCTTTTACAGCCTCCTCATTGTCTTTAATAGGATCCAGTGCAGCGGTGATCTCAGCTGGTATCTGTTATTACATTCAAAGGAACATTCAGTGAGAAACCACATATTGAAATTTGAAATTCAGTATACAAAAAAAGATCAAATTTTACAAAGCATATGTTTGAGTTTATGCATAATTCCATATCCATTGGAGTTATCTACATGCAGTTACCAATGATGGAGCCACAACAGTGGAGCGTACCTTAGTTTTGCAGAATCCAGTCATGCGCAAGAAACCTTTGTAGTTATTTATTGGCATTATGCCAGGAACAATGGGGCAAGTAATACCAATCTGACGGCAATCATTCACAAACTTGAGAAAGATATCAGTGTCATAGAAAAGCTGTGTGATGATAAGGTCGGCACCAACATCAACCTGCAGTGAAAATGTACATTGAGAGAGAAGATGAGAGAGCACTGTTATGCTCAACAAGAACATATAGTGTGCGATGGATTAACAGCATTAGGAAAGAAGATTTTATGCAAGAAAATGTCTGGGTCATCGATCAATAAAAACACAAGATGTCTTCATTTCGAACGAAAAACCAACATCAAGAGAGCGAAGAGAACCTTTCTCTTCAAATAAGCAAGATCTTTGCTGTATGCTTCCGGCGTAGCCCCTTCCTCACCTTGTATTGCATCAGGGTGCGCCTCTGATATTTTAAAAAATCCAATTTCTAAGGTTGAAAGCATGCAACATATAAACAAGCAAAGTCTAGCTAACCTGGATAACCAGCAACAGTTATGCCAAAGTAATCACCATACTTGGCTCTAGTGTGCTGCACCTGAAATTAGAAAAAAGAAGCCAAGTTTGAATAAAGAAGGGGTATCTATCAGGACTCAAATGGGTTTTATCCTAAATATAAGCAGCAGCAGCAATCAGCTTTGCCATCATGTTCATGACTTCCCAATGTACTAAACAAATTCGTTGCCTTTGCACTCTTTCAAAAGAAGAGATATTTACCAAATCAAGAGCGCAAGAAAAACCACCAGCAACTTGAACAAATTTATCTTGACCATGTGGAGGGTCTCCTCTAAGTGCTAAAACATTTTGAATCCCATTGGTCTTGATGGTATCCAAAGCATGGTCAATCTTCTCAACTGGCATGTTGGTGCATGTCAGGTGCATCATTGTTTCCACACACACCTGCAAAATAGCACAAAAATATTATAAGCACTGACTATCCTTGTGGCAGCAATGCACAAGAAACATTGAGATTGCAAAATAAGTCTTAAGAATTTAACTTTGTTTTTGACATTATCTTGAGCAATATGTTGTCACACTGATAGAATGTTCCTACAAAGAGTTATCAGCAAACATCCAATGAGTGCCTTCCTCCATTGACACCAACTAGTTGTTTTCACAAGAACCAATCACTGCTTACAGCCGAGTGGTATTTTTCAAACGCTTAATAATTGCACCTCACCCCCTGCCCCCCCAGATAATGAAACACCCAACAATAAGGGGAATGCAAACACCTGATGGATCCGTGAATCAGAAGTCATACCACAATGGCATGAAACCTGGATAACCAATCCTATAAAAATAACACATCCCAGGCAAATATTCAGGCCTGCTGCATTGCACTCCAAATTGGCATGACATTTGACACGTTGCATGGGACCGGCAGAGCTATAGCTCAGAAACACAAACCTTTACCAAGAACTTTGGCCAAATATCAGAATGAGCGAATTCAATGTGACAACCCATCAAAATCACTCCATTTCACCAAACATTCTAGAGCTAAAAGCTCTAAACGAGCATCGACCAAGTACCACAATGGTCAAATTTGGAATTCATTTCCACAAAACTATGACGCACACCTCATTGGAGGTCAAATTAGGCAACATTATCGCTTAAACATGATCAGCATCCACCAGACACACCACCCAACCAACTAAACCACATAGGAGCAGATTAATCCAAACCGCCCAAAAATAAATACTATCCCACACAGTATCAAGCGTACATCCTAAATCAGTATTATATCAAGCGTATCTGTTTAATTTTCAACTCAAGTTAGAAACCTAAACTAGTCAGTATCACAGTTTAATCTCCAGCTAATCCCACCAAACTCTAGCGAAACCAAATGAAACGAGCAACGATTGATGCAATTAAGCAAATCTAATCACATCAAACCGAACACATTTCACAATATCCTTGCACAGATTACGAATCCCCGCATTGCGCCTAAATTCGCACCAAATCGAACTAAACAGAGCCAACCACCAACGAAACGGGCATTTCATCAAACACATTCCGTTCTCACCGAATCAAACTAACAAAACCTAATTACCTAAACCCATGATCCAAAACGTCAAATCCAACACATCGCGCCATTTCCACCGACACATTACGCCACGCCGAACCAAATCGAGCCGAAGGCGCGCCAACGCCACGCGCCAAAACATATCAGGTCAGATCTTGCGCGCGCGCGAACGAGGGGGTGGCAGCGACAGATTCACACGTACCATGTTCTGCATGCGGTTGGCGATCTCGAGGGTGAGGTCGGCGGTGGATCCCCCGGCGCCCCAGGTGATGTCGCAGAAGGTCGGACCATGCGCCACCATGCGGTCCATCCGCTCGAAGAGGTTCTCCACCCCCTCCTCCGTCTTGGGAGGGAAGTACTCGAACGAGAACACCGTCCGGCCATCTGCCGCCGCCTCCCGGATCTTCTCGATCACCTTCATCTCGAACTTTCTAGAAATTTTCCTCGTCCCCTTCGCTGCTGTGCGCTCTAATGGCGTCGGAGTGCGCAGGTGGAGGGGAGGAAGCGGGTGTGGCCGGGTTTATAAGAGATCTGACTCCACCAACTGCAGTTTTTGGATGAATCCGGTGCATGGACGTGGCCTAGTCGCTGGACAGTGGACCCGGGTGCAGGGTACGGGTGGTGGGGCATTTGTGGGATGGGTGCAGGAAGGTTTGGTGGGACTAGTGCATGGTCATTGGCGTCGCTATCTTGGACCAACCCAAACGTGGGTAGGTGCTGAGCCACTGACCACTGAGGACTGGGGATTAGAAAATTGGTTTGCAGAGCATCATGCCGTCACTGGCATGTGGGACCCCGGATACTTAAGTAAGCATTTATGTTCTTGTGCGGTTTTTTTCTCCCCCCAAACAGTGAAATATCGTGCGTTCTCAAACTGAGAATAGCAATTATCCATTCGATTTTAGCAAACAAATGACCTTGATTGAATCTCTTTTTCCCACATGATTTGTCCTTTCCAAGAGAAGCTAAACCCAACCATTCTCCAAATTCCTAATGCCTACCCATCTCTATGACTCTTTATCTCTTTGCCTAGCACCCCAACCTGCCTTCTCGATTCGTAGTCGGCCACCTCTTCCTCCCCTTCTTCACCTTCGATCAAACGGTCGCACGGCAGATTAGGCTAGCGTTAGGACGCATCACGCCCACAGCTAGGAGCGCGTTGAGTAGCGGGTGTGTAGATCGGGGCGACGATGACATGGATCAAGCGATTGGCAGCGTGGAATGGACCAAGAGTTCATGGATCCAATGATGGTGCGGTGAACGGCGACGAGGTCCAACGGCCATGGTCTCCGGTGGACGTGCCGTGCAAAGTGCAATATATGACCCAACATCTACCATTGATAAGCATCAGACAGCTGTGAACCCAGTGAGCCTGCATCCAGCGGTTGTGACTCCAACGAGCTTGCATCCTGCGATGCGATGGCGACTAGCTACGAGGCCTTACATCCAAGTCCCGTGATGGATGTAGCGGCTTCGACCATTGTTTTCGTTCACGATAATAGGATCCAACAGATCTGTCAATATTAACCTCAGATATGACAAATCTGGTGGTGCGACTTATTATTATTGGTAATCAAATCATGACATTAGTTCTTTGTAGAAACAATTTTGATATTGTTAGCAGTATAAGAATACCAGTACTCCCTCCGTTGATAAATATAAGGCCTATAGTTTGAATGGTCTTGTTGAAAAATATAAGACGTGCATGTAGATTTAATGAGTCTTTCCACATATACCCTTATTTATTATCTCTCAACCAAATGCATTTATTCATTACCACCTACACAAAGTATTCTCTCTCATCTTCCAAGACAATTAAGAGGGATATGTAAGTCATTTCCTCTCAAGTTTTCCTCAATTTCACCACAATCTTAATACTTGTGCCAAATCAAAATACGCCTTATATTTATCAACAGAGGGAGTAGTTCAGTAGGCAAGACGTGGACACTTTTTCATTTAAGAGAAGACGTGGACACACCGACACACTGGACAAGTAGAATACTCCCATCAACTTAACAAGCCCACAATGATAACATGGAAAACAAGTCCTTGGTTTGATAACGACTGATCTGAGGCCTTGTCTGAAGAGCCCATTAGACCTATCCATTCACAAAGCCCAATGGGAAGCCCATTACTTTCGGCCCAACGCGGCGAAACCCAATTGGCAGCAAGAGCCAGGAGGCAGGAGCCAAACATTATCCGGTTCAAAGCCGAATGGCCTGGCCACTTCTCCGCCTCTCCAACCAAAGCCACTCCTCCGGTCGCTCCCGTCTCCCCCTCCCCGTCGTTTGCCATGGCGGCCCTCGCCTCCCCCTCGCTGGCGATCTCCGCCTCTACCTGGCGCATGTCATCCCTCCGATCCGCACTCCCATCGCTCCGCCCCTCCCCGGCGGGCAGGCTCCGGTCGTCGTTCTCGCCCGCGGCAGCGACCATGGCGGCGTCGGTCGGCTGCCTCGGCTCCTTCTCCGGCCTCGCGACCGTCTCGCCTCTCCTCTCCCTTGGCGCTGGTAAACGATTCGCCTTACCCCTCCCGATTTAATGAACCCACGCGGGATTGCAGCGTTCTAGTAGCAGTTGATGCAGCAATGAGAACTAAGAAGGGGATACAGTTTGTAGGGAACAACTAGAAATTTTGGATTTTAACATAAGGATGCATGCTAATATGCTTAAAAATGTGGATTGAACGCTCGATGATGAATTTGAGATTGGAATGTATGCTCGTAGTTGTCTAACAACAATCAAACAACAAAATTTTAAGTGTTCATTGTCGTCTCTAGAATCTAGATAGATGAAGATAAGTATTCTTAAGCAACCTTTTACATTTCTCTTTACGCGCATTTGCCACACACCTATGATTTCTTTAGTTTTAAGATGCCAATGCATAAGACATCTAGTTTTGTGCGCCAAAAACATTTGAAGATATTGCAGTCTTATCTGCTTTGCTTGGCTTGTTACATGCCAAAATATGCCAAGGTTTCAGCCTTCAAAGCCAAGTTTCTTGAGAAAGTTGCACTAATGCTAAAATTTGGATATATTTGTCTGAAAATTCCTATGAAATATGCGGTAAACTCATTCATTGACTTTGTCAAACATACTGTAGAGAATTCAAGCTTTGAGCACCGTTTGTTTGGTATCGATGCCCGCGGAAGGATAGTGGCAATGAGACATGGGAGGCGTGTTCCTAAACTTAACAGACCTCCAGATCAGCGGAAAGCACTTCTGCGTGGGCTGACCACACAGCTACTTAAGCATGGAAGGATAAAGACTACCAAGGCAAGGGCAAAGGCTATGAGGAAGTTTGTTGAGAAGATGATCACGCTAGCAAAGGATGGGTCTCTTCACAAGAGGAGGCAGGCTCTGGCATTTATTTATGAGAAGCATATAGTCCATGCATTGTTTGCTGAGGTTGCAGACAGGTATGGGGAAAGGAATGGGGGCTACACAAGGATCATCCCAACATTTCCACGGCGGGGAGATAATGCACCCATGGCTTACATTGAGCTTGTCTAGGTAAGTGAATTCCTCGTTATATAATGTCTGAAGTCCCTTAAAGTCACTAAAATGTTTTTTTTTTTAATTTTAAAGATGTGGTTTGACTGTACTGACCTTAGACTATTTGAATAAGTTAGATTTCCTTTGTTTAGAACTGCAAGGAATAATTGATCATTGCTGTGTAGGATTTTGACATGCAACACTGGATTTATACATATCTAATTTGAAAACACAGCTGTTGCAGTGGGAAGATAGCAAAAGCGAAGCAAACATTTATTTTGCTACATGACTGTTTCATTTATGTCTCTTTATATGCAGGAATAGGAATTTCTGCTACATGACTGTTTCATTTATGTCTCTTTATATGCAGGGATAGGAATCGATTCTAATTCATGTCTTCTTATCTGCAGGATCTTTCATTCGTGGGTTCTGCCCAGATGGGGTGGTCTGCAAGTTGCCTTTTGAATATCTGTTTTTCATATGTTCTTTTGTAACAAAGTGTAGATCATGTGTGAAATTTTTAACAGTCAAATTTCATCCTGTAATTGCAAAAGTGCTGTGCTATATTTTGGAAAGTGTTTATGGCATTGCAATCTAGTTCCTTTCAATCTAATCACTGTCATTCTGTCACGTACTACACGCTGCCATAAAATGTTAATGCAAATATTATTCCTATGACAGAACGGTCTGGTAGCCTAACCCAGGACGATACTGTATTGTTTGTGAATCCAAGGTACCGAGCTTCTAATTGTACATGTGTTTCGCAAATGCTGTTAAGGAAGTTCTGTATTTACGGCAAATCTTCTAAAAACTATTCAAATATGATGTATCTGATGAAAATTTATACCGCAGTTAGGTATTCCATCGTATGATTCTCGAACATATAGGTTTCATATGCGCTGAAATTAGATCGGTGCGGTGCGGTGCGTCAATATAATTCAAGATCTTTTACTAGCACTGTAATCAACAGGGTCAGGATGGCCGAGTGGTCTAAGGCGCCAGACTCAAGTTCTGGTCCTCTAACGAGGGCGTGGGTTCAAATCCCACTTCTGACATAATTTTTCTCTCTCTTTTGCGCCTTATTTTATTTTACCTCTTTTTGCCATGCTCTTCTTACAATATTTGTTGTCCATCTTAAAAATAAGTATTTGCTGTCGCTGTTTCAGTCTGCACGATTGGTGTATATCGTGCAGTCCTACAGACTATCCCATGTCCGATCGAAGCTCTGCGCAAATGTTTGGCCATCATCCCGTCCCGTGTACGAGTGTCGTTTAATGTTAGGATCCTCTTCTTCGCGCTCTGGGTTTGTGATGTTTAACACGGTGACGGTGAGGTCCTGGAGAAGCCTAGATTGATCAACCTCAACAATCAACAGGCCGCAAAGAAGCCTGGCCAACTCGACGGAGGAGAGATAGAGAGAGGAGCAATCGCCGAAGAGGCCGCGGAAGAGGAGAAAATGAATGCGACACCTGGAAATTCGCCATTGCCGCTGTCCTCCGCCGTCTCCGTGCAGCCATCGAAACCAACGCGGTCGATCAAAACGGTGGAGAGACGAAGCAGCTTGATCAAACGCCCACACGCCACCGCCCGCCGCCAACGCTGAGGTCCTGCACCGAAACTGCTCCGATGCTGACACCCCGCCACTCGCCGGAGAGCTTTGCCGCATTCCGACGGTCGGCATCGAGGAGGTCACCGGCTTCCGTGAACCCAGGAGGGGATCGGGATCCACTCTTTCGCGGGTCTGACTGATAATACGAGTTAAAGGAAGGTCGATCTGCCAGTGCCTCTCCGGCGGCATCGCGCAACTCGACACCAACCGACGCGGCCGACCAGTGCAGGCAGCACAGCACACGCACGCCACGCCACGGGGACGGCCACCGGCCACGCACAAGCTAGCAATCAAGGTGTCTTCACTCTTCGCCGCCGGCGACTCGCATTGCCGGCCTGCAGTTCAAAGATGAAAGATTTCACCACATGTTGGATGCGCCAACCTTGTTTCCCCTAATCACGCGTAAGCAAATGCCATCATCCGTTCTATCACCGTAATAAAAAAGACGCACGTACTACGTAGTAATCACTGTAGAAGACGCACGTACCGTGTGCAGATCGCCTCGACCGGCCGGTCAATTACTTCCAACGCCCGGTTAGAACGAATCGGAGATAGATCGGTCGATCGAGGCAGAGGAGAATTGGATGCTCTGCTGCACTGCACCGCATCAACGCATGCAGAGGACACAGACACAAAACAGCAGCGAAGGTACAGGGGTAGATATATTTGTCATCTTGTTCTTGGAGCATTATAATGGAGGAGGATGCAGCCTGCAGGCCAGGATGCAGCAGAGCAGAGGCCGCGCGCATTCGATGCCAAGAGGCGGCAATTACGCTGTCATGCGCACAAGAGACCGGCGAGGCAGGCAGCGCCGTAGGTAGAGGACATATGCAGTATACACACATCCTGCCCTGGCCCGCACGTGTGCATGGGAGCGACGCATTGGAAAAATATCATGCTATAACATTAATTTAATTTCAAAGATAAGCAATAACAAGATTGCTAGCATCAAGCATTCTCATCAGAACTAATCATAAAGAGAGATTCCTTTGACCAAAAACCAGTTGGTTCTAGACACTTACAACGGACTTGATGTAAGAAAAGAAGCTGTGCAGAAGCGATGCGACGATCAAGATGAAGACGAGCAGTCGCGCAGTGCGACGCTTCCTAGAAACCTGATCGCCGGTCTCCCTTGCAGGGTCGCCAAGTGGTCAGTGTCAGACTAGAGGAAGCAGAGATTGCTAGAGAAAGACGAGGCTTGATCGATTTTTTCATCACTGCTTTACATGTATAGGGACGTCTCCCATATGAAGGCGCGTCGCACGAAACTGTCTCACGAAATCTCAGCGCTATGAAAATCCAATTGCCATGATTCCAGGAACCGCCCCCTGAAAACTCACATCGCGGGTGAACGGACTAACTGCACAAGAACGTGTGTCTCCCTGAGTCCGCGGCATCACGTTGGCAGTCGAGGTGTAAGGTGATGAGGCATAATCGGTACACGTGGCAAAAGGTTAAGTACACTTAACACGTCTCGGTCGCAAGTCACGCGATATACGCGTGCACGTACATAGCCTAATATAGGCAACCATGTGTACCTCTAGTCTTGCCACCAACTCATACTAGAGTCTATAAATGAGCTCTCGTTATAAGTTGATTCCACTCTACCTAGCTAAGTAATATGGTACTAAAGTCATATACCCTCAACACCCACTTTTAACTTCTTCTATTGAATTAATTCCAACAACATACGTGTACTATGTGCGCACCGGTGTAACTGTATACTCCACTGCTTAGAAATATAATGGCTATAGTTTGAATAGTCTTGTTTAGAAACATAAGTTTTATATAGATTTAATAAGGCTTTTTCTATTGTACTCTTATTTATTCTCTCTCAACCATATGCATTTATTCATTATCACCCACACAGAGTATTATCTCTCATCTTCAAGACAATTAAGTGGAGATATCTAAGTCATTTTCTCACGTACATTTTTCAATTTTACTGTAACCTTAATCCTTATATATAGTTAAAATATAACTTATATTTCTGAACAGAGCTAGTAGTATACAACTAACCAGCTTGCCCCACGAGTCAGGGGCAGCATGCAGTAGAGGTGGACTGGTGGTGTATGCATTGCAAATTTGCAACGCCGCAGCGGCCTGCCTGCGCCAACGTGCGCTGCCTCCTGATGGTATTTACACCCGTCTCCAACCAAGAGGGGATCCTATGCTCGCTTCTATGATGCTATGCAATTGCAACCACAAATTATATCTCTGCTAGTACATGCGTGTTATACTTGTGTGTTTGGCTGCATACTGGCTGCAATGGATAGAGTTTATGTGCAATTTATAACAGATCGTGACTTAAGCGAATAATTGCCGTGAGCACCGTTCGATCGAAGGAACGAACGGCTCGGATCTTCAAGCAGCTTCAGCTGAAGTGTATTGCTATAGTGCCATTATCGCTACATTATTTTCCAAATAGTGTTACGGACAATCTGAATCGTCAATTTTTGATCCATCGGTCGATCCATAACTGCTAAATTTAATGAAGGCATTGGATCTCTTTCCGGGCTGCAATTTGCTCTTTGGTCTGGCTCCATGTCGGCTAGATCATTGCTCATTTGGTCTACTTGATTATCATGTGCGAAAAGCTTACCATAAGTGCGAAAGATGTCGGTTTAGAACCGAGGATACTAGCATACATATGGTGTTTAATTGGACATGAAGTGTTGTACACTGAGTGGCAAACATCAGTGATCCGTACTTAGTTTGCTCCACCGCTGGCAGTGATATGATACGACGGTTCCTTGTTTATTCAGTTTTGTGGTGCTGCTATTGATTGATGGGACATGGATCCGGTGCAGTCTCAACCGTCGATCGGGAACCGACACGCGAAGGGTTTCCTGGTACTGTAGTATTTAAATACGGCAGTAATTTACTGTATCGAAAACAATGTAATAATTTACTGTAGCAAATCTTTTTTTTTTCAGATCTCGTATGTCCGTTCGCTCGATCCAACGGTTGGATTGAGTGAGGATCTGTGTCTTGATTGATGATATGTTGTACTGCCTGTATGTATGCTCAAAGAAGATCTACATCTATTAATTGTGTCTCTGTACTAGCTTACAATCATGTTTGTAGATCGAGTCAAAGACGAGTGCATGTCCATGTATTGAAAGGTTTTTGCATGAAGCCTTCTTACCGGTTGAATACGGTTTTTCTACCTGTACCCGTGGGTACATATATTTACACGACCATCAAATGTGCTTTGAAATCGATACAATCTTTCAAAATTAGAACCACTATCTTATTTTCTAATCTTTTGATGGTTAAGATAGTGCATGTACTCACATGTAGATGTCTTTTGCATTATTCTTATGGGTTAACTTTTTCATGTACATATGGCGATTAGCTGAGTGTAAGCACCAGCAGAGGTATAGAATGGTGAACGCATCTGACTGTTTCTGCAAATCAATTTTTGCCTTGTTTAGACAATGCAGTTGCTGGAACTTTTTTTTTTTGAAAAGGCAGCAAGGCTGCAATTATATTAGGTAGAAAAGCTAGGAGAGTACAGGATGCAAGATACTGCACCAAGGAAGCAAATGAAAGGTCTTGCAGTGAATAGAGAAGGGAGGAGAAAAAGAAAAAAAAGAAGAAATCAAACAAGTCCCTATAGCAGTTTTTTTAGGTGATCGACACCCCCAATAATCCAGGCTATGGCCTCATCTTTGATGGATTGTAAAATCTCTTCGATGGCTTGGTTGTTGTTCTGAAAAATTCTGCTATTTCGCTCTTTCCACCATTTCCAACAAACTAGGATGATAAGAGTTTTTAGCCCTTTGCGAAATCTTAGGTGATAGTTTACTTGATGAAGGTTCCAATCTACAAAGGTAAGAGCGACAGTCCGATCCCATCGTTTCGGTAAAAGAGACGTTGCTGGAACTTAATTGTGTAATTCTTGACATGTTATCCCATTTTTAGTACCTTAACTAGTTACTATTATATCTTACTGTCCAATGTAATTTTTGACACCAATATTCCATACCGATGTTAGCAAACAGCTTACCTTCTCTTTCTCTCTTTCCTGAATTATGGCACAAAACCAGAGCATGCATGAGACTGCAGGACGCATGTGAAGACAGATGAGTAAAGCGATAACTGAAAAGGGCCAACACAAAAGTTGATGCCCAGGTCAGAGCATCCAGCTTACTTCATGAACTTTTATTGGCTTACCAGAGACACTCCAAGTTCACCTGTTTACCAAATCGAGCACATAGACAATGCATAAAACAAAGCAAAGCTACAGGGACGAGAGAGAGGTACGTTCACTTGAAGCATACCGACTCCGACGACAGAGAGATTTTTAAGGGATAAAGCTAGACAGACGCACACAACTTATACACGTCACTCACGCAACACACACGTGCGTGCCTCCTACACACGCTAAGGAAGCAATTCTCGTTGAATGCACACGGGTATATATACCCATTTTTAATTATTAGATAAGAGACACTAAGTTCGGTCTCTCCCTCCCCAGTGAGCTGAGACTGATAACCAGATCACAACACAGCTCACACCACCACATGGAGAAGTAACTTAATCAGGCCCATATATGATACAGGTGCAGCTTGCCCAACTGCACAGGCCCCAAAAAAATTAGGGGCCCACAATTTTACTTAATTATTAATTACTTATACTAATCATTAGTCAATCTCGGTATTAGCAAGAGTTAAAAGGTCTTAAAAGATAAATTTTGATAGTATTAAAGATATAAGATTTCAAATTTAGGAAATACGAGAAGCTTTATTAATGATTGTATTAATGATAAAAAAAACAAGTAGTGAAGCTAGATCTTTAGCGAATAATGAACTTGGTGATTTTGAATTTTTCGTAGTAATAGTCCTTTGGTATGAAATACTATCGGCCGTAAATTTGGTTAGCAAGAACTTACAATCAAAAGATATGCTGATTGATGTGTCTATTGAGGAAGTGCAGGGGTTGATTTCTTTTTTCAATGCGTATAGAGAAATTGGTTTTCCGAATGCATTGGAAATAGCAAAAGAAATTTCACTTGCGATGGATATTGATCCAACATTTCATACAAAAAAAATATTTCATAGAAAGCGTGAAATTTGAAGAAAGGGACATTTCGATGAGAATGCAGATGTTGGGTCGATTGTTTCACAATTTGCACAAGAGTCATTTAGGGTAAATTATTTTATAACTGTTGTTGATTAAGCTATCGCTTCGCTTATAAGGAGGTTTGAGCGATATGGATGATTTTAAAATACTTTTGCTTTCTTGTTTAGTTCCTATATATTGCATTCATTGGATGATTGTATTACTGTAATTAATAATATTCAATGAAATTTTTTAGTAATTAACTCTTCTTAGATGTAAATCCTACTTTCGGATTTAGCACCGGGCCCCAATTTCTGAGGTACGGCCCTGAACTTAATCACAGTATATTGTTTGATGGTTGATGGTGATTTATTGTTTGGTGCATGCTTTTCTAGAGTCAACTGTCGTCAGCAATTTGTTAAAGAAATGCATGCATGTTAAGTTTTTCTTTTCTTCTACCACTTTATTATAGGTGAGCTTCCATTATTTTTGCAAATAAAAATATTATTTAATTTTGCAGTATCTTTTCAAACTATAATTAATAATACCGAGGCTTGTCGGAGGCAAGCTCCCACATAAGGTATCAAAAACAAAACGGTGCATTGTGCTGTTATCATGGCCCGGTTGGAATATAAGAATATCGAATAGAATTTAATGGAAAGAAAAATTTCACCCACCCTTAGTGTTTTAAGTACAAACTTCTGGGTTTTAAACGGAGCCTTCGTATTTACCGCATGGTCAATCTAGTATGATACTCCCTTCGTCTAAGTTTATAAGACGTACTTTCTCTTCCTATATAAACCAATGAGATTGAACATGATTAGAGTAACCCTAATTATTATCTCTAAGAACTATATATATTTAATGCATGTATGTAGAGAATATCTAAGTAAATCTAGATATTTATTGGGAGTATGAAGAGAGTATCACACTAATTTGTATTAGAATATGAAATATAAACTATATTTATAGATAAAACTATTAAAAATAGTAAGAATAAACTTGAAGGGAGCACGTACCATTTATCGTTATCATTTGTCTCGAAAACGGTATCCACCGCACAATGACTCAGTACTAGCTCTAAGGCGCTACTCGTGTAATGATAGTGACAACTGACAACCATGTTTTCCTCACTAGCTACCGACACATTTTGCAGAGGGAAAAAAACACAATACTGAGACATTTTGTGGGGCTCTACACCATTGGTTAAAATAGTATCTAGAAAGTGTTCTTATCGTTTACTTGAACAATAGATACAGTCTTAGTCACTGGGGTCCATACCTCTAAATGCTTGACAGCCAAAATTGAGTTATCAGAAACTCCTATATTGGATGAAGAGTTAAATCAGAAAAAAAAGGGAAATTGGAATCGACTCTAATGACAAAATGGACAGTTTGGAAAGAGTAGCATGAGGATTTGGTTTGTCCAAAAATTGCCAGGTACGTCACCCAACATCATGGGGTTTCATGCTGTGATGTCAACTCTTTCCAATAATCTCCATTTTCAGAACATTGAGCCAAGATAGTTTCTTCTAGCTATTGAAAGTTTGAGACCCTCCACATTGAACATTCTTGCATTAATAAGGGAAAAATAACATTGGCTTTGAAATCTTGCAATTTTGTCCCATATATAGGTTATGAGAATATTGAAAATTATACGTCACAACAGTGCACAGGAAGGACTGCACAATTTTCTAATTATGAGAATGTTTTGTTCATAAATTGAATCACATATCTGCATATTTTACGTTTGTCAAATTCCCACTATGTGTGAGAATATGCTCCTTATAGACCATCGCATTGTCTTATTGAAGTATCGGCTATAGTTTACTACCTGTCTCTACAAAATACACTTTTAAGAAAAAAAGTTAAAGTTTGAGATTTGTAAGTTTGACAATATAAACCTGGATGAGGTTCCAGGTGATTGAAATTCTTATGGAATGCTTACTTACTTATATATTTACATTTTCAATATCAATCAACGAGCCATAAACACGTTAGAATGTACGTGACGATGACCTTATCACAGAGACCTCTCGTAGGAAAATAATTTATATGGAAACCACGATACCACGGTGTTATCAGGCTCAGGACGCAGACGGAACGTAACTCAAAGACATTTTGCTTCTCTTTATATTTTTCCCTTTTATTGCTCTGTGGTTTTTATCAAAACTTGCAATGGATGTGTTAGGCGAGTTGCAGCCCTGAGACTCGAGAGTCGAGACAGAGCGAAGCGCAGGCTTTCCACAGCGGCAGCGGCTGCCAATCCCTCCCTCTCTCCTCCCCCTACGCTGGCCGCCGCCGCTGCAGGCTGCACCCCAAAGGCCAAAGCAGCGAGCCTTTTTTACCTCCTCTCTTCCTGCCACCCCACACCGCACACACCATCTCCTCTCCTCTCCTCTTTATCTGTCGCTTCTTCCTCTCCTATCGCCACTCCTCTTGGGCACAGCCTCGGTTGCCGTCCTCTCTCCGCAGGGCCGCCGCCATGTCGGGGCTCTACAGCCAGGGGTTCTCCCCTGCGAGGAACCTCTCCCCTCAGATTAGAAGCAACCCGGACGCTGATAGGTAGAACGGCGCGTGGATTTCATCTCTGTTTCTTGGCCAATTCTTGATGCCAGGATTGCTTATTTATCGTATCCTCTTTTTTGTTCGGTTTGCTTGATGAATGATGGTATTGTGATTGTTGCGCAATTCTTGGTTTCTTGCAGTCAGTACCTGGCCGAGTTGCTCGCCGAACACCAGAAACTGGGGCCTTTCATGCAGGTGCTGCCCATATGCAGCAAGCTGTTGAGCCAAGGTGAGATCTTTTGATCTCCCCCTTATTGTTTCTTGCAGCCTGATGAGATTTTTCTTTGGTTATGGGAGATGTATTTATTTGCAATCATTGATTAGGAACTACATGGCACCAATGCTTGGATGAGTGCTCACTTTAGATGTCATTGGTTGCTGCTGTCTAGCTGTATGATCTCTGGTTCTTGTGCTGCTTGGATGATATTTTGTTTTAGATTTGTGCTTTGATGTTACGCTAATTGACAGGATTAGTTGGTCGGGCTTCTGCACAATAATGTTGTCATTCGGTGTTCTTGATGATCGATCTATCCATAATAATCCATGTTGGCGATGATTTAGAGCAATATTCTTGGACTGAAATATTATGAGGGATTGCTGTTGGATATGCTTTCAGAAATGAACCTTTTGCTATCTTAGCATCTCATGTCATCATTCTCTTGGTGAAAATTTTATACTTGGTTTAGAGTTGATCTTAACAGTAGTATGTAAAAACAGTGATGAAGGTCATGCATTGCACAGCTGGTCAGTGGTAAAGGCTAGTATGGATGTCAACATATGCTTAATCGCCGCCAAAAAATGAATGCAAATCATCAGCAAGAGGGTTTCGGCATATTATGCAGCCCTGCATGACCAGTTGTACTTGATATAAGCACTTGTGCAGACCTATTTATGAAGTTTTGTTAGCAAACTGAATATAGGAATACTTCGATTGATACCATGAATATGAAGCCTCTTCCTAGTGCTGGAAAATGTAACTTAATCCGAAATACAACTTAATTTTTTTTTGTTTGATCGGGTTTCCTTGCTCTGCCAGATGACTCAAGTTATTTGTGGGCAGTACATATTCTTAGACCATGATTTATAGGATTATCTTTATCATCACATTGTGCCTTGAAGAATTTACTATCTTCTTCAATGATATTATCAATAATTGTTCTATTATAAGTGCCTAAGTGGCAATGTTGGATCAAAGCTTGCATCAGCTGCATCACACTTCAATGTTATTGGTTTGGACCACCATGTAAAAAGAACTAAAGAAGTACCCTCCTGCTAGCTGTATATTGTAGGCCTACTGGATAAGTATAGCATACAAATGGTTTATAGTACGCCATTATGGAGTTATTTCTAATGTTATATAAATTATGTTGGGTCTAACTCTATGTGCATGCGATTTTCCATATCTGCCTTTCTTCTGTCAATGTTTATCCATTGTATGATCATTTCTTGTTTTGATCCTGACTAAAGGCTTGATAACAATGTCTAGAATGGATTCTAATCAACAACTTATCCATTTCCCTTGATCCAAATTCTCTTTTGACTTCTATGCTACTCAGAAATTATGCGGGTGTCAAGCATTGTCCACAACCATGGTTTTGGCGACTTTGACAGGCATCGGTACAGAAGTCCTAGTCCGATGTCTTCACCAAACCCCAGGTCTAATCTCCCTGGCAACGGGTTCAGTCCTTGGAGTGGACTACACCAAGAGGTACTCATTCGACAAAACTTATTTGCAATACAACAGATCACTCTTCTAGACTTTCATACTCCAGATAAGATGCATTTTCACTCTGGCAGTTATAGCTATTATTGTCTGTACAAATGAACCCCATACATGCTTAAGTGATAGTGGCATTTTAGAGGCGTAGTGTACTACTGCAATAATATCATGCAAGATGTGCTTTTTTGGGGGTGAAAGGATTGACCACTATTCATGTTGTGCACATGCTTCGAAATGTTTTTTTTTGGGTCAAAAATACCGATAAAGCATTTGTGTTTGCCTTTTTGAATCATGCAAAAGAGACTAGGTTTTCCTCAAGGAACCAGTATGGACTGGCAAGGAGTACCACCTAGCCCTAGCTCTCACTTCGTAAAGAAGATTCTACGTTTGGAGGTCCCAGTTGATTCTTATCCGAATGTATGCCTCCTCCAACTTGTGCAGTTTCTCTTGAAGTTCACACAGATAATGATTGAGTCGTTTAATCTCTTTGTTGATATAATTTTCACTTTTGCCCCAGTTCAATTTTGTGGGACGCATTCTAGGACCTAGAGGTAATTCTCTAAAGCGGGTAGAAGCATCCACTGGCTGTCGTGTTTTTATTAGAGGAAAGGGTTCCATCAAAGATCCAGGGAAGGTAACAAAAGTTTACAATGTTTGATTTGCATCCACTTATATTGAAATACTATTGATTCTTGAGCTATTAAGTCACTATTATGCTAACATGTAATTATAGCAATCTAATTTTTCTTTAGCATTTTTCATAGCAATCTAATTTTTATTTAGCATTTACATTATTAAAATATTGCTTTAGTCTGCAAATTTGTGGGTTAAACTCCTGTTGGTTGCACAGTAAGTTTAGTAAGTCTGTTGGAATTGTCTTCCTATGCAAGGGATCTATCACCATCGGTGGCGGAGGGAGGCTTTACCTATGGGGTCAATTGACCCCACAGGTTTTTGCAAAAAACCTCTTATTTCTATTGATAATTTCTTAGAAATCTACATTATGTTAGAGATTTTGAAGGGATTGACCCCACAGGGTTTTGATCCTAGCTACGCCACCGATCAATATGCCTTTTATTCCATGACCTGTTCATGATCGTGGCATTGGATTGTGTGTTCTAGCTTTTGTGGGCAAATATGTTGTTCAGGAACCTTCAACTCGCTAGTTTTTTTAAACTAATAATGTGGTAATGAAAGTTCCCACGTGTCCAAACGCAGTGCCTTGTCCTGAATGTTGTCTCCTTTCATTGCCAAGGAAAAGAGTTTCTCTACATAATTACTATTATTTTTACACTGCTATGCAGTATAGTTCTATAATTCTATTCGGTCCAGTTTACATGTCAACATTTTTTTTGGTCTCACTAGCATAAAATATTGTCCCTCTTATCTCTTATTTTGTCCTGCACTCCTACTTAGCTCATACCTTAAGTGTCCATTGCTCTCTTTTTGCCTCTTGATCTTGTGTTTCTTCTACTTTTCAAAGAACTTAAGTTTTACATCTTTGCTTTCATGTTTCTTGAAGGAGGACAAACTACGAGGAAAACTGGGCTATGAGCATCTGAGTGATCCACTACATATCTTGATAGAGGCTGAGTTCCCAGTCAATATCATTGATGCAAGATTGAGGCAAGCACAGGAAATTATGGAAGAATTGCTAAAACCAGTGGTGAGTGATTACTGATTAGTATTCACCCACATGCATATATATTTTATTTATGCAAGATTATTATGTGAACCCCCTTCCTGCTGCCCGCTGGAACATGTCCATAGCCTGAGCCTTGAGAATTTTTGTACAGGCTAGGTTCTATATGCTTGTCTCTAGAGCCATCTCAGTGGGAATCTGATTGATTTCTAGAGAAAGCGAAGGAAATAGCCAATTAGCCAAGTTATGGTTTAATACTATGACAGTTCTTTTTAAAAAAAGAAAGAAAGAAAGAAAATGTTAAAATCCTGTGAAAAAATATTGCCTCCAGCTTCCCTAATGCTAGTCCTCACATAGCAGATAACGGCTTTTTCTTGAGTTTTGATTATCATTTACCGATCTCTCTCTAAATTGATTCTCTCTCTCTCTCAGTCCGTTTCTCATTTTTCATGTGTTCTATCCTGAACTTCGTGTATGATTGCACATATATCATTGCTTCTCCAGAAATTCCCTGTATTTAAACTGAGCCCCACATATGCCCGATTTACAAAGCCACATTGTTTTCCGCTGCAGGATGAGTCGCAGGATTTCTACAAAAGGCAACAGCTCAGGGAGCTGGCGATGCTAAACTCTACCCTGAGAGAGGACAGCCCTCATCCTGGGAGTGTCTCTCCATTCAGTAACGGTGGTATGAAACGTGCGAAAACAGGCCAGTAGAGAAGCAACTACACCCACCCTTACTGGTAAGTGTCCAGGTGCCTTATGCCCCTAACGAATGCCATGGCGTGTGTGAAGGAAGCAATGTGCCTTCACTATACGAGTCTAGTTTCGGTTGGGTTTTCTCCTTCAGACAGGGAAAACTACTGGGACAATCAATGGTGGTAGTCGTGGATAGTCGGGTTCATCCACCTTGGTTGTTGTAAGGTCTAGAACATTTGGTTTATTTGTTATTGGCTGTTAACCCTAGTATGTGATTCTATGGTAGCTGATCTCCATGACAAAGTAGAGGCGCCTGAGTATGTGAGCTTTTTTTTCTTTTCTTTTCTTTTCATTTCCATTTTACCCCTTTAGATGTTTAATTAACCTTGTATTATATCCTTTTACACCATGGATCCGCGAAAATAAAAAGGTATAAGGATCATCAGCTTGTACCATATGGTTTTTGGTTCGGTTGCAGAAACTTCGAACTTAACGATGTCGTAATCCAACATGGGTGTCAGCGTTCGTGCATCATGCTGGTTTCGCATCCTCGCTGTGTGATCCATAATGTTGGCGCAGCTATACTCAGGGCATCTTTTTCAAGTTTGAGTTCGTTTAGGTGAGAGAATATAGTGCTGGCTTCCTGGGGTACTGCAAAGCAGCACCGCCCTGAGAGCGATAACGATCGCAAGTTTGCAACGCCAACGCCATGGTGTTGCAGAGGAGAGGACATGATCAACACTGTAGGCTCTGAAGGCTTTTCGGTGATGGCAATAGTTGCTTGTGTCAGGCTTGGCAGCCTCTTATGCAAACAGCGCAGGTTCAGCTGGCCAGAAACGTACATGCCTTCTGGGGTTTTTGTTCTGGTAAAGGCGAAAGGATCACAGGGCCAGCTAAGGTACGCACCAAAACAGGCTAGGAGCGCACCGTATGTTCTCCACTTGGGAGAATGACAGTGATGAGAAGCTCAGAATTTTGACAGTATTGTTGGGAAGTTTACAAGAGAATTTGCTTCTCGGTTCATTTCTTGGAAAGAACAGCAACAAATTCCAGGGCAAGGTAGCTACGGGTCCAAGAGGAGGGTAACTCGGAACAAAAGCTATTATATGATACAGGGCACATGCAGAGTCGAGTAGAGATGTAAGCTCAGTCCAGGTCCCCTTCCAGAATCAGGGCACATCCTCAAAGGCACTTCACCTTCCATGGGTGAAGGAAAATACCAATATACCAGCGCAGAACTGCATAGTGCATACACATCTTTCAAATAAAAGGAAGCAGAGCAAATCTGAAGACTCGCCAGATTATCTCGGGCAGAGACCAGCTAATCAACCATTCTTCTATCCAGCTCTGCAGCTAACAGATAAGCAAGACATGAGCATAGTTCCATATGCACCCATACAACGAGAAGAATTTCATTCACAACATGTCACAAAAGAAAAGCAGCGTCTTTCTAGATGTAGGCAGAAAAACACCTGGACTTAACAAAAGCAAAGATTAAAACAACTTAAGATTTAAGAGCACATGTTAATTCTTAATTAATACTAAATGACCACATCTTGATGGTGAAACTAAAATCGTGACTATAAGATGCCATGCACTTCAGCTACAAAAAGATGTTGCAGCTCAAACATGTATCTGTTAAGCAAGCAGCCGCCATAAATCAAACCAAGAAACAAAATAGACTAGTACTAACTGAACATTTTTGTCCTCAGGATTTGAATTCTGCAAAGTGATTGGATAGTAAATATACCCTGTCATGGGCCATCGCAAAGTTAATACCTGGAAAGACATACAGAAAAGCAATCAATTATGCCATAATAGTATAACCTTTTTTCATACAACAACAGTATAATCGAAAAAAGCAAATCTGACAAAGCATTTAACTTTGTTACTACACTGTAACTAAACAAACTGCTAATGTGCAGATGTTCTGCAGCAGAATACACAAAGATAATCTCAAGAACTAATTCTGCAACATCTCAACAAACATTTGCTAATGACCCTAAGACCACAACTACGTATCACATCAAAAGATTTAGTTTGAATACAACACATCAGTTCCACAACACATCCATGTGCGCCATACAGCATCACACAGAGTACCAAAATATCACTGGTTATAGCAATAATACCATATATGCATTAGAGCATCACCAATCATGTCGCACGCAGAGTTTTCACATCAACAGTTTCGTACCAATCAGAATTACACAATACCAAGTTCTAATGATTCTAGACAGAATAATAAAGCTACATATGATAGTAATTGGATAATGGGACCCTCAGGCCCCGCCAACTTCCTCCACGCAGAAGGAGGTGGCATGGAAGGTGCGGACACGGGTGCCACAGCCTGATCGCTTCTTGCGCTTGCCGGTGATCATCGCCCACATTGGCTTCATGGTGTGCGCCTCAACTTCACAGCTAATGCTCTCCTCTTTCACCTGGTCGGCACAGCTCCCACCCTCCTCCTCCACCTGTGGAGGGACGGTCGGCTTCACTGGTCCTGCTGACAGGGCGAGCGGCTTAGCTGGTACAGGAGGTGGTGAGATGATCGGCTTGGGCTCCGGTGGCGGCCAGCAGCGAGCGGAGGGGAAGTTGGTGGCGGCGCTGGACCCGTGGATGCGGATGTTAGCAGCGTCGTAGGCGGCGGCGGCCTCCTCGGCGGTGTCGAAGGTGCCGAGCCACAGGCGGCGGCGGAGGCGCGGGTCGCGGATCTCCGCGGACCACCGCCCCCACGGACGCTGGCGCACGCCGCGGAACCGCACGGCCGGCCTCGCTCCAGACGCCTCCCTCCCAGCCTCCATCACGCGGCGCTTCATGCCCGCCATCCCCCTTCCCCTCTCCCTCCGCGGCAGCGGCGCCTCGTCCTCGCTCGACGACGAGTCGGTCGCGTCGGCGTCGCGCACGAGGATCCGCACCACGCGTCCCCGCGGCGGCGCCGAAGCCGCTTCCGCCGCCAGCTCCACCAGGCTAGGGTTTGGACCCATGCCTTCGAACCCACTCAATCCATACGGCTGTGTGATCGGGTCGGCTACGCTTAGCCTCCGCGCCCCGCCATGGGAGCGTGGGGGTGGAAAGCTCGGGGTAGGGTTTAGGGTTAGGGTTTCCTGTGTTGATGCGGCGGTGTGCGGCTTGTGGGGTTGCGGTGGAAGCGGGAAGACGAGGGGGTGAATTAGCGGAGGTGGGGACTAAAAGGAGGGGATGGTGAGGGGTAACTTGGGAATTTCATGTGGGAGCATCGGATAGGAATCTTCTGTTACAGTAAATCGGATGGTGCGGATATTCTTGGAAGTTGGAACATGGAGGCGGTTAATTGATGGGTTAAATGATTTATCACTTCTTTTAGAACAAACGTAGGCTAGATGGAATAGTTCGATAAGAGGGCGTTCTGATGATTTAGATGGTATGTTTTTCTTTGTAACATTTGGATAAATATTAAAGTATGAATAAAAGGTAGATAGTGATTATTTAACCATTCGTTTGCTTTAAGATTTATACAATTCGTATTAGAAAAGAAAGCATTGAAGCACTGCTCTTTAGATCGATATCTAGAGCAAATAATCCGTAAAGGAGAGTCAGGGGCTTCTCCGTCCACGTCGTCACAATCCCTATATGGCTATATGCAGTTTTATGGCAAACATGGTTTACATGCATGGAGTTGTTAGCTCTCAAAAGGCACTATATTAAGGCCAGTAATTTCTCTATGCTTAGGGCTGCTTTGTGGGCATATAGTTTGTTGATTGCCCTTTCAGCCTTGACGTTCATGGTCACCAAACCTAATTAATTGGAGGGAGGGTTAATCAAGTCCCATCAAAATGATTTAGTCACTGAACCTGCTGATCTGATTCTGCATGTTGCTTTAGTATGTTTTTGTGCCCTATGAAGATCCTTGCATATATGCCCAATCTCTTTTGATATTAATTTTGTCTATTGTTTTGAATTTTTTTTCCATTCTGGACTGTGCAAAGTTCTATGGTTTCGTCTTTTTTGCAAATCATTTAGAGGTAGAACAACATTATGTATTTCTGATCATGTAAATGTGTTAGGTGCGATCCCAACAAAGCTATTTTTTTCCCCTGTAGGCTGCAGTACGCAATTAGCTCGAACAGTTTGGACTAGAATCAGATATTGATCAATATATATAGTTGATTTAGTGCTTTATCGCTAATATTTCTGACCCTTATTATATCTGGATTATTTAGGAGGCATACTGTTTCTATTGCCTTCACTGAATATGCGAGAAAGTTCTGAAGGGGGAGTTGTATTCAGGTTTAGCTATTACTTCCTAAATGCGCATACTGAGCATTGGGGCCATTTGCATACAATCCTGCCCCTAAATGCTTATTGGTTTTGCTGATGCTTATGTCGTTTGGTTAGGTTAATGGAAGTTGCGAACCCATGAATGTGTAGGGTGATTTCCAGTACCTTACAGAGGAGCATTTGACGAGTGTGTACTATTCCTTGAGCAGTTGATGGATGCCATGGCAAGTAGGCAAATTGGATGATGCCCTTCTTTGCTGGATTAATGTTTCTTCAAAGTGGAAAAAGGATCAGTATTGCGCATGTACAGTCCAGTAGTGGTGTTTTATTATGAATTGTGTCATTCCATTGAATTGTATAATAGCCTTTGGTTTGAATTGGGAGGTGTTTATAACTGTCAAATGGGTTGGAACAATAAGCTTAAAAGAGACTACAAGAAGATTTGTCTATGAATGTTCTTTACTTCTTTCAAAACCAGATTTTGATTTAGGAATATAACACTGTCAAATGGTAATAGCTGAGCCTGAGCGTCCGGCTGCTAGCCTTCAAGATGAGATGTACGCCTAGCGGTTTAGCAACTGATTTGGGCATGGGGCTAAGCTGAATGGAAAATGCCAGACATGCCCGTGCGTCGTTTCTAGAATGTTCCTCTACTTCAAGACTCGGACGGGACGCAACATTGGTCATGCAATCGAGTCAATTTGCAGAGAGAAGAACCGGTACTTACACCATTGTATATAGGCACAAGAATATGAATGTCTTCTACATCATACTACATGCTGCCGCAAACTGAGCTTACACCATCTGATGACTGGTGAGTAGTCGGGCTCTTGGCCTTTTGGTTGTAGTAGCAGGAGCCAGTTCTGCTAATCTAGGAGGTTTCCACTTCCCTGTATACAAAAGATACCCAAACCCAAGGCATTTCAAAAGGACAGCTTCAAGAACACCAGGCTTTGCTTTGATCCCCTTGTCAAAAACAGCAAGCTTCAGACTGCCGTTCTGATTCTGCCACAACTTTTTACATTTTCTTGTCCAAGCAAGATCCACTTTTTGGATAACAATACCAGAAAAATAAAAACCTCTTCTGACTCTTGAGGAAAAAGCACAAGCACAAACTCACTAACATCATAGTACCCGTAAGTTTCATGGTGCATGGAGATAGTTGACCTCCGCATCATCATCATCATCTATGATCTAACACACCATGATTGCACTCTGTCTCCTCTCCATGTGAGCAACATCATTTTTTTCTTCATTATTATCGCTACACGAATCACAGCCATCCAACACTGAGGTACAACAGGCAATGGTAATTAAGTCAACAACATTTAGGCCGTCAACTAGTACAATCCGAATAAATCAGGTTTCGAAAAAGGAAGAGGAAAAAAAGGAAACAGGACCCTAGTATATGGAAAATTGAAACCAACCTGCCTACCAAATTCGAATTACATGCCAACAGGGCAAACATTTCAGCAGTTTAAAGTTGGCACTCAGCAGAACTTCCAGTGATTGTTGCAGTTCACACATGTCACAAATGTTGTCATCGGCTCATCAGCACTCCGAGTCTGCAGCTGATAGTAAGTCGTCTTCCGCTGACCGCACCTGCCGCACTTGAACTGATCAGTCGTTGCCTTTGGTGGTCCTCCACGCTCGCAATCAAACAGAGCCTTTTCCTTGATCTGCTTATTCTCGAGCTTCCTTGCGTCACTAGCCATCTCTTCGGGGGATATGTCTACAAGCCTCTCAGGCCTCACTTGACCAAGGACAACCCTTCTCCGGAAGTCAGTGTTGTTATCAGCCCTCAGATTGAACATTATTGATCTGTATTTTGCCTTGTGAACCCCAGTGGAACGTCCCAGCCTCTCAAACAATGCAGACTCCACTGTCACAGCAACTCTGAATGGGTCACATGAATCTACTTCATCTAAGATGTTTCTCACTTCCTCTCTGTCGTCCTTGCTAGTCTCTTCAGAAACCCTGGAGAAGGCATCAGCAAGTAGTTCCCGGATTTTATCTCGAGTTGCATCGTTGCATTTGACAAGGGATGTTAGCTTTGGGGGGCCGTTTGGAACAGAATATGTCTTCTTTGTATCAGGAGTTCTACTAACTTCCTTTGAAACCCTCTCTACCTTGGCAGGTTGAGCTTTGGAATCATTATTGGCAATCTTCTCAACCTTGACACTCTCAGACTTCTGACCCCTAACATCCACATCTCTTTTCCCAACCTTCACACTTGCCGATGCAGAATTCTTTTCAACCTTTATGGGCTGAGCCTTCTCAGTCCTTGCTGCAGAGTTATTTGATCTTTCATTCTCTGAGGTGCCATTTTTATTTCCTGTCTCTTCAAGAACAACCTTCTTCCAGTACCCAAAAAGGTCTGTAGCCATCGCCTGTATGCCTGAGTGAGGGTGCTTAGTAAGGTATCGAAGACGTTTGCCAACCTAAGAAAACAGAAGATAATGTGTAAGTTCTAAGTTCCCAAGTCCTACGAAAAGAACTGCAGGCAATGTAGCAGAAGGAAATAAACAGTAACCAATTAAGAGAGAAAGCAGAAGTACCAAAATCTTAAAGTTTCTGTGCAAACATAATTTTACTTAAGAATTCAATTCACACAAGATGTTTCACAAGCCCACGACCAAACATATTCAATAAATGCATAGGCCCTCAAAAGGAGTCTCACTGCTCATAATGAAAGTGTTTGTCAAGTTCTGACTCATGCTCAGAATAAATATCTTTGTTCCTTAACTGATGGGTGTTCCAAGCATGAAATGTCAGATGTGATGGTATATGCAATTATATATGCTTTGCACAAATACAAGATACAGAAGTTTAGCAAACTTAGACTTAACCAGCTTCCTAAATTGAAATTACCCAGTGTTTAAAAAAACACACACATGAAGGGAAATTGCCACTGCAGCCTCTTTAGGAGTCCCAGAAACTGAAACTCAGAGTTACTTCTTTAGCCCCATGGCACTTATCACTTACGTCGATATTTTGGGGAAAGGACTTATAGCCCAATCCATTCAAAAGAACTTTCAACATAGAGAACTTTCCCTAGTTAAATCAAAAAGATGTAAAACTAAAAGTAAATTATAAAGACTATAGCCGGTAAAAGAATAGTGTGAGTGGATCAATGAGAAGCTAACTGTTGGGAAGTGTGCATTGTGCAAAGTATGTGGCACCCAACGTTATTAAAGTGATAAGGCAAGACGCGGCGACTCACCACCTTCTTACAGCTAAAGCGCTTAAGACGCGTGGGCGAGGCGATGCCATACACATATCCAAACCTAAAAACTTCTACTACTACAGTACTACTAAGTACTTCTACTACTTGCAGTCTACCACAGTACTCTACAGTTGCTATTGCTACTTGACTACTTCTACTGCTACATCCGCTACTACAGTCTACAGTGTTCCTACTACAGTACTTGTGCTGCAGTAATAGCGCTACTTCTACTAATAGTGGCTGCTGTTGTTGTGCTGTGCTACTTCTTTCTTCTTTACTTCTTCCCCGACGCGGTGACGCCACTTTCTTCCGCCCCTTTGCTTCTTCCCCGACGAGGCGACGCCACTGCCCCGAGCCCCCGCCTCCCCCCATCAGTTCTTCTACCCCCATAGCCCTATCGCCTCCCCTGTTGGCCTCTCCCTCCCCCGTACCTGGCGCAGAGGAGCAGAGGCGCATCGACAGAGCTCTATAGCGGTGGTGCAGAGGAGTGGCACGCGGATTAGCTATTCTCCTGCCAGATCTAGTGAGGACGAGGCGCGGAGTCAACTCAGGCGCTAGGGTTTTCCCCTCGGTCTTCAATTGGCCCAGTCATGAATCGTGTCCCTCTCAATTTCAATTCAAGGCTTCTTATCCCGGTCCTGCAATCCTATGGCGGACGCCTTGGGCCACGCCGACGCCATCCCCCACCTCAGCGTCGCCTCAACAACGCCACGGCCGTGAGGCGGACGCCATAGGCTGCTTGGGCAAGGTGCCAACGTGGAGCACCCCCCACCGGTGGCCGCCTTACCGCTGAAGCGTCGCTTAGGCGACGCTTCAACGACGCCTTAATAACTTTGGTGGCACCTTAACAGTTGGGAAGCTGCTACAATGTCAAAAGAGATTATGTGAAATGGAGAGTTAGGAACAGAGTGCTGATTGGTTCAAATAGCTGTATAGGAAGCTGCCTTTCAGGAAAGGTGCGTCAAATGTGAAGACTATGCCTCTCATGTGGAAGTAAAGCTTCTGTAATTCATGTCTTTCCCTAAAGCTATAAAAGATTTCTTCCATCTTAGACATCTAAGTTGTCCATGTTCACTTGAACAAAAGTCCAGTCAATTGTGAACTCATATTTTTCACTCTTCTTTTCTGATATTGTGAAACATAGATTTCATATAAGACAAATAATTCATCACATGCATCTCCCGCCAAATCAGAATCCCACGCTACAACGCAAATTAAACACGAACTCACTCACTACCAACACACGATTTTTACACTCTCTCTCTTTGTCAGTAGACAACCTATGATGGATCACACAAAATTAGAACGTGATGCTTGGGAGATCACTGATGCAGAATCCCCATAAAGATTAAATTAGTAGCAGCAGTATGGTCAGGGACGGAGCTTCATGGAGGCCAATATGGGCCATGCCCCCCCCCCAACCCACACCCACCCATGGTTATTACGGCGCTCCGGCGAGGCGAGTCGCCTCTGGGGCACCTGGACGTCTAGGTGAGGATTAGGCGACCAAAAGATATCCCTGGTGAACCTACCTTTGTATGGCCAACTGGTTTGTTTTACTATTCATAAAAGTCAATTCGGCCCATGTGCCTGGCCTGGCCTAGTCGGCCCACGGCTAGTGCTACACTGCTAGCACCAGGAAACCAAACAAATATGCGATGCACTACTGTCTACTGCCATTCGCCCATTCCTCGCATCGGCTGATCGGCTCTGGCACCCTGCTAGTACTACACCTACATTGCTACGGCATCCTTAGCAGCACCGAGCAGAGGAGCGCTGAGCCTCCTCTCCTCCTTTCCTTGTCCGCCTCCGGCTTCCCAAAGACCGAGCACTGCTCGGCTTCGGCCAGAGCGACGGCGGAGCTGGGAAGTCGAGATGCGGACGGGGAAGGGGAGGCAGAGGGGGATTACCGGCGGCGGCGGCGGCACTAGGGTTTCTCCACCCGTGACTGGGAGTCTCCTCCCGATCCCGACTGAGTGCCTTTTGGTCGCAGACTCGAAGGCGCAGCCTCAAATACCTCCAGACTCCTGCCAGTCGCCCGCCCGGATGCTAGGCCGACGCCTAGTCGTCGACGCCGCGACACCAGGACGTCTAGGCGGCTGCCTGGCCGTCTTCAGGCGAGGCGCCGGGCCATGGCGCCTCCGGCCGGCCGCCTAGACGCCTAGTCGGCGACAAGGCGACGCCGTAATAACAATGCACCCACCCACACATGGGTATTTGTGTAATCCTTAGCCAAAAATAGTAGGTTTGGGGTTATTATTTGCTGCATAGGCTTCAAATGGCCATCCCTTGCTTGCATAATTCATCTATCACTTGCTAATGGCCCCCTCTAAACTTTGGCTCAGGCTCCACCACGAAGTATGGTTAGCAGCTACCAAAACACAAATCACACCCATCCACTAGCTCACATTGCATCACTTCAAAGCCCATGTTTTGATACTAACTAGAAAAGAATTCATTGATCTCGGCCACCCAGAATGGCAATTGCAACATAGGAGTATCACATCCATCAGCTAAAATTGTAGCATTTCGAAAATCCCAGCCATCTGCCTTCGCTTCCAGACATCCCTACACTGAACACACTCCAACAAAACCATCAATCTGAGCTATAAAAATAAAAGGAAAAAAAGCCATCATCTTTCCACCCCCAATAGCGATAGACATCCACGAGATCTAATCCCAATAAAGAGGCCCCATTTTTCGCATCTATTCATCCGTCGGCTTATAAAGGGGAAAACAAAATCTCTCCCAGACATCCAGTGATTTTTTACGAACCAACCGAATCAAAATCAATGCAACAAGGGGCATTTCGCGGACTAATTCCTCGCCAAGATTGCCGCCGCAGCACGCATCCGCCGGAAAAGACACAACGAGAGGCCTGCCCCTAATTCCTCGCCAAGATTGCCGCCACTGCACGCATCCGCCGGAAACGACACAACGAGAGGCCACATCGAGATTTCTTCGCAGCCACAAAATCTGATCCGGGTGGCCACTCACCTGCGTGGAGACGAGGACGTCAGTGGTGACGTGGATGGCGCGCAGCCGCCGCAGCGCATCGAGACAGCGGTCGGCCTCCGACGAGCCGTCCTCCTCGGCCGCCGCGTCGGCCGCCTTCTTGGCCGCGTCGAAAGTCTCCAATAGCTCCCTCTCCATGGCGGCGGCGCGCGCGACGGCGAGATCAAAACCCTAGCAGCTAGGCTCCCCGCTGCCGCCTCCCTCTCTTGGCTTGAAGGTGAGAGGAGGAGAGAGAAGAAAAAGAGGTTGGTTGTCGGAGGCTGGGGAGACTTTTATATAGGAGTTCGGAGGCGGATTTTTCTGGAACGAGACCGATCGGACGGCTCATAGGATCGCCACGTGGCGAGTGTTCGGTATTCGGTTGTTGCGGGGAGTTTTCCCTGATGGTATGGTTTCCTTTAGCGTTGCTGTGTGCTTTCACTGCTCTTTCTGGGAGGAAAAAAAAGTATCAGAAAAAATAACATACTGTATACTATTTTTTGTCGCCGATGAAATCTCTGAAACCTCTGAAACTTCTGAAACCTACTATGAAACCTGCTATGAAACTTCTGAAACCTGCTCTGAAACATGTGAAACCTGTTATACCGTTGGAATGGATTCCAACGATATACAGTACAAGTTACAATCGGAAATGCAAATCTGCCTGACCGAGCATTTGCCCGAGCTATCTGTACCGTCCATGCCACATCAAGATTCGTGTTGTGTATTGTATTTGGAGATGTATAATCACTGTGAAATTGTTGTATTGTTTGTAACTGGCAGTTGTTTAAATAGTCCACTATAGCTCTGTGATAATTTCGCTATAACTTTTTTAAACATAAAACACTACGTGACTAAATAAAATTCCGATAACACAGTTACAACTGCTATAACTGCTATATTGGCCATTATTTTATAGGCACGATAGCTCCGCTACGCTACATATGCCAATTCTCTTCATATTTCTAAGCATTAATTGTGCTTTGTTTATGATCTTCTTTTATCATATTTATTATACTTAAATTGAATTAATTGGCTCCTAGAAATAATAAATATTAGTTAAAATCCAAATTAATCTCCTAAATTTACATAATTATATAGATTATTTTTTGCGACTAATATACAACAATCATGCACTCTAAATTTAAATATAGTTAATTATATATATATATAATTAACTATATTTAAATTTTTGGTAATCGGAGATGATGGGACATTAGGTCTGACAATTGTACTTCCATTTTGAATCAACATGTATTACATTATACTGATGCTAACGTGTTTTGTAGTGTACTCAGACCATATAAATTTGTATTATACTCACTCCTGTTCCACTAATGTGCCATGTACAGATACGCAAATACAACTCCAAATACACAATGTATAATACAGACACATACACATTGATACGTACATGCGAGAGCATTGGCCATGTTGCTCCACCGCTCATCGCCAGCCACCGCGCCGCCATTGCTCGCCGTGGGGTGGACGAGAGAGAAGGGAGAGAGGAGCGACGCACGTATGAGCTGACGGAGGCGGCAACGATGTGTAGTACGAGATGCACGTCCCGTGCTCGGCGATGAGCTGCGGAATGGAAGGATCTAGCTGGGTGCTGGGTATGCATCGGCAATTTTAAAAGTTTAAAAAATATTGGATATCACCTCTTCGTCACATCGAATTTATTAATTGAATTGATTCTGATTTTTGTACTTTGGGATTTATAAAAACTCAGAATTGTATTGTACTTTTATAAAATTTTGAATATATGTGTTTGATTTATGATGTTGTGAGTTACACGTGTGTAGTGTGTAATCCCATTAAAAAATTTCAGTTTCGCCACTGGCTGCAGGTCTTGTGCATGTCAACAGCGAGGTGCAGGGTGATGGTCGGCGGCAAAGAAGAGAAGGAGGTGCACAGAGGAGATGTGGATCGCCAGCAAGGTGCACGACGAGGTGCTAGTCAACGGCGAGGAAGAAAAGGAGGTGCAAGTGGGAGCTACAGGTCATCGACAAGGTGCACGCCGAGGTGTGCATATCGACGGCGAGGTACAGGGTGCTGGTCGGTGACAAGGAAGAAAAGGTGGTGAATGAGGGGATGCATGTCGCCGGCGAGGTGCACACCGAGGTGCAGTGCGCCGATGAGTTACACGGTGAGGTGCAAGGCGGCGTTGACGATGAAATGCACGGCGAGGGTGCATCTGCGGCGACTGGCCGGTGGTGGTTCCTGCTGCCAGAGACGAAGACGATACCGATGAAGACGATGAGGACAGGATTTTGGCGGATCCCTTTGACCCTGGCCATGCAACCATCAGGTCCAGCCATCCTCGGCCACAAGGTCACTGGATCCGACTACCCTACATGCTTCTTCCCTGGTGATGATAGCTATCGTAGGGATAACCACCGTCCCCTGCAAACCAGCGAAGGGCTTGCAAAGGAACAAAACTGCACCCCCTTTCTAGGGCCCGAGGTGACATGGAAGCAACAAAAGTTTCGGCAAGCACAACGAAGGCCCTCAAGGACATAGCGAAGACTTTGGCAGCAACCTGTGAGAGGGGGCGGCTGATAGCATCTAGACCTCCTCAATTTCCATTATCATGTTTTATTATAGTTTTGGTGTTGATGACTAAGTTAATAATGCTTAAGTTTTGAAGAGTATGTGCTGAAATCAATGATAACGCAAGTTGGATTAACAAGATTAAGGTGTTTTGTTACTAGTTTATGACTTGGGAGTTGATTCAAGTCAAATAGCTAGGATTATTTTCAATTTGGCTGTCTAAAGGGGGACTTTGCACAAGCTAGCTAATTGGATCATAAGGCAAAGACAAAATTAGATTGCTCGGAGTAAAAAAAACTCTTAATCATTGCTCTTTGAATCAAGATTCTCCTTCATTTCAATAGTATAAATATGCGACAGACTAAAATTCAGCTATCCATATCTTAAGTCTGTTGCATACATAGCCAAAATCCTTTTCCAGTCAAAAGCTCCTTTAGTCTAGCATTGAAAATCTTCATTGTCAAAATTCCTATCAAGGTATCTACTCATCGGATCAAACTTTTTATTTTCACATACTTTAGTCCGTGGTGAAAATTACTTGAAGATATCTTGCAACCAAGTATTTTTCTATGTATGACGGGCCAAAGTTTTTGGTCCGGCATACATATAAAGTCATACTCCTTCAACAGACCAAAAACTTCTCAGATTTCCATCTATAGCGGACCAAATATTTTTAGTCCGACACTCATTCAGATTATAAGCCTTTTTGCCGGACCAAACCTTGAAGTTCCATTTATTAAATCCATAGTTAGATATACACTCTTATTTGAAGGACTTTCCTTTATTGACGACCAAATCTTCTTGTTTAAAATTTTAGTCCGTTGCTGAAGCAAATCTCTTGGATAAACTTATTTTTGTCAAAAAGGTCCTTGGCTACTGATCTTAGAAATTCTCATATATGACGGACCAAATAATTTAGTTTGGCATACATGTAACTCACTCATTCATTTGCCGGACCAAACTCTATGAAACTCCCATGTATAACGGACCAAACTTTTTGGTCCGTCGTAAATGTCTTAAATTGGTCCATGATACACATGATCAGTATCGTTAAGTTCTGTTGCGTAGTCCGTTGTAAACGTGTATTTTAGATATTTTTGATATTCTGACACGTTCAACGGCTACAGTGGTAGGTGTAACGGCTATATTCATTCCAAATTGCTATATAAGCATTTCCTGAGCCATCTACCACATAGAAGAATGAACTCCTTGACCTTTTAGCATTCAAAATAGCTCTCATTCTCAAAAGGAGTCTGTGCTTCACTTTCAAACTCAAAATCCTCAACATCTCTAAGTGTTTTAGCTCCAAGCTGAAGTCTAACTTTGTGATTTGCGAGTGAACCAAGAGACAGAACTTATGCAAAGTTTATTACTTTTGGATCTTAGTGATCCTAGATAGCTTGGAGGAAGTGAAAAGTGCGACCTGTCCAAAGGTGATTGTGGAAGGCCACTGTGGTTGTGAAAGGTTTGAAGCTCACCTCACTGGAGTAGTGAAAGAGTTATCTGAGTGATCACCAGAGCTACTTCGACTAGTTTTGGAGAAGCAATACTTCGGAAGAAGTGCTTCAACGTGGAGTGGGAGTGAGGCTCTGAACCACAGGATAAATCTATGTCTCATTTGTGCTTTATTTCACTTTGTTGCTTTCGCTGTTATCATTATTTGTTTTTACTTCTGTCATATATTGAACTGAGTTATTCACATAAAGAGAATAGCAAATTATCTCTAAGAAGTTAAAATTTGCAAAAGTTGCCTATTCACCCCCCTCTAGGCCAACTAGTTCCTTCAACGGCCTCCTTCGACCAACTCCCTCCGGCGACCCAAAGGGGGGACCGCTGAAGGATCTACCACCCTAGAAGAGTCCAAGGCAGGCCGGCATTTTGGAGCACAATGGCTACCCTAAAGTGGAAGAAAAGACCACATAGCCCCTAGGACCCAAGAGCTTTTGTAGAGATATTATTGTAAGCTTGTCCCCTAGGCATACAGGGCTCTATAAATAGCCCCAGACTCATATACTGAAAAAGGTAGAGGAAAATTTTTTTCAATAAACTACACTTTGCCCATTGCAGTGTTTACCTACTCCAACCCCTACACACATAGGGACCCGAGGGCACACCCTTCATCGGGGGTGGGTCAGGAGGCCCTCCACCTTTTCTTAACTGTTTGGTACGTAGCCACGACAACAACGGCAGCGGATCTCACTGTCTCCAGCCACCATGCTGCCAGATCTAGTCGTCCCCGGCATGACACCGCCAGATGTGGCCGTCCTACTTGCTCCCTCCGGTGCTCGGTGACGATGAAAAGATGGAGCAGATCCACTGGCGACGGTGACAGGCGCCGAATCCAACGATGGGGCACGAGGGAGACGACGGAACAGTCCTCTGCCTCTCCCTTCGCCGATGGGTGGAGAGAGAGTCAGAGAGGAGAGATTGGATCGGATGGGTTTTGTACTTTTGTAGGCTGTGATGCACGGAGAGAGAGTATGCACAGTATATGCATGTGTTCCATCCTTTGTATTTCAACAATGCACGAATCTTGGCGCATCTGTGGAAGGTACAGATTCACAGGAGTAGGGCAGATGTTCGGCTGGGGCAGAAATCTACTCTCCGTTCACAACATACATGTTTTACTACTTTTTTAATTTAGACTATTTTGTTTGGCCCAAGAAAGGAAGGTGTTCAAGCTGTTATGGATTGTTTTCATCATATTTTATGTGCTTATAATGACAAGTGAAGGGAGTTGTTTCCTAGTCTCCCTTTTGATGTTGTCTTTCCTCATGTAGCTTATGGTAATCACCAAAATGATAGGGTACTGAAATGGTACAGAGTTTTGCAAGGACATTGAGATCACATGCTATCGAAATGCTGGGGTACGCAGGTAGGCATTTTCATGGTAGCTCAAGTAATACCAAACAATACTCGAGTCGACTTACAGGGAAAAAGATTCCTAAGATGATAATGCTGAGGATAGGAAGTGCACGATGGATGTAACACTGGCTTGTACTTTGACATACCGAAACATTTCTTTATGTTCCACGCATTAAACTATCTCCTCCACAAAAAGAAAAGAAACAGGAAAATCTAGTCTGAATTTAGGATGTTAGCACTTAGCACCACTTGAGATCCTCGGCAGCTTCTACATGAATTTGAATCGGTGTTTCAGATATTGCAAGGGAATTACCTACTTTGTACCTTACAGACAGTTTGCATTTTGGGCATTGTTTGAGACCACAGCAGAGGACTCGCCGCCATCAGCAAACTTTGCCAAGGAACGGTATTGCAACTTCACACTCTCTGCATTGTCTAAAGTCTTCACCACATACCTGTTAAACACAACCACCGATAAGCATTGCATTTAGTTTTGATTTTCGAAAGATGATTGTATTAAGAACACAATGTTGCTAACCATCCATTTAAGCACTGTGCTGTCACAACAGCTGCACGTCCCACGAATCGTTCTGGAGTCCTCTTGTTGCCCTGAGGAAATTCATTTTGCTTATTGAAAGGAAAAGCCAGAGAGAAAGAAAGCGAGTACTGAATTGACTAAAAAGAAAATACCTTGATTATGACTCGGTCAAAGACAGCAAAAGGAAACTGAACACCTTTACCTCTAGAAAGCTCAGTTGAATTTGGATCATCATTGCCACATTTGTCCTCATTTTAGAGAGAGAACAGATTTAAGAACATCATGTAACACTTACAGTTGTCAAATTTGAACATTAATTAATAGAGAGGTGGAAAAAGTATATACCTGTTCAATGCGCTCTCTTCTTCTTTTCAATGCTTTTGCTGAATCTTCTTCACGTTTAAATGCCTGAACTGCAAGGCGAAGAGCTGAAACATGCAAAAAAACTGACATTAACACGACAGAACGGAAGCTAAAAAAGGATCAGTATATGTGACATGCATTGATTTCTCTGATATAGCTAAAAAAAGGCATGGGAGTGCATGCAGACTGACAGGTAGATATAGCTAAAAGAAGACTCCGCAGTGTATGCAGACTGACAGGTAGACATGAATGGTAAGCAGGGATTTATGTGGTTGCCTACTTGCCTACATCAGTCCTGAAAACTGTGTTCAGAGTTCAGACAATGCATGGACAGGGAAAAAAAACTAAAAGCGTGCATAATAACTAACAAGGGCAGATTAGAAGAAGATGTTGAACGGTACATGTGAAGTCTTGCATGAGCTGGCAGTAGAAGGAAGTGGTATGAGGGCAGCTATGCATCAGTTTTGAATTCAGTATAAACTGTCTGATCCCAAATCTTGCAAAATAAATTATTCAACCCATGGGTACCAATTTATAGAAGTGACATAATATCCCTGAACTTAGATCTCCAAGTACCAAAAGTGTTGGTGCCACTCATAGCTAAGGATAATGAAAGATTCATATGTACACAACCTAGCATCGAAATTCGCCATAGAAAAAAGTTCATTCGCACAACAGAGCAAATCCTTACAAATCTCAGTGATTAATAGTAGAGCAATTTAAGTCCATACCCAAATTTGGACGAATGGAGTCCTCAGTAATCGGCTGACCACATTTGCCACAAGCTTTCTGCATGGCAGGGACAGAAACAGTTCTATATCACTTTCAGATGCACTTGCAATTTCAAACAACCCTTCTTTAAGTAGCGTTGTACTATCAGTTCCAGGATTGTTCCAGTAATGTTTTACCTCGAAATTAAATTTTACCTAATGCTGACAACAAATAATTCTAGTTCTTATGACCCCAGATATTGGTTCCAGGATTGTTTAAGTAGCGTCGAACTCATGCTGACAACAAAGAGCAGTGCTTCAATGCTTTACTTCCTAATACAAGTTGCACAAATCTTAAAGCAAGCGAAGGGGTAAGTAATCACCATCTACCCTTTATTCATGCTTTAATATTTGTAACAAACAAATGGATTACTACAAAATACCTCTATTTCTTATGACCCCAGATATCAGTTCACTTCTAAAAGAGCAGCATAATCCATGATTCGAAAAGAGCATTATTGGAGCTTTCATTCCAATGTAAGTTATAGAAATGCACTTTGTATTACTCTAGAAAAGCAAGAACATGTGTCATGCTTCATACTGGATTTAAACCAGACCTGAGGCTGCATAAGCAATGTAACAATGAAAAACACTATGCTTTGGATCCACACTCAAGTAACTAAGATGAACACAGCAAACTTGGGGAAAGAAAGTCTTAAACATTACCAATGAACAGAAGTAGCGACAAACAGGATACACAAAATGTTAATTGTAAGTTACATTTTAATAAACTAGAGCAAAAGGTTTGAAAAACTATCAGGCAGTAAGGTCCTTGGACAAACCATTCTGTAGATATGCTGCATCCCACGACTTCCATAAGAATGTCCACAGGATAGAATCATTGCATCGCCCATGAGAACACCTCTACAAATTCAGACACAGGAAGATAAATGATGAGGTGTTCGAAATTCCAAAACTTTTCCCCTAAGTATTATGTCTATTACCGCAACCAAGCATGATATTTGGGTATGACGAATTCAAGTGCTATACATGACCAACACTCATCTAAGGGCAGAGGCAAAAGGTAGCATAGCATGAATGAATAGGCATTAACATGTTGGTAAGTATAAGGCCAAAAGTACCATAAATTGTCATGATTTGGTGGGAAAATACAATTATCCTACAAAGTGATAATTGAAACTTGACAGCATGTGATAGTCTCAAGTTTATACTCTGAAACACACTACAAACTACAAAGTGAATCAAGAAGGCAAAATAGCTAAGTATTGCTTACTAAACAAAAACTAACTTTCAATGAGAACAACAGAGTTATTTGCAGATACCCACGTCAACGGATCAGAGAGGTGTGCTCTGAGTAGGTCCCAATAGCTAGACGCAGGACCTCCATCTCTTCTCCCAATAACCCCGTATCCATTCCCCACCCTCATCTCCCTGGGAATGGTACCATGTTCATCCCCTCTAGACGAAGCGTGCCCGTATTGCTCAGTTCCACAGTTGTATATATGGCTGTGCTGCCATTGCTGATCCTCTTGGATTCGCCTCACTCCATTCTCCCCATTCATCACTGCACGCCCGATCCCTGGTGCGTGAATCAGCAAGCAACAGTAATCACCTTCATCCAGATACTAGAAAATTTTTAAATCCTAACTAGAGAGGGGGAGCAGGATCTTTGTTACTCAGATAGCCACATGAACCTAGAATGATCTTGGATTTGCACAAGCCAAGTCTAATCATGCTAGTTCTAAAAGCAGAGTCGATATGAGCTGAAGCCACCGCGCAAACCCTTCACCTGGGGAGGAGGCGCATCGCTGCTGGGAGCTGCAGGCTGCTCCGTCCACCAGCTCGACCTCGTCGTCGTCGTCGTCGTCCATTCCGTCTTCGTCCTCGTCGACCTCCTCTACAGCGGCGTCGCCGTCGGAGTCTCCGGGAAGGTGGTGCTGCCGTAGGAACAGGCCGGCAGCGCGGGAGGGGAAGTGGGTCGTGGCGAGGAAGGGCGCGGGCGAGGGCGCCCCCCTGGAGGAGGAGGCCGCGCGGTGGGCCCCCGGAGGAGACGCCATGGCGGTCGGGCAGAGCTTGGAGACTGAAGAGCACGGTGGGGGAGAAGAGAGTTTTTTTTTTTTTTGCTGTGCTCGGAACTTCGGTGCGCTGCGTTGTGCTGGACTGCTGGTAATACTCGTGTTGCCTTGCGTCGTATTTAGCAGAATTTTACACGTAGTTTTGAACAACCGAATTTAACATGAATTTTATAAAAACACGGCTACGTCCTGACAGCTGATCTAGCTAGAATCGGCCGTCTAGAGACATTTTATCTTATAATCGTCTAATCTATCTCCGAATTTGGTACAATAATTTACAGGGTATGCAACAACACATGTCTAAACATGTAAGAAAATCCAGTTTGGTTTACAACAAATCCATAACAAGAAAACGACGAAACAAACCACCAAACCTATTGCAATAAAAAATTAGTCATACACAACAAATAAGTAAACCTACTATGACAAATAGTTCTTGCTACAAAGATTTAGGAAGCCAAATTGTAACAAATAAAAACACTTCATGCAACAAATCAAAATGCCAACCACAACACATCTTGTGGCACATTTTGAGAAGAGATGTTGCAACAAAATCAAACACTTCATACAATAATTAGGGGAGAAATGCTCTAGCGATTTCGAGAAACATATGCAACAAAGTTAATATGATGAGGAGGGCATGCAAGTGGCAGCGACGACATTTGACCTAGTGCCTCGTCACTGGTCATCCACTCCTTGTCGCCCGCCCCCACCTCCTCTGGCCTTGGCCTCGTTGAAGCTCCTCACAAGTGAGACCTCCGCATGAGCTCCGATTGTGGTAGATGGCCTCGTCAAGTGTGAGTGGTGGCAAGCTTTGACCGGTGAATAGATAGGGGATCCATGTGCAAGCTCCTGATCGTCAATTATTCCCTCTGGATCTATACCCCTTTATAATGCACCTAAGCATTCTTTTCTACGTCAACCCCAAATAATGCACCCCACTAGAGATGGCCTAACCTTCATGCATCCAACGAAATGTTCCCAGAAACTTGTCTCCATCAAAATTAACCTCTCAGATCTTTCCTCAGCTTTACTCACCCACATCCGATGACCATTGTTTAATGTGTCTAACTCATCCCTGTGGCCCACAATGATCTCCTCCCACCTCCAAAGATCATCTCAAGGAAAAGGAAACAAATATCCTGGAATTAAGGAAAAGGAAACAAACGTTCTAGAAAAGAAAAATACCATATATTACGTGCTGGGAAAAGAAAACCGGAAGACAGTGCACTATAGGGCACTATACTAGTGTAGGAGTAGTATCATTACCCATTTTATAATGAAGTAAGTTTTCTATGGAATTTCTAATCATGCTTTATAAATAGAACTTTAGCCCCGCTTAGAAAGCAGAAATTTTGTTCGAAACAAATCAATTTTGGCAAGAATCGGGAAAATTTCCCGCATTCCAAGCAAGGCTAAATAGGGTTTAGTTATAAGTATATTATGATTTTTTTCTCAAATGGAGACGTGTTATGACAGTTATGTCAGCCCGTTTATAATCAAAACCGTTTTTTGTGACATAAGTAAACCTGCATAATTTATCTCTAGAAATCATTATGGCAAACTCATTGACAGCTCTAATCGTGTCGGGTTTGGTTTTGGCAAGGGTATGGAAAACAAACAACTCAAAACTCAGAAGAGCGTAAAGCCTACTACCCTTTTCTGCCTCGACAGTAGGATAAGATCTACCAAGAGTGTATTCAGATCACTCTTCCACTTCTACCTCTATCAAAATTTTCATAGTCAGTGATTAGTAATCATCTCTGTCGAGTTTGCTTGGATTACAGGATACCCTTGGGTTGTCATAACAAAAGGCGCTAAGTGCTAAACATCGTAGTGCAAACAAGAGGAAAATCGCTCAAAGGCAACATGGACAAGTAATGGTAAAGCAGCTGCCAGCTATACATAGCTTGCATAAGTTGCATTTCAACTTTCTTTTGTATCATCAATACAAATGTTATTCTACACTGAACAAGATCCCTCTTGTATTACACATAACCTAGGCTAACATCTTTACAGCACCAAGGAAAACGTCTCAGGACATGCATCATGTCCTCCCATTGCCTGCCTTCTTTGAGGCGAAGAGATGGCGGACGACCGAGAGCTTGCTTGTTGCTCGAGAAACGATCGAGGAGACAGAGGAGCTCTTACTGCTCAGCGACGACGTTGTTTCTTCTGATTCCACGTCTTCATCTGATTCTGAAGGAGGTGGTGGAGGTATTGTCATGAGGAAAGCGTCTAGCATGCGGATGATTTGGCTGAAGCTGGGTCGCATGCCAGGATCCTCGACCCAGCATGATTGCACGACGAACACAAGCTCCTGTGGGGTCTCCTCAGGGAGAGGTGGGCGCACTTGCTGTCATTATAGACAAGAGAAAAAATACATCAGAGTAGTAGATTGCAATTGACAACAATGTCAAAAATTGTTGTCAGAAAGAGAGTTCATCCTCAAAGATCCCTTGAAAAAGTGGAGTTAGCTAAAGAAGGTGCTACAGTCATGTATACCAGTTGAATTGGTGCTATTAATATCTTTTTCTTTAAAACAAAAAAACTAGTGTCAAAAGTTGCTGCAACATGTTTCCTCGATTTGAAACCATGCGTATGTGCTGAAGCAGATACCATGGACTAGTCATCATGACATAGAAGACTGACAAAAGTGAAATTTATATGCACTCTTAACGCTTCCATGGAAACATAATATCCAAAACAAAGCCTTTATGGCATGAATACACGGTCCATTTCATCTTATAATTTGTTTGCCTTCTCTCTTCAGGTAGCCAACCGAGTCTTTGAGCTAAACTTCAAGACATAAGAAGTACTACTAATTTGTTTAGTGGCAGTAACAGCTTTGTCCACAAAAGGAGACATCAATAATTTGTAGCCAGTATGGGCAATAATAAGTTGCAAAGTTAAACATGAGAGCTGTAACTCTTCAAGAGCCACAGGATTTCTTAATTGCTAGAGAACTTTGTAGGAGGACCTATAGTTTTATAGCAAACGCATAGCTATTGCTTCCTACTTACCTTAAAAGCAGCAGCATATGCAGCTTGTAGATTCGACATGCCTTCAAATGGCATTCTATTGGTCAACAATTCCCACAGAACAATGCCAAAGCTGTACACGTCTACTTTATTTGTGTAATGCTTTTTCTCACCACGTTGAAGCGTGACAGTGCTGTATAACTGCAACATCACATCAAAAAGACCGTTGGTCAGGCTTTGTAATCATACAGATCTGTCTAGGGCACCAGATTTCTGTTGGCATAGATGGTTCTGAAATCATGACACAAAATTACAGCCAGCAAAATTATTACAGGGATAAAATCAATGTACAGTTTTAGACTGAAGCCTCAACCATAATTTGGCTAAAATATTAAAGGGTGAGCTTTTTGTTTTGGCTTCAGTTCATAATTTATTAATTTTAATTAGTTATCGGGAAAAATAGTGATTTACGACCTCTGGGGCCATCCATCGGTAAGTCCCGGTTTCAGCTGTCATCATTTCGGTCACAGTTTCTTCTCTTGCAAGTCCGAAATCAGTAAGCTTCAGCTTCTTACGATTTGCAGTAAGCAACAAATTATCTGCACACGATAACTTTTATTAGGAAATTGGAAAAGCATAAAAAATTTGATTTAACAGCTGTTATAGAAAGCAACAGCTACTGAGCAACCTAGGAGGTAAAGCAAGCAAAACAAAAGAGTAAGAGACTGAAAAGGAAACAACTGGGAGTAGAACTATGAGCAGAAAGTAAAGCTGATACCATGGATATGGAGTCAGGAATATTCAATAGTGCTTACAATTAAAGGGGGGGAATGACAACAAGGAATCAGATGTACAAACATCTTGCCGAAACAATTTTTGAATGATTAACCTGCAAATATAGTTCTCTTCCAAAACACAAGTTCTTACCTTGGCATAAAAAAACATTATGTACCTATGTTATGACATCTTAAATAGAATCTACAACTGACCATAAAATATCAGATATATATGCAATGCAGTTTTGGTTACAGAAAAGAAATGCAACTTACTACACATGTTAAAGGAAAACAAATGGAGGCAAAAGTAAAACAGTCCAAGCATACATACCGGGTTTCAGGTCTCTGTGTATTATTCCATTGGCATGTAGACATTCCATTGCATGAGCTATATCGAGTGCATAGCCAATTGAAGTATGGATCTCTAGTTGGCTGGGCCGAATGCTGTTCAAGTAGCTCTTCAATGACATCCCTGGTAGCAGCTCACTGACAATCACCATCAATGGTTCCTTGCAAGCACCGATGAACTACAGAAGTGTAATTAACGTGAGATAATGTCACAAGAAAATTGATGGTTTAGTTAGCAATGGCTATGCTAGGTCTGAACTAAACTAGAGAAATTAATGCAAAATCAGATTAACCACAGCAGCATGTCATTCAGGCAAGGATGTACCTTCACAAGATTATCATGTTTCACTCTACACATCATATTTACTTCTCGAATGAAACGAGCTTCAAGTGTTGCTTTTTCTTCGGGAGTACTGCCATTGTTAAGAACCTTTATTGCTACAATTTGATCGCCATACCTATTCGAAAGCACACATAAAAAACTAATTAACTACAGATAAAAACGGTCAAAAGTATCCATGCAGGCAAAAAAAACAAACTATGATACACAACATAGTTATATAACATCAACATGAAGAGTTAAATGGCAAAGTTTCCACATGGGGCAAGAATGTCAGCTCAATCTGTGATGACACTAATAGCCAGCACCAAAAGAAGATTGTTCGATTTTTTAATATCCACCAGTGGTGCGCATTGAAAACATACAAAAATGGAGAATAACTCTTTGTAATTGCTAGTATTAGAACAAGTTGCAAGGCTGAACAATCTCCAAAATCCTTGACCACAGGCAAATATCTACAACAGACTAGCATAGCTAAATCAATCAAGCATATTTACGATCCTTGGAGGTATATTGCCAGGTGCTGCTATCGTAGTGTTTCCTTCCAAGCGTCCTTCTGCATATTAAACTCATAAATACATGAGAAGCCTAAAGTGGCTCTCAGTCACATATTGTGCGATTTAACTGAGTTGAGTTGAGTTGAGTTGAGTTGAGATGCACGATGAGCATCCAGGCACCCTGAGACTGATCATTCAAATCATAACTTTTACCCCCTATTTTGTTGAGACGTACATAACTCTACCGTTTGCAAGGGTGTAGTGTATAAAACCCATTAGATTGCGCAACTGCTAATGCTACAACTAGAGCAGAGACCACAAATTTGGCGCACTTGATGCAAGTAGTGACGACTTTGAGCACAAACATGTGAAACATTAAGCACAATTATGTCTTAAAAGTTGATTACTTACTTCCCCTTGTAGACCTTCCCATGAGCTCCCTCCCCAATCTTGGATCCAATGAACAGCATCGTGGGATCAACAAGCAGCTTCTTGTCAATCCAAGACGCCGGTGCCGCTGCATCCGAGCACCGAGCCGGCTCCAACAAATCATCGGCCGCGACCTTGCTCGGCCGCGGCCACATGAACTCCTCGCTGCCACCATCCCTACACCCGTCACTGCCGCAGCTCATCGTGTCTGGCCGCACGCGGCGCGCAGCCGCGGAGGAAACGACGCTGTCGGGATGGGCGAACTGGCAGGACAGCCGAGGCATTAACACAAACAACCCGCGCGCGGGCCCAAATAACCGGAAGCCAAATTCGTGCGCCTAGCGCTCATAGAGTGCGCACGAGTGTCCCAAGAATCAGAGCACCAAGGCCACTTGGCGGCACAAAATTTCACCTTCACTAATTTGTTGAGCCGCGCGCTGAACGAAAAACCAGCGATTTTCGCACAAAATATCACAAAAAAATATCAAAAATCAAAACTGCGGCTCGAGCGCGCTCCAGAGCACTAATCACCTCAGAAAGCTCTGACTCATATCTGGGGGGAAATGGGGAAAAACTCCAAGAAAAAAGAGAAAATCACCAGTCAAAATAGGATCGATTTTTGCCCAAGAAACTGAGCTGAAACCGGCGAATTTGAGCTCCAAAGGGGGGAGAAATTTTCACCAAAAATCCACGAGACCACACCGTGGGCAGCCGCGCCGCGTGGCCTCGGGAACCGGCGGCGAAACTCTAACCCTAGAGATGGATGGATTGGGTGCGGTGCGGGGCTGCTCCCCGTGCGGCTGGGGGGTCGTCGTCGTCGTGCGGGCGAAGGACGATGGGGAGAAGGTATCGGGTAAGCACAGCCGCAGTGGGCAGCTTTTTATAGACGGGGAGTGGGAAGTTGGTGTGTATTGGTTATGGCACGCCTCCCCCTTTGTTCGTACCACAGAATGCGCCCATGGCCAAAATATCCCTATCTCTATATCTAACTACTTTTACTATATCTAACTACTTTTAATTAGAAATTGATGGCAGTGGTCCATTCTCCTTTAGAGTATCTGGTTCGTTAGATCTGACATGAACGACTGAGATAGAAGAGGATTTAATCATATCTTAGATGGAAAAATTTTATCATATCTTTTTTGAATAGAAATATTATTTAGCATATCTCTATTCACATGTTCTTACTATAGAAGGATGCTATTCATATATCTTGTAAATAGAAGGATTTTCTCATCATATCCTGCAGGATAGAAGGATATACTCACTATATTCCATAATACGGGAATTTTATCTCATCATATCTGGAAATGCATAGATTAAAAGGAAAGAATCACGCAACCAAATCATGTGCCAATCACGAAGATGTCGGAGAGATCTAGCTTCTATCCGCCTGCGTACACTGCCTTCTGCTTTCATCTACTCCTTCCTGCAAGAAGAAGGCAATAACTTTCTCCTCCTTCAATAGTAAGGATTGATATCTCTCTACTAATTCTAATTAAGAGTTGGTTGCGATCGTCCGTTCTTCTTCAGAGTACTTCATTCGTTAAATCTAACCTGGACTGTTGAGGTGAAAGAGGATTTAACCAGATAGTCAAATCTCTTTGGAGAAATAAACTTTTCCTACTATTGAAACATAATTAAAGTCAATGTTCTTTGCAAATAAATTTTTTATCGCAAATTGAGTTTTCGTTGCAACGCACGAGCACATAACTAGTCTCTCTCAAAGCCTCATCCCGTACAAGATCTGATTCGTTTCTCTCTCCATGTGATAGATTTCCCTCGTAATGGTCGTATAATCATCTTAACATGAACTAAATTTTACTGCTAGGTGTGACCAAGTTTCAAATTTCTTTTTTATCGCATCTTGGTGACGCCGAAATCGAAATGAAATTTAAAAAGCAAATTTGAAACGAGGAAACCGAAATTTCGGCCGAAATCACAGAAATCTCGGTTAAATTAGCTAAAATTTTGGTCATTTTCAAACTCCTGTCAAATGGTCTCCGAAGGCTAGAAAAATCATGCAAGTATTTATCTACATTTTCTATCTGTTTGAATGCAAAATACTAAGTATGTGCACATAAAATTTTCAAGTTAGGATTTAGGACGAAATACAAGTTTGGGTTTAGACCAAAATACATCATTTAAGGCCAAAATACAATTTAAGGCTGAAATTCAAGTTAGAGCTTAGGCTGAAATCTCAGTTAGGCTTACATAATTTGTGTATGTTTTTTTGCAAACTTTTCATATGTATTCCTCATAAAAGGTATTACAATTCTAAAAAAAATGGTGCGAAATTCAGTCTGAAAACATCAAACCGGTCGAAAAAACTGCCAGGATTTTTTTTAAAAAAAGAACTGTAGCAACCTAATTTTCAAAAAAAAAATTCAACCCATATTTGAAAACCTGGATGTGACTATTATGCCAAACCTATTATGACACTTGTTATCCGAACTATGTTAAAGAAAATTTCACAATGATACAACAGAAATGACAACGATACAGTAGGAAGTATTGTTTCCTATAATGTGTAACGGTGCTGAGAGGTAGATGAGAACAAAATGTGTGCTCCCATGTTGAAAACATATATCGAGGATAAGGATATAAAAAGCTTATACAATGATGGCATTCTTTTTTGTTTTGTGTGCTACGAACTTTACAAGAGAATCCAAATTGGACTATTCCTGAAGGATTTACATGTGAATTAGTATTGATGTAGATTTGTATACGTGTCTCGTGCATTATCCAAAATGCTAAAGCTAATGTCTCTCTCTCCTAACCAGTGTGTGTACAAAATGTGGGAGGATGAACGCTGCTTTATGTCTAGTCATTAGACAAGGTTTAAATCGTATTCATCGGCTCAAATCGAACCTGCTTTATGTCTAGTCATGGTAAAAGTTGGGCGAAAGCTAGGCCATATTCAAGAGATAACAAAAGGAAGTCAGTTGAGATAAAAGAAAGTCTAATTTACATGACTAATTGACAAAATCTCTTATTTTTTGCACACAACCAAATCATGATATATCATGCACATGGTACATGTAAAAAAAAGCTAACTAACTACTACCTCTGATGACAAGTAGTTATTGTTTTGGACATTAATATGGTCTCCGAAAGGCTAACTAACTACTACCTAGCGCTCATATGATTTTTCTAGGTTCAAAATATTTCAAAGTATTTAAATAATTTTAGAAATATAAATAGTTTTATAGAAAATATCAAATAGAGTTAAAAAGTTCTGGAAAAAATCTCAAAAATACTTTGAAACATTTTGAACCTAGAAAAATTATTTATAGCATAATTTTGGTTTCATTTTTAATGAATAAATTAATTTTATAAATCTAAAAATAGCAATATGGTATTTATAAACTCCAAAAAATATAGGATAAATCCCATAAAATCGTAAATAAACATTGAACAATAATATACAAATTTTATGGCGTTACACCTTTATAATTGGAGGAGCAAGAAGATGTCGATGATAATGATATGGAGGAGAACATGATGAACTGATTTGTGGGGACAAATAGCGAGTCTTTAGCTGACAAATTTGAGAAAAAAACTTTCTAGTGATACCAGTGAACATAATATTATTCTTGTGTGCGCCTTGGAGGTGGAATGAGTTACATTGCTTTTGCGATCATGTATATTATGATCATATACTATGTTTTTGTGGAATTTTTCACTTTCGTTTCGTTTTCATTTCCGTATCCGCTCCGTTCCATCCCGCATCCATTTCCGTCACTATCCGTTTCCGTGGTTTTCAATTTCGTTTTTGTTACCGATAAAAGATGTAAAAATGGAAACGGAACGACTATTTGCCAACCGTTTTCATCTTAGTCCTGTGACTCATGAGAACTCTCACGGCTTGTACTGGGGTAATACACTAATACCTAATCCCTAGGCCGAAACCAATTTGTTTTGGGTTTGAAATTAGGTCTATCGCCCGGGCTGGGTCGGGCTATGGCACGGTCTAGGTTTATTTTCACAGGTCCTCTAGCAATCGTCCCTGTCGAGTTTGAACATGAGGTCTGGTCATAAAGTGAGCTTGGCCGGTGTTCTTAGCCTGAGCCAGGCGTGGCCTTTATTATTTCTAATTTCTGCCGAGGCCCCTTGCCACACACCATCACGTGACTATGAATGAGTAATAGATTGACATATATTCGCATTGATCGGACGGCTCACGACCGTACATCTCTTGTGAGACTAGTGTATACAGTGCGATGGGCGTTGAGATGTATAGCGCCAATAAGCAGTCGGCGCATCGTCGTGGAAATATATCCACGATCCGTGTTCGCACCCGCGGAATTCAACGTACTGATGCGAAGCACGTGCCCGCTAGCGAAGGCATAGAAAACGAGCCGTATGCACCAAGGTCTTCGCCACCTAAAATCATGCGATGTTGTCGGTTGTTGCATGCAGCCTCTCGTTCGCCGGCCGGCTCGCACGGTCAACTGGGCCTATACGCAGCTTTAAATTTCGTGCAGGAGAGGTTGACCTCAAGCCCGATCGTTCGTGGTCCGGTCGCCATCCCCGCACGGTGCACACTCGTGTGTATAACTATATAGTCTTTATATAATAATTTCATAACATTATAAATTTAAATACATATATTTCAAATTTGCTAAATGTATGATACAAACAATTCTAAGGTCTTAAAAATCTCAAACTACCGGAATAGAAACCAATTCAATCAACAAATCTGACCTATTAAAAAGATAATGTTGTATCGTTTCTCAGATTTTTAAGAGTGCTGAGACATATCCGGCACCCCTAGTGCAGCCCTTGCATCACCAGGTTACTCCTCCGAGCTGATTCCATCCGTTCAATATTTCATATGGCAGATTGCTTGCTTACTTGCCGACGATTTTAAGCTCGATTTGGAGATTTTTTGCAAATTAAAATTTGGATGATCCAGATTGTGATGAAGTGCATGATACGATGGAAAGTCTGATGAGTACTTAAATACCTGTTGCTATATAGTAGTTTATTTATATATTAAGAGTCTAACCTATCTTACCTAACACTTGAACAACGACCACCGAATACAGACCCGGCCCCTACACTATTAACAAGCCTAATGGCCTACAAAAGTAGTACTGCTCTACCCAAAGTACACCCAAATTAAGTTTGAAATCCAGCCTCTCGGTGGGAAATTTAGTCGCAACTTGCTTAAACATATAGAGTCACCGAAACGGAAGGATCGGATGAGACCTTGGCGCCGCTAGAGCGAAATCTGTAAACCAATGCCTCAGTTGATCTTTGATCGTGACGCCATGTTATCGAATTATTTCCAACCGTACGTACTCTCAACTCGCCATCTTTCATTTTCAATCAAAATTTTGACATGTGCTGGATCAGTTGCCTCAGTTGGAGCTGGATCAGTTGCCACCGTAGTAGTGGTGGTGTTTGCTAATCAACGATCATACACATGAATACAACATGATGCTATAGTACATGTCATGTTGGAGTTTGGCATATGTCCCTAGCTAGCTAGTAACTTAGTAAGTAAATAAACAGACCTTGACGCCCAAAAGGAAAAAAAGAAAAGAGAGGAAAAATCACCTCACCTAGCACACTTTAATCACTCGTGTCAGATACTACGTTATACATTAGCTAGGTCCTCTCTCTCGATGTCGAGACTACACGGCACAGTAACAATTGAGCTACCCAGACGTGGCTTTATGGAATCAGACAAGGCTGCCTGCAACTGAATATATGGTGTCCCTTTTGCTTGCTCGATCCCCATCACTCCTCTTGTGCTAGCTCCTCTCTTACCACTACATCATGGTTGGCTAGCTTTAATTTGATAGGCTAAACAGGAGGAGGTCTCAAAAGGTCGGTCAGTGTATTATAAGCTTGTGGTTTACACTTGCTGTTCGGTAGGGCGTCACTGTCCTGCGCCCTCTCAGGTCTCGTAGAAGTCCGAGCATAACTGGCCCTACCGGCGATCCCCCCCTCCACACACACAACCGTAATTCCAAAACTAACATCTCAATAACCCTATGACCAATAAAAAATAACACATATCATCTATCGTGCTCATCGTTTCTCCTCGTCGGAAGAAATTAGCACGGCGTCTCCTCCGAGCGCAGTAGGTGTGTGGGCCCACTGAGGTGCGCGGTCGCGGAAGCGTCTGTCCTGCACGCATTTGGATGCTGCTGCTGCTGACCTCCTCTCCCGCTCGCCCAATTTCACCCGAGAGAAAAGAAGAGAAGATAAGAGAATTAGAGAGGGGGGAGAGAGAGAGAGAGTGGGGTTTATTTCTGTCCGTGTTAGCTGATACTGGCGTCGCTTTTGGGCATCGCGTCTTGTCGAGTGGAGTGAAAGAATGTGTGATTTGTCGATGTGTCGACCACGATGATTTGGCGAATGGTACTTTGGTTTTCGTCGCGCTACCTTAAGCAGCAAGTTTTCTCCTCAAGTAGTTCCACTTGTAATGTGCAGATTCCATGCGATTTTTAGCACCTTTCCAGCTCCCTATAAATTTTCATGTGTGTATATTATGTGAGCATTTAACAGGTGTGTACTGTCAACAGAACAGATTCACTTTGCATAATCTTTAAGTGTCTTCAAGAGAAATAAATAAATACTCAAAAACCAAACTGTGGGCCAAATTATTTGTGTGGCCTACTGGCTAAATCCAACATTGAGAACTAGGCCAAATGGGCTCCGAAGGGACACACTGGGGCCCATAAAGTCAGAAACCCATCTTGGCCCAACAAGCCCATCACAAGCACTACAAAACCCTCGCCCCATCGCCTCACCACCCTCCCTAATCCTTCCCCTCGCGCCGCCGCCGCCGCAGCAACCCTAGACCTCCCTCTCCTACGCGGCTTCGACCTCCCTCCCCCCAACCATGGTAAGCTCCCCGAAACCCTAGCCTCAGATCTCCTCTCGTATCCTCTCCTCGCCGTCGTTATCTCACCGTTCTGTGCCGTCGTCGTCGTTGGTTCTGGTTGGTGCAGACGTTCAAGCGGAGGAACGGCGGGCGCAACAAGCACGGCCGCGGCCACGTCAAGTACATCCGCTGCTCGAACTGCGCCAAGTGCTGCCCCAAGGTATACTCTCTACCTCCCTTCCCCAGGCGCAAGATTGTTTTTAGTGGATAGATCGAGTTGTTTTGGTGGTAGCAGAAGCAGTGTAAGAGGAAGGATTTGAAGTGAGGTCGTCTTAATTCCTTTTGTCACTGGGGTTATAGAGATAGTTAAGGTGGGGTGAACAGTTCTGATTGCGAGGGTGGATAGAGTAGAATCTGAAGTTTTGGGGGATGTTGAATAGCTATATAGGGTGGTACCGGAGTTATTTCATTCCTGAAATATGGCGAGATCTGCATCTTCCAGTAGGAAATATGGCTGTAGAATGCAGTGTGGCGCTGTTGAAATTGTTGGGTCTGATGTGGATTTTTTAGAAGTTCCCTCAAGTTATGTTGCGGTAATACTTTGCGCATGTTTTAGATGTGTTTATCTAGATGTAGATGTGGATACCCATCGGTAGCTTCAATATTCGTAGCTTGGATTGATATCTAATTCTTGTTTAAGAGATGACATGATACCGACAATTGTGTTACTGAAAAAACATGATTTCAGTGACGATGTACGCACGAATACTATTTTGAATTGGACATGCATTGTTGGGACTGATCACTGAAATATTTTGTGTTTCCTGTACGTACTATAGATAATACCTAACGTTCGGTTCCTATGTTTTTATAGGATAAGGCTATCAAGCGTTTCTTGGTGAGGAACATTGTTGAGCAGGCTGCAGTGAGAGATGTGCAGGAGGCTTGCGTGCATGATGGTACTATAGCTCTTGCTAATTCTTTTTTTGTCGATCCATTTGCTGATTGCATGGTGAAGACACCTCATTACTATGTTACTTTGTCCAGGTTACATTCTTCCCAAACTGTACGCAAAGGTGCATCACTGTGTCTCATGCGCAATCCATGCTCACATTGTCCGTGTTCGTTCCCGGGAGAACAGGAGGAACCGTGAGCCTCCGCAGCGTTTCAGACGCAGGGTATAACATTAAGACACCTTCATATGCAAATTAAATCTTTAATGTTTTTGCTGGATGTCATTCCATAACTTCTGGAAGTTTGAGTTCCATGGCAATGATTACACCATGATTAATTCAACCACTATGTCCTGTTGCTGTCGCTTTTATAGGCGTTGCATTCACTGTGTATATGTTGCAATGGATGCGTCAACGAAAGCGCAAATGAACATGTGTTGGTGCATTGCAGGCTTATGTGATGGCTGATCCCTATACCAGTCATAACATCCTGATTGCATTCATTTGTGAAAGAAATGCCTGATATATTTTTACAATCGGTACCGCATACTCAAATTGATAACTGATATTACATACAAATGTTGGCCATTTATCTCATTATTGCAAACCATCATGTTTATATGGATAATCTTTTTCCAGTTAGAACTCGATTGTGGCATATGTGCTTCACGTTTTTTTGGATGTGTAGTTTGAAGATAAACCTCCTTTTGATAATGCATTACTTTGGGGACTGCATGTCTGCCCCATTGCCTACACTTTATCTGTTAAAATTGTTCCGTTTTTAGCTGATCGTTATGGATGGGATATTTAGAAGACCAAGGAAAATATAATTCTGCAAGTTATATCTGTGATCCTGGAAGTCGCGATCAACTTGATATGCTTAGTGCCTGATAGTATCTCATCACCTGCTTGACGAGTTTGTTTGATGTGTATGCTGTCCAAAGCCCTTGTTCAGTAATGGTTCTCTTCTTGAATGTGCCTGCAGGATGATGGCCCGAGGCCGGGACAAGGCCCACCACGCCCAGCTGGTGGTGCGCCTCCTGCACCTGCTGCTGCACGCACCTGAGCTTGGTAGTTGTGTGCCTCCTCCCACTGCTGCTGTGAGCACCTGAGTTTGGACATGCTTTTGCAATACTGCTGTAGTTTTTTTATCGTCAGATATTGAACTATTCCGTTTTCGCTGTAATCAGTTGTGCTGAAGTTCCTTAAGCACAATTTGTGATCCTTTATTTATGTTCACAACAACTGCATTATCCATAATGGAATAGGAAACTGTTAGTTGGTTTGATGAAGTCTCTTGTGGTTATGCAACCATCGATGATTTTGTGTCAGCTGCTTTTCTCCATAATTATGCCCGTTTTCCGCGTTGGACATTCATGCTAGAGCTGCGGTCTGTTGGGCTATGCTGTATTGCGCTTGCTCTTGTAAAGGCGTTATTTCCCTTTCATTGCTAGACGTGAATGGGAGATAAGGCTTTGCTTGAGTTGCCGCTTATTAGAAGTTATTTGAAGTTAAAATATTCTCTAGCTTGATTCTAGCCTTTCTTTGAAGCTAAAATATTCTTTATCCTGATTCTTGCCTTTCTGCATATTTATTCGCATGCGTTCTTCAGAAACACTTGAATACTCACCATCCCAGCTTCCAGTTCTCATGTTATTCTTCCATAGCAAAGGTTCAAAATTTTGCCGAAATTTTGCAAGGTCTCGGTTTCCGGATGTGGACGAGATTTGAAATGTCAGTTGGCTTGAAAAACTCAAAAAAAATTAGATTATTACAGTAATCTCAAAAATCTCAGTGGGATCTCACCATTTTGACCGGAATTTGATGTTTGACCATCGGATTTGATCGGAAATTGATCAATAACCCTTAAGAAAGTCATCTTCTATGAAAATTTATTAAAAAACCGAATTTTTGAGATATTTTTTTTAAAATTTCAGAAACACTATCATATTTTTATAAAATTGTACATGCTTTATATTGATCTAAAAATTTATGGTACCACCTTAAGAAGTGTAGGATCATATAGAAAAAATTTCAAAAACAGAATGAACATAATTGAGATGGTAACATTGTTAGAATTTTATAAATTTTCTCGAGTGTGATGATGATTCAAATTTTCTGAGTCAATTATATAAAATGATATTAATATTATCAGAATTTTATAAATTTTCTCGAGTGTGATCATGATTTAAAATTTTTACGAGAACTTAATAATTGACTCAGTACAATTATATAAAATTTTGAAAAATATTCAACTTTTTTTCTCAATCAAATCTATGTATGTATTGAACTTCATTTGTTATATTTCAAAAGTCAAAAACAAAAAGAACATAAATGGTACACTTTACTGGTAATAATTTTATAAATTCACTGGAGTGTGATCATGATTCAAAATTTTTATGAGATCTTAATAATTTTCTTATAACTCCTATGCAAAATTTTCAAAAAAATTAAACATTTTTTGGTTGTTAAAACAAATCTATGTATTGATCATTAAGCTTTTATGAGGCCGTAGCACTCTTGTAGAAACATTGATGATAAATCAGGACCATCTACAAATTTTTTCAAAATTTTCTAATATAGTTTGTATCATTTTTCATTTAGTTGAAGTTTGCTCGGTAAATCTTTTATCAGCACGGTAGCACTATCCGATTTTTTAAAAATTCATGAAGCTTGTTAATCATCTGAAAATTTTATGGGAACATTAGTGATGCATCAAAATCATGTACAAAAAATTTCAAAATTTTATAACATGGTTTGTTTTATTTTTAATTCGGTTCAAACTTGTCGGTCAGCGTTTTATCAGGACAATATCAATGTTTGAATTTTTAAAATTTCTTAGATCTGATAATCATCTGAAATTTTTATGAGAACATCAGTGATGTGTTAGGAACATACAAAAAAATTTAAAAAATTTCGATGTCGTTTGATCTATTTTTCACTCGGTGCAATTTTACCGAGATCTCGGCAAAACCGGCCGAAATTTCGGTTTTCTCGGTAGAAAAGAAATCCGAATTTGAATTTTTGTTTTTGTATTTCGTCGTAGATTTGTCCGAAATTTCTAAATCTCGCCGAGATTTTGTTCTAGAGCCATAGACACGATTTGGAGCAAAACGAGATTTTGATCCCTGTCCATAGCTACACTGGCATATCTAGATGAACGTGACTAAATGAGCCATAACCTGCGCAACATATAAAGTTTTGGGTGTCTCCAAATGGGGACAAGAAAAATATATTTCGTTAGATTAATCTTATGCGATAAAGATGTGTTCTTGCCTCAAGAGACAATATTCTGAGCTCTATGCATATTGACGTATTTGTTGAATGTGTTCTCTGAATGACACCATCCTCTCAGAAAGGAAAATGGTTTACTAAACCAAAATCTTAGCTCATGATACAAGATAGGCTTCAATCCTAACGTACCTGGAAATTTTCTTCAGCTCGACCCTTGAACCTCTATGGTTTGATGAAGCGTGCTAACTTTCCAAGCACACACCTCAGGTTGCGTACCCCTGCTCCTGTCTTAGAGCTCACCATGATCTACAAGACGCACCATTATATCAGATGATAACATGACGTACTTCACCAAAGAGCAAAGAGTGCACATATGACACAAGATACGCGGATTCTAAATTTCTAATGATTTAAGAGCTTACCGCTGGGTGGTTTATCACAGACTTTTTCTTCTTCAGGCTCTGCAGTTGAGAATTGAGAGTATATGCGATTCTTTCAGGCAGTAACTCAAAAAGTGAATGAGAGAGGGAGGGAGGGACTAGGTTAGGAAGGGAACCTCTTGGATTTCCATAGCACCGCGAGCGACGTCTATAGGGAAAACCAAATCAGTCTTGGTCAGTACAATCTGGTATGGCGTCTTGGACTACAGTGGTGTATTTTAATATGTCAATTACAGAATCGAAGTAGCATCAAAATATTTGTAACCCAAAGCCTAAGCAAATGCTTTGAGAAAATAAAATCATACTCCAATGAGTGAATTTCATTGCGCTGACAGCGAAGCACCTCAAACAAGATTATGTAAAATGCAAAACTTCTGAACATTAGAAAGAAACTGGAAACTAGATCTGAACTCTGCATCTTTTGTAAGGACGGAACAAATGCCCAATGAAACAAACCTTTCCATTATATCTACAAGCTCATAGTCCAGTTGTTTCATTCCACGTTTAGTGTGCACGAGATGGCACACTCTTGCTAAACCAACCCTGGTTGAGACATACTCCTCCACCTAGAGTGCTTGTAAGAACTAAGAATAACTATAACCAACAACACATGTTATAGCTTATGTTCTGATTTTTGAATGAGTTCAAAATAAAATGAGATATTTCTTGATCCAGTGGCATATGCAAAGCACCATGAGCACTTGGTAGGAGATTGTTGGTCAAAATATGTGAAGGTAAACTACAATTCGTTCACAAATAGTGGATTGCTGCTAGTTCCTTTATTTTGAAATTTTGCTGAGTTCAACATCCAAACCAGTTGGTCACTGTGCATTAAATAAAACAAGAGGTCAGAAGCAACTCCCAGAAGAGCTACAAAAGTCATGGGCTAAAGAGATTTCATTACCTCTCAGCAAGAAATGTTAGAGATTATGTGACCTACTAGTATTTACAATGAAATTAGAATTTTATAGTAGATTATCATAAGCCACTGAGACAGCAACCCCAAGCTCATCCAAATATGCGAAGTGACGTGATTCATTACAGGCTTATGATTTAGATTTCAGGATGCTTACAAGCTCCTGCCATGACTCTTTAACTTCATCCTTTGCATAAGCAAAACCATATCCAGGCAAATCAACAAGGCATAACTTCGATGCAAGCCGGAAGAAATTTGTAGTCTGTAATTTAAAAGTAACAGTGTAATACACAAATAAATGAAGGGACTGTTTGAACGCTGAGAAATAAATGAAGTGTTTCAACGTACCTGAGTAAGTCCTGGCTTATCTGATGTTTGCACAACACCCCACTGTCTTGTAAGTGCATTAAGTAGCGAGAATTTCCTGACATTTGGTACACCTTGAATTTCAGCAACCTAACAAAACAAGTTGTTAGGACAGACTTGAAATACTTTAAGCAGCAAGGATTTCACGTGTGGGTTGGATGATACTGGGCAATAACTTTGTAAACACACTGCGACCGTTGAGCAATAGATTAGGCAGAAATCATGTGCAATGCTCAATCTCTAAGCAACCTTTTTTTTTTTTGAGCAAAAGTAAATTGGCATCAAATATCTCAGCAAAAGTTGCATAACTGCAAAAAATGGAATGTTTCCTATCCAATGTTTCAACGCAGCTAGATCTGACATGACGACAAAGGGATAAACAAAAGGAGCTTTACTAAATGTTGTATGACACAAACAATGCTCAAGTTTGTTATATAGTTTTGCTATTAATCAAGTCAAAGAGTACTCAGAAATTACAATATTTTTTTACTAAAACGAAAGCTAACAATTTTGAATTTGTACTACTAAAAAGCTAACAGTTTGTCACAGTGTACGAGATGTGAAGCTTCTCTTTCATCATTGCTTGATGGGATAACAGACAACCAAACATTCATGAATTCCATGTAAAAGATCTGAGGCTAGTGGAACAGAAGATGGTTGGAACAACAACAAAGTAGAGGCTAGGCTAGTAGGCTACAAAATGTCAATGTGCACTTCATCGTCACTGTTTCAATGAGGTAATGCCATGGAAATAGGCCAATAAAACATAACTTTTTTATGTAAAACAATTGTTCACCATCTGAAAAGATATTTATTATAGGATAAACACAGGATGATCTAACATAGCAGACAAGTGGATTGAAAATCAAAGCAACAAGACATGGAGACATGTGTATCTAAATGGATGATCTAACATAGCATCTAGAGTAAGACACGGCTGACCCGAATGGAATGTGTATCAAGATAATGTGAATGAACTACATGTCGAACTCAAAGTTTCAATGTTTCATCATGGCAAGAGATGGAACAACTATCATAAGTTCCTTTTTCTAAAGTTACCTGCAAACGCTATCTCTGGAATTGTAGGAGGAGGGAATGATGATGAGATCTTTGCACCAGCAAAGAATTCCAACTTGTTTCTGAACACCTGTTGATAGTTTATTGAGCAACATAACTAAAAGTGGATTGAGAATCAAAGTAACAAGATACTAGATAGAAACTCAAATTATATAATGACCAGGCATGACCGACTAAAAGAAAAGCAGAAGACAATTTTCTGGCACCGATTTTATGGTATCTTTCTTACACTTTCTTCTATGCGCTCACGTTCAGTGCTGGTTGAAAAGGGGATATCATCCAGAGGAGCAGAAAGCTTGACGTTGTAGCCAGCATTTTTTTATCTCATTCAGACGCCTACAACCTAGTAGTTGCAAACAACAATAATATGTTACTCAGACATACATCCATAGGGAGGAAGAGGGGTATGAGGAGGTAATTGTGTGTACATGATCTTCCACATATGAAAGGATTGAGGAACTTGGCTGCATAGCACGGAATTTAGCATTTATAGATATTTCAGTCTCTTCAGGTGGACCCTTTTCTGGAATCTTCTCCGTAGAGCAAACTAAAAAACAAAAGAGAAGGGAGATAATAAAACAGAAGCATCAGATTGATGATCAGACCCTTTCCTCGAAGACCAAGATTTCAGAAATAATTAAAAGTAACTAGAAGTGAATGCACTCAGTGTGTGTGAAAGGAAAAAAACTAACAAAGACATCGAAATTTTGTGAAGTTATCAGATGAATCGAAGTTGTTATGTCTCGCTTCAATTGCAGTCACTGTTACTGCACATCACATCAGTTCGGTGTTCTAAATAGGTAGCTTTAGTCAAGCTATAGCTTTTTGAACCTGAAACGTAAAATTACGGGTTCATGGTGTTAAGGGCATAGATATTGTCTTATATAATTCTTTTGTAAGTTTTCTTGTATAGGTGTTGACTTATATGGGCTTTCCTATTGTACTCACTTGTACATCTATATATTCTTATCTATTGACCTTATATTGAATACAATTGCTATTCCTAACATGGTATCAAAGCAAGGTTAGCGTTAGGGCCGCCACCCTGTTCTTCCGCTGTCGCTACCCCCGGGAGAAGAGATCTCCACTCTGGGGGCGGCCACCTACACCGACGGGGCTCCTTTGCCACTGCTCGTCCTTGTCAGCCTTGTCACTGGCCTACCACGCCGCCGCCGCTTGTTTCCAACACCTCGGCTTCGCCCGTGGTCGCCTTCGGCCGCCGTCCGCCGTTCAAGGCCGCCTCCCGCGACGCTGTTTTGCCTTCCTCCGTGCCCGACCGCGGCCTTTTCCGCCTTTGGCCTCTGCGCCCTCCGCTCCAGGTCGTCTCCGACGCCAACGCCCGCTGGCTCCGTGACACCATCTCCGCTTCACCTCGTCGCCCGCGGCTTCTTCCTTCGCCGCCTCGGCTTCCTCCGCAGGATAGAGCTGCAATCGGGCGGCATCAGGTATTTCCCAATGCGCCTGAGCTCTGGCTCGCACCGTCCTCTGCGCCAGCCACCATTGCCTCCCACCACCTTCCGAGCCGCCCATCCGCTTCGCTCGCGCCAACTGCCGTCACCCTAGCCTGAGAGAGCCAGCTCCCGATCGATCTTGAAACGAATCCCACAACCGGTTTTAAATCCGGTTAGGCTCCGGCTGCGAAGCAGCTTTGGCTTTTCGTTCGGCTTTTGGCTGAAGCTCCGGTTTTTCGGCTTCGGCTTCTCTGGCTTTCAGCTCTTGGTTTCAGGTCTTTGGATCGGCTCTGGCTCTTTGGCTCTTTAGATCAACTCCGGCTCTTCGGCCCTTTTTATGTGCGGTGGTGTGTCTTTGGATTGCTGCTGGTTCTACCGCTAGTATTTCATTAAGAATCTTTGTTTCCGTTGCGTCTATCTAAGTCCTTAGCGTCTTTGTTTCCGTTGCGTCCATCCAAATCCTTATCATCTTGGTTCTTTCATCGGTTCGGCTCTTTTTATCGGCTTGACTCGTTCCATCGACTCCAATTTCTAGCTCATTACGTCAACTCAGTTCTTTTTATTGGCTCAGCTCATTCTGTCGACTTCGATTTCTAGCTCATTACGTCAACTCGGCTCCTTCGTCGGCTTTCCTTCGTCGGCACGGTTTTTCAAAAGTTGAATGCTACGACGACTACTTCAAGATTAGGACTTTGGATTTTCCTTATTTTTGTGTCAACCCTTCTAAATGCAATGCTATTGCATATGTCTTGGATTTGAGGGGTGTTAAGGGTATATATATTGTCTTATATACTCTCCTTATATAGGTTTTTCTTATATAAGTTTTCCTTGTATAAGTATTGTCTTACATTGGCTTTCTTTTGTACTCACTTGTACATCTATATATTCTGGTCTATTGGCCTCATATTGAACACAAGTGCTATTCCTAACAAATGTTACGCTATATTAGCTACAACCACTATAGCAATAGCTCTGTAATATGCCGTAACTTGTAGCTAGCGATAGCTCCGTTATCGTACATAGGTGCCCACGGGTCAAAATAGTGGGTTCATTTTGAAATCCAACATCAATAGAAGTTCCAAATGCATCTCTTATAAGTTTGAACTACAAGAAAATCTAGTAAAACACATCATCTCATCATTTTTCAATAATCCAGCATTCATATTTCTTAGTGATTAAGTACTTGTTGTTAAGAACGTTACGATGTAGCTATCAGTTATATTCTTTGACATGTATTAACATGTTTGTTGATTCCGAACTCGACTCATATTTTTATTAAAAAAATATTAACACCTTCTAAAGTAGGAGTAACCACTTTTCTACCCCATTTACCTTGTTTTTTTTCAAATCTATCCCCCTTCCCCCACCGCGGAAGGTGAGGCGGGCAACATGCCACACCTGGGGAGTGCGGGAGCCGGTGAGCATGGGAGCGGCGGCCTGCCGTGGACGGCGGGCGCGGGAGACGGCCTACTGCGGCCGACGAGCGGGGGAGGCACATTCCATTGTAGGGAGGGGGCTAGATTTGCAATTTTGCTCAGGAGGGAGCTAGATTTGCAAAAAAGAGATAAGGGGAGCTAGAAAAGTGATCACTTATCTAAAATACCCTGGTTTTATGATTTATTTAGAGGTGATTATATTATATACAGATTTAATTTTTAAAAAATTAATGCTGAAAACGCGACGAATGATAGCTTCTGCACTAACTTATATCATGCCGTGAAAATCATGATTGAACACCTTGCATCGGTCCATCCACCACATCGTACATGTGTCTCCCGGAACGGCCACAGCAAACACAACCATCAATTGAGCATGCGTCAACACGAGGATTCCTTCTTCACTGACACGGTTTAGCGATCACTCGATCGTCACCGTCGTGCGAAGGCGCATAAACTACTCGGTCAACTGTGCCGGTAGCAGCAGGCATGACCTTTAATTTCTGAAATATATGATTAAGTCAGAGTACACTTTTATTTATGTAGCACAACTTCACTTTGTCAGGACAAGAATATTTTTTGAAGTGAGTTGTTGCTGATATATAGTCTTGATCATATGTATACTTTGTCAGGACAGTGCAAGTAAGATATGAGATCGGCACCTGCAAGTTTACTGGCATTTCTGCGTTCAGGCTTGGAGCTGTCCTGTTAATTAGAATGTATGCATTAAGTACTAAGGTTTGTTAACCTAACGGGCGGCAGCATGGACTAACTACGGAAGCCAATCCATTAAAAAAGGCATCTTTCTTGTCCTATGTATGCAGTAGAAGGATCTTAGTCACGGCTTGGTGAGACGTTTTTGTCGCCGGTCATGAAGACGTACAAATGTTGGTTGGGTACATACGCTGATGCAGCAGTGTGATTTGCACAATTCAATGGCTTCTTCATTGCCTGAATCGTGGGAGCAGACGATGGGCATCGCAAGGATGGCAAAATCAGCGTAGGACAAAGCTTCAGTCAGCAAACGGACGACCGGCAAATTTCTGCTCTTCGTTGATTGGCTGACCTCGTTGTGTGATTAACGTGTACTGCAACTAAAGAAAGGCAACAGCTGATACCATTATATGTAAGATTTGTTTCAGTTAGTTGGGCAATTCATCTGTCTGTTTTCAGCCATCGTTTAAGGATCATTTCAGGCAATTAATCCTTCTTTGTGCTATGCAAAAACAGTAATCTTTACTAATACTAGTCATATCTCATATGGGTAGAGAGCGTTTATGAATTCACAACTATTTTGCTTTCATCTAGGTGAGGCGACACTGTCAGGACGGAAAGCACCAGGAAACAAATTGAACCGAACCCAGCGTCGATCTGCCGTCTAAACGCGTTGCTCTCTAGCTCACAAATTAAATCAAGCTCCTAAAACACTGCCCAAATAAAGAACCCCTAATGGGTGAAGCTAAACCCAGTCTAGTTCTGAAGAATGGCTTTAACTAACCCATCATCATGTGCTGTTTGTACTGTGCAAGGCAAGGTTTTTCAGTTAGTGGGCCAAACACCACCCTCCATTTCCATCCCATTTCCCCTTGAAGCCGATATAATACTGCATCATTAACTGATCATTATTCATGGATGCAAGCCTGTAATCAATTATCAAATCAAAGCTTCCAACTCACTCTCTCACAATCTCATGTTCCCTGCAACAAATTATATAAGTACTGCAGGGCAAGGCCAGCACCTTAACTCTGAATCCAGCCTAGCTAAAAGTCAAAGCCTCACTGCTTATATAAAGCTCCAAGCCTGCTTCTGTGCAGTAAAGCTAGGTTTGCCACTTTTTCGAGCATTGCAAGTTCCCAACCAATAACCAACTAGCACAACCTCATTACTAGGAAATCCATAGGAGATCTGAACTGCAAAATCCCGTGAAATTCCTGCGTTCCAAACAAGCCCGCAAAGTTGAAGACTCTGGGCATTGCAAGTTTTGCAGCCAAGAACGAAGAAGCATCATGGAGTCTAAGCAGCTTGCTCTTCGGCCGATATCCACCAAGAGAGACGGTAAGGCGGCGTCGAGGGAGCGGTCGAGCCTGGCGAACGCGTCTTTCAGGGTGTACTACAGCCTGCGCGCCGGCGCCGTGCCGTTCCTGTGGGAGTCCACGCCCGGCACGCCCAAGAGCGGCGCCACGGCTGCCGTCTCGTCGGCGTCGCCTACCAACACGGTGACGCCGGTGAGCACCGCTGCTGGCCCTGCTGCCGATGCTACGCTGCCGCCCATCTCGCCGCTGCCGTCGTACCAGTCGTTCCAGCTGAAGGGGAGGAGGTGCCGGCCGAGGTCGTCGTGGCCGGCCCCGGCAGGAGGCATCGTCAGGGCTCTACTCGGGATGCTCGGACTCAGGAAGAACCACCGCAGGTCACCGCGCCGGCCTTCCACCTTGTATCTTTGAGCTGCCGCGGGAGAATTGATCGTTTGATTTGGTGAAATCGATTATTTACTCTGGTTATCTCACCCACCGATATGTGTATCAGGATTCCCATATCAGTAAAACATCACATGACAAATGATCGATGTGACAATTAAATGAGGATAAATCATTGATTATATTATTATTATGGGCAGTTAATTATGGATGTTACATGTAAATTAAGGAGAAGATGTGTGATTTTTTAGGTTTATCTTGGATTTACTATCTTCGTTGCATTCGTCGGTAGCAGAGTAGTAGTACGGAGAATAATCGCATGAAACGTATTCTCTCTTTGGTTGGGCCTGGGCTTCAACAAAAGGCCTGGCCAGCCCAGCCAGTACATAATGCATTTCGCTGTGTATATATACGCACGATAATACGAGAAATATACGGATAAAAAGGCGTGTTTTTTATTTTTTCCGGACTTTTTCTCTATTTTTCTTCTCGTCTCTCGGGAGCGGGTTCCCGTATTTGCTGCGACACGTGTAAGAGGTTAGAAACTAACCGAGTCGGTTTCGTACGCAAAACCGGGTTATAAAGTCGGGATCCTGACCGCCTCCGCCTTCGAACTTCGAAGAAATACTGTACTCCTTGTAGGCGCAACTCCAAGAAGAAGACGTAATCGCCGATTTAGCCGCCGCTTCGGTTTCCGCATCCCTCGGCTCCGCCTCCGTCAATGGCCGGCGGCGGCGACGAGAGGACGCGGGAGACCTTCCCCCCGCGGAGGAAGACCCGTCTCCCTCTTGGATCGGTATGTGCCGCGATGCCCTACCTTCTCTTTTGTTAGGAATAACCCCGATTTTTCTTCCTTTCTGAATTTCGCTGCAACTGGCTCTAATAGGGTTGAGTTCCTGGTTGCAAGCTATGCGATCTCGTAATTGTTAGTGTTCACCGCTACCCGCCATGAATTGCCATGACAAAGTAATGCAGTGCTGAGTTTTGAATTGTGCGATGCTGTGGCTTGTGAGTTGCGGTGGTTAGAGTTCGATACTGGGTCAGTCGTGAGTTGCGACTTCTTGGTTTGGTGTGAAGTAGGAATTTATGATCGTCTCTTCGGAAACTGGGGAATATAAATTTGCAAACCTTGCCTTCCGTTGTTCTTGATCGGACTTGGGAGTTAGGATCTGAATAGGTGGTCGAGGACTGAATGTTCTGTTGTGTTTGTACATTACGAGTTGTAGTCCGGTAGATGGACCGAAAATGCTCTTGGGGTTTTTGTTGTTGCACTAGAGCTTCTTGGTAATGTAGCCCAATTTGTTTCGTATCCCATTATATATAATCAGTAGTTCAGGAACAGCACGCTATTATTTTGTCATTCTATATCTAGATAAAGATGTATTCTACAGAAGAAAAGTTTGGTTTGCTGAATTTCAATGGAAGCATGCTAGCATCTGGCTTCGCTGCAACTTCCTCTTTTTATCACTTCCTTCTATAATCAGTGTAGAATTGTGTATTTGCTCACTAATTTATTTTGCTGCCTTGTTTAAATTACTACTTCTAGACTTCTATCTAGTCTTATATATGAATAAAAAGGCTATGAACATATATACAGGGTGATGTTTAAATTTGACTGCCATGTATGATTATTTATATACTTGAGTACACGGTATGTTTCATATGGTAGGCGCAATTTAGCTGGACTTCCTGATATTTTGTTGTTTTATTGTTTCATGCGCTCATGTTCTAGCACTCATAAATATCAACTATATTTTTAGGTTTATGAAAGGTCCTTGGAACGCCAAACGGAGGGGACCTGTTCATCCTCTCCTTCAGGTAGCAGTAACAAATCACCGCTCCAAATGGTTACACTGGTCCAACCACCGAAACCTCTAGATTCACCGCTCCAAACGGTTACACCGGTTCAACTGTCGAAATCTCTAGACACCAGGAGCAGTTCATGTAGTTCTGGATCTGTGGTATCTGATTCAGGATCTACCCCATTGGATATATGCATGAGTGATAACAAATGCTCCATCAAGTTAAATCGTTCTTTACTTGAGATCAACAGAGAAAAAAGACGAGAGAGGGAGCTTTCTAAGGATGTAGCTCCATTGCAATATTTGAGACCTGGGATGGTTCTGTTGAAAAAATTCTTAAAGCCTAATGATCAGGTATGTCCATATTAACACATGTTGCTCTGCTTATTATCTCAGGTCAAAGCATCAACATTTTTTTTTTGAAAGAAGTATAAAAAATTGTTTCCACACCTTTTTCTTTTCTTCTTTTGAAAATGTGCACACATGATTTTGAAGTCTTATGTTGCCAATGTCTTACCTTCTCACTTTGCCGCAACTTGCATGGCATTATCCATAATTCCTATATACCATAAGCATACACTTTCTCATCTGACTCGTTTATTGTGCTTCTCTATAGGATGTGTTTGAATACACCCAATGCATATTTAGTACACACAGTATACATCTAATACTTCTTTTATTGCACATATCAGGTTAAAATCATCAAACTGTGCCGGCAACTTGGTGTTGGTGTAGGAGGATTTTATACCCCTGGCTACAGAGATGGGGCTAAGTTAAGTCTGCAGATGATGTGCTTAGGGAAGAACTGGGATCCAGATTCACGCTCATATGGTGATATAAGTTCATTTGATGGTGCTCAACCACCAAACATACCAGAAGAATTCAGGGAGTTCGTGAAAAATGCCATTCAAGCATCCCATGAATTCTTGAAACAAAATATGGGAGCTTCCAGTGCTGTGAAAGAACTTCCTCCAATGTCACCAGATATCTGCCTTGTTAACTTCTACACCACTAGTGGGAGGCTAGGTCTTCATCAGGTACAAAAGAACCACATTCTCCAATGATATATTTTATGTCAGTAGCATTACTTGGCATCTTGCTGATACCAATCTATTGAATGTACTGATCCGTAATAATCTAATTCGACAAACTTTTTTTTTGGAGCGACATTGGTAGACAAGGTCAAAGCAGCTTTAGTTGTGGTGCTTTCCTTACTAGAGTTTCGTGTGTTTGGACATTTCTAATATGATGTCCTTAATTCCTCCACCTTTCAATTGAAATGCTATAGTGCTGCAATTTTGTTTGGTTATTACTAACTGGGTTGTATGATTGTGTTATTTGACAGGACAAAGATGAATCAAAATCCAGCCTTACCAAGGAATTGCCTGTTGTTTCTTTTTCGTTGGGCGACACTGCAGAATTCTTGTATGGTGATGTAAGAGATAACGATAAGGCTTCAAAGGTTGATCTTGAATCCGGCGATGTTCTAATATTTGGTGGTAGATCAAGGCTCATATTCCATGGGGTTTCCAGCATCAAACCAAAAACTGCACCTACATGGTTGACCGATGAGACAAGCCTTCGACCTGGGCGTCTGAACCTCACATTCAGGCAGTATTAGTACGCCCCATTCCCATTCCGTGCCTCCTTTTAGGCTACTTACAAGTAGAGGGCACACACTTCTTTTGTGTTTCAGTACCCTTGTTAGCAAAGGTTAGCAAGTAATTCAATCTTGCTATTGTAAAACCGGAGTTCATCGCTAGAATGTGTGTTTTCATGCCCTATCGTTTCGCCTCGTCATGTCGTGTATGTCAGTTTGGCAACTTATGGAAAGAAGGGTTATTTTCTGGCAATTCAACCGAAATTCATGTTTTGCAGCATCGCTTGAAACAGATAAATGTATCTGACAACACAAACCAAAATCGAATTCTAAATCGACAATTGTAAGTTCTGAGTTGTAACTAGTGATGCATCTCGTCCAGCAGTATCACAGCGAGTGCCAGGATGAATGCTTGGTCTATGCCTGGGTTGATCCTAGCAGTGTACGTGTGCCTTCCAAGCAGCGCACCCCCCGCGGTGTTCTGACTGGTGATCTGAGCAATGCCGGCGTCGGAGTTGCCGGGGAAGACGGTGCAGGCGCCGTCGTAGTAGCTGCCCTGGATGACGAAGTCGGGCGAACACGTAGATCTTGGTCCTGACCTGGAACGCGGACGACTTCACCGCGACGAAGAGCAGTTTCCTCCTCTTGCTGTCCCCCCTAAACACCTCCCACCTGGAGCTCATGAGGTACGTCGAGTCCTGCATGGTGAGCACGGGGCGGCGCGACGAGGCGTCGAGGAGGAGAGCGCTTCTGGAAGCTGAACACGGCGGCCTCCACCTGCATGACGGCCGCGCCGGCGGCGTCTGTGACGGTGAAGTCGTGCCCTGTCACGCTGATCGTCTTGGTCACCGCAAACGCCGTCGAGTCAGGCGCGCAGAACCGCGCGTAAAAAAACCACCACCGTCGGCGTCGGCGCCGATTCAGCCATATCTTTGCTGACTACTTGCCGCTCGTTACCGGCTTACCGCGCGTTGAGACTGAATCACAGATTGCTACGTGCTGATCAGACTGGAACACCAATGGATCAAGGATGGAGAAGGCGAGCGTGTATATATATGCGTTAACGACGAAGCAGATAGACGACGACCAGGTCCCCGGCCGGTTTGACAACTCTGACGCTGACCGCCAGGTCTGCGTCGACCGCCGCCGCCGCAGTCCAGCCATCTTTTAACGGAGAACGCGTCTATAATATTTTAATGGCGAAATAAAACTCTTCTTCTCCAACTTTACTACTACCATTTGTAAGGCTCCAACTACATGAAAGATCGCACAAATGACGAGTCCATGGAATGGATCAACCTACATCGGTGTTTCATGTCGATCTTATCTCATGATCCACCTGATCTTTGTGCTTGTCGTTGTAGTATATCGGTTTGCATATTTGTGAACCGTGATTATCTCTTCTCTACTATTTATAATTACGACTTAGTGGTAGCGGTCCGTTCTCCATACCCTTTCTTTCCTTCTATTCGCTCAGCCCGTCCCCACCCTCTTTCTTTCTGTTTGCTCAGCTTTTCCTTCTCGCTCAGCCTTTCCTTCTGTTCGCTCAGCCCCCCACTCGATCCGGATTCCCTCTATTTTATGGAAATATTACTGATCACATCTTCTTAAAATGAAAGGATTTTATTCATATCTCTTATAAATGAAAGAGTTTCCTCATCATATCCCGCTTGGATGGAATGACATACTCATCATATCCTATAACATGAAAATCCTATTTTATTGTATCTCATTCGGATGGAAATGCAGATATTAAAAAGCAAGAATTGCATAATCAAATCACGTGCCAATCCTGGAGATCACAAGGCACCATATCATAGAGGCTGAGCACTCACACGCCTGGTTGTCCTCTCCTCCACCTATAAAAGGTCACTTTCATCTCCATCATAGAGGACATACGAAGAGACACAGGAAGAGACAGAGGAGAGAAAGGCTCATACACACACTGGAGAAAGAAGCAGTACAAAAGATTCAAGGGGGGCGTAAGAAACGATATGGAAGGAGGTCATGGCCATAACTCCTCTCTTTTTTTAAGACAACTAAAGGTGTGATTAAAAATTATGAGGATAGAAAATAAAGTTTAAAGTTACAAGATGTAGAAGACTGCACTCGAGACAAAAGGGGAGGAGAAAAAAAAATACTAAATTCTTTAAAGTTGCCGTTGTAATATCATGTTGAGGCTTTTTAAAATTATACTAGCATAAATGATTAACTGATAATTTAAAGCACTCTTAAGTAGCTAACAAATTCGCTTCATACATGTCTTTCTCATCAACCAACTTAGCTGTTGCTTTGAAAAACTTCTCTTAATAAGGTTGTTTGAGAATTTTCATAGCAACACACAGGCACTTAACTAGTTTACAAAATATATCGCGCTTAAAAAAAAGTTCTTTTTTTGAATAGAACGACAAGAGCTCTGTCATGCATTTAAGATAGGAGAGGAAAGAAACAACACTAGGAGTAGTTTTGATACAAAAGTAGCACCACTCAGATCTTTACAATTCATCACACAAAGCTGGAGAGCCTTGCACAGCCGAGATGCCACCTGATCAGTGGCCACGACTGTTAAGTAAAAAAAACAGTTCTTTGTCGCCTACGTTTATCCTTTGACTACTAGCGCTATGAAATTGTGGAGACTGGAGCAGTTTGTTTGCTTTCTTGACGAGGCTGGATACGGTATTGCGTAGTGCTTCAATATTGTAGGCTAAGACAGGTCGTCGGGAATAAAATTCATCATTCGCATCAATTTTTTTCCTTTTTTGCATTTATCTCCTCCTCATCTCGCTCCCTCTCCCTCGCCCGGCTTCTTCCTTGTCTCCACAGGCTCCACCTCCAGAGATCCTTGCCGTAGGCCAGGGCGGCGGCGCCTTCAACGCATCTCCTTAATATAAAGAAAAGAAGGGGCGGGAGCTTGCATTTGATGGAGTGTGCACTCGTCGGAGGGGTGTCCGGCGGCAGCGGCTAGCCGGCTGCGCCGGGTGACGGCGCTCGCGTGCGCTTGGACGCGGCTGCGCCGGTGGCGGACGCCGGAGACGAGGAAGACAGCACCCGGAGCACGAATCCTCAAGCAAATCGCAAGGTGCAAATGATGTATATAAATTCTGATAATTCAATTGTTGTATCAAGATGCCATTCCTATGTTTTCGGGAATGTCAAGAAAGTACTACTTAACAAAATGAATTAACCTCCAAAACCGAGGTAGGTTTGAAGAACCAATAGCAAGTACCCCAACTGGAGCAGAAGACCAACAGAAAATGGCAGGTTTTGCAAGTGCCTTCATACTGAGTGCTCTGATCATGCTGAATTGGATCATACTCTCTGTTTTACAGCGTCATTTGAAAATGATGCTTCTGATCGAGTTCTGATGGCACATGAACTCAAAAAGTGTTTGGACCATTTGTGATTGGTGTACACTGACGACAAGCCATGAACGCAACACAACAAGAGCTAGCATGGGTGGTGTAACATTGTCTATCAAAGCCAGGAGCTAGCAAAACTGATGAAGGGGCCTGCTATATCGGCGGTGGTATGCAGGCAGGGATATTTTAGTTGTCATAGTTGGTAGTGCATGTCGTCCAGGATGACAACAAGCGCGACGATGAAGGCGTAATCGATGCCGGGGTTGACGGTGACGCAGTACGTGTTCTTCCCCAGCAGCGCGCTCACCACGTTGAATCGCCGGTCGATCTGAGGCAGCATAGTAATGAGGTGATCAATCGAACCAATTCAATCTGAGAACATACGAGGCCAGTTGAGACAGTATGGTAGGTTTGCTTGCCTTCGCGATGACGGTGTCGGAGTCGCCGAGGGAGACGGAGCAGCAGCCGTCGTGGTAGCTGCCGGTGATCCTGAAGTCGCAGGCCTGCTCGGCATCGTTGCTGGCCAGGAACACGCTCACCTTGGTCGACCACCGCAGCTGGATCACCGACGGCTTGACGACGGTGAACAGCAGGTCCCGCCGGCTCGTGCTGTGCCCCCGGAACACCTTCCACCTCGTGTTCATCAACAACGCCTGCAGCCACATTACAAGAACTCCAAAGTCCAGAGCTCGCATTGATACAGGGGAAAGCTCAGAAAGGGAGGGAAGTGATGTCGATCTAGACGCACCGATTCTTGCACGGTGAGGACCGGGCGGCGGTCGGCATCGACGAGGAGGCAGCGGCGGCGGAGGCTGAACAGCACGCCGTCGACGCGCAGCACGACGGCGCCGGTGGCAGCGTCGGTGACTGTGAAGTCGTTCCCGGACATGCTGAGCGTCTTGGTCACCGCCAGCGCCGCCGCGTCGCCCGCGCAGAACCGCGCGTCCACCACCGCCAGCGCCGGCACGGCCTCCATCTCTCTCTATCTCTCTCCCCCGCCGCGCACACGTAGTGCGACGCCCACACGCGCGCACGTCGCTGGGTTGCGGCTGCGAACGCAAGCGGCGGGCTGGATTGGAATGGGATGGATGGTGTATCAGGCTGCGAACGCAAGCGTCTTTTCCACCGAAAGGTTGATCAGTTTGGCACTTCGATTAGGCAGGTAGCAGTACTAATAATATCATTAACAATGGCAGCTCGGTTTCCGTGATCAAAATTGACTAAACGAACGCCTTCAGATTGTAACGGGATCTTAGATTCTTCTAGCTCAGGTCTGAATGGAAGTTTTTTTTTTAAAAAAAAATCAACTTTGAGAAAGAAGAATCTACCTTACCTTTCACTAGTTCTTAGGACGTAAACGTGGAAGCAGGTTCTAAATATCGACAAAAATCGTGATTTTCAACCGTATCAAACCAATTCGATAAACTATATCGATCGATAGATCGATTCAATTTTTTAAAAAATTTAAAAAATTTATGTGGTGTAAGCCGGACAAAAAAACGGTGAAAATCAATCCGAAATCGGTTTTTTAATTGTTTCGCTTAGTTTGTTAATTTTTCGAAGAAAATCAGTGAAAATTGCTCAAAAATCAGTAAAATGGATCGATTTTCGAAAAATTTTGAACGCCAAATTCAAGGTGTATGACTTTGAAACCGTTCAGTTTCTACCGGTGCAAACTGTGGGCGACTTCTCAGCTCGAAACTGTATTTGTAATCCTGCCTGGAAGCATGAGAGTTGATATGCTTTTCAATCCTCGTTCTTCCATACTTTTTTAATTCCGTGCGATCACAGCTCGAACCGCTGAATGATTAAAAAAAGAGAGCCAATCAAATCAAAACGAACCGATAGTATAGTTCTTTCGCCGTCTCATGTGGTTTGGCACACCGACCACTGAGAAAGCGCGAAAAGATTAGCTTATCAAACCGCTCATTTTCCGGTGTCGGGCAGCATCCTGTTTATGCCCTAGGAACGAGAAGGGAGTCCATTCCAGTGGGCCCACACGCAAGGCAATTAGTAGTAGGCAATCCGTCATTCCATGGAGATTTAGGGCCTGTTTGTTTCAGTTTTGGATTCTCTAAAAGCTGATTCTGAATTGTGGTTTTTGAGAAGCTGATTCTTCAAAAGCTAGAATCCAAAAGCATATATGAAGTGGATTGTGGATTCTAGTGTATATGGGTGGGGTGGATTGTGAGAATCGGATTTTAGAATCAGCATGTTTGTTTCTGATTCTGCTTTTGGAACCAGAATCCAGAATCAAAAGCTAGACTGGCTTAGTTCTTAAAAGAGGAAAACCCATTCGTTCCCTTCGATTGGTAGACGTACTCCAAAAGTTGACAATGTTACAAGACGGATGTACACACATACACAATACTAATGGATTATCTCTACTACTTCTAATTAGAAGTTGGTGGTAGTGGTCCGTTCTCCTTTAGAGTATCTGATTTATTGAATCTGATATTAACGGTTGAGATAGAAAAGGATTTAATCATATCTTAGATGGAAGGATTTTATCATATCTTTTTTAATAGAAATATTATTTTAGCATATCTCTATTAACATGTTCTTACTATGGAAGGATGTTATTCATATATCTTATAAATGGAAGGATTTTCTCATCATGTCCTGCATGGATAGAAGGATATACTCATCATATCCCATAATACGGGAATTCCATCTCATCATATCTGGAAATGCATAGATTAAAAGAAAGAATAATGCAACCAAATCACGTGCCAATCACGAAGATGTCAGAGAGACCTGGCTTTCATCCGCCTACGTACGTTGCCTTCTGCTTTCATCTACTCCCTATTAGAGAGCACCCACTCTCATCTTCATGAGGACAGGCCGGTCGGTAGTGGAGACACACGTAGGAAAAGAAGAGAAGAGAAAGGATGCGTGCAAGAAGCAAGAAGATTTCCTGCAAGAGGAAGGCAATAACTTTCTCGTCCTTCAATGGTAAGGATTGATATCTCTATACTAATTCTAATTAAGAGTTGGTGGCGATCATCCGTTCTCCTTCAGAGTATTTGATTTAATCATATCTTAGATGGAAGGATTTTATCATATCTTTTTTTAATAGAAATATTATTTTAGCATATCTCTATTTACATGTTCTTACTATAGAAGGATGTTATTCATATATCTTATAAATGGAAGGATTTTATCATGTCCTGCATGGATAGAGAAGGATATACTAACCATATCCCATAATACAGGAATTCTATCTCATCATATCTGGAAATGCATAGATTAAAAGGAAAGAATCACGCAACCAAATCACGTGCCAATCACGAAGATGTCGGGAGACACGCTTCCATCCGCTGCGTCTGTTTATTCTACCTTTCATCTACTCCCTATTAGAGGGCATGCACTCTCATCTCCAGGAGGACAGGCCGGTCGGTAGTGGAGACACACGCAGGAAGAGAAGAGAAGAGAAAAGCTGCGTGCAAGAAGCAAGAAGATTTTCTTCAAGAGGGAGGCAATAACTTTCTCATCCTTCAATGGTAAGGATTGATATCTCTCTACTTCAGAGTACTTGATTCGTTGGATCTAACATGAACGGTTGAGATGGAAGAGGATTTAACCCAATAGTCAAATATCTTCGGAGCAACAAACTTTTCCTACTATTGAAACATAACTAAAGTTAGTGTTCTTTGCAAATAAATTTTTTGTCGCAAATTGAGTTTTCGTTGCAACGCACGAGCACATAACTAGTATATACTTGTGCGTATCTTCTACCCATATTAAAGAATTAATCGAAATCTGGAACACATAAACACGCTGGTCCTCTTAACACGTATGGGAGTTCGAACGGGTAGACAACGTGCAGCACGACGGCAACTCGTACGTCGTACCTGCGCTCAGTCGTGGAAAGTTGACAATGTTGCAGCCGAACCACACGCTTTCTGTCTGTCAGTTCAGTGCAGGAATCGATGTGCAGTAAGGGGAAAGTGGCTGTTCTAGATGCATGTTAGGGCCGGGCCACCTAGCGATTTGCAGCCCAGCTCAAGTTAACCGAGTTCGTTTCGTTAATGCGGTCGTATATAACCTGGAGTACTATTTGAAACATGGGAACCTCAGTATCTTCCATGGATTTTACGGCTAGGATAGGTGTGTGCCTTGTAGTAAAGCAGCCATCGGGCAACCTGAACAATGCTTTCTTCTACAGACTACAGAGTAAGACAACGCCAGGGTTCGCTACGCAGTCGTTTCCAGGGTTTCTTGAGTTGTCTAGGGCTTCACTGATCACTATACGGTTAAGTATGTTGGATTGGGTTCTGGGTCATTCGTGGTCGCAACACACGTGCTACGGGTGAAACGCAACTGCACGTACATGCATGCATGCGATGATGCGAATACGTGGTCAGAGCTACCTGTTGGTTTAATTTTAATTTGCCTCTCAGCATCTTTACGGCCAGCGACGAATTTAGGACTAAAATTTAGGAGTTACTTTAGTTTTCTCGTTCTAGCTCCAATCTCTATGGTATATATATATATGATGCTCTATGAAAAGTTAAGAGGTGCTAGAAAGGGTATTCATGGTATCATCTTGTTGGCGCTGAAAAAGAGTCAATCGGTCTTAACACATGCGAATGCCGGGTTCAAATATGGGTCAAGACGTGCCAGTCGATTTGACCCTGCAATCAGCAAGGTAGATCGAAATAACTATTTATCGATTTGATCGGCTAGAAATAAGATAAATCAGAACAAGTATCACAGCCAATATGTAATCGGCAAGATAGATTTAAATAGCTGCTATAGCCGATTAGATATCGGGTAAATATCTATTTTTTCTCAAAAAAAGACGATACGCACCAAGATCAATATAAAAACAAACCTGGGTTGGTGTAAATCGAAGATGATCAAAATCGACGATGTGCAACTTTATTGATCAAGAACTATTCCTAGTCGACATAAAGTAAATAAAGTATATACAAATTGATTGATTGAATTGTTGGTTCTCCTCTTCGTGTTGCCCGACGACCCTTTTTATAGCGTGTAGCTCGATCGTGTCATTCTCCAATTCTTCAAAATCCAAAATTCGTATCGGTCTCTGTTAACTAAAGATAAAATTCTATTTTAAACCGATATCAATTAGAAATCCAATTTTAATCTAAGCTTTACAAATCAGTTATATCTTTCTAAATACCGATGCTAACACGCCCATAGAAAGATGAATGTCAGCCCTAATTAACCCACGGTTAAATCCGTCCTTTGCCACGGCATTGTGACGGTTGGCATAGATTTGGCATGGGCATGGGTGGATCGATGCCCTCCCGCCATTTCTTACTCCCCCTGCATCTGCATACTGGTGGTGCAGAGGAGCAGAAGCAGAGCAGGTGATGCAGGGAGGCAGCGTACCATCGACTGACGGTTGGTCCTCTGCCAGTAGCAGCCTAGCAGGTAAAGGTCGTTCTAACTCTAACCATGCCGACGTCGACAAGCGCTAGCGTCCAATCTCCAGATCGGTGGATTGGCACGTAATTATTCGGTGCCGAGACGTCACGACGGGGCGCCTGTCCTTGCGGTCGGGCCGCCACTGGTCATGTGATGCCCAACAACGGTCACGAACTCTCTGTAGCAAATAGCAATTGACAGCGTTCCCAGCTTGGAGCATGCCCACACCTGGACCTGCATTTCGGACTCATCTCAGCCTCTGTACCTGCACGTAGGCATAGGCATGTAAACGAGCCGAGCTCTCGAGCTCAATAAAAGTTCAGGTCGAACTCAAACGAGTTTGAGTTGGAGTCCAAGTTTATATCCTAACTCAAGCTTGACTCAAGTAAGTTTAATAACAATCAATAATTTAATATATACTAATTTTTAACAACAGAAAATACTTAAGCTCGAGTTCGCCTCGCGTAAATTCGATAAGAGTTAATATGTAGTAATATTTTACAAGTGATTCGTGATTTTATCAGGCCCACAAGTTATTCGAGCTCGGCTTAATGAAGCTCATGAATCATGAACTCGGCTCGTTTGGCAGCTCAGAAGCCTCGAGTTTTTTTTTACTGTCCTACCCAAGGTTCCAAAATTCGGCAAAATTTCGGAAATCTCATTCGAGATTTCGGATTTCGGCCGAGGACGGGATCCAAAATCCCGATAGGGTAAAAAAAATCAAAATTGCTAAATCTCAAGTAATTTGTCCGGTTTTTGCCTTTTTTACCGTATTTGGCTCAATAACCCTTAAGAAAGTCATCTTCCATGAAAATTTGTTGAAAAACCGATTTTTTGAGACGTTTTATAATTTCGGCCGAAACACTGTTGGATTTTTATTAAAATTGTACAAGCTTGATCATGCTCTCAAAAATTTATGGTACTATCTTTATCAGTGTAGGATCATACATAAGATTTTCAAAATAATTTCACTTCATTTTTTATCTTTAAAAAATCAGAAGCAGAATGAACATAACTTAGACAGTAACCTTGTCAAAATTTTATAAATTTTCTCGAGTGTGATCATGATCCAAAATTTTTATGAGAGCTTAATAATTGCCTCAGAACCCTTAGACAAAATTTTCAAAAAAATTAATATTTTTTAGTTTGCTAAATCAAATCTACGAAAGCATTGAACTTCATTTGTTATATTTCAAAAATGAAAAATAGAAAGAACATAGATGGTACACTACCCTAGTAAGAATTTTATAAATTCAGTAGAGTGTGATCATGAACCAAAATATTTATGAGAGTTTAAGAATTGCCTTAGCAACATTTTGTAAAAGTTTCAAAAATTTAAATCTTTTTTGGTTACTCAAGAAAATCTATGTATTGATCATGAGCCTTTTATCAGGATGTAGCACTGTCAAAATTTTTGAAAATCATCTAAATATTTTATATAAATATTGATGATTCATCAGGACCATACACAGAAACTTTCAAAATTTTATAACATGGTTTGAACTATTTTTCATTCAGTTGAAATTTGGTAGTAAGGCTTTTATCAGGACAATAGCAATTCCATAATTTTTAAAAATTCCTGACGCTTGATCTTAATCTTAAAATTTTATGCAAATATTATTGATGCATTAGGACCATCCAAAAAAATATTTTAAATAAGTAGCTAACAATGCATAAAAACTCATAAATACATAATTTATTATTTTAAACATAGTTCAACATAGAATTCAAACACCGCTGTCCTGAATAGAAAAAATATTTTAAATAAGTAGTTAACAATGCATAAAAACTCATAAATACATAATTTATTATTTTAAACATAGTTCAACATAGAATACAAATATTTGACCATTACATGTTCTTCATGAATGTTGGGATCAAATAAAGTAGTTTTATTTTTTTGTTCGTTTTATGTGTATAATCTGAGGTGTTATCATGTTTCGATAAATATCCGTGATCGTATCCGCATTCGCTTCGTATTTGTATTCAATATTATTCGTATCCAGACTATCCGTATCCGTATTCAGAAAAAATATGAAAATAAATATGATAGAACTATTATCCATCTCTATCCGATCTGTTTTCATTCTAGGATGAAACTGCCATTTGGGAGGGTGAATAGCACGGTACACATGTACGTTGCTCTTTCTGCAGGTACATATACATTATATTATATTATATTATATTATATTATATTATATTATATTATATTATATTATATTATATTATATTATATTATATTATATTATATACATGTGTATTTTCTTATCTATGGCATGTGGGTCTTTCTAGTTTGGATCGAGTTGGAATGAACACGTAAAAAGCAAATAGGCATGTTCGAGCGAAAGACACAACCGTATGCCCCCGGGAGATAAAAAAACAAACCAATATCTTTTTTTAATGCATGAAGGACTGTACTATATACCTATGACCGGCACGCCAATACCAAGCAACAGTCTTCTTGTTTACTGGATGAGATACAGGCTCATGTGTTGCTACGAGCGGAAAGAATCGTTGAGATAGATAGAGGTTTTAATGAAAGGCGGAAATTTTTTCAGAAATACCTCGAAAAAAAGAAAACAAAAAGCGCTGATCTCTGTAAAAATATCTCTTTGGATTTTTTTAAAATATTCTTGTAAAAAGTTTTAAAAATACATTAATCTAATTTTTTTTATGGTAGCTCAGGCATGCTCCAGGACTCTTCCCAAAATAATTAAAAATTTACAAATTTAGAAGCTCAACTAAATTAGTGAATTTACTTTAAATGTGTTAGTAGCATTGTTAGGTTTTTTTAAAAATCGCATAAGTTTGATCATGACCTAATTTTTTTACAGTAGCGTAGGCATGCTCTCAAGGTCTTTCTCAAAAAAGTTTCAAGAATTTACAAATTCAATAGCTCAATTAAATCAGTGAAGTTGTTTTAAACGCATTAGCATCACTGACAGTTTTTTTAAAATCGTATAAGTTTGACCATGACATGAATTTTTTATGGTAGTGTAGGCATGCTCTCAAGGCCTTTTAATTTTTTTTAAGAATTTGTAAATTTAGTAGCTGAGTTAAAGTAGTGAAGTTGCTCTAAATGTACTAGTAGCATTATCAGATTTTCCGAAAATCGCAGAAGTTTGATCATGATCTATATTTTCTATGGTAGGTTAGGAAAGCTTTGAAGACCCTCCTCAAAAAGTTTTAAAAATTTACAGCATGATTTAATAGCTCAACTAAATAAGTGAAACCGATGCAAAAAAACCCTGAAAATCCAAAAAAAATTGCTTTGGATGAGATTCGAACCGGAGACCTCACGCACGGGCGGCAAAGCCTATGCCTGCTGATCCAAGCATGTTTGTGAAGCATGAAGCATAATTAAATTTTAAGGTTATCTAGAATTTATCGTAGAAACTAAGTAAACGGTGCATTGTGACGGTGTGGACGGACGATGGCCGTACCTCTCAAGAATATAGATTTATTATATAGATCAGGGAACGAAGGTCGACAACTCAACAGTTAAGCTCGAGGCCCTGTAGGGCTGTAGGTGCCGTTTTCGATTGGATGTGCCTGACTGTTCCAGCCAAAACTTAATTAGAAAGGTACACTTCACATGAGTTTGGTACTTCTCTTTTAATAGCATGAGTTGAACAACTAAACTAAACTAGCCCTTTTGCCAAATGTGAGTATCTATCTATATCAATATTATTGGAGAAGTACGGTCGGATGCCTGCTCCTTTGCCATGCGTCTGTTCTGCACTGTAGAAACTACATGCCCATCTACAAAAATTATAAAAACGGCAAATGAAATCGCTAGCTTTCGTGGCTCAGTTGGTTAGAGCACACGACAGTGAGCCGGAGGTCTGACTTCAAATCTCAGCAATCTCGCATTTATTTTACTCTCTCTTTTATGTTAAAATGGTGAAATCCAATTACTTTTTCTTTTTTATTCATACTCTCTCTTCATGTTAAAATGATGAAATCCAATTACCTTTTCTTTTTTTTATTCATTTTAGGTTACACTTTGGTTGATTTTTTCATATCCACCCCCACAGATTTCATAATATTTAGAGTCTATTTACATAGAATGAATTTGGATTTGAATCTCTTAAAATGATGAAATCCAATTACCTTTTGTTTTTGATTCATTTTAGGTAACATTTCGGTTGATTTTTTCATATCCACTTCCACGGATTTCAGAACATTTAGAGTCTATTTATATAGAGCGGATTTGGATTCAAATCTCCTTGAGGAGTGTTATTTTTTTGTTTTCTAGTGAAAGTTTGCTACAGTATTTTCTGCGTTTTTTTATTGCATTGTAGTGTTTTTTTGCTTTTTTTCCCTCTCTCCTTGTTAAAATGATAAATCTGTTTGAGGAGTCACTCGTAGCATAACTACAGATTCTTGGTGATGTATGGCTCCGCTGGCGTCCACCCGCCACGAGCCCATCTGGCATTGTAGAAACTATGGTGTTGGAGCTACAGTTTATTTTCTTCCAATTTTTAATTTTTTAAAAGTAAAACCAGTACCTTTTGTTTCTTTCTTTTGGGGATTTTCTCGAAAAAGATTTCAACTCTCTATTAAAATCCCTATCTATCTCAATATTTTCTTCCACCCGTAGCAATGTGCAGGCCCAGTGGAGCAACTAGTATTTATATATTAGGGTAGAGGGAGTGGATGCTAGGCCAAGATTGCATGGCATCAAAACAAATCTTAGCAGCTGGTGCTATATCACGAAAAAATTAAACATTTAGCATTTTATTGGTGGAGCTAAGGGTTAAAAGCTCCTTTTGGTATGGCTGTAGCTTTTTTGAAAAGTAACTTTCGGCTGGGCTATATGATTGAAAGGTTGCACGATTGAACTGCTAGTCTGAAGAGGTTTAATGTTTGGCAGTATGACTTTTAAGTGTGAGAGATGTGGGTTGGGACTGAGGGTGAGAGGGGTGAGGTTTAGTATTTTATAATTGGTAGGAAGGGATAATTTTCTTTAACTCCAGTGGTAAAGTCAGAACCCTAACCCACCGAACTCGTAGGAAGTTATCCTAGATCATATTTCAGCTTCTCCTATTACAAATGGGTTGGTAGCTTTTAGCTTCCGACTATAAAAAAACCAGCCGTTTAGAACATCTTCTAACTTCCAGAGGAAAAAAACCGAAGCTGAGTCGTTCTAAACAGATCAAAGTACAAGCATCTAACAATAGTATTACAGAGAGATGTGATGTGTACATCTTTAACATCTACTCTAGATGCCAATGAATGTACATACTCTAATCAGTAAGTTTGCCCCCCAAAACTTCTAAGTAACAAGCAATGTCCTTGCAAAAACAACAATGACAGATTGGTGCATGCTTACATTTGTCTTACAATGAACTAAAGCTCGTTTGAATACAATAATTTTACTATATTTATGAGGGAATTGAACTGTGTTTCATGTGAAATTTCGGCGTTTGATATGATTTACAAAGTGTCAAGGCCCAAGAGGAAACCCACCATTAGGAGCACGCATCCAAATTCAAGTTGACAATAGCAAAATCACACAATTAAGGCCGTGTTTAGGGAGCTTTAAGCCAACTTCAGCTCCTCAAAAGCTAGTGAGCTCCCAAACAACAAAGCTTTTAAGTGGTTTTTGGTATAAGCTAGAAGCTATATATAACTAGCAAAAGTCAAAAGCTATGCTGGACCTGCTTTTATAGCTTATTGCTGAGGAAAATTAACTATTTATCAAATTGTCTCTTATAAAATACTACAACAGTTTTTCAGTCCAAAAGACAAAAAAAAACAGATTTTCAAAAAAACTACAGCTCCCTAAACAAGCTCTAAGTAAACCCACCATTAGGAGCATGCATCCAAATGCAAGTTGACAACAACAAAATCATACAATTAAGGCCTTGTTTGGAGGCTTTAAGTAAGCTTAAGCTTCTAAAAAGTTAGTAAACCCCCCAAACAACTCAATTTTTAAACGGTTTTAACATAAACTAGAAGCTATATATAACTAGCAAAAGCCAAAAGGTGAAAGCTAGATTATATCTGTTTTTATAGCTTATTGCTAAAAAAACTAATTATTTATCGAACGATCTCTTATAAAAAAATATAACAGTTTTTTTAGTTTTAAAAAAACTAACCCAAAAAAACAAGCCCTAAGTGACAAACCTATATCGATTAACTAGCGAGTACTAGTACGATTCTGTCTAAGCTGATTACCGTACACATGTCATATAGCATGGTGTACTAGCGATCTTATCTGAATTCTGATTCGCCTTTGCTTGGTTCATAGATGTTGGACCTCACCTAACGCACTTACTAGTTGCTGGCTTATCGGATGAGAGAGGAATAAGCGTCTACGTCTAGTCGTCCTAACGGGTTGGACAGGATCCGATGGATAACTACTCCCTCCCGTAAAAACAGCGGTTACACTTTTGAAATTTTTATTTACCAATGTATTTTTAAATGTTTTAATTGGATATATAAAAATTATATGCATAGATTTATTTTAAAAAATGCTATCATAATATTATACTTTATAAATATATTATAATAAAAATTAATGATCTGTAGACCATTTCAATATATAAAGCGGCAGCTACGTGTAACCAGAGAAGTAGCTAGCGACACCTCCTGCCAGCTCAGCAGGATTCAGCCCTGGCGGCCTGGCCCCCACCGTCAAAACCTACACTAACCCATTAACCCCATATTAATTTTCGTACTAAACAACGTACAGAAGCGCTCTGGTCCCAACCCCGGCCACCTCGTGCCTCGTGCGTCGACTGACCGTATGGTCCCACGTGGTGCACCTGCACGAGGCCCCACCTTGCAGGGAGTGAACTCGGCCGACCTCGGGTGGGAGTAATTAAAGAATATCTCGCGGGCCATGGGAGCGAGGGCCCACAAGTTAGCGAGGCTAGGGATGCGCTGAGGAAATTAGAATGTGTTCTCTGACGCGTAGCCGTATAAATCTCGTTACGCTCACTCCTCTTCTTCACTCGCTTCGCCTATTCATCCACGCGCTAAAGCCACCCGCAAATCTACCCGCGAAGGCGAGCGCCCTCCAGAGCTGGTGCTCTGCAGGCTAGTGGAGGTGGAGGCGGCGCCACGCTCCAATGGCGGAAACCTGAAGGCTCGGCGAGGGAGCGGCGGCGGATCGGCGGTGAGCGGAGATGATACGGTACCAGATACGGAACGAGTACGGGCTGTCGGATCCGGAGCTGTACGCGGGGGAGAAGGATGATCCGGAGGCGCTCCTCGAGGGCGTCGCCATGGTCGGCCTCGTCGGCGTGCTCCGCCAGCTCGGGGATCTCGCGGAGTGAGTACTGCTGGCTCCACTTTTGTTCGAGGATACTTAGGGTTTGAGTTGAGTGGGTGGTCTCGCCGCGGCGTACGCAGCGTGGGTGATTTTGGAATTTTTGGATGTGTTCTGCGGCGGCCGATTGCGATGTGATAGGGTGATACTTGACGCTTTGCTGTTTTTGGGATGTTTGTGTGTAGACAACTTGATGGTTTTAGTTACGTTTTAAGTTGAAGTTTCTGGGTGTTCTGCGTGAATAGTTGGGCTCATTTTCTCAATTTTAGGGCATCCATTGGTTGGAAAATTCGCTTCATCTGCAACATTTTGCTGCAAATTTTGGGGCGTTGAGGGGTGTATTGTAGAATTTTTAGTCCAATTTGGTCACATGTGTGGTCCTTGAATGGCACTTTAATTTCCTCCTAAATTGGAGGATGCGAGTTAACTTTGCATCCCCTCCCTTTCGGGGTAGTTAGCCGGGCCAATGTGGAAATTGCTATTTTTTTGGCCTTTTATTGCACGCTTTGCGGCTTCCAGGAGAATGCCTACGGCCGTTCCTAATATTTCGGAGTCACTAGGGCAAAACGAAAGTAGAGACCCTGGTGGAACTGACATTTTAGATATCTCAATTCTGTTTAGGGCAGTTCCGGGCATTTTCATATCCAAAACCTGCACATCGATAATACGTGCGAACACTTTCATAAAACCGACATCCTACTACAGTACTGTAAGAATAAGACTATACGTGCTAAACTTCTCTTGCAAGTTGCAAGACATATAACTTAACTTAAGATCTTGCATGAAACTCGAGAAATTTACATATAGCTATATGAAATGAGCTGTTTTCTATGAAATTAATGCATTCTAAATATTCTCTAAAGAGTATGAAACTACGTAAAAAAACATTTTTATGGGATTTTTCGGTTAGCCAAGACATACAACTAAGTAATCATCAGCCGACACTGAAAGCCCAAAGCACCAACCTTTAACCAAAAAATTCTTCATATCCTTCAACTGATAAAGAACTTTCTGTTAGTCACCAAACACAACCAACCGGTCACCATAGGTACTAGAAATCCAAATTACCAATCTTGAATCAAATATTTTCTTCGTAATCTTTAACCAAGGAATTCGAATATATAAAGAACCACCAATTGTCAAATTCTCTCTCAGCTTAATTAGCAGGTAGAAGATGCAAGCGAGTTGCGTCGAGCTAGCCATCGATCCTGTTATTGAGCATTCGTTCGTTTCGTCTATTGTGAATGCCAAATGCAGGTGTTTCCAAATGACGAGTTGTCGAGCTGAGCACTTGGACTGGCTTGGACAAGTTCTTAGTGTTGTTGTTGGTGGTCTAATTTTTTGTTTTTGCTAGTGACGGCTTGAGAGTTGACGATATAGGCTTATATCTTTATGTACTTCGATTTGTACATCTAACTATGAATCTACACAGGCTATATATGAGGTGTATATAAATAGGCTGGGGCCCCTGGCTCTCGTGGGCCCTAGGCGATCGCACTTGCTGACCATGCCCCTGGGCCAGCCCTGATGCCTACTCTTGCATGCTGCACTTGCTAGCTGATTTTAATATAGGAATGGATTTTAGACATTAGAGGGTGCATTGAGTTTGTATTTTTGGAAGTCAAAATTTGGTAGGCAATGCACATGAGTTGATGTAGAAACTAGGAATACACAACCTTTCTTTTTCTGCAGCTAGTTATTGGGGTTTGAGAAGTGGATTTGACCTTGTTCATTCTATTTCTGAAGAATTTGTATCAAAATTGGGGATTTTGTCTAGAGAAGTACCAAAAGGCATTGCACCTGTGAAATTCTTGTGAGTAAGATGAGAGCGCCTTCAATACTTGTGGAAGGAATTGATTAACATAGGAGCTCTGAATTTAATAATATCAGCCTTTTTGGTCTTCTCATTGCCCATGGTTCACATGTCACAGTGTTTTCAACTTAGTTTCCCCATGGTATAGTGTTTTCAACTTAATTTCCAGATGTTACATTGTTTTCAACATAGTTTTGGTCAAGTACTGAATGTCAGTATTTTGTAACACTAGAGTCGTTTGTTGGAATATTTCTATTCTATCGTGTTCTCAGTGGAAGCAATGAACGTGAATTGCCATTCGGACACTTCTACTAGCTTTTAGCAGGTTTCCTTGTTAAGTTTGCTTCTTTAAGTTCAGTAGGATGAAATTTTGTTCGAATTTTGTGCAATATAGATGTGTATGTTGTTGATTACTAATGCTTTCTATCCATTTCTTAATATTCGTATTAAAGCAGTACTGTAAAAGTGAACATGTCACTGTTTTCCTTTGTACTAAAGAAATTTTGTGTTTCCCTCTCTGCGCAAAAGGTTTGCAGCAGAAATTTTTCATGACCTGCATGAAGATGTGATGGCCACTGCTTCTAGAGGGCATGGTTTAATGCTTCGATTGCAGCAGCTGGAGGCAGAATTTCCTGCAGTTCAGAAGGCAATTATATCCCAGATTGACCATTCGAATTACCCACATGACGATGGTTAGTTGAAAATGAACTGCATGATCTGATTGATATTTTCTTCTGGCGCGGTTCTTACTTTGAAAGTTCTTGCTACATTCTCTTGTAGGTGTTGAGTGGCATGCAAATCTTCAGCTTAATCAGAATATGATCACGCAAGGAGATATGCCCCGTTTCATTTTGGATTCATACGAAGAATGCCGTGGTCCACCACATTTATTCACGTTGGATAAGTACGAAGATGTTCTGTTTTTCTATTTTTATGAGGACTAACTATGAATGTGTTGTTGGCAATTACACACCAGTATCGTTCTTCAGGTTTGATGTTGCTGGTGCTGGGGCATCCTTAAAACGATATTCAGACCCCTCTTTCTTCAAGACGGAACATGCCTCCAACACGATAGATACAGATGGTGTAATAGCAAAGAAGCCCCGTAAAATTAAGGCAAGTAATACATTCTCAATCGTTCCCATGATTCCCCTAAAAAAACTTGCCAAGATTATTCTCCACTTTGCGCTAGATACTTTTCCCGAGAGCCTTCGAGAAGTTCCTAATGATTCTATGCACAGGCAAAACATGTGACGCTAGTTGCTTTCTGGAACACCCCCCTCCCCCCAACACACACACACACCAAAATAATAATAATAATTTTTACTATATTGTTTAGATTTTAGAAGGTCTGTCAAGCCCCATTACATTGTTCATCTGCCTATCGTGGATGATATGTTATCATCTCAACTTGCCGTGTACTTTTATAATTATATCCTGTTCTTTCCCATGGGTACATCCCTTGATCTTCATATCATTTGTCCTCTTTAAATATATCTACATCATTGTGGTCCCTTAATATTTGTCAACCAGAACAATATCCTTGAATTCAGGAACTTAATGTCTGTTCTTTCAGAAAAAGGCTATGCGTTGGAGGAAAGGGGAAACACTTGAATCATTGCTTGTTGCAAACTCTGAGTAAGTTCAGTGGCATTGGATTGGTGATATGCATAAGATTGACCAAAAGCAACCAACAGACTTTAAGGAAATTTTAGTTAGAAAAGATTTTAGACTGGATTTGCCATCTGGTTATATAATCCTGTTTTGTGCAAAACCTGCAGGTCTCATGGTACTACCTCAAAGGATCGAGCTTCTAGAAAAGTTCCACCAAGGACAACAAAGTTGAAATCCAGGCGCCCACAGGATTCTGGTCATAAAACTATTAGCAGAATCTGCAGGGAGCAACTGCAAGAAGTAATTTCATCACAGCAAAAAATCTTGTCCAACTATTCTGCAAGGCACTACCATGCAAAATTTAGGTCAACTGACTCAAGTGAAACAGCATCTTCATTTGGAGAGTTAGACAATTTCAGTGCTTGTGCTCAATCTTCTGCTAAACTTGAACTGACTAAGGTTGTTCCAATAAATGAATATGATACTGTGGAGCCTGCATCTACACCCATTAATGGATCGGTTTCCCTGGAGGCAGACGATGGACAATTTCTGACAGCACAACATGGACCTGATGAAGTGGAAGAGGTCTGTAAGAGATCTCTTGTGGAACAAAATGGCATTTTCTCGACCTCAGAAAAGTTACAGGAAGGTCCAGATTTCAAGAGTGACGAAATGAAAACTGAAAGGGACCTCAGTGCCAAAATGGAAGCGGATAAATTGAACTGTCACTGCAAGGAAGGTGAAAATGCATTGCATGTACAGTTTTCAGAAGTAGGTCCTGCAGTAGACTTATCATCAGGATTGGCCAATTCATGCAATGGTGGAGAACCAACCTTTGTGGACTCATATTTGATACGTGATTCTTCTCCTTCTGCAGTGCCAGCCACAAAAGATCCAAACTCTGATTCTCTTTCTTGCAGACAACTGAGTGATGTTGACTGGACCAACGACGAAGAGCCTTTTAATGATGTTGACCTAATAGATGTCAGCTCATCATCCAGTGTACACTCTAATGACAACGGTAACTCTGAAACCAATGATAATCTCAATGGTTGTGAACAAAACCCAGAGGCGGTTTTTCTCTCTTCTAATGATTATCATGCTGCTGTTGCCCATAGTTCTGGTAAACAGTCACCCCAGAGATATAGTGGCTTCGATGGTAATTCTTACCTCTTCAGTATCAAATCTTTTGATAAACCTTCCTCTAATACGTTAGGATGAATCCAACTTTGCTCAGAAATAGTTTTCTCTTTATTTTTCCTTGACCTACATAGTTGTTGTGTTGACATGTCAGGTTTGGATGTCAGTAGCAATGATTACACTGAAAAAGCATATCGCTCACTGGAGCATGGCCAAAACTTTGTGCTAGATCGTCCTTCTATGACATTTGGCAAACCTAATTATGTTTCACAAGATGATGAAGAAATCGAGGCTGGGAATCCTGATGATTTGTTGCTCCACCCTACCATACTCAATCAAGAAGAAATACAGTTCAAGAAACAGTTTGAAGAAGGCACATCTCTAAATGCAATCACTTCACCTGGCAAACTTGCATCACTGCCAGACATGGGCTCTGTTATGCATATGAATGACTTGGAGTTGGACAATGTTGCAGTTCCTGAAGAAATTGTTGTGAATACAACACCAACTGGTTTGGATCTTGATGGTAAGTCGATCATTTATTTTTTTTCTTTCTTCAACACCTTGATATATTTAAATGTTTGATGTAATGGAACATTACTCTTATAGAGCTTGATTCAGGAGTTGCACCAATCCATTCAAGCATGCTGAATAATCCATTGTATGAATCACATGATGATGGAATTATTGAAGATTTGCACTCTTTACCAGACGGCGATCTATATAAGCATGTTGCAGAGAATCAAGAAATAGTCACGCTAGGAAAAGGACCTTGTTCAACTAGGCTCAACATGCATAAAGAGGATCCTGTGCAAGCATCTATTGTGCCCAGGGACTTCTCTAATGTTCAAGAGCTTCCAGGACTCACTGAATCTGTATCACCTCCTCAAGATGACACAGAAACTCACGTAGATGATACAAAACCATTGTTGATTGGTCCTCCACTTGCTTCTAGTACTGCCTCTCTACTTGACACCAGTAGTTCCTATGTGGAACACTGTGAATCGACTGAAATCGGAAAAATTGTGCCATATGGTGAAGTTCTGGTTGATGCTGAGGTTGCAGAAGAACCAACTACTAACAGCTTTGAAGATAACTTGATACCTTGTGAAGAGGGGTGTACGGATGGTGCCAAATATACTGAGAAATCAGAGGTTCTGGGTACAAATTCCAGGGAGGAAAACTCTAGGCTTGATGTACAATTACAATCTAGTTCTCCTTGCAGGGAAGACTTGGAAACAGTTGAAGCTACTAGTGAAAATCTTGGATCACTAGATGAATCAAGAGAACATATCTTTAAGGAAAGTATGTTGCAGACAGACAATCTTTCCCGGCTATTTGAATCAGAAACTACATGTGAAACATTTGGTGCTGGTGATGATATTCAATATCTTTCATCATTGCATTTTCCAGAAGAATCTGTTTGTCAAGAGGAATTGCTAGAAGAGACCAGTCTTAGTGCTGAAGTTCCATGTCAGTGTAATTTGGACAAGGATGGTGCCGTAGTAAGCCTGAAAAGTAACACGGTGTTGGAACAGCCATCGGATGCTGATCAAGATTTGGTGAGGGAGGCATCTGCTCAAGATTCCTTTGGCACAAACCCATTCATGGATCCTGGGTACATAGTAAGCCATACTCAAACTGATCTGCCTCCCAGTATGAGCTATCAACCATGTTTTTCTGAAGAAGAGCAGGATTTTCTTTCAGAACTTTTAATCCAACATGATAATACAGGAGCAAAAGAGAACCTGTATCCCCTTGCTGATTCCCTTTGGGAACCTGCAACTCCACCTGATGAAGCACCATTACAATCAGAAGTTATGACTGAAGATAATTTCAGATCCTTCTGCTATGAGTACCATGGGATGGATTTTACAGCTGTCACTGAAGGTTTTAATAATAAACCATCCTCAGATTCTAACGATATTTCAAACGATTATGTGGTCAGTGAATTAGAGTTCCCTAGTTCTGTCTCTGTGCTGCCAGCAGGGTTAGACCAGGAAGCCTGTGTGTGTTCTAAGCCGGATTCTCAACTTGCTGAATGTTCATCTGCCATAGGTATACCAGGCAAGATGCCCTTTTCTGCCAAAGAGGATCGTGATGACGAGACACCAAGAGTGGATTCTGACTTGAAATCTCATGAGTCTTTCAGTGATGAGAAAATTCCTGAACTAGATGTCCCTTCTGTTTCATTGGAACTAGAGCAGGAACCACATGCCTTGCCTGGGGCTGGTTCTCATAGTGGTTCTTGTTTGTTGGATAATGGCAAGATTGGCGAAATATATGGCTCTCCTTCAGGCAATGTTGTTCCAGTGAAAGAAGAGCACGAAGCTTTTGCCAGCCTTGTTCCACATGCTTTTATTAGTGAAAAGCTAGATGAACTGGCCAGTGGCTTAAGTGACTATGATTATCAAGATATTCCATGTTCTTCAGTTAATGAGGAGATAGATGAACTGGATGTCCTTCCTTTGAGCAAACCTGTTCTAGCCCAGGAATCAGAAGTTCGTGTCTTAGGTGAACTTGATTCTCAAATTGTTCCATCTTCCTCGATTAATGAGATGGTAAACGATCGAGATGCGCCTCCTTTGAGGACTGCTGTTGAAGTGGAGCATGAGTCAGAAGATCGCATGTCAGGCGAACATGTTTCTCAAATTGCTACATCTTTGGTTAATGAGAAGATGGATGAATTGGATGCCCCTCCTCCGAGCAATGCTGTTCTAGTGGAAAAGGAACCAGAAGTTTTTGTCCCAGGTGAACTTGATTCTCAAATTGCTCCATGTTCCTTCACTAATGAGAAAATATATGAATTAGATGGTCCTCCTTCGAGCGGTTCTGTGTTGGTGGAACTCGAGTCACAAGATAATGTCTCAGGTGATCATAATTCCGAAATTACTCCATGTTCTTCGGTTAATGATAAGACTGATGAACCAGATGCCGCTACATCAATAAATGTTCTTCACGTAGAGCTAGAGCAGGAAGCTCGTTCGTCCCCTGAATTGGATTCTGAAATTGCTCCGTGTTCCTTGAATTATAACAAGTTTGGTGAACTAGATGGGGCTCCATCATGCAATTTCCAACTGGAATCAGAGAATGGATCTCATTGCTCACCTGAATTTGATTCCCAAATTGCACTGTGTTCTTCAAATTCAGGTGTACTAGCTGAGACATCAACAATGACTTCTACTTCTGTCATGCATAGTACTGAGGGAAAATACCTTTATTCTCCTGTTTTACCACCCACTGAGCCATTTACAAATGTTTGTTATGAAGATCCTCAGAAACCACCCCCTCTCCCTCCTCTTCAGTGGAGGCTTGGAAGGCCTAGCCTAGGACTTCTGAGTACAAAAGACCATATGCCTGAGCCTGTAAGGAGAACAAATTCCGTTTCGTCTGCATCATGCCCAGAGATTGATAATAGGCTAGGCTCACTTAACGGAATGGCAGAAGTAATGACACCAGTTTCCTCTCAGGAGATCAAAGAGAGGTATCAGAATTCTATGGTAGACAATAATGATCAAAGGGTAGAATTTGGAAAATTATCTACAGCAGTAACTGATGTTATAATAAGGACTGAACATGATCAATCATTTTCAGAGGCGTGTGAGAACATTAAGCACCTGGGGCATATGCCTTCATCAGAAACGGAGGCTGAGGAACATCTGAGTGACACTGGGGTCACAGATGGAACAGATTTGCACCAATCGAACCCTTTGCTTCCATTTCCTACATATGAACATGGAATTAGCCAGCAGGGTCCTCAGCGGTACATCTTGTCTTCAGATACTTCAGACAGTAGTGAAAATCCCAGTCATACGTATCCTGCTGCATCAGAGGATGACAAAATGGTGGATAATGACAGTGCCACAGGTGGCGTGAACTTGTACACACTGAGCTCTTCAACGACAGGGCATGTTTCTGAAAATGGTTGTTACCAGCAACCTCAGCATGGTGAATCGTTTCCAGACACTTCAGACAATAAAGAGCATAGTTCAAATGCATCATACGAGCAGAACAATCTGAAAGATCAGTCTATCACAAGTGGAGCACTTTCAGAGACACCAAATCATACTGCACCAGGCTCAATGTTGGAAGAAGGAAATAGCCTGGATTGTCAAAATTTACAGGAACAAAATGTGGAGAACTCCAAGGAGGATCGGTCTGAAGGCCCATCGCCCAGTGCAGAATCAATAGTATATCAAGATTATCCACATGGTGATCATAAGTTGGAGAGAGAAGATATACATCAGCCAAGCCCGGCGGTGGTATCGCCTGGTGATAAAAGTAATTATGTTAGCGGCATTGATGAAGGCAGCTATGTGCATGGTGAGCAGCCATCGGTGACGGGATGGACTGTTGGACCTCAGATGATTCATCCTAATTATGGCATATCAGTGGGAGAGAGCCAATTTGAACCAGAGGTCACAGATCATCGCTTAATTAGGAAGCCATTTTCAATAAAAAACATCCCAAGGAATCCACTGGTTGATGCTGTTGCTGCTCATGATAGAAGCACGGTAGTTGACCGCCTTCTCTTGTGTGCTGTACTTATGTTTACTGTGTTTACCCTAACGTCATTTATATTTTTTGCAGATGCGGAAGGTTTCAGAACTTGCGGCCCCTACTGATAAGCCAAAGCTCAATGAGAGAAACTTGTTGCTAGAGCAGATAAGGAACAAGGTTGGCCAATAAAACTCTCTCTCTCCCTCTCTCTCTCTCTGTGTGTGTGTGTGTGTGTCTTTCTGTCTCAACTTGTTTTGTTGTTTGCTCTCAATCAGACCTTCAACCTGAAACCAGTGGGCTCTGCTAAGCCGACAGCCATGAGACCCCCTGCTAGAGCCTCTACTAGAAACTTGAAAGTTGCTGCAATAATAGAGAAAGCAAATGCCATACGCCAGGTTGTCCCTATACAGTTAACTTCCAACTTGATGTTAATATCTACCGATTACTTATCTGTTATATGTGTTTATCTTATGGAGCAGGCAGTGGGTAGCGATGACGAAGATGGGGATAATTGGAGCGACACATAAACACCCACTTTTCGCTCTCGGTGTTTTTCATGGCAGAAAGGTGCCAAATCATCAAGAAAATCTGGACAGGCTGCACAACCATGTCATCTTTTGGATAGCATTGTTAGTCCTGTGTATAGTATATGGCCATACATTTTTGTTCTTCTGCATTCTTTTGTATGTATAGTTGCCTCTCCCAGCAGCAAAGGCTGTTGATGGTAGTCATGATCCGAGGAGACCATGTTCCTCAGGTCTATGTAAATTATTAAACTGTTGTTTGAATTAAAGTAGTTTTATCTACCGAGGCAGGCATCCTTGCAGTGCAAAATGAGTTTAAGTCTGCTGTGATTATCCCCTCACTATGATACCACGTGCCATGTAAATGGTGACTTGCATCAATATGAGAGTTCCTTCGATGAATCCAATACACGTGCTTTTCCTAAGAAAGCAATGGACAGGAGATAATGGAGACAATCTCCCCAATGCTGTAATGTCACATAGCGAAGAATCTTATTTGCTATACAAGAGCTTCTATGAAAAGGTTGTACCCGGAGATAAGAGCAGAGAGGCCGATGGCCAAGAAGGCAAAGAAGGTCATGCTAATGGCTGCCGCCGCCGAGTCGGTGAACAGGTTATCGGCGGCTTGACGCATGTAGTCCGTCACCGGCGCCGCCGCGGACAGGGCCGATATCAGGAAGTAAGATACGACCTACAACAACGTCTGCAGAATGAGACAAATATACCGGTGGTTGGACAGTTGGATCGAAGTAAGTTGACCGTGCGACGTGGTGGTCAAGTTGGAGGTTGGAGCGTTGCGAATTCCATGCGATTGCCTATGAACATGGCCACATGCACGGGTTCACCTACCTGGTCTCCGGCGAAGTCAACGATGGCCGCTGCCTTCCTTGCCGCGATGAGGTCCCGCCCGTAGCTGAGCCTGTGGACGTCGCGCAGAACCTGCGCCATGGTGTACAGGCACGCGATGATCGATATGCCCAGGCAGTAGCTGCACGGACAAGAAAGGATCGTAAGCTGAAACGATGGCGATAGGCAAATTGTGATCGGAGTTGGTTGGGTTGAGAACTTGTATTCCGGGTAGTGGCTGAAGTCTTGGGCGCCGCCGTGCGCGTCGGACGCCATGACGACGAGGGCGAGGAGGGAGAAGAGCCATGCGAGCGCCCGCAGCAGCAGCCGCGCCCGCGCCGTCGCGCCGTCCATCTTCCACCGCTCCACGATCGACCTCGACACCGGCACGCCTGCTCCGGCCGGCTCGTCGGAGGCCGGCGCCGACGGGTCTTGCCGGACGCCGCCGGCTGCGGTGGACGACATCGGGGATTGGATGATATGTGCTGTATTCCTCGGATGGACACGAATGAGGATGAGGTCAAGTGAGGTGACTTGTTAAACGAGAAAGGCGGAGAAACCGACGTGGTATATAAATAGGCTTTGTTGGGATCGCACGGGTGACGCCGACGCCGACGCCAACGCGCACCATGATCTCCATTTCGTTTTTTGGCTTTTTGCCGGCCGAGGCTGCGCAGGCCGCAGTGAAACGCGCGCGTCGCTCGGAAATCCTACCCGCGGTTGCATCCCCGCGCTGTGTGGCGGTTGGTCAATCGAACAACTTCCAAGCCGGCATTCGCATCGCCGGTTGTACCTTCTGATCTCGCCGTCATGTAAAATATTTGCAAAAGTGCCGGCCAACGATTCTTTGTATTTTTTTCGAAAACAGGGAGATTTTTTTTTCAAAAAAAAAAAACCGGTGTTTGCACCAAAATTTGGTAAGTATAGTCAAATCGTCAATAAAGTCAGACACGTGGAAATTAACGGACAAGATTGGAAAGATTTGAAGGTAATTGGTAACAGCAAGATCTTTAAGAAACAACCGTCCGAGATAAGGCGATACGGATCAGGATTTGAAACGTGTTGTAAAAGTATATGATCAGCCGATGGGTATAAAAGGAGGGTCGAAGCAAACGGCAAAGGATCCAACACAATACAATCAACCAGCCTTTATTTTTCTTACTTTTTCCTGTCGACTAGGAGTAGCCCTTGTAATTTAGTCTTTGTAATCGATTTTGATCAATAAAGTTGCGCATCGCCGATTGTTGATCTTCATCAATTACGCCGCAGGTTTGATTTGTTCTGATTTTGGTGCGCATCACATTCTTCATAATCGATATACCTTTATCCTCTGATTAGACTTAATCGGCTAATTAGACTTACCTTGTTACTTTGATCTTGATCGGCTTCAAGCTGATTGAGTCTAAGCCGATTAATGTAGGGTTTCTGACAACAGCACACTCTTGGCACGCCCGGTGGGACCATGTCTTCATCAGGAAAGTCGATTCCGCCATCCGATCTCAACGCAGAAGCCATAATCGTCTCAACAATGGACGATTTGACTGCAGAACAACGTCAAGAGATTGAAGCTCGGAAGACTGCATTGGAGGAGATGATGCTAAGCTGTTATCAGAAAACTAGACGCGGCGTCACTCAAAAATCCGCCCTGCCGACGGTCAACGCCCTGGGAGAGGCGGGTGTCACAGAACTGTTAAGCCGATATCTGCCTGCTCAAGCCGAACTATCGGCTATGATTAATCAGTCTGTGCACCACGTCTTAATAAACCAATCATCGGCTCTTGTGACAACGCTTAAGCCGATGATAGCAAATAGTGTTAAAACTATAGCCCAGGAGTTAGCCTCGTCAGGTAGTATGCTAGACCCATTGCAAGCTCTGCCGAATTATCCTGTTTTTTCAGTAGCACGAAATACGCAGAGCACAACGGCCGATCCTAAACTATCGGCTATAACCTCACCCCCTATCATGATGCCTACTCAGCCGACCATAATATTGCCTAACGACCCTCGGCCAAGTGGGGTGAGCCATTACCACGCATACACCGACGCCGCTAAGTTAGACGCATCAACAAGTCTGTCGCCGTCGGCTCCGTTCTATGTTTTTCCACAATCGATTTCACAGCCGATTGGGCTTGAAAGATACCCGCATGAACCTACCCTGTCTAGAAATCCAGGTCCGCATAGGGTAGTAACTTATTCAGAGCCTTTCGTCCCAATACCAGAACCTCAAGTCAGGCATAATAGGTATGATCAGTATACTCGTGTGCCATCGACTCAGCATAATTAGCAACCCGAGTTTGCACTCGAGGGGCAGAATGCCAACTATGATCAACATTATCAAGGATCTGCGGTGCCGATGGCTGATAATGTAAACTGGGCCGACCAAATCTCCGCTGTCTTGAGGGACCAATTCGATATACAGCCGAAGGGGAAGGTTATCGGCTATAGAAAGCCGTATCCTGATTACATAGATCGTATGCCTTACCCCCACAATTTCAGAGTCCCAGATTTTGCAAAATTCTCCGATGACGACTCAACTACTACTCTAGAACACATCGGACGCTTTATCGCTCAATGCGGCGAAGCAGCTCAGTCCGATGGACTGAAAATAAGACTATTCTCGTTGTCACTGTCCGGGGCAGCCTTTACTTGGTTTACTTGCTTGCCTCCGAATTCGGTCCACTTATGGAACGATTTGGAAAGCCGATTCCACGAATATTTTTTCTCAGGAAGTTTAGAACTAAGGATTTTCGACCTAAGTTCTGTTCGCCAGAGATTTGGAGAATCGGTAACCGATTACATTAAGAGGTTCAGAGAAATTAGAAACCGATGTTTTAGTGTCACGTTGCCCGACAACCAACTTGTAGATTTGGCTTTTCAAGGATTAATTCCACCACTTAGAGAGAAGTTTGGAGGGCAAGATTTCAACGATTTAAGTCATCTGCTTCATCGTGTATCGGTTCAGGAAAGCCGATTCCCAGATAATAAAGCGTTTAAAGATAGATTTAAAAATAACGGCAATAAAGAAAAGGATAAAGTTAAAGTCAATATGGTGGATTATTGCCCAAGCGATTCTTCGGAGGATGATGAAGTAGAAATAAATATAGCCGAATGGGTAAAAGGGTCTAAAAAGTCCCTAGTCTGTTCTTGGCTAAAGCCGATTAGAAATAAGTCGAAAGTTAAGTATGCCTTTGATGTTTCCAAATGTGATCGTATTTTTGATTTATTATTACAAGAAAAGATAATACGATTGCCTGAGGGACATATTATACCATCAGTTGACGAGATCAAGAAACGCAGGTATTGCAAGTGGCACCACTCTTTTTCTCACAATACTAACGACTGCAATATTTTTCGTCAACAGATCCAATCAGCTATTGAAGATGGTCGGCTAAAATTTGCTGATGAGACGACCATGCAAGTTGACGGTGATCCATTCCCAATTAAAATGGTTCAATGTTCGGCTAAAGGAAAGGAGCCGATGCATGATGAGCCAAAGAAGGATCGGCAAGTCAATATTCAGTTGAATTCAAACGGCGGCCAGACGTTGAAAATTACGATTGGCTCATTACAAATAGAAGCCGATCACGAAGGAAAAATTCGAGGACCATTAAACCTAAGGGAAATCCTCAGGTGGGTAAATGGTACAAAGCTGAAAAATCGCCATCAAGGCAATCGGCCAAAAGGCCGGGACCAACGTTTTCGCAATTGATGGAGAAATACGAAAGAATGAGTAGCCGACCACGATATCCTGCTCGTCGGTCGGATAATTTATATCACACCGAAAATGTGGAGAGGGCCCATAGAAGATGTCCCTTTTGGCAGTTTTGTTGGGAAAGGGGAGTAGCACTGCCATCTCCGTATACATGTCCGACGGAGCATTACCCCCGAGACGATTGGCCAAGACAATCGGCTAGAGATAGGTTATTCGGGCCGATTCGAGATCATGGCCAGAGTTACAGGAGGCCTGTTCGTGAAAGAATATCTGAACCAAACACGGTACCGGACCAGGTCGAAACACGAAGGCCCAATTCAGATTGGGAAGATTTGGCTGGCCAGATACGAAAGCCAATAGAGTCCAAGCCTAGGTGGTATCTGTATGGCCTTAGCCGATCGTAGCGCAGACGGCTTCAGAGGCTAAGGACACAGGAGATCCGAGAAGCCAACGCCGAAAAACAGAGAGATGAGACTTTCAATGAGCTTCGTCCGATCAAGGTTGTCAAAAAAGAGTGGAGAAGAAAGGAACAAGCCGAGGAAGATTTTGAGTCAGCAGATGATCTAGATTCTCCTATGATTAGGGACGATACACCCCCAATGGACATCAATATGGTGTTCACACTGCCGGTCGAATTCAAAATCAAAACTGAGTCGGCTAAGGAAACTTTTACTCAATCATGTTCAGGCGTTCAAAACGCCATCTTTGAAAAACCAAGAGATGATCATCGTCAACTGAAACCATTATATCTGAAAGGGTATATAAATAGGAAGCCGATATCAAAGATGCTGGTAGACGGTGGAGCCACAGTAAACTTGATGCCCTATACGACTTGCAAGAAACTGGGTAAGTCTGATGAAGACTTGATTAAAACTAACATGGTTTTAAATGACTTCATAGACGATCCTACAGAAGCCAGAGGCGTCATGGTTACAGAACTGACCGTCGACAGTAAAACTTTGCCGACTGCGTTTTTTGTTAATGACGCCAAAGGAAATTACAGCGTTCTGCTTGGAAGAGATTGGATTCACGCCAACTGCTGCATCCCGTCGACTATGCATCAAGCGCTCGTCCAATGGAATGGAGAGGAAGTTGAAATTGTCACGTCCGACACATCGGCTCACATTGCCATAGCCAGTTCCGACGCGAATTGGCAACATGAAGAAGCAGGATGTATATCGGGAAAAACACTAGAAGATTGCGATTTCATCTGCGTGAGCAAAACAGGACTTATGCCGATCAGTGTCAAACCAAGCACGTTTGATCGAGCAAACGAAGTGCTACGCCGATGGGGACAAGAAAAACAGTGAAGGCATTACAAGACCAAATGCAGAGCTATCGGCAAACAACGGATAGCTATGAGGCTATAGAAGACTTTCAAGAGGTTGAAAAGTTGGGTCAAGGCTTTACGTCCACCGATCTGTTTGAAGAAATTGATATAGGTAGTGGTGATAGAAAAAGACCAACTTTATTAGCGCGAAATTAGATGTAAAATATAAAGAGAAGTTAATTGAAATTCTTAGAGAATATAAAGATTGTTTTGCTTGGGAGTATCACGAGATGCCTGGTTTAAACCGATAGTTGGTAGAACATCGGCTACCTATTAAGCAGGGTTATCGGTCGTTTAAACAGTACCCTAAGCGTTTTAATCCGGCTCTGTATAAAATTATAAAAGAAGAAATAGAGCGATTGTTGGAGGCTAAATTTATAAGACCTTGTCGATATGCGGAATGGGTTTCCAACATTGTTCCAGTCATGAAGAAAAACGGAAAACTTGAGTATGTATCGACTTTAGAGATTTGAATAAGCGACACCAAAGATAAATACACGATGCCGATAGCGATATGCTTATCGATCTTGCATCGGGAATAAAATCATAAGTTTTCTAGATGGAAATGCGGATACAACCGGATACTCATGGCGAAGCCGATATACCAAATCTGACTTTGGATGTCACGGAGCCATAGTTTATTCGAGTGGACGGTTATGACTTTTGGCTTAAAAAATGCTGGGGCAACATATCAACGAGTCATGAACCTGATCTTTCATGACTTAATCGGTCACATCTTTGAAATATATATTGACGATGTTGTAGTAAAATCGGCAGATGATTTGCAGCATTTGGCCGATTTAAAAAAGGTTTTCTGGAACATAAGAGCACATGGCTTGAAGATGAATCCTTTCAAATGTGCGTTTGGCGTGTCGGCTGGGCAATTTTTAGGCTTTATGGTACATGAGAGATGTATTGAGGTTAATCAAGCAAGAGTGAAAGCCATAGCCAACACCAAGCCGCTGGCATGCAAAAACGAATTGCAGAAGTTGATCGGCAAGATTAATTATCTATGGAGGTTTATCTTAAACCTTTTCGGCCGAATTCGTGCTTTTACCCCGCTGTTGAAATTGAAGGATAATCAAAAATTTGTGTGGGGAGCCGATCAGCAAAAGGCTTTTGATGATGTTAAAAAATATTTGTCTAGTCCCCCGGTTTTGGCTGCACCACGAAAAGGGGTTCTTTTCAGACTATATGTATCGGCTGAAGAGGAAACTATTGGAGCTGTTCTAGCATAAGAGGTTGGTGGTAAGGAAAGAGTTATCTTTTATTTAAGCCGACGACTACTTTATGCGGAAGTCAGGTACCCTTTCGTTGAGAAATTGTGTTTATCTTTATATTTCTCATGCATGAAGTTAAGGCATTATATATTATCATCGGCTTGTAAGGTGATCTGTAAAACCGATGTTATAAAATATATGTTATCTGCTCCAATCCTACGGGGTCGACTTGGCAAATGGGCTTATGCCTTGGTTGAGTTCGACTTGTCTTATGAATCGGCCAAAGCAGTCAAAGGGCAAGTTCTAGCCGATTTTATAACAGGGCATGACACTACTGCCGACTTAGTATCCGTAACTCCTTGGCAATTGTTTTTTGATGGATCTGTATGCAGAGAGGGCGATGGAATCGTTGTAGTGCTCATATCACCTAAAGGGCATAATTTCGAATTCGCATTTCGACTAAATAGCCGATGCTCAAATAATCAGGCAGAGTAGGAAGCGTTGCTCAAAGGTTTGCAATTATTAGAAAATATCGGAGTATGTGCGGTTGAGGTGTACGGGGATTCTATGTTAATTGTACAGCAAATAAAAAGAGAATACCAATGCAGAGGGCAATCTTCTTGAAATATCTAGAACAATGCTTCGAGATAATCGGCTCATTTACATCATTTTCTATCGGTCATGTCCCTCGAGAATTGAACGATAGAGCTAATGCCCTGGCTCAACAGGCATCAGGGTACAAATACTTTGGCCGATATCTGGTAACTGAGCTAGTGAATAAAGCCGTCATGTGCGTAGATGTCGTGGATTGGAGAACGCAAATAAAGAATTACCTGATTGATCCATCTAAACCGACAGAACGCAAGATTAGGCAACAAGCTTTGAAGTACATTGTTATGGACGATACGTTGTATTATCAGACGATGGAAGGATTGCTATTAAGATGTCTTGGGGCCGAAGAAGCACGAGTGGCATTGGGTGAAGTGCATGAAAGCATTTGCGGTTCTCGTCAATCGGCTCATAAGATGAAATGGATGCTCAGACGGACAGGTTATTTTTTTCCGACAATGCTAGAAGATTGTTTCAAGTATTATAAAGGATGTCAGACCTGTCAGAAGTTTGGCAACATACAACTAGCACCAGCATCAGCTTTGCACCCAATTATCAAGCCATGGCCGTTAAGGGGCTGGGGAATAGATGTAATCGGCCAAATATTTCCTGCTTCAAGTAAAGGTCACAAGTTTATTTTGGCCGCAACAGATTATTTCTCTAAATGGGTTGAAGCTATACCACTTAAGAAAGTAACCAGTGTTGAAGCCATCGGCTTTGTTAATGAACATATTGTTCATCGGTTTGGGATACCGCAAACAATTACGACCGATCAAGGTACGGTGTTCATGTCTAACGAGTTTCAGAGTTACGCAACAAGTCTAGGGATTAAACTGTTGAATTCATCCCCGTACTATGCTCAGGCTAACGAACAAGCCGAGTCGTCCAACAAAATGCTAATTAAGCTGATCAAAAGAAAGATCGATGAAAAACCAAGGAATTGGCATTCAACTCTATCAGAATCGCTTTGGGCATATCGGCTAGCCTACCAGGGAGCAACGAAGCTTTCACCTTACCAGCTGGTGTATGGTCAAGAAGCCGTATTACCCGTTGAAATCAATATTGAATCTATACGAGTGGCCAGACAAAACGGTTTGTCTGCTCAGGATTATAACAATTTGATGATCGACAACTTGGATGAGTTAGCGAATTACGTTTGTCTACACTTGATCGGCAAGAAGAATAAAATCGATGTTGCAAGGGCGTATAATAAAAGGTCATGCCTAAGTCTTTCGATCAAGCCGATTTGGTATGGAAAGCGATATTGCTGTTGGTTGAAAGATAACCGATTCGGAAAATGGTCACCTACGTGGGAAGGACCATACAAAGTTAATCGGCTAGTCGGTGGAAATTAAATGCGTAATAGAAACGTTGGAAGGATATGTTTTGCCTAAAGCTATTAACGGGAAATATTTAAAGAAGTATTATCCTAGCGTTTGGGTTGGAACCTAGCCGACTAAGGATTACGTTCAGAGCCAAGATTAACACGATGTTGTTAATCGGCTGAAACGATTACAAACTCAGAAGATACAACTACTAGTAAGTGAGATGAAAATCGGTTAAACAGCCGATTATAAGAGTTGCAAAATATCCTGAGAAGTATTCCAAAACAAACAACAAAGTTTTGCATTTCGATCGATCACTGGGATGCCTGAACCGGGAAGAGTTGCACCCAAAGCCGACAGAGCACCTGCGGCCTTTGCGATCACATTTTGAACTTCATCGATAATGCGATCGTCGTCCTTTGCACTTCCCGGCACTGACACCACCTTGGCCATTTGTTTTTTGACGCTGACTATGGCCATTGCGATGCCAAGCTTCTGGTCCTTGATAGCCGACGAAGTCTTCTCCAAGGTTTGTTGGCCTTCTGTGATTAGCTGTTCGGTCTTGGCCAACTCTTCCATGAGAAACTTCTTAGTCGATTCGAGCTGACCAAGGGAATTCCTCGTGGTCTTCATCAGCTCGGTGTCAGCATCAAACTTTTGCTTCTTGGACTTGGCATTAGCTACTAGTTCATCCAGAATCTTCTGATCGGCTTCTTGAGCTTCACGCTGAGCTATCCTCGCCTGAGCTGCCTCCACTTCAGATCTCCTATCATCTAGATGGCAGACGTTGAGGAGGGCTTCCATGGCTTCTGGAGGTAGATCGGCTTCTACTGCAGACATGGCATCTTTGATCCGTTGGTTGTTGGCTAGAATATCCGATTGAGGCTTCATCACCAAATCGAAGAGTTCGTTGAGCCTTTCTTTTATACCCGGAGAAGAGGTGATGACCGCGGATGCTTCCTTCGAAACCTCAAGGATTTTTCTGAAATCAGCATCGTGGTCGGTGGCCATGACCTCAGGGTCATCAAGGTCGGCCAGGGAGAAACCCAACAAGTTTGTCGGGTCGGACAGCTCTGGCACGTCGGCAACTGGAGTTGTCTGTGCAGGCCGTGGAGGAGAGAGTTGCGTAGTTGAAATCTTTGGAAGATTGGCCAGAATCTTCGCAACTTGAGCTGATTGCGCCGGCTAAAAGAAGCAAATATAGGATAAGCCAACGTTTTGAGAAATAAGTTACTTAAAGGTACGATCATTTACCTCTCCAGTAGCCGATGCATGTGGCGAACTCTCACCGCTCTGCTCTTGGGACTTGGACCCCCTTTTTGCAGGAGCTTTGGTGTACTTTGTTTTCTTCTTTTCTGAAAATACAATCGGCTAAAGGTCAGTTGGGAAAAACGAAGAAATAATATCAGTCGATTGTATTTATGCTTACTTGGTTGCTTTTTCTCAATGTCTGATAAGGACGGACTTTGAATTCCTAGGGTACCTGAAGTATACCCTGTGAGGCCAGTCATCCGAAGTGGCCTTTTAAGCAGCCTTTGCCGATTGGTCGAAATTGGCTTCTTCCTGCAAACCTTAGTCTGTAAATAGAAAAAGAGAAATAAGAAAATGTGTTTGGCAAAGTCGATATATAAAGGGATATTATTCGAACCAATACCTTATCAGTATCTACAAGACTTGTATTAGTATACCCGTAGAGTTAGTCTCGTCGCTTGAATCGCTGTTAGTGTCTACTGTTGACTCAGGGAGATTTGGGAAGAATTCATTAATAATAGCCGACATTGACTTATCAGAATAAAGCACAACTGCAATAGATAACCACCATGAAGAGAAGCGCTCTGACCGACGAGTATGCAGCACAAAATGAGGCAAGTCCTTGATCTGAAGTTCATCGGCTACCTCAAGGACAAGATTGGCCGTGGTAGCATTGCAAACTCTGGCTCGTGGTTGAAGCCGATCAAGCAATGGCAGACTAGGAATGACTTGACCAAAGCCTAACTGCCTAGCATAAACTGACGGATTATAGAACTCATATGAAGGTTGAAAAGTCTGATTCCTTGTATGAAGGCCGACATGCAAAATACTTGGCGAAACAAAACGCTTGAACAGGTCCAAAGTATCTTACGGCATCAGAGCACTATCGGCATCTAAGTGAAGAAAAGAAGGCCATGGGAAATCGGCTGTACTTGTATAACTGAAGAAATCATTTTGTTTGAATTCATTGCTGTCAAGCTGCAGAAAGAATGATAAGTATTTCTTAGAGCCGATGGGGGTCACCTTTGTCTCATTCCCAGAGCACATCATAAACCTCTCCCCGTAAGATCGGCTGGCTATGAACTGAGGCACCATGCCTTCTGGAGTATCTTCTCTGGGAAAAGTCATGTCTTCAGAAGGATTTAACTCAAAGGATCGGCTAAACAAACAGTATAACCAGATCTGAATAAACCAGAGTGGTCCTCCGACATTCCCTACAGTGAATTTCGAAAAACCAGTAAACTACCGACACCTTATTATGTGCATCATCTGATAGACTGCTCCCAGAAGCATCTTTCCGAGTGCCAGATGACGACCCTCTACTAGTTGCTCTGCTATGGTTTGGTATACTTGAGTTGGTCCTAAAGAAGCGCCACGCAGCAATCGGTCTAACGAGATTCAAGAAAGCGGCGTGCTCTTCGTCCGATACTAGCCCATTGACCTTATTATTATTTCTGATATATTTAGCCCATCCTTCACCCTTGGATTTGATAAGCTTGTACTTGGGCTTGGCGCTATAAGCCGATATTTGGTCTCCATCAGGTCTTAAACAACACAGCTGAGTCACGTCCAGAAGAGTTGGACCGACGAGACCAGTGCGGAACACGAAAGCGTTGAAGGTATCCGACCAGAAATAGCAAGCCGTGGCCACAACCCTCTTTTGAGCTGCTACACGAATATACCACGATCTCCACCCCTTAAGAGCCGTCGACCAAGCCTTGAAACTCTTAGTCCAACCCTCTATGTTATACCTCGAAGCCGACAAAGGTAGACGAGGAATCTCTTCATTTATTACAGAATTGGCTTTTAAATTTCCTACTGGACCTAGATATAATTGGTCATTGCTGTTTGGGATCAGAATGAATACCTGAGAAGGATCCATTGAGGCGATTTTGACAAAAGCTGATTGAAGGCAGTGAACAACTGAAGCTTGAAGACCATAAACCGATTGCAGATAACTCGAGAGCTCGTGGACGTGAGGAATGAGTCCGGGGGAGCCATGTATTTATAGCACGGTGAAAAATTTGAAATGACGGGAAGCGAATATCAAAAGACACGAGCAGTTAAAACGCACTACCCTTGTGTCAGAAAATTACGGCGCAAATAAAGTGACAGTTATTAGGAGAAGTTCAAAAGTTAACCGATGGGACGTAAACCGATAATGATGATTTTTGATAGATGACAAGTCATCTCTCAAAAATAGGGGGCATATGTTTGCACCAAATTTTGGTAAGTATAGTCAAATAGGCAATAAAGTTAGACACGTGGAAATTAACGGACATGATTGGAAAGATTTGAAGGTAATTGATAACAGCAAGATCTTTAAGAAACAACCGTCTGAGATAAGGCCGATACGGATCAGGACTTGAAACGTGTTGTAAAAGGACGATCGGCCGATGGGTATAAAAGGAGGGTCGAAGCAAACTGCAAAGGATCCAACACAATACAATCAACCAGCCTTTATTTTTCTTACTTTTTCATGTCGACTAGGAGTAGCCCTTGTAATTTAGTCTTTGTAATCGATTTTGATCAATAAAGTTGCGCATCGCCGATTGTTGATCTTCATCAATTACGCCGCAGGTTTGATTTGTTCTGATTTTGGTGCGCACCGCCTTCTTCAGAATCGATCTACCTTTATCCTCTGATTAGCCTTAATCAGCTAATTAGACTTACCTTGTTACTTTGATCTTGATCGGCTTAAAGCTGATTGAGTCTAAACCGATTGATCTTCATGATCGGCTTTGTGTGAATTTTATATTTTTACCTTGTCGATTACAGGTCAAATCGACTGGCACGCTCTGAACCCGGTGTTGTCTGGTGTGCTGTTGTCAGAAACCCTATATCAAGTTTTTAACGCCAACAACCGGTGAGGGGACTTTTCGCAAAAAAATCCGACATGAACTGTCTGAGGTCGTGCTGATTCTCTCTGGCGTAAGGCCATCTCCAACAGCGTTATCTAAATCTGGATCGGAGAGGAGGGGCGCGACGCCAGCGCAGACGCTCGGGAACATCGTTGGTACGGGGGTTCCTCGGCCTGCCCGACGCCTTCCGCACCGCCCGCTGGCTCGCTGGCGCCGACTCTGTCACCTTCTACTGCGTGCTCCTACTTGTCAGTATTACATCCATGTTTGCCTGAATCTCATAATTCAATCAGCTCCACGAACAATTTGCTTTTACTCGATTAATCCGACTTTTATGTGGTTAATTAGTCTCACTAACTTTTGTATTTTATTCATTCTGAAGTTGGATTTGCAGAGACAAGCTACGAGAGCAAGAAACAGAGGAACACCACCAGCATCAGCACGGCAACTACACCTACGGATATTTGGGAGAGAAATGCTTCGGTCCTGCTGGCCGATACTTCACAGAAGCCATCATCATCCTCTCCCAGACCGGCGGCTCTGTCGCCTACCTCGTCTTCATCGGCCAGAACATCTGCTCCGTCTTCCCCAGCGGCAGCCCCATCTCGCCGGCCACCGTCGTCCTCGTGTTCGTTCTGCCGGCCGAGGCCGCGCTCTCTTTTATCCGCTCGCTGTCGTCGCTCGCACCGTTCAGCATCCTCGGAGACGCGTGCACCGTCCTGGTCGTCAAGGAGGACCTCCAGCTTCTTGCCGGACGCGGACGCCTGTTCGCGGGTTCTCATCCAAGTCATCGCCGGTGTCACCGTCGTTGTAGCGACTTACATAATTAGCTCTGAGTCAATTAGGCTGATATCGGTATATCAGGTAATAAAGTATTGAGCGTATCAGTAATACAAAGTGTTCAAAATATTACGGTAAAATAATAATTAGAAACTGAAATGAAAATTTATTATAATCTATTGTCATAGGTTAAGTCTAGCATATCAAATTACATATAAGATTTAAGTACAACAAAAAATATAACACATAAATACTAATTATCTTGAAATTCGACAAAAATTAGAGTATGATCTAACCAACAACCTAGCCCTTCCGACAGTCTATCTCCTCTAGTTTTGATTCTGTTGGTAATCTTCACCCCATGCCTCGTAAGCATAACCATAGGGATCCATATCCCAGCCGATCACCTGATCGCTGTTGCAATTCTCTAGGCAAAAGGGGAATTAAGTAAGAGTGAGTATAAAAATACTCAGCAAGTATTAATAACAAAATGTATTATATAAATTTCTCCACCATCCAACTCATATCTATTTCTCTCAAATCCACTTTTAGGAAAATAGGATTTTATTATGAAAACATCTAATTCATGTTTTAATTTTTGAAATTGCTCTTAGCACTCGTATATGAGGCAGATTTAGCTTCCGTAGCCTCCAATCCAGGTGATAGGTATGAATTCATAATTTGACCGTACGCAGGTTTTTACCATTTTACCCATAGTGAACCCAACATCAGTTGAGAACCCAGAATGTTTATTACTACTCAGATATTAGATCTCCAACCCTGTCACCATTGCCAGTTGTACTCTGACTAGCAACAACAGTACTCGTCCTACGACTTTAAATATAACGCCTCTGGCCTTAGCGCTTTTGCCCTATAGGCCTTAACGCTCTTGCCAACCGCACTGGTCTTACCGATCTTGCCTCAACAAGCCTTACCAGTTTGGTTTTACCAGTACGTCTCACTAGGCTTATACTGGTTTTACCAACATAGTTATATAATACATACCCAATGTGGAGATCATACACCTTCATAGGACAACTTTTTCTGGTCGTTTCCCACACACTATGCAAGAATATAAGGTGGGTAGAGGGTGCCCGAGTGTAGTTTGTTCAACCTTATATTCTTGCATATGTAGAGAGCCTCACTAGCAACACAAACATTCACAACCCTGGGCAACCTCTACCCACCTCATATATCCATATGTCACCGACTCCTTTCGTTGGATGAGCCATTCACAATCACATCAATAATTCAATATATCCAAAAATCAATTATTATCTCAGTAGTTTGTCAACAAACCATCTTTCCAACCTCATCCGATTTATTGTTTTCTTAAAAAGGGATTTTCCAATGCATGGATGATATCACATATAAGCAAATATATTTAATTGAAATTATTCAAATATGATCAAAAGGTTGCTTGACTGAATAATATGCGTCCTCACACGGTGGTTGTAGATGACCTCCTGTCGGATTTAATTCAACTCCTGAAATCTTAAAATATTACAGTTTAGATTAATAGTAAATTATGGTGTTTTTATGGTGTCCAACCTTTTCCTAACTTGATTGAAATTGGTACAGATATATTGCTTATTTTAATTTAGGATATATTAATTTGGTGCATTTTTAACTTGGCGTATTGTAATTTGGGATATTTTAGCTTGCTGTATTTTAATTTGGCATATTTTAAGTGCATAATTTGGTGTATTTTAATCTGCGCTACTTTTTAATATTTTGGGTCATGATTTCAACTTTGTAAGGGTATTACGTTCCCATATTTAATTATTATGGCAGTTGCTAGTTTTATATGTTTCTTTATTTAATTATTCGTTTGCACTTATCCTCTTTTTATATTTCTAATTTTTACTGCAATGGTTTATGGGTGCTAAAGAGGCTTAGCATATTTATATATTTTTTCTCTTTTCTTTTCTCTCTCTCTTTCTTTTTCTTCTCTTCTCCCTTTTTTTCTTTCTTCTCTTTTTTCCTTTCCCTTCCCTATTTCTTTTCTTTCCCTACCAGTCAACCTTATCCTCTTTTCTTCTTCCCTCTTCTCTCTCTCTCTCTCTCTCAAACCCGACCTGGCTCCTCCCCATCGACTGTCGTCTCTGGCCCAGCTGCCCGGCTTCCTTGAGCCGCTACCCCCTAGCGCACGGTCCGGCGCCCTACCCGCGTGCGCCTCTACGTAGCCTACCTCCCCGGGCCACCTCCTTCGCTCAGCACACCGCCCTCCCGGGCTGTCTCCTTCGCCTGGCGCATTGGCCTCTCGAGCCGCCTCCATGCCTAGGACGCTTCGTGTCGCCACCCTTCGGGCACCTGGTTGTCGCCCTCCGTCTGTGTCACCCTCGACTCACTCGTTTCCCCCTCACCGCCTCTGTTGGCTTCCCGACGTCGTCCCTCTGCTGGCTCCACCTCGGCCTAGTGCCGACGACGTCGACCTCCACTCCTCGGCCTCTCGTCCCTTGGTCTGGTTTCCCCTCGGCCCCGGGCCGACCCCTCCCGACTGCGCCACCAGGCCCCTCGATTGCCTGAATCGCCGACCCCTACCGGCCCCTTCGGCCTAGCACCACCCCCTTCTTACCTGGCTTCATAGGCATTGGTTTTCCCCTCTTCCTCTCTTTATCCCCCTATTGCCGTCTTCCTCTACTGATGCTTGATTGTTTGCTTAGTTAGATGGTTTCAATTTGAGTTATACTTGGGTTGATGATGACATGAGAATCGATCACTAGTAGGTTAGCGGTGTCACGATGACACTCAAGGATATCTCGTACACCGGGGGGTGCGAGAGGTTCTTGGGCACGCATGGTGCCGCCCCTACTACAACCACTCACTAAGACCATGGTGACTTCTATGCTAACTATTATCTATTCATGTGCTTTACTATAAATGCTCTATGTTGTTATTATTGGCCGGTGGATGAATGAGCTTACCTGGAATGTGGAAATGGTGAGAAGGAATTGATGCGAGGTGGTGAGGTCTGAGGGTTTGAGGTTGATGGCGAGGTGGCTGAAATCTTGGCCTCCTTGCTTGCTCCTGGCTTGGGTTGCTCCTCTTGATCACTTGATGGCTTGCTTTTGAGGGAGCATCGGTTGGTCTTGTAAGTTCAAGCTCTATTGGTTTTGGTGATTGGTTTAATATTAATGTTTAATCATTGTTTAATGACAAATCTAATCATTATGAGACTAACATGTTTTATTAAGTCTTATTCTTATTAGTCTCATACTTGGATGGAAAATAGAAAACCTAAGGTATGCATTCGTATTCATTCTATTATATAAATGCATACTTATGTAACAACCCAAAATTCAATAAAATTAGAAATGCAATATTAAAAATATCCATATGATTTATTGTCATGTTTTCTGATTTTTCTTGAAATAAAGAAAATTCTTTTGGCTTTTTCCTATTAAAAGAAATCCAAATTCTCAATATAGCAAAATGGTAAAAGACAAAAGGTAAAAAACTAAAGTCAGTAAAATCCTTAAAAATCTAAGAATCATATTTGTGCCACTTGCTCTATCCTGGAATTAATAAAATAAAATAAAATACAAAGATAATCATGAGGAGACAAGTGGAAATCTGAACCAAAAGATTTGTTCAGGATTTTTCTTACCTTAAACAGAGTTGAAATTTTAACCATGCCGACATATTAACCTAACTCAACCCTTGTAAAAATATCAAGAATTTATCTCTTCATTTATTAATTTTTGAAATTCAAGAACAGTCAATTTTAAAAGTTGGGAAATGTAATGTCAGAATTATTACAAATAAAATATCAGATATAAAATTATGAAAATTTTATTCAAAGTATATAATATTAATATGAATCTTGAAAAAAAGTTTTAAAAAATTATAAATTCATTTTAACCTTCAAATAAATACAAGACAGAATCAGCTAAAGTCTTCAACAGTGAATTGTCAGATTTTTAATAAATAATTTACTTGTCAAAATTATCTGAAAATTTTACTATACCTTACTATTTACCTTGCAGACCTCTGTTAAAATTTTCATAAAATACCAAGTTTATCTTCTAGCCTAAACTTCCGTTTTACCCGACACATCCACAATTATCCGAGCTCCGACCTTTGTCTCATTGACGTGTGGACCTGCTTGGACACCGTCCTGCTGCCGACTTCCTTTTCTCTCTCTGACCGCCCTGCCCCACCTGTCAGCTCCTTCCCTTCTGTTTCTTTCCCGTTTTCTCTCGCGTCTTCGCCGTTCTCTCACCAAGCCGACGCCGCCCTCTCCGTTTTGTCGCCACCCGCGCCGCAACTCGCCACCCGAGGATGCCAGCACGTCGCCCCTGCCACACCGCATCCACCTCGACTGCTGTGCTCTCTCTCCCGCGCCAGAACAGCCGCGAAAATGCCCGCGCAAGCCGCCGCCTTCACCTCCCTGTCCAAACCCTGCTCCAACCGCCTTATTGCTCTATTTAAACGTCGCCCATTCGTTGCAAACTCGCGCGTGCTCCTTCCTGGACTAGCACATCCACACCAAAAGGCCTCATCGCCGCTAGAACCCCCCTTCTTCCCTAGCTCCGGCCGAACACCCGAAAAGGGGAAAACTCGCCTTTGCGCCGCCTCAGTCCATTTCACCCCGAACCAATCAACCCGAAGCATCCTCATAACACCCTGAACCCTTCCCCTACCTCAATTCCACCCCTTCTTCTCCGGTGAGCTCTCCCTCCGAGCCACTTCCGCCGTCGCCGCAGTCGCACGGTGAGATCACCCCTCCGTTACTCTTTTCTTTGCGCTAAAGCTAAAAATGAGTTCCTTGAGGTCCACTGATGCTCTCTGTGGTAGCCATTCACCTCGGCCGTCGTTTGCCGGGCGCCGGTGAACCGTGAGCTCGCCGCTCCTCTCCGTGGCGAGCCTCCTCCGCCACCCGGCCAAGCGCCACCACCCATAGATGCGCATGAGTGTGCTGAGCAAGAATCTGGAACCCATTCCACGATTCCGGCCGTGCTTCGCCGCCGGCGAACCTCGCAACCGTGCCTCTGTTTCGGGTCACTGACAATCGGGTCCGCTCTGTCAGTCGCTTGCGAGCGTTGTGCCTCTGTCGTGCGGGCCCTGGTCGTCAGTCGCTCGATCTGAGTAGAGTCGCTGCCACGCGGGCCCCAGGGGTCAGCCTCGCGCTGCTCTGACAGCGTGGTCCCGCGCGTCAGCCGCTCTGCGTCTTGGCGTGTCGCCGCCAACCGGGCCCGGCCTGTCGAGCCTCGATCGAGCAGCCTTGAGAAAAGGGAAGGCGTATTTTCAGTGCAAAGGTGTACTTTCCGTTTTTAGTAAATTTACTAATTTTCTGTATTTACAAAACCGAATGCATTCAAACTAGAATATCTTTTGAACTATCCAACCAAATGAAGTGAAATAAATTTCTAAATTCATCTAAAATCATGTAGATTCAGAATATGCAAAAATATTTCAAAATGAATTCTGTTTGAATTTCAGATTTAAATTTAAAGAAAGAATTTGTAATATGTCGTTAATAGAATTTCTGCAATTCAACTTCAAATTGAATGAAACAAATTTTATTAGACTCCATGCTCTGTTAGGAACCTGATTATGTAAAAATACTTAGGGTGTACCATGGAAAATAATTGAAGTATAATATAGGGTAAGAAAGTAGTTCCATAATAATAATTTAAATAATTTCAGGATTTAGAAATTGAAAATCCAGAGTAGTGAAACGTGTAAAAATGGTCTCTGAAAATGAAAAATAAAAGTGAATTATTCAAGAAACTAAGATTGGCTATTATAAGAACCTAATCAGAAAATGTTCATAAAACTTGTAAATCAATGAACAACAAATATGATAATTCAAACAAGTTGATTTTATTTGGTTCTTATGTCCGATCCTTTCATTTTGTCGAAATTGCCATGTTATTATTATTCGACGTGTAGCACCCGACGAAACCTGTGAATTCGACGATCAGGAGTTTGACGTCGAGGATCATCAACAAGGAAGCACCCCTTTGATCATATTGATCCCAGTTTTATAAATGTTTTCATTAAATGTTTTTACTGCATACTTTACTTTTATTAAAGTCTGCTATATTTTGGGTATTGGTAGTCGTACCTATTGTCACATAGAACTTCCTTGATAAGTATGAAATTGTGAACCTTGATAACCATAGAATAGCATAGACATTATTTAATGTCAATTTGGGTTAATCACACTTAGTGACATGCTTAGCCATGCTTAAAGCAAAATAAAATCTTGACATGATTAAAAATGTTGGATATGACAACTTAATGGGTATGACCTTTCTTGGTTGGTATTTTAATCAAAAATGAAAATAAAACTATGATTTTGATGCGGGCAATTATTGGCAATAGCCGGGTGTACAAGGGACTTGTACGTAGTGTAGGGTGGAGATTATTGCCCGTGTCGGATTAAGGACCGAACTACGTGTTCGTTAAACCCAAGAATTTACCGTACAACCACAAGTGCTGGTATGGGACAGCTCTAACTTATTAAGTTGCTTAAAACTAGCTTTGCACATTGGTAGGCCGAACTAGTACGAGCCTCTTCAGTGACTGGTTGCTCGTAGGGGCGCCCACACCGAGGTGTTGGGAGTCACGTTTGCTAATACAACGGTGAATACCATACTATGGACATGCTTAATCATTATTGTGCAGTGACTGTACAAACATAAACACCATAGTGCGGGTTTAATGTCACCGGGCTGGTGCAAAGTTAGGGTTAAACAATGTAACAGTTTTGTTATGATCTCCTTGCCGACACACCAAAGGAAGTGTGTTACTGGCCTGGCAAAAGAGGTTGATCATTACTTGTGGGTAAAGCTATACAACTCTGCAGAGTGTCAAACTTTTCGAAAAGCCGTTCCCGCGGTTATGGGAATCTTGGTGCGCCATCACTAGTTAACTGTTTTATATTTTCATAAAACTCTGGATTTCTACCTGGGACTGGTAGGAATGGTTACTTGGCAATTTCTGCTGTGACAGTAGAAATGATTCTTGAAATGGTTATGATACCCGGTATTTGATATTTACTTATGCTTACATTCGCCACTTTCGATATAAGCGCTTTTACTTAAACTTCGTTTTACAATCTATTATTCTGTATTTACATTTCAATTTAGCTTTATGCAAAACAACCATGAGCTTTTCCTTGGAATGGCCTGCATATATAATAGGTTTTGCAAAGTCTTGCGAGTACGTAAGTACTCAACTTGCCCATGTTGATATTTTTTTAGGTGAAGAAATGATTTCCCGACGATACCTTTTATGACGCAGGATTCGGGGATGTGAACGATGAATTTTACTAGGGTTCTCCTTGTCAGTTGCCTGTGGGGATTTTGGGATAAAAGGCATACTACAAGATGAATGTCTCCACTGTTATGCTTTTACTTTTGGTATTGTAAGAATGTTATGTACTTGCTTCCGCTGTAATAATAAAGTTGTGTATGACTGTGATATCAATTTGTATTTGTGCGTACTAGCCACTGATCATGGGACTAGTACTGTATGCACATGGTATCCATTTTCGATATTAATTTATCGAAAATAGGGGCCTTACAACTTAGAATTCAAGTTAAAGTATGAACTCTTCCATTGCTTTAGACCAAATATGTGCATTATGTTTTTAATTAATATATACATGAATGCACACATCTAGGGGGAGTTGATAATTTAATGTTTCAATTGTATTGATCCATGTCCTCTTGTCTTATAATATAAAGGATCAAGACCTTAAAACAATCTTTTGAGTATATATGACTTGTGTAGTTATACGCTCATGTCAATTTAAATGAGTTTAAATTGAGTTCGATTGTCTCTCAATCAATCAAAGAACATTTCATCATGTGTTGATGGTGTTTCCTTGTTGATTAAAGACAAGCGAAAAGTTCTTGAGTATAATGAAGCATTAGTTGCATCAAAGTGCTCAAGACAACAATTAATCATTCAAATTAATTTGGGTTGTGCTCAATCGATCTTGGAGGCATCCATTATGTGTTAATGGAGTGCGGTGATGATTGAGACAACCGTGTTTGTTGGACTAACATCTTCCATGAGTTGTGAAGTAGGTTAAGTCCAAGATGATGAAGAATCGGGAAGAAGAAGTCATCATGTGTTGATGAGCTTCAAGAGGTGATCCCGAAGTGAAGAGAAGGGCTAGAGAAGGTTCATCATGCGTTGATGACCAAGAAGAAGAAGAAGAGGTGATCCTGGAGAGAAGATGATTGAAAATCATAAAAGCTCCAAGTGGATCAAGTGCGGCAAAGGTAACTAGCTAGGACTAAGGATGTGTTCCTAGTCTTTTACCGGTCTCGATGTTTGGTTGTGAGACCGGGTTGCTTGTTAGGTGCCGTACTATTAAGAGGGGTTGAGTCTTTTAGCTTGAGCTTCATCATGTGTTGATGAACTCGATCCGGTTCACTCTAGCTCACTCTCTTGTTTGGTGTTTGCATGGAGCTAACCATTTGGCATGTGTTGCAAATGGGTGAAGCTTATGCATTGGATTTTGTATGAGCAAAGTATTTGCATGTGTTGCAAATAAGGGTGCTCATACTTGCATCTTATTTGAATCTTATTTGATTTGATTTTTGCTTGGAGCTAAGTTTTGCATGTGTCGAAAAAGGAGAAAGCTCAAGCAATTTAGTTTAAAGTGGTTGCATGGAATTAGAGATTTGCATGTGTTGCAAATAGAGAGCTCATGTTTTGGTATTGCTTGGAGCTAGGTTTTTGCATGTGTTGCAAAGAACAATGCTCAAGCATAAAATTAGTTTAATGTGTATTTGTAAGTTTGTTGTGCGAATAAACCGAGGTCTATGAGTTCGGAATCCCGAGAGCATGTGAGTAGGGCTTGCCACGGGTGTTTGCAAGTTGACTGGGTCTTGTGTTGACCTTCACATGGCTAGGGGATTAATCTCATAGACTCGAGTTTGATTTGCTTAATACGTTTTGCAAATAGATCTTGAGTTGTTTACGAAATGTGTTTTCGTTAGTTGGATTTGTTATTTGCAAATGTGTTTTGCAAATGAACTTGAGATTATGGGTTCCGATCCTAAAGCATGTGAATAGGGTTTGCAAATGTGTTTTGCAAATTGACTTGATCATGTGTTGATCATCACATGGCTAAGAGGATTGATCTCATAAGTTCTTGGTTTATTTGCAAATGTGTTTTACAAATAAGTTGTGTTTAATGAGATTCTTTGGAGTATGTGATTAACATATGCAAATGTGTTTTGCATAGTGTTGTGATTATGTGTTGATCCTCACATAGCTCCAAGAATATATCTTTAATGGTTTGGAGAAAAGTTTTTGTGTAAAACACTGTTTTCTCCCTGAGGCCGGTCGTACCGCCCTTGTAAGGCCGGTAGCACCGGGGTCCGGTGCTGCCGCAGTTTGGCCGGTAGCACCGGGAGGCCGGTGCTACCGCCCCTCTGGCCGGTGTGATTTTTCCAGAGAGAGGTGTTTTTGAGTTCGGCTTGAGGCCGGTGCTACCGCCCGAGCGGTAGCACCGCTCCTAGTTGGCCGGTGCTACTGGTTTTCCTGCAACGGCTAGTTTTGTAGCCGTTGGCGAGGAGGCCGGTGCTACCGGTCCCAGTAGGGCGGTAGCACCGGGTTTGCTGAGTTTTTCCAGATTTCGCCCCAACGGCTAGTTTTGGCTTGGAGGCTATAAAAGGAGGCCTTGGGGGCATTTGCTGGTTGCTGAAATCAAGTGTGTGTTCTTGGGGGTGAAGTGCATGTGTTGCCTTCTCCAATTTGCCTTTTGAGCTAAGAGTGAGTCCTAATTACATGTGTTGTAATTAGGAAGTGGATTGAGAGCCTCTTGTGCGTGTGTTGCACTTGAGGAGGATCCTTGCGCATGTGTTGCACTTGGTGAGGTTCAAGCGGAAGGGCTTGACTTGTTACTCTTGGAGGTTGCCGCCTCCTAGACGACGTAGTGACGTCGTGCGCGGGAGCTCTCAACGGAGGTTTCGAGAAGCCCCGGCAAAGTTTGTAAAGGTTGGAGCTCGCCTACCCGAGAGGGAAAAGGAGCTACCACTAGTGGATTCGAGGTGGGTGCTCAATTCGTGGAGCCGGTCTAATTCGTTTGGGCTAACCTCAACGTGGACTAGGGGAGACCGACAAGTCTCCGAACACCACGGTAAAAAGTATCATGTCTCTTGTGCTTGCATTGTGTTTGTTATTTATGTTCAAGCAATTTATATTCATAGAATTAAATTGATTGATTGCTTGTCTTTAGAATTGCATATTCTTGTTAGAGATATAATTAGTTAGTGCACATAGTAAGCCTAGTTGTTTTAGGCTTTAATTGTCAAAATCTTAGTTTATCGTTTTCGCATTAATATTTGTTAAGGTTTTGATATTAGGATAATTAGGGGTGAATTGCTTTGTAGAAATTAACGAGAGAATTTTAAAAGCCGCCTATTCATCCCCCTCTAGTCGGCATCCTCGACCTAACAGGTCTTGATCTTGCCTTTGTTCTTTGGTGGTTTCGGCTGGTGCTTGGCTTTAGGTGGCTTGGGGTGTGGTTGTGGGGAAAGTGCTGGAATGGGGATGGATTCGGCTTGCCCTTGGTCTGCCTCTTACTCTTGACTTGCTGGGTCTCGGTGGATTCAATGGCTCCTGGCTTTGGTGTGTGTAGGGGCGGAGCTGGGCCTCGGGCTGGTGGGGTTAAGGTCTGAGGCCAAGCCCAACTAATAGTGGAGTGCAGCCTGAGGGATCGGCCCTTCGCCATTGGCCCGAGGCAATGGCCCAACCGGAGCACATACACAGTCCAACAGCATTCCTTGGTGCCTTCCTCATGCCTACGTGGTCAAGCCCTAGCCCTCGTCACGCAGCGCACTCTCACGCCGCCGCCCTGCGCGGTTGAGCTCCCTGGCCATCCAACACTTAGCGTTGGCCACCCTGCACCTCCAACCTCTCTGGCCGGTTGTCCTGCACCTCCAAGCTCCCTGGCCGGTAGTATGCTCTGCACCAGTAGTCCAGTAGTATCTGGTTACGAAATGTTCTGAGATGCATTTCCTTGTGCAGTTGGAGATGATTCTTCCTGATAGAGCATATGCATTCTTTTCACACACCCACAAGGTGGCACAGAAAGAAAATACGACACTATTAGATAAGGTAAACCTACCATCTATTTGTATCTTTGTGATTTCGGTTAATAATGTGCATAAATATTTCTATGGAATTTATAAATTGCTAATTCATGGTCTCAGATCCTTGAAAAAATGGTGTCCTTGTTTGGTTACGAGCTAATTGTTGGAGATGATGGCAAAAGATTATTAGCATTCGGAAAATTTGCTGATATTGCTGGGTTAATAGACTTCTTACACGGTCTTGGACAATGTAAGGATACTGGCTACCATCTTGATCTCAGTTCATGTCTTCAGCATTATCAAACCTATATTGCTGGAATTTGTTATCTGGAGTCCTGGACTCAATACTTTGGAATTATTTTTTCATCACGACAGGTGATTTGCTCCTGACAAGTAATTTCATATGTAGAAACAAGTTGTTAGTTCGAATAGCTTGATTATAGAAGTCTATGTTTGGTGTTATTAATTATTCAAGCCACTCATGTTTTTTTCTTTACATTTTCAGGATATTTGAGTCTTGGGTACTCTACTCCATTTCTTTCCATGGGAGCATCTTATATGTATCCTTCTCTTGCTGTACCCAAGGCTGCGATTGTTGCCGTTGTTTAAGAGATTGTAGCATTTTACTCCCATCGTAAATTTTCCCAATAGTGTTTGTGTTCACTGGAGCTGGAAATGGAAATTCAACTGTAAGCCTTTTTCTTTGTCGCACTGTGGTTGTATTCCGAATTAGGCAATTAGGGTTTAATTGATTGGACTCAATTTGACGTAATAGAAATATATGATGTGCCTAATTTGCATGTGCAATTTCATCTTTTGCAGTTTGAGGCTTTTGTACTATTGTTGATGAATATACGATAGGCTCAGATGCACCAAACCTTCGTTAATAGGTATTAACTTTCGTATCGCTCCACTACACTATATTGTTTTGACATATTTTATCTATTTCGTTGAAATGTTAAGCGAGAGTTCAAATTTATTTTTAATTGTGCATTTGTGCTGTACTTTTGTTATACCTCAATGTCCGTAGTGTTTGGTATTAGTTATAGCCGCTTAGTTTTTAGCTTGAGGTTTACCGAAATCCTGGCTTTGCCACTGTGTGTGTGAATGAACTAAATGGAGCTGGTTCTAGCTCTTTCTGGTTCCTTTGGCCTCCTGGTTGTGGCTCCTTCGTTTGCTCCCTTGCTCCAGGGCTGCTTGGTTTTGGTGGCTTGTGTGTGGGGAGGATGCTTGCTGGATGGGTTGGCTCATTTTGGCTTTTGATGTGCGGGAGGAATGAGGAGTCTAGGGAAGGCTCTAATAGGTTCATCCCATTTAAATTTGGTGGTTTATCTTTTTTACTTTGTGAGGTTTTACATTTTTACCAAGTGATATTTGTGGACACTATTTGGGCATGGCTATGGTTACCCGGTAAATGCAGGTTTGTGAACTGTCGAATGATGAAAACCTAACTAGCGAGAGGTGCCAACTGGCCCCAGACAGTCTGGTATCTTGATGAGCGCTCCTTAATCGCATTTGGGTCTGACGAGAATTAGTTTATTTTTAACTTTTATTGTTTTTTTATACTTTGCTCGGCATTTGCTACTCTGGTTGGTTGCAAGTGATCTACGTCAGAGGTTGTTTGAAGGTGGCTGCAGAGTAGGTTTCTTGTAGAATTCCTTTTTTTTTTTTGTAATTCGTTTGCTGCATCTGAGAAATTGTATATAGCCTGTTGTAATTAATAATGGTATGATTCCAATGTAATAGTTCTACATGACTTTTGTTAAATAATAACACTACTGGTTATTATTTCTATTACTCGCTTTTAATTAAGTGTATTATTAATTGGTTTATGATCCTTTTGAATTTGCTAATCTTACGGGTTGTTTTAGTCATGTACGTTAGCTTCGGTGTGTGCGGCTACCTCGCTTACGGCGAGGCCACCTAGGTCATTGTAACTCTGAATCTTCCAAACAACTAGTCTACTGCCGCAGTCAAGGTCAGCAAAATACAGAATCTCCATGCACAAACTAGTTCTTCATCAATATGTCGATTGATCAAACATAATCATTTGATTTGTTTCGTATCTTCTGTTGATTCTTTTTGGCAAGTCGTGTTGTGCATTGCATTGGCACTGACGTCCTCGGTCATGATGCACCCGATCCACAAGATTGTCGAGGCGCGCCTGTTCGTGCGGGCGGGTGAATGCGGAAGAATTTCCACGGTTGTGGTGTCGTCCAACAGGTAGCGCTGCACCTAGTTCGCGTCACGGTGGTGGCTGCGCTGGTCGTGGTGGCGTGGTTCGTGTCAGCGTTTGGGTCATTTTCCTCCTTCATCGGGAGCACGGTGTGCGCGCTGCTCTCCTTCGTGTTACCCGTGCTCTTCCACCTTCCCATCGTGGGAGCAGCAACGAGCCCGTGGAAGCGCGTGGTGGATTGCATATTCTTGCTCTTTGGGTCAGTGTTTGCTGTTCATGGGCTCTACACGGTTGTGATATGCCATTGACAAGACAAAGATGGTTTACTACATTTCATCGTCTGCCAAGTACATAATTAACATAATTAAATTCTCAATCAATAAATTTAAGTTTGCATATTAAAATTGGCCTTTTGTCTGAGATAATTTTGAAACTGATATAAACATCTCCTATATATCAACATAAAATTCCAACCCACAATGTCCTAACTCGAAGCGTCCAAGTCATCAACTTATCTTCCTTCCATCCCTAGCCCACGGCCCACGCAACGAGTAATGGAGAGAAGCAGAGAAATCCTATCGGGCCATTGTTGTCTCTAGCATCGGTGCATTGTCCTTTGGCTCACTCGACCATGCTGCCACCCCCTTCTCTACCCTCAAGCAATCAATAAGCCTGCCGCCGCCAACTCGCAGTGAGGTGATTTTCTCTTGATCTTTACTTTGCTGCATTATATTACCCACATTCTGAATTAGCCAATATGGATTAATTGATTCGATCCAATTTGATGTAATAAAAATATATGATGAAGATGACCAAGGCATTGGTATTTTATTTTCCATTACATTCACAATCCAACTGATACCCTCAGGAAATAGTAGAAACTGGAGTTAGTAACACCCAGCAAAACAATCTTTATGTTGTGCTTAATTCGCAATAATAGAAAGAGACTTCTTAGCAATGAACATTGTCACGGCTGAGTTGTGGAACAAGATGAATGATGAATGATAATATAATATGCTACATTGAGCGCAATGTATTTGCAAGCATTGAATATAACAAGATTTTTACAATATTTTCCAAGCATGAGGTCACAAGAAAAAACTACATCGTGCTAGTGGTATATTACATTCTTGTTTTGTAATTTGCATCAATAATTAACTTTGTAGTTTTGTGTCCCTAATTTGCATATGCAATTTTATCTTTGTAGTTTCCGGTTCTTGTACTATTGTTGATTAAGATATGATAGGCTTGGATGAACCAAACCTCCACTAATTAGGTACGAACTTTTGTACCGCTCCAATGTACCATGTTGTTTTGCCATGTTTTATCTATTTTGCCGTGTCGTTAAGCATAGAGTTCAAATTTCATTTCAATTGTACATTTGTGGTGTATTTTTGTTATTCCTCGTTATGGGTAGTATTTGGCATTAGTCATAGCCGCTTAGTTTTCAGCCCGAGGTTTAGCAAAATCCTCGTTATGGGTAGTATTTGGCATTAGTCATCTTTGTCACCAACGTCAGAAGTAGATATGGGTCACACGTTGCGGGAGGAGGAGGATAAAGCATGAGAGGACATGCTGGCATAGGAGGACAAGATGGAGGGCCAAAGGGTTTTGCCAACATCATAGCGAGCTGGTGTGCAAGGTTGTGGTAAAGGTACAACTAGTGTTAGGGTTGGGTAGATGTGGGAGGTGGAGGTTATACAATAGAGTTTGAGAGATCTAAACCACAATATCGAGATCCAATTGTCTGAAATTTTGGTTGGAATAAAAAATTTAATAGAGCATCTTATCGACAATCCATAAATTATTGTTAAGCAAACTCGAGACTTTACCTTGCAAAGGCTATTTTACAATAGCAAACATGCAAGCAGACACCCTACCTCGTCTCATTGTTGCCTTTAGCCCAAGGACTGTTGTCACCAGGTTTATACTGGGCGCATTTGGGTACAAAATGAGGTCCAACGACTAACAATGTAAATAGGTCATAAGGAAACAAGCATGATGGGGTGCTAGTACTTACTGGCGGTGGTAAAAGAGGACAACAAAGTTGGTCGGGAGGCAAAGCAGGGTCCCAATGTGGATGTACTTTAGATTCCTGGCGATGGCGTGTCATACCAGGCAACTTTATTTCAAGGTGATTGGTATGCATTATGTTGAACTCAATCCAAACTTCTAGATAAATTGAAATATTGTGAGAGATATTTTCTGAAGTAGGCAGCAGAATAACCGATAAAAGAATTAAGAAAGTTTTGTATAGTCACACTTTCTATAAATCTAATGATAATGAGAGTCTATATATATAGGCACCTCCACATTGTGATAGGAAAATTAAAAGCTTCACGTCAGGGTGTTGGTTTGAGAGGTGAAAGGCTCATATTACTGGAACCAAACATGCAAATAGAAATCGATTAGAAAAATGTAGAACAAAGAAGTCCTAATAGCATAAGATCATGTACCCATGGTTATTAAATGCTACAAGAATGAACTAACCTATGCCAAAAAAAATATCCCTCATTACCTATTTATATAAATAGTGATGTCACTAACAATTAAATTCGTAACTACACAACTTCATTGATATGTGAAACAATAATATCTTCAAATGTATACTTGTATAGAATGTAACTTAGCTACTACTTAAATTAAATGGCATGACTAACATCTAAACATATGAAGATATATCTCTTAATTGTACAATATAGATCTCTTACATTAATATATTACATTTTAAAATATGGATGTTAGAGTTTGTGAAAATTTAGGTTGTCAAGACTTAAACAATATTTAACTTTTCAAAAATAACATTCATAACATATTAAACTAAATTATGTAATAAGTTTTACTTTTGATTATCCAGCAATTTCCGATTAGATAGCTCTTCGTATGATTAAACAAAGCAGATATACTTATTTTATATCTCTCTATCTTTTATTGGTTGCAGTAACCTGTGCTATGTCTCCTAAGCATTGATCTTTACCCAGCTCTTATTGGTTCTTAGTCAATAATTTAAATGATTTTAAGCTTATATATTAATTTTTATTTAAAAAATGACTAATAAATCGGTATTACTATTGGATAATTTAAGTAAAGACATGATTTTATCTGAAAAAGCTTAATTGAGGATTGCAATTCTCACGTGCTAATTCTACTTGCTACATGGGACTCATTATTTATATGATGACTATTCTTTTTTATAACAAGCTACCTTTTTAATTTATTGGATAATATAAAAAAAGATAGCATAAATTATCATTTTGTCCTCATGTAACAACTTGAATCACAAATCAACAATATCTCATACCTGAGTGAATAAATTAATTAAAATTAATAGAACATTCAAAATCTATAAATACATATTTTAAACACTTTTTTAAAAAGAGAGGTGAACTAGTGCAATCCTCAGTTGCAGCCATAATGAGATTTTGAATCAACAAGCATCTACTATATAACCGATGTTCTTCTATTTGGTTGGCATTTTTCTATTTTATCTATTGAAGTATTTTTTACTTAAAAAACATTATAAATTGTAATGGCATGAAGGTCCAAAATAATTTGTTTCTCCCAAATATGTAATTATAATTATGAATATTTGAAGAAGCAACATGCTGCAAATAGTAATTTATGTCAGGAAAAAACAAGTTAAAATGGTCATCTTTGGTCTAATTATTATGCAGAGCAAACAATATTGTGCGACACACATTTATTTTTACAGATGGTGGGCTCACCCTGCCCTTATTTTATTAAAAAGAGACCAAATGACCAACATGTATTTAGATGATCTACACATTTGTAAACATACTAAATAGAATTGGGCAATGTATGGATCCAATATACATAATAAAGACATATATACATATGAATTTGAGCATTTGACATGCATTAAGATACTTTGGTTATAGATAAAACCTTATATTTAGTCCGACGTACGTGAAGAAATTTATTTAGAGATTTAAACTGTATATAAGACGAACATGAGATGAAGGTATATTTTCGTATGCTGAAGCAGAGAAAATAGAACCACCGGGCATCGATTATTGGTTGATTAAATAGCAAAAACGAAAATATGCAATTGTTTCACAGGAATTGCTTACCATGCATTACCACTCGCGAAGAGGCATTTTTAGTTCTGTATGATTTTGTGTCATACATCAACAAGAGATGAGGGAACATTCATATCCAGATTATCATTCCCTATTTAATTGGTAACACTAATATGCCTCACCAAACTAAAAATATGCAATAAATAAGCAACTAGGTGTCCTTACAATACTAATGCCTACTCTTTCATAAAGAAAGAATGCAAGAGAAGGCATATCATGTAAGACAATCGGGTATTATTGTTTAATTAGTTTCCCTCAATTGAAATTTTTTGGTGAGCAATTACCAAAGAATGATATAAAAGGATTGGTCCCAGCTATCACATTGCCCAAATATTTTTCCCACCAAGATCTCTAGTTTATAAATTCTAGCACATGCTAGTATTGTTTGATTCTGTGGGTCAGAATATATACCCATGCAACATAGAATCGTATTCACATGCATCAATACAACCACATAACGTTTATAATTCAAACAATATGTCAATATAAATGTATTAATACCTCAGCTATAGGAACCATACTACCATTGCAGGCACTAGAGGTGATAAAATTTGGAGAATGGGGACTGAAACACAATCTGTAGACCTCCAAGAAGTTCCATACTTACATTTAACTAGAACCCCTAAGCACACTAAGGAGTAACAATTACAAAATAAGTCTTTAAAAAACAATTACAAAATAAGTAGGCCGAAATACAGAAGCAGTAATTTCTAAAAATTAGTTCACCAAAGGGATAGCTATATGTGCAAAAATAACGCAACTTTTAACAACACCCAAATGGTCATTCTCGTTTAACTATTGTGACACCTCCACAGTATAAACCCTAAAAGCATAAACTGGTGTATGAGTGCTAACAAGCATACAAGAATATCTGCCCCAAAATATTCGAATGCACATCCTATGTTTAAAAATTAAGACAACTTATCAACAGACAGACAGCCCCAAAATAAAATAGCAGTGGATGGACGACTCCAGCATCACGAGATCCCCCTCCATTCCGTTCCAAGGCACCGTAGCATCACGGGCCACTCGCAATTTGAATGACGAGCCCTGATGCGTTATGCGAGTGGCCCAACAGAAAAAGAGCACAAGTGAGGTTACTGGTGGTCTGGCTGGCTCAGCTTCTTATGTTAGGCCGACAACCCAGCAGGCTGCCAAGAACTCCAAGGCTCACCTGGCTGACCATTAATTCTGTTGAGAAACCCTGAAAGCCCACCGAAGGCCCATGTGGTCCCTTATGCCGAAACCCTAGAGAGCGCTATAAAAGAAGGAGGGGGTCCCCCCCTATGTACAGAATTCATTAGCAATAAAGAATTTCCGCTTTCGCTCTCCCTAAACACGTCTCTCTCTCTTTCTGTTCTCCACTTCAGATCTGTTCGGGAACCCCGAACTATTCGATAGCGAGGTTCCTCAACACGTTATCAGCACGAAGCTCTACCGGAGATCAGATTGGAAAGGTGAGAAAAGGTGGGATTAGCGTTTGAATCTAATCGTTTTTTTCTATGCATGCATGTATCCTACGTGGCACGAAGCTACGCGAAGAACGCTCGAAGCGTCCGGCACGAAGCCACAGTACATGAATTAACTTTAAATACAAAAAAAAAAACGGGGGGGCGTCTCCTCGGTTTTCGCGCACGAAGAGCGACGAGGTCGCCGGCGCGCATGAAACCCTCGCCGGCGTGCCCTCGGTAGCGCAAGATGAAACGCAGCGAAAGCGGCGTTTTCTCGGCCGACGGCCACGGCCGCCGGCTTGAAGCCCGACCGGCCGTTGCTCGCCTTCGCCCTGTCACCGTCACCGCCGTCGGCCTCGCAGCGCCGCCACCGTGCTCGGCACCGTCGCCGCCAGCGCCGCAAGAAGCCGACCACGCCCGGCCCAAAGCAGCCGCGCCACACTCGAAGAAGAACGGCGGCCGCGCTTCTCTCGCCCAAGAACGCGCGAGGGCGGCGGGCGTATCTGGCGGCGCCGTGCAAAGACCGTCGCCGCTCGAGCGGAGGCCCTCTCCGCCAGCGGTGCGCCTGGCGCCGCGGCGACCCGATTTTCGACCGCCGCCCGCTGGCTCGCCACGCTCGGCCGTCGCCGCCTCGTTTGCTCGCCTCGCTTTGCTCGCCCGCCGCAGCGGCTCAAGCCACCCACCGCCGACGAACTCGGCCTCGCTGCGCCGCCGCCACGACGGCTCGAAGCCACCTGCGCCGCCTCTACCGTCTCGGCCCGAAGCCGCCCGGCAAAAAGCTTTCCGCGATGCAGCCACGCCGCCCGCCGTTGAATGGGCTTGGCACGTAGCCCGCCGCAGTGTGGCCCGACCAGCAGCGCACCGTCCGGCCCCAACCACCGTCGCTTAGCCTCCGTGCGACGCCGAGGCGCCACCACCACCGCCACCGCACCTGCGCGAGTGAGGAATGCCTGGCGGCTAGGGTTGAAAACCCTAGCCGCCTTGCTTTATGGGCCGCATGGGGAGGCCCAAGAGGCCGTGTCGTAGAAAAAAAGAAAAGAAAAGAAAGAAAAGTGAAAAAAGAAAGAAAAATTCGAGAAAAATTGCAGAAAATTTTAAAAAATTGCGAGAAAATCAAGAAGATTTATTTGGCTCTGTTTTTAATTTTTTCTTGCTCTATTTCTCTGTTTTTCGAATTTTCTTTATGAATTTTGAATCCTTTGCTTTATTTTATATATTGCAATGCATATGGATTTATTTTCTGCAATTTATGCTTTTTGCAACCTTTTCTATGAGATTACACGCAGTAATCTAAAACCAGAATTTTGAAATCATGCAGATGTCCGCATTGTGAATCGTGAGTTTGAAGAAGCGGCCCATGCGGTCGAGAACTACCTCACTTGGGCATCGGACGTAAAGATTGTTCTTGGGGCAAGAAGCTCCGTTCGTGATTGGTCTAGGGTCCTCGCGGGGCGCAAAACCTACCGAAAGCGAGAATGATCAAGCGCATTTTCTCGAGCACCACCTCTCACCACTATAAAGAATGAATACATGGCTGAAGAGAGTGCGCATGAGCTTTGGACTGCACTTCAGAAGCGGTTCGAAAAGCTCAAGTACACCATCTTGCCCCAAGCACGGCAAGATTGGAGTGCGCTGAGGTTTGCTGAACTTGAGCGATGGCGAGTACAATTACGCCTTGCACGAATTTGTACCAATCTCTCTCTGTGGCAAGAAGATCACCGATGAAGAGAAGATTGAGAAAACTCTCTCTACCTTCCACCCTAATGCTATCCAGTGCACGCAGCTATCGTCGGGGCGCATACAAGGAGTATAGCGAATCGATTGATGTAATGCAAGTTGCGGAATCGCAAGACGATGTTCTACGAAAGAACTATGTCTCGCAGCCACCTGGACGAGGCACTGGCACTGAAGTCAATGCCAATAGCTACAAGGTGAGAAAGCCCACTCATAGAAAGAAGGGCAAACAGGGTGGAAAAGAGAGACCCCAGGCCAAAGGAAAGTCCAAAGCCCCCGTGAAGAGGATGACAAAGAAAAGACGCACGCCAAGCCGTATGGACAGCAGAACCAGACGTGCTTCAAGTGTGGCACTTGGGGACATTGGTCGAAGATATGTCGAGAATCCAAGGAAGCGATCAACGCATATCAGGCTAAGAAGAAGGCAAAGGAAAACGCCCCCGCAGAGGCACACTTCGCCAACATCGGTGAAGATGATGTCATGGATGTAGACACCCCACTTGCCTCATCCTCACAGAATAGCCTGGACATCGATGCTGCAGCCATGATTATGGCAAATGAAGAGAAAACATCTGCGCAGATGATATAGAAGCGTAAATCAATGCATATTTTACGATTCATTTAATGCATTTCTTTTAGTTTTGGTTGTTAGCATTTTCTTTGAATAAAGGATTGTAAGCTCTAGAAGAGCATACTTCTTTCATGAATAAATACGCAATTTATTCTTTATTCCAAGATTCTTCATTTTTAATATTTGGATTGTTTTGCCTCTATCTGATTAGAATTATATTTCTTTTATCTAGAAATCGTGTAGCGCCCAAATGGAAGAGATATGCATTGTTGATAGTGGCACAACAAATACCATCTTAAGAGAGTCTAAGTATTTCCAGTCGATCACGAAGAACGCCGGAAAGATTACTACGATCGTTGGAAGCGACTCATATGTAATCGGCTCAGGAAGAGCCACTATTATATTGCCTATGGGTACAACTTTGGTAATTGAAGAAGCCCTTTTGTACCCTGAATCAACTCGCACTCTCTTAAGCTTTAAAGACATCCGCGCCAATGGTTTTCACGTAGAAACCAATGAAGAAAATGGCAAAGAATACTTGTGCATTGTGAAGCACGCGACATGTGGAAAAATGGTATTAGAAAAATGTCCCTCATATGAATCTGGGTTGTACTACACGAATATTCTTGCACCCGAAGTGTATACTTCCTTGAAGACTGTTTTTAGAAGCTCTGAATTATTTTCTTTATGGCATGGTAGATTAGGTCATCTGGTCTTAGAATGATGAGAAATATAGTGAACAACTCACAAGGTCATGGCATTAACGTTAAGAATTTCCCGAATCATGAAGATTTTGTGTGCCTGCATGTGCCACCGGAAATTAATAACTAGACCCTCTGTCATGAAAGTGCAAAGTGAAATCCTGCATTCTGGAACGCATCCGGGGATATTTGCGGTCCGATTCAGCCCTGTCGAGCCGTTTCGATACTTTATGGTGCTCATCGATGCTTCCTCGAAATGGTCGCATGTATGCTTGTTGTCAACAAGAAACCATGCTTTTGCAAAGTCGATCTCGCAGATCATAAGAATTAAGAATGCTTTCCACGATCATCGCGTGAAGTCCATTAGAATGGACAATGCCGAGAATTTACTTCAAAGGCATTTGATGATTATTGCACAAAACGAGGATAGCGGTTGAGCACTCCGTCCGCACGTCCATACGCAGAGCGGACTAGCGTAAGCACTAATAAAGAGGATTAAGTTCATTGCCGGACCGCTTTGCGAGTTGTAACTTGCCCAACACTTGTTGGGGACACGCAGATCTGCACGCAGCAGCTCTTATCAATTTGGACCGTCGGCCTACAACATCCATTCTCCTATGCGGCTTGTGCACGGATCATCCCAAGATCTCCCATCTTAGAAAATTTGGGTGTATGGTATATGTACCTATACCACCCCTCATGGATCGCAATGGGCCCTCTCCGCAAGTCCGGGATATATGTTGGTTATGAGAGTGCATCCATAATCGTATTTGGAACCCATGATGGAGACTTGCATACAGCCGGTTGTTGATTGCATCTTTGACGAGATCGTTTCCGTCATTAGGGAGGAAATCAACCTTTGGATGAAAAATGCCAGAAATCATATGGCATTCCACCGATCCCGCACATGATCCCGAACTAATGAAGCAAATCAAGAAGTCCGAAGATAATTGATTTGCGAATTTAGCAAATGAACTGCTGATCATTTTTGTGATCTCAAGGCGTGGTTAAGTCGCATGTACCCGCAAGGAATGCACCGAGAGGGTGGAAATACCAAAGAAAATAGAAGGTATCCTCAACCTGCTCAGAGGCCTCAAAGGAAAAGAGCAATCGGCTCCTCAAACCCAAAGTACCGGAGGCGTCTGAGAAAAGCAAGGCGAGAGAACTTACCACAACCAATCACGAAAATGCCCCAAGGAAAGAAGGGGAGCAGTTGAGACACAGCACTGGAAAGAAGCCAACAGAAAGGCAATTCCGGACTTGAATCTTCCACTGCAGAAGCCGCGGAAATAATGTGTGCGCACACATAGGCGATGAAAGCTAAAGGAACTTGCTCTGCGATAGGGAAAAGCGAAAGAGCAAGTAGAAGTGCATGAAGCACCCCATGAAGAAATGGCCATAAACTTTGTAATAACAGGAGAATCCTGAATAGAGCAACGACCAACGTTGATGCCTACTTCAAAAGAAGATTGCCTCGATCATTGATCATGATCCCGAGCACGCATCTCTCGCGAGTGCAAGAAAAGGCTAGATTGGGAAGAATGGAAAAAGGCAATCATCTGCAGAGTTAGTCTCTCCAACAAGAGAGAGGTGTTTGAGCCGTATGCCGCACACCTCCCCATGTAAACCCGTAGGTCACAAATGGGTCTTTGTTCGGAAGAGAAATGAAAACAACGGTTGTAAGGTACAAAGCAAGGCTTGTAGCTCAAGGTTTTACTCAACGTCCGGAGTTGATTATGAAGAAACCTATTCTCCGGTCATGGGAGGAATTACCTTTAGATATTTGATCTCAATGGCGATCAACTTGAAGTTGAGAATGAAGCTAATGGATGTTGTCACAAATACCAGATGGAAACTTGGATTCGGAGATATACATGAAAGTACCTAAGGAATTCCTATCCCGAACCAAGATGGAGCAAATAGAAACACATGCATGTGAAATTGGAGAAATCACCAGTATGGGTTTGAAGCGATCGGAAGAATGAGGTACAATCGCTTGAGTGACTTTCTCTGCAAGAAAGGCTACACAAACAGCGAAGATTGTCCATGTGTGTTTATACAATGATCCCGAATGGATTCTCAGATAATCTCCGTCTATGTAGATGACTTGAACATCATTGGGACGGATGAAGAAATTGAAGAGGCATGCTCATACTTGAAGTCTGAGTTTGAAATGAAAGATTTGGGTAAAACCAAGTTTTGTTTAGGCTTGCAGCTTGAACATGTCCAAGGAGGAATCATGGTACACCAATCAACCTACACGCAGAAAGTGTTGGAAAGATTTAGCTTTGAAAAATCATATCCTGCAAAGACTCCAATGGTGGAAGGTCACTCCAAGCAGACCTAGACCCATCTGAGACCAGAGAAGAGGGGAGGAAGTCACGGGAGCAGAATTCCCATTTTGAGTGCAATTGGAGCGCTCATGTACCTTGCAAATAGCACTAGACCGGACATCGCGTTATTGTGAATTTGCTAGCTCGATCTGATCTGAGAACCCACCAAAAGGCATTGGAAAGGGATCAAGGACATCTTCCGCTACCTCCAAGGAAGCAAAGACCTCGATGCATTCTTTAGAAGAAATAATGAATTGAATTTGGTTGGCTATGCCGATCTTTGGGTACCTATCGACCATATACCGGCAAGTCCCAAACCGGCTATGTTTTCCTATGTGGAGGAACAACAATTTCTTGGAAGTCGTCTAAGCGCACTCTTGTCTCGACGTCGACAAACCACTCGAAATCATTGCTTTGTATGAAGCATCACGTGAATGTGCATGGCTCGGAAGAATGGTTCACCACATCCGAAGTCATGTGGCTTGAACATTGAGCAAACTCCCACGATAATCTATGAAGATAATGCAGCTTGTGTTGCCCAAGCACAGATGGGTTATGTGAAGAGTAATCTCACGAAGCATATCAACCCCAAGTTCTTCTATGCTCACGAATTGCATAAGATGAACGAGATTAAGATATTGCATACTAAGTCATGTGAAAATCTTGCAGATTTGTTCACTAAATCACTCCCAAATCTACCTTTGAAAGGTGCGTGAAAGGAATTGGGATGATGAGACTTAGAGAAGTGCAGATTTCAGGGGGAGATATTTCACATACTCCCACATGAATCTCGAGCATGAATTATGAATACCCAACATGAATCTCGAAGATTAGCATTTGAAGTTGGGAGAATTGTACTCTTTTCCTTAGCAAGTTTTTCATGAAGTTTTCTTGCATAAGGTTTTAACGAGGCAATTCGTGCAACATAGTAGCGTATGCTATGTACTCTTTCTCCAAGTATTTTTCCCACTGGGTTTTTCTGGAGTTTTAATGAGGCATATGCATCTCGCGGCAAAGGGCCCAAGGGGGAGTGTTGAGAAACCCTGAAAGCCCACCGAAGACCCATGTGGTCCCTTATGCCGAAACCCTAGAGAGCGCTATAAAGAAGGAGGGGTCCCCTATGTCTGTAATTCATTAGCAATAAAGAATTTCCGCTTTCGCTCTCCCTAAACACGTGTCTCTCTCTCTTTCTGTTCTCCACTTCAGATCTGTTCGGGAACCCCGGACTATTCGATAGCGAGGTTCCTCAACAAATTCCAGCAAACTCAAGCGTCATTCTCTCTTCACTTTATCATAGCGTTTCCGTATATGCATTGCCTTTTGTGCAAACAGGCCGGTAGTTGGGTATGTTAGAACGGCAAGTAATGCTTTTTTTTTGGCTGCTCTATCAAATCACAGCATTTTCCTTTCTATTTATCATGATACGGAAGAGCTACATGCAAAGAAAGAATTACATTCAAGGAAATAACTAATCAGGAAAAGGAAAGCCTAATCACATCCCAAAATACCAAACTTTTCTAAAACAAACTTTCTCAAAAATAAGACTTTCCTAATTACAAGATTAATTCCATCAATCACCCCCTTAATCTTGTAACACAACTCTAACTTATTAAGGCAATCAGTCTCAACTACGATTTACCAAACACATACTCGAAATAGGATGGAGAACACATCTCCTCAACATCCCAGACTCATCTACGAAGAACTTGACTTTGGACGGCGAACACACCGCTTCATCGCCCCGGAGTATGTAACATCCCGAAAAATGCAACAATATAAAAATTCATATTTTGAATTTTAATATCATTATTTATGATTTTCTTGACATGAATGGAATTTATTTGGATTTTCTTTGGATTTTTGTATTGAATGAAAAATTAAAGAAATGGAATTAAGGAATGGATAATGGTAACAAGATAAAATGGTAAAAGTAAAAATTTGGAAAAATTACCATGGAACCCTAACCATGTTGGTAGGTCAGTAAAATCAACAAGTAAAAAATTTTATGCGCAGAAAAATGGGTAAATAAAATCTATGACAACTCTTTTTGACTAAAAACAGTGCAAGCCAGAATTAATGAAAATATTCTAAGTTTATCTAGATCTGGAAAAATTACCAAATCACCCTCAGGGTAAAAATTATCTCTGGTAAAAATTTCAGGATTTTATCACGCCATTAAAACCCTATAAAAATTCCAAAACAGAGGCTTTAAAAATCTGGAAATTGTCATGTCAGAATTTTTATAAAATAACTACCCAATTTTTTGACTTTAAATTTTACAGAGGCATTATTTACCTATATATAACCCCTCATAAAAGTTTCAAAAATAAATAATAAGGTTTGAACCTTTAAAGAAATAAAAATCCGAAATGAAAATTTTGGCAGGTGTACAGTGTCAGAATTTTAAATAATTCATTACAATATATTTTGACCAACAAATTTTACTGAAGTAAGAAGACTACCAGGAGAGGTCGGTCAAAAAGTTTCACAAAATTAAACGATGATTTGATAGCCCTTTTAATGGTCACATTGAGCTGTCCAGCTGAAGCTTATCCCTTGACTCACTTTCACTCACCGACATGTGGGGCCAACCTTTTCCGTAACCGTTCACCAAAAGTAACGGAAAAAGGTTCGCTCTCACTGCCTTGTGGTCCCGGCCCCGCTCGTCAGACCTTTCCCCCTCTCTTCCCCGTTCTTTCCCCCGCAGAGACACTGCTCGCTCCTTCTCCCGATCCTTCGCCCAGCTTCACGCCTGCTCCCGCCCGATCCAGTGCACCGCAGCGTCGACCCCGTCACTCAAACCAGCAACTGCAGCCACGCCTTGCCGTCCTCTCTGTCTCTCGCGCCATGCCCTGCCTTGTCCGGACGCCAGAGCTCACGCCACCTTGTCCAAACCGAACCGCAACTCCTCTTCTCCGTTCAAACCCTGTGGAACCGACTCCTCGTGGCTATAAATACCCTAGAAGCGTCGCATTGAGACTCCCTTCTTCTCGTTCACTCCTTAAACCAAACACAGAAGCTTGAAGCCTTGTTCTTCGCCATTTCGCCGGAAAACCCGAAAAGAGGGGAAGTCAGTGAATTGAGCAAAATCGGTAACAATTGTTGAAATCGATTCTTCCTCTAGCTTCACTCGGTACCACAGATTACTAAGCAAGTCGAAATTCTATCCCTCCTCACCTACAGAGCTTCCTCACCGGGCGCCCTTCTCCTCCGACTCCGGCGCACGATGGCGGCCCAAACCACTGCACCTCCGAGCAAACCAACCACAAAAATGGAACCTGGACAACCCACTAATGCTCGCCGTTCTACCGATTCGACCGGAGGTTCACTGTTCTTCTTCTCCGACGAGCCGCACCTACCTCCGCCGCATGCCGCCGGTGGCAGGCTGCTCCGGTCGTCCCCGCCGGTGAGCGACCCCACCCACGGGTGCGCCATGACCCACTGATGCCAGCCATGCCACCCATTCGGCCGGAATCCCGCCGGAGCTTCGTCGCCGGCGAGCCCTAGGCACTCCTCTGTTCTTCGATCGCTGCACGTGGACCCCCTCGGTCAGCCAGTCGAGCAGAGTAAAGTGCAGCGGTAAAAGACGTCTTCTCTGCTTGAAAGCGTATTTTCATTTTTCAGTTTATTTCAATACCTAAGCCAATTCAAATGCTTGTAGATTTTGCATTATAACTCCGAATTGAGTGAAATCAATTTCTATATTCGTGTAAAATCAAGTAGTTTCAGAATATGCAATAACATTTTAAAAATCTCCACTGGATAAATTTGAAATTCAAATTTAAAGAAGAGGCTTAAATAAGTGCTACATATTAAAAAGTTGTAAACAAATTTAAAAATGAATGGAACTAATTTTAGTGAGATACTCATGTTTTGTAACGACCCCCATTTTTACAAACTTGCAAAAATGGAAATCTAATGTGCATTTCCGTACTAGTCCCATGATCAGTAGCTAGTACGCACATACACCAATTGGAATCACAACCATACAACACATTATTAAGCGGAAGCTATTAAATAAAGAAAACTGTATAACTCAGAGATATAGCATAAGAAGCAAAGTCTTGTAGTGTGCCCATCCAAAACCCGCAGGCAACTGACAAGGCATAATCCCTAGAAAGATTCGACGACGAAAATCCCGCAACCTGCGACGAAAAGGAACCTTCGAAGCTTCGCTAACTTATCCACCTAAAAACCACATATAAGCAAGGGTGAGTACTTTCATACTCGTAAGACTTGAGCAAAGCCTATAATATATGCAGCCATTTCAAAGGAGGCTACTACAAGATGCAGTTAATTTGCATAAAGCGAGATTGATCTTGTAAAACAAGTTATTTGCAAAAGAATTTGTAAAAGCATAATTGGTGATATGAAATAAGTAAAGCATAAGTAATATTCACAACCCATCGTGAATATCGAATAATCCAGGAAAGGAATTCAACAATGTCGATCCTTTGACATAAAGCAAAAGCTGCTAAACAAGTTCCAAACCAAAATCCAATTTTTGGAAATACAAAAGCATTCTAACATTGGAATGACTTCACCAAGTGTCCATAACCGTGGACACGGCTAATTAATTAGATTTACACTCTACAGAGGTGTACACTTTACCCACAAGGAATGATCAACCTCTATTGCCAGATCAATTAACACACTTCCTTTGGTGTGTCGGCAAGGAGATCATACAGAGCCGTTACATTATCTAGATGTGGCTTTGAACCAGCCCGGGACGTTTGACCCTCGCCATGAAAACGGAAACACTCACCCAAGACGTGGTTCCTTTCACATCACACCCCACACCACGTTTCTGTTCACGGCAAGGCGTACACGTTGCATTGGTAAGTAAACCCCTACAAATGCAGACAAACCGAATGCTGTGCATTACTCCGCCTTCCTTAGATGCAAAGCCACACCTAAGCAACTTAATAGGCTAAGACTGTCCCATACCAGCCCTCGTGGTTGTACGAAAATCTTGGATCTATAGCGTCCCATTGCTCGGTCCTTAATCCGACACGGGCGATACTCCACCCTAACTACGTGCAAATCCCTTTGCACCTCCGGCTATTGCCAATAATCGCCCGCATCAAAACCATAGTTTTATTTTGGGTTTTTAATCAAAATACCCATAACCAACAGCTTTAATTCCAACATTTTCCATTTCTTAAGAAACAAGTTTTGATCTGATCATCATCATCATTTGATTTAAAAGCATGGCTAAGCATGGATAAAAGTAATCGCATATACCCATGGTGACATTTAGTAATTGTCTAAACTTAATCTATGGTTATCAAGGTTCACATATTCATACTTATCAAGGAAGTTTCATGAGACAACAGGCATAACTACCAGTACCACAAAATAGCAATTTACAGAAAGTAAACGTATGCATGAAACATTTTAATAAACAATGCAATTTAAATTCTGGGATCAAGATGGTCAAAGGGGGTGCTTGCCTTGCTTATATATCGTTTACGACGAAAACACGATCACAGCTGACGGAGGCAACGATGGAGGAAGGGACGTCGAATCCTACACGTCGATCGATCGGAAAAATAAAGCAAATAATAAACTTCAATAAGGGCGAAAAGAAGATGACGAAAAATCAAATAAAGATTCATTGCATAAACAGGGACACTTTTGAGTTTGAATTATTTAAGAAATTACTTTATTCTTAAACTTAATGACTTAATGACAAACAAAACAGGGTTCCTTTTATAGATTATCTTTTCTTGAATTACGAATTCAAGAGGCTAAAATAATGAATTCTAGTATTTAAAACTAAGAATTATAGATGCTAAAATTATTTAGATTAAAAGAAGTAAAACACAAATTAAAGCGGTTATGCTAATAGCACTTAGCCTTAAGATTTGCATACGAAGGGTTTTAAATAAGTTATGATTGATAAACTAGCTAATTAGACTTATTCATAGTTTTTAAGAAGGTTCTGGTGATACAAATATATTAAGTACAAATTCCTTATTACAAGGTTCACTTAATCTTATTATGAAGTTCATAAAGCATAAAACTAAGGGTTATTTGACTATTAAAGCTTATATGCAAAACATGACGAAATAAGATTATTTCTTCGGAATTGGATAGCATATACTTTGATGAACAAAACTAGGCTGATTTCATACATTTTAGTGTTTAGACGAGACATTATTTTCTTAGTTGAAAATGCTTAGGTGATATAAAAGGTTGCGACAATCATACTTTTTAGGGGTATTCAACTAGCAGGATTTAGTTGAAATGAAAGTGGTAAATGAAATATTTTTCTAGAATATGGTAGTACATATCCCAAATATCGTTTCTAAACTTATTTCTAATACATTTGCATTTAGACGAGAGGTTCTACGGATCGATGAAAAGGCTTGATGGTGCAATTTACTACTCGTTAAGGGTTCAGCTTTTGATATAAGATTGCGGCTATACCGCCTCGGATAATCTACTCATTTTTCAGGTATTAACAGGGTATGACTCTAGAAATAATTGAAAGCTTGTTTCGCGACAATTGGCTTTTATCCGAAATGTTTTTCCTATAAACGATCATTAGGGTCTATCGTTATTTTATTTCATCCTTGCACAAACATAAGGTATTTTTGTCTTCACAGCAGGGTACTATTTTTCGGGCTATAGGATTTGGTTTTATCAAATTCAGAGTTTATTTACGAAAGTTACAACTATTCCAATTATGCAAGTATTTACATTTTGACTATTAATTATTTACTGTTTTATGTAGTAAACTTTAAGTATTATTTTATATCTGGAAACCTTATACTGCCAGAGGTATAATAAAACTGGTTTAGCGAATTCCAATTATGCAAGTATTTACATTTTGACTATTAATTATTTACTGTTTTATGTAGTAAACTTTAAGTATTATTTTATATCTGGAAACCTTATACTGCCAGAGGTATAATAAAACTGGTTTAGCGATTATTTGAATTCATTTGATCTCTCTATTGACTATTTGATTCTATATGCATGTACATATACATTTTATATTTAGATTATTTCATATTGTTAAAGATAGTTCAAATCCAATTCATTTCTTAATTATTTTGGTAAACTCGGTATCCTATTGACATGCTAATATTTAGAAATCAATTTTATTTACTCTATATTTCTTTTACTCAAATTATGTATATTGGAATTTCTAGTGCATTGAATACAATCTTTAATAAAAAGTATTTCAAACAACAATGAAATTTAAATATTTTTATATATTTGAACTCCTAGAAACATGAGTATTTCACTAACATTAGTTTCATTCCATTCCAAGTTTGTTTACAACTTTTTAATATGTAGCATTTCTTTAAGCCTTTTATTTAAATTTGAATTTCAAATTTATCCAGTGAACATTTTCCAAATTTATTTTATATTCTGAATCTAATTGATTTTACATGAATATAGAAATTGATTTCACCTAATTCGGAGTTATAATGCAAAAGTTATAAGCATTTGTATCATTTCGGGTATGTAAATAAATTGGAAAAATGAAAATACGTTTTCATAGAATCGGAAGCGCCTTTTACCGCTTGCACAGAATTCGCTTCGGCCGGCTGACCAGGAGGTCCCACGGGGCAGCGACACAGAACAGAGGAAGTGGCTAGGGCGTGGCGGCTCCGGCGAACGACGGCGGAATCCGGCCGAGCGAGGGCACCGAGAGCATCACCTCGCCGACGCGCACCCGATGGTGGTGTCGGTCACCGGCGGGGACGACCGAGGAGACCTGCCACCGGCGGCATGCGGCGGAGAAAGGTGCGGCTCGCCGGAGAAGAAAAACAGCGCTAGCTCCGGCCGAATGGGTAGCAGCTTAGGCATCAGTGGGTCCTGGGCTTTCCATTTTTGCGGTTTGTTGGACCGAAGCTTGGCCGAGTGAGTGCGCCACCGTGTGCCTGAGTTGGAGAAGAGGGGCGCTCGGTGAGAAGCTCTGTAGGTGAAAAGAGGTAAAATTTCGGGGTGATGAGTAAACTAGGATGTCAGGTGGTGCTAGAGGAAGAATCAATTTCAAGGATGGATACCAATTTCGCGCGAATTGAAGATCTCCCCTCTTTTCGGGTTTTCAGTAGAAACGGTGAAGAACATGAGTTTCGGTTCTGGTGTTTGGTCCAGGAGATGAGCAAGGAAGAAGGGAGTCTCAAGACGACGGCACACAAGTATTTATAGCCGGGGATTCGAGTTGCACAGGATTTGAACGCGAGAGGGTGTTGCGGCGGTTCTGTTTGCAGTTTGACGAGGTGGCGCGTGATCTCTCCGGCAAGGAAACGATGTGAGTTCGACAGGGTATGGCGCACAGCTCCCAAGGATGAACGTGGAGGCAATCAATCACTCGGGGTGGCGCGAATCGCGCAGAGACGCTGCGGCGGCGAAGTTTCTCGGGCGTGCGGGAGGACGACTCGGCAGGGAAAAGAAGAAGAGAGGCAGAGGGAAGAGTGACGCTGACAAGTGGGTCCGGGTCCACCAGTCAGTGTCCAAGGGAATTTTTCCGTTGCCGCTGAACGGTTACGGCACAGTGGACATGGCCCCACACGTCGGTGAGTGAAAGTGAGGCAGAGGATAAGTTTCAGCCGGACAGCTCCATGTGAGCCTTAAAAACGCTATCAAATCAGTGTGTTATTTTGTGAAACTTTTTGACTGACCTTAACTGGTAGTTTTTAACATTCAGTAAAAAGTTTGGACCAAAATATATTACAATTAATTAATTAAAATTCTGACACTGTACGTCTGTCAAAATTTCCATTTCGGGTTTTTATTTATTTAAAGGTTCAAACCGTATTATTTATTTTTTAAACTTTTATGAGGGGTTATATCTAGGTCAAGGATGTCTCTGTAAAATTTTCAAGTCAAAATATCAATTATATAGTTTATAAAAATTCTGACATTAGGATTTCTAGTTTTTAATTGTTTATGTTTTTGAATTTTTAGAAGGCCTTGCCCACATGATCAAATCCTGATATTTTTACCAGGTGTAGGTTTTACACTGAGGGTGTTTTAGTAATTTTTCCAGATCCATATAAACTTAGAATAATTTTCATTAATTCTGGCTTGCACTGTTTTTAGTCAAAAAGAGGTGTCATTCATTTATTTACCCACTTTTCTGTGCATAAAATTTTACTTGTTAATTTTACTGACTTACCAGAGTGGTTAGGGTTCTATGGTAATTTTTCCAAATTTTTATTTTTACCATTTTAGCTTTTTACCATTATCCATTCCTTTAATTCTAGTTGATTGATTTTTTCATTCAATACAAAATTCAAAGAAAATCCAAATAAATTCCATTCATGTCAAGAAAATCAGAAATAATGATATTCAAATTCAAAATATAAGTTTTTATATTTTTCCATTTTTCGGGATGTTACAAATCTACCCCCCTTACAGAAATCTCGTCCCCGAGATTTGCAAGGACTAAGTGGGTTAGGAAATTCTTTCTTGGATGTGGTCTTGTTGTTTCATCGTCTTCTTTTTTCCATTATAGTCGCTTTGCAAAACATCGTTCTTGCGATTCCAAAGCGATGTGGCTAGAATGGAGAAGATTTCTATTTGGGTTTCGCGTAAGCAGATGAGGGATATTACTATATATATCTTTTAATTGGAAACTCAGATTGTTAATAATGATAATTTAATTTAGAGAATGGCATTTGGTACGCTTAGAATATTTGAGGTGAAAGAAAATATGCACTGTCATTAGATTCATTTTGGGAAGAGTCAAATGTTACCACCAAGAAATGATATTTGAGTACAACGGTTGATCTGTACGATTTAACAACGGTTGACGAAATTAGATGAGAATAAATGTTATTCTAGATTGTCTTTAGATTGAAAACAATGTAAGATAATTCAAGAATTTAGGTTGAGGTGGGAGGATTATAATATGATCCTGATGATTTAATTTGTTTGATCATCTTGATAGATAGAGGGTTTTGATTTTCTTTAGATTTGGCAATTATGAAAAAATATAATGTACAGAGCGAAAAGGGTTGATTGCAGGAATTGAATATATATAAGGGACATACTTAACATTGCATTAAGTGTCGGGTATAATTACATAAGGAAGATCTTTACATTCAAAGCCTGACATCGAGGCAGGGGTCGTTCTGGGTGCTTGATGCTCCCTAGGTCTTTGATATAACTTGGAAATCACTGATGTCATCCTCGACGAGATGAAGAACTCTACTTGGGTAGATTTTGGTGAAGTGATGAGATTCTTCTTGATCGACGCAAGCGGCGTTGTCCATCTTATTCAAACAATAGAAAGATTATTCACTGATGTTATAAATAGATGGAGGATTGATCGGACAATGGTTAAAAATGAAAACTGAAAGTTTGACACTTGACATTCTACCGGCTATTTGGAAGGATTAAGATAAGATACATTTTGATGAGAGTTCAGTTAAATTCATAAGGCAATATTCCGCTTATCGAAATATTACTTTAAGATTAGACACAATGATTTCAAATTAATCTTAGTTCTGACAGAAACTATATTTATATGAGATGTACCTGGCATTGTGTCAGGTATACCATGATCGATATCTTGAGTTGGAGTGAATGCAGAGATAGGAGCTTGTTGGTCTTGAGAACGAAGTTGATATCTCTTCTTCCTTGGGCACTTGTTGGCATAATGCCCACGCTCACGACAGTAAAAGCATGTAACATTAGTTGCCTGGTTTTGGACTCCAGATGGTTGTTCACTGGTGTTGTTGGAGGAATGAACAAATCATGGTTGAAATTGAGGATGGAATTGAGCAGAATTCTTTTTAGGACAGTTATCTTTATTCAAGCGTCTTTTCTTTAACTGATTCTTCAGGCAATCTGATTCAGATTTTATTCCTCCTGCTCTTGGAGTTATAATCTTAACTGATGTAACTTCTGGTATGACCATAGTTGCAGAAAATATTTGTTCTTCTTGCGGGCATCGCTTAGCAAGATGACCCTTCTTGTGACAGTTGAAGCACTCACGCTTCTCTTGTGGCGTCTTGATAGGTATGATTGGATTCTCAATACTATCTTCCTTTTTAATCTCAGCTTGCGGACATTCCCTTGCCCAATGACCTTCTTCATCACACAAGAAACATGCTGATGGCGATGGCCATTTATTACTTCTTGGATGAAGGCGATCAAGGTCTGTGTATTGTTTCTTTAACTCCTTAGGAAACATTTTCTGTGTTGCTAGTTTTTCCCTTCTGATTGCCAAATCTTGAGCAACTAAGGCCCGGAATTTCACTCGCTGATGCTGAATTGTATTGGCAACTATCGGACCTAGGGGACATTGAGCTGGGCAATGGTCATGACCTTCACAAAGGTAACAAGTGATATTGCTCATGGGACATTTCCTAGGGGAATGATTTCCTTCACAGCTGGAGCAATTTATTGCATGCTCATCAGCAGTGTGTCCAATTTCTCCACAGCGAATGCAAGCATGATCCTCAGACTGGTTGGGTTGGCAACACTTCAAAGAGCATTGCTTAGGTATCGAGTGAGAAGTAGGAGTAGGCGTCTGCTCTAAACCATTTCCTTTTCTGACGAGAGTTGTGCTAAGGTTGGAATTGTTCTGCACTAAGTGTTGGGAACCTGGCTGAGCTAAGGTAGGATTATCATTAGATGGCTTAAAGCTGAACATGGCTTCACTTTCCAAGATTTTACCGGGGGATCTTGTCACAGGTATCCTGCTACAATGGTTGTAAAGACAAGGTTATTTAGATGGAATTCTGTTGGATTTCACGAAGCGAATGAGGAATGCTAGCAATTTATACCGAGATTCTTTAGCAAAATAAGCTAACTTAAGAAGAGGTACACAGTATGATAAAATGTTTGAGATGACTGAAAGGATACATCTCAACTAGAGTTATTTGGAAGAACCGAAGGTTGATTATAAAGGTTGAAAATTTTATAATTCATTACCTTCAGTAGATGCATTAATGGATTGTGTCGGAGGTGTCTTCAAAATGTTGAAATTGATAGGACATGGTTAGATGAAAGTTATTCATTTTACCAAGTATCATTCTGTTTATTAAAATATTATTTTGAGAATAGCCTATATATGGATTTGGTAATTGCTGGTTAATTTATAAGACAGTGTCTCATTCCTTAAAACATTGTTTCAAGGTTGGTTATTTGGTAGTTATTAGTTCATAAGGCGACTTTTCGTTCCTTAAAATATTCTTAATTAAATTTTCTTATTAAATAAGGGTTGGCACATCGTAAATTTCAACCTAATGGTTTAACATTTACGAGAGTAACCCAAAAGCAATACAAAAGTTTTCAACAAAATTGCAATAACACGGTAAATTTATATTTGTTCTACTTAGTATGTGGGAGGGGCATCTAATATTTTTCTTCTACTATCCTGACCATATGTATTTCTTCATAAGGGGTTTATTATGTAGTTTAAAATAATGTATAATTTGGGTAGTGCTATCTTTAAAATAGGCCATTTGACGATAAGTCTCTTTTAATCTTTATACTACTTGTTGTATCAATGATCCAATGTTTCTATGAAGTCAGAGAGGTTTGATGCTTCATTATCTCCATCTTCTAGAGTTTGTTGATGTAGGCATTATGATGTTGTTGACTTGTTAGCGAAACTATTTCTCGAAAAGAACTTGTCGTTTTTTTTTTGCACAAACTTTTTAGAAAGTAAGACTTTCGATGTTCCCAGTTTTCCTTTCGACGACCATTCAAAGTTTTATTATGAAAACATAAGACTATTCTGATTTTTACTTAAATTCATGATATAAGATCTAAACAATTAAGTTTTGAGGCATAGTCAAAAGTTGTTATGGTTAGAATCAGATTTTGATTATCCAGAAGCGACTTAGGTAAATTTGCGGTTACTAATATGGTGAGATATTGGTATTAGTTTATATACGGATGGTGTGGTTTCAAGAAGTCAGTAGTATTGGTATCTATACTATTAATCTTGATTAAACTTGATTTTGCGAAAAGTTAATGATCATAATGATTTACACAGACGAAAAGTTCTTCAAAAGAAAAGATAAGTTTGGAAGAAATTTTATAGGATAAGAGATGAGCTATCTTATGATTTCCAATTTATCCTATGGGTTAAGTTTTCCGTATTTACACATAAGGACAACTTATTGTGAAACTTTAACCTAAAGGTTAAGCTCACACATAAATAAATCCTAACAAACAGAATAGAAACCAATTTTCAAATAGCAAGTTATAAACACCATAATAAAATTGCTTTATATAACTAGAGCAAAATGATATGCTTTGCGTAAGGGTTCTTATCTTAAGGTGGATCCTAACATATTCTAATCTTTCGCATCTTACTGTTAGGTTAAGTCGTCTCGTCATGCACTAGGTTCTTCGAGCTTTGCTTCTACTTTATCGAGATTAGTGAAGCGTTGTCTGCTCCCATAAGATTGTTGGCGTAGACTTTGTAGTCTTCATTTGCAAACAAGATAGCGACATATCTTGGACGTCTTCAGAAGCAAATAGCAAAGATAAATTATCTTTAAGGAAAGAGAAGAATTTGTTTACAAATCAAAATGAATGTAGTGGTAAGAATAAGAACTTAAGAATGAGGAGAGAATAGCAAAGCCTACATTTTGCAAATACAATAGCTTTTGAGAATAAGATTTTGAATTTGCTTATTCCAATGCTAACGACCATTCTATCTAGGGTTTATCCTACAGTCAGCATAGCTCTGATACCAACTGTAACGACCCCCATTTTTACAAACTTGCAAAAATGGAAATCTAATGTGCATTTTCGTACTAGTCCCATGATCAGTAGCTAGTACGCACATACACCAATTGGAATCACAACCATACAACACATTATTAAGCGGAAGCTATTAAATAAAGAAAACTGTATAACTCAGAGATATAGCATAAGAAGCAAAGTCTTGTAGTGTGCCCATCCAAAACCCGCAGGCAACTGACAAGGCATAATCCCTAGAAAGATTCGACGACGAAAATCCCGCAACCTGCGACGAAAAGGAACCTTCGAAGCTTCGCTAACTTATCCACCTAAAAACCACATATAAGCAAGGGTGAGTACTTTCGTACTCCGCAAGACTTGAGCAAAGCCTATAATATATGCAGGCCATTTCAAAGGAGGCTACTACAGTTAATTTGCATAAAACAGGATTGATACTGTAAAACAAGTTATTTGCAAACGGAATTTGTAAAAGCATAATTGACTGATATGAAATAAGTAAAGCATAAGTAATATTCACAACCCATCGTGAATATCGAATAATCCAGGAATGGAATCCAACAATGTCGATCCTTTGACATAAAGCAAAAGCTGCTAAACAAGTTCCAAACCAAAATCCAATTTTTGGAAATACAAAAGCATTCTAACATTGGAATGACTTCACCAAGTGTCCATAACCGTGGACACGGCTAATTAATTAGATTTACACTCTGCAGAGGTGTACACTTTACCCACAAGGAATGATCAACCTCTATTGCCAGATCAATTAACACACTTCCTTTGGTGTGTCGGCAAGGAGATCATACAGAGCCGTTACATTATCTAGATGTGGCTTTGAACCAGCCCGGGACGTTTGACCCTCGCCATGAAAACGGAAACACTCACCCAAGACGTGGTTCCTTTCACATCACACCCCACACCACGTTTCTGTTCACGGCAAGGCGTACACCGTTGCATTGGTAAGTAAACCCCTACATGCATGCACCAAACCGAATGCTGTGCATTACTCCCGCCTTCCTTAGATGCAAAGCCACACCTAAGCAACTTAATAGGCTAAGACTGTCCCATACCACCCTCGTGGTTGTAATGAAAATCTTGGATCTATAGCGTCCCATTGCTCGGTCCTTAATCCGACACGGCGATACTCCACCTAACTACGTGCAAATCCTTTGCACCTCCGCTATTGCCAATAATCGCGCATCAAAACCATAGTTTTATTTTGGGTTTTTAATCAAAATACCCATAACCAACAGCTTTAATTCCAACATTTTCCATTTCTTAAGGAACAAGTTTTGATCTGATCATCATCATCATTTGATCTAAAAGCATGGCTAAGCATGGATAAAAGTAATCGCATATACCCATGGTGACATTTAGTAATTGTCTAAACTTAATCTATGGTTATCAAGGTTCACATATTCATACTTATCAAGGAAGTTTCATGAGACAACAGGCATAACTACCAGTACCACAAAATAGCAATTTACAGAAAGTAAACGTATGCATGAAACATTTTAATAAACAATGCAATTTAAATTCTGGGATCAAGATGGTCAAAGGGGGTGCTTGCCTTGCTTATATATCGTTTACGACGAAAACACGATCACAGCTGACGGAGGCAACGATGGAGGAAGGGACGTCGAATCCTACACGTCGATCGATCGGAAAAATAAAGCAAATAATAAACTTCAATAAGGGCGAAAAGAAGACAGACAGAAAATCAAATAAAGATTCATTGCATAAACAGGGACACTTTTGAGTTTGAATTATTTAAGAAATTACTTTATTCTTAAACTTAATGACTTAATGACAAACAAAACAGGGTTCCTTTTATAGATTATCTTTTCTTGAATTACGAATTCAAGAGGCTAAAATAATGAATTCTAGTATTTAAAACTTCGAATTATAGATGCTAAAATTATTTGGATTAAAAGAGGTAAAACACAAATTAAAGCGGTTATGCTAATAGCACTTAGCCTTAAGATTTGCATACGAAGGGTTTTAAATAAGTTATGATTGATAAACTAGCTAATTAGACTTATTCATAGTTTTTAAGAAGGTTCTGGTGATACAAATATATTAAGTACAAATTCCTTATTACAAGGTTCACTTAATCTTATTATGAAGTTCATAAAGCATAAAACTAAGGGTTATTTGACTATTAAAGCTTATATGCAAAACATGACGAAATAAGATTATTTCTTCGGAATTGGATAGCATATACTTTGATGAACAAAACTAGGCTAATTTCATACATTTTAGTGTTTAGACGAGACATTATTTTCTTAGTTGAAAATGCTTAGGTGATATAAAAGGTTGCGACAATCATACTTTTTAGGGGTATTCAACTAGCAGGATTTAGTTGAAATGAAAGTGGTAAATGAAATATTTTTCTAGAATATGGTAGTACATATCCCAAATATCGTTTCTAAACTTATTTCTAATACATTTGCATTTAGACGAGAGGTTCTACGGATCGATGAAAAGGCTTGATGGTGCAATTTACTACTCGTTAAGGGTTCAGCTTTTGATATAAGATTGCGGCTATACCGCCTCGGATAATCTACTCATTTTTCAGGTATTAACAGGGTATGACTCTAGAAATAATTGAAAGCTTGTTTCGCGACAATTGGCTTTTATCCGAAATGTTTTTCCTATAAACGATCATTAGGGTCTATCGTTATTTTATTTCATCCTTGCACAAACATAAGGTATTTTTGTCTTCACAGCAGGGGTACTATTTTTCAGGGCTATAGGATTTGGTTTTATCAAATTCAGAGTTTATTTACGAAAGTTACAACTATTCCAATTATGCAAGTATTTACATTTTGACTATTAATTATTTACTGTTTTATGTAGTAAACTTTAAGTATTATTTTATATCTGGAAACCTTATACTGCCAGAGGTATAATAAAACTGGTTTAGCGAATTCCAATTATGCAAGTATTTACATTTTGACTATTAATTATTTACTGTTTTATGTAGTAAACTTTAAGTATTATTTTATATCTGGAAACCTTATACTGCCAGAGGTATAATAAAACTGGTTTAGCGATTATTTGAATTCATTTGATCTCTCTATTGACTATTTGATTCTATATGCATGTACATATACATTTTATATTTAGATTATTTCATATTGTTAAAGATAGTTCAAATCCAATTCATTTCTTAATTATTTTGGTAAACTCAGGTATCCTACTGACATGCTAATATTTAGAAATCAATTTTATTTACTCTATATTTCTTTTTACTCAAATTATGTATATTGGAATTTCTAGTGCATTGAATACAATCTTTAATAAAAAGTATTTCAAACAACAATGAAATTTAAATATTTTTATATATTTGAACTCCTAGAAACATGAGTATTTCACTAACATTAGTTTCATTCCATTCCAAGTTTGTTTACAACTTTTTAATATGTAGCATTTCTTTAAGCCTTTTATTTAAATTTGAATTTCAAATTTATCCAGTGAACATTTTCCAAATTTATTTTATATTCTGAATCTAATTGATTTTACATGAATATAGAAATTGATTTCACCTAATTCGGAGTTATAATGCAAAAGTTATAAGCATTTGTATCATTTCGGGTATGTAAATAAATTGGAAAAATGAAAATATGTTTTCATAGAATCGGAAGCGCCTTTTACCGCTTGCACAGAATTCGCTTCGACCGGCTGACATTAGGATTTCTAGTTTTTAATTGTTTATGTTTTTGAATTTTTAGAAGGCCTTGCCCACATGATCAAATCCTGATATTTTTACCAGGTGTTGGTTTTACACTGAGGGTGTTTTAGTAATTTTTCCAGATCCATATAAACTTGAATAATTTTCATTAATTCGCTTGCAATGCTTTTAGTCAAAAGAGGTGTCATTCATTTATTTACCCACTTTTCTGTGCATAAAATTTTACTTGTTGATTTTACTGACTTACCAGAGTGGTTAGGGTTCTATGGTAATTTTTCCAAATTTTTATTTGTACCATTTTAGCTTTTTACCATTATCCATTCCTTTAATTCTAGTTGATTGATTTTTTCATTCAATACAAAATTCAAAGAAAATCCAAATAAATTCCATTCATGTCAAGAAAATCAGAAATAATGATATTCAAATTCAAAATATAAGTTTTTATATTTTTCCATTTTTCGGGATGTTACATGTTTCCAGGAGTTCAAATATATAAAAAAATATTTAAATTTCATTATTGTTTAAAATAATTTTTATTAAAGATTGTATTCAATGCACTAGAAATTCAAATATACATAATTTGAATAAAAGAAATATAGAATAAATAAAATTGATTCTAAATAATATTATGGCAGTAGGATACCTAAGTTTGCCAAAATATCTAAGAAATGAACTTGAATTGAATTATCATGGAAAGTATAAAATAACTTAAATGTAAAATGTGTATATACATATAACATAGAAATATAGCATAGAAAGTCAAATGGTTGTAATATAGATCAAATGAATTCAAATAATCACCAAATCAGTTTTGTTGCACTCCTAGCATTGCAAGGATCTCAGATGTAAAATAATATTTAAAGTTTGCTACATAAAACAGTAAATGATTAATAGTCAATATGTAAATACTTGCATAATTGGAATAGTCGCAACTTTCGCGAATAAACTCAGAATTTGGCGAAACCAAATCCTATAGCCCTGAAAAATAGTTCCCCTGCTGTTTAGACAAAAATACCTTATGTTTGTACTAGGTTGAAATAAAATAATGTTAAACCTTAATGATCGCTTATAGGAAAAACATCGCGGATAAAAGCCAATTATCGCAAACTCAACTTTAAATCACTTCTAATGCCCTACCCTGTCAACACCTGAAAAATGAGTAGATTATCCTAGGCGGTTTAGCCGCAAACTTGTATCAAAAACTAAACTCTTATCGTGTAGTTAATTGAACCCTCAAGCTTTTTCGTCAACTCGTAGAACCTCTCGTCTAAATGCAAATATTATATAAATCAGTTTAGAAATGATATTTAGGATATGGTCTACCATATTCTGGAAAAATATTTTATTTACAACTTTCGTTTCAATTAAATCGTGTTAGTTGAATAACCCTAAAAAGTATGTTGTCGCAACCATTAATATCATGTAAGCGTTTTCAGTTATGAAAATAATGTCTCGTCTAAAAACCGAACTGTATGAAATCGGTCTAGATATGTTCTTCAAAGTATATGCTATCCAATTACGAAGAAATAATCTTATTTCGTCATGTTTTGCATATAAACCCTAGTAGTCAAATAACCCTTGGTTTTATGTTTAATGAACCTTACCATAAAAAGATTAAGTGAACCTTGTAATAAAGAATTTATAATTAATATATTTGTATCACCAGAACCTTTTTAAAAACCATAAATAAATCTATTTAGCTAGCTTATCAATCATAACTTATTTAAAACCTTTCATATGCAAAATCTTAAGACTAGTGCTATTAGCGTAACCCTCAACTAGTGTTTCAATTCTTTTAATTCAAATAATTTTAGCATCTATAATTCGAAATCGTAAATACTAGAATTCATAATTTTAGCCTCTTGAATTCGTAAGTCAAGAATAGTTAATCTGTTAAAGAAACCCTGCTTTGTTTGTCTAAAAATAACCATTAACTATATGAATGTGTATTTATCTAATTCGTAAGGTCTCGAAATCTTAAATAATTCAAACTCTAAAGTGTTCCTGTTTTCTGCAATGAATCTTTATTTGATTTTCTGTCTGTTTTCTTTTTGCCCTTATTGAAGTTTATTATTTGCTATATTTTCCGATCGATCGACGTGTAGAATCCGACGTCCCTTCCTCCATCATTGCCTCCGTCATCCGTGATCGCGTTTTCGTCGTAAGCGATATATAAGCAAGGCAAGCACCCCCTTTGACCATTTTGATCCCAGAATTTAATTTGCATTGTTTATTAAAATGTTTCATGCATACGTTTACTTTCTGTAAATTGGTATTTTGTGGTACTGGTAGTTATACCTGTTGTCTCATGAAACTTCCTTGATAAGTATGAAAATGTGAGCCTTGATAACCATAGAATAAGCTTAGACAATTACTTAATGTCATCATGGGTATATGCGATTACTTTTATCCATGCTTAGCCATGCTTTTAGAATAAATGGTGATGATGATCAGATCAAAATGTGTTCCTTGAGAAATAGAAAATGTTGTAATTGTAGCTGTTGGTTATGGGTATTTTGATTAAAAACCCAAAATAAAACTGTGGTTTTGATGCGGGCGATTATTGGCAATAGCCGGAGGTGCAGAGGGATTTGCACATAGTGTAGGGTGGAGTATCGCCCGTGTCAATTTAAGGACCGAACTCAGTGTTGTATGATCCAGGATAATCCGTACAACCACAAGTGTTGTTATGGGGCTTCCTTAAACCAATTAAGTTATCTAGTTTAACTTTGCACATTGGTAGGCTGAAGTAGTACGGGCTTTCCTTTCGGGGTTTGCTCTACGGGGTGCCCACACCGAGGTGCTGGGAACAACACTTACCAATATAACGGTGTACGCCACGTCTATGGGGAGTTCCAACATTCCTATGCTCGAGTTCTCCCAAAGATAGCGTGGGTTTTATCGTCCGTCTTTGGTGCAAAGTTAAATTAGATAATGTAAAGGTTTTCGTCATGAACATTCTGGCCACACGCCTAAGGTGCGTGAAACTCGCGGCAAAAAGAAAAGGTCATGACTTGTGGGTAAAGTTGTACACCTCTGCAGAGTGTAAATCTAATCGATTAGTCGTCCCCTCGGTCATGGGAAACTTGGTGAACTTGCACTAGTTAAATGTTTAATTTTCTAAAATGGGTTGTGGTTTGGAACTTGTTTAGCAGCTTTTGTTTTCATGTCAAAGGATCGACATTGATGGATTCCATTTCTGGATTATTCTATATTCACGATGGGTTGTGAATATTACTTATGCTTTACTTATTTCATATCAGTCAATTATGCTTTTATAAATTTCGTTTGCAAATAACTTGTTTTACAATGTCAATTCTGCTTTATGCAAATTAACTGTAGTAGCCTCCTTTGAAATAGCCTACATATATTATAGGCTTTGCTCAAGTCTTGCGGAGTACGAATGTACTCACCCTTGCTTATATGTGGTTTTTAGGTGGTTAAGTTAGCGAAGCTTCGAAGGTTTCTTCCGTCGCAGGTTGCGGGTTTTTCTTCGTCGAATCTTTCTAGGGATTATGCCTTGTCAGTTGCCTGTTGGTGTTGGATGGGCACACTACAAGACTTTGCCTCTTTTGCTGCTATATCTCTGAGTTGTAAGAATTTTCTTTATATAATAGCTTCCGCTTAATAATATTTGTTGTATAGTTGTGATTCCAATTGGTGTATGTGCGTACTAGCTACTGATCATGGGACTAGTACGGAATGCACATTAGATTTCCATTTTTGCAAGTTTATAAAAATAGGGGTCGTTACAGAGTCGACTTTGACGGACTCGACTTTGGATGGTGAACACATCTCTTCAACATCTCGGAATCAACTTTGACACATGCAGCGTCTTCCTTTTGATCTTTTCGTGCAGCATGATCTCTTCTGATGCGTATGACATCTCTGAAGGAACTTGCATGTACATATTTATTTTGTGGACACAACTCATACAAAAACTCACTTTTTTTCTTCACGGCCGACCACACGGGAGGCAAGTGCTTCATTGCATGAAATTAATCTCCTCACGCTCGTATGCAGGCACGCGACAACTTAGCTCGCGGCCCACGCATGGCAGCGAGCGCACCAGCACCAAAAGCTTGCTCGATGAGTGCTGGCCGCCACCGCACCCGGCCGTGTCTATGCACACGGCTGCACCACCGGTGCTAGTAGCGCCGCGTGTTGCCCGATGGCACTTGCAGCACGCGCCCCTGTGGCGCTCTCTCGAGCCCACGGCTCCTCGCGCTTGCCCTTGACCATCAACCACCGTCGCGCCGCCAGCGACAATAGTCTGCCCCGAGCGCAGTAGTGCCGGCCTCCCCCTAGGGCAAGCGTGGCACTAAGATTAGAACCTCGCTCTGATACCAATTGTTAGAACAGCCAGGAATGCTTTTTCTGCTGCTCTATCAAACCACAGTATTTTCCTTTCTATTTATCATGACACGGAAGAGCTACATGCAAAGAAAGAATTACATGCAAGGAAATAACTAATCAGAAAAAGGAAAACCTAATCACATCCCAAAATACAAAACTTTCCTAAAACAAACTTTTCCAAAATTAAGATTTTCCTAATTACAAGATTAATTCCATCAGGATATACACACACTTTCAAGAAGCATCCTCTTGCTGAACTTGATCTCAGCAGTTTCGGCCGGTCGGTTTTGCGTACGTAAAGGGTGGTTACTGGTTACCTTTAAAGAAGATTGGATATAGCTGAGGATGTCATCAATAATGTCAGTGATATAAGGTTCTTTCTTTATCTCTGTACATTTTAGCTTGGTTATTAAGAAATAATCCTAAAGCTCTACTCCCAGTTTCAGCCGGCGTATATATACTGTAAACTTGTATAGTGCAATGCCCATCTTTTTCTTTCTCCTGTTTTGCTTATTCATGACTTCGTCTGAAGCTTTGCTTACGAAACATAATGGAATATTGGGGCATCAAAGTTCAAAGGCAAAATTTGGGTAATTAACCTACCTACCGGCCAAACAAGGAGCTTGCTTCCTATACCGAAATCTGGATTCTGTTGTTTACGGGAGCAGACGCCTATGCTGTCTTAGAAAAGATTTTAAGAAATTGGCTATGCGGATCAGTGGCATGCATGCATTGCCCAATTGCATGCGGAAATGGAAAGCTTACGTGTACAAAATGGTTAAAATGTTGTGTTAGGATAGGGCATGTTTTGTATAGAATTCTTGCTCAAGTTTGACAACGCTAGCCGGTAGTATTGAGTTGCATACATCAGGTAGTTCACCTAAAAGCTTAAGCTGATAGAAAAAGTGAACAATTCACTTATACTTCAATACTCCCTCTCACGTATAAGCTCCTTCAAACCTAGGATGTAGAATAGAAGTGGGCTGCAATTTTTCTTAATTGCGTCAACCGGGTCTTGAACTCTAGACCTCTTAGCTCTAATACTATATTGAGTTGCATGCACCAATCAGTTCACCTAAAAGCTTAATCTGATGAGTAAATATAAACAATTCACTTATACTTCAATATTCAACAGGTAGGATTTGAAATGCCTTCTGAGTTCGCAAACCTAACTTAAATCTATCCAATGCTAGCATGCATATGTATGTATCAAGTACAAATAAGTCACGTGTTATATATAGCCTCCGTTGCTGCAGAAGCCTAGTGAAATTGCAACTCGATCAGAGCATGGCAGGGTTGTGCTCAGAAACCCTCAGGTCTCAACAGTCAGCACTCAGCTCACACCCACGATAGCTACGAAGGACAGGAACACGTGCACACGCATGACGCATCCATTACATTAACTTGGCCTGTTCTCGAATGACGTACTAATTACTAACTCGAGAAGCATCTCTTCGTGACGTGCACGGCGTTTGGTTAGCACAGCCGAAGAGGATCAGATGTCTACCCTACACAATTCTACTAAGCTAGAAAATAAAAGTCAGTACGATCGATCGATACAGACGGAAACATAGAAGAGACAAAAAAATAAAAACATCGAACCAATTTTTACTGAGGTCCTAGAGATTCGGCAATCTCTCCTACTACTACTACTCAATGAAAGTATTCTTGTAAAAGTATAGCTCCTACTTAAGACCATACAAGAAATTAAACCATCCTCTCATGGTAGTACTTCTCCATTTCGACTTCAAAGCTTCAAGCCTCCCGATACCTCATAAGCTCTTTCAAGGAAGATCACCGAGCCAATGCTTCCAAACCATTTAGGAGAGGCCAATCTCTAAAAGTAATAAGCTAAAATAGATCACTTGAACCCAGCAAAGTCAATCAACTAAGTGTGATGCACAATATAGGTATAATCTACTATCTCAATCTATCACAAAGCACTCAAGATCTTCAATCAAAGCTTCAAAATGCTCTTGAGCTCAAGGATTCAAATTTCGTTTTCAGATAAAATCTCGCCTGAGACCGAAATCCGAAATTTCACCGAAATCTCGATATTTCGGACAAATCTCAGCCGAAATTCAAAAATCAAAATTCAAATCCGGTTCATTTGCAAGCGAATAAACCCGAATTTTGATCGGTTTTGCACCGGCCAAAAAGTGTGTCAAACGATGACGAAATTTTTTGAATATTTTCTGGAGTCTTGACACATTATTCATTTTCCCATAAAAATTTCAGATAATTATAAATATAATAAATTTTCAAAAATTCAAACATTGCTACTGTCCTGATAAAACGTTGACCAGCAAGTTTGAACCGAATGAAAATTATAACAACCGAGGTTAGAAAATTTGAATTTTTTGTGGATAGTCCTGACACATCCATAATATTCTCATAAAATTTTCAGATAATGATAAAACATTTTAAATTTTTAAAAATTCGGACATTGCTACTGTCCTGTTAAAAGCCTTACCATCAAACTTAAATAAAATAAAAAATAGTTCAAACCATATTAGAAAATTTTAACAATTTTTGTGGATGGTCCTGATATATAATTAATGTTTTAATAAATTTTTTAGATGATGAACAAGCTTTAAAAATTCTGACAGTGCTACGTCCTTATAAAAGCCTCATGATCAATACATAGATTTACTTTAGCAATAAAAAGTTTAGAATTTTTGAAAATTTTACATAAGAGTGCTAAGGAAATTATTAAGATCTCATAAAAATTTTGAATCATAATAACACACCAGTGAATTTATAAAATTCTTACAAAGCACTGTACCATTTATGTTCTTTCTCTTTTTGATTTTTGAAATATAAAAAATGAAGTTCAATGCTTACATAGATTTGATTAAGAAAACAAAAAATTAATTTTTTTAAAAATTTTAAAGAATGGAACTGAGGTAATTATTAATCTTTCATAAAACTTTTGGATCATTATCACAATTAAGGAAATTTATAAAATTCTGACAAGGTTACTGTCCCAATTATGTTCTTTCTTTTATTGATTTTTGAAAGATAATAAATGAATTTAAATTATTTTTAAAAATTTTATGTATGATCCTACACTACTAAATATCGTACCATAATTTTTTTAGATCATTATCAAGCTTTTACAATTTTATAAAAATCTGATAGTTTTTCTGCCGAAATTTTTAAATATCTCAAAAATTCGGGTTTTCAAAAAAAATTCATAGATGATGACTTTCTTAAGGGTTATTGGACCAAATCCAGTCAAATCTGGCCATAAAACAGCAAAATACGGTTTCAAATCCCGAAATTTCAGCCGCGTTTGGGCGAAATTAATGTAGCAATTTACATTTTTTTTAATTTTTTTTATTCGGTCCATAATTTGGATTTCGTGGTGGTCCGAAATCCGAGATTTTGACGAAAATTCACCAGTTTTTGATGAAATTTTGAACCTTGCTTGAGCTCCTCAATAGGATGGATCCTGAAATGGAGTCCCAAGAGAGCTAACTTCAATGCCTATATGGTATATATATATAGCTCCCCTCCTTAGAAATTACCCAGGAGACATAGGTATTTCAAAATACCTCTTTGAGCCAGATCATCCGACTCATTCGAATTATCTGGTTCATGCACTTCTAACGATAACAAATATAGCTATTGCACACTCTCGGATCGTTCGACTCAAGTCGAATAATTTGACCCACTTGGATTATCCATTTGGCTCGGATCATCCGAGCTAGTGTAAATTCTCAATAACACATTCGCTGTTAATTTGATTTAGATCATGCTCTGACCCACTTGGATCATCTGACTTACATCAAAATTATCTCAGACTAAGTCTCTACCAAATTGATCCGACCAATAATTCAACGTAACCCATCGGATCATCTAGATCATATTGAGCACTTCTCTACAAAATTGATCCAACATGTAATCTAGGTCACTCGGACCATTCGACTCCCACTCACTACTACAGAAAGGTTTATATTAGACGCCTCAACACAGACGGTTAGGACAAACCGTCTGTGATAAAGAACATCACTAACGGTTCTGTAGTGAAACCGTCAGTGAAACAATCACAGACGGTACTCTTCATGAACCGTCAGTGATATACATCAATATCACATACGGTTTTAGTTAAACCATGTTTGTGATAATATCACACACGATTTTAAATATGAACCGTCTGTGATAAGTTTACATCACAGACGGTTCTAACTAAGAACCGTCTGTGATATGATCTCAAACCACTATATAAACATACCGATAGAGCTTCGTAGCGCATATCCATACGTTTCGTCTCCCTCAAACCCTAGCCCCCCAGTGTTCCTCCTCCTGGGTGACCTCCTCTCTGGCGAAGTCCTCCCTAGCATCCTCCTCCCAGGCTACCTCCTTCGCACAGATCATTCACTTACCCAAGCCGACGCTTCATCTGTCGCCGACGATTCGTCCCCCGCTGCGGCGCCTCCCCCTGATGACCTCGCCGACACCCCCGGCCTCGGCGCGTCTCCGGCCGGCATCTCCCCTCGCGCCCTCGACCTCCCCTCACCGGTGGCTACATGCATCGGTCGCCCTCGAGCCCGAGGCTGTGAAGGCGACAACGACCATCCCGGCCACGAGCATCCTCCTCCCCGCCGGCTACTCCTCCTCCCCGCCGAACTCCTCGCCGGTGATCGTGAGCTCGTGTCCTTGTGTTAATAGATTAATGGTTGTGATTGTGAAGCATCATCATGTGATTTTGATTGTGAAGCATCGATATCTACCTAGGGCTTGCTTGTGATTGTGAACCAGTGTCAATTGTTATACTTGCTCTTGAATACATTGATTCTAATCATGTTGCAAATTATAAATATCATGTTGTAGACACAATAGCAATCACATTTGCTACACAGTATAAATGCGTGTGATATAGACAGTATGTCCATACATTAGTTCATATGTGACTCGTAGAAATTACATTTGCTTGATGTTGTTCAGTCAATTTGCATTATTAGAACAGTAAAACAAAGATGCATGCTTGGGTATCACATTTGCATGGATCTTTAGTAATATAATGCATTGATTGCTAGCATCTCTAGTTGCAGAATACATGATGATATTATATGGAATTTTGGATGGATTATATATGCATGCAAATCAGAACATTGGCAACCCCGAATGTGAGCTGTTGACTTATATATATTGGTTAGCTTTAATATCTTAATTTACTTGTTTGCAGTTTAGCTGTTAGTACTAACAGATAACAAAATTAATTTTAAGAAACAAAGTATACAAATACAAGGTCAGATAACCTAACCTGCTTTTCAAAATAGCCAACAACAGTGTGAGGTTGACTTATATATATTGGCAACGACCATCATGGAGTTGCCACTTTTGTGTGCTATTTTACAAATGTTTCTATTTGAAGACACCACATATACATGTGTATATGAAGCAATTGCAAGGACATGGTAGTACTTGCCTGTCAACCAATAATGTTTAGACTACACGGCATAAAATAAATTGAAAGAACATTTGATGATTTTGGAGAACTTTTTCTATCTTTCTTACCTAATCCAATTCTCCAGCACGCTACCGTCTGTGATCCTCTTTTTTTTCCCTGACACCCCAACAAAACTTCCATCATTAGTATGTGTTGTTCGAAATTTTCTTCTGCTTAGGTATTTCCGCAACGAAATTTATAAGGCACAACCAAGTTATAGATTTAGTAATTGAATATCTAAACTTTCTAGATGCATCGAGGCAACAACTTGTCTGATCAGAATCGTCTTAAAATATGAAGTTTTGTAGCAATTTCATCTCTTTCTTATTATAATATTGATGGATTCTAAGGTAAAACCTATTTCATTCCACAGTTCGTCTTGAAAGGTGTCATGCGCTGATTTATCGTTATCACTATATCCTCATCTCCGAATGAGAATACCATAGTCAGCCATGCTTCTTGAATTATAGAGTTGATTAAGTCATCGTATGGAGTTTATTAAATTATCGTATACTTGAAAATCGATTGTTTCATCGTTTAAACTCCGGCGAACTTGGTTACTGTTCCGGCAATAAATTTGGCCATCGTTTTCTGACGATGCGCTGCTCCGATTGCCCTCTAAATTGAACCATGTTCCTCTTCTCATTCCTCACATCATCAGCTTTGAGTTGTTCCAATCCATCCACTGGATCTCCTTGAACAAACCATTCTTTCGAACTCCAGTGAATTTTCGGCGAGCTCTCCCAGCCACTCCCGACCTCCATTCGGCCTAAAATGTTTACTGGAGCTTCCTCTCAGTGTCCTCTATATTGGGTAAAATCATATTTTGAAAATTCTCAACGGAGCACCACCGGCAACCATTTCTTCTCCAAGTCCGGCGAGAGATCAATTTTTGCATTCAAAAGGTCCAATCTCCTTAATCTTAAGTTCGATTGACCTCATTTTTCTTCCTAAATTCGTATAAAATTATACTCTATCTATTTGTACTAGTTTTGTATTTTATTTTAATTTATTTGAATTTAGTTTATTTTTAACGTATAGTTTTCGGAGAGCCGAAAGGACTTGCTACCAACAATCTTGATCACCTACCATTCGATCTAGGCAAGTTGCATGTCTTGACCATATTTGATCCCAGTTTTTAAATTATAATTTGTTTTAAATGTAATTGCATGCAATAATTGTATCAAATATAGTTTAAACCCAGTTTAAAATGACTAGTTACGCCCAAATTGATTTATGTCCACATTTGTAAATTTGATTCCATTATACCATTGAAACCTTAAGATTATGCTTTTAGATATATTATGATAATTAAAATGATTAGTGAAATGCTTAGACTCGCTTAGAACAAAAAATTAGGTTTTTTTGGGAATTTGTGCCAAATAAAGTATGTTAAAATGAAACTATACTTTGGATGCTCTGAAAAGTTATGATAAATGAAAATGTGGGTTTAGACTAGGGTTTGCTGAAAAGCTCGCATAGTCAATTAAGGACCGAACTTTGAGCTACTAAATGTAAAGCGCAACCGTGCTTCCACTAGTCTGGTATGGGACAGACACGGCTGTCCGTTTAGCGACATCTCATTGTTTGTTGTCTCGTTGGAGGAGGAATGTGGGTATGCTTAGTCTACCACATAGCGCAAGAGGAAGCTTCTGGACTGGGCTGTTTCAACCCTACCAGCGGTAGAAACTTAGCGGGTATAACTACATGAGATGGAGCTTTATAGGGTCCTTGTCGTGATTTTTCAATGACAACACACCAAAGAAAGTGTGTATTTAAGCAAAAGGAGATAATCATGTCTTGTGAGTAAAGTTGTACAATCTCTGCAGAGTTAAAACTAATCGATTAGCTGCACCTGCGATCATACGCATACCGAGCAAGTATTTCATAGATTAGATTTTGTTGTTTTCAAAAATGAGTTCACAAAAGTGATTTTAGGTGGTTAATTCCATTGTGGGAACGTTGGTTTAGCTCCAGGATGGACTCTTGTGTTAAAATTTATTTTAAAAAAATTCTTTAACTAAAAGTATGCCATTGAAAAATTACTTGGAGTATTAAAAAACTTGCTTTGTGCAAAATTCAACTATATAGCCTTCCTTTATCAGCTCTACATTAAAATGTATCTCCCGTGTAACTTGCGAGTACTTTCAGTACTCACCCTTGCTTTGTTGTTGTTTTAAGAGGAGTATCCCTACGATGGTGAGGACCAGGATAACTAGACCGCTGCCCCAGTTGATTGCCTGTGTAACAGCCCAAAAATGAAAGAACAGTATATAATAAAATGGAAATGAATGTTTGGATTTAAATATATTTATTTCTGAGTTTTCCTGATGTTATTGGTTTTTATTGGAATTTCTGGAATTATGCTTTGTATGAAAAGTCCAATTAATAGAATTATCAAATGGAAAATGGTAAGAAGGTAAAAGTAAAAATAAGAAAAATTACCGTCTGACCATGACCAATCTGGTAAACCAGTAAAAACACTTAGTAAAAATCTTTGGTGCTGATTTGGAGCAAAAATAAATGCCTGAATTCTTGCTTTTGACTAAAAACAGTAAAGTTTGAATTAATTAAAAGTAATAAAAATTTACCAGGAGCCCCAAAAATTACCAAAGAACCCTTAGAGCAGTAGTTACATCTGGTAAAAATCTCAGCAAATTATCATGTCGGTAAAGCCTCCTAAAAATTCAAAAACAGAGACTATTAAAAACAAGAAATCTTCATATCAGAATTTTTATAAAATATTAACTTGAGTTATTGACTTGAAATTTTTATGGAGACATCCATATAACAAAATTAATCTCGAAAAAAAGTTTGGAAAATAATTAATAATTTTTACACCTTTAAATAAATAGAATACCGAAATTTGGTTCCTGTACCAGTCCTCAATGTCAGAATTCTTATAAATTAACCATAATGTATTTTTATCTGAAAATTTATATGGACGCCGTGAACTATCATATAAACCCATTCAAAAAGTTTGGAAAATTTTCAAAATGATTTGATGGTAGTTTAATGCCCACATGGGAGCTGTCCCGGCCTGAGTCATCCTTTAAATTCAGCTCCACTCATCGACATGCGGGCCCGGCATTGAAGCGGCTTGATGCGCTGGCAGCTGAACCGGATCCTCTCTCACTACCCGTGGGGCCGGACCCACTTGTCGCCTCCTCTTCACGCTCTCGCCCCTTTCCTCTCTCGCCGAGACCACTGACGCCTCCCGTCTTCGCCGACTCTCCTCTGGTCTCAACAGATTTCCGCCGCCGGACTGGTTGCCGCTGCCACGGCGCCTCGAGGCTCCCGCGCCATACCCTGTCCATCTGCGCTATTTCTGCCGGTGAAGCTTACGCCACCTCGCCGAGCGGTCGAAACCGAACCGGCCGCAACTCCTCGTCTGCTCAAATGCCGAGCCGCCACTTTCCGTGCTATAAATACCGTGATAGCGCTGTAATCGAGAGTTCCATTTCTTCATCCGTTCTTTGAGCCGAACGCCGAGCCGGCCGCCCACCTCTTCGCCATTTTCGCCGGGCCGAGAAAAGGGGATTGGTAGAGCAAGCCAATTAGGCAATCATTCTCAAAATTTCTTTGTCCCGAGCTTCACGTGATCCATAGAGTAATCGATCAATCTTGCTTTTGTCCTTGTTTTGCCCGTAGCTAACCCATTCCGTCGTTCTTCTTCCTCGCACCGATGACTGCTGGCGCACTGCCTCCGTAGTTCTTCGCCGAGCCAACAGTGAAATAGCTTCCTTAGTCCACCGGTACTCTAGGAGCTTTACCCGGTGGAAAGATAGCCGCGGCGAGCCGTAGCTTGTTTCGGCCAGAGCGCCGCCGCCTCTACGGTGGCGACCTATTTTCGGTCACCTCCGGCAAATGGGTAGCGCCCTAGAACCGCCTTGGCACGCTGGTGCCGATGGTGCTACCCATTCCGCCGCTGGAGTTAGTTACGGCGTGGCGAGCCTTAGACCAAAAGGCCTGTTTGGTCATCGGCGGTGGGTCCGGTTGTCGATGGTACGATCGCTTGAGCCGGTTAGTCGCCGACGAAGGGCCCATCCGCTGCCGAACTGTTTGTCGCGCGCCGTCGGCGGTCACCGACTTATGGGCCACGCATTGTCACCGCAGATCGCGCCACATGGTCAGCTGGCAAAGGGGCCGACTTGTTAGTCGTGACCGGCCAATTCAAACTCATAGCGCTAAATCCAAAAGCCGCTTTCCAACTGCGAAAGCGTATTTTGAATTTCCAGTTTGAATTTCAGAAAAACCGAACCACTTCAAATGTGCATAACTTTTGGATCATCTGGCCAAAAATAGTGAAACCAATTTCTAAATTCATGAAAAATTCCGTAGATTCATAATATGCAAAAATATTTTGAAGACCATCTCTAGGAAGTTTTGAAATTCAAATTTGAATTAAAAGGCTAGAGATATGCTCTATACAAAATTTCTGTAAATAAGCTTGGAAATTAATGAAACTGATTTTTATAGAATCCCTACATTTTCAGGAACCTAGATATATAAAAATATTTAATTTTCATGCTTGTTTGAATTATCTTCTATTTAGGTTTTGCTTCCAATGCACGAGTAGTTCAAACATGTAAAATAGTATTAAGGAAACACAAAAGAAACAAAAGTTTAATTATAAATAATAGGATGGCAGTAGCATGGTTAAGTTTGATTAAGTAGGAAGTTTGGTTTGAATTGATTTTAAATCATGTAGTAATTTTTGTGCCAAATGCACCCACATATATATATATATGTGCTTTGGAAATTGAATAGCTAGAATCTAGTCTAATTGGTTCAAGTCTCAACAACCTAATAACCTAGCTTAATAAGGAATTTGTAGTTAGTAAATTTGTATCACCGTAACCTTCTCAAAAATCATGACTAAATCTAATTAGCTAGCTACCGCTAGAACTTATTTAAAACCCTTCTTGTGCAAATCACTTAAGGTTAAGTGTTTAGCGTAACCCTTAACTAGTGTTTTAATTCTTTTAATCTAAATAATTTTAGCATCTATAATTCAAGTTATAAATACTAGTATTCACAATTTTAGCCTCTTGAATTCGTAAATTCCAAACAATTAATCAGAAAAGAACCATGTTGTTATTGCATATGTATTAGCGTTCTAATCAGTATAATTATTTGCCGTGTGAAGTCTTAAAATTTATTTTACAACTCTCAAAAGGATAACCTGCTTTCTGCAGCTTTTTCTTTATTTGACTTATCGTCTGCCTTCTTTTCGCCCTTTTCTCAATTTGGATATTTACTATTCTTCCGCTTGATCGTCGTAGAGTCCGACGCCCTCAAGAGGAAGACGACGCCATCGCCGATCCGATCCGTAGCTAGACAATGAGTTGCAAGGCAAGCACCTCCTTGAACATGTCGAGCCTAATAATTTACCTACACTATGTTGTTTTTGCTTATGTACAGGCATCCGGATAGTTCTCCATAAAATGCTAATTTGGGTTAGAAAAAGTAGTTAGTCCTGTAAATTATGGTTTGCCTCAATCTGTATGAACATGTGAACCTTGTAAGCCTTAGTTGGAAAACTAGACATGCTTAATGTCATTTTGGGTATGACCGCTAGCATAAAATATCCGCTAAGTCGTTGATCGTGTTTTCAATCTTTTCAACGAATGGATGATCCTCATTTGGGAAAATGTTGCTAGTACTTTGATTAAAAACCCAAAACTAAAACTATGTTTTGATGCGGGCGATTATTGGCGATAGCCGGAGGTGCAAAGGGAATTGCACGTAGTTAGGGTGAAGTATCGCCCGTGTCAAATTAAGGACCGAGCAATGGGACGCTATAGATCCAAGAATTTCGTACAACCACGAGGGCTGGTATGGGACAGTCTTAGCCTATTAGGTTGTTTAGGTGTGGCTTTGCATCTAAGGAAGGCGGAGTAATGCATGCACATTCCGGTTCGGTCATGTCTGTAGGGGTTTACTTACCAATGCAACGGTGTACGCTTTGCCGTGAATGTAAACGTGGTGTTGGGTGTGATGTGAAAGGATCCACGTCTTGGGTGAGTGTTTCTGTTTTCATGGCGAGGGTCAAACGTCCCGGGCTGGTTCAAAGCCACATCTAAATAATGTAACGGCTCTGTATGATCTCCTCGCCGACACACCAAAGGAAGTGTGTAAGTTGGCCGGCAAAAGAGGTTGATCATTCCTTGTGGGTAAAGTGTACACCTCAGAGTGTAAGAACTAATCGATTAGCCGTGTCCACGGTTATGGACGCTATGAAGTCATTCCAATGTTAGAATGTTTTGGTACTTTTCTCGAAAACTGGTTTGAAAAGGAAACCGCTTTGCAACTAGCTTTTGGGTCAAAGGACGACTCGGGATCTATGCAATGGGTAGATCGGGTTGAAGAACTTGGATATTTGCTTATCACTTTATAATTCAAATGCCCTTTTGAAAATGAAATGTTTCAATTTATTATGTCATATCTTTAAATATCTATGCAACCGCAAAATAACCGTTAACTCCGCTTTGTTTAGCCTGCATAACTACTTTATTGCATCCACAAACACTATAAGTCTTGGCCGAGTACCAAAGTACTCAATCTTGCATCTCATTGTCTCGAGGATTTAAACTGCAAGCGCTGCACGACTCTTACTTTCACGCAGGTGCGGACTTTTGGCGATGAGTTTCTAGGTTTGCCAAGTCGCTTGCCCGAGGGTTAGCGGGCAAACCACGTGGCTTTTGGAGTTTTAATTTCTCTATTTTTTCCACTGTTGTAAGAATTTAACTCAGATAATTATTACCGCTTGTAATATATGCCTCACAAATATTTATCTTGTGGTTGTGATATGAATGTTGTAAACATGTGAGTGCTAGCCACTGATCATGGGACTAGTACGGTAATCACATGGAGGTTCCTGCTTGCAACAACGGGTCTCACACTGTGATTTAATATATTGAGTTCTACTACTAGTTTTATTCTCCTTCCGTTGTAATATTTTATTTGGTCTCATGTGCCATATTATTGTATACTCTTATTATTAATAAAGTGTGTTAGATATATTATGTTATCATCTTTCTTTGTGTGTACTAGTTTTTTCCGGACTAATACGTAATATATAGAGGATTTCTAAGTGTTTTTCTGGGTTCGACATTTAAATAGAGTTGTTGCGACCATTTTTTCTTGAATGTTATAGACTTGAATACCTCTAAAATTGTTGTTGCAACCAGAGTTTGGTATTTGTTGCAACTATCATTTTCATTTATTGCAACAAGAGTGTTCTTTTTGCATCGCTTATCTCAATTTGTTGCAAGATAAATTTTATATTGTTGCAATAGGTATGTGTTGATGTTGCATCATGGTGTTTGTTTGTTTGTTTCTTACAATATGAAGTTGTTTTGTCGTGGATACTGATTTTTTTAGTCAACTCCACAAACTCCGATAACATAAGCCATGACACTCAAAGCTCGCCATGGCATTCTTATTGGCGCCAAGCTCGCCACCAACGCTTGGCCGTGGCTCTCGCGAGCTCCACCACCGGCATCGAGCTCTGTGAGCCACTTGGTGCAACCTCGACTAGTGTCGCCATGGGGAGTCAAGCCCGAGCCTTGGGTTACTCGCTGGTATGGTCACAACCTTCTTCTCGCCATGGGGAGTCAAGCTCCGAGCCTTGGGTTACTCGCTGGTATAGTCACAACCTTCTTCTCTAATGTGTTCTCGCTACTCCTCGTCCTCTACACGCCACCTTATGGTAGACATTTTACGAAAGGAAATTAAGGATAGAAAGAGAAATGGGTGGTGATGATCGCACATCCAACAGCTTGGTTATAGCATCAAACGATGGTCAACCCGAGCTGGCCGCTGGCTCGAGGTGGAGGCTCTGGTGGCGGCCACACGGGCGGCAGCGCCATCGTGGTCATGGATGGCCACCCGAGCCATTCTCGGCGCTTTTCCGCCTAACTGTAAGTTTGAAATTCCTTTCGCCTCTTTTCTCCTCGTTTTCGTGACTTGACCGACATTCCCGTGATCCTCTCGGGGCTCATGGGGATGTCTTCCTGTGCGCCGCTCCCGGGATAAGGAAGCGCGGCGCCGCCCGGCGAGGACGGAGGTCGACTCTCCCGCAAGAAGCGGAAGGAGGAAAGGAGGAGGAAGAAAAGTAAGGAACGCTACGCTGGCGGCGCTACGCGAGGATGTGTCGAGACCACCGCTGCGGGGGACGACTTCCATCGACAATGGCGGGAGTGCCTCCGCCACCCCTATGGTGGGTTTTTTCCGACCGCCGATCGGCGGCGCCCGAAGGTGGACTCGCCGAGGGCGGCGCCACGGCCCCGTGGCCACGGATCCTCGTGGGGGTGATCTTGCGCTATGGTCGCCGCAGCTGCCTCGGCCGAGGTGGCTTGTGGAAGCGACGGCCGACTTAACACCGCGGGGGCAAGAAGAGGGCGCTGCGTACACGCACCCGCCGGCCTTGTAAGTGTATTATTATTTTATTTTGAGCATTTTTCTTTTGGCAAAGCCGCCGAGCGACTCTTGCATCTTGCAACGTGGCGCTTATACTGGGTGATCGTGGGCGTGCCACATCGCCCCGCAAGTAACGGCGCCGGTGATTTCGTGACTTGGTTGGTCGGCGAAGGTCGCGGCGGCGGCCCGAGGGCGCTGGTCGCCGAGGGGACAGAGCCCCACCCGAGGTCGTGCCCAAGAAGAATCTTCCGCGCCTCGGCGGGGACCCCTCCGGACGACGTGATCGCTGCCGAGGATGAGACAACGGCGTTGCGGTGATCGCGCCGGCCGTGGTGAGCCGGGCGACGGAGGTGCCCACCCCACGCCCCTGTGGGAGGTGCCGACCGATGCCCTCGGCCACCCTTGCCCATGGTGCTTTGACGGGTGGCGCCCCGCCCGAACCAAGCGAAGGAGGCGCGCCGCCGGTGTAATTCCCTGTCGAAAGGCCATGGGTGAGGCGAGGAGAGCGAGGGGCCACCTTCGCAAGGCGCTACTGGCGCTGGCCGAGATAGGGCAGATCCGTGAAGGTCTAGCCTCTGCTCTAAAGTCTTCCACCAGTATACTGATATGATGGTCGGGGAGTCCAAATACACGCCTGTAGGTCACCAAAAGTTCTCGATTCGCTGCACATTTTTGATAGTTCTTCCGCAAGACTAACGGAGTACCCACATTTTGCAAAGACTTATGGATCGCTTCGCAAGGCCGTCGAGCTTTGCAACAGGCCCGACACAATGGCGGTCAGCAATGAGGAGTGCAATACCGCGCTTGAGCGCGCCTAGCCCAGAGGCCTCGCGATTAGGGCGGTCGGAGGCGGTGGTGATCCGCTAAGATTTGAAGAGGCCACAAAGGCCCTTCATGATGAGCGCCAGGAGCCAAGGCTTTGAGGGCGAAGTGGCGGAATCGAGTCCTCTCGACGAGGTCACCGAGGCTAAGGATGCCGCTGTTGCCGCTGAGGGGATCGCGCAGACGCAGTAACACGCCCGCGACCGAGCGAACAAGGCTCGTGGGGACGCCGCCCGAGTTCGCCCGAGCGCGCGATCGCCGTATGAGCCGCCGAGTCAAGACTTCACACGAGGCGCCAAGTCGGAAGTCGCAATCACCAACTCCGCGCCGGTAAGTGTCTCAATTCTTCAATTAAGTTTGGGGTGCGACCACATGGCGAACTTATCCAAAATCTCCGCACCGCAGAGGCGCAGAAGAATCTGAGGCCGCCGCGGAGGCGCAGAGAACGGCTTCGCCGCCCGTGACGTGGTGATCGTGGCCCGGACGAGGCCCGGCGGCGCTTGAAGGTTGCCGAGGACGGCCGGGCCGAGATGAGCGCCGAGCCGAGGCCTCCGCAAGGCCGGCCGAGGTCTCGCGACCGCATCCTGGAGCCGGGCAGCCCGAAAGTGCCCTTGTTTCGCTACCGCCCGAAAGCGACTGAGAAGAGGCGGTGGTCACCGCGCCGCTTGAGCTTCATCGGCGCTGGTCAACACCATCTCGCATTACGACGCATCGACTCGCGGTGGTGGGGAGCGGCGAGGCTGGAACCGGATCGACGAGGAGATCGACGGTTCGAGCTCTTGGTCGAGCCAAGCGACGCCCGAGATCGCCACCGTGATCCGGCCAGCAGCCGCCTTCCAGAAGCCAGAGGCGCCAACTCTCCGCCGCCACCGGCCGCCTCGCCAAGAAGAGTAGAAAAGTTAGCTTTATCCTTCTTAGATTGTAAAGACCGTTATTTAAACAATTTTGAAATTATCAAGTCCTTAATCGCCCCTCGCCCTTTTTCGATTTAGGATGAGGTTATTTACCATAGCCCTAAGGACCGCAGGGCCACTTGTGCGTAGGTCGGGTTGTTTTGGGAGGAGCGAGGTGGATTGGAGACTTGGCTATGTTGTGTGCTAGGCGCACTTGTGAGGGATAGGAGTGTTCTAGACCGCCAGGATCTTTCCACTGGCACTTCCTTCTTCCGCAGTGCTACTTAGCAACCGTAGTCACCGGGCGAGGCCGTAACACTTGGGTTGAGAGGGTTACCGCCGATGGACCTCATGACCACCGGTCACGCACCTCATAAGCGCGTGGGATAGCCGAGTTCGTGCGGGAGGAGTGTTCCTCGCCGACCCAAAGGTCACTCCACTCGGTACTTCCTTCTTCCGCGGTGTTAGCAACCATAGCCGGGCGAGGTCGTAGCACTTGGGTCAAAGGAGTTACCGCTCGGAAGGACCTTGTGGTCGGTTGGGTCATCAACCCGCCGCAAGTGCCGACCGGGAGCACCAACGGGTGCCGAAAGGCAGCCTCTAGTGTCGCGACGGCGACTGTGTGCTTCGAAGGAAGAAGGTAAAGAGCATGCTAGGAAGAGGAAAAGAGTTTAGGGATAGAATCGCCTTAACTTTTCAATGTTCCGCATTAGGGAGGATGCGACCATCGGCGCCCTTGAGTCGGAAGGTGCCAGTGCCCGAGAACTTCCACGACGGTGAAAGGACCTCCTGTGGGGCGCCACCAGGCTTATCTTTGGTTGTCCGACCCGACGCAGAACCAAGTCGCCAATACCAAGGATCGCCCTCGAACTTGGCGGCCGTGGTAGCGCGCAGGCTTGTTGATATCCGCCGACCGCAGATTCGCCACGCCGCGCGCTTCGCCGAAATGGGTCGATGGCGCCTTGTTGCGAGGCGAGCCCCGAGCCTCATCGGGCTTGCAATCTCGGGAGCCGATTCCGTGTCAAGGCAAAACCGCTTCAAATACAACACCATAAAGAAGGGTGTGAACCCGGCCGCCCGGCCGGGCGTGGTCCGCAGACTCAGAGCACGGAGGGCAGCTCGGCTACCCAATACCGCGAAATGCTCGAGCCGATCAAGATCCGCGCTTGAGTCCTTGCAGGATCATGCCGTTAGTGCGCCGACCGCCGTTAGTCCACGGATGGGCTATCACGCCCAATCGACACGGATGTTGAAGTCGCCACAGAACTCGAAATTCCTTCCCGTGAACTGTTCCGTTGTCGGTGATGATGGAGTTTGGGACTCCAAACCTAAAAACGATGTCGCGGAAGAAGATGGCCGCTTGTACCGACGTGGCACTCACGACCGCTTGGCCTCTATCCACTTGGTGAACTTGTCTACCGCGACGAGTAGGTGGGTGAAGCCCCGGCGCTTCTCGAAGGGTTCGACCAAATCGAGTCCCCGACGCAAAAGGCCACGGATGGGATCGCTCAGAAGCTTGGCCGGGTAGATGCGTCACGAGCAAAGAACCGCATCCTTCACAAAGCGCACGATATGCTCGGCGCCCGACACAACAAGTTGGCCAAGAGAAACCTTGTCGAAAGGCCTTTCCCACAAGAGATCGGGTGTCATGCGTGGTGACCGCAGACTACTGTATGTCGCCCGCCACTGTTTTCCTTGGTCGGTCAAGATACATTTTTGGAGGACCCTGAGGGACTCCTTTGTAGAGGTCCGGGCCGATCGAACGAAGGATTTTGCCCACGGGCGAGGCGCCGGCCCTCGGCCTGGTCCTGGGAAGTGACCCGTCCACAAACGGTCGATGTAGGGCCTCCTCCGGCCGGACTCGAGTGCTAGCACACCGCGGGCAGATCCGCCAAGTTCGCCGATCGCGGCTTGGCCGGGCGACCGTGGCCGATTGGTCGGTGGCCGCCACCACCCGAGTCCACCGGACAAGGCCGCAGGAGGTCGAGATGAAGATCCCGCGGGATGTGCTCTCACGGAGGCAAGATTGGCTGTGGATCGGCCTCGCCATTGTAACGCTTGGTAGCTATGGTGAAGCTCAAACCCTTGAAGCGCTCCTCGAGCCGGGCGATTTCGACAAGACGCTGCCACGCGGGCGCCTCTGGCCCGCAGCCTTTCATGACTTGGTCGACGACAAGCTTGGAGTCCCCGTGGACGAGCCGGCGAGCACCGAGGTCGGCAGCGATCCGAGACCGCTGACGAGCCCTCGTGATCGGCAATGTTGTTGGTCGCGCCAAGAGCAACCTAATGGCGACAGCTCGTTCCCGAGCGGGGAGATGATGATTTACTCCGCGCTCGCGCCATTCTTGGTGTAAGACCCGTCAAGTACATTGTCCAAGACTCGGGTCTTCGACCACCGGTGGTGCTCGGCTTCGTCCACTCGGCGACGGTCGGCCAGAGCTCGCGATTTGATCGCCGTCCGAGGGACGATATTATGCCATGGCCGCTAAGCTCGAGCGCCCATTTGGCTATCCTTCCCGAGGCATCGCGATTGTGGATGATCTCGCCAGTGGGGACGTGGTCACCACAAAGGATGGCGTGTTGATCAAGTAGTGAACGAAGTTTCTCTTGGCGATGAGCACCGCAGAGTAACTTCGCACTGTGGTACCGAGTCTTGACTCCGGAAAGTACTCATCGATGAAGTAGACCGCCGTTGTACCTTGAGCTCACGGCCTTCTTCCGCCGCTTCCACCACGAGGGCCGCTACCGACGACTTGGGTAGTGGCAGCGATGTAGAGGAGCACGGTTCACCCGTGCCGGGCGACCAGATCGGGCGGCGAGGACAGAGGGCCTTCAAGCGGTGAGGGCCTCTCGAGCCTCGTGTCCAATCAAGCGGCCGGATTTCTTGAGCAACCAGAGCGGCATTCGCGTCACGAGGCGAGACACGAACGGCTCAAAGCCGCCAGCATCCGACACCTCGACCCCTTTGAGGTTGCCGACCGGGCCCATCCTCGCGATCGCCGAGATCTTCTCCCGATTGGCCTCGGCGCTCGCCGAGACGATGAAGCCTAAGAGCTTTCCTTTGGGGACCCCAAGACGACTTCTGGTTGAGCTTTATGCGAAACCGCCAAGGTTCGCGAAAGTCTCTTCTAGGTCGGGCGATAAGGTCGCCACCTTTCGTCTTTACGACAATATCGCCGACATATGCCTCAACGCTGCGGCCGATCCGTCATTGAAGCACGCTTGCATACATCGCCGGTATGTAGCGCGCCAAGCTCTTCAGCCGAAGGGCATTGTGACATAGCGTAACGAGCCGAACGGAGTGATGAAGGAAGTCGCGAAATGGTCGGACTCCTTTAGCGCAACTGTGGTAGCCCGAGTAGGCATCCGTAGAAGGAAAGAGACTCGCACCCAGCCGTGGAGTCGATGACTTGGTCGATGCGAGGTAAGGAATGGGTCCTGGGGCATGCTTTGTTGAGACTCGTGATAGTCAACACACATTCTCCATTGTCTGCTCTTCTTTTTACAAGTACAGGTTGGCTAGCCACCAGTGGTGGCGCACCTCTTTACTTAACCCGCCGCCAAGAGTTTGGCGATCTCTCCCTATAACCTCGCGCTTTTCCTCGTCGGCGACGCAGCGCTGGGCGATCGGCTTGAGCCCGGTCGACGCCAAGGAGTGCTCGGCGACCTCCTTTGAATGCCCGCATGCTCGGAGGACCTCCATGCGAAGACATCTTTGTTAGTGCGAGGAAGTCGACGAGCCGCTTCCTATTTGGCGGGAGCGTGGTTCGACCAAGACGGTCTTGGTCTGATCACGTGGATCGACCGCGACCTCCTTCGTCCCCCGGCGGATTTGAAGGATCCCGCCCGATTTGTCGGATTCGTGGACTGACTCGGCGCTTCCTTCCCGAGCTTGTTGAGCTCCGCAGAGGCAACGATCATCGAGGCGAGCTCAGCAATGCCGCTGGCCGCAGCTTGAAGGCAGCCGGAAGGACGATGCCGCGGTGATGACTCCATGCGTCCGCATCTTCACTTGAGGTAGGCGAGCCGGGATCGCCATGAACTTGGCGTAACATGGCCTCCCAGATGGCGTGATAGGCGCCGGAAATCCACGACCTCGAAGGTGAGGGTCTCGTGCGAAGTTTCCGCCCTCGAAGGTGACGGGCAGTCGACCGCCGAGCGGATGGGCTTGCCGCCCGGATGACGCCATGGAAAGGTGCCTTGCTTGGCCGGAGGCTTGAGCGCGGACCCCATAGCGCCGAACGCCTCAACGAGGATGTTGAGGCCGCTTCGGCCCATCGCAAGACCTTCGTGAGGCGCTGCCCGACGACGGTCGACCACCACCGGTACCTTCCCTACCGTGGACGCGATCGGGTGATCGGTCCGATCAAAGGTGATCGGAACTCCGACCACCGAAGATATTGGGGACGCCCGCGACGGTGTGGACTCGCGTAAGCGAGCTTGAGTCGACGCTTGTCGGCGCAGAGTGCCGGTCCTCCGAAGATCATGAGGCAGCCGGCCGGGCTCGGGAACTCGCCGCTCGCTTTCTTCTCCGCTGCTCGCGGGCCGCGGCGGCTTCTTTCCTTGTGCTCCAGCGCGGTGGGGACGCTAGAGAGATAGCGCCAGACTTCGCAGCCCCGGCATTTGTGCTTGACGGAGAACCCATGGTTCGGCATGGGCCGCCCATCAATTTTTCGGTGGTCTGGCGACGGCCGGCCGCTACCGCCGCTAAGGTATGGGCCGATCGTGGCGACCACTTTGGTCTCACTTGACCGCTTCTCGCGCCGCCTCGCTTGTCGGCGGCCGAGGAGACCGGCTTGACGCCGGCTCGCTGGGCCTTTCTCCTTCGGAAAATAGCCCCTACGGCCTCGCCGAGGCGTGGTTGGTGGCGATGTCGAGGAGTTCCTGCAGGTCCCGGGCTTGAGGCACCCCACCAGCACCAAGGCCTTGCAGAGGTGTCAGATGAAGGCTCCCACGACATCGGCGCGGAGATGTCGGGAGCTGTTGTAATCGGGCGGAAAACCACGGATGTAGTCCCGAGGGTTTCGTCTGCCGCTTGCAGCCCTTCAGTCTCAGGAGTTTCGTGGCGCTTGTAAGTGCCCCGAAGTTACCGACGAAGAGATTCTTCAAGTCACCCCGCCTCGATAGCTTTTTGGGCAGGTACTGAGCCAGCTCGAGCCGAGTCCGGAGGTAGATGGGGAGGTACCGGATGATGAAGAGATCATCCGTCGCTTCCCACACCCGCATGCGAGCCGGCATCTTGAGCCGCACACCGGGTTGGTGGCCCCGTGTACTTGGTAATGTTGGTAGGCGCCGGACCGGCGGGGAAATCTACCGCGGATCTCTGGCAAAAAGCCCGTGGTCCAGACCATCGTGGCTCGGCCGCGTAGTGGCGCCACCATCCGCAACACGTGAGTGGGCGCGCCCTCCGCCATTTTCTTCGCGCCGAGGGTGGCGCGATGTCGAGGGCATTACCGAGGCGCCGCGCACCGGGCACGTGAGGCCCGGTGGTGCGGTCTTGGCCGCACCCACCGGCTCGCCGCTGGGCAGACGGGCCCGCGGGCCTGGTAGCGCCGGTGGTAGGAGCCGGAGGCTCGTGATAAAGCCGCACGGTCGCACGCTTCCACCACCGGGTTCCGTAGGTAGCTCGCCTCCGGTTTGCGGGCTCCTAAGGCCTCGAGCAAGATTACGCCGCAGCCACGCTTTGGCTCGCGTGAGGGAAAACCGGGGCGCGGATTCGCCCCACCTTGTGGTGCTTTTGGCACGCGCTGCAGGCGCTGCCGCCAAAGACTTGCATCGGCTCGGGCTCGCCCCGCCTGTGTTGGCTCGAGCCGGCCGAGCTCACCTTCGCTTCCTCCGCTGCCGTTGAGCTCGGCCAAGGCGAGCTCGAAGGCTGCTCAACAAGCCTGCACGGTATTCCCCCCGCGCCTCGCTCGGCGCGGACGGGGACCGTCAGAGCCGCGTGGCTACGACCAATCGGCAGGCTCGCCACGCTGCACTCGCGAGTGCCGTCACGGGCGGATACTCCGCCGGAAGCCGAGCCGTGGTCGAAGAGTCTTCCAAAGAACTCGTGGACTGAGGTTGGCATGTAGCCGCCATCGCCACTCGGCCGTGAGCCTACGGGTGACATGGTCACCCGCCTGCCTATGGGAGCCACGACCGCGCGAGCACTTCGTTCCGGCCGGGCTCGCAGGGCGCCTGCCGAGCTTACGGCCGCCGAGAGGACGCCTAAGCTCTCGGGGCGCTGTTTTCCGAGACGGCGGACGAAGCGTGAGCTCTCCGTCGGGGTGACGGCGGTCGAGGAGCCGGCGATCCGGCTCCCGCCGCAGCCATGCCGCCGCAGCGGTGGATGCCATCGGGAGATAAACGGAACCGGAGATGGTGATGAAGACGCGCAAGTCCCCTACCGGCGCTACCAACCGCTTGCGCGGAGCGCCGCAAGTAAAATTTGTAAGTCTAGGGGTCGCGCTCCACTTCAATGGTTAGACTCGTGAGTCCAAGATGTATACCGTTCGGCCAAGGTCCCTACCCGCATCGTGTGTGGTGGTGTTGTATTACTCTTGGTACGTATGATCGCACAAAGTTTTACAAGCGAGAATGCCAATGGCTTAGCGAGAGGAGTTTGATAGCGCTCTCTCCTTTCTTGTTCTTTGTTCTGTTTTTCTCTCGATCGCTTAGCCCCGCCTCCTTTTATACAAAAGGAAGGGGCAGTTACATCGAGAGTTAGAGGAAGCGAGGCGACCCACGCTAGGAGCTCCGGCCCTTCGCCCCGTGGATCGTCGCCACCCGCCTTGCCCATGCCGGGTTGGTAGCCTTGGTGGTCGTGGAGGTTAGGTATTTCCGGAAGTAGCGTGACGGCCCTCTGTGATCCTTGCGACGCCGACGCCGAGGTGCGTGACGCCGTGTCGCCGGGAGGAGCGTGGCGCCGGCCGACGTGACCGCTGATGGGCCGGAAGCTTTGTCTTCTACAAATACCGATCTTCTTGGGAAGGAGCCACCGCCTCGTGATAGTCGCCCGATTGACTTTGTCCGAGGGTACGTGGCGTGAGGTCGGTGAGGACTTGACACGCCGCACTCTGCTGCTCACCACCTTGGTTTGGTCGAGTCGGGAGATCCCGCCCGCCAAGAGGGGGTCGGGATCGCCGTTCTGGTCGGATTCGCTTCCCCGGCCGGTCGGAAGCGGATGCCTTCGCGTCTCGCAGTGAATCGATCTACGCGGTCGCAAAAGCGCCTGCTATCGAGATATGCTTGAGGTCACCGCTCGCTGTTTCGGTCGTTGGGGTATCCTTTTTATTAGTATTCGTCAATAGGTTTTCCCTAGAAGCTTTATGTTAAAGGAATAAATTTGTAAAATAGTTGGTGTGTGTATGTATCCCTAATAATTGCATGAAATGCTTTTGGTATTGTAAATTTTTAAGTTGTATCTCTTTTGCATGAATAATAATAATGGATTTTCCCTCGTAAATTGTAACTATGGGGTGAAAATTTTCGATGAGAAAATCCAAAAAAAAAATTGAAGGATCAATAAATAAAAGGTCATTAGAGGCGATAGTTAAACTATGAACTTTAGAGCGAACATGTGCTGGGTACATTTGAAATCTTACTCTAGTCTTTGTCGCGTACTAAAGTGGTACTAATTTCAGGATGAGGCCGACCAGGTCACTCGATCGGATCCTGGAAACTGATGCACCGCAGATACTCGCGATCCCGCAGCGAGTGTCTCAACACCGCACAACCTAATCCTCAACATCCTACAACAAGAGCCTCGACATCTCAACAGCCCGCCAAGATGCCCCCGTCCCATCTCCGGCTAGGGATGAGGTTCATGAGGAACACCGCCTCCACCCCTACCATGGCTCAAGTGCCGGCTTTGATTGAACAAGGGAGGCAAAGCGAATACTCGACATCGCAGCAGATAGCCCGTAACACCGCAGCCAAGGTGTCGCCTGTGGAGGAAATGGTGGAGCTCCTCAAGTGTCCAAGTTGAATGAGTTCCTAAGGACCCACCACCACCTTTCTCCCTTCTCGCGAGCCCCTTGATGCGATGATTGGTTGCGGGTCAGGAAAGCAAGTTAGAAATTGCTCACAGATGAGAGGGAGAAGGTCCTATATGCCTCTTATCGCTGGGTGTGGACCGCAGCAGCTTGGTGGAGAACTACCAAAGGGTGCTACTGTAAGGTCGGGTGGTTTTATGGCCTGAGTTTAGAGCTGCATTCCGCCGCACCCACATTCCACCAAGCAGATTGAAGTGAAAAAGCGGGAGTTCCTGGATCTTAAGCAAGGCTCGATGACAGTGATGGAGTACCTGCACCATTTCAATCACCACAAGATATGCCACATATGAAGTAGCTAATGAGGCAAGAAGGATTGAGAGATTTAGGAAAATCTAAATGAAGAGATCAAGTGGGCCTTGATTGCCCAAGACATTGACGACTTCCAAACTCCGTGGACAAGGCCGTAAGAGTGGAGCACGGCAAATGCAGCAGGATGGAGAGCCGCAAGCGCAAGTGGCTTGCGCGTAGCTCATCCGAGCCGGATCATCTAGGTTACAAGGGTGGCAATGACCGGCTTTCGCCGACCACCACCACCGCCAAAGACCAAGAGCCCAACGACCGACTTCTCGCACTCAGAGGTCTCGTGGTCGCTACTCGCTTTGTACAATGACACCGCAGCAACTGCTCGCCAAAGGCAACAGCCTTAGACCGCCACGCCGTTGCCCGTAAGAAGGCGCCCAATGTCACGTGTTTCCATTGCAATGAGCGTGGACATTACGCCGCTTGTCCCAAGAAGAAGATCGGGCAACCTCACCCACAAGCTCAAGGCCGACTCAAGGATCGACGCCACCACCGCGCAAGGCGGAATGTTGGACGCTTCACCATATGACGATCAAGAGGCGCAGGAGGCATCGACGCTGTGCTTGGTATGTTCCTTGTGCAATATGTGCCTACATTGGTTTTGTTTGACTCGAGATTCTCATTCTTTTATCTCCAAGAAGTTTTCAACAAAACAAGTTGGAAGTTTTCTCGCTGCCCACTCGCATGAGTGTGCAATCACCGATCCACTATTATAATCGCTAGTTTCGCTCGAGTTAACATAGAAATTAATGGGGTTACATTTTATGCCGATCTCATCCTAATAGAAACATCCGCTAGATGTGATCTTAGGCATGGATTGGTTGGCCAAACATAAGGGTTGCATAAACTGCATCGATCGATCTATATCTCTCGTAAATCATGATGGAATATCCGTGGAATTTGCCTCAAGTGTCAATGAATTAGCATCTCACCAAATCCGTGTTTAGCATCCACGCTTGAATTGAGAAATGTACCAATAGTTAATGAATTTCCGAGGTATTTCCTCTGAATTGCCGTGAGTGCCTCCGATCGAGAAATGGAGTTCATCATTGACTTGGTGCCGGACGCACCAATATCAAAGCGCCCATATAGGATGCCCACAAATGAATTAGTGGAACCAAAAAGCAACTCAAGGAACAATTGGACAAGGGATTTATTCGCCCCAAGACATCACCCCGGGAAGTCCTGTTCTTTGTCAAGAAAAAGGACAATAGTCTCATGCATGTGTGTAGACTACCGTGCCTTAAATGAAGTAACCATCAAGAATAAATATCCGTTACCCTTGATTGATGATCTATTTGATCAATTAAATGGGGCACAAATTTTCCAAGATAGACTTGAAGTTGGGGTATTTCAACTAAAAGTCGCACCATCGACATCCCTAAGATCGCCTTCACTACCCGCTACGGATTATATGAATACATCGTGATGTCCTTTGGGCTCACTAATGCTCCGCAAGCTTCATGAGCTTAATGAATAAGATTTTCATGGAGTATCCGATAAGTTTGTAGTGGTATTTATTGATGACATCCTCGATATATTCCAAGATCAAGAAGAGCATAAGCAAGATTTGCACATGGCCTCAAGAAACTCCGAGAAAATAAATTATATGCCAAGTTCGAGAAATGTGAGTTTTGCTGAAAGAAGTGGCATTTCTGCATGTTTTATCAGAGGCGAGTTGTCGCCGACTCAAGTAAAGTGCAAGCGTGTTGGCTTGGGAAAGGCCACAATCATCCCAAAATTTGAAGTTTTCTGGCTTTGCTTGCTATTACCGCGGTTTATTGAGAACTTCTAAGGTAGCCAAACCACTCACGCAACTTTTAAAGAAAGAAAAGAAGTTCGAATGGACTTCGACAGAATGAGTTTCCGTGGTTAAAAGAAAAGCTAACCTCCGCCTCACCCTCATACTACCGTGATATTCATAAGGATTTTGAAGTATATTGTGATGCATCCTCCAAGGGTTGGGATGTGTATTAATGCAAGAAGGCCGGGTTGTCGCTATGCCTCTCGACAACTTCGCCCTCATGAGCGTAACTACCCTACTCATGACCTTGAATTGGCCGTGGTTCATGCTCTTAAAATCAAGCGATTATCTTATTGGGAATAGGACGGAGATCTATACCGATCATAAAAGTCTTAAGTACTTCTTTACCCAACCGTAATTGAATTTGAGACAAAGAAGGTGGTCGAGTCGATCAAAGACTATGACATAGGTCTTCATTACCATCCCGTAAGGCTAATGTCGAGTCGACGCCTTAGTCTAAGTTGTATTGTGTGCTAGATCCTCGCCATCCGACCTAATCAATGCCTTCCAAAAGCTCAATTTGAATCTAGTGGAAATGGATATGTGCCGCCTCCAACTTCACCAACTCTTAAAAATCGATTAAGGATGCTCAACTCCGTGATGAAGCCATTATAGAAATACGGAATCATTCAATTGGGGGCATAAATGCCGAGTTCACGTAAAGTCCAAATGGGGTAATTATGAAAGGAACTCGCATTTGTGTGCCCAATAGTTCGATATCAAGAAGTTGATTCTATCCAAGCCCATGAGTCACCATTATCTATTCATCCGGCAGACTAAAATGTATCAAGACCTTAAGAAAGAATATTGGTGGCCCGGATGAAGAAGGATATCGCCGAGTATATCGCGAATGCGATGTATGCCGGCGTGTCAAAGTCGAACATCAACGCCCACCGGTCTACTCCAACCATTGCAAATTCCGAATGGAAGTGGATGATGTCAGATGGACTTCATTATCGCCTTCCCGACTAAAAGGAAATGACTCCATTTGGGTTGTCATTGATCGACTAACCAAAGTGGCTCATTTTATTCCACCAAGACCACATATTCGAGACAAGTTGGCGTAACTTTACATTAGCAATATTGTGCGTTTGCACGGGTTCCAAAACAATTGTTTCGGATCGGGATCGCAATTCACATCCCGCTTTTGGGAAAAATTGCATGGTCTCTGGGGACTAAATTGACTTTCAAGATCGCTATCATCCCTGCATCGATGGTCGATCGAAAGAACGAATCAAATCTCGAAGATATGTTAAGGGCCTGTGTGCTAACTTATAGCACAAATTGGGAGAAGTGCTTAACCTTTGCAGAGTTCTCCTACAATAATGGTTTTCAAGCTAGCCTACAAATGTCACCATTTGAAGCCCTTTATGGAAGAAAGTGCCGAACTCCACTTTTCTGGTCTGAAGTGGGGGAAAGACAGTTCTTTTGCCCAGATTCAATAAATGAGGCCCAAGAACATGTGGACTTGATACGAAGCCGATTGAGGGAAGCCCAATCCCGCCAGAAGAGCTATGCCGACACTCGTCGACGTGACTTGAGCTTTGAGATTGATGACTATGTCATCTTAAGGTTTCACTCTTCGCTGAATCCGCCGATTCCAAGTTCGAGGCAAGCTAGCCCCTCGATATATTGGTCCATATCGTATACTAGATAAGATGGGAGAAAAAGCATACAAGTTGGAACTACCATCTCAACTATCTAGTGTACACAATGTCTTCCATGTGTCGCAGCTTAAGAAGTGTCTTCGCATCCCGGGTGAACTTACTCAGTTGGAAGAGATTGAACTCCACCGATCTAACCTATCGTGAGCACCCGCTAAAATTCTCAAGAAGCGTAAAGGCGCATTCGAATAAAGTTCATAAAATGATAAAGGTACAGGGGGTAACCATACGGAAGAAGAAGCGACTTGGGAACAGGAGGATAAGCTTAAAGAAGAATTTCCGATTTTTTAGGTCCTTTTCGCTTTTAGACTCGCCAAATCTCTGGCGAGATTTGTAAGGGGGTAGATTTGTAATGCCCAAAAATGAAAGAACAGTATATAATAAAATGGAAATGAATGTTTGGATTTAAATGTATTTATTTCTGAGTTTTCCTGATGTTATTGGTTTTATTGGAATTTCTGAATTATGCTTTGTATGAAAAGTCCAATTAATAGAATTATCAAATGAAAATAGTAAGAAGGTAAAAGTAAAATAAGAAAAATTACCATCTGACCATGACCAATCTGGTAAACCAGTAAAACACTTAGTAAAAATCTTTGGTGCTGATTTGGAGCAAAATAAATGCCCGAATTCTTGCTTTTGACTAAAAACAGTAAAGTTTGAATTAATTAAAAGTAATAAAAATTTACCAGGAGCCCCAAAAATTACCAAAGAACCCTTAGAGCAGTAGTTACATCTGGTAAAAATCTCAGCAAATTATCATGTCGGTAAAGCCTCCTAAAAATTCAAAAACAGAGACTATTAAAAACAAGAAATCTTCATGTCAGAATTTTTATAAAATATGCACTTGAGTTATTGACTTGACATTTTTATGGAGACATACATATGACAAAATTAACCTCCAAAAAAAGTTTGGAAAATAATTAATAATTTTTACACCTTTAAATAAATAGAATACCGAAATTTGGTTCCTGTACCAGTCCTCAATGTCAGAATTCTTATAAATTAACCATAATGTATTTTTATCTGAAAATTTATATGGACGCCTTGAACTACCATATAAACCCATTAAAAAAGTTTCGAAAATTTTCAAAATGATTTGATGGTAGTTTAATGCCCACATGGGGGCTGTCCCGGCCTGAGTCATCCTTTAAATTCAGCTCCACTCACTGACATGCGGGCCTGGGCATTGAAGCGGCTTGATGCGCTGGTAGCTGAACCGGATCCTCTCTCACTACCCGTGGGCCGGACCCACTTGTCGCCTCCTCTTCACGCTCGCCTTTCCTCTCGCCGAGACCACCGACGCCTCCCGAAGTTCGCGACTTCCTCTGCCTCGGCAAGATTTCACGCCGCCGGACTGGTTGCCACCGCCACGGCGCCTCGAGGCTCCCGCGCCATACCCCGGTCCATCCTCGCCATTTCCTCGCCGTGAAGCTGCGCCACTCGCCGAGCGGCCGAAACCGAACCGCCGCAACTCCTCGTCTGCTCAAATGCCGGAGCCGCCACTTTCCGTGCTATAAATATCGTGATAGCGCTGCACCGAGAGTTCCATTTCTTCATCCGCTTTTGAGCCGAACGCTAGAGCCGCCGCCCACCTCTTCGCCATTTTCGCCGGCCGAGAAAAGGGGGATTGGTAGAGCAAGCCAATTAGGCAATCATTCTCAAAATTTCTTTGTCCCGTAGCTTCGCGTGATCCATAGAGTATCGATCAATCTTGCTTTTGTCCTTGTTTTGCCCGTAGCTAACCCATTCCGCCGCTCTTCTTCCTCGCGTCGGTGATCGCTGGCACTGCCTCCTGTAGTTCTTCGCCGCGCCAACAGTGAAATAGCTTCCCCTTAGTCCACTGGTACTCTAGGAGCTTTTACCCGGTGGAAAGATAGCCGGCGGCGAGCCGTAGCTTGCTCGGCCGGAGCGCCGCCGCCCCTCTACGGTGGCGACCTATTTTCTGGCCACCTCCCGGCGAATGGGTAGCGTCCCTAGAACCGCCTTGGCACGCTGGTGCTGATGGTGCTACCCATTCCGCCGCCGGAGTTAGTTCACGGCGGCGAGCCTTAGACCAAAAGGCCCTGCTGGTCACCGCCGGGGTCCGGTTGTCGCGGGCGCAGCCGCTTGAGCCGGTTAGTCGCCGACGAGCGGGCCCATCCGCTGGCCGAACCGTGTTTGTGCGCTGGCCGCCGCGGCGGTCACCGACTTGCGGCCACGCACCGCTACCGCAGACGCGCCATGGCTGGCTGGCAAAGGGCCGACTTGTCGGGCCGTGACCGCCGAATTCAAACTCAGCGCTAAATCCAAAAGCCGCTTCAATCGCGAAAGCGTATTTTGAATTTCCAGCTTGAATTTCAAAACCGAACCACTTCAAATGTGCATAACTTTTGGATCATCCGCCAAAAATAGTGAAACTAATTTCTAAATTCATGAAAATTCGTAGATTCATAATATGCAAAATATTTTGAAGACCATCTCTAGGAAGTTTTGAAATTCAAATTTGAATTAAAAGGCTAGAGATATGCTCTATACAAAATTTCAGAAATAAGCTTGGAAATTAATGAAACTGATTTTTATAGAATCCCTACATTTTCAGGAACCTAGATATATAAAAATATTTAATTTTCATGCTTGTTTGAATTATCTTCTATTTAGGTTTTGCTTCCAATGCACGAGTAGTTCAAACATGTAAAATAGTATTAAGGAAACACAAAAGAAACAAAAGTTTAATTATAAATAATAGGATGGCAGTAGCATGGTTAAGTTTGATTAAGTAGGAAGTTTGGTTTGAATTGATTTTAAATCATGTAGTAATTTTTGTGCCAAATGCACCCACATATATATATATATGTGCTTTGGAAATTGAATAGCTAGAATCTAGTCTAATTGGTTCAAGTCTCGAACAACCGAATAACCTAGCTTAATAAGGAATTTGTAGTTAGTAAATTTGTATCACCAGAACCTTCTCAAAAATCATGACTAAATCTAATTAGCTAGCTACCAGTTAGAACTTATTTAAAACCCTTCTTGTGCAAATCACTTAAGGTTAAGTGTTTAGCGTAACCCTTAACTAGTGTTTTAATTCTTTTAATCTAAATAATTTTAGCATCTATAATTCGAAGTTATAAATACTAGTATTCACAATTTTAGCCTCTTGAATTGTAAATTCCAAACAATTAATCTGTAAAAGAACCATGTTGTTATTGCATATGTATTAGCGTTCTAACTGTATAATTATTTGCCGTGTGAAGTCTTAAAAATTTATTTTACAACTCTCAAAAGGATAACCCTGTTTTCTGCAGTTTTTCTTTATTTGACTTACTGTCTGTCTTCTTTTCGCCCTTTTCTGAATTTGGATATTTACTATTCTTCCGCTTGATCGTCGTGTAGAGTCCGACGCCCTCGAAGAGGAAGACGACGCCATCGCCGATCCGCATCCGAGCTAGACAATGAGTTGCAAGGCAAGCACCTCCTTGAACATGTCGAGCCTAATAATTTACCTACACTATGTTGTTTTTGCTTATGTACAAGCATCCGGATAGTTCTCCTAAAAATGCTAATTTGGGTTAGAAACAAGAGTTAGTCCCGTAAATTATGGTTTGCCTCAATCTGATGAACATGTGAACCTTGTAAGCCTTAGTTGGAAAACTAGACATGCTTAATGTCATTTTGGGTATGACCGCTAGCATAAAATATCCGCTAAGTCGTTGATCGTGTTTTCAATCTTTTCAACGAATGGATGATCCTCATTTGGGAAAATGTTGCTAGTACTTTGATTAAAAACCCAAAACTAAAACTATGTTTTGATGCGCGATTATTAGCGATAGCCGGAGGTGCAAAGGAATTGCACGTAGTTAGGTGAAGTATCGCCCGTGTCAAATTAAGGACCGAGCAATGGGACGCTATAGATCCAAGAATTTCGTACAACCACGAGGGCTGGTATGGGACAGTCTTAGCCTATTAGGTTGTTTAGGTGTGGCTTTGCATCTAAGGAAGGCGGGAGTAATGCACAGACATTCCGTTCGGTCTGTCTCAGGGGGTTTACTTACCAATGCAACGGTACGCCTTGCCGTGAATGTAAACGTGGTGTTGGGTGTGATGTGAAAGGATCCACGCCTTGGGTGAGTGTTTCGCTTTCATGGCGAGGGTCAAACGCCCCGGCTGGTTCAAAGCCACATCTAAATAATGTAACGGCTCAGATGATCTCTCGCCGACACACCAAAGGAAGTGTGTGTTGGCCCGCAAAAGAGGTTGATCATTCCTTGTGGGTAAAGTGTACACCTCTGCAGAGTGTAAGAACTAATCGATTAGCCGTGTCCACGGTTATGGACGCTGGTGAAGTCATTCCAATGTTAGAATGTTTTGGTACTTTTCTCGAAAAACTGGTTTGAAAAGGAAACCGCTTTGCAACTAGCTTTTTGGGTCAAAGGACGACTCGAGGATCTATGCAATGGGTAGATCGGGTTGAAGAACTTGGATATTTGCTTATCACTTTATAATTCAAATGCCCTTTTGAAAATGAAATGTTTCAATTTATTATGTCATATCTTTAAATATCTATGCAATCGCAAAATAACCGTTAACTGCCTTGTTTAGCTCGCATAACTACTTTATTGCATCCACAAACACTATAAGTCTTGGCCGAGTACCAAAGTACTCAATCTTGCATCCGCCTCGTAGGACGAAACTCTACGGCGCTGCACGACTCTTACTTTCACGCAGGTGCGGGACTTTGGCGATGAGTTTCTAGGTTTGCCAAGTCGCTTGCCCGAGGGTTAGCGGCAAACCACGTGGCTTTTGGAGTTTTAATTTCTCTATTTTTCCATTGTTGTAAGAATTTAACTCAGATAATTATTACCGCTTGTAATATATGCTCACAAATATTTATCTTGTGGTTGTGATATGAATGTTGTAAACATGTGAGTGCTAGCCACTGATCATGGGACTAGTACGGTAATCACATGGAGGTTCCTGTTTGCAACAACGGGGTCTCACAGCCTGTGACGAATATATTGAGTTCTACTACTAGTTTTATTCTCCTTCCGTTGTAATATTTTATTTGGTCTGCGTGCCATATTATTGTATACTCTTATTATTAATAAAGTGTGTTAGATATATTATGTTATCATCTTTGCTGTGTGTACTAGTTTTTTCTGGACTAATACAGAATATATAGAGGATTTCGGAAGTGTTTTTTCGGGGTTCGACATTTAAATAGAGTTGTTGCAGCCATTTTTTCTTGAATGTTATAGACTTGAATACCTCTAAAATTGTTGTTGCAACCAGAGTTTGGTATTTGTTGCAACTATCATTTTCATTTATTGCAACAAGAGTGTTCTTTTTTGCATCAGTTATCTCAATTTGTTGCAAGATAAATTTTATATTGTTGCAATAGGTATGTGTTGATGTTGCATCATGGTGTTTGTTTGTTTGTTTCTTACAATATGAAGTTGTTTTGTCGTGGATACTCGATTTTTTTAGTCAACTCCACAAACTCCGATAACATAAGCCATGACACTCAAAGCTCTGCCATGGCATTCTTATTGGCGCTCAAGCTCTGCCACCAACGTCGGTCGTGGCCTCTGCGAGCTCCACCACCGGCATCGAGCTCCGTAGCCACTTGGTGCAACCTCGACTAGTGTCGCCATGGGGAGTCAAGCTCCGAGCCTTGGGTTACTCGTTGGTATGGTCACAACCTTCTTCTCGCCATGGGGAGTCAAGCTCCGAGCCTTGGGTTACTCGTTGGTATAGTCACAACCTTCTTCTCTAACAGGTTCTGCTACTCCCCGTCCTCTACACGCCACCTTATGGTAGACATTTTACAGAAAGGAAATTAAGGATAGAAAGAGAAATGGGTGGTGATGATCGCACATCCAACAGTTGGTTATAGCATCAAACGATGGAAAGAAGTGTAGGGAGCTAGCGCCCGAAGCGAGCGCTAGTCGTTCCCAAAACAAAAAGGAGAAGCAACGTTCCTCTCTTCTAGCTAGTACGGAACATTCATATCCTAGGTAGTCATCAGATTTTTCACGAGAAGAACAATGAAAGCGTAGGGAGATCGATCATGGTAAATTATTACGTGGGGCATCATGGGCCGTTCAATTTCTGTCCTAGAAGATCAGACGGACCCCCCTATGTATATAAAGTCCTGAAACGGTAGTCATCAAATCAAATGCTCAGGGCGCATGAAGGGAAAAAATATGGACTTCTACCACCGCACGAAGTACTCATGGCACAGTGCAAGCATACCACTACTAGCTAGTCAGTAGCTAGCTGCTGCTTCATTACAAGTGTGCAGAACTGAACATGCATGCACGCAAAGTTAAGCAGCAAATTAAGTACTAGCACAGACAGTCATGCAAGCCTGTACATATATACTTGCATACATGTTTATACTTCTATACCTTTAATCTCCACAATAAACTTATAATAAGAGAGTATATGCAAAAGAAATGTACGCGTATGTCAGAGAGGAGTATATATGTTCAAACTCAATAACCATTGTTTCAATCTATTCCCCAAGGTTAGAAGTAGGGGCATGTTTTGGCTAGCTCAATTCCTAGTATGAACCCTTCAAGAAAAACTCCTAGCCAGTCTGAAGTACGGAATAGCTACCTTTAATTTATGGATTGCAGGATCATGGAACATGTCTTGAATTCGTTAGGTCAGCATTTACTCATTTTTGTACGGTAGCAAGTTAAGACCATGCCCATGACTTATCAAAGAAACGCATGCAAGTTTATGTGTACATGGTTTCAGGCAAGAACACCTCATCACATGCACGGATATGGCAAAATAATAATGAAATCAGAAGTAGTAGCTACCTTAGCATGCTCGTCCATGCATGAGAGTAAGACAGATAAACTACGCAATAATACTGCTACCTCACCTCTATTCCATTGCAGTAGCAATAAATGAAGGACATGGAAGCGAATATACGGTGATGTTCTCCCCTTCTACTACGGATTGACGCACGGTAAGAACAAACCGTGGAGCTCAAGATAGATAGCGCTTCGGACAAGTAGATAGAACCATCAAAAGTTCTAATGCCCTAGGCGCTATCCCTCCTGAGCTTCAAGGATTGCTCGTACCTTTTGCAGCTCCTCCTTCCACACACTGCTACACTCTATTTTTTGATACGGAATGGTGGAAGAAGGAAAGCTAAAGCAAAAGAAGCGATAGCCATGAGATGCAGGATGCAAGAGGAGCTCTTACAGAGAGGGAGGGAGGGATCAGGTGGTGAACCGCATATGTGGCTAGAGAGAACACACATTTTCCGGTGAAGTGGTAGAAGGGAGGATGGATTGGCTCTAAGGGTGGGTTGCCCTATTTATAGTGAGAGGCTCGTCTCTTTCTCTCTCCCTCGTTCCTGTGTATGTGAACTGTGAAATGGGACAACTGTCGCATATCTTGAGGTAGGTACGGGGGAGGGAGAAGGAGCGGGGGAGCTAGCATAGTCAGGCTCTCTCTGATCGATCTGTGTTCTCCCTTGCTTTTAATTGCAGCAAGGTGCACTACTGCCACTGCATGCTTGGGTGGCTATGGCCTTTCAACTGCATGGACCCTAGCTGCCCTAATAAAGTGTGGTGCACTGGTGCCATCCATCACTTGGTACCACGCCCTCATTTCATCTTTCTCCATCCTTGTACCATTTTCCCATATCAATAACAACATGACAGGTGCTAAAGACAAGGGTATTGGCCACGCATAAATGAGAAAAACCGGTACAGTGCTAGCTAGCATGCATGTAAGATATCTGACAATAAATCATTTCCACCAATGTACGTAATCCCTTTGACCAGAGTATCACAAAGATGCGATCGAGTATATATGTAATATGCTTTGCAATTATCGGCAACGGTACATGCTATACTACCTACCACCCAAAGAAATACTACAACATCGAAGTATAACTTATCTATTAAAGCTGAAGAGATTGGCGTTCATTCGGCCGGGACGTCACTTGAATTTTCACCGCCGCCCGTCTCTTTCGTCGGTACAGATCCGATGTCCACGGTCCTCGAGGACCGACCGTAAGTGCATTGCCTCCGCCGCCGCTTCTGTCCGCTTCCTCTTCCGTGTCGGCCCACCTTGCCTCCATCCTGTTGCTCCCCCCTTGTGCGCTCCACCCCTTTTGTCGTCCGCTCTATCGGCCGCCCATGCGACTCTGGTGTGTGCCACCCCCACCGAGGCCAGGGAGAGTGCCCACCAGCGGAGTGGAGGCCTCTCTCTGCTGTGGATCGATTTCGCCTCGCGCCTCAACTGGTTCTTTGAGATGCTATTCTGCTGCTTGGTTCTTGATTTGTCCGAGAGTTCAATCCGTGCGGTGTAATGGTTTGAACTTTTTTTTGCCTGGATGGATCGATTTCATCTCGCCTCAGAGTCTGGTGATTTGTGTGATTTGTGCGATAGCTCAATCCGTGAAGCGTAATCGTATTAACCTCTTTTTTTTTGCTTAAGCGTTCTTGGAGTGTGGTGTTCTTTCTTCGTGTTTTCGAAGTTGTTAGGCTCCTGAGTCTGTGTTCTCCCACTTTTGTTGTCAAATAGACTCGGTGTCCTTTTTAACATAAAAAAGAGGAAGCTTCCCACATGCAGGGAACAGTTCAAAAGAAATGTAAGTCGAATTTTTTTTTGTAATTTGTTTGTTTCTTTGCTACCGTGGGATGGCTTTTCTAGAGATGCTTTTTCATTTTTCTAATTGTAACAGCCTCAAAAATCATAAAATAAAGAAAAATGAAATAAAAATCTTTTGTGTATTATTTTCGAAATTTCTGAATTTTCTAGATTTTCTGAATATTCTTTTGGCTTTTCTTTAATGCAAGAAAGTGAAACAAAGAATATGGTAAATAGAAAATGGTAAAAGTAAAAATGTTAATTCAACAAAATTTACCAAAGTTTCTAAAATATCTGAGGTCTCTTCTCAGCTTGCTTAAGTCGGTGGGTAAGCTGAATTAATAAAATAACAATTAATCAAAGATAATCATGAGTAAATATCTCAGGGTAAAATGGTAAAACAATTTGGTAAAATATCTGTAAGTCATCCTGACCCAAAATTTTTATCTTGCCGACATCAAAACAGTATCAACCTTCAGTAAAAATATCAAGAATTTATTAATTCATTTTATAATTTTAAAAATTCAAAACAGTGAATAAATAACTGGAAAACAGTAATGTCAGAATTTTTAAAATTTAAATAATAATAATTAAAGTCTTTAATTTTTACAGAAGGTGTATAATATCATTTAAAACTATCATAAAAAGTTTTGTAAAATAATAACTTCGTTTAAATCGCAAATTAAAAGAAAACCGAATGGGCAATGCAAAGAATGTTGCAATGTCAGAATTTTATAAAAATCTGCATGCATCATAAAATAGCTAAAATTTTACTGGAGTATGGTAATTATCTTGCCGACTGCTGGTAAAATTTTTATAAAATTTAGAGTCGGTTTGAGCCTCGAAATCCCTGTTTTATCCTGTTCGCCTTGAGTCTTCGCCAGACTTCTTTTCGCTCCCACGACATGTGGGCCCGGCTGTCGCTGAGACACCTCAGCCGACAGCCGCTGCCAGCTCGCCCCACGCCACAGCGACCGCCGCGCCTTCTTCCTCCTCCTCTCGCTCTCTCCCGCGCCGACGCCGCTCTCGCTTTTTCTCTCACCCGCAAAAACCGCCTTTCTCTCCCTATATAAACCCCTCTCGTGCGCTCACACCGACCTAGCCGTGCCCCTCGCAAACCCATTCCGTCGCTGCTTTGGTCGTCTTCTCCGCGACGGCAAAACCGCAAAGAGGTCAAAACTCGCAATCCACCGCCTCAACCCATTCCAACCAAATTCCTTCGACCCGAGTCTTCCTTGAGCCTCCAAGAACTCGCCCCAAGCCTCCTACCGGCCCTTCTTCCCGCGAGCCGCCGACTCGATTCTTCTTCCGCCGCCACCGCGACGGTGAGAACCTCCTCCGCCATTCATTCTTTGAGCTAAACCTAAATGGGATCCTTGTGATGCAATCGATGCTCGTAGGGTGATCTTCAAGCTTAGGAGTAGCTAGTTCGTCGCGCCACGGCCGGCCGTGAGTTCCGCCGCCGCGGCAAGTGCCGACCGCTTCCGACCACCTCCGGCCACCGCGCCACCACCCAAAGGTTCGCTTGGCTCGCCTGGCTCAAGGTGGAATCGATTCCGCCGCCCGGCCCGGTTCACCGGCGAAGCCGGAAGCCGGGCGCTCGCTCTGGTCACCGCTAGCTGCCCCACTGTTACCGCCGCTAAAGCGCTGAGATGCGTCACCACTGGGCCGGCTCACTGTTGGTCTCATGCGCGCAAGCGCTGGCCATCGCCATGTGGGCCTCGGCCGCTGGCCGCTATAAGATGCGGCAGGTCGCCGACATGTCGACTTCTCGTCACACCGTTACCAAGCAACTGGCGTATGGTTCAAGGCAACTGCCACACACAGCACAAGGCTGACGCCGACGGTGGACCTCGTGATGTCAGCTGCTCTCGCCGCGGTTCCGCCTGAAAAGGAAAGCGTGTTTTCCGCGAAAGCGCATTTTCCATTTTCGCGCTTTTCGATTTTTAGTATTTATTCAAAACCTAGATATTCAAATAGCCATATCTTTTGAATTATTTAACCAAATTTGATGAAATAAATTTCTAAATTCATATAAAATCTGGTAGATTCAAAATATGTAAAAATATTTCATAATTGAATTTTATTTGAAATTGAATTCAAATTCAAAAGAAAAGTTAGAATATGCCATTCATGAAAATTTTGCAAATAACCTCCAAATTTAGTAAAATAAATTTTATTAGAATCCTTATAATCTCAGGAACCAGAATATGTAAAAATACTTAGGTGTGTTGTAAGAAAAATCTAAGTTATAAAATGAGTAGAAAAGAATGTAATAATGGTTTAAATAGATCAAATCTTTAAATTGCAAAAGAAAACAAATAACTCATGTAATCATTCCTGAATTTGTGAAATCATTTTATTTGAATATTTCCATCTGATTTCTTTTGGCTCTATTGAAATTTGGTATTTATTATATGTTGCCGCATTTAACGTAGAACCCGATTTAACCCGGTTTATTCGACGAACAGAGTTCAAGTCGAGGATAATCAACAAGGCAAGCAAACCCCATTGATCATATTGATCCCAGTTTTATAAATGTTTTCATTAAATGTTTTACTGCATACTTTATTTTGTTAAAGTCTGCTATATTTCGGGTAATGATAATTGTACCAGTAGACTTATAGAACTTCCTTGATAAGTAGAAAATTGTGAACCTTAAAACCCTAGAATAGCTTAGACAATATTTAATGTCAATCTGGGTTACTCACATTTAGTGAAATGCTTAGCCAAAGCTAAATGAAGATAAAACTGTGAAATGATTAAAGACTTTGGATATGACATTTAAATGGGTATGACCATTTTTGTGGTTGGTATTTGGTTGGAAAATGAAAACAAAACTATGGTTTAGATGCGGGCAATTATTGGCAATAGCCGGTTGTGCATGTCTTTGCACGTAGTGTAGGGTGGAGATTATTGCCCGTGTCGGATTAAGGACCGAACTATGAGTTGTTTTCGTGCCAAGAACATTCATACAACCACAAGTGCCGGTATGGGACAGCTCTAACTTATTGTTGTTTAAAACTAGCTTTGCACTTGGAAGGCCGAGTAGTACGAGCTGCTTAATGATTTGCTCGACGGACGCCCACACCGAGGTGATCATGGATTAAACGTCTACCAATATAACGGTGTATGCCATATCGTGGGTAGTTCCATCATTTCTATGCTCGAGTTCTTACACCACGTATGGGTTATCGCCACCGTGCCGGTGCAAAGTTAGGTTTAAATAATGTAACAGCTTATAATATGATTCTCTCGCGCACACCAAAGGCAAGCAGCAAATATCGATTGCTCAAAGAGTCACCATGTCTTGTGGGAAAGTTGTATACCGCAGAGTGTAAAACTAATCGATTAGCGCCCATGGTCATGGACACTTGTAAAGTCATCACATAGTTAGCGCTTTGCTTATTTTCATAAAAAGTGGTTTCTACCACGTGTTGGTCATTTCCGCTATGTGCGAAGGAAATGGTTTTAAGTATGATCAAGATACCCAAACATTCGTGATTTATTGATGCTTACATTCTATCACTTTCAATATTAAATTGCTTTTATTTAAATTCCATTTTGCAATCTATTATTCTCAGATTTACATTTCAAACCACTTTATGCAAATTAACCTTAATAGCCTTTCATTGGAATGGCCTCGCATGTATCTTAGGATTTGCATAAGTCTTATGAGTACGTAAGTACTCAACTTGCCAATGTTGATGTTTTTAGGTGAAGAAACAGATTTCCGACGATTCTTACGTTGATGCAGATACGGGAATTTATCGATGAATTTATCTAAGGATTTTCCTTGTCGCTTGCTCGTGGAACAATGGGTTAAAAAGGCATACTACAAGAATTTGTCTCCACTGCAGTTTTACTTTTGGTATTGTAAAATAATATGTAATCTTACTTCACTGTGTAATAAAGTTTGTGTATGACTGTGATATCAATTTGTATTCGTATGCATTTAGCTATCGATCATGGGACTAGTATCAGATGCACATGGTATCCATTTTTGATATTTATTTATCAAAAATGGGGGCCTTACACTAATGTAAACGTAGCTTATATAGTTCTAATTAATTTTTTCCCCCCGATAATTTGTGTCCCTTTGTCTCAACAACTCTGAGGAAGTGATGGTGAAAATCTTATGATTAGACAGCTGAGATAGCTTTGGTCAGATATCATGGATCTTGCTTTCGGTTTATTTGCCCGTGATGTGAGAAGGCCTTGACCAATATATACAGAGTCAAATGCCAATAAGACAAGCATGTACGTTCATGCTCAAATGATTCTTCCATCATTCGCTTCCTATAGCAATAGAGCTATAAAAGGAAACAAAAAGGCGAATCCAAAATTCTAACGTGAACGTAGCTAATATAGTGCTAATTAATTTTTTTCCCCGAGAATTTGTGTTCCCTTGTCTCAACAACAACTCTGTGGAAGTGATGGTGAAAATCTTACGAATAGACAGCTGAGATAGCTTTGGTGAGATATCATGATCTACCTTTCGGTTTATTTGCCCAAGATGTGAGATAGTGAAATGTTCACTCTTTTAGCTCCTTAAATTTTTTTTACAATACTAACCTCTATAGAAAATTTTTTACACAAATGCCCCATTGGCCTACGTATTTCACGCATAGGGAGCGCAGAAATCACTACGACATGACATGTGGAGCATTTCCGCTGCAACAGAGCGCGGGAATTGATTTCGCCCCTGTGTGGGAATGGCATTCCCACGCCACCCAAGCGCTAGAAATACGCCACCACACGTTCTTGTGCTGCCCCGCTGAATCCCACGCTGCCACTGCGCTGGAAATCCTAAAATGCCGCTCTCCCATTGCACGAAAATCCGCCGCTATCGCAGGATTCTGCGCCGACGATTTCCCACGCCCCCATTTCGCAATAATTCGAATTCCTGCGCTTTGCTACGCAGAATTCGTCACGTGTCACACCGTAGTGATTTCCGCGCTCTCCGTGCGTGGAATGAGAGGGATTGGGGGCATTTTTGCAAAAAAAATCACGAGGGCAATTCTATAAAAAAATTAGGAGGCTAGAACAGTGAATATTTCTGATAAGGCCATGACCAACGTATACATAGTCAAATGCTAAGACAAGCATGTACATTCCTTCTCAAATGATAGCGAATACAAAATTATATACCGTGAGCTCTTTTTCTTTCATACCATAATCTCAAATTTTGATTCCAAAGAACTGCATCCCACTGCCCATTTTCTTCTCTAATAAGCTTGATCACATCTTTTCAAGGAAAAAAATACCGATCCAAAATCCAAAGGGAAAATTTTGTCCTTGCCATATTTAATGTGAGGCGTCTTGATCATGCCATCGAAAGATCTTGTCTTACATTTTTGCCACTCCAAGCTTGAGCTACATGTTGTTCTTGCCACTACTATCAAACTTCGTTCGTTGGCCTACACTATAGGGGTGTTTGATTTTCACTTTTAGACCAAAATATTCCTATCAAGATAGTATAGTGCCTGTACTAACGCTACGACGGTAGTACACCCGCTTATCAATTAAATGAGAAGATAAGTATGAATACAACACTTAATAATAAAAGAGAAATTTAGAATTTTAAATGAATTTAGAAAGAAAAATGGAACTAAATGGAGGTCGAATGGGCGAAAACGGGCTCCCAAAAGATTTTAAGTCAAGAAAGAGAAAGAAAAAAGAATTTTCTGATTTTAGATTATTTTTTTGAGCTTCACAGAGAGCACAACAGGTCGGGCTGTGCTCTCCTGGCTTGGCCAGCAAGGGGGGAGGGAAGGCCAGGTGGTCACCGGTCGCAGTTGGGTCGGACTCAGTGCGAGATCGCCAAGACCGGCGCCATGGGGAGGAGTCACGGCTATGTGAATTTCACGGAAAGATGACGGTGATGGCTTGGGTTACCTCCAAAATCCGGCGATCTTTACAAGAGGGAGAACTTGGGGATTTACTCAATGCGATGGGGTGGAGGAGAGCTCGCCGATTTTTATAGCCCCGAAACAAGCATATTTATGGAAATCATAGTTTGGGATCAAATCAGATTGAGAGAAAATTTTGGCAATAGAGCACGAAATTTGAGGAATTAACACCATAGATGGAAAGATGAGATTTGGTACGGGATTGATGGAGCTTTGGAGCTTTTTTCTTGATTTAATGGAGGGAGGAAGAGAAGAAACTTCTGTCCTGGCAATTTAGAAGAAGCTACATGTGAGTTGCCTTCATTTTTTTAAATATAGAAGGATTTTTGAAAAGATAGCACATTAGGTTAAAAAATTCTAGAAAAAATCTCAAAAAAACGTTCGATTATTTTGTACTTAATAAAATTATTTTCAAAAAATTAAATTATAAATTTGCTGAGGCACTACGGCCGTGAGGTCGCCGACCAAGAATCTCGCCGCTTCAAAGCCACCGATGACGACCGTGGAGCCATTGCGCACTGCTTCTCCCTCCCGCCACGCCCATCTCCCGGTTTCCTTTTCCCAAAGACGTAATGTATGGTCATTTCCTTTCCAGACGTTTGTTTCTTTTCCTTGTTGATGCCGAGGTGAGGGAAGGTCTATTGTGGGCCACAGGATGATTTTGAAAAATATGGAAAATAAATCGTCACGATCACTGGATCCGCAAGGAAAAAAGATAAAATTAAATAAGGTTTCGCCACCGGTTCCGCGAGAAAAATTGAAAAATTAAGCAAGATTCACTGCATCGCTGGTTCCTTAGATAAAAATAAAACAAAAATTCAGCCCACCGTATACTGAAATTAGGCTCTATGGGGCTAGATCCGTAAAAAGTCTCGAGAAGGGTCATATTCGAAAAAATACGATCACAATGCCGTGACAATAAAAATTCAAGTCTTGTTTCCTTGCATGCGGATCCTCCTGCTTATTTCCTTGTTTGATTCACCCTCCTTCCAAATATGTAGTACGCATAATTTTGGCCAAAAAAATTCAAGTTTGGTTTCTTGCATGCGGATCCTCCTTATTTATTTCCTTGTTTAATTCGCTCTCCTTCCAAATATATAGGTGGGGAGGTCTGCTAGGGCCACAGTGCATGATTAGACACACTAAATAATGGCCATCGGATGTGGGTGAGTAAACCGAGGAAAGATCTCGAGACGCTCATTTTGATGAATGCAAGTTTCGGGACGTTTTTTTGGGTGCACGAACATTGGACCATCTCTAATGAGGTGCATTATTTAGGTGAACGAGAAAAATTACTTAGGTGCATTATAAAGCGTATAGATATGGATCTTATCTATCAGGTCTTTCCTCCTTTGCTCTTTCTCACCATCTCTCTCACTGGCCGCCAATCTCCTCCCAACCTTAGCGTCACTAGTCTTCTTCCTACCTCTACCACCACCTCCTCAAAACCCATCCCCACCTCAAGCACCTCCTTCACTCCCTCCCGGTCTCCCATCCCTGTCGACACCACCTCTGCTATAAGGACGGGCCACTCTCCTCCTCTACAACCTTGCCCAACAATGTGCTCCTGCACACCAACTTGATCTCATAATTCGATCAGATTTTCTGAAATATACTCTTGTCAAAATGTGTTCCACGTGAAACCATCATCCCCTCCCCAAACTAATTGAATTTATTTGTTTGCAAAAGCGTAAATTGGCCGCTTCTTCTTCTCCACCTCCGATGAACTTCGTCACCACTGTCCGTTGACTTCTGTGAGGTTCAGTCCAATTAATTTATGCCTGCACACCTCCTCCTCCTCATCATCATCATTTTGATGCACTCAATTTCGCTTCTCATCCACCATGAAGCCACCATCTGTTGGAACAGAACGTCAAAAATCTTTGAAACAATTTTTCTTTATTACTTCACGCCCGCTCAATTACAAAACTCAGGCCTACCCTATATTTATACCAAAAATCACAACCCTAAGAAACGGAATAGGATTCTACTTCCATGTCCTAGTTGGACTCCTCATCCTAAACTTTCTTATACAAACTTTCTAAACTAAACCTTTCCTATTACAAGATTACTACTAACATTTTCCCCCCTAATCTTGTAATATCTTTGATCACGCCGATCTTCTCACTCATCTTCAAGAACTTGTTCACCTGCTCGTGTGTCTTGCTCACAGACATGAAACAACGTCGTGCTCTTCCGAGTCGCCTACACTCGCACCCAACTTTGCGCCTTCCTCGACGCCGCGCTCGCACTCCACTGTGCCTCTGCGCTTTCCTCGACGCTCAGATCGCACCCACTGTGCCTCGCGCTTTCCCGACGCTCAGATCGCACCCACTGGTGCCTCTGCGCTTTCCCGACGCCTTTGCTGCGATATCATGGAAAAGACACGATGCGAAACAAAATACGCCAAACGTTGAACTATTGTTGTTTTCGAGCCTTTGCTTTACTTCTTGCATCACCTCACGAATCTCCACCAGCGACCTTCCTCCGGCCACCTCCGAGATCGGCCGCCGCCTCGCCTTTACGCTGCCCTTCGCCGACGCCACGCCGCCTCGCCTTCCCATCGCCTCTTGCTTTTGTTTGCTTTGTCGCACCGAATAGGACATCGCTTGCTCTCCTCTCGCTTCGCGTGAAGCACACCGCTGCACGCCGCCTCCCGTTGGCACCCGCAACCCTCGTGACTAAACTCGTCCAAGCATCTCCGCGGCTTCGCTCGCTTTCCACAAGAACCGCAATGTCCGTGGGATTGCACACCGCATTCTCGCGCTTCGCCGCCGCCATGATCGCGCTCCTACCGACCGCCGCAGTTACATGCACACCGTGCCGCTGCGTTTGCCAGCATCGCAGCATAACGCCGCCAAGGCTTCATGCCGAGTATAGTCCTCACGCCCGGCCCGACGCTGTCCGCGCGCCTTTGACCTCTGGAACACCCCGTGCCCGACGCACGGTCGTGCTGCCACGCCCGCCGATTCAACAGAGCTTTGGTGCCGCCCCGGGAGTCTCCTCCTCCCAGGGCAGCGGGTTGATCCAAAAACTTAGGCTCTGATACCAATTGTTGGAACAGAACGTCAAAAATCTTTGAGACAATTTTCTCTTTATTACTTCACGCTCTGCTCAATTACAAAACTCAGGCCTACCCCTATATTTATACCCAAAACCACAACCCTAAGAAACGGAATAGGATTCTACTTCTATGTCCTAGTTAGACTTCTCATCCTAAACTTTCTTAATACAAACTTTCCAAACTAAACCTTTCCTATTACAAGATAACTACTAACACCATCATGTATATATATATGCTTGAACTACCGCTATCGCACCACTCAATGCTGGCTAGTCCATGACTTTCTCTCCCTAGAAACGAGGTGGTGACATAGAGGCGGCGGTGTGCGATAGATCCGAGCGATGGCAATGGCTGTGGACAGATCCAAGCGATGGCGGCAGTGGCACACTGGGTAGGCAAGCTACGTGGTATGATACATGGTGGCGGGTGGTTGCTACTTGAGCACACAAGGCGTGGCGAGCCAGGCAGAACGTGTCGGCATCGTCCTCGACTGGGGAATTAGATTGTTGTAACGCAGCTTTGGCATGTTCATGGGTGATTGAAAGAAGGTAGAGCGGAGAGGTCCAAGGAAGAAGGGGTTACGATGGCCTTTATCATGTCTATTAGTTTGATCTGCCTTTAGTGACGGAAATGGCAAAAATGATGTGTAGTGCAAAACTTGGATCGGCGAAAATAAAAGAAAGATCTTTCAATGGCACAACCAAGATGGTGCACATTAAGAGTGACAAGAACAAAATTTTCTCAACTCAAAATGGCTAGATAAGTATGTCATGAAATTTATCTTGAAAGAGAGAAAATGTTTCGAGACAAAGCATTTAAATCGATGCATAGATATGCCGAAATCATGTTCATCAAATGTAGCATTCACGAGCAATCGTAGTACAATCATAAAAAGATTGGCCCTACGTACAGGGTTGCTTCAGAAGGGTATCATGTACACTCTACATACATGTGAGTTTTGTATGTTTTTCTACTGTCTGGTATATTTGAGAGTTTACCTGGGATTTAATTTGGCGGATTAAATCAGTCAATGTCGTATTCTTTCAACGATTGACACATATATCCTCTCATAGCACTTAGTGCATGTACAATAAAGTCACCTCAGCATACTCTTAGCTTGTACACATCAGCTTTGTCCTATGTGAAAGAGTGAGAAAAAAGCCGGCTCTTATGCAAGAGCTAGCATGGCACAAGAAACAGTATAAATTAGTTATGTACAAAAGAGAAGAGATAATTATTGCACATCATCTAGAGATAACCTTTAGAGATAGTTATTGTGCAACTTGGCTTTAAGATTACTCTAGATGACATAAATGATAGATTGAGTAAGTAGTGAGTTTTGTTATTGTACTTACTCTTTGTTATTTTTAGCTAGATTCCTAGCAAACTCATGCATTCCAAACATGGTCGGAGATAACGCGCACTTTAATATTGTCTCCATCCAGCTTTATAAGATGTATTATTTAATAATATTGTCTATAAATATAGGATGTATTTCATATTTTAATATAAAATTAGTATGATATTCCTGCTGTACCTATAATAAATATCCATATTTACTTTATATTTTATAAATGTTTTGTATTGAATACAGTGCTTAGTAATAATATTTATGAGTAATTTAGTTATTTATAACAGAGTATCTTTTTTATCTATACGTTAAAAAGAAATATACTTTATAAGCTCGGCAGAGGGAGCATGTGACATCACATTATTTTCTATTATCCATCGTATATAGACCTGGTCTACAACACAAATGCTGGGTCTGATGTACTCGAAAAAAAGGGGTTGTGAGATATTGGCGCATGCACTAGTGCTCACATACGAGTGAGACTGGTGAGTTTTTTGGGCCAGTGGACGTGGGAACTTGTGCCTATTCGTTGAATGGAACGCGACGCCCTAACTCGATCGCCTCTCGTGGGCTTTCACGCCCACTGACACGCCTACGTTCCGCCTCCCCACCGACCCCGAGGGATTCTCTCTGACCTCCCTCCTCGGTTGACCATCTCAGTCTCATCTTCATCTACAGCCCCTCCCTGTTTTTCTTTTCGGTTTTCTTAATTACTAGAAAACTAACATCACGTGCACACTACTCACACTATACATGCACATGCATATTCACTATAAATATTAGAAAATTTCGTAGAGGGTTCGTGATTTTAGGACACACGTGTTAAGGTTGATATCCTCCTCTAGAGTTCAAGTTGACTTGTAGCTGATTTTGAGCGATACATTAAAACTATATGATATGTAATCACAATCTGATTTTGTTTTATATCTCACCAATAAGATCGGCCAAAGCAACCACAACGTTGAGAATAACTGATTTGTGAATGGATTACAACTCTAACCTCCGCGCGCGTGTGTATATGCATGGAAGATTTTGGAAGTAGGAATAGAGAGATGAGGGGAGGGGAGGGAAACGGTGCAGGCGCGGGGCGTGCGCGCAGAGTATCCTGAGCGGACGCGGGGGCATTCCCTGACTGCTTCGGCAGGCACCAACCCGTTTTCTGAGCCCTTTGTCCGAGCTTTGGGAGACTGCGCGCCAGGCTGCTAACTAATGCATGTGCTGCCATGGCCATCGCCATCCATGCGCTCTCTATCTCATGGACTCTCTCTCTCTCTCTCTGTGAAAGATTGATAGATATATCATATTCATATACTAGTATATTGAGTGATAGAGAGTGAGTGGCTGACGAGCAGAGCAGAGCACGCACACGCCCAGCAGCAGCAGCGTATGCAGCGGCAGGGATATGTACCGCGCGGCCAGGGGCGCCTCCTGACTCCTGAGACCTCCCGGTGGCTGAGTTGAAAGCTATGGCGATCCATCCGGGCAGGACAGCACCCTGCATGCAGTGCAGCCTCTGCGCCCTGTACATGCATGGGCTCGTAATTTCTCGCGCAGCAGCAGCACGTACTGCCAGTACACCCCCCTGGCGTGCAGTACCACCACCACTACCGCGCGCGTAAAGGCGGCCAGGTAGCCCCTACTGCGCCTGCGCTCGTCAGACGCAGAAAGCTAACCTATGCTAGCTGGATGCTACCCTCTCATCATCTCCTACCCCAGCAGCTGCGGCGGCAGCTGCAAGCCAGCCAGCCAGGCCAGGAAGAAAAAGCGAGCCTAGCTAGTAGCTAGCTAGGTATAGCTATAGCTAGGCTCGTAATGTGATGGTGATTGCATGCTGCTGCGATCTGGCATCTGGGATCTTTTTATGTATAGTATTGATTTCTTTCTAGCTCCCCGCGTCCGGTCATGCATGGCCGTTTCTTTTCCTTACCGTACGTGTGGATTTAAGCCCCGTGTATCCTGAACAATCGACAGCTAATGTGGGTCTTGAATTGCACCTGAGCAATTTACGTGCTAGCTAGGTCAAGATCGGACCTCGCATTGGCTAGGTAGGATTGACCGATATGAAGTTATGAACCGGTACTTACCGCAGCGAGTAAATTTTTCCTATCCTCCAAAATTGCTTGTCTTTTTCACTCGACGCTTTTTTTTTTTACTTTTTATGGTCTCCTTCTTTACCATTATTTTATAATTTTATATTAGTAAGGTGGCCCATACACTACGCTGGAATCATCCTCAAAGCATGTTTAAATGAATTGAAAATACATATGTGATTTTATTTTTTAGAAAATACTAGATCGCTATGAACTCTATTTATGATATTTTAATATTACATATTATAGAGCAAATATACTGCTTCGCTTCCCAAGTCACATATAACCAAACTTTCTTCCGAGATACTTGCATAGAAAAAGAGTAAACGTAGCATAACATAACATTTTCTATTTATATCGTCAACTCTTGATTTCATTATTACAATGATTGTCTCTTCCTTTCGGTACTTCTTTTATTGCACATTACATTATTTATACCGATATAGCCAAATGAACACATGTCAATATATCAACATCTTAATCCCTCAGTTCTCTGGAGATCCACAAATAAAGAGTCATAATATTTCCTTTTTTAGAATTTTTAGCATATTCTATATTTTCTTAGCGACGGTAAAATGCATGTCATTGACTTTTATTGCATTACATTATACACACACACAAATCAAATTCCTTACATTATTATTTTTCTCGAAATATCATATTTTTAGAATTTTAATTCTGAATAAAACTAAAATTTATATTTTTCACTTTGTATGGAATTAAAAAACAATCCCTAATTTCATTTATTTTTATTCTTCTGTTATTTTTTAAGTAAATGTAGCATAACATAATATTTTTCATTTATATCATCAACTCTTGATTTCATTATTGCAATACTCGTCTCGTTCTTTCAGTACATCTTTTAATACACATCACATTGCTTATAACGGTATAGTTGAGTGAACAACTGTTGATATATTGTACTTGGTATATATGGACTATTTTTTTAATCTAATCCGTTATAACTCAAGTCCGCTAGATAGATGGTTAGATGTTTTATTTAAATAATAACATCCAATGGTTACTATAGTTCAATTTAGTTAGGTCTACCAGATTAAAGGCTAGATGTTTGATTTTTTATGAGAATTTCTTGCCTATTTCTCGTTTTTCTTAGCAACTCTAAAAGACATATCATGAGCTTTTAATATATAGTAATAGATATATACTAATAAAATTATAATATTATGAAAGTATTTTAATGATACAATCTAATAATATAGTTTTCATATAGCCAATAAAGTTTGACGGACACAGGACGTCAAGTAAAAAAGAACAAATGGATTACATTGAAAACCCTAAGACCCTTCAACTTAGTCTTATGAGTCCCTGAACTTGCTTAATTACGGTAGCAATGCATTGAAACTGTTAACATGGTGGGGACCTAATTGTCACAATCAAGCATCAAGCAAGTTTCAGGGACCTAACTGAGAACATCTGAACAATTTAGAAATGGAGGCTAGCGCATTCAGGTATTGTAGCTAGGCCGTCCTTTGCATCCATGGATATATATCCTTGTTACTGCCTTACTGGAGCCTTGATCTCCGGTACAGTAGTTGCATGGTAATCTAGCTAGGCGACTAGGCCCCCTTTTCATCCATGGACATATCCTTGTTACTGGAGCCTTGAGCTCTGCTATGCCAAGTTGTCAACTATGCTTCATGGAGCAGCCAAACTCGGCTGGTTTACTGATTCCTAGGGCGCCGGGGCCAAGGGATCCAAATTTCAGATTTTGGTACCCGAGACCTAAACTACTGGCTAAATTTTTTTTGAAAATATTATGGTAAATTATTTTTTTCAAGTAGCTTTCGGTCAAGCCCAGTAAATTTCATGAAAACAAATCCGATTTTGGTTTTTATGGCTGTATTTGACTTCAATTACATCAATAACCCATAATAAAGTGATCTTTGATGATAATTTGTCCAAAACATATTTTTTGAGACATTTTAAAATTTTGGCAGAAACACTATTAAAATTTTATAAATTTGAATATGCTTTGTAATGCTATCAAAAAATTATGGTATAATCTTAAGAAGTATAAGATCAAACAAAAAAAATTATAAAATATTTTAACTTCATTTGTTATCTTTTAAAAATAAAAAACAGAATTAGCATAAACGAGGTGGTAAAAGTATCAGATTTTTATAACTTTTTCATGTTTGATCATCATTTGAAAATTTTATGGTAATATTAGTGATGCATAAAGAGTATAAATAAAAAATTTCAAAATTTTCTAGATTGGTTTGAACTATTTTTCATTCGGTTGAAATTTGTCGGTCAGCCTTCAGTTGCAGTGTCCGAATTTTTAAAAACTCATGAAGCTTGATCATCACTTGAAAATTTTATGAGAATATTAATTAAGGATAATAACCATTCACAAAAAATTTCAACAGTTTATAACTTGATTTGTACCATTTTTCATTCGGATCAAACTTGTCGGTGAGTGTTTTATCAGGACAGTACCACTATCCGAATTTTTAAAACTTCCTCGATATGATAATCAGCTGATATTTTTGTGAGAACATCATTAATGTGTCAGGAACCTCCAAAAAATTCAAAATTTTTCGTTAACGCTTGGACCACTTCTCGCGGGCAAAAACACCCGAATTTCGGTATTTCACCAAATATCGGATTTTTCCGCCGAATATCGGGATTTTTCACATTACACGGATCGGATTTGAATTTTCAAATTCAAATTTTGTTCAAAATTTTTCCAAAATTTTAAAATTCGCAAAATCTCGTGATCCGATTAGGGACAAAATTTATTCAAACCGAATTTTCAAAGAGGCCATCAACCTTGCATGTTTCAGCGTGCACATGCACATCTCGCATAGATTAAAGATATTTTATCGTATAAGATTTAAAATTACAGATACTAGTTGTCAAGTGCAAGCAATGGGTGGATTGCCTTGCAATCTAATCTGCATTATTCTATTGTTGTTTCCTCACATCTAAACTCCTCGGACCCTAAAACCGATGCTTCCTCGATAACAATTAAAATACGACTACTAGGAGTACTAAAATTTCACTAGTACGTACGTACTCAGATCATGTACAAGTACAATCCGTGCAGTCAATTGAGCAGGACGACTAGCATTCAAATTAATGGGTCGGCATGAGGCACGTCACTTTAGATACGGCCCAGGTATAGTCTGGCTTGATCGTAATCGGGTCGTGCCGGCACGGCCCGCAAATCCGTGCCGTACTTGGGCTGGCACCCCGGCACGGCACGGTCAAGTGCGGTCCGACACGATTACGGCATGACACGGCCCGTTTAGTCTGTTTAGTTTAAAAATATTCGTTTTATAACTGTTGGAGGATTAAAAAATTAAAAAAAAATCCGAAAAAATTTGACAAACTTCGAGTTTTCCTAATTATTCTAAAATTTTCCTATTTTTCTGATTTTTTTCTTATTTTTCTGCATTTTTTTCATACTTTTCCTATTTTTCTAATTTTTTTAAAAAAATTGGCGCTAACGGGCTACCGGGCCGATCCGGCCCGTTAGGCCCGCGAAGGACCGAACCGGCCGGCACGGCCTTAAAGGCTAACGGCCGTGCTCGGGCTGTCACCCCAAAGACGTAATGACACGCACGACCCGCTTAGTACTGGGCCTAAACGGGCCATGCCACGGCTAAACGGCCGCCCGGTCGCTTGGCTATCTCTATTCAAATGAAAGACGAGAACTTGAAATCCATATTTGAAAGTTTGGCTCGCAAATTTTGAACTGATTCTGAAATTCGAGTGTCAAACTTAACAGAATTTGGTCAAATTTCAATATTTTCTGTGGTCGCTTGGATGGGATCAACCGATCGAAGGAAAATGTGCCTGTGATACGCCCTGGCCCATGTGTGTGCTCTGTGTAATTTCGGACTGAAAATTTCAATGGTTAGTCCCATCTGTGGACTTTAAGGTTATGTAGTAATATTTTTAGGATCCATGTTACTGCTAGAGAGTTAAGACTGTACAGTATGACGACTGTAAATGATAAAAAATATTATTCCATTAGTAGTGTACGGCTTTTAGTGAATTAAGACTATACCATCACTACTACGTAAAACGTCATCACGCACGGTTCAAACCGCTATCACGCATTTATTTTTCAACGTGTTAATGATGTTATGGCATATCACAGACGGTTTTTAACTACGATTGTCTGTGGTATAGTAACATCACAGATGGTTTCTAATTAGAACCGTCTGTGATGTTATGATATCACATACGATTTCATCTTGAAACCGTCTGTTAAATCATAATATCATAGACGGTTTCTAATAAAAAAATGACTGTGATAAGTCTTCCCACAGGCAAGCATTTTTCTGTTTATTGGCTAGTCTCAGGAAATGCTAGCCATACCCTCCAAAAACAGACATGATTAACTCAACTCAGACATGTGCATTATATCCATTTCAGATGACAATCATTACATCCATATCGATTACAAACATTACATCCATTTCAACAATAACTCAGATTACATCACAACATAAGTCGACATGATAGATTAATATTGCACGGCACAACTATTTCAGAAATGAACTCAGATCTATTAACCAATGGAACTCAATATTATTAACTAATTAATTGAATGCACAACTACAATTCACAAAACTTCAGCACAAGTTTGACAAATTATCCCAAATAGTAATTCTGAAAAAAAAACACAACTCTTGAAGTTAGACAGCGTGGAACTCGCTTTTGATTTAAGACTTGATTGAGCAAGAAGAAACAAAACTGCCCTCGACCAGATCGATCGGCATCTTCCAACGCAATTATAGCCTGACTAGTCTTTTTTTTATTGACGAGGAGTTGCATGTTGTGGCAAACGTATAATTCACAATGGTTATTTCTCTTTCTCTGCTGGTGGCACTGCAAATATAGAATGTGTTAGTTTCAGAGTCATTATTACGGAGTTTGATATAGGATTATTGTGTATAGCGGATACCGAAAACTTAAAATCGTACTTCAGCTTCAGCTCGCCCATGCCAGAATGGCCTCCATAATATTTGTACACTTTGAATGTCCCACGTGATTGCAAAAGGTTAGCCTCAGCCATTTTAAGAGCAACGTACACCTTGAACAACCTACCTGACCATGTTATCTATGGAGGAAACGTGATTACCTGGTGAGTAATTTCGCGATAGGATTTAAGTTGTGGCTACCACTCTATAAGGAATCAAGGTAAATAACCCGATTCATGGCTGAATGAATTACAATGAGAACCCAGTGAAACCTACACAGATATCTCGACATGGTCAATTAACAAAACAGAGTTGCGTGCACATTACAAATCAAAATATAGCAAGTAGTGCAACACTTACCCTAGGTTGTGGGTATAAATATGAAATCTTTATCTTTTTGAGCCACCAAGGCATGTTCGACGTATTCATCGATAAATTGTAAATATTTGTCCATTGTTTGCTTGGAGACTATATGTGGGTCTAGGAAACCCACCGATTGTTTATTCTCTCTCGTTTCACAGATCATGTATCTACATATACGAAAGCAATGAGTTATATATATGACATTTATCGGTATTACATGAATGTAGACTATGATTACACACACTTACAATGTCTAGCATCTCATGAGTGCGGCAACGAGGTTGAAAACATCAAACAGGTCCTTGAAGTCGACTGCGAAGAAGCCTCCCAATGACTCATTGAACATATGCTTAGGCGTGAAGCTGACCGAGATTCTCGTTATGCGGTCTTGCATTGACTTTTTAGCTTGTTCTAGGTACCAATTATGCAATCTAACTAAAGCTATAAAAAGCTTCCCCATACGCTCTCCCATTACTAAAGGCTCTACTATTTGGTATAATCGGGCCAACGGGGCAATCGGATAGTCCAATTCCTTCATGATCTGCTTCGCTTCACCCTTGACTTGCTTTCTGCTATAGGAAGTCTTCATGGGAGACGAGTGGGCACCATCCCACTGAAAGTCCTTTGACGTAAGGGGCACAGGAGCCGATTTGGTGGCCTGTTGAGGTCCAACGGATGACTCAAGCAGTTGGGGTAGCTCCGGTGATGGAGGACGGACCTCTAGGGAGATGTTGCTGCTGGACCACTGGATGAAAGTGCGAATGGCATCCCCAAGTGTCACGATCTCGCCGCTTGGGGGCATCGATAAGGGACGGTCTGAAACCATCATGTACACCGCCCACATTAACCTTCGTGAAACCCGCGCCAACAGGTACTGCACCAACAAGACCTTCAAGGGATGGATACGCGAGCCCCCAACCAGCCGAAAGAGGAATGGAGACTTGGGCAAGTCTCACTTGGAGAGTGCAGCGCGTGGCCACCTACATAACGGTACACAATTAGCTAATGCATCCAACAACTATATGTATGGAGCATTCAAGAGATATATATAAGTACCTTTATGTCACAGATAGGAAATTTGCCATATTCATCTGTGGGAGTGGCGAACGCACAACTTCTCTTTTTGGTAGTGGGGCTGATTTGCGCACATACATCTGGGATTTGCGCACATACATCTGGGACTTGCGCAGGCTGTCTGTAGTCCTGATTATTGAGCCTTTCCTTTATCTTATTGTTGAATTCTTCTTTTAGTCTTTCCTCAATCTTTTGTATCACTGCCTCTCGCCGCTTTGGTTTTCTTCCTACTCCCAGATTTGTCGAGTCGTCTGGGAATCCAGCTTGCCTGTGGTACAAAACTCCCTTTGCCTCGCGATGACCAGGGTGTTTCTTGTTTCCCAAGGCCATGGAGAGTACATCTTTTCCCCGTCCGCAAAAAGTGCCCTCTGAAGATTGTGTACTCAACGCTACCGCAAGATCCCAACAAGTTATTTCACTTACGGGTTATGGACTAATTACGCATAAAATTGATAGCCTGATATCTTACCAAGCATTGGCGCACTTCCTCGCTCGCTGGGTTTGTAAAGGAGACGGTGCCGAAAGACGTGGCACTTGACCTCGCTCACGCTACCGCGCTACCGTCAACGATCGATGCAAATGGCACTAAGCCTCCTCGCCTCCCTCTCCCATTGCGCCCTCTTCCCTGCGTACCCAGCGGTGCCAAGTCTGTAGGGGTGGGTGTTCCTTGCCTGCAGGGCCTTGTGGGCTTCACTTTAACGCACGAATTTGTCCGTCATCTTCGCCTTAACAAAACTTTACCATACGTCCTCAGTAATGAACCCGTACTTAGAGAAGAGAGTAATGTCCTTACTGACATATTCTTTAACAAGCGTGCTCTTGAAGTTCTTCCATGCCTTTCCCACACGCCACTAGTAGGGCATACCGTCGCACAAAGTCTTTTGGGATCTCAAACGAAGATAGAATTTTTGTCACTAAGTCGCTATGATTCTCGCTACCAACATTCATGATGGATGTGTGATGGGGACCTGCTCATGCGACTATCCCGCAAATGTCCTAAATGTCACACGCTTTCTTGGTTCCGTAGGGGCCCCATCCTTTGTATCAATTGTCATGATGGTATATCAATCTGTAGTCCTTTATTTGCTCTTCTTGGACCTCGAGGAGGTTTTCCTTTCGATGGCTCATCACATCCTTGAGACGATGAAAGAGAGGACACCATTTTGCAATCTAGGCTGGTTTTCATCGCTCAACAAGAAAGAAAAGGAATCAAGCAAAGAAGGCTACCAATCGACGATCGCTTTTATTTTATGGGTACAAAGGTAGTACATGTATTAGCAAGAATTGATAGGACTTTATATTTTTTATGTAATTTGGACAATATTTGAATATTGTTTTCTTACAAATGTTCTATTATCAACCCTTCGACATTTTCAACTTTCAAGTTTTAATTTCATTTTATATTATCTCGAACTCGATTAGTCTGTCTCACTTTACGTGCTTGTGGACCAACAAACTGTACATATACATATGCAATGGTTGTCACATGCTTGTATTTGGAGTGTGACTTCTTTTTTATGCATAAGCTTGGCTTCAGAAATGTGTAGAAAAGCCCTCTTTAACAGGAATGACAAAGCAAGAGTATGATTCTTTAATTCTTGACTTGTTTCATTTTAAGCACTTTAAAAGCTTATTGAGCAAGCATGGGGTAAGACAAGAGTAGGATTAACCATCCACTTAAATTACATGAATGAAATATGGGTTCATACAGAGTAAAATCAATATCAATAGGTGAAAAACACAGACCCATAGACAATATAGTTGTAGGATCAAGGATAACCGACTAGAGGTGGGTGAATAGGAGGTTTTTAAAATTATTCAGCTCTAATTTCAATAAATAGAATTATACACAAGAATTACAATTTTTGACAATTAAGGACTAAATGTTCTAAGTCTCACTAAGTGCACCGACAAACTATATTAAGCAATAATACAAACCTAATTACAAGATCAAATTATTAAATAGCTAGGAATGTAAATTGCACGCAAGGAGGAGAAAATCAAACCACAAAAGAGAGTGACATAAGAATTTATCACGTGGTCTCGGAAACATGCCGGTCTCCCCTAATCCACATTTGAGGAAGCTTGATCACTTCAAGCCGGCTCCAAACACACGAGCCTCTCTAGATCACTTGGTAGTTCTTCCCCACTCCGGGTAGGCAAACTCCGGCCTTCATAATTAATCGGACTTTCTCACAAGCTCCCTTGAGAAAGTCACCGGTTCAACCACCTGGCCGCCTAGAGGCGGCAACCTCCAAGAGTAATAAATTTTGACGATCGCTTGAGGTGTATCAAGTGTCTATATCGCTCAATTTAATGCTCACACTTGATTTCTCTCTCAACTACTCACAAAATGTGAATTGAATGCGCTAGAGTAGTAAAGAACCAAACAAGAGCTCAAGAATATGCAATAAGTATTCAAGAAGTGCTCTATGTCGCATATGGGGTGTATTTATAGCCCTCATCAAATGTACTAGCCGTGCTACCAAACTCCCGAAAATTCTGTGGTGGCAAGACTTCATCCATCTAGGGCTCAGATCGCCAATTTTAGGTCCAACGGTTGACTATTGCATTAAATGCACTATCGACTAGCTGCATTACAAGTTGGGTCTGCAGATCATCCATCCGGGACCCAGATCGCTGGCCGGGCAAACCCCAAAATGCACCCTCCGAATATAACTATCGACCGTAGGGTTTGCCAGTGTCGACCGAGCGCAAAGATCGCCTCACATGGGCGGTAGTGCCACTCATAGCAAGGGTGAAGAGATTTTCAATTTTCTTTTATGATAAGTGAAAATAATCATTTTATGAGCATTGATTGAACCATTTTCACTAAAATCACATTAAGTTACTAATCAAGAGTCCCTCTTAATAGTACGGCACCTAATTTAGCAATCCGATCTTTCTCCAAAACTTCGATATCGGTAAAAGCTATGAAAATATCCTTAATTTTATACCTTGGCTCTTAAACTTGACACATTGATCCTCTTTCGCTTCATTTTCATGTTTCATATTTTTCCATTTGTAGGATCAACCTATTTTCAATTATACTCAAAGAAAATGTTAGTCCTTTAATCGCGATTGTTATTAATTACCAAAACCAAAATAAATTAGGGGCCTAGATGCTTTCAGTAGTACACCGCTAAAATGCAGTAGTGTACTATACTATACTGCACAGATAGCTTTTCTTCCACACATGCATCACGAGTGCATCTGCAAATTGCACGGTGCATAGTGCAATGCATAGGTGTTTAAGTGGTTTATCTTTAAAGCTCTTTTATGGTACATTAAATCTAAAATACATCATTCATTCATTTCAATTCAATGAATCAGATTAGGTGGTATTTATTTATACTTTCTCCTGTATTAGATTAGTGCAAATACCCTTAAAAAATCAATGTCTAAATCTAATTTCTACTATCTATCATATACTACTCTCCCCCAAGCCACCACATTTCCTGCAAGTCTATCTAACATACTGCAAGCCACCGACTTTCCTCCCATCCACATCCACCGTGGCCCTATTGGTTTTAGCCCAAGATCATGACCACACGTACGACGACAAAAAATCAAGCACAAAAACACATGAACATAAGCATTTTGGTGGTGCGGCACAACAAGCACATTATCTTATTTTCTTGCTCGCTTGCTTTTCTCATCTTACATCAAAAATAGAGTACAAGGCTCTTGCTTATATAACCTATCTTCCGATTCAAGCTCACATACGGTCTACCACAAGAATACGATTCAAGCTTACATCAAAAATAGAGTACAAGGCTTATATGCACGGTTAGGTTCAAAGTCCGTCTCGGATTTGACTACAATTACTAGCAAAACAAAATTAAGTCCAACATCTGAGTTTCATTAACCCAAGTAGAAGAAGAGGCGAGGGGAAGAGGCTTACCTTGGCGAGCAGGAGGAGAAGAGGTGAGGGGGCGGCGTCGGTGAGTAGGGGCGACGTCGGTGACCGGCGGGAGGCACTGCGCCTAGGGAGACGCCAAGCGTCTCGGGGGGAGACGACGGCCAGGGAAACTTTATTAAAAAAATTAGATGCATACACAAAGTTGTTTCGATTTTCGAGCATCTCTTTAAAAACAACTCTATTATGTTGGAGAGTACACTTAAAATCATTTCTCCACTTGCTTATTCTTTTGTATAAAAATTAGCCTTCACGATGATCGACGCGTGTGTAGCTAGCTTCCTTGGGTTGTTCTTCCTGGACCATGATGCCATTTTCGATAGGAGCCAACTTATCAAATGATTGTATTCTTCCTCATCTACTACATTCTCTACTCCGATAATCTTTCTTTTTCCATGAAGAACTATATGTCTCTTCTTGTTGGACGGGTCGATTACATAGAATACTTGAACAGCTTAGTTAGCGAGTATGAATGGTTCATCTTGGTATTCGATGCGCGAGGTCAACAAGAGTGACATTGTACTTGTCAACCTTCACATGTCAAGGTGGACCTAATGGCACCAAATAAGGGATCTTAAATAGTACATTGCCGAGCTCCTAACCGCTCTATGAACCCATAGTAGGAGTTCTCGTCGACCAATGTATTGAACGATCTATGCGACACCACTCGCTCGTTTATGCTCTTCATATCCCGATCTCTCATGTAAAATATGTACCCATTTAAGTCGATACTTTCCATGTTACAATCAAACATTGGTCATTTTGCCAACCATGTGAGCGTATCACCTGACGAGATCCCAGTGATGGGTCACTCCTTCAACCATCTGTTGAACTGAAGGTTATGCTGTCTCATGATCCAAGACTCGTGCCACGTCGGATTCTCTTGCCGTAGCTAGTTCTTATGCTCGTCGATGTACGAGGATACTACAGCCATGTGTTGCAAAACCGTGAAATGAGCTTGAGCTTAGGCAACCAGATCAGACGTGATTGCTTTCCTTCCGATGGTCCCGATGCCCTGGAGTCTCCCCTCATGGCGAGATCGAGGCACACCTATTGGTTCAATCTGAGCCATGTAATCGACGCAGAACTCGACAACCTCTTCGGGTGCATAACCTTCGATAATGCTACCCTCCAGCCGAGATCGATTCCGTACGTACGACTTGAGAATTCCCATGTACCTCTCGAATAGGTACATGCTACGTAGGAACACAAGCCCGCACATATTTATCTCTATCACATGGTGAACAACGAGATGAACCATAATATCAAAAAATGACGGAGGAAAATACATCTCAAGATTACATAGTCATCACCACCTCACCGCAGAGTATCTAGTGCTTCGATCGATGACCTTCGAGCAACCGTGTTAAAGAAATAACACAGACTGTAATTGTCTCCCGACCTTAATCGCAAAATACCTCTAATTGATAAAGGAGCATTTGTGTCTTCAAAGACAAGACAATCATGAGACTTCATGCCGCTTAATTTCAAATCTTGCATCAAACAAGTCTCTTCATGTTGGAGGAGTAACCTGACGGAACTCTCACACCATGCAAGCATCGCACGCTTCGCTCTCTTGGCCTTGGACAAAGTGTAACAAGCGATTCGCAAGACGCTCGCCTTTATCGGTCTCTTTCGTGTAACTCAGTCTTATACCCATATCGACTCAAGTCAAGCCGTATTGATAATGTCCTTTGTTTTGCCCTTAATACTCAATAAGAAACCAATCAAGCTATCACGACATTCTTCTCACGCATGACGTCGATGAAGTGCCGAACTTCTAGGTGCTCCCAATAAGGTAGGTCCCAAAATATTGATCTCTACTTCCACATGCTCTTCTCACGGGCCCTCGATTTACGTCCCTTTCCAAACGGAACATCCAAGTTCTTAACCATATCATGAACATCTATCCCACTTAAAGGCTTTGGAGCTGAACCGTCTTCGTTCGTTCTATCGAATTATTTCTTCATCTTGCAGTATAGGTGATTCCTCTGAAGGAACCTACGGTGATGCATGTACACGGTTTTACGCGAGTGATTCAGCCACACACTGTCGGTATCATATAAGCAGTGAGCGTTGCCTTTGGTTCCTTTTGTACTCTGGCCTGATAGGTTACCAAGGGCAGGGTAATCATTTACGGTGCAGAACAACAGATAGTGCAAAGTGAACTTCTCTCATTTGTATGCATCCCATACTTGTATCTCGGTAATCCATAGTGTTTTCAGATCTTCCACTAATGGTGCTAGGTACACATCAATATCGTTTCCAGGTTGTTTCGGTCCTTGAATAAGTACAGACAACAAAATGTACTTTCGCTTCATAAACAACCAAGGAGGAAGGTTGTAGATATAGAAATTCACGAGCCAAGTGTTATCCCGGCTGCTCATGTTACCAAAAGAATTCATTTCATCCAGACTAATCCAAACCTTATATTCCTCGATCCGACCGACTCAAACCTCCTATCGATGTTTCTCCACTGGATAGAATCAGCAGGGTGCCTTAGCATTCCATCATTCTTACGCTCCTTCGAGTGCCAATGCAGTAGTTTTGCCTCATTTCGGTTCGCAAATGAACGCTTCAAACGACGAATTACAGGCAGATACCATGCTACCTTAGCAGGAGGTCCTTTCTTCACCTCGATGCCCTCGCTGTCTTCATCGGAATGACTGTTACACTTATACCGGGATGCGTTGCATACCGGACATACATGCAAGTTTACATACTCTTTGCGGTATAGGATACAGTCGTTCGGACATGCATGTATTCTTTCTACTTCTATTCCCAAGGGACAAAAAACCTTCTTACATTTGTAGGTGGTTGTCGGCAACTCGCTTCCTCTGAAGCATGTGTAATGACCCCATTTTCACATAAATGCAAAATAGAAATCTCATGTGCATACAAGATTAGTCCCATGATCAAGCTAGCACGCACATTTACAACAATTGATATCACATCCATACTCTTTATTACAAATGATAATGGTAATTTATACAATAAGGTCTTACAATACAGAGAAATGCAGTGGAGAGATTCAAAAGTCTTGTAGTGTGCCCATCCAACCCTCAGGCAACTGACAAGGCATAATCCCTAGAAAAGCTTCAACGTTAACATTCCCGAATCCTGCGACAAATATGTTTCATCGGACTAATCTGATTCTTCACCTAAAAACAACAATTAAGCAAGAGTGAATACATTACGTACTCCGCAAGACTTTTGCAAAACCCATAATATATGCAAGCCATTTCAAAGGAAAGGTTACTACGGTTAATTTGCATAAAGCCAATTTGAAATGTAAATACATAATAGTAGATTGCAAATGGAATTTTAAGCAAAAGCAAGTTCATATGTAGAATAACAGTATGTAAATACGAATAAGTGAAATCACGAACGTGGGTATCATGACCACATCGACGAACCAATTTCTACCAACACCGGGTAGAATCCAGAGTTTTATGAAAATAAAAACAGCTAACTAGTACTGGCGCACCAAGACTCCCATAACCGCGGGAACGGCTTTTCAAAAAGTTTTATGCTCTACAGAGGTGTACATATTTACCCACAAGACATGGCTGACTCTTTGTGCAGATCATTAGCACACTTTCTTTGGTGTACCGCAGAGAGTCGTGACATAACCGTAACTTTGCACCAGCCCAGTGACGTTAAACCCATACTATGGTGTAAATGTTTGTACAATATCGACAAGAAATGATTAAGCATATCCATAGCATGGCGTTCACCGCTAGTATCAAGAACGTGACTCCCAACACTGTGTGGACGCCCGAGCAACCAACATCAAGAAGCCCGCACTACTCCAAATTTACCAATGTACAATGCTAGTTTTAAGTAACTTAATAGGATAAGACTGTCCCATACCAAGATTTGTGGTTGTATGGTAATTCTTGGGTTTAACAAACATGTTGGTTTGGCCTTAATCGCACACGGCAATAACCTCCCTACTCTACGTGACATGTTCCTTGTACATCCGGCTATTGCCAATAATTGCCCGCATCAAAACCATAGTTTTATTTTCATTTTTGATCAAAATACCAACCATAAAGAAAGTTCATACCCATTAAATGTCATATCCAACATTTTTAATCATGTCAAGGTTTTGTGTTTCTTTAAGCATGGCTAAGCATGATACTAGGTGTGAGTAACCCAAATTGACATCAAGTACTGTCTATGTTATTCTAGGGTTATCAAGGTTCACAAATTCATACTTATCAAGGAAGTTCTATGAAACTACATGTATAACTTACCAATACCCATATATAGCGATTTTAATAAAAGTAACGATACAAGAAAATATTTATAAACCGGGATCAATATGATCAAAAGGGTGCTTGCCTTGCTTATTTATTGCTTACAACGGTCATGGTCGCAATGACGTAGTCGATTTACTTAAATCGATGACGCCGGGTTCTACACGTCATTCAACTAATACACCAAATAGACAAGTTCAATAAGGGCAAAAGAAGTCGATGAAAATCAAATAAAATCAACTATAGAAAACAGGTGTGACTTAGAGTTTGTGTTGAATGATTATATGGTCTCTCATTTTGATTGATTGACTATATATATACATTCATATCGCTAACGGCTTTTAGGTTGAGCAAGACACGGTTTCTTTTATAGACTAGCTATTCTTGATTTTTGAATTCTAAATGCTAAAATTATTTGTATTAATAGAATTAACACATTAGATCATTAAGATGCATGCTGTGAATGGATAGCACTTAATTCTTAATTGAGTTTGAATGAGAAGTAGTTTCGAATATATTAGATCTGTTAAGTTAGGTTACTGGTTATATATTTGTGATTTTTAAGAAGGATTTGATTATACAATTACCTTAACTATAGATTTCTTCAATACTACTGAGTTTGCTTATTCATATTATGAAGTCTCGAAATCATAACATTTAAGGTTATGTTACTATCAGGATTTATATGTAAAGTATGACGAAATGAGATTATTTCTTCATAATAGGGTAGTATATACTTTGGAGAGCATTCCTAAGCTAATTTCATAAATTTTAGGGTTTGGATGAGACATTATATTCATTGCTGAAATAGCTTATATGGCATTAAGGTTTCTAATGACCATGACACTTAAGGGTATTGGGCTAGCAGGATTCAGATGCAAAGCAAGTTGTAATAAGTATATTTTTTTGGATTATGGTAATATATATTTTAAATATCATTTATAAGATAATCTTCTTAATAATTGCATTTAGACGAGATGTTTCACAAATCAATAAAAGGCTTAAGTGTTTCTAACTTTTATGTGACAGGTTCAGTTTTAGTTTTTAGTTTACGACTGCACCTTATAAGATTATTTATCCATTTCTCTGGCATTATCATGGGATGCTTCTGAGGGTGTTTTAAAGTTGGTTTCGCAATATTTTGCTTTTATCCGAGATGTTTTCTATATAAGTAAACATTAAGATCTAATATGCACTTAATCCAAATCTGCACAAACATGAGATATTGTTGCATAAACAGGGGTATTATGGTTTTATTAAAGATTTAAGAATCAATTTACCATTATTTGAATTTGTATGCTTTAATTTACATTTATTTTAATTTCTATGCATTGGAAAATAATCTATTAATTCAAACTAGATTCAATTCTAAATGTTTTTGCATATCTAGGTAGATTACTAACTTTTAAACACATAGAAACTGGTTTGACATGAATTGAATTCTTTTTGCAAAAGATATTCATATTTGAATATTCAATACATTGAAAACAACTTTGATGAGGACATCACTATGTCGGATACACCCATGACCTCACCTCCACCACCTCCTATGCAAGGTCCTATCACTGTGGCACGCACTGGCAGCCTAAATCAATAGGTGAACTCGCTTCTGGGTGGCATAATTATATTTTAGAGGATAGACCACTGCATAATAATGTGCTTGTGCTTAGGAATTATGGCTTAGAGCTACAAGGACGTCATTCCTCATCACTACAAGCTAGAGTGCAAGGTATTCCGAGAAGGAATCCAAAACGTCCCCCGTAAGCAGTCCATCTTCGACTGGCCATAACTTTTGTATACGGAGTCCGTTCAAATGAGTGAGTACTTGATTAAAAGATAAATTCGTGCTCTTTCCAACGGATTCGCCTCATCATAAAATTCCACTCGAGCTGGCCACAGCAGTCAAAACGGTGCTACGGTCTCGGTCTTTTAGGGTGCTGTGCCACCGTAATTTTGGGCTGAGTTCCCATGTAATTAAAGTGGCGTGAAACCAACTCCTAGCAGCCATCCTTGGCTATATATATTGGACAAGCCCCCCTATCTATCTCCTTAGGTTTTGATTTGAGAATAGTTACCCATGTGTGGAACTTTATCCTTGTTCTCCTGACTCGGCTAGAGCAGCAGTAAACAAGTTTCGAAACCTCAACTTGAGTGTGTGCTTCATCCTTGTTCTTGCTAGTTCTTCGATCGCTTGTAAGAATAGACCTTCGTGGTCAGGTCATCCGTGTTCTTGGCACGGTTGATAATGACGAGGAGTGTGGTTTAGCGATTGCAGGCGCTTATCCTTGTGTGGTTCGTAGCCGGATCGTCAAAGTCATCCTCCGCCAAATCGGTTATCCCTCACCGAAGATCGGGCCGCCTTGTGCGCATCAAACTTACTTTAGAAATTGATGTAAATCATGTCAAAATATAAATAATTTTGCATATTTCGGTTCATAAGGAGTTAAGGTTTCCAACAAAATTGGTTTCATTTAAATTGGAGTTCATTTGCAGAAATTCAATATATAACATTTTTTATCCCTTTCTTTAAAATTAAATTTAAATTTAAACTGTGTTCATTTTCAAAATATTTTTCTATATTCTGAATGTACATGATTTTATATGAATTTCTGATTTTGTTTCACTGAAATTGGATTTAATATACAGAAGATATAAATGTTTGAATTCCAACGGGTTAGAAAATATAATAGAAAAATACAAAATACGCTCGAATTAGAGGCGCCACCACTTTGAAGCGCCTCGATGCGCTACTACGACGAAGAGGACCCGCAGGATAGAGACTCGGAGCAGAGGCAATATGAAGGGGAATTCATCGGCGGCGAGATGCGGCCGGAGATCGACGGTCGACGGCGCGATGAGCTGAAGAGTGTCACGGCAAACACAGGTGTAGGCTCGGCATCACGACGGTGGTTTAAGATGGTCGCTGCCTTGCTCATGCGCAAGGCGACATGGCCGATTGGCCGCGAGGTAGAAGAAAGGCAAGATAGGCTTAGGCAAGGGCAGCTTGAGTACCGGAGAGCTCGGGGTGGCCCATTTTTTGGGTTAATGGCGATGGAAAGCAGCTGGATTGGTATGCCACCGGTGTGTAAGGTCGAGGATGCCGACTAGAGGGGGGTGAATAGGCGGCTTTTAAATAATTAAAACTTTCTCTTTCTACTAATTTCTATAAAGCAATTCACCCCTTAATTACCCCTATGCCAAAACCTTATCAATAACAATGCGGAAGCGATAAACTAAGGTTTTGACAATTAAAGCCTAAATCAACTAGGCTCACTATGTGCACTAACTAATTATGTCTCTAGCAAAAGCAATTTAAAGATAAACAATCAATCAATTTAATTCTATGAATGTAAATTGCTTGAATATAAATAAAGAGAACAAAGCAAGCACAAGAGACACGATACTTTTTACCGTGGTGATCGGAGACTTGCCGGTCTCCCTAGTCCACGCTGAGGTTAGCCCAAACACATTGGACCGGCTCCACGAATTGAGCACCCACCTCGAATCCACTAGATGTGGTTTTTCACGCCGCAGAGGCTCAACCCGAACCTTCACAAACTTCGCGGGCTTCACAACCTTGAGAGCTCCCACAAGACGACGCCACGCCGCCTAGGAGTCGGCAACCTCCAAGAGTAACAAGCCGAATCCTCTCGCTTGAACTTCACCAAGCACAACACATGTGATTCCGTGATCACCAAGTGCAACACATGCACAAGGATCCTCCTCAAGTGCAACACATGCACAAGAGACTCTCAATCCTCTCCTAATTGCAACACATGCAATTAGAGGCTCAACCTAGCTCAAGAAGCAAATGGGAGAAGGCAACACATGCACACAACTCCTATAAACACCCAAAAGCTCTAGCACACACCAACCTCCCGCCTCTTACCCCCAAGGCCTCCTTTATAGCCTCCAAGCCAAAACTAGTTGTTGGGGGAGAAATTCGACAAAACCAGACTCCCGTGCTACGCCTCATCGGGTCCGTAGCACCGCCTCGCCAACGGCTACAAAACTAGCCGCTGCAGATTTCCGTAGTATCGGCCAACCGAGAGCGGTGCACGACCGCCGGCAGTAGCACCGCCTCAACTCCGTTGCACCGCCTCAGCCGAACTCAAAACACCTCCTCCGGATTTTTCACACCGCCGAGGAGCGGTTGCACCGACATCCGGCTACCGCCTACCATGGGCGGTAGCACCGACCGCTGCATCGCCAAAAACATCCTCTCCGGATTTTCCACACCGCCGAGAGACGGTAGCACCGACCTTCGTGCTACCGCCAAATCATGTAGCACCGACCCGTGCTACTGCCTTACAGGGCAGACGACCTACCTGTGGAGAAAAACACCGCTTTTCACAAAAACTTTCTCGAAACTATTAAAGATATTCTTTGAGCTATGTGAGGATCAACACATGATCACAACACTATGCAAAACACATTTGCACATGTTAATCACATACTCCAAAGAATCTCATATAAGCACAACTTATTTGCAAAACATATTTGCCAATAAACCAAGAACTTATGAGATCAATCCTCTTAGCCATGTGATGATCAACACATGATCAAGTCAATTTGCAAAACACATTTGCAAACCCTATTCACATGCTTTAGGATAGGAACCCATAATCTAAAGTTCATTTGCAAAACACATTTGCAAATAACAAATCCAACTAACGAAAACACATTTCAGAACAACTCAAGATCTATTTGCAAAATGTATTAAGCAAATCAAACTCGAGTCTATGAGATTAATCCCCTAGCCATGTGAAGGTCAACACAAGACCCAAATAACTTGCAAACACCCGCTGCAAGCCCTACTCACATGCTCTCGGATTCCTGACCCATAGACCTCGGTTTATTCGCACAACGAACTTGCAAATACACATTAAACTAATTTAATGCTTGAGCATTGTTCTTGCAACACCTGCAAAAACCTAGCTCCAAGCAATACTAAAACATGAGCTCTCTATTTGCAACACATGCAAATCTCTAGCACCATGCAAGCAACCACAACAACACAAGTGCATGAGTTCTCTATTTGCAACACATGCAAATCTCTAACTCCATGCAAGCAACCACAACAATACAAGTGCATGAGTTCTTTATTTGCAACACATGCAAATCTCTAACTCCATGCAAGCAACCACAACAAATACAAGTGCATGAGTTCTCTATTTGCAACACATGCAAATCTCTAACTCCATGCAAGCACTTTAAACCAAATTGCTTGAGCTCTCCCTTTGCACACATGCAAAACTTAGCTCCAAGCAATACCAAATCAAATAAGATTCAAATAAGATGCAAGTATGAGCACCCTTATTTGCAACCCATGCAAATACTTAGCACATACAAAATCCAATGCACAAGCTTTACCAATTTGCAACACATGCCAAATGGTAAGCTTCATGCAAACATCAAACAAGAGAGTGAGCTAGAGTGAACGGATCGAGTTCATCAACACATGATGAAGCTCTGCTAAAAGACTCAACCCTCTTAATAGTATGGCACCTAACAAGCAACCCGGTCTCACAACCAAACACGGAGACCGTAAAAGACTAGGAACACATCCTTAGCCCTAGCTAGTTATACCTTTGCCACACTTGATCCACTTGGAGCTTTTATGATTTCCAATCATCTTCTCTCCAGATCACCTCTTCTTCTTCTTCTTGGTCATCAACGCATGATGAACCTTCTCTAGCCCTTCTCTTCACTTCGATCACCTCTTGAAGCTCATCAACTCATGATGACTTCTTCTTCCCGATTCTTCATCATCTTGGACTTAACCTACTTCACAACTCATGGAAGATGTTAGTCCAAAAAATACGGTTGTCTCAATCATCACCGCACTCCATTAACACATAATGGATGCCTCCAAGATCGATTGAGCACAACCCTAATCAATTTGAATGATTAATTGTGTCTTGAGTACTTTGATGCAACTAATGCTTCATTATACTCAAGAACTTTTCGCTTGTCTTTAATCAACAAGGGAACACCATCAACACATGATGTAATGTTCTTTGATTGATTGAGAGACAATCGAACTCAATTTAAACTTATTTAAATTGACATGAGTATATAACTACACAAGTCATATATACTCAAAAGATTGTTTCAAGGTCTTGATCCTTTATATTGTATGACAAGAGGACATGGATCAATACAATTGAAACATCAAGTTAAATTATAAACTCCCCCTAGATGTGTGCATTCATGTATATATGAATTAAGAACATAATGCACATATTTGGACTAAAGCAACGGAAGAGTTCATACTTTAACTTGAATTCTAAGTATGCATATATATAATAGAATGAATACGAGTGCATACCTTAGGTTTTCCATTTTCCATCCAAGTATGAGACTAATAAGAATAACACTTAATAAAACATGTTAGTCTCATAATGATTTGATTTGTCATTAAACAATGATTAAACATTAATATTAAACCAATCACCAAAACCAATAGAGCTTGAACTTACACGGTGGCCGGCCATGGAGAAGAGAAACAGTGAGGCGGTGGTGGTTCAACTAATGAGAGATCTCGAGATGTTGTTAGGTGAAACTGAGGGTGTCTACAGGTCGCAAGGAGCTCACCTTGGAGGTTGGAGACGCTCGAGGTTGGCCGAGGAAGCAAATCACCGTGCGCCGTCATTGGCAGAGGGAGAAACTCGGTGCGACTGGTCTCTGGAGAGAATGAACTCTGATTAGGGGTGGTGATGTGCTCTAGGGACCCTGAGGAAGGTTCAGGTTGAAGGGATTTGAGCGGAATTCTCAGGACACGGCGAATTGAGATTTAGAGCTCACGCTTGTTTTCTCTGGAAGATAGCGGCAACGGGAAAGAGGGCAGAGAAGAAGCTTGGCTTGGGGCTCCAGGAAGATATGCAGAGACGAGAGCGCGCTGGACAAAGTATTGCGATGCTTAAATAGGCAATGAAGTCGGTTTAACTAGTGTTTGAACAGAAGGTTAAGGATGGCGCCACAAATCCTCTCTGACAGAGAGCTATCGCGCGATATTTCGCCAATTTACGATACTGGCAGGGGCGGCAGATGATGTGGGCAACCTCGGGTTACACAATTGCAAAATAACGGAGAATACGACAAAGGAGTAAGGCGGCAAAGCACTGGCCGTGAGAGAGTTCTGGCACAAGGATTAGAGCAATGAGGGAGAGGAGAAGAAATATTGGGCTTTGTGAGGCAGGGATGGCTAGGTTGGTGCCGCAAGTTGCTACCTAAGTTGTGCCAGATCTTTGTCGTGGCAAGAATGGTAGAGAGATTGCTTTGCCGCGATAGAGAGAGAGATGAGAGGGTTCTGGCAGGGGGTAGGTCCCAGATGGTAGTCAGCCAGTAGAGTAGAGGGAAGTCAGCAAGGAAGAGAGAGGTCGACTGGCCCACATGAATGTGAGTAAAATGGGAACAACTTAAATGAAATTTCGGATAAGACGGATAGATCCACCGATTTAAGCTATCAAACCGACTCAAGATTTTCTCAAGATTTTACGAGGTCGGTAAGGTAAATATAATCATAAAATAAAATTTTCAGATAAAAATATTGGAAAATTTTTATTAAAATTCTGACAATTCATGATATCCATTTCTGCATATTTTGATTTTTATTTAATTAAGGATAAAAATAAGATTAATATTTTATGAAACTTTTTATGAGGATCTGAAATGGAATTAAATTACTTATTTAAAATTTTCATATTTTAATATTTAATATTTAAATTATAAAAAATCTGACATTGCTATTTTTAGAGTTATTTACTTTCTATTTTTGAATTATTAAAATATTTAAATATAAGTTTTAATTTTTTATATTTTTACCAGAAGCAGATAAGGATCTTATGTCATCATGATACAAATATCAGCTCAAGATAGGGTCTCTAGATTTTTACATAAATCCGAGACTATCTGAATTAATCTTAAATCTTCATGATTCCAATATCTTATCCTAAGTAAATGTGTTCAGATTATATTTGACAGCAAAACAATGGCTCTGGTGCTTTATAATATTTTAATATTATTTTTTCAGATTTTTATTGTTATTCTATTTTTACCTTTTTACTTTTACCACTTTACCATTTCAATATATATGACTTTTCTTTTAGAGAAAAACTCAAGAAAATCAATAATTCAGAAAACTCAGGAAATTAAAATTCAAATTAAATATTACATATCATATTCATTTTTATATTTTGTTTGTTTTGGAAGAAATAGTTTTAATATTGCTATCCCTCTTTTCTTAAGATTAAATGCAAGAAAAGAGGAAAAGATATTGCTTTAAATCAAAATGTTGATTCCAATTGAAATTTTTATTCAATTATATTTTTAAATTTCAAACTTTTTATTTTTCATATTTTTGGATTTTATGGGATGTTACAAAGATGTGTGCCAACAGACGTAATAAATACTGTGAAACTCTTGTCGGACCAACCGTTTCTTCCCTTCAATTTCAGCAGTTCAAGAACGGATGACAACCTTGTGTATTTCGACTTGCAACCTAGGAACAAAGGTTTCTTCGAGTCCTCCATCAAGCCCCGGAATTTACCATATTCTCTGTCATCACGGTTCCCTTCTGCGTCGCGCAACATCTGATTCAAATTGTCGTCCTGCAACCTATCCTCATCAGAAGCACAATCGATATGGTCATCCAAGATATTATTGACTTCGCCGACGATGTTAATACTATCTGCTTCCTGTATATCCTACTCTTCACCGTGACTGGTCCAACATGTATACCCCCTTTTGAAACCCCTCAGAATCGAGTGTGCTTCGATCTGCGCAGAGTTTGGAAACATCTTCAGATTCTCGCAATCAATGCACAGACAAGACATAAACTGCACCCCCCTGTTAAAAATATCCTCCTCTACAGCTCTTCTAAAAGCAAAGACACCATTAATGTACTCAGCACTCGTACGATTCTCAGCGTACATCCAGCTTCGGTCCATCTACGCTACGCATATAACTTTTAGTGTTAAATACTGAAGTACGCTAGGTGTGCGCATGCAGACATTCTTAAATTATGCGCTGGTAGCTGCTTCTTGAATATGATGCAATTATATAACTAACTAGTATAGTGCCTGTGCTAACGCTACGACGGCAGTACACCCGCTTATCAATTAAATAAGAAGATAAGTATGAATACAACACTTAATAATAAAAGAGAAATTTAGAATTTTAAATAAATTTAGAAAGAAAAACGGAACTAAATGGAGGTCGAATGGGCGAAAACGGGCTCCCAAAAGATTTTAAATAAAGAAAGAGAAAGAAAAAAGAATTTTCTAATTTTAGATTTTTTTTGCAGCTTCCACAGAGAGCACAACGTGCTCTTTGGGCTTGGCCAGTGCAAGGGGGAGGGAAGGCCAGGGGTGGCCGGCCGATCGCAGTGGGTCGCATGATCGGTGCGCGAGATCGCCAAAGACCGACGTCATGGGAGGAGTCACTGCTATGTGAATTTCACGGAAAGATGACGGTGATGGCTTGGGTTACCTCCAAAATCCGACGATCTTTACAAGAGGGAGCACTTGGGGATTTACGCAATGCGATGGGGTGGAGGAGAGCTCGCTGGTTTTTATAGCCCCGAAACAAGCATATTTATGGAAACCATAATTTGGGATCAAAACAGATTGGGAGGAAATTTTGGCAATAGAGCACGAAATTTGGGGAATTAACACTATAAATGGAAAGAGGAGATTTAGTACGGGATTGATGGAGCTTTGGAGCTTCTTTCTAGCTTTAATGGAGGGAGGGAAGAGAAGAAACTTCTCTGGTCTGGGCTGCAGCTAGAAGAAGCTACAGGTGAGTTGCCTTCATTTTTTAAAAAATATAGAAGGATTTTTGAAAAGATAGCACATTAGGTTAAAAAATTCTAGAAAAATTCTCAAAAAAACTTTCGATTATTTTGTACTTAATAAAATTATTTTCAAAAAATTAAATTATAAATTTGCCGAGGATGACGGCGCACATGAGGTCGCCGACCAAAGAACCTCGCCAGGCCGACAAAGCCACCGATGGCGATCGTGGAGCCATTGCAGACTGCTGTTCTCCCTGGTCGTACGCCCCATCTCCCGCTTTCCTTTTCCCAAAGACGTAATGTATGGTCCTTTCCTTTTCAGATGTTTGTTTCTTTTCCTTGATTCTAGGACGTTTGTTTCCTTTTTCTTGTTGATGCCGGAGGTGAGGGAAGGTCTGCTAGGGCCACAGGATGATTTCGAAAAATAAATCAAGCCACAACCGCCGGATCCGCAAGGAAAAAAGATAAAATTAAATAAGGTTTCGCCAAATTACCGGTTCCGCGAGTAAAAATTGAAAAAAATTAAGCAAAGACTCACAAACCGTTGGTTCTTTAGATAAAAATGAAAATAAAAATTCAGCTCTCCGTATACCAAATTAGGCTCTATAGGGCTAGATCCGTAAAAAGTCTCGAGAAGGGTCATATTTGGAAAAAAATACAATCACAATACTGTGACAATAAAAATTCAAGTCTTGTTTCTTGCATGCGATCCTCCCTGCTTATGTCCTTGTTTGATTCACCCTCCTTCCAAATATGTAGTAATGACATAATTTTGGTCAAGAAAATTAAAGTTTGGTTTGCTTGCATGCGGATCCTCCTTATTTATTTCCTTGTTTGATTTGCTCTTCTTTCAAATATGTAGGTGGGGGAGGTCTGTTGTGGACCACAGGGATGATTAGACACACTAAATAATGGCCATCGGATGTGGGTGAGTAAAGCTGAGGAAAGATCTGAGAGGTTAATTTTGATGGAGGCAAGTTTCTGGGGACGTTTAGCTGGGTGCACGAATGTTAAGCAATCTCTAGTGGGATGCACTATTTGGGGTGGACACAGAAAAGAATGTTTATGTGCATTATAAAAGAGTATAGATTACTACCTTAGAACACAGAACAAATGGATCTACAAGCTAGATCTAAACACAATCTTCAAATTCTCTCTTCACCAAACTAGCTACCTAAATCTTAAATATAATAATGCAGTTAAAACCAATTACTAACCTTAGATCACCAAGAACACATGGAAAACAATCTTGAAATTCTCTCCTTACCAAGATAGATCTTGAATATAATGCAATTAGAACTCATTACTAACCTTAGATCACCAAGAACACATGGATCTACAAGCTAGATCTAAACAATCTTCAAATTCTCTCCTTACCAAGCTTGACCTTGAATATAATGCAATTATAACCCATATTACTAACATTAGATCAAAAAGAACACATGGATATACAAGCTAGATTTAAACAATCTTCAAACTCTCCTTACCAAGCTAGATCTTGAATATAATGCAATTAGAACCATTACTAACCTTAGATTACCAAAATCAAATTGATTTACCATCACCCTTCAAAATCAATTGTCTTCTTTCACAACATCACCTCACAGCAGCAGCCACCTCAAAGATAAATCCCAAAACCCTAAAAATCACTAAGTGGCTCGGTCTCAGATTATATATTGTCGAGATATTACTGACGGTTCTATTCATGAACCGCCGCTTATTTACATAGAATCCTAGATGGTTTTAGAATAAAACCGTTAGAGAGATATCACAGACGATTTTATATAATAAAACCGCTTAAAACCGTCTGTGATATCATCACGCATTTGGTTTGCACTATAGAACCGTCATGATGTTCCTCACCACGCACGGTTTTTCAAAACTGTCTATGATGAGGCGCCTAATATATGATTTTCTGTAGTAGTGAATATAAAATACTACTAGAGTAATTGTTTTGGGGGAACGGCTGTGTGTGTTGCACACTGCTGCATTATGTTGCTAGCTTAATGCTATGTCCCACATATCCACCAGTGAGATTCAGTGAACATTTGATATTACTCGATTACAGAACATACAGTAGGATTTACAATTGCCAAATGACCTTTTTTTGCCAAACATAAAGTCCAAAAGAAAATAAAAGAAAAGAAGAGCGAGGGAGCTACTTCGGTTCGAACAGTACACATAGACTATTAAATAAAAAGAATGGACCAGATCTTTGGGCAGTACGCTTCGAAGTTCAAACTAGTTACGACAAAAGTGTCTCTCGTACGCAGTACGCTGTAGTAGTTAATGCATGTATACAATTTTATCATGACACGATGTGCGCGTAGAGGAGCTGGTTCCAGACGTCGGGCACGCCGGGGAGGCACCAGTGGATGCAGTCGGCGTAGCTGCCGGGGTTGCGCTCCTGCTCCTCCGTGAGCATGTCCCACTGCCGGCGGTGCACCGACGGGTGCGCGTCCTTGCGGTAGTCGGACAGCTGCGTGACGTTGAGCAGCCGCACCGCCACGCCGCGCGCGCCCAGCCTCCGCACCTGCTCCTCCACCGCGCGCGCGAACGCCGGGTCGGTGTTGTTGCCGCTGTATCCGTCAGCCGCGATCGGCTCCGTCTCGTTGTAGCACTTGTGGTTGACGGTGGCCTCCTGACCTTCCCCTCCGGGGCCGCGGTGCTCCCACTCGTCGGAGCGAAGGTGGGTCGGCGACATGGTCATGAAGAAGAGCTGGGTGTGGTCGCGGTCGACGTGGAACTCGAGCCAGTCGGACCACGTACTGATCGCCAGCTCGTACGCGCGCAGGCTGTCGATCACCTTGTACACCCCGTACGTGTCCTCCTCCTCCGCCGCGTCGAACGACCCCCACCTGGACGCACGCGCGCATGACGAAGCACGAAAGGTCAAAGTCAAACCGATAATATGTCGTTAAGTCAACTACTCAATTAGTTAGGAGTGGCTTACAGAACTTTCATGGCGGCCCTTCTCCACCAGAGGTATGAGTTGAAGACGAGCACATCGGCGTTCGTCCAGTGCCTGGCATGCTTATTGATGGAGGTCACGCGCACAATCCGGTCGGCGATCCGGTGGTGCACCGGGTGGTCCGAGTTCGACTCCACCAGCAACGGCGACCAGTAGAAATCCACCGACACGTTGTACTCCTGAAATATATACTCCGTCGATCATGCATGCATGTGCATATATAATTTCAGGCTTTAATTTCGGCGTTCATGTAACTAGAATGCGATTTTCTCGACCTTTAGAAAAAGACTAAAGTTAATGTGACTTGCGATCCATTGTTCATGTACGTACGTGGATCTTGAAGGACAAGAGCGATCCGGTCGAGTTGATGGTCTTGTGGAGGCCCGGGGTGGCGGTGTCGATGAGGCAGACCATGGACACCCACTGGTTCCGGTTCAGCGAGTCGCCGACGAAGGCCAGCCGCTTGTCGTGCAGCTTCTCCAGCAGCCTGGCCGCGTCGAACCTAGGTCATATAATTTGTTCGACACAAGCCTGTTTAGTCATGCATGCAGTTGCATATAGCCTAGCTACGTACGTACAGCAAGACGAACTAGCTAGTTAGTATACTTCAGCTAGTGACATTTATGAGTACGATTAATGCATGCTTAAGACATGGGTTCAGATTTTCATTTCCCACAAAACTATAGTCTATAGTACTATGAAGAATTCTGCATTATCTGTTGCCCTGAACCCAACCAAATCTAGGTCCAACTTGCAAGGAGTAGTGCCCGTCTTTAACTCCAATGAGCACCTCATCCTTCAACCTGGGTTGTTAGGAAACAGTATGCTTCTAGTTCTAGCTAGATGCCTAAATGCATGAGCAGTTGAACAACCGGCAGAATCCTGTCTCTACTGTGTCCAGATTCTTCTACTAGTACTAGTTTCAGAGGCGTGCGACATTTGTGTACGATAACAATAATGTTAGCAATTAATTGTTAATCCGGCCGGGCACTTAAACCATGACTATTCTGGGTTAACGCACGACACAGACACACAGTATGGTACTGTTATAATACGACGAATAAAATATGAAGATGATCAAAACCACAAAAAGAACAAGAGACACGAGATTTAACGTGAAAAACCCTTTCGGAAAAAAGCCACGGGCGTCGACGGCAGAAATTCACTATTTTCTGGAGAGTTACAAATGAAGGGGACGAATCGCCCGTACGGCTTACAAGAGGGAATATATATAGGCGGCGGTGACCTAGGTCAAAAACGATCCTCCGCGGAGCGGAGACAGAAGTTTGGCCTTCTCTTGAATTTGGATCAACAATCAACAGTACTACTCCATCCGCTCATTTTTATAAAGCGTATTTTGACTCTACACAAGGATTAAGGTTACGTTGAAATTAAAGGTACGAGAGAAAACGACTTAGATGCTCATACTTAATTGTCTCGAAGATAAAAGATATACTTTGTGTGGGTGGTAATGAATAAATACATAGGTTGATAGAGAATAAATAGAGGTATAAAAAGAAAGATCTTATTAAATCTACGTACAAACCTTATATTTGTAAACAATCATTCAAAAAATAAATCTTATAAAAGTGAACTGACGGAGCAGTAGATTGGTAGTACGTACCTGGGAAGGTCGCACCCGTGCGGCTGCCACCCCCAATGCTGGTAGCTGATGTCCGTCCTCCCATACTTCTCACACGCCGACTGGTCGGACATGAACTTGCACGCGCTCTCTTTGTACAGAGGATACGCCCTGTCGTCGTACACCCACCTGCCGGAGGACAGGTCGCATTGGTCCTTACCCGGGCGCCGTCGTCGCTGTCGCCGTCTGCGGGTGGTGGCACGGTCGGCGCCTGCTGCGGCTGATCGACGGCGCCGTTGTTCTTGGTCGTGACCGAGACGCCGAGGAGGAACAACAGCACCAGCACCAGAAGAACGAACGAATTGAAGTGGCTCCAGATCCTTACGCTGACGCTGACGCCCCACACCCTCCCGTGGGGCGCGTAGCCCGTCTTCTTGGCTGACTCCTCCACTTGCCACGCGTCCTCGAGGTCGCCGGCGACGGCAGCACTCCGGCCCTTCAGCGGCGGAGTGCTCCCGGCCATGGCGAAATGCCTTCGACCTATCGTCGCGCACGTGTACTTCGATCCGGCCGATGATTTGTCTACGTACGGTGGTATTTTCCTTGCCGGCCAGTTGTTCGCGAGCAATGAAAGCACGATCAAATAGCTTGCATGCAGGGGCAGAGTAGGTGCAGCTCAGTGCAATATACTGCAGGTGTTATCGATCGCTTCTAGTAAAAGGATCCTTTTAGGTGAGAGTTGTTGCCACTTGACCTAGCTTTGGTGCACCTAAACTTCGTCTAGGATCGTATAAAACCTCTTTAATTCTGCTCCAAATCATGGTCTTACATATATACTACATGCATGTATCAACATATATACATATATACACACTAGAGATGGAGAAACAAGGAAGCGATGCTGAACAATAAAGAACAGGTGAAAGAGGCTTCAGCTTGCTCTCTGAAGACTCTGTTGATTGCTACAGTATTGTACTTGTAAAGTCAGAACTCCCCCAACTGGCTTCTAACTAAGCCAAGGCATACAAAAATTTGGGCAAGTAGTATATGTGGAGCAGATGACCAATGACCTACATCATTTGGTGAGATTCCAACAAAAAGCAACAATGCATATACATGCCCTACTAACTAGTACTAACTACAGAAACCGCTCACATTAGATTAGATTAATAGCTGGGGAGTGCTATTCATAAACCACTTTAGTTTGTTTTACAGTGTATATGTATATGCAATGTCATTGCGTGTTTATGAATGAGATTGTAATAGATTTAGTTGATCACAGAAGTATCTGGACAAAGTGATCTCCATTTTGTGTTTATGAATGACATTGTAATAGGTTTAGTTCATTTACTTTTTGTTTTTGTACCGTGCATTTGCTTTGGGTATGAATCTTGCTCTAGCTAACTGACTTTGTAAATCAGGGTGCAGTGGAGAGCTCTGTTTTTGTTTTGTTTTTTGTTTTTGCTTTCTTGTAGTAGACTTCTGTGATTTCTGATAATAGAAATCGGGATGAATTGTTGCCCTTCTGTAATTCTAAAAAAATATGCAATGTCACGTTCGAATAGTTAGAGGATCGTTTGTATATGCCTGTTGTCAATCACACACCAAAGCTGTGGTCTTTCTCGTCATGTTCGTGGGCAGTTAGAGAGACTGACGGTCTATTTCATAAAATTCCTTCAATAATTATACTGTCCTTTGGCATTGCTTAAAGCCTTAACGATCTGATGAATGAATTTGTTCGAACCACTCCTGAATCCTGACGATAGTATTCGTTCTGAACTTGAAAAACAAGGAAAGTTGGATTAATTCACTACATCTGTTACTACATTCAGTTATGGTGGTTAATTGATGGCCTGCATTATTACTATATTAATGACATTCTTTCATCTTGCTACGCTGAACAAGTATATATCTGGTTGTTCTTGGAACAGCATATTTCAGAATGGATGGATGGACTCCATTGATTATACTGATGTGTCACCAAAGGGATTTGAACCAGGCCTTGTCTAACGTATAGTGCAGAGAATGAAGTAGAGTTATACAAGATTGTAGAAATGACATTCCAGATCTTCTATTGGTCAGCACCATATAGTAAATACAATTATACTTTGACAGACAGAACAAATGAAACCTAATCCATATGCTGATATCTTCTTTCCCTTCCAAGATTAAATTAAAAAAAATGCTCAACACAAAAGATTGGAAGAAGGCACAGCGTATTTCATATCATTTCTGTTTTCTTAACTGCTATACATCGATCGTGAGAAGTGATGTTGACCACAAAACCTACTGAGAATATGCATGTAACCACCACTGCATGCGACCTGCACAGTTCTTGTCTCCCGAAGTCGCCTTCACCTAGGAACAGAGAGCAGGGGACACCCAACTAAACAACCAGATTCTCTCATGAGAACCAAATAGGTGTTGATTTGGAACTCCTTTTACATGGATTTGGCCAGCACGTTTGTATCGACTATACTGAAAATAAGATCAGGACACTGAAAAATGTGAAGCAGAAGACTGTACCTGATCGTGTCAAAAGATTGATCTAAACTCCAACAGCGAACATCTTGGTTGATGAAACAACGCTGGAGCATGCATGTCGAGATGTCAACGTCTCAGGCAGACGGTCAACTTTTCGACCTGCAGTTCGCACTTTGCGCAATTAAGAAGCAACGAACAATACTCCATGTAGCTTGCATCCGAAGGAAGTGCTAACACCGTAGCTAGCGCGCCACTGGCCGGATTTTCAGTTCTGATGAAGTCGCTGCATGTCGAAATGCTTGAGATGAGATGTTCTGCCCGACTGGCAGATTCTTCTTGAGGTTGCCGACTTGAGAGCAACCAAAGAAGATTCAATGATTCAGTCATATCATGCCTGAAGAAACAAGGGATGATTATTCTGCATTCTAAGCCAACTCATGGTAGAATGTAGAGAGGTAGCATCGTAGCACATCACCACAAGGCAAAGTTGGACGCAGTATGTACAATATGGGCAGTTCAATCCAAAGTTGGCGGTGTAAGGTTGGCAGTTCAATCCAAAGTTGCAAAACAATATGGTCCGCAAGGCTTGAGAACATACTAATATGACGGCTCAAGTAAAAATTTTAGGTCGGGCCGCACAAAGCCCATTTCTTTAGCCCACCCTGCTTACTGGAATTTGGATTTAGGTGTCTTTGGAATGCAGAAACACAGGGATTTTGGTGATTTGAAATTTTTTATAGACTCAAAAGAAAATTTTCCAAGAGGTTTGAGTGGATGTTTGTTTTCCTCCCAAATCCCCATGAAAGCACATAATTCCATAGGAATTTGAAAGGAATTTTCATAGCTTTTCCTTTGAACCAAATGCCTTGCATAGGTTTTTTTTTTCTTTCCATAAGAATGGAATCCTCCAAAATTCCTTTGTTTTCTCTCCAATACAAAGAGGCCCCCAAGCGGGAATTGAACTGCGAAATTCCTGCAAAATAGCTGCACTCCAATTTCCAAACATAAAAAAGACATCTCGAATTCCTGAGTTATGATCATCGTTATATTGGTACTTAAAATTGTACGAAATAAAACATGTAGAGTATGTTGGGGATTACGACAGTGTACTTTTTGTGTTACAATTTTTCTTGATGACCATGTAACAATTTTGCACATTCAAGGAAAAGTTTCTGTATTCATTCCATTCACTCAACAAAAGAAGAACCACGTTACATTACCAAAAAGACGAACAGATTTCAGCCACGGCCACCCCTGCATGTGTTCTTACTCCATGAACAACTAAGCACAAAGCTGGCGCATGGCGCACGGATGTGGGATTGACATCACTTGCATCGTCTTTCTCACCCTACATTTCCCTTCTCCCTTTCGACACTTACGACGTTAGATCATCGACGGCGGCGGCTATGTATCAGAGGACCTGGTCGTTAGTGGGGAAGAAGAGCTTCCAGTAGAGCAGCTCGTTCCAGGCGTCGGGCACGCCGGGGAGGCACCAGTGGGTGCAGTCGGCGTAGCTCCTGGGGTCGGCGACCTGCTCCGGCGTCGGCTGCGTCCACTGCTTCTTGTATATCTGCGTGTGCGCGTCCTTGCGGTACTCTGACAGCTGCGTGATGTTCACCACCCCGACGGGCACCCGGGACGCGCCGAGCACCTCGCCGGTGATGCGCAGCATTGCCCTGCTCGTGCTCCCCCAGTACGACGCGTCCGTGATCGGCGCCGTCTGGTTGTAGCAGTTGCCCTCCGTCTCCTCGCCCCACTCCTTGCTACTGGTAGTTGACAACACAATGCAGCGCGTGTAAGTTTCAGATGTTGCAGAGCACCGTATATCACCATGCGAGATGAATCATGGCTCACTTAGTATGGGTCGGCGACGCTGTGACGAAGAACACCCTCGAGCTCTTGGGATCCACGTTGTTCTCCAGCCACCTGACCAACTGGTACAGCACCAGCCTGTAGGCCTCCTCTGCTTCCATCTCCACGATGTCCTTGCTCATGTCGTCGTCAGAGCCTCCTGCAGGAACCATACATACATACAGTTGGTTCAGAACTTCAGATCAATCATCAAAGTTATGCAGTGGTTAGCAAGATTGCATGTGTTGATCACGTCGTGCAACTTAATTTGGAGTTGCTTACAGGATCTGGATCTTCTCGCCGGTCATCCACCAGAGGTAGGAGTTGAACACCAGGATGTCGGCGCCCTTCCAGAACCTCGAGTGCTTGTCCATAGGCGCGCCTCGGATGATCCGGTCATTGATGCGGTGCACGACGGCATCGTCGGAGTTGGACTCGGCCAGGAGGGGAGCCCAGTAGAACTCGATGGTGGCGTCGTAATCCTAGGACCATACGCGCAACCAAGAACAGTAAGCAACAGCACTTCACCAATCAGGCAAGATCAGCTGGCAACGACTCCCTCAGGTGCCATTCCCACAAGTAGCAGTACCTTTGCTCTGAAAATAGAGAGGGAGTCGACGGTTTCGAACGATTTGGAGCCCTCGGGGATGGCGCGGTGGAGGAGGCAGAGCAAGGAGACGTACTGCCCGCGGTTCAGAGAATCGCCGACGAACAGCATGCGCTTGCCGCGCAGCATCTCCAGAATCAGAGTTGCGTTGAAGCTGCAACAAACAGAAAAAATTGTTGAGAACGATGCTGTCTGCAGTCCTACCTGAATTGAGACAGACACGTGAACAAATCTGCAAATTAAAAACGCTGTTCTGAATCTGTGATGCACCGTCAACAGGCATTCCAGAGAATCGAGAGAGGTATGATCTCCTGTCTACACCTCTGTTTTTGGCGTGCACCTATCTCCTGAGTTTAGGTTCGAGGCAACCAAATGCATCTTTTTTCGGCATGCATCCAAAATTTGCATTTAGCATATCGAACTTACAGTAAACTCGAAATGGAACTGCATAGTCCTAGTTTATAGAAGGTCCGTTCGGAATGCGAAAATATCACATAAAATGGTTTAATTCCCGCTTGAACTAGGTCCCTAGAAAAGCCTAAAATTTGTACCATTTGTTACGAAATCCCGAGTTCCAAAACCATACCCTGTAAGCTAAAATTACCGCAGTAGTTTTCATGTGATCTCAACGAAGGAATATTTGCCCATTCAGCACGGCCTTTTGTCAAAGCAGTGGCTTTTCTAGCCTCTAAATTCGCTTTTTTTGACAAATTTAACTTTATTCTGTTCAATTTTGTGAAACTAGTTCTCTTCGTGAGCTCGAAAGACGCTGCAGGTGACACGAGTCACCGCCACACCAAGAGAGTTCGACAAGCAAGTTTCGTGCTTAGTCTGGCGCAGAGGAATCATCGGTCAAATTCGCTTCGCTTGCATGGAAGGAATTGATATACAGCTTCTGCGCTTGGTTGCCGCGAAGGACAAAGATTAATTAGTGAATTTGATTAATTAGCAATTTAATTAAGTAATTAATTAAGAAATATGATTAAGTTAGTGATTAATTAGTGGAATTGATTCCTATCAAGGAAGGAAGCTCGGCAAATCTTATTGCAGCAGGTGATCTATCAAGATCCTCGAGCACAGGAGGTGACTCGTAGAGTCCAAATTTGTAAATAATTTCGAGAGTGGTTATATTTGAAAAAATATATTCGCATGACACTAAAAAGAAAAAAATCCTTTTGTCGGTGCTCTCACGTGGCACCTGCACCTTTATTTCACCCAATGCCCAAATGCAACAACTAGAGTCCACACTACATGATGGCTGATCCCCATATCCAATCAAACCCTGCCACTTAGGACCACGGGCACGGGCATGGTTTGTACTATCCTATTGTCCATTTCCTACACCAAAACATCCCATTTTAAAACCAAATTTTTGGAAGAGTGAATCATCACTGAATCTTCCCCAAAAATTAGTTCTGCAACGAGAGCTCACGGTTTTGCCAGCACCTTGCTAGTGCTAGACTGCTAGCAGGCTAGGACAGGCAGATAAACAATTCTATTTCTGCATCACAATAAAGAGTTAGTGGACAAACATGGGTCCATCTGCCTAATCTACCCAATCTCAGTCGTTGTATAATTGAACTGATACTACTAGTACTACAATAGAACCGAGTTGCTCTCTTGCCATTCAATACTACTACTACGTCTATGAAGTTCACAAACCTATATTATTGCTGAATCGAACACTTATCTGGTCCATATACCTTTTTTTAAAGTCTAGCTTTCACTGCATTTATAAATTTAGTCTCCTCCTTTGCCACAAAAGACGTGATAGCTAACAACTATCATCTATCACGTCCGGAGTGTGGAGGGTGATCAGCCGCAACAGGCGAGGGACCGCTTGAGCGGTGCCGAGCGCGGAGAAGGGCTCGAGAACCGGTCTAGTGCACGCACTCGCCGCAACGATCGGGAGTGCGAAGGAATCTCGCCACGATAGGCCATACGCCGCTCCTATGGTCGCCAAGCACCGTAGTTCGATCACTTGCCATGTTCCCCGGACATGGCAGAAGATAAGTGTGGTCTGTGGGATTTTCACAGTAAAGAGAATTTACAAGCACATACGCGAAAAGAATAGATCAGAAAAAAATAGTTATAAGAGAACGGATGGTTTCGTTATTGTTATCTACTGCTAGTACCACAGCGTACTACAGTAGTACGGGTTACTTCTACCCTCCAGAACATGCCTCACCTACTCTCCTTTGTAGTGCTGTCCTTTGATGCATTATTGGCGTCCTAGAAGTCAGAGATTAGCACATTAGTCTAGATGTACATTCCCTTTTCTAAAGTTTTTTACTGTACACTTAGATCCAAATTTATTTATACTTAATAAACTAATAACTATATTTAATTTTTACTATTCACTTTCTTTTTTTAACCTTTGTAAAAGCAGGATTCAGTAACTTCAAATCTTTCCTCGCGGCTTCTTGCAGTTACGGTACGGGGCAAAGCAACGCTACCGTTTCTTTGAGTAAAGGCAGCACATAGGATTCTTTCTGCCAACGCGCGCAGCTAGCTCATCGCATTGTTCTTGTTCGTGGAGCAAGCTTTTAATCTAGATAGACATGGCAGGCGGCCGACGGCCGGCGGGTTGGAGTACCTGGGAGTGAGCAGCCGCGCGGCTGCCAGCGCCAGTGCTGGTACGCCTTGTCGGGGCGGCCATGCGCCTGGCACGTCAGCTGCGGCTGGATGTACGGGCACCTCCTCCTGGTACCACGGCTGCGCCGCCTCGTCGTACACCCACTCCCTGCCCGATGTCGCACCCCTCCGGCGCGCTCCCCACCGCGAACGGCAGCAGCTCGGACTCGGAGGCAGCCTCGCCGTCACCCTGCATTGCATTCACAAGCACGGACAATAATGACCCAACACAACACGAGCAAGATCGGGCGTGTCACCTGGTGCATCTTCAAGTTTCTGAATCTTTCGTGTTATACTACTGCGTATGCGTCGTACCTGGCCGGCGACGCGGAGGAACGGCGCCGCGGCGGAGACGAGAGCCAAGACGGCGAGGAGCTTCATGGCTAGACCACGAGCAGCTGTCTCACTGGTTCAGTTTGGTTCGGTTCGGTCTAGGAGGATGCGAAGGGGCGCATTGGGATCTGGTTGCGAGCTAGCACTAGCTCCTAGCCATGACTGACCAAATTGGACTCTTTCTCCAGGGTAGTATAACGCAGAGGCGCAGAGCAGACAGAGACAGGGTTCCAACTCTAGCTAGCTCTCTAACAACCCCATCGTAGGCAGGACGACATTGGAGAGCTTCTGTCGTACGAATCAGCAACTTTTCCCTTGCAAAAAAAAGGAGAGGTTTTTTTGGTCGACAGATAACAAATTGCTTCGTGGTTTATTTAACTGGCCATTGCTGCAGTGTGTGCTACTAGTACCGTACGGGCGATGCGTGTTTTCTTTGCAAGGCAAGACTTCCTTTGGGTACCGGATTAGGCGAGGAGGCGCTGCTTAATTTCCTTGGTTCTCTAGAATTTTGGTTCGAGAAAATTCGGGTAGATTGCATGGTGCAGAGGACTAGCTAGGAGTACTACTGCGTTAACTGTGCCTCGCTTGATTGCGCGTCATGTTGCAATCAATCTTTGGAATTCTAGTTCTGTTCTTCTGGTACGGCGCACGCATATGGAACACAGACGTTTTGAAATAGCATTAGGAGGTTTATCCTGAGTTATTGATTTGGTTTAAGCACGTGGTGTTAAAGTTTGAATTTGATTTAAATTTAATTTTGAATTTAGAGTAATTTGAGCTACTGTTATGTTAGACGACACTACCGACCAGCGGCACTACCGCTTGGGTTGGTGGCAATGCCGACTCTGGATCTAACGGGCATGTCACGTAGTCTTTTTACTTATAGTTGATTCTCTGGTTTTTAGCATAGCAAGACTACCGCGCAGCTAGTGGCGGTAGTGTCGTGGAACAAGACACCGCCCATAGTAGCGGTAGTTATTTTTCAAAGTGCGTTGTTTTGAGCACTGCCAGGACAGCATTACCGGCCATAGGGTGCGGTACTATCGGCCTTGGGTAGCGGTAGTGCCGACTTTCCAGCGAGTTGGGAGTGTTTGTTTGGATGATGTAATGTTAATTGCATATCATTGTGAATAGTACTATGTGATGCTTTGCTTGTCCTGTATTGGTTGCGTGGACTTTGAGCCGGGCCATGGTGAGGCGGAGGAGATCGAGACCAAGCTAGAAGAGCCGAGGTTCGAATGTAATACAAGGGACGCCGAAAGATGTCTAAGCTCGGAAGTGGTTGCGAGCCGAAGACAATGAGCGGCGATGAAGCATTGGCAATGGACATGGCGTGCAATGGTATGGACCGAGACTAAACTTAAGTAGGAGTTGAGATCCGTAATGATTAAGTCGGTCGCCATGGTGAAGCGGTCAAGAACACGTGGCGCGCCAAGTGACTTAGACCCGCTTGAAAGCGAGAGGCTTTGGGGAGTCCAAACGCGAGAGGTTTGGTGGGAAGTCATTGGGGTCACATGATGGATGACGAAGCATGGGCGATGCTTGAGTGAAAGGGAAATTATCGGTCGGTGGCAAATTAGTAATTTGCCTATTACCGGATCGAGACTGCTTGAAAACCACGACGGTGGCCTAAGTTAAAGGTCACGCCAAAGTGTAGTTGGATGCAATTTCGCCTCGTGAAACGGATTTGGTGTCAATGTGTAGGCCGCTTTGAAAAGCGACTTATGTAAGTGTAAATCCGATATGGTGTTAGGTTAACAGTTAGCTCATGCAAATGTGGGTGTTATCCATACGCAGCCTGTGTTTATGGTTAGGTTGCTCCACTATATAAGGAGATGTAAGGGAGGAGATGCCTTAAGCCCTTTGAGTGAACTTGAGAGTAGATTAGGTTTCACAATATTTTGGTTTTCTTGTGTGTGTGTGAGTGCTCTTGAGAGCTTTGCTCTCAGTGAGAGGCTTTGTAAACATCCATCTTACTCTAAAATGAAATCAAAATTCAGCGACAAGTTTTGTCTCTTGTTTTGATCATCCCGCTTCTTAAGTTTTTATCTTTCTTGGTGATTTCCTTTTTTAATCTCGTGTTGCCACGGATAAATAATTGATGGATGAATCTTTTGTGGATCATATCCTGATCATCTAGGCAAGCTCTCACATGATCATCAAGCGATTTCTCAATAAACTGGTTCTTAGCTTGAGAATGAAAGATTTGAGGTAGATCTTGATCTCAGACATTTGAGAGCAATTTTTTTTATGTCCTTACTTGTTGGGACATGTGAGAGGTAATCTAAGATCATCTTGATCATCAAAACCCCACGAACAAGCTCAGGGCGAAGATTTTCTATTTGACCCGTTTTTGTTGCAACCTTTGGTAAATTTGAAAAAGGTGGAAACTTTGACGTCAATCCTTGCGATTGAAGGTTAGAATAGATTTCTGATATCTATAGGAAGGTGCATATAAAGTTTCACAGGTTTTCGATTAGCCAATCAAAAGATACATCAATTTTTATTTTTGAAGTCACGCTAATTTTATTATTTATATGCCTACTTTGACTGCCCACCTATTACCATAAGGCACTGTAGCACATTTTGCTGATTTTACTGTTCATTCCGCAATAGCGCCTCGCTTACTCATGTGTAGTACCAACCCATAGATGAATTTCTCGAAAATTTATTTTCTGTACTTTGACTTAGTTAGGTTTTAGTTGGTTTATTTGGGGAAAAAATTTATTTGATTAAATTTTATTTAGCTCCTATTCATCTCCTCTATTTGCCTTTTCCGTCCTTCACGTTTGCTTCTTTAGTCCTTTATGAAACGTATAGAACTCCTAGCAGTGAGAGTTACTGACTACTGATGAGTAGTATTGACCAATTAGCTGGTTGCTGTTAGAGGCAAGACGGCATATTTGTTCTGTTAAAAGGAACCTTGTAGGTGAGTCGTCCACTCGTTTACTTCACAGTTCATACCGCGACCATTCGGTGTACCTAAATTCTATCCGATAATAATAATTGCGGAGCATGATAAATCGATGTACCGAGCATGCAAAATGGTGTTTGTATCTTAGAGAATTTTTGCACAATGGCGAATGGTGTACTGAAAACAGCATCATAAAGCAATCCTTGCACCAACAAATCGATGGAGAGTTTCCTGTGTGTGCCTTGTAAGCAAAGGTTAAAGTGGGGAGGATTTGAATGGTACGGAGCAGGTGGCGAATGAGCAGGAGTGTTTGCCGTTTGGTGAGGTTTCTGAAACAAGCAAGGAGCTAGCGACCCTACTGAGACCGGCTGAAAAAAGAAGGAAAACGTGTCCTTGATTTCGCCACTTTAGTTTGGTGCACAACCATAGCAGAAAATAATTAAAGGAAACGAAAAACTTTTATCAATTGCTGAACCTAATTTTCCATTCTAAATTCCTGCAACTGTCCGACATATTAAAGGCCTGCTTTGAGAGTCAGAGCTTTTTGAAAAGTTGTTTTTGATTTTCTAGATCAAAAGGAGCTACAACTTTTATAAGGACCGCATAGAAATAACTAATTTCCTCAAGAATAAATCGCAAAAGCAGGTCCAATCTCGCTTTTAGCTTTCAGCTTTTATATATGAGTTCTAAATCATGTCAAAAATCGCTTAAAAGTTGAAATTGTTTAGGGAGACTTACTCGGTTTTTAGAAGCTGGCTTAAGTCCCTGGCAGGGCCTAAGTTGTTCGAATGAATTCGTCATTCACTGTTTTGCAGAAGGCGCTGATGAACCACTCAACCACGACATGTTTTCCTCTCAACAGCTTCCGATGGGATACTCGGCAAACGGCAGTTTCATCTTGACCATGAAAAGAACAAGGAAACAAGAGCTTCGCGCCGATCGGCCGCGCGCGGCGCGAGGAAGCGTTTGCATTGCACGTTCGCCTGCGTTGCGCTCGCGCGTCCGTCCTTCAGGCCCGTACTCCGGCGGCATAGGCACGCGCACGACTCGTCGAGCACCACGCGCATCGATCCGCCGCCCGGTTCGTCGCGGCGCACATACCGGCCTTATCGGGGACGCGTACGTACGCCTCGTTGCCCTTAACCAGCAGTTCCCTTCCTTTTCGTTTTATTTCCTGCTCCAGCTCCGTCGAGACGTGCAGAATTAGCAACGTTAACGAATGAGCAGTGACGGACGTAATGGTACTTCACCGCCCTCGAGTAGTCTGATGTCAAAGCATTTGCGACTAATCTGCCCAATAATTAACAACACGTACGGCCGGACTGTCTCGGCCGTGTGAGTTCTGGGCGTTACGTTTTATTCCCCACTTGACAATCGAGTAGATACATACGCGCCCGGCCAGCCGGCCACTTGCCGCTCGTACGTGCGACGGACGGGGACAGCGCCTGGTGCAGCACAACCACCCTGGTCGATCGCCCGGACGGGTTCCACGTTATCGATCAGGTCCCCCGTCCCGGCCAGTGGCCACCTCACCAACCTGCTCACCACGTACTCCAATGTCAACGTGCGTACTCCTCGTCCTAAAACTCTAGGGTTCGTATAGAAGAAAATGCTGTTGTTTTGCGGATATCCACCCGTGACCTAAAGCGGTAGGAATGCACGGAGGCTGCATTCATTGCGCGTTTTTCTGTATGTACATTGACACCATGACGGTCAGCAGCTAGCGGCAGGTGTTGAAGGCCTGCACATACGTGGCCCCTTCCTGCCGGGCTCGATCGATCCGTGCTTTTGATTCCTTGATTAATTTAGAGCTCATTTGCATACACTAAATTTGGTGTGGATTGATCATTCTTTTTTATCCAATAATATTTATGTATACTATTTTTTTGCAAAGAGTAGTAGAAATATCACTTTGACAAATCAATAACTATATCTAAATTTTATTACCACTATATATTAGTAAAACCCTTGCAAGTTCAAGCGCGGCTGGGTGCATCCGCAAGGAACGGTGCCCTGTAGAACTCTCATTAACTGTAGCGCCTGTACTCTAGAGATTTCGATAACCAAACCGCTCTCCACACACAGAGTCAATTATTGGATTCTTCTGATCTTCTCATGTAAGAAAGACTATCAGATCGTTTAAAGTTCAAACCAGCAAAATGATTCTTTTGTGAATGCAGAGTCAACATCTTAATTAAGGTGACTAATTTCTACGACCAGATGACTGACTAGCAGCTGTATCATGTACTACTACTAATCCACTTTGAAGAATTAACAAGCATATACCAGCACCACCAAGGCACCAACCACCTCCTTTTCCTTTTTTTTCTTGGCGGCATCAAATCGGTGGTTTGGATTGGACGCGACGAGAGTAGACG